>CM059354.1:1195089-2659944 GCA_030324255.1 Phytophthora capsici
GGAGGTGTGCCGAAATGATTACACCATGTCGATCAGCATTCTTGATCGCTGAGATGTACTTGAATGATTGCACCATTGTCGATCAGGAATCTTGATCGTTGAGATGTACTTGAATGATTGCACCATTGTCGATCAGGAATCTTGATCGTTGAGATGTACTTGAATGATTGCACCATTGTCGATCAGGAATCTTGATCGCTGAGATGTACTTGAATGATTGCACCATGTCGATCAGCTCTTGATCACCTTCTCGAATTTCGGTGTTCTTCCAGAATTGGTGTCGATCACTCGATCGGTACCAAAAAATTGGTACCGCAGCCGATCACTCACTTCGTGCCACAAAGTTGGTACACCGTCAGGATCCGTCTCAAACTGATTCGACAGAATCAGATCTGGTCTGATCGCATACATCATCTGAGTCTTTCCCGATCACACTGCGGCAGCTGGCCTTTTGATCGTGTCGCACTTCACCACACTAGCCGCGAGGGTACCTAGGATCTCGTCTTCGCCTCTGGAACACTTCACGATCTCCAACGTCCATCCTGACAGCAGAGCAGCCCACTTGCCTAATCGCCCATCAAGTCCTGACGAATTCAACAGCCACGCGAGCGTGGAGTGTCGAGACAAGACCTTGATGGATCGGCCAACCAGTTGGGTGTAACACACATCCAGCATTCGGAGCAGGGCCAAGACCTCCTTGTCGACCGTGCTATAATTCAGCTCATTGGCCTTCAAGGTACGACTGGTGAAGGTCACTGGCCAGTACACACCATCATGTTCTTGCATGAGCGCGGCAGAGATCGCCCACTGGCTTGCATACAACTCGACCACGGGACCTCGATCAGGGTCGAAGTGTCGGAGGATCGGCGTGGCTACGATCTTGGCCTTCAGCAAGGTGAACGCGGTGATCGCTCTCGCCCACCGGTCATCCTCAGGCGACTCGCCGCCCCCAGTCTGATGCACCCCGGATCTCTCGTTCCGCAGTCGATACTCGTGGACAGCTCGTACAAGATCGCGGCGTAGATTGAGAAGTCCTCAATGAACCGACTGTAATAGTTCAAGCTCCCAAGAAACGACTGCATCGATCGGAGCGAAGTCGGGAAGGGTAAGTTCCCCAGTGCTTCGAGATCTTTCGGGCTTGCCTCCAAGCCGTCCGCTGACACTTGATGTCCCAGGTACGCCACCTTGCTGTAGCCCCAGAAACTCTTGACCACACTGATTGAAAGATTCCATTGATCGCAGGTGTCTAGGAGCCGCTCGACTTGCTCGCAGAGATCATCCCAGTCAGAGCTGGTGATCAAGATGTCATCGATGTACGACCGTCTTCCGAGTACCGACGGCTTCAGCTCAGGATCAGGTTCACCGTCTTCAAACACGTCGATCAACTTCGTCGACTCTTGATCAGCTCTGATCCGAAGATGTCCGTACAGCGCGTTGTCGATCAAGCGCTGGTAGATCTGCGGGGCGTTCTTCAGTCCGAAGGGCATACGTGTCCACTCGAAAAGTCCGAAAGGGGTGATAAACGCAGAGATCAACCGGGCCCTTTCCGTCATGCTGACAACCCAGAATCCACTCGCCATATCCAGTGAGCAATACCAGAGGACCTTATCCAGATCGTCCAAGAGATCGTTGATCAGCGGCATGGGGTACACCATCAACTTTGTCAAGCTGTTCACCAACCGGTAGTCGATGCAGAGACGGATGTCGACCCCATTCTTCTTGATGATCACCACGATTGGAGATGCCCAAGGTGAGGTCGAATGGGTGATGATTCCCGCCGACAACAGTCCCTTGATCAAGTCTGACAACTTCTCCCGAAACTGCAGAGCGACACGTCGCACGCGCTGGGCCACAGGGGTTGCGTTACCAACATCGATGTCACAGACGGCGCCGCGTGCAGCTGGAGGGAGAGCATTCCCTTCTCCGATCAGGAGATGCCTGCGCTTCCAGATGATCTGCCTCAATCGATCGATCTGCTCCGGCGTTCTCCCATCTGCTTCCTCGATCTGGATATGTTCGATCTTGACTTCCTCCGTAGTGGCACTTACCTCCGGGAGTATGGCCATCTGATTCTCCAGATCTTCGACGATCAGGTCCTTCCCTTCATGGTAACAGACTTCGTCGTCTTCAGGCGTCCCGCTGACTTCGACCTCTGACTCCATTTTTGGATCGTCGACGGTAACCGACGCTGAGCCGGTCAGTGGTTGATCGACGATCGGCGACTTTGGACTGTCGATCATCGGGCGGATCGACTCCCGATCTACGGGGTTCGATCGGTTCTCGATCTTGCATTCCTGATCGTCCATCCACTCTGGTCCCGATTCCCGCCGATCTTGCTTCGAGTCGACTGGATCAGCCCATTTCACCGCCACAGCAGCTACTTCAGGCTTCGGTCTGGATCCTTCACGCTTCAGGATACCTTTTGGGATGTCGTACGTTGGTCGATCCACCAGTGGTCCCATGTACGTCGGCTCAGGCTCCGCTTCCTCCTGCTGATCAGTGGTGGCTTCGTACGCAAGATTCTGCCACTCCGCATATCGACGCGAGCCTACGGAGATGAGTCCAGGCGTTCGCGGTACGAGATCTTCAGCCAACCACAGTCCCAACTGCGTGAGTCTCTGCAACATTAGCTTATTGTCGCTGATGTTCGTGAACTTCAAGTACTGCGTCCGGCCAAGGCCCTTCACCAAGGTAGGTACCCATCTTTCTCCACGGGCGATCCACAGCTTCTCTCGCTCTAACGCTCGGGGCTTTTGTATCGGTATCTCCACAGACTCTCCGACTTCCAGGTGAACGCTGTCATCGAGCGCGATGTCGTGGCTGCTTGGCCATACGGAGGGCGGCGACCCGTCAACTGTACCCGCACTTTGTTCGGGAGGCACATAGTCCCGTCGGCCAGGTCAAGGCGGATGCCGGCTGGGATCATGAAATCCATGCCTAGTATCACGTCTTGCCCGACCATGTCGCCAACCCACGCATCGAAGAAGTAAACCAAGAAACCAGCCAGCGTGATCTTGATCGTGGTACGTCCCAGAGTTGCGTACACATTTTCTCCGATCCCGATGCAATCCTGTCTCTGACTCTCGTCTATGATGCAGCCAACCTTACGAGCAAAGGCGGTGCTAACGATCGAGACTTCAGCGCCGGAATCTAGGAGCAGGGTCGCTCTGGAGTTGTTGATCTTGCCGGTGGCTTTGGCCTGCTTGAACCATATGCCGGGAGCGTGATACTTCCAGTAGCCGCGTGATTCGCCAGGTAAGAGATCGCCAGCTGAATCAGATGGTGACATCCTGGCATTGCTGACTAACGCTGGTCTTCCGTGCTCCGCATCAGGCAGGTGATCCTTCCAGTATCCACGCAACTCGCCGTCAGCTAAATCGAGTTCCATCACAACCTCCGATCGGGAGAACTCATCATTCCGCAAGCTCGCTATCGTAGCGGTACGTCTTCCATGAATTCCACGTATATTGTTGATCGGTGTTGTCGTCTCACTGACTCTTGCCTTCGGCTGCCTTTCAACGTATGCAAAAATACAGAACTTAGAACGCTCGGCTCGTACCAGATTCAAACCTGGCGAGCGTCCTAGTTTAACATCTTCTCCGCGTTGGATGGCAGCATTCCGGCGTGACGTGTCGGGTTGTACCACTGGCGGATCAAGTTGTAAAACTCTTCCATCGGGCATTTGCCGTCTTCGCGGAGCTTGCCGCAGGCGCGGCACACGTACAGGCAGTGATCAGCAGGGTGACCACGGCGACCACACTTCTCGCAGGTCAATCGCTTCCAGCAACCAAGATCGGAGTGCCTCGTGGATCCACAGTGCGAGCACGGTGGCGGACGTTCCTCCAGGCGCGATCCATCTTCGCGATCAGTGCGAGCCGGTGACTGGCCTTCTTCCCAACGGCTCGTGCGTTGAGTTTCCGGTTTACGGTGATCGGCTGCAGCGGCCAAGTAGACGTGCGACGGGGCTCGATCATCTTCCGATCCACTAGAATCCAGATCGGATCCCGACCCAGCGCTGTCATATGAAGCGCGGATTGCGCGAACGGCGCGAGTGGACTTCGAAGGAGCTTGCGGTGGACCACTTGGCGCCTTCTGCCGGAACTTGTTCGATCCAGCGACAGCCTTGCTTTGGCGAACTTTGGCACGCTGACGTGCACGCAGGATTTCGGCAAGGGAGTCTCCGTCGGTGATACGCAGCAGAGTTAGCTGATCCGCCAACTCGCGATCATCCAGAGTCTCGATGAAATGTTCCACATGATCCCGCTTTGTGGATGCCGATCCAGTCTTGATCTCCAACTTCGCGCGCAGACCCAACACGGTGAGCCTATGAAGATACTCGAGAGGCTTCTCGTCCGATCGTTTCCTCGCGTGGTAATATTGCCTCGCGAGTGACACGCCCAGCCCACAGTACTCGACTCGGAAGTCGCCCAGCAAATCATTCCACTTGCTGCGGGTGGTTCTCCCCAACTGTTGGTACCAGTTTCGCGCTGGACCAACTAGGAGGTTGCTGAAGACAATGCACTTCTCGCTGTCGATCGCTTGATCTCGGGCGAACGCGGACTTCACTTTGCTCAGCCAGCTTCTAGCTTTCTCCTCATCGAAATCCTTACCGGAGAATTCCTTCAGCTCGGAGATCGCGGAGATCCTGACTCGGGGAACTGCAGAGGTGCCAGCGGACGACGTGGCATCGGCGGACGGCACAGCGTTAACGCGCGGGACTTCGATACTCAAGTCGTCTGGATCGTACTCGTCTGGGTGATCATGATGTGATCCAACCGACTCCATGTCGACGTCTTGGGCGCCGATGTTCTTCGGAAGATCGGGCACACGTGGCGTCCGGGCGACTGCAGCTCCTTGTTCTTTCTGGTAGCGATCCATCGCAGCATTGAAGAACGACTGAAGACTACCAGGGCTGGACGCTACGGTCGACACCGGCGCCAGGGTCGATTCTTTCTTCCTGGCTTCCAATAAGGCTGCTCCAGCTGGTCCAAGCGTCATCCTGCTCAGCTCGATTGAGCTATCAGAACCCGCCTCCGACACCCTCGCAGACGTCTTCGCAGACGCGAACGAGGAGTGGGGTGACCCGGACTGGCTCGAGTACGTCGTCGTCAGCCCCTGATCGGCGGTCGAGATGACGGCGCCTACCAACGGTGTAAGCAGCCTTACCAAGTGCTTGGTGGATCCTTCAAGTATGGGAAGATCGACTTCGAGCAGTTCCTCGGCGTTGAAGCTCCCGGCTACGATTCCCGCTTCCTTCAGCATGCGCATCAGGGCGCTGATCGCCGCCGCTTGGTCTACCGGCTTGGCGGGCTTGATCACCGGGCCTTGAAGATCGCCGATCAACTTCGGCTTCATCATTTTCATGACTGGGTCCTCGATCAAGAACGCGCGGAGTTTCTTCCGGTAGAGGACGACACGCAGTTCGTCTTCCGTCCAAGTCTTGGTATCACCACTCTCGTCCGCGTCGGGTGCCTTCAGCTTCATCTTCGCGGGCTTCGACGTCGCCTTCTTCGACTTCTTCGAGGAGGGGAGCGGAGTGGGGGTGGTGGTTTTGGGTGAAGGTCCTTCCGTTTTCACGGATGGATCTTCATCCGGCGGATTACGACTCGCGTCGCGATCCGCGGGGGGCCCCGGAGGGCCCAAGGGAGGAGGGTGAGGCTTTTCTTCGAGGTCCATCGCTGAACCTTCCTCCTTGTCCCCGCCAGAGCTCCTCCCAGGGCTCTGACGTTCGGTGTACTCTTCACTCTTCAGATGCGACGACGGCGATACACCTTCCGTCGACGCGCCGATACTTCCTGGTTCAACCTTGATCTTGGCCTCGTCTTGACTGGACTCACGGTGATATCCAAGGTCACCAGAAGATCCGGGCACGCGCACCATTGTGGTGTAGTGGTCCGCGAAGAATTTCGACGCGAGGGGCACTCACACACAGAGGGGCCGGACTGCCAACTAACGGAGGGGGTACTCCGATCGACCGTGGGGTCTGAAGATCTTCTCACCTTGTGTACCCGTTGACCTGGCGGGGTTAACGCTCTTCCTGGGTGACCTGGAAGGGGCCAAGGGGTTTGTTCTTGGTTGAGCTGGAGTGTGGACGGCATCCAGGAGTAATCGGGTGACGACCTTGCGGATACTTCTACGCGCGATCGTCGGTAGACAGAGTAGGACGAAGCTTGAATAAACTTGATCCACTCTGGGGGGTTGTCCTTCGGGCTTGTGCTGTTCCAAAGGGGGGGGCAATGGTTTCCAATGTAGATGCTTGGGCCGCCTACTGTTAGCGGTGGAGTTGAGGGGTGGTGGAGAGAGAAGCGTTGGCCTGGCCAAGCTTTCCAGGCGTTGTTGCGTGTCTTGTCCTTGAGCGTCTTGGGGTCCTTCGTCAAGGGGGGCCAATATACTTCCCAGCCTTGGAATTCTGTGGAACACCGCTTGCGTGCTACAAGGAAAATCTCTCTCTGTTAACCATCTTAGATCCTTCCTATCTGTTCCCTTTCCTCCCATCCTCTGCCCATCTTCTTCGCAGCTGACTGACTACCTTGAACTTCATCCAGTGAACCAATTATTCGGTACATGTCATTCTCGATCGCCGTCGATCCAAAAGTGTACCTAAAAGATTGCACCATTGTCGATCCAGATTCTCGATCACGATAATGTACCTGAATGATTGCACCATATCGATCCACTTTCTCGATCGGGATAATGTATCGAAATGATGGCACCCTTGTCGATCCATTTCTGGATCGCCAGCCGTGTACCTGAATGCTTGCGCCATATCGATCCACTTGACTGGTACCCAATAGTTGGTACCTGATTCGACTCAGTATCAGATCTGAATAGATCTGGATAGTCCCACTCCGGTTCCGTCTAATCACTCCACATCCTTCTCGATCATGTCTCCCTCGATCAATCGCTGACGACCAGCCTTCTCGCTTCACCACACTTGTACTTCGTCAGCAAGTCAAAGGCAGGGTTCGCCCGGAAACTTTCCCAGTCCGTCTCCAAATAGCGTTGAGCTTTTGCTGCCCCGACATTGTCGGGATGGTCACGTCGCTCCAAGGATCGAGCGACGTTCTTGATTGTTGCGTTCGTCAGAACCAACATGAAGTCTGGTTCATCGATCGACTTGGTCTTGATTCTCAGGAACTTCCGCAATTTCTTTCTCGTGATGAACTTGGTCTGTACACCAGCGTCATCCATGATTCCCATCGTGAACATCTTCTCCACGGTGGACTCTCTTCCCTTGGTATCACTGCTCCCAGTAGCAGTACCGTCGCGTCCCGACGACTTCCTCTCGTCTTTGCTTGCTGAACCCTTGCCAGCGGACGCGCGTTCTAGTTGCTCGCAAGCAACTCGTGGGGCCTCGCTCTGCTCTGGGTCGTGAACGGGGTTGGCCGAGGACTTCACATCCGTTTCCAGCGCGGCACCTCGACGGGGATCGGGTCTTTTCGCCGACAGGCCTTTCGCCCCGACAGATCTCCGAAGCCCGGAGGCAATCACCGGTCCGCCTTCCTCGATAGGTCCACAGGTTTCACCCGCTCGTTCCCAGCGCAAAGTTCTCTCTCTTGTTCCTTCGACTCGTCGACGTCTCCAGTCGATCTGTGGTTGCATGTCCTCGAAGAATGGTATTCCAAGGGTGCAGTCAAATTCTTCAGGTATCGCGTAGACAACTGCGACGCATTCATACGCATCATCTAGTCCGGAGACCATGATACGTAGAGGTAGTACTTCTAACTGGGCCTCCACAATCTGGTTGTCTCCTAGCTTGACTCGAATGTTCTTGTCGCTGAATTATGTTGTTTTCAGCTGGTGTTCTTCCACCCACCGCTTCGACACGTAGATCGTGGTTGCACCACAGTCAAGGAGTATCTTCGATGTTTTCTTCATCTTGGCAGCCACACTGATCTCACCGCTGACGGCGAACAGTGGGCGTGACTTGTAGACTAGAGGGTTTTCACTCAGAACATTAAGGCTGACATTATCAAACTTAACTGCTCCGGTTACTTTCTCCTCCACGACAGGACCCTCTTTCACTGACGTGGCTTCTCGTTTCCCTGCTTCCCTTGTTCCTTCTTCCACGCAAAGTGATGTGGCCAGGCTTGTTGCAGAAGTGGCAGGTACGAGTCTCCTTACTCTTCGAATTCGAGCTCGGTTTGAATCGTCCCTTTCCTCGGAAGGATTTCCCCTTGGACACTTTCTTGTTGTCTTGGGCTTGTTCATTAGAGGTCTTTGTTTTCTCGTGACGAACCTTGCGCTCACTAGCGTCCTCCACAAAGTGAGTTACCTCGAACTTGACAGCCAAGTCCATGGCGTCACTCAGCGTCTCCGGATTCTCGAGCTTCACGTAGCTTCGCGTGCGAGGCTTAAGGCCATTAGCGTAGAACAGGACTTGGTCTAGCATACCCATGCCTTCGACTCGGAAGATAAGGGCCGAGTACTCGCCATTGTATGTCTCGATATCCGCTGTTTGTTTCAGACGCTGGAGCTTCTCGCGTAGGGCCGACTGGTAGTTAGACGCCTCGAAGTGTCGGAGCACATGCTCACGGAAAATCCCCCACGTGTGCTCCTCCACTCGAGTCGTTGAAGCCCAGTGCAAGAACCACCCCGAAGCCGGCTTCTCCATTGCCGACCCGGCGATTCCTGGTAGTCGCGGGTTCGCGTCGTCGATCGCGATCCCGTTGATGCGACAGGCGTTTTCGATCTGGAACGGCCATTCGCGCACGTCTTCCCCCCTCTTGCCGGTGAACTTGGGCAGGTTGCTGGGCACTCGTGTGCGTTCTGCCATCGCTTGATTGAGCCGGTCGACCTCGGCTTGTAGTTGTGCGTTCGTCGGCATGGGTTCCTTGAGGTCAGATTGCTGGGACCAACAAGTGCTACCAGTTTATCGAGAAGACTGGACTTGGGGGAGGGCGCGCTAAAGTAAAAGTGCCGCCCCCGCAGTTCAGACGGATGGAATCTTCTAGAAGCTTCCACAGCCGTCCTACATCTGCATGTATATTAATTACTATACTATACCTTTCATAGTACTACTATCAACCCATTACAATAAGTTAGTAATATCATCCAATCAGATACACCTATCTTCCCTAACCATGTTTATATACAAACATCAAGTCTAATTGTGCTGCATATGCAGTTTTCAAGTTCGGTTTGGAGGGGTTAAATCCAATGGATTTGTACTCTTAAGACTTTCCGAAATGGCTCGACGATATCCATTTTTCTCCCCGCGTTAGGGCCACTTCCACCCCGGTGAACAGGTCGTTGATAAGAAGCAGGGAAATTGGATTATGGCTAATACTGAGAGAAGAGTCTTTGTTGCTCTAAATGTCTGGGGGCGACGACAGAGTGAGCACATTTTTGTTGTCGTTCTATTCTTAGCACTGTTACATATTTTGGTGACCTTTTTGCCGTATATGATGGCTGCTCGAATGAATACCAAGAGTACGAAACTGAAGACGATGCTGGAACAACAACGATGTTCACTACATTCAATACAAGTACTTCACAAGTATCCCGACCTGCGCTTCGTGTCATTTGACAACCGACCTCTTTTACCGACCCGACCAGTATACGACCCCCAAAAAAGTCTATCGTTTCACTTTCGAGAAACACAGGCTGAATTACCAATTATCCCAAATATTTTGGAATTCCTTCAGAAAAACACTATACATTTCTCTGCGGGCACTCAGATGAGCTGCATTGCGATCGGTAATCATCAAGTAACACTCCGTCGACTTGGTTTCGAAACCCCGATGAACCACCCATCCCTAACTTTTGAACAACACCTCTAAATTCCGCAGTTGTAGACATCGGTATTTCAGTTTAGTTTGAGATAGATCTACATGTACAGACAAGAAACCCGCTAACTAGTTTATCAACTCATTTCTCCTTCGCCTTCAAAAAGGCCTTGTAGTCGAGCCACTTCTGGTAATACTCGTGTTGTTTTAGCGATCCGATATTAGCAGTTTTGTATGCTCTGCGTACGATAGGTTCGAGAAAGAACCTCCCGTAGATGTCGTCTGCGGTCTCTCCGCGTGCGTGCCACTTGGCAAATTTCTCGTCCCAAGTCTTCCCTCCCCTTTCTTCGTCATCGCTATCGATATCGTCATCGCTGCCATCAACAGTCTTGGCACGTCGAAGGAACCGGTTGCCGTCGCCAGCGTGATTCTGCATGGTACCAACTTGGTAACCAAGCGCTTGATCCAACTTGGAGAGATTGGTTTGGTTGGTAGACGAGGCGGCTGAGGCAGCAGTGCATCGAGAAACGAGGGTGATCACAGTGGCCAGGACGACAAGGTTCAGACGCATGACTGGCTACTTGGCCTTGGAGTGTTGGGAATGCGAGCAGTTTGGCGCAAAACGCGGAATGTCGAAGTCTCGGCACGATCCAGCTAACTCAAGTGAGAATTGTACCATAGGCCTTGCTGACTCATTAACCCCTTGGTTCCCGACGTCATAACTTACTCCATAGCAAATTCGCTATGTCGTAAGTTACGACATAGAGGGGGTGACATTAAAAAACTCTATTGGCGATAGTTTATTCAAGATACATTCAACTATATAAGATGCGAGAGACCAAAAGAGCAGTGGACAAAAACTTAACAGGGGTAGGGTGCGGGAAGGAGATACGGAGAATGCGACACGCTGGATTCATTGGGAGCCGTATGCGTGTCATTCCAGAATTTGCCGGATGGCTCGTATCCGGTCGACCAAGCGCGGGAAGACGGCGGCAGTCGCTGCTGCCGCTAGGGACACCGACTTTCGTCACCTGTGGAGGCAACTACGCAGCGTGGGCTGGACAGCGAAGCGCCCGACCGGAATCGAAACGGAGTGGAGGTACGTGGCGCCGGATAACTCGGAGGTGTTCGTCGGGGAAGATGCAGTCGTCGTTCATGCACTAGAGTCTGGATTACTTGCTGAAGACCAAAGCGAAGACGAAGATGCATTGTTACCTGGAGCCCAAAGCGAAGGGGAGTCTGGACTGTTGACAGAAGGCCATATCGAAGAGTCGAAAGACGAAGACGACGCCAGCCCAACCGCAGAAAATGCTGAGGATAGCGTTGTTGGTGCTTCCCAGATTGACACGAGCGCGCAGCTGTCACAGCGCACACTGGACGACCTGTTTGGGCCCGAGAGTGACTCAGACGTCCCTCTGTCGCAGGCAGCAGTCTCGCGAGCATTTGGGTTATCTCCAGGGGCTCTCGAAGATGGGGGGATCAGAACGCGATGCAGCAGCAAACCTTCAGTTGCTGTCGGAAGCTTCTGTAGTTGAGAGCGAGGCCGAGGTGGCCAATGATCGCGCTATCACAGCCGGACCAGTGCTTCGACCGCGCAACAGAGTCAAAGCCGATGTTAATTTTGTCCCGGAGGACGAACACATGAGTTCGTACGAGAGCTTCAGTTCTGGAGAGAGTGACGTCGGAGGAATTGACGACGACAACGGTGATACTGCCCCAGCGGACACGCATAGCGACGACGACATTTTGTCGGATAACCACGCGCCGAACATGGACCACGCGTTTGTCGAGTCCCTGCTTATTGGAGAAGATGGAATCAATAAGAAAGCTGCGGAGGCACGCTCAAATGCACTACGAGCTACGAAATGGGCCCCAGTATCGTCCGAGTTTGAAGAGGCTTCCACTGCGTATCCGGGACTCAACGGAGAAGAGGCTGTACCTGAGCAGGAGCTGCGAAGCGTTTGCCACTCACCTCTGCTCACTCTATTCTACTTTATGCCCAAGTCTCTCTGGGTGACGATCAATCTTGAGACCAATCGGTACTCTACGCAGCAGATAACGCGCCGAGCCCAAGCCATTCACGCCAAGCAAAGCGATCGAACACGCGAGACTCCCGCTCAAATTCGCCGACGTCTGCAAGCAAAGCCAGCGTATCAGACGCACGAAATCTTGCATGTGCTTGGGCTTCTCATCGCAAGAATGCTTTGTCCACAGAATCGCCGGTTTTCAGCGCATTGGTCCATGACAGGGGATGGAGCAGTTCCAGCAGGAACGTTTGGCCGTTTCATGGGGAGAAACCGCTGCCAGGATATCCTACGTGACCTCCATTTTGTAGACAACGAAGGCGAACGCACACGGGACAAGCTCTGTAAACTCCGGCCGATTGTGAACAAGCTTCAGGACCGGTTTTTGGCAGCCTGGACTCTCCCTGCAGTATTTTCCTTCGACGAGGGCGTTCTACCGTCAACATCGAAGAGAAATACAACAAGAATGTTCATGCCGGATAAGCCTCATCGCTACGGCTCTAAAATGTTTATGGTGTGTGATGCTAGGACCGCTTACTGCCACAGGTATTGTATTCATAATCTATGTCGTAACTTATGACGTGTGAGCTTTATCTAACAATCTATGTCGTAACTTGCTAGGTTTGAAATGTACGCAGGAAAACGAAATGCAGGTGACATTGGAGATGGTTCATTTGACCATAAGACGGGTGCTGCTGCCGTCGTCAGGAACCTAAAGGTTGTTCTCAACGCAGACCGTCGCCATGCGTGGCACTTGGTCGTAATTGACCGCTTTTATTCTTCGGTACTCCTCGCAATCGAGCTTCTCGGTATGAACGTGTACGTATTGGGCACTATCATGACGGACAGGCTTGGCTTCGACAAGAACGTCAAAGCGGCACGCAAGACACGCCCTGAAATCATCCCCCGTGATGCATTTACTTTCTCCCGTTGCGTTGCCGTCCCCACCATGGTGGCTTACCACTGGTGGGACAGCAAACCCGTGCACTACTTGTGCACGGGATCAGTGATGTCGGCTTCATCCATCAACAGGAATGTCAAGCGTGTGGGGCCTGTAACTGTACCATGCCCGGCTGCAGTAACTGATTATCAGCGCTGGATGGGCGGAGTGGACGTGCACGACCAACTCCGCCTCCAGAAATTCTCGTTGCAGACATCGACCAAGTTCCAGAAGTACTATATGAGCCTCTTCTTGGGCCTGGTGGATCTTGCGTTGGTAAACGCTTACCTATCACACAAGGAAACGTCTCGACTATCAGGGACTACTGCGATGTCACGTGCGGAGTGGTACTGCGTTCTCCAGAACCAATTGCTTCAGTTGAAGGCTGAAGACTTTGTAGGAGTTATGGTGACGCCGCCAACCCATTGTCAGAAGCGGAAACGTGCTCCGGTTCGCCTAGCTCACGAAGTTGAGCAGTCGGAGGATTGGGTGACCGTAAGTGGTGTCCAGAAGCGTCGCCAGAGATCCTGTAAAGTATGCGCGCTCCTAAGGACAGACAAGAAGAAGAAGTCATTTGCTACTACATTCTTCTGCGAGCGGTGCTCGGTGGACAACGCAAAATGTTGGCTTTGCAACAAAATCCGACACACTTACCGAGGCGAAGCAAAGACCTGTTTTGCAATCTGGCATGAAGAATTTGATTGTGGCCAGTCGATCCCTTCTACACTAGGAAAGAAGGTGGTGCTACGGCGCCCCGGGCAGGCGGTTGGGCAGCGGAAGAAGACCCGAAGAGAGCTCCAGCTGCACAATGGTGATGCAGACGACGAGGGGGAGGGAAACTGAGAAGCAAGCGATCAGTAATTAGTCTTGTCTGTGCTCAGGTGGCTGGTGGTGTCTTTGATGAGTGGCAGCTTTTGTTGAATCGAAATGCACTTTTTGCTCATTTGTGTATTGTCTTTTACGTCTGACTGGATACTTTGTGTCACTGTGGGTGTCCTTTTTATCAAGTTATGGTGTCAGTGACGACATTGAGTCTCAAGAATGCGTTGAAAAGGTGCGACATTGATGAAAAAACCTGTTGAGACTTTATAGCGTTTCCCGCAGGCATCTATGGACAGCATACAATACTTAAGTACTTATGTACGTCATAAGTTATGACGTAGGTGTACCGTAACTAACGTGTTTGGGGCCAAAATTCCGGGAACCAAGGGGTTAAATGAGCTCTATACAAATGTACCACGAGTTTTTCAGATCTTACTTAAGATCATTGGCGACCATACGCTCCGGGCAAACAATGTTTGCAAGCACATCGTGTGCATTCACACACTAAAGTATCATTGGCGACCGTACATTCCGGGGCAAGCAATGTTTGCCAAGCACATCGTATGCATGCACACAACATAGTAGTATTGTTTTGAACAGCAGCTAATATATTTTGAATTACATGTCCGGCAGTGAATAATACATAAGTAGTAGTACTAGTTTCTAGAAGAAGAAATGAGTTGATTAACTGGTCATGCTGGTTGTTGCTCTTGACACGGACTGAAGTACTAGAGTCTAGTAACTAGACGCATGCAAAAATGATACTCTCTTTCACAACTCGGATGACACACTTTAACACCATAATATGTTGTCGAAGTGTGTCTTCCTACTGTAACTAGACGAGCTGTTGTTACGACAATAATATAAACTCGTTCTTAAGGATTCGTGAGGACAAATACACAAAAACAAGTGGAGTGGTTGATGTTTTGCTAATTGGTTTTTGGTGTTCAGGTGTATTTTTCGATCGTTAACACACCCCAGCCTCGTACGCTCAGTTGAGGCCCCTATCCTTCAGGTAGGCCGAGTAGGCGGCCCACTTCTGATAATTCTTATTGTTTTTGAGCTCTCCGACTTGGTTATATTTGTACGCATCGCGTACAAGCGGTTTGAGGTTGTACTTCTTGTAGATATCATCTGCGGTCTTCCCAAGAGCGTTCCACCAGGCAAATGTCAAAGTCTTCCCTCCCCTTTCTTCGTCGTCGATAGCATCACCACTGTCGATATCGTCGACACTGTCATCGACCATGTTGGCACTTCGAAGGAACCGGTTGACGTCGCCAGCGTGATCCTGCATAGTATCAAGCACTTGATTCGACTCGGAGAGATTGATTTGGTTGCTAGATGAGGCGGCCGAAACAGCAGTGCATCGAGAAACGAGGGCGATCACAGCGGCCAGGACGACGAGGCTCAAACGCATGACTGACTAGTTGGTTCTGAAGTGTTGACAACGCGAGTAGTTTGGCGCAAATTGCAGAATGGCGAAGTCTCGGCACGACCCAGCTAACTCAAGTAAAGTGATAATTATACCATAGACCTTAATGAGCTCCATACAAATGCACCACGAGTTTTTCAGATCTTACTTAAGATCATTGGCGACCATACGCTCCGGGCAAGCAATGTTTGCAAGCACATCGTGTGCATTCACACACTAAAGTATCATTGGCGACCGTACATTCCGGGGCAAGCAATGTTTGCCAAGCACATCGTATGCATGCACACAACATAGTAGTATTAATTTTGACGTGCAAGCAGAAGAAAAGAGCTGGTTATGCTTGCTGTTGCATTTTTGACATTGAATTACATCTGGATGTGATATTAAATATCAAATTTTGATCTCGCGCGTGATCGATCTCGTGGCAAGAGCAGACTTCGTGGGGACCTTTACCCATTGGGCTAGTGAACTTGCTTAGGCTGTTTCTTTTATCATTAGTGCACATCTTATTAATAATAAACAGCATTTGTCGGCCATTACTATGCTGTGTTGTCACACAGAATTAAATTCAAACCATAATTATCTAATTCTAGACTTACAATTAAAAATTAAAGTGTAAGCCTAAAGCTAAACTAAATCTAAACCTATTCGTTATTCAGGAACTAGATCGTCTTCGCCTTAGCTGTGAATACCAGTTTTTTTTTTAACGTTTCATACTGTATGTGACTACATCGTTCATTGATAGACGTTAGCAAAAACTTGCTTGAATATGAGTGAAAGAAAGCGAGGTAGGATAGATGCTAGAAATTCTTGATAGAGTTATTGGCAGAAAACTTGTTTGACTATGGAAGCTCTGATATCGATCTTCTGCCCGCTGTTGCGCTTCCTTGATCTCAGTCTGCGCATTTACCAACGAATTGATTGTCGATTGGATCCGTTCAAGCTTTGCTGCTGAGTCCCGGTCCGACGTTTGTCCCCCAGGAGCTGCAGTTTCCAAGTAAACGGTGACTACGTACAATAAACGACGGTATATTGCTCTCATTGATTGATTGATAGACCCAACGCACTCCTGGAAATTCCAGGCTGGAATGCAAACTGTTGTTCCCTTTTCATGCAACATTTGAATGTCGTACGAATGTCTTCTCAGGTTACGCTTACGCAGTACCGTCAAATTAATCCGTTCGGGCTGTCCATCCCTCATTCTATTCGGTATTCCCAGTATAAGTGGATCCATACTTGCCGATTGGGTTTTGATGTTGCAGGTGGCCAAAAAAGAAGCGCGGAGCGAGAAGAAACCTTATCGTCCCAATCCTCTTTTAGAAGTTATTTGAGCACGTTCACCTGTGCTAGACGAGTATAAATATTACACAATGAATACCAATGAAATGTAAATTTTAGAAAGATTAAGCCATATCAGACCGCACAAACGAGTTAAAATCATTTTCAACCTATTATCACGTTTCAATTATTCCAATACAACTGAAAGTATCCACTAAAACACACAAATAACTAACTTATGCCTGCTGGTGTACATCAGGACTCGCCTCTTCCCGAAGGCTTGACACTGTTGCTTGGACTCGCCATCGCCCTGAGCCCTCCGCTTGTCTTGTGCCTTGACTGCTTTTGCTCTTCTCGCCCGTTCGGCAGCTCCAACTCGCGTCCTTAACACCTTCGAAACTCCCGCAAATATGCGCCTTTTTGGTCTTTTCTTGCTGTTATGGGCTCTAAATGATGTTGCAGCCGCCCCCATGCAAGCAGTTAAGGAGTTCGAACTACGTATGTATCATGCAAGATCACGTACCCAGCGACGCTCACTGTTGGGACCTACACGAGCTTCAGATGAAACGAGAGCTGAAGCTTTGGCCAAGACTGCGCGGGTGGTGGACGAGACCAATGCAGAGCACGCAGCAGGACAGAAGGACTACTACATGGGCTACAACGAACTGAGTGACATGACCGACGAGCAATATCGAGCTTTTCTGACTTCCAGACCGGACAAAGACTCGCCCAGAAGGAAACACAAGTCTCAAGTGATGAAAGGAACCGGCAAAAGGAGCAAACAGGTCACTATTACTTTCGATCTGGATGGCGGGTCAAGCGAGAGTGAGGACGAAGAGGATATTGAAGTGCCTGCAGCAGTAGATTGGACTACTAAAAACGGAGGGAAGTACGTGACGCCGATCAAGAACCAGGGCACTTGTGGGAGTTGCTGGGCGTTCGCAGGTGTAGCGGCCGTGGAGTCGAGATACGCGATCGAAAACGATGTACAGGCTTCACCATTAAGTGTAGAACAGGTGCTGAGCTGTTCGTCGGATTTGGATCATATCCGCAGTAAATTCGAGGACAAAATGACCAGCTCGTCGGAGGGCTGTTCGGGTGGAATGCCGTTCCTCACTTACGCGTATCTGCAGCTCGCAAAGCCTCATGGTTTGTCGTGTGAAAATATGTATCCTTATGTGATGGCGACAAATGAAACAGATCCGCAGTGCTCTTCGTCTCTTACTTCTCAAGTGGCTGTTAAGTGGGATTCGAGCGTGTCGAGCTACGAAGTGGTGGATGCAAGTGAGAAAGCGCTGCTTCGAGCTGTAACCTCTGGACCTGTGACAGCCAATATTGACGCTACCGGCGACGGCTTCCGGCATTACGCAGGTGGAATTTACGACGCTCAAGACTGTCTGAGTGACGGAGATGAGGTGAACCACGCTGTGGTGGTCATGGGATTTGGAGAGACTGACGACGGCGAGAAGTTCTGGATCATCCGTAACACCTGGGGAACGATGTGGGGCGAAGACGGCTACATGCGGATAGCTCGTGGTAGTAGTGCGGGTACTTATGGCCCGTGCAACTTATACGTGTATGCAGATTATCCAGTCAACCTGACCGTTGGTGCCAATGGAACCAGTGGAGGATCTACCTGTGCTCTACCAACACTAGATTTGGCACCGCTACCTCTCATGGAACTGCTGGGTCTTTCGACCAACCAAACTCTGATGTTAGTACTGTGTACTGTTCTAAGTGTGGTAGCTGGCGTGGCGTTGTATCATGGAACGGAGTTCATTCAGAACCGCAAGGAAGCAACTGGAGAGCTGCGTTACCAGGACAGCTATGCTCGCTGGGTGTTACCTACGCGTGAGCAGATCACAGCAGCATTGGCTCAACGCAACATCGGACGCCGGCAGCGTGTTCAGCGCTAAACAAAATAAACACACTTGAGAGTTAAGTCTTCTTGCGTACAGTAAAATATAATCGCTCGCCCACACACGACGTCCTCGTCATAACAGCTCTTTCTTATAGTGAAACGTCCGGGTTGGAGTCCTCCATAGGCTGGGAACCATAGGGCGAGTTCTGGAATGGGTCTTCAACGCCGTCGTTCGCCATTAGCGTGAGATCCGAGAGACTGTCAGCCAAATCTCCGTTCGACGGGATGTAGTCCTCCTGAAATACTGGCCCAGGAGAAGTCGTAGGCGTCACCTGCTCCTGAAAAGCGCCATTACTGGTGGCTTCCGAGATAGGACCCATCGACGCTAGAGGTGACTCGCCATCCACGTGGATCAGTGCAAGCTGTGGGATAACCTTCTGCCACTCGTCCTCCACCTTCTTGCTGTACTCAATCTGCATCTGAATGTAGTCCAAGATGATGTGTTTGAAGTCTGCCAGTTTTTCACGCTTGAATCGCTCCACCTCGCGCAGCACACGTTCTGTGACAATATCGTCCTCGAGCTTAGCATCTTCCACCTGCTGCCGTGCCGTTCGCACTTCGTTTTCAGCGACTTGCACCTTTTCCTCAGAAGAGCCACCCCGAGCATGCTTCAATAGCTTCGTTAACGCGGCTTCCTTGACTTCAAGATCAGCTGCTGCTGCGCCATACGCGCAGTGAACTTCATTCCGTTTGTGCAACGCAGCTTTCACAGCTCCAACCAGACGAATGTAGTCAAAAATGGGCTCCTCGAAGTACTGCGCCTCACGCTGAGCATGTTGCGCCGCTAGTTCCGAGAGCTTGTCGGAGCATTGTCCGATATAGTGCAACCCCTCCTGTAACGACGGGTTATCCTCTGACTTGCTCAACAGCGTAAACGACACTCCAAACTCCGCCAGACCGTCTGCAATCTCCCGTGCACGTTTCGTCAGCCCATGAGCATGTTTATGTAGTCCTGTCATAATAGGTTCCAGTCCGTCAATGTAGACCATCATGTCCTCCACTTCCACATCAGCTGGGGTCTTGGGCAGGTTTGTTGTCGGCGTAATTAACGTGGACGAAATGGTGCTCACAGTATCGTCCAGCCATTGGAACAAAACTCCTCGTTGGGCATTGGGTGCTGCATGGCGTGGATCCTTTCTGAAAGCCTGCAGCTGGTCCTCACTGGCCTCTAAAAAGGTCGTAAGGTGCTCACTGTGCTGCAGTTCTGGATGTAGACAACAGCGATGCAGGAATAGCTGAAGCGCTCTACGTCTGCTCTCAATGAATTCAGGGGAGAACCGCCCTACCAGTAGCTTCTCAGGTAAAGGAGGCACCACAACACCCGGATACATCGCGCTTAAGTGACCATGAATCCACACAAAATCACTGTAACGTCTGATGACAGAGAAGGAGCTCTTGGAGAACTGTGGGCGTGTAGTGTTGGTGCTGATCTTGTACGAGATATAAGCATTCATTCCTTCTCCCTGCTTCACTGGTTCACTCACAGTCACTTGGATATTGGCGGCTGGTCCCTCTCGAGCGGAAGAGGCTGTGGAAGAATTCAGATCGTATTGGCCTTCGGACGCAGGCAGGAAAGGTGTGAGATCCTCGAGAGCGTTGGCATTAGGAGCAGCAGTTCCACCTGCAGACAGCGCTGCAGACTCCTCCATGATGCGGTTCGTGTAGTCCACGTTCACCCACTTGCCGTTGCGCTCCATTGCCGAACGCCTTGTCGATTGTTTTTGTTCTCCTGAGAACGTAACCGTGTAACCCAACCGTAACCCTTGGTCAGTAAAAGTACCTTTATAAATAGATTTTTATTTAAATATATTTAGTATATTTTATTTAAATACATTTAATATATTCTATTTAAATATATTGAATTGAATTTAATATTTTATTTAAATTTATTTAATGTATTTTATTTAAATATATTTTTCGTTACGACAGACATCCAAGAGACGCACTCCAAACGTAACCTCTTCTTCCTCCGCTCTGATGGCAGCTCGTGGGGTTCCTGCTGCAATGTCTTCTCCTATTGGTCCTCACAGTCGTGGCAGCAATTGCGAGACGGAGTTGCTCAACGCTTCGCATTCTTCTGCGTCCTCCAGTGCCAATGGCAAGTACTACAACCCCGTCGTGATGGATATCATCCGAGAAGACTGGATCCAGCAGCAATTGCAGCTGCGTCAAGCCTCGTACACAGAATTCCGATCCACTCGCGTCGTTACGGGCACGTGGAACGTCAATGCCAAGAAACCTTTGGCACCCGCAGAAGCTTCCAAGATCGTCCAATGGCTGCAGCCTCCGACAGCTGAAGCGCGACGAGAACCACCGGATATTGTAGCTTTAGGCTTCCAGGAGATTGTGGACCTTAATGCGGTGAATGTCGTGGTTAATAGTGCTCTGACGGTGCAACGTAGCTCGGCATGGGAAGAGGCGGTGCTGACGGCTCTGAATCGCCACATTGGCGTCTCTGTTGTCACCTCTGGGGCTTCGGACACTGCTGTGCAGTACAGAGTGGTGCTAGAGAAGCATTTGGTGGGCATTCTACTGCTAGTGTTTGTGAGGACGGACCATTGGGACCATGTAAAAGAGATCAAGGGAGCTACTGCAGGAGTGGGTATTATGGGCGTCATGGGCAATAAAGGAGGAGCAGCGGTGAGACTCAGGTTCTACAACAGCACGTTGTGTTTCGTGTGCGCTCACTTGGCGGCACACAGAGAAAATGTGTCCGGAAGGAATGCTGACTATCTCAATATCCTGAGTAAAGTTCAGTTTGAGGATAACGTCGACAACGGAGCTGCTACAGTGCAAGACGTGAGGTACGGTGTCGTTTTGCATTTAAACGGATACGGAGTGTGCTGACCTATTTCATAGTGGCAGGTTCTGGAGCGGCGAGCCGTCGATCCTGAATCATGACTTTGTTTTCTGGATTGGCGATCTGAATTATCGGATCCAAGACACTTTAACGACGGAGGAGGTTTTCCGTCTTTCAGAAAGCGGGAGGTTGCTACACGAGTTGGCGCAACATGATCAGCTTGTTAACGAGATGAAAAACGGGAGGGTGCTGAAAGATTTTGAAGAAGGCCCACTAACGTTTCCTCCGACATACAAGTTCCAGGCTGGCACGTCGGAGTATGAAAAACGACCTGAGAAGAAACTTCGTGCTCCAGCGTGGTGTGATCGCGTGCTCTGGAGGGCCAAGAATCCATCAGATGTGAAGATTCGCAGCTACACCTCTGTTCCAGCTTTGGATCTTTCAGATCACAAACCAGTTCGAGCATGCTTCGATGTACAGGTAAAATACCAAGTTGAGTCCAAGAAAACCGAAGTGATCCGTGAAATCATGATGCAGCTCGACAAATGGGAAAATGAGAACATGCCCAAAGTGCGGTTGCTCCAGGATGACGGCACTACAACTAGCAGTGCCGTGTTTTCCTTCTCACAACTGAAGTTCAACGTGGAACAGAATAAACGAGTGGTCATCGAGAACACAGGACTCGTCGTAGCGCATTTTCGATTCATTCCAAAGCTGGAGGAAGACACGGTTTGCAAATCGTGGCTGAACGTTGCACCGATGTTCGGAATGATTCCACCGAGAGAGAAGATGGAAATTTGCATCACTGCTCTCGTAGACGAAAGTGTCGCCCACGGTCTCACTAGTGGGGAAGACACTTTAGACGACACGATGATCATGCGTATCGAGAACGGACGCGACTATTTCCTGGTCATGTCTGGACAATACGCCAACTCGTGTTTTGGAACCTCTCTCGAACAATTGGTCTCGTGTCCGGAGCCTATTCGGCAGGCTAAGTTCACGGCAGCTCGTTCTCCTGCAGCATCAGTGTTCAGTGTCTGGGTGGGTGGAGCGACCGGTGTTGACCCGAAATCTCTGATCCAGTCCCAACAGTCGATTGCACCGCCGAGTCTGACGACTTCAAGTGATTCACAAAAGGTGCCCAAGGAACTTTGGCGGATGGTGAATGACATTTACGAGAACTACATGCAGGAGAAGAATCTGTTCGTAGAAGCCGGCAGCAAAGCGGAAATTGTACAGTTACGAGAAGCTCTGGACACGGGGTCGCCGTTCCCTCAACACAGCGGATACTCCACGGCAGAGTTGCTTGTACGCTTTCTACAAGCGCTTCGACAAAGTGTCGTGCCGGACGAAGCCCTTGCTGCTGCAGTTGCAAGTACGAATGGGAACATGGCGCAAGGATGCCGAGCTTTGTTAGACGGTCTGCCCCCGGTCCGATACAACGTCGTGGTATACTTGGTGTCATTCTTGCGAGAAGTACTCAAGTACAGTGTCACGAACAAGCTCACGCCCGAGAAGCTGGCGTTCGTCTTCGGTCGCTGTCTCGTATCCCGATGCAGACTAACCGTGAGTCATTCTGGCGTGGGGCGAGCGCTGGCGATTGACGAGCAGAAACACCCGAACTCTGGTTCGTCTACGGCCTCAACGGTGTCCAGTGCAAGCTCCAACCAAGCAAGTGTACTGGTCCCTGAAGAGCGTCTTCGTCGAAACGCACACGACGTCGAAATGGCGCAAGCAAACGCGGCCCAGCGAGCCGAGAAGATGGAAAGGTTCCTTCTTCACTTCCTGTCCGTGCCGATGCGCTGATGGAGACCACGCAGGAGAGCGATTCCCTCAAACGAACGCCAACCTGCAGAGTATGACAGCGACAAGTTGTCACACTTTCACTCAAATATCTAACTCGCTGTTTTATTACGCATAGTTTTGCAATGGCAGCCTGTCCACTTCGATCGCGGAAGATGCAGTAGGTTTCTGGACTACCATGTACCTTTCTTCTTATAGGACGCTGATGGTGAACAACGTGATGGCTCCGCCGTCAAAGAGAGGTAGCACTTGGTTGCGTAGGAAGATGACACCCCACGTGAACGTGGTGAACCACAGGTGCGTGAACTGGTTGATCTGGTACTTCCTGATCACAATGGGGTGGGGAACAGGTAAGAGGCCCACCATGGTTGTCGTGCGGAGGAAGTACAGCATCGCGTCTTCATCCAGACTGCCGCCTGCCTTCTTGCAGGCGTCCTCCAACTGAGGGATCAAGTACTGCAAGAGGCGAAGACTTGTAGTCAACGGGAGTTTCTTCTTCCAGGCAGAGAGCCACTCAACCGTAGGGACAAACTCGCCATCAGTAGCCTTCTCTTCTTCAGTCTTTTCTGTAGCTTCTTTTTTGCCTTCAGTCGAAGCTCGAATAGGCGGCAACTGCAGGTCGTTGAGCTGGTAGAAGACGTTCTTGTTCTGGATCATAGCGTACACAACTTGCTGGTTGCCCTCGTACTGATACTGGATGATGTTGTCGAATGTCTCCAGCAGGAAGAAAACAAGATGGTGGTTCGCTTCATTGTCGAACAAGTATCGCGTCTGTGCGAAGAGCTTGAACAGGCGTAGCAGACGCACGGCCGACACCATGTTGAGCTTCTTGCAGTACGGTGAAATGTTGCAGATGATTGTGAGGAAGCAGTTGTACACCGAGTTGAGCTTCTCGTATCCACTCACGATAATCTTGTGCAGGCAGACAATGAGTAGGTCTGCGTGGTTTCCAGAGAACGGGGGCAGGTCCAGGGGTAAGTGGTTGTTGAAGGGTTTGTTGAGGTTGACACCGAAGTCACGTTCACCACTCAGTAACAGCAGGATGAAGGTACAAATGTGGATCATACCGACCTTGGCTGGCTCCTGTCTGCCTTCGTACATGAGGAAGAGCAGAGGGACCACGAGTTGGTTCACGTCCGCCTTCTTCAGCACATAGTGCAAGAATTCCGTGTTCTCGTCCAGCATCTTCCACAACAGAACGAGAAGCTCCTGGTGGCACTTGATTTGCTTGATGGAGTTCGGCAGCAGCGTGCTCATGGATTGGTGGTAATTGTTCAAAAGGCGTGAAAGGCCCGAGAAAATGAGCTGGAAATCTTCCGGTCTTTGCAGTGCAGACAGCAGATTCCTGTACACGTTAGGCACTCCATCAAAGACGGGGTTGGACGTTCGTGAAGTGACAGAAGACGAACGGCGTTTCGGTGTCGCGCTACCTGGCTGGACCTTTGCGGTTGCCGTCGTGATGTTAGTCTCCGTTGACTGGCCAAAGTCTAGCAGCACTAGCAGCACCTGAAGAGACAAATCCACGAGCAGCTCCCTGTCATCCGACACGATTGATCCAGCATAAGGCACACCCCACCCCACCGGGTCGTACGACACCACAATGTTCAGCAACGAGTAAAACAACGTCGGAGCAAAGGGGCAGTCGGGTGCAGTAGCCACTTCCAGGAATCGGTCCTTCCATTGACTACAAGTCTCCGCTGTCTGGTACAAAATGCCTGAAAAGCAGGTGAGCAACAGCGCCAGCACCTCCTTCCTGTTCTTGTCGTAGTTGGACGAGTTCGTGACGTTCGCATCTGGGTATCCAACCCCGGAATGCCACAGTAAACTGGGGAAGACTAGGGATCCACTGGTCGTACTCTGTCCACTACGAGTCGCACTGCGTCTCTCTTCCCCGTATCCTTTGTACGCATGAATGGAGACTGTGAACTCTGGCAGGAAGAGTAACCCCATAATAGCATGGATCATCTGCTTAGCTAAAGGTTCCGAGCCTTGTGGCTGTTCTTTCGTCTCTTCTTCTTCCCTTTGAACTGCTTCCCCTTCGACGCTCCAAAAAAGCTCTTCTACAAATTCATCACCTCCTTCTTCGAGGATAAACGGCACGAGACGCGTCAATACTCGGACGCAGTTCAGTGCCTGTTGGTAGTATTTAGGCACAGGAGTGTCCACGATCTGCACGATCTGAGAAACCGCCTGCTTGAGCATCGTAGCTAAATTCTCAGGCTGCTGGTGCCGCAACATGCGCACGTCGTCCGGTTGGATGAGCGTGAAGATCTCCTCGGCCACCGTGGGGATGCGCCATAGCTTGTCCCAGAACTCGAGGTTCTTGCTGCTGATGATCTCGTTGTTGAGCTTGTACACGCTCTCGCGGAACTTGCTCTTACTGTCGCTGTTGCCCATTATTGTCCTTTACAGTATGAACTGAACTGGGCACGACGTGGCAGCTCTTGAAGCATCACATGAAGTATTGTAGTTTTCTTTATTTATTATTGTACGGTGATATAGACTAATCCTATGATACAGCATCGTTCTCCAAGCAACCCGTTACGTGACGTAACTTACGTCATTCAAAAATTAAAAACTTGTTCCCCCCCCTCAGCAGGTACTCTCTTGCTCGTGGCTTCCTGCTCCTCCTAGCCCTCCGATCAACGTGCAACGTAGTGCTCTATACTTTCCAGCTTGTGCTCTCTTCAACGCAGTGCATTTCATCTCTCACCGCTTCCAACTAAGCTAGAATGGTGCTGATTCATGAGTTCCGAGTCCCTCTGCACATGAGTGTGGAGGAATTCCAAGTGGCCCAGCTCTATATGGTGGTGAACGCCAGCGAGAAGATGACAGGAGATGGAGAAGGTGTGGAGATTCTCGTGAACGAGCCTTACGACAACACGGACGGCCACATGGGCGTGTCCAGCATTTCGGGCTGGACAGTCCCCCGCAACAAGGGCCAGTACACACGCAAGCACTACTACTGCAAGTCCAAGATCCCCGGCTTCGTCTCTGCCTTGTAGGTCAATGGGTACTTTATTACTGAAGTGATTGCAACATTGACGCATTTTTGATGACGCTGTAGCTGCCCGGAAGACAGTATGGTGCTGATCGAGGAGGCGTGGAACTCTTACCCGCACTGTGTGACTGTCATCGTCAACGGTTACCTGGCGAAACAGAAGTTCTACATCTCCATCGAGTCCTTGCACAAGGCGGACCGTGGTGACTCGGAGAATGCGCTCGGTATGAGCAGCAGCGAGCTGAGCCGACGCAAGGTCGAAGTGTAAGTTAGCTGCACTGAGAGTGGAATAAGCGCGGAGACTTATGCTGTTGCTATTGTTTTCTAGTCTGGATATTGCGGAGAAGATGGCCAAGCAGACGCTGAAAGAGGACTGCGATCCAGCCACGGTACGAGTTGATACTTTGAACTTTGTGTACAACTTTTGCTGATTTATTTTGTTAAAATTTGCAGTACAAGTCGACCAAAACTTCGCGTGGGCCGCTGACTCGTGGCTGGATGAAGACTGTTGATCCCGTCATGACTTGCTACAAGGTTGTACGCATCAACTTCGACTACTGGGGCGTACAGGGCAAGGTACGCTTAAATCAACAACAGAAATATGTATATTGTTTTGCTAACGATAGGTATAATTGTTGTTAGGCCGAGAAAATCATTCGTGACCAGCAGCGGCAGTTGTTCCATAATACTCTTCGCCAGGCGCAGTGCCAGACTGATGAGTGGTTCGGCCTCACCATGGAGGATATTCGGCGTCTAGAGGCTGAGGTCGTGGCCAAGCTCGAAGCCAAGCGCCTGACCAACTCAGCCAACCAATAGAGGATTAGAGGGTTGGAAACGATACACCATCGGGTAATTAGTCTACGACAGCTATCAGGTATAACAGTTTTGCTGTTTGGGATAGGCCCGACTTCCTGCTCTCGTTCATACACGTCCGCTTCACAAACTACTTTACGTTTGATTTTGTTCAAGCCTCTTACTACGGCGAGCAACAACTTACAAAGTTTACGGTGGCCAACTACCTGCGGTAGGGTGCAGCTTCGGAACTCAAAATGACCACAACCTTCCCTGTTGTCGGTTGAAGCAACAATGAGCGACGAGTCCAGCGGTTGGAGTGACCAACACCACGGCAAAGACATAAAAGAATCGAGAAGTACCAGAGAGAACGGCGAAACCAAGAAACACGAAGCCATCGCAGCGCCGAGACGTCATCCAGACAGCAAAGAACTGGTCCAAAATGACAACAAGTACTAGTACGACTAGTAGTATCTGATTGTGAGGTTATTTCTTGCCTATCCCAGTAACCCACGGTGCTACCGGTTAGTGTAATCGACTAAAAGCACGAGGAGGAGGAGAGTTCAGACCCTCCCCCCTCCTTTGTTGGCCCGACAAGTCAGGCCTGAGAAGAGCGTTGTTCCGAACAACTTGTGTTCTAGCGCGTTCCATCCCGCCTGCACATACCGTTGTGCAGCACGCGACGTTTACCCTTCTCTCTCTCCTCAACTCTCTGCTGATCTACAGTATTAATACGATCTTGATTATCAGTAGCTAGACGTGCGGCGAAGAGTCATTGTCAGGTGGCGTGGCACGCCATGGAAGGAGGTCGGGGCCTAAAGCTCGCAACTGACCGACTTATAAGGACATCGTCGGCAAGTAATTTAGCGCCAGGATACATGTAGCCCAGATGGTGATTGTCTAGCTGTTCCTGGTTATTCAACGTATTGGCTGGGTAATCTAGCGACAGATACATGTATTAATACCAGGCATAACAAAATATGTTAACTAAAAGTAGCTCATGAGCTAGTTTGTTTCTTTCCAGAAGGGTATACACTCCTGAACTCGCTAGGGGCTTGATGCCCGTAAAGTACTCAATGTTTCTTTCCAGAAGGATGGTGGACTTTTCGAGTGTCAAGTCTCTCACTGCTGTGAGCAAGAAGTTGCAGGGTCCATGCCTGCTACTTCACGGGAGAGGCTGAACGATAACAATTACACTCGGAGTTGAAGCTACCAACATATTAAAAGGAACAGGAAATGACACTCAAACAGACATGCAAATAGGGCAAGAGAAGATATGATACTTCTCACCAGAGCGATCATCGCTAGACAGTGAAATTCCGTCTTCAGTCTCGCAAGGCTTTGATCATCGCTGAATTGTCCACAAAGTACAAGACCAGCCACGCACGAATCCAGAAGGTAAATCTCTTTGGTGAATATTATTTGAGGGTGTTTCCAAGAGGAGCTCATGTTTAACCACTGTGCTGGAATATACGAAAAGCCGGTAGCGTGTATCCAGAAGCATGAAATCTGCGAGCTAAAAGCGATTTTCACTCGTCAGGAACGTGGCGTTTATAACAACAACTACGCGTGTGTTGTAACGTTATACAACAGAGTGAATATCTGGTAGTTGTGGTCCACAATTCCACAACGGAATTCACGGAAGCGGTGTTCTCCAATTCTGGCACCAGAAAGGAGGGCGACGAACGTGTTCACGGTGGTGACGACTCAAGACAGACTGAAGATAACCCTAAAGCCAGCATTACGGAAGTGGCAATGATCAACGCCAGCATGCAAAGAGAACATCCACAACAATGGTGAACGACGGCGTCAAGGTCCAATTACAACAAGTACTAGTACGACTAGTAGTATTTTTCGCAAGGTTATCGCTTGTACAAACGCATTGTGCTACAGTTCAGTTTAATCGACTAAACGCACGAGGAGGAGGAGAGTTCAGACCCCCCATTTGTTGGCCCGACAAGTCAGGCCTGGGAGAAGAGCGTTGTTCCGAACAACTTGTTCTAGCGCGTTCCATCCCGCCTGCACATACCGTTGTGCAGCACACGCATACCCTTGTCGTCGCAGTTGGCCTTGTTGAAATAGCATCGATTCTTGTAGGTGACACCATCGCTGGCGCAGACTTGTGGACCACCTTCACCACCGTCACAGTGGATGGTTCCAACACAGCAACAGTCAAAGCCAGCGGAGGTTCCAGCGATCAGGAGCGAGGCGAGTACGGACAGAATGGCGAACTTCATGGCTTTAGACTTCGGATGTGCGATGTTGGGAACTGGGGAGGCTTCTGGGAGTGTTGCTGTCGTGCTGGTAACTAACAAAGTGAATGCTTCCAAATACGTGTAGGACGAGACCTACTCGTAGTGGTGCGGCGTTAGAATTCTTGGAAAGTTTACTGTAACAGTGACGATAATCATGCGCCATAAGGTTAAAAGTAATAGTAGCCTTATGGCGCATGATTATCGTTTTGTTTTGTTGGTTCTTAGTGGCCGTTTCGTGCATTGCCCGAAGCTACCGGTACCTAGGTAGTATCATAGCGCTTAACCTGTTTCGGACAGGTTCCTGGAATCATATGCTCGAACTTGCATCGGAGCGGCTGAATGTCAGAACGAAATGAGCTTTCCACAGCCCCCTCTCTTCTCTTTATGACCGTGTCGTTTAGGTAATAATGAATGATTACTGCAATTCTTCCCGAAATCGTAGATCGTCGTCGCTTCGATATTGTCATCGAATCGACAAGATAGGATACCCGAGTGAACCAAACCAAGCGCATGGCCGATTAGAACCGATTCTTCGTCGGCTAAATCACAGTATTTTTGTTGTCCTGGTTTCATGTACAGACGTGACCTCTTTAATTTTTTTCGCCTTCGAATAGTCATTGAAGGCTC
This sequence comes from Phytophthora capsici, assembly GCA_030324255.1. NCBI lineage: Eukaryota > Oomycota > Peronosporomycetes > Peronosporales > Peronosporaceae > Phytophthora > Phytophthora capsici. The sequence goes on from CM059354.1 coordinate 1,224,513, forward strand.
TCCTGTATGAGTCACCGTAATCTACAGGAACTGCAGTTGATCCACATTCGACAGGTAAAGTTTAAGCTATAGGCGCATCGAATCCAAGTTGTCGAAGAAATGTTAACAACCAAGGCGAAAAGACCCCACCACAAGCTGAGTACTTTTAATCTCTGATTGAGTTTCTCGAATGCGTATATCATTTTTCAGTCACCTGTACAATGATTGCTTAAGCTTACATGTAGACGAGCTGTATAGGACAACAAGTTGTTGTCTACAACTATAAAATTCATATGAAACAGTTGGCGAGACCCCGGGGCCCCGCAAACATTTCCTCGGTATCACTTCTATTTATGGACTGCGCTGGCCTAACCGTCACAAGCAAAACCCCTCAAGGCTGAAGATGGAGCGTCGCCGGGAGGAGGCTCCACCTCTACAAAGCAGCACAGGCATATTCCACGTACAGTCTGTACTAGTAAATCATTTCGAATATTTTTTGTAATTGACGCCCGTTGATTGGCTGTTGACACGTTCATGACACGCTAAAGAGCTTCAACCAGATCATTCCCAATTTGCGTCATTATGACCACTTCGGACTCCATTCTCCATGCCCCCGATGCCCCCGTTCCTTCCGTCACCGACTGCTCCATGCGCCCACGTCGTCACCGCTTCTCTTGGTCTGTCTTCTGGTCATATACGGGCCCTGGTTGGCTCATGAGCTTGGCCTACTTGGATCCTGGAAATCTCGAGGCGGATCTACAAAGTGGGGCCTACACTCGCTATAAACTGCTCTACGTCGTTCTGCTCAGCACCATATTCGGGGGGCTTTATCAAATCTTAGCCGCTCGATTGGGGGCATGCACTGGACGGCACTTGGCTCAATTGTGTCGCTCTGAATACCCTCCGCTGGTGTCATGGGGGCTCTGGATCATGACAGAGCTCGCTATTATTGGGAGTGATATCCAAGAGGTGCTAGGCTCTGCTGTGGCCTTTGAATTACTATTTGGTCTACCTTTGTGGGCTGGATGTCTGCTGACAGGTCTAGATACTTTCACTTTCCTAGCTCTTCATCGAGCAGGAGATTCGGGCACCAGATACCTCGAGATGCTCTTCTTGCTGCTAATTGCCATTATGTGCGTGTGCTTCTTTGCTGACTTTACGATGAGTGATCCGGACGGTATCGAGATAATTAAAGGAGTCGTGGAACCTAGGATGGACAGGCAGAACACAATGCAGGCCGTCGCGATGGTTGGCGCTATTATCATGCCCCATAACATATTTCTCCATTCAGCCTTGGTCCAAGAGAGGAAAATCGACACGCGGTCCCCACAAAGAGTGAAAGAAGCCAATTTTTACTTCAGCTTGGAGGCTGCGATGGCACTTTTTGTCAGTTTCTTGATCAACGCGGCGGTCATTTGCTCCTTCGCCAGTAGTTTCTTTAGTAGTCAATGCTACGCTCTGAGCTCCAACCCCATCTCAAGTTTGTACGGAACAAATATCCAGACGTCGTGTATTCCAGCGAAAGCAGCTTTGAGTTCTGGAAGTACGATTTATGACGCGTTTTCTGGGAATATCTGCGTGTTTGGTGGAGTGTTTGACGGGAACATCACGGCGGACGTTATGAATTCGGTCACGAAATGCACTCCTTGTTACGTGGATGGGCGTGAAAGCAGCTATACTACCGTATTGGATATTGTTTCTGGTCCAACCGCAGGATATTGCCAAGAAATTGGTCTTTCCGAAGCTGGAGAAGCAATTCGGGAATCGCTGGGTGGATTCGCGAAGGTAGTTTGGGCCATTGGTTTACTTGCTTCGGGCCAGGCTTCTACAATGACAGGCACCTACGCTGGTCAATTCGTGATGGAAGGTTTTCTGGATATTCGAATTGCAGCCTGGAAACGTGTAGCACTAACGCGATCGGTTGCATTGGTGCCGGCTGTCATTGTGGCTCTCATCAGCCAGGACCATCAGTTTAAAAGTGACCGCTTTAATGAGCTCCTCAATGTGCTTCAGAGTGTCCAGCTCCCATTTGCACTACTGCCGCTGCTCGCGTTTACAACTAGCAAGAGGCTCATGGGTCCGGATTTTGTTAACACTCTGTGGATTGCAGTGATGCTTGTGGTGGGAACAGCATTACTCTGCAGCGTGAACTACACGCTGGTCTACGATATTCTCCTCAAGAACCTTCCAGAGAACTTATCAACAACAGTTTGGACCTTGCTGATCATCGTCGCGGGTCTATACATTTCTCTGCTGCTGTACTTGCTGGTTATTTATCCATCTGAAACTGTACCAGTCCACTACGTGGTCCTCCCATCAGCATCGAATGAAGAACAACTCAAGCGATCAGAAAGCATTGAGAAACCCCTACTCGAGAACGAAGGTGACTCTGAGTATGAAGGAATTGTGTAGGAGCAGTATTAGTTAATATTTTCACGATGAGCAGCATGGGCCCATTTGAATTTGAAAGTGAAGTCGGTGCCTATTCATGACAGCAATTAGCTTTAGCAGTCGCAAAACATATATACCGATCAAACTTACCGACGTGTTCGAGTGGAACCTGCATTACGTAGACGAACCACAGCATCAACTTTGACTGGATCATTGTAGCTTGCGACTCCAGAACAAAACCGAGCTGGCGCACAGGCGAAATCCCTAACACGCGTTTTAGCACGAGCATTGCCGCGATCAATGAAGTCAGTTCCAGCATGCTGTATGCTAAAACAATACGGACATTCGCCAACAGTTCGTGCTTTGACAGCCCTCCAAGTGACTGGCTGTAGGTGCAATTTGGCAAGTGGAACTCGATCACCGAATACAACGCTATAAACACGATAATAATAATGCTGTTAGTTAGCATAACTTAGATCAAATATTGCACATGTGCATACCATAAACCATTGGGAGCACCGCCTCAGTATATTCCACCAGTACGAGATATTCAGTGATATACAGCACGCGAGTTGTAGTATTGACAAAAGCTGCACGCTCTTGACAAGAAAAAATGGTTTCCAGACCCGGACAACAATTTTCGGCAACATTGACCGTTTTGGGCTGAACTGAGCCAGTCGGAAATACTTTAGATGCTTTAGGTATCACACGCCCCAACATCCTCCCAACTCTTGAATCAACACGAGATACGGACAAAATATCTGCGTGAGTTGGAGCCCGCGAATCTGCTGATTTCAGTACTAATGAGTTGATTTTCTTGCTGCTATTGCGACTTCGTAGCTGATCATGAGATTCTGCGCGATCTTGAATTGCCAGGAGTCTTAGCGCTACCTCCACGAAGTTCTCCTTTGCAATGGGATGGCTAGATGGAATTTTAGCCATCAGTTCTTTTACGTTCCTCAAAACTCCAATAGTACCCCGCATTGAAAACCAAAAGTGAAAGATATCTATGAGCATAAGTGCAACGGTAGTTCCTAGTGACGACGAATTCTGCACTGCTGATGACACATAGAGCGCGTTGAACACTTCAACATTGAAAATCACAACTTCCGGTTTGATATCATCTTGGCCGGCGAGGGTATAGCTTATCCAATTCTTACTGATCGATTTGATCAGAGGCAGCAATAAAACGTAAAACAACTGTCCAACCCCGCTAAGGGAGGTGAAGCCGTAAATGTACAGCGGATAAATGAATGTTAAGGCAACTTGGCAGATGAAAACCATTGTGTGCCTTACGAGATCTCGACGAAGAGCGGCATCGTAACGCCATTGTTCTCCCCACGTCCATCCAAAGCCAACAAGGATAACGATCACACTAGGAGGAGAAGCGACGAGCATACTAAATGGTACTGGAAATGAAATCCACACAGCAACAGCAAACACCACGATAAAGGAGGCAACACTCCCTGCCAAAGCAACCATCACGATATACATGTGCTCCATCTTCAATCGTGCGAGACTTTGACTCATTTGGGTAACCATCGAATAATCCACAAACGCTGTAACAATCCAGGCTCGGATCCAAAACATATAATTCTTGTACGGTCCAGCTTCTGGTGGAGCAAGCGGTACGGATTCTATCATAGTGGCTAGTGCGACACAAGGCAGCGGAGTCAGGAGACAAGCAAGGAAGAGGCTCCAGCGACTCGAGTCTTCCATGTAGCTCTTCAGACGACGCAAACGCTGGACAGAATAGCAGCCCTGAGGCTGTAATCGTTGCGCCACATTGGAGACTCGTCTCCATCTCGTCACAACACCCATTCAGCACAACCGACACCATAAAAAATGTTTAAGAATTATTTATTATTTTGGTTGTAATTGGATCGATATGTATTTTTATTTTACGCTATAATAACACACTTGAGTACAGTAGTGTGGTGGATGTAGCATTTAATGTGTTACAGGCGCTCATGTTGTTATGCGAACGCAAAGATCAAAGCATTGACGGTGATTTCGGCTCTGAGTCCGGGAAGCTCAACCTCCAGAAGTCATCAGGAGTCTGGTACGGCTCATACCGAGCGCGATGACGTGAGCACTTATTCTTCTGTGCTGCGCCGTTTTCTCCAATTCCTCCTAGTGCGTCATAATACTTTGTACACTCCAAGCAGTCATGCGCCGGTAGAGCTTTCCTCTCTTCCCTGTTGCGTACAACTTCAACGTACGCGAAGTCTTTCGGTTTGATCTGCTCCTCCCTGACGTTCTCCTTATTGGCACCGGAAGCAGCTACATCTAAATTCTGCACCCACTTGGGTTTCTTGAGCATCTTCCGCTTCTCCTCTGCCCACGTAGCAGCCAGTCCGGACCCGCTCTTCCTCTTGGCATGAAGCTTGGTTTTCTCCTGTTTTTCCTCATGAGCTTTCTTCTCTACTGAAACTTTCACCGTAGTTTCTTCTTCTGTCCCTAAGGCCCATTGCTCTGAAGTTTTCTTCTGCATCCACGTAGAAGCCGACGAGTTGTTGGGCTTCTTCTCCTTGACAGAATATGTATGTTTGATACTTGTTTTGTCAATATTACGAGAACTTCCACTGGTTTTGGACGGTGCCTTCGAAGCTGTCTGGGCCAGACTGAGAGCACGCTGGTACCTGTCCAGCAACTTCTGCTGCTCCTTGAGTGTCTGCTGTAGAAGCTTGAAGCGCTTGGCAAGTGTCGTGGCCTCCTGCTCCTTCCTGCGGATGACAGCCAGCAGCGCTTCCTTCTCGTCGCGCCACTCCATACTCAAGCAAAGTCAAAGTAGACGCACGCAAAATATTAATTCGTACTTAATTGGAACTATCTACCACACCAACCTTATTTTGTTGATGCGACGAAGAGATCGCGAAGGAAAATGGCCCGGATGGGACCATCATGGTTCACCTCCCTAACCACGCATAATAACCCTGTCCACACAGTAATAACAGTAAAGAAGTGTACTGAGCCCAAGTTGGGCCCAAAGCCACAGTCTTACATCCATTTTAACGAAACAAAACACTCCTTCTTTTTAGCGTGTTTCCAGCAGCAAATTACAATTCCAGCCTCGCTGGTCGCACATACAGTTGCCCAGTCTCCCCTCCACCTTTTCGACCGAACAATCACTCTCGCCCCGTTTTGCGCGCAAGTGAGCCCGGATCTCGTCACAACGCAACAACCTAAGCCTATCCAGCCAGTCTACCAGCACCACTTCCGCATTCCCCGCAATGCGCTTCGACGGCCTGCGCGGGCGCAGCGCCAGCGCGCGGCCCACGCCCAAGCCCGTGGACGTACGCCAGCACCGCGGCCACAGCGTCATGCCGCCGGCCTCCATGCCCATCCCGCACACCATGACGCGCAACATGTCACGTCCGGCGCCGCCGCCGTCCGTGGCGTCGTCCAAATCCTATTCCGAACCGAAGCTGCCGCCGGTGGATGAGTTATTCCCGCGGCCGGACCTGGAGCCGCGGATGAAGAAGCACCTTGTACGCGTGGCCAATGAGACGTCCAACGCGTTGATCAAGGACACGCTCATGCAGGACGAGCCCGGTAGTGTGTTGTGGCGTCCTGCGCAGCGACCGCGTGGAGCTCCAGGCAATATTCACGTGTTGCGTGGCACTGCTAGAGATGTGAGTGACGCGAAAGATGCCACGTGTGTGCGAGCGGTCAGTGATGACGTCCATGCTAGTATTGAAGAGTTCGCGCTGTTGTTTAAACTGGACTCGAGTCGAGAAGCAGCGGATCATTTGCTGTTGTTTAATGCGGACTTAGTGCAGCATGCGACGTTGTATACGCTCGTGTCGCCATCGGGACAACAGCCTCGACGATATGTGGGGGTCAAGTGGGCTCTTGTGGCCTCGCCTTCCAGGTTCTTTAGGAACAGAGATTTCTGTTACTTGGAGTGTCAGAAGGAATTCACAGATGCCAGAGGAAGACGAGGGTGGGTCAGGTCGCTGCACTCGTTGAAACTACCGTGCTGTCCATCACTGGAGGAGGAACACGGCATTGTACGAGCGAGTATCTACAGGTCCGGACTCACAGCGGTGGAGACGGACGAACCTGGAGTTCTCAGTGTCACGTACACTGTCGAGCTGGATCTGAAGGGGAAAATGGCGCTGGAATTGCTACAGCCAGGATTTTTAGCGCAACGTGTAGCGGCGCTGGCGACTGTGGACAAATTGTTGCAGCAACAGCGCCTTAGTAGCAGCCCTCTGCTTGGTGATTTAGATATTCCGTCGAGGAAGCGCACACGAGGCAGCTGCAATTTGTGTTTCCGCGAGTTTGTCACTGCTGGAGGACTCAGAGATACACTGGCGTCGATCACAAACATGTCGACGAAGTCGAAACGTTTTGTTTGCCGGAAATGTGGCGAGGGCGTGTGTAGGCGATGCAGTGACGACTGGTGGCTTGATGTTCCTGTTGTGGGGCGTACGAAGGTGCGAATTTGCACTGTGTGCTCAGCAGAAGCGAAGCAATCGCATATTTCAGCACACACTACCCGCGCTGGCACTTTCCCCATTAGAAGGAATAAGGAGCCTACAACGGAAGTGGAGGGTATTACGCACCCGGGACTGTTGGACCCACCACCACAGCGTAGACGGCGTTCACTATCTATGATTGATCGACCCAGCGATGCTGCTTCGTTCTTCGCGCAACAGGAAGAGATCAAGCGCGACTTGGAGATTCGAGCTACGGAGCTAAGTCGACGTGTTCAGCTCTGGGACGAGATGCAGATGTACGAGCGTGACTCGAGCTTGTTACCAGAGGAGCAGGAGCAAGCTCAACAGCATTTCTTGCTTGAGCAACGTCAGCGTGAATTGGAGCAGCGTGGACGTGAACAACCGGAGCAGGCTCTTAGCCGTATTCCGTCGTCTAGAGTTGTGGAAAAGGAAAAGGAAGAGCCTGAGGCAGAATTAACGCCTGTGCGTCACCAAGCTCGAAGTGTTTCCACAAGCGAGAGTGAGAAAGACCATCTTCCAATCGACCGGTATCCTTCGTTCATATCATCGGACTTCAGCAGTAACCAGGAACCCAGCGACACCGAAGGAGAAGATGTCACTCGACTCACAGCTGAAGCTGGAGCGCGACTATCGTCGGATTACCGCGATAGTGATTTGTCTGACTACGAGGAACATACAATCGATGGTTTGGGCGAGATTCGCACGACTACTGATCTTACACGTTGGTGGCAAGATCAACAACGCGCCAGTGAGGCAAATGAACAGCCCTTAGCTCTCCCACAAGGTCCATTGTCTCCGGTAGTCTCTCCAAGGAAGGCCAAACGGCGAGGCAATGATCAAGCCGAGGCTAAGACGCAGCAGCAACACCAGCGTGCATCGGTAGCCACAACATCAGCTAAGAAGCAGGAGATGGTTGATTTGTTCAACCATTGGAAGCAGGAGTCTACGAACGAGATTCAGAACCAGAGGCATAACCATACCTCCGAGCAACAGGAGCAGATGCGAGAATTCGAAGAGCAGGCTCGGTATCAGGAAGAGCAGGTGCGTCGCCGTCAGCAGTCTGACTTTGAGGAGATGGCTCAGTACCAGGAGGAACAGGCCCGTCGCAGACAACAATCTCTTGAGTCACCCATCCGCCGTTCAGAAGCCGCCAAGAAGCGACAGCCAAGTGCGTCAGTACTGCAGCAGATTCAGCAGCGGCAAAAGGAGTTGGAGCACTTGCGTCGCCATCGTCAAAAGCCACGCGATGATGAACCACCAAGCAGCGGTCAGTTTTCAATCGACTCCCAGTCCTCTATAGCGGCGAAGGAGCGATATCTCCAACAGCAGCGACAACAGCAGCTTGACATAGCAGCAGAGCGCAAAAAGCAGGCTCACCAGCGTGCTAACAAGGCGCTGGACCAGACTGCTGGTGAAGACGTCGAGTTAATGGAAACATCTCAAGGTGAATGGGTTCCGATCAACGAGCCTCGACCCAGCAAAGCAAGCTCCGACATCCCTTCGGTAGTGAGCTCTCCAAGACATGGTCCGGGATTCTGCAACCACTGCGGATCACCCGAGTATCTGGGCGAAAACGGCACTGTGAAGCCCAGTTGCAAGTGCAGCGTCGTCACTGCGACCCCGACCAAGGCCGCAGGCACTGTTCTATTCGACGGCAAATGGATCAGCAGCCCCACGCCCCACGAGTCCTAGCCTAATACTGCTAGGCTTATAAATTTGTGTATGTCGTCGACTTGCGACTACATGTAGAAAGTCCCCAGTGCGAATTTGGTTTCATTCGCCTGGAATTGGTGCAAGTAAAATAAACGTTGTCCAGTGTGGAAACAAGCAATCTCGGTGTGCATTGCCCGTGATCATTCATTGACTTCAAGGTACACAGAATGTTTTTCGGGGAGACCGCGGCCAGAAATTGTTGGTTCACGATGCTGCATTGGCGACGGACAACAACTTCCGGTTTGTTGTTGTTGCTGTCGACGACGAGTAGAGAGTCGACTGGCGATTCGACTTCACGAACAACAGTCCGGCTTCTCGTGAGCATTGGTGAGTGAGACCAAACAAACACGTCGTCTGGTAGCGCGACGCCCGTCACTGACGATCCTGTTCGTCGCTTTTCGGTCCATTACGCCTCCAGGATCACTACGATGGACTCATATGCCGCTGGGAGGACCAGTGCCGCGAATGCGACGAATTTTTCATTGAACAGCATTGCATTCTGCAGGCAAGCAAAGAGGATACGTCTGCTGTGCCAAATCGTAGGCTAAAGGAAGCGCCAAATGAGATAAAGAGCAAAATGCCGACGGCAAAGTGGTCAAGTGCACCAATTTGATGTCGCGAGGTTCGAGCGGTGGCACTTGCAAGTTGCAAGCTTACGCTACCAGTGGCAAGGCAGGTCAGGCAATGTCTGCCTGATGGAAGTTCATAAACGTCAAGTTGCAGCCTACTTTTACGGAACGCAAGAAAAACGCGGAATTAGAATCAATCGGAAAATGGGTAACACTTGTGGCTACCAATTTCTTCGCTGATGCAACTCCATTGGCCTTCTTCACCAAACGCCAGGCAAATAAACATCTAAGCGATTAGACTTTTGCAAAGGCCATTGAAGAAACATCATGTTCAGAAGTACTAGTACTGCTGAAGTATCGAAGTACAGTAATACTACATGTAGTACTGCTGAAGTATCGAAGTACATGTACTATTAATATTAATATATGGAGTATCAACTCGATCTACCCAAATGCCTTGTCTGTGCCCAGATGAGTACATTCATAAACAGATGATCTGATAGTGGTACATTGAATGGTTCTATTAATTCTCACTGGCTAATAATCCAACGCAAAACCACCGATAGGTCAAAACTGCATCTGAAGCGACACAAGGGGACGGGGGAAAAATGTACTTACGGCCTGGCTCTGCATTGCCTCTTTTCATGGTGCACGTCTGGCAGCGCCACAACTCAAAGGAGGGGAAAACGTTCGAGCAAGCGCTTCCTGGCCATCTCCAGCGCCGACTCAACGCCCAGCAGTTCTGGCTTCACTGTCTACAAGTGTCGCTCTCATTCTGCAACGCTAAGTTCCCCTCATTCACATTGCCAAGAAAAATCTGATCGATAGAGAGCAACTGGCTCTCTCCCTCCGGAGACTTTCGGTGCGTCCAATTCCTCTTCACTTGGCTACGTCGCTCAGTGTTTCCTCCCGTTTATTCACTCTGCATTTTCTCCTTTTGTCGTTGATCAGTCGAACGTGACACAGAGACTCTTTACTGTTCAGGCGTAGGTATCAAGTGCCAGTTAATTCCCGAACCGGCTGGCCATAAAGCAGAGAAACGTGTTAACAGGTTAAAATGACGAGTTTTGGGACGATAGGGGACCATATTCGAGGTTCAGCGCACTCGACGTCTCGGTCTGGCCGCTCAGGGCGATCTGGACGCACTTCAAGTCACGATGCGATGGATTCCTCCCTCGCCAATTCGACCAACTGTGCCAACTTGAAACATGGCTACAATAGTTCAGCTGACGGGTATATTCCAGGCAAACTCCCGCTTCCGGACGACTTCTTTCCGGTCCCGCAGTTAAGTACCAAGGAGAATAAATATCTGCTGGGTCTGGCCAAGCACGCGTGCAAGGAGGTAGTGTACTACTCGAGAAAGAGCGATGGACCAATGAAATGGCTACACTTGTCGTCTGAGGACGGTGTCGAAGTGTTTCAAGGCGTGGATAGCTCAGGTGGAAGCACCACGCAACAGGACGCCAAGGCACTCACGTACCTGCGAGGTTCGTGCAAGATCCACGCGACAATCGATGAGATTTCGGATTTTTTTAAACTTGATACGCCCGATAAACTCGCTGGTTTTGCGCAGACAGTGGGCAAGGATTTACTGGATCAAAAGACATTGTTGACACTCGCAACGCCGACACCTGATAACCCCAAGCACTACGTTGCGGTCAAGTGGACAGCAGTCGAATCTCCCAGTAAACTCGCTCGAAACCGCGATTTCTGCTACATTGAGTGCCACGACGAGTTCATTGACACAAATACGAAGCGACGAGGCTGGGTGAGAAGTATCCACTCCATTCGGTTGCCATTCTGTCCGCCGTTAAACAGGAGTCACGGTCTGGTACGTGGGAGTTTATACCGTTCGGGATATATCTTCACTGAGTCAGCAGAGAAAGGTTGTGTGGATGCAGTGCACACACTCCACTTGGACATCAAGGGAAATGCTCCAAATTGGCTGAAAATTATGACCATGAAGCGACGAATTAAGAACATCGCGGAGGTGGATCGCCACTTCCAACTGCAGAGATTGACACAGGAAAGATTGCTGGGGGACTTGGAACTGCAAGCGAAGGAAAGAGTGACCAAGTGTCAGCTCTGTGAGACTCGTTTTGGGATTTTCCACCGACGTCGACTCTGTCGGAAGTGTGGCAAGGTCGTTTGTAACCCTTGTGGGAACGAGTTCTTGCTGGATTACGCTGGCGTTGGCCCGAAGAAGGTGCGGATCTGCATTGAGTGCTCCGAGTCTGTCATGTACGGCAATAGCGTACCCATGATGGATGCTACTGGTCGAGTAGTTGAAGATGAACACACAAGTGCCAAGAAGCTTGAAGGTAGTGACGTTCAGCCCATGTATGACGAGTCTATGATTATGCTCGAGCCTCGACAGCATTCAATCGACGAGCACGAGTATTATTTGGCGAATGAGGACGCCAACGGAATGGCTGCCATTGAAGAGGCCAAACGTATGAATAGGGAGTTTGAAGAGTTACTGAAGAAAACGAGTGACGAGTTCGCCGAATCCAGAGTGCAGGAAGAAGAACGAAGATTGAACCTTAACGCGAAGTCTCTTCTTGGTTTACATAGCGCTTCGGGTGAAACCCTACCGGATGATACACCGCTTGGTGCAAGTGAGCTGGCTTCGTGGGAAGAGCGGCACAAGCAGAGAGAGGATGAAGATGATATGGATGATGACGAAGAGCTGGGCTTGCCACCGAGCAAGAGCGAGCAGATGCTCAAGCAGATGAAGTATGAGGAACAAATGCGTCGTGAACAGATTGAACGCACGAAGAAGTTGCACCAGTACTCGACTGAACAGCCTACCAGACCTCGTGCTCAAGGAATTTCACGGAATGAGTCTGGAGATTCGCTCCGACTCAGTTCGGAATGGGGTGAAGAGTATTACGCAGGTAAAGCAGGTCTCGGACCGGACGTGAGGAGCTACCGTTCGAATGGATCTGCTAGTTCTGGACGAGGACGAGTAACTAGATCAGATTTGTCTCGATCTCGGTCAGTATCTCACGAGTATCGCCAGGAGAACGGAGGCATCCCCCGTCATCGAGAAGAGACAGGGCTCTATCGCAATGAAGGACGACTGCCTGAAGACGATTCCGAACGGCAACGACGCACTCAACAGTATTTCGATGCGCGGAACGCCCGCTTGACGTTAATGAGTGGAGGTCAGCGTCATACGGAAACGCCGTTTGATCAACCGGGGACAAGGTCTGGAGCTGGCGCTGGGTCAGATCCACCGGCTCGTCGGCATCTTACTGGGTCCGAGCTGGAATCTCCTTACACTTCTTTGAGTGATTCGCACATCGCTGGAGCTTTTACTACGCGCAGGAGATATCGAAGTGATGACTTGGAGGATCGGGACGACGAAGCTTTCCGCTTGGCAATGTCTGCTATGCGGTTGTATGAAGAAGAACGTGGACCACAACTACAAGTGACGGAGGAAACGCGGCAGGCAGCGCTTGCGAAGATGATGGAAGTGTATGCGCGAGAGATTGAACGCAGTCACAGTAACGATTCAGGGCCGTACAGTAGAGGAACCATATCGGATACCCGTCGCCTGCATCATGATGTTGGAATGCCTCCTCCATTGCGACGAACTGTCAGTGACGACCGTACCCCGTCTTTTTACGGCTCCCCTCTGCAAGTTTTCAGTGATGAGGACCTGGTTCCCCCCGCTCCTGCTTTAAGAGGCCACCGACGCCCCAACTCTTCTCAACCGAAGCCAGAACGGAAGCAGAAGATAAAGGAAGAGCCCCACGAATACAGAGACCTGTCCGACCTGACTTCCAGCGCCTTCCAGGCTTTCCAGATCAATTCTCTTGGCCCACGAGACGCCCCCAAGTTGCCTGTGGACGTGGTAGAAAGCTCCGAAGACTCAAACAGCAACAAGGACAAGCGGCATCCAGTTAAACCCCATTCGCAGCCAGATTCTGCTAAGTTCCAGCGAAACTCAACAAAGCAGATGAAGTCCGACACTTCCGGACGTGAAGAACGGGCAACCTATGGCAGTATTGAGAACAGCGAAGCCACTAATTTCATGTCGCGTCAGAATTCCATGTATGGAGTGGCTGACTCGGATACTTTCAGTGATATGGACTTCACGGACCTCCCACATTTGATGCGCAAGGACGATGGTGATCGAAACTCTTTCACGAATTTGCAGCACTGGGCGGAGGAAAACTCACACGACGTGGAAACTGGCGGCATTGAGTACGTCCCAGAGCCTCGCTTAAGCGATTTATTATCGCCTCTGCACTTGGAGGGCGTACAGCACGTGGATGACGACGATAGTGAGAGTCAATCGTCCAACTCTTCCTCTCAAATTGACTGGCAGAGATCAGTGCCCAAGCAATTCCAAGGCCAAGGCAGTTCCGAGTCGTCTTTTGTCAATGCGTACTCAATCCCTACTAAAAAGGGAGTCGAGTACGAGCCGGAAGCCTATTCAGATCTCACGAACTCTCCGATGGCCAGCAACGGACTATCGGAAAGTATGGTGACGCAGAATGACGAGCCCCAGCAGCGTCAATTCCGTAAACCTCCATCTCTATCGGAGCTTTTGTCCGAATACTGCGACAGTGAACGCTCGTCACTGCCGTCTTACCTGGAGTTTGGCGGACAACCGGAGCTTGAACCGGAATATCTTGAAGCTATCGCACATGCAACCAACCAGAATTCTGTTCCAGTGGAGGGGGGAAGGAGAGGACACGTACGAAGACGATCCAGCATCCCTTCCGAGCTGGAAGCCATGGCGTCCCGTGAACTTTTCCTGTAAGGGTGTGGATTCTTAACGCATTATGTTGTCACGTGACCAGTCAAAATGAAAATTAGCAAAGCTTTTGACTCTCTTTACGATTAAAGTTTGTTATTGTGTTTTCCTTCTTCGAGAGCACATTAGCTTGCAGAGGGTGGAATCTTTTATTATTGGAAGAGTGAACAGCACACAACGCACTGTCGGCAGCCACACGAAAGCTCCACCTACTACTTTCCAATTTCCCGATGATCATCGCCGTCGTTTGGCCAGAAGAAAGTAATTTCATGCCCAAGCAGGGAATTCGGAAGAACCCATGTCCCGAAATCCTTTACGGGTGTACTAATCGCGGACGTAGTTGATTTTAGGAACTGGATTGCTACGTAGCAGGTATTTCCAAGGTTCACTTCGTCATATTTCGTGCCTGCGTTCTTCCCACTTAAAGAATTTCCCCAGTAGCTTCCACATGTGAGTTCGCGGCCGTACACGTCCGAACCAGAGACGACCAATTTCTTCATCTTTGCATTTGAAGGTGTTATCAGCTTGATCACGGTGCGTCCTTGTGGGTTTTTCACACGTTGACACACGATCTCATCGTTGTCAATGCGGAGTAATTGCGAGTACTCCTGATGTTTTTCCACCCGCGCCATTCTTCTTCACTTTTATTGTACTTGCCGATTTTGGGAGTGGTGCTTTGCTGTATTCTTCCAAGATCTCGGGAAAATCTTAGAAATCTTCACGAGTTCTTCAGTGGGTGATTTGTCTTGAAAATCCTAGAAACACCTTATCCTTTAACTGAGCGTCAATAGTCAAAATCAAGAATAAAGTTGAGAAATCTAGTCATTTGCTTTCATTTTTATGCCTTTCCTCTCAGTATCAGCACCTAACGTATTGATGCTAGGGGTGAACACATAATCATAACGATTAGCTTCATACATGGCCTTGACAACTGTACTTGAACGGTAGAATTGCACTCAAACAAACGCGACAGTTTATTTTTTTTACGACGGGGAAGTGGGTCAGTTATCTGATTCTAGGACTGATTGCGGAGACACACCGTACAGGCGCCTAAACAGCTCAATGTAGTGTGGATCTGGAGCTTCTAGCGCTACTAGCGCCTCCAACTTTGAAGGCGGGTGGTCACGACAATTCCCCGTCTCGAGTTCCGACATGGCGGCTTCTTCGCGCAGGAACCACTCTATAAATTCATCTGAATCCGACTCGCTCTTGGGTGCTGGTTCACTTCTGTGTTTCACAGACGCGGACTGTTTACGCTGGTTCTCTCGGATCCGAAATTGAGTGACGGCGTGATTGTGTTCACAAATGCGTTCCATCTTCTTGATGCTGTCTCCTAGTGACTCCACAAGCGTCTGTAGCTTCGTTGCAGTCGTTTCGAGGTCTTTGAGATCCTCCGTTCCGGCAGGTAGTTTAGCATCTTGAATAGCTGCAGGGGCTACTTGGCGTTTGTCTTGCTTCTTGGAGTGTTTACTCTGGGTCATGTTCGACATGAGTTAGTGAGGAGGGATGGGAAGTAGGTAAGACGTTTTCTCAACGAAGGAAATTGGGAAATGGCACATTGGTTTGACAGCGTTGAAGAATGTGTCATGAAACATCAACGGAAAATTTGATAGGTAGAAAGAGCAGAGAAACATCCCATCAATCGTACAGACTACTGTAGTACTTCACAAGAAATTCTGCAACGCTCAAGAGCCAAAATACTAAAGAACGATTTTGATTCAGGTTGAGTGAGGCTGCTACTCGCCTTCCTCGTGATCGAGGCGCATTTCTGCGTTATTATAGCTTTCTTTTCAACAATTAAACTATGCGAAAGCGATGTTTCTGTCATTAGAACTTAATCAGAAGCAGTTACCATTCATAGGAATTGGTTCATAATACATGTATGATGACTTTGATTTTTGTTAGGCACGACTGTGGACTCCAGTGTAGAGTGCCGGTTAGAGATACAAATGAGGAGACGAACCATACAGCCGCTTGAAAATCACGATGTAGTGCTCGTCCCCGTCTTCTACGATGGCCCGTGCCGCCTCTTCTGGAGTGGGGAGGTGTTCAAGTCTGGTCTTGGTCCCCGCTGGCGCCGCTTGTTCAAATAAGTATTCCTCCAATAACCTCATTTTAACGAATGCTTGGTAGCGCTCATCAGCATCCTGCATCTTCTTGATATGGCGCTCCAATGACTCGACACTGGTCTGTAGCGCCGCAGTAGTGGTTTGGAGCTGTTTGATCTTCACTTTGAGGTCCTCCATGTCGGCAGGTAGTTTTTCGTTGTTGGTGGGGGTTCCTGAGGACGTGGCTTCTTGTCGTTTAACGTGCTTCTTGGAGTGAGCCATGCTGGACAAAAAGAATGCGTAAGGAGGGGAGAGAATCAGGTAAGCAGCGTTCTCAACGAAGGAAATTGGGAAATGACACTTGGTTGACAAAAAGATGAATTTGATACGTAGACTGAGAAGAATGCAGAGAAATATCCCATCAATCATTCAGTAGCAACTTGATAGGACTTGATCTCGAGCTAACGGCTACTTCCTCACCTTAAGAAGGAGCGCCTTGTTTCCTTTGATCTTCTTCTGGAGCTGCAAGACTCCAAAAACAAGCGCTTCTGCAGTAGGTGGACACCCAGGAACGTAAATGTCGACTGGAACGATGCGATTGCATCCGCGCACCACTGAATACGAGTAGTGGTAATAGCCACCTCCGTTCGCACAGCTTCCCATCGATATCACGTAGCGCGGTTCAGGCATCTGGTCGTACAGACGCCGCAAAGCTGGTGCCATCTTGTTCGTTAACGTGCCGGCAATGATCATGACGTCGGTTTGACGAGGAGAAGCTCGATACACCATTCCCATGCGCTCGACATCGTATCGCGATCCAGCTACAGACAGTATAAAAGTTTAGAAACTACAAAAGTAGTTAAACATTTCCGTTCGTGGACGTACCATGGTGCATCATTTCGACAGCGCAACACGCTAAGCCGAATGAAAGAGGCCAAACGGAGCTCTTTCGCCCCCAGTTGACGAGGTCATCCAAGCGAGACACGATATATTCTGCAGTTTAAATTCTTTAGCAGGAGAGTAGATTGAAGTTGGTTTCAGCACTTACCAGCACTGTTGCGAGCCGTGGAGTTTCCAGCCATGAGATCAGCAAAAGTGGCGCGTTCAGTGATGTTTGACTCTCCATTCTCAACGGAGGGGGTTGTATGGAGGAATCGAGAGTTTCTTAGTAGCCCATACGAACGTCGCTCTAGGAGGTTTAAGCTAACACGAAGCATCAGTCCTGTCGAATTCAGTCACCAAAGCAAATTTTAAAGTCATTTACGAGCGAGCCCCAACTTTTTGAAACAACAACGAGAGATTGCGCGTTGATGCTGATGCCAAGTACTAAAAAGTGTTCCCAAGATTGCGCTTCAAGCTGTAAAAGTGCTGATGGCCATTCATAAATATCGAAATAAGCTCCATTACCCCAAAGCTGAGCCACTGCGGTGGCAAGACAGCTCGCGAAACGCGTTCACATACATACATACCCCAAAGCGTTTACTCTAGGATGTTAACGGGCACGACACAAAGTCCTGGTGCGAGTTTACGCGGAGGAGTTGATGGTCACCTCCCAGGTGTCAGGTTTGCTTTGAGGCCAACAAAAATCAAAGTGGTGTGCGCAGCTCATTCAGATTTTGACGGCGAGACTACATGTAGTAACAAGTTCTGCAAGTGCTAAACTGGATTGATGGGTGGTAGCAGCTAATGCAGAGCTGCACTAACGGTGCGTTAAAGAGTTGTCAAGCTTTGCCGTTCATCCAGGTTTATTGTTTGTTTTGGTGGAACGCATTCAGATTTCAAGTGCTGGATACTAGAATTGCACCGTAGCTCGGTCGCCTACTTTCTCACCTTAAGCAGCAGCGACTTGTTGCCCTTGATTTTCTTTTGCAGTTGCATGAGTCCGAAGACGAGAGCCTCGGCCGTGGGAGGGCATCCCGGGACGTAAATGTCTACCGGTACGATACGGTCAACACCACGGACCACAGCGTACGAGTAGTGGTAGTAGCCCCCGCCATTGGCGCAACTACCGAGCGACACAACGTATCGCGGCTCGGGCATCTGGTCGAAAATACGTCGAAGCGCGGGCGCCATCTTGTTGGTGAGCGTTCCAGCGACAACCATAACATCCGTCTGACGGGGAGACGCACGAAACACCATGCCCATTCGCTCGAAATCGTAGCGAGATCCGGCTGAATCAAGGCAAAATCAGTGTAAACAAGGTGGAGAGCAGAAAATAGAGTGGCAAGTACCTACCGGCGTGCATCATTTCGACAGCACAGCAAGCAAGACCGAAGGAAATGGGCCAGAGGGAGCTCTTGCGGCCCCAATTCACGAGGTCATCCAAACGGGACACCACGTATTCTGCGAGAAAATAGTATCATACTTGAGTTACAGAATGCATTTAATTAACGAACAACCTACCGGCGCTGTCTCTGGCAGCAGCATTGCCATTGAGCAGATCAGCGACGTTGCCACGTTGAGAGACCTGTAGTTCCTCATGGGACTGAGTCTGAGCACCAGCAACCGACGAGGTGGTCTGAATCGCCCTCGAGCCGAAAGCCACAGGGCGGCCACTACGGGTCAAAAGCTTGGAGCCAACGCGGAACATTGCGGGTAAAAGCTCCGTTTTATTGCACCGGAGGAATCTGAGGCTAGGAACAACGCAACGGAGAGGCTCAGATCGGCACGAACACTTGGATTGCGCTGGTATCTGCGTTCATGCTGATGGCCACCTCGCTGCAGTTGCAAAAGACGGTGAAGTTGTAGGTAGAAGCACTTGCAATTTGTATTGCTGCTTGGAATCTGAGTAATCCTAGCGCATAAGAATTTATTCTCCATAGTGAAACTAAGTGAGGAAATTGATGCGATTACGCTGTAGTGATTGTGGCCACCTCTCTGTTGCTCCAGCCTACCTACTTCCTCACCTTTAGGAGGAGGGACTTGTTGGCTTTGATCTTCTTTTGAAGCTGCATGATGCCGAACAGAAGAGCTTCTGCCGTGGGTGGGCATCCTGGGACGTAAATGTCCACCGGCATAATACGGTCCACGCCACGCACCACCGCGTACGAGTAATGATAGTAGCCGCCTCCGTTTGCACAGCTTCCAAGCGAGATGACATACCGCGGTTCAGGCATCTGGTCGTAGATTCGCCGCAGTGCTGGGGCCATTTTGTTGGTCACCGTTCCAGCAACAATCATGAGGTCGGACCTCAGAGGTCCGTTTGGCGAGGAGATGCACGAAACAACAGTCCCATACGCTCGAAGTCATAGCGCGAGCCAGCTAAGGAGACAAGAGAGACCAGTTAACACGAGCCCATGGAATTGGTGAGGGGCTACGCACCGGAATGCATCATCTCGACGGCACAGCACGCCAACCCGAAAGTGACCGGCCACATTGAGTTCTTACGACTCCAGTTGATTAGGTCGTCAAGACGCGAGACGACGTATTCTGAAACAAGTGAGAGATCGCGAAGTTATGACTGAGCAAAGATAAGGTCTAACGTACCAGCACTGTTTCGAGCGACCGCATTCCCTGCGAGGAGGTCTCCTACGTTCCCACGCTGCTGAGCTTCTTGTGACGCTACTGAAGTGACATGAACAGCACGACGAGTGTTTGTTGCCTGAATTACTCGACCAACTTGAACAAGTCTGGGCCACATTGGAGATCGATGGAGTGTCAAAAGAGAAACTCGGTGAATGCATTGGGTGGAGACTACGGCGGACTCTTGATTACCATCGTTCAAGTTGATGCCAATCTGGAAGTAACACACCAATAGGCATCAAGGACCTTCAGTTTACTCGGCCAAATTGTTTGTGTCCAAGTCAGTCCTAACAGCCAACCGGAGTGCAAGAAGGTGCGTACGACCAGTTGCTTTTGCTCTGTGTGCTGTTCATCCAAATTCATTTTGCTGTTTGTCTTCTCTCGTTATACAGGGAAGCTGTTAGTCTGTAGAGTGCACTCGATTACCCCCAGTGCGTCCACCAAGTAACCCAAGGCAACTCTATCTACTTCCTCAACTTGAGCAGCAGGGACTTGTTGCCCTTCACCTTCTTCTGGAGCTGCATGAGTCCAAACAGCAGAGCCTCAGCCGTCGGGGGACAGCCAGGCACATAGATGTCCACGGGGATCACACGGTCCACACCGCGCACCACAGCGTACGAGTAGTGGTAGTAGCCACCTCCATTGGCGCAACTGCCCATGGACACGACGTAGCGTGGTTCGGGCATCTGATCGTACACGCGGCGAAGAGCAGGCGCCATCTTGTTGGTCAGAGTTCCAGCCACGATCATGACGTCAGTTTGACGGGGAGAAGCACGGAACACCATACCCATACGCTCGAAATCGTAGCGAGAACCGGCTGCAATAATGGACAAGAGAAGGTGTCAGTTATAACTGATCCAAGGGACTGAAGATGGAAGAAGAACATACCGGAGTGCATCATTTCGACGGCGCAGCAGGCCAGGCCGAACGTGATAGGCCACAAAGAGCTCTTACGGCCCCAGTTCACCAGATCATCCACGCGGGACACGACGTACTCTAAAAAGGACGCACAGGGAGGTCAGAGACAGCAGGTTAAATGCCAAAAGAGCTGGTCGTACCGACGCCATTGCGGGCCGTGGCATTGCCAGCCAGCAGGTCCTGGATGTTGCCCCGCTCAGCGGGAGCCGAGGAAGAAGTGGCGGGCACCGCCGACGAGGCGCAACGGACGGCGGAAGACCGGGCCAGAGCTCCAGAGCGACGAGCGAGAGTCAGCATGGTCGGCGGCAGGAGGTGCTATACGTGCGGTGGTCGATCGATTCTGGCCGCCCAAACCACCAAAATCCCCGTAAAAGCCAAGAAGTGCGAAGATGACAGGGTGATTGGGTATTGCAGGGTTCATGGATGAAAACTTGACAAGTGTGGATATAAGATTCCAGAGGCTCAACTGGAGGCTTTTATTCGAGATAGTTCGTGTGCAGTACGCAAAGTGATGTTGAAGATGACTATGGGCACAAGCAGAGTACACAACGAGGTGAAAACAGCATGGCAGACGTCAAGCGACCAATACGATGGTCGTCTTCATCAGTCAAGTCTTGGTCGTATTCAGGGCCGTAGTTTTTGCTGGATTCGGCTCTCTTTTCAGCCCCTTCGCCGTTTAAACCAAGAACCAAGTAGGCTGCACTGTGGACTGAAAGATAGTCTTGCAAACTCTCAGCGATGGTGCTTGTTGGGTCGATAGGCTGGACGTCCACTTGACCATCGATCTACAAATGGGTTAGTCGTAAAAATATAGCAGCGACTTGAAAAAGCTACGCAAAATTGGCTTACCTGAGCACCGTCAATGATGTCGGTGTACCAATTGAATGGTTGCACATCGTACTCGACGACTTTAGGCATCTCGTAGAAGTGAACAACCCGCAAAATATCTGTGGGTCGCATTAACTTCAGGGCAGCGTTGAGGCAACGTGGTGCTGTTTCTGACTTGTCCACGGCTACGACAAACACATACTGCTGGCTAACCACGGAGTTCACTGGGGTTGGTGGTACGACAATAATTGGGATCAAAGCAGCTCCAAGCAAAACCTCCCGTGGAACGTGATGAACTTGATCAACGGCAGGTCCTCCTTTGCCATGAGCTCCAAGGACGAGGAAGTCGACGCGCTCCCGCTCTGCAACTTGTAAAAGTTTTTGTGCCACTGAATTCGTAGCACCACTGTCTTCACACAAAATAGTAATGCGATTGGAAGGTAATTGTAGAAATTTGCAGTATGCCTTGTACTCTGCGTGCATGTCAATCTCTTAGAAGTACCATAAACACTAAAGAAGTACCAGGACGCACCGTCAGAGATAAATTCGCCTGAAATTTGCGGCAGTTGACGAGTAGCAGCGAAATCTTCGTCAATATTTACGATTGCAAGCCGCCCCTGTCTTCTAAGACGCGTGGCTAGCTCAAAGGCAAGATATGATTGACCTTAACGTAACCCAAACGCGTTAAACACATTTCAAAATGTAAAGCTGAGAGAACTTACGGCTGCCATCAACTCCGATCAAAAACGCCGTGGTCGGGCTAAGGCACTTATTATCCTGATGTTCTAAAACAGAATAACAAAAAAAACTGTCAGCTGGTCATTTTGAAAGTTGGCTTCATCGTTGCAAGTTTACGTTGTTCCATCCGTGTTCGAAGCTCAGTGAGTGCACCATGCAGATCCAAAAACAATCCCGACTCGCTCTCACGTGCTGCCGCTGCTGGATCATAGTCTGCATCTTCCATCAAAGAGCATAGCTGTTCATGACTCCAATGGGATAAATCCTCCGGCCCTAGCGACTTGAACTGTGCCAAAACCTCGTCAGGACGATCCAGCAACTGACTCCGGAACGTCTCATCCGTCAACTCTGGCTGCACATGCACAAAATACTTAGTACTTGGCCAACCAATCGCCACTAAACTAATGCAAAGTTCCACCTCCTTAACGTTCAATATCAATCGCGTGCTTTGTATACACAGCCGCAGAGCTGGCGGCACCTTTTTGAGCGCCAAGACGTCGCGCATTTTCTGATTCTGCTCCACTTCAAATACCACTTTCATACCGGTATTTACCATATGTACAACGCTCCACTTTTATGTAGAGCGCTCCACCTGTCAAAGCTCTTAAAGCCAAATGGACAACGGGGAGCTGCACCCTGCTCAAGTGCTCAAGAGCGGCCACGATGTGGGCTCCAGCCACTACGCAGGCGGTGTGCCGCCTCACAAGCGCATGCGCAAGCCCATTGTGCGTAAGAGCGTGGACCCCAACGCCACCTTTATCAACTATGTGATCCAACGCCGGTTCGTCCAAGCGCGCAGTGTGCGGACGCATGCGCTACCGCCCCATTCGTTCTACAAGAAGCAGATGTTACCGCCCATGGCCTACGCTGGAGATGACGACTTGGCCTCATGTGTGTGTACCAAGTTCTGTCGCTGTTCCACCAATAAGCAGCGCTGCCCAGTCAACTGCCTCACGTGGACGCCTGAAGGCCGCCGCCTCATCACGGGCAACTCGGTAGGCGAGTTCACGCTCTGGAACGGCCTGGCTTTCAACTTTGAGACCATTTTGCAGGCCCATGATGACGCTGTACGCGCCATGGTGTGGTCCCACAATGACAATTGGCTGGTCACAGCCGATCACGGCGGAGTGATCAAGTACTGGCAGTCCAGTATGACCAATGTGCAGCTGCTACAAGGACATAGGGAAGCTGTGCGCTCACTCAGCTTCTCTCCGACGGATTTCAAGTTCGTGTCGTGCTCTGACGACGCCACAGTCAAGATCTGGGACTTTGAGAGCGGCCGCGAGGAACGTGTACTCACTGGACACGGCTGGGACGTCAAGTGTGTGGCTTACCACCCGCAGAAGTGTCTGCTGGCTAGTGGTAGTAAGGATAATCTGGTGAAGATCTGGGACCCCAAGTCTGGCAACAGTCTCAACACTCTGCATGGACACAAGAACACGGTGTTCAAGGTGGCCTGGAACTCCAATGGCAACTGGCTGCTGACAGCCAGTCGTGACCAACTTATTAAGATCTACGATATCCGGATGCTTAAGGAGTTTGCTACGCTGAAGGGCCATGCGCGCGAGGTCACCTCCATCGCGTGGCACCCGTGGTATGAGCGTCTCTTTGTTAGTGGCTCGTACGATGGATCGCTCATGTACTGGGAGGTTGGGTACGTTGGGCTACGGATACTGCTTGTAAAGTTGCATCCTTACTGACTTTCGATTGTTTTTTCTTGTTTACAGCAAAGAAAACGCACTAGCGTCAATTCCTCAAGCTCATGATACTGCTGTGTGGGACATTCAATGGCATCCGGTTGGCCATGTTGTCGCCACTGGGAGGTACGTCCATAAAGGCATTGCTAGTCCACCTAACTGATAACTTTCACTCACAGTATCTCGTTGATGACTACAGTAATGACCACAGCACTAAGTTCTGGTGCCGCAATCGACCAGGAGATCCAATGGACGACAAGTACAATGGCGGCCAGACTGTGCTGAATGAGCATGAGGCTGGTGAAGGAATGATGCACATGCGCGGAGGTGCTGACGGTGCTGAAGTTCTCCCTGGTATGGCAGATGGCGCAGCCAGTCTTCGCTCTAGTGAGATTAATGCAGCCAATTTCCAGACTTTTAACAAGTCCGCTATGGATAACCGTGGAAATGGCGGGCGTCGACCGCCGCCCGATTCATACACGTGCAATCGCTGTGGAACCAAGGGTCATTGGATCGAGGATTGCCCCACGAAAGACCAGCACAATCCCAACGGCCAGATGCAACGCAAGGTTCCACCTGAGGGATACCTGTGCAAGCGCTGCAACATTCCAGGTCACTACATCTCCGACTGCACAGAGCCAAAGGTGCCGCCTCCGTCGTACACGTGCCACAAGTGCCGGCAAAAGGGTCATTGGAAGCAGGACTGTCCGATGGATAGCAATAATGGATCTATCAGTGCGCTGCTCAGCCAGATTCGTCCTCCAGGAGCTCCGATGAATGCCGCCGGAATTCCGATGAGTACGGGCGGCGTGGGTCCCGTTCCTCCACCTCCTCCTTCTGCTCGAGCCTTCCCTCCACGAGGAATGATGCCTCCCCCGCCGCCTGCTGGAGGTGCTGCTGGAATGCTGGTGCCTCCACCTCCCCCGCCGCATATTCTTGCCGGCATGAAGCGAGCTCGCGACGACGATCCCAGCAGTGGCGTTGGCATGCCCCCACCGCCCATGAACGGATGGCCACCAATGGCAGGAGGACGACCAGGCCCGCCAGTAGGACCCCCTGGAGCCCCTGGCCTCTTGCCTGGCCAACCTGATCTCAAGAAGATGAACCGAGATCCAAGGCGGAGGTAGAGTGTGACGGCCGAACAGCTAAGAGAAAAATAGTCGCCATGTGGCGAGCTCTGCAGTGTAAGTTCGCCAACGAGAAAGCCATCAATAGTGAAATGCAACCTACGTTTGCCTTTGCCGTTGACCATCAAATGCTCAATTGCTTTCCACATTGACATGATGACGCCCATTGCTTTGCGGCTTGAAGTTGAATGCAACTTGACCATGGACTCTCGAAAAGCTGTGGAAAAAATCCACCGTCTACAATGATAACAACCCCAGTCTTCTTCTCTCTAAAGAGCTCTAACCAGAGCTTCTTTGTCGTGACCGATTCCAGTCACACGACTGATTCCGGTCAGAGGGAACGGAGTGCAAGGTCGGACTTTTTCACGAACAGTTGAAGATCGACACCTGGGATAAATTCGCACGGTAGTGTATGCAAAATTTGCATACCGTTGCATTGCAAAGCGACTGCACTGCGAGAGCGCTGCGTGCTGCGCGTATGCGACTTGGGCGCCAAATTGCTGCGCTACATTGAGGCTGCGGCCATTTCGGCGGCGTAGGACAGCGGCACAATTCCAGGCACGCAAACTGTTCAGAACAGCGTCGTCTGACTGCCGGTATCAGCTCGTGATTATTGTCGCGATCCCTAGCCTCGGTATGCTACATCATAGGTCTATAAATATAGTATATTAAATGTATCATCACACCAAACAGCCAAAAAAAGCGTTGTCTTTCTTTTAAGATACTATCCACTCAACAAAGTACTATTCCATTTTAATAGCCTGTCTGCATCAGTATGCCAGAACATAGTTGCGAAACGTCTGCTTTTCTTTCCACCCAGCTTTTTCCCCCAGCTCTCTTCTATCAAATACATCAACCCTTACAGCATCTAAACACGCCAATACACTCCAGACATATAAACACATCTAAACCATTTTTACTCTCTCTCACAGGGTATCACATTACACAAACCCGCACGCCGTCCTCACAGTACGAAACGTCCATTTCCATACTTTTCCCCAGTAGTACAAGACCCGAGAGCGAGGATGAAGACGCAGCGGGAATCTGCGCTCGACCGCTCGCCCCCCACCGCTCTGTTACTGCAACAGTCACGAGCCTCAGCGCCTACGCCCGCCAGCCAGCGTAAGCAGCTCTCGGGCGGCTCCTCCGACCGTCTGCGCAGTCCTGAAGACCGTCGCAATCGACGACAAGCCGCCAGCCACGCTCCTCCGGCCTCTGCGCCGTCCTACCAGCATCTCGGGGCTATTGAGAGCGTCCGTACGGCACTTAGCAGCACGGGAGGAGTCAGCGCCGGCGTGAACGGCAGCGAAGTGATTCTCAGCGGCGCGTTGAATAAACGCGGCCAGTTCTTCAAAGCCTGGATGCCCAGACACCTGGTTTTGTCACGTAGCGCTCTTCAAGTGTACAGGAAGAACCCGTATGCGGCCAGTAGACAACAGCAGGAGAAGGACCTGGCGCAATTGGAGAAGAAATTACTGAAAGTGGAAGTCTCGAGAGCGGATGCCATTCGTGTGGAAGCTTCTGATAACTTTAAGCATCGCCCGTACTGCTTTATACTCGTAGCACGCAAGCGCTCGCGACGGTTGGGGGTTCTTGGCGGTAACAGCGACGCGACGACGCGAAGTGCGATCACGTTTAACAGTACTGGAGGAAACTGCTTCCAGCACCGGAAAGAGAGCAATCTGGACTCTCGACGAATCGACGATGGACCGGTAGTGCTGTACTACCTTCAGGCGACCAAAGAAGCCGAGAGGCAGCGCTGGATTCGAGCTCTGCAACGCTGGATTGAAGGAGAGAGTCCGGCCAAGCTGGGACGAGGAATTCTCAATTATATTGTGAATAACGACTACAGCAACTACCGCTACGGCCAGAAGGTCGTGTGCACTGCGTCTTCCAGGTCTCTTGGCATTGTGGGAGATTGTGGATCTACTGTCCAAGGACCGGCGGCTTTGTCCCCAGCGTCTCAGGCTGGACGCTCAGTGGAACAGGAGTTCCCCGTGCTGGCCAATCTGATTCGGGACATGCACGACTGCAAGAAGGAAGACGAGATGATTTACATCTTGGATCAGGTCTTAGGGGAAGTGCAGGACGGTGCGAACAGTGGATACATCAAGAAGCTCATTGCGACGGCTGGGGAGGTGAAGCTGGAGCAGTCCGAGAACATCTGGACCACCCACGTGAAAACGGCATACGCTAACATTATGAAGGCGCTGCAGACATCGTCGTCCGGACAGGAGCCCAGCAGTCAAGCTCCGACGCTGAGAGCACCCACTTATGCTATGCGCCAGAATTCAGCGGGCAGTATTGAATCGGGTGAGAGCAACCGTTCCCTGAACAACGTGGATCTGGCATCGTTCCACCGATTTTACAAGCTCGGACGGAAGTTGGGCTCTGGTGCTTTCTCGGTGGTGCATATTGCGACTCACCGCGAGACCCGGAAGCAGGTTGCTGTCAAGTGCATTGCCAAGGCGAGTCTGGGCCCGCAGGACGTGCACTCCTTGAAGCAAGAGGTGGAGGTGATGTCGAGTCTGAACCACCCGAACATTGTGCCGCTGTTGGATTACTTTGAGGAGGAAAGATACTACTACATCGTGACCCCGTTGTGTACGGGTGGCGAATTGTTCGACGACCTTGTCAAGCGCAAGAGCTACACAGAGGAGGACGCTCGTGTTCTCATGCGTAAGCTGGCGAGTGCCATCGACTACCTTCACTCTCGTGGTATTGTTCACCGCGACTTGAAGCCAGAAAATATTTTGCTAAAGACTTCAGCTCCTGGCGCGGAGGTGATGATCGCTGACTTTGGCTTCGCTAGGCCCATGAACGGATCTCGTCGTGGTACAGCATGCGGCACCCCGGGTTACGTCGCCCCCGAAGTGGTTCAGGGTGAGCCGTACGGAGCTGAGGTGGATTGCTGGAGTCTCGGTGTGATTCTCTTCATCCTTCTGTGCGGATACCCACCGTTCCCTGGTGCTAACCACGCCACGGTACTCGACAAGGTTGTGAAGGCCAAGTACCAGTTTGAGTCGCCATACTGGGACGAAGTATCTGATGAAGCTAAGGATTTGGTGTCAGAGCTGTTAACAGTTGACCGTACCAAGCGTCTCGATGCCTCGGGTATTCTCGCTCACCCCTGGATGGACGAGACGCGTGCGTCTACCATTAGTACTACTGATGACAGTGAGCCCAGGAAGCGTATGACGCGCAAGTGCTCGGACCTGCTGCCAGCTCTGCATCAAATGCGCAAGCACAGCCTGACCCACGGCAGTCCGAAGATCCGTCCGTCCGACATGAACGTGGACGACATCGAGCTAGACGAGCTGACTATGAACAGCGACAAGGAAATGCTCGACCGCGAGCTTGCTGACATGGACGGCTTCTAGAGCGAGGGTTATCATTGGAAATGACCCCGCCGCAAGTGGCACGTAGAGCTTGTGTATATCGTATACATAGCGACCTCGGCGCCCTTCAGACGAGTTGGAACACGTCTGAATTGTACGTATTCATGTTGGCCGCACAGGCTTTGAAACTAATTGGGTATAATATCAAGCACTTGTACTTGCACACACGTTTGTTAGTAGTTTCGTGCAATTGGAGCGACGTTAATTATGGACGAAGTGCTGCTTGCAGTGGAGAGTTCTGACCCTGTGGTGGCGAAACTCGTAGCCTTCTTCAACCAAGGTTGGGCTGCATTCATTAGAGGAAGGAGGGGGAACTTACAGACTTGATGTTATCAGAGGAAGTCGAGTCCAAGTTGTCAGGGTTTGTACGGAGGTACGGAAGGGTTTATGACATTTCCAGTAGTTATGTTGACGTTGATGTGGTTTTCTGGCAGACATGCGGTTAATTTCCATGGAGTTGAGGCGGATGAAGAGCATAACCACACGGTGCATGAACTGTTTCAGGTATGTGAACTGTAATATTTTTTTAAATGTTGATGCTAACCTGTTTTCATGGCTGTAGAAGTACGAGGAGGTTTTCGAAGACGCCGTTGCAACATTTCTTCACCAAGAAAAGGTAAGTCCTTGAATCGCAGTGCGTGAAATCATTCTACCTTTCCTGAAATCTATTGTTTTGTTGGCAGCTTACCCCGGAAAAATTCTTTGCGCACTGTCGAGTATTGCAATGCAGTCCCAAACACGAAGACGCGACGGGAAATCTGCAGTTTCTGCTATCAGCTCTGGATTTTCAGGCTTTCTGCGATCTCATGACACAAGAGGCGATTCAGACGCAAGTCGCTCTAAAAGAAGCTGAAGATATGGGACTTTGAATAAAAAAGCAATGCAGGAATTAGTTATGCAGATTCATTCCATCGTTCTCTACCCTCAGCGGATTGTTAATCTCGATCACGCACCAGCGCAAGCCCACGAGCTCGCAGCTCTTGCTCCCATCTACAGTTGATACGACAAATAGTTAGGCGTCTATCTCCAGTGTAAAATCAGGTAGAACTAACTCTTGATAGCAGCTTTCATAGTACTTCTGCAGTCGATCCTGTCGAATCGCCAGCACTTCCTTGTTCAATAGTTGTCGTTCCTCATCAAGTCTCCGGAAGAAGAACACCACATCAAAAGAGGATTATTCACGCATTCAAATTCTTAATCTGCTTACATTTTGTGTTGCTGGATACGAGCTCCACTGCCAGTTTGCCGGTTCTGTTTCTCTTCCCAGAGAGCTCTACTCGCGTTGGTTTCGTGGAACTGAGTGTACTTCCTCGCCTGATGGAGCTCTTCCTCGCGTGCGATAAACCGTGTGACGTTCAATCCCGACGGCTTCTTGGGTCCAGGAGCCCGAGCCATAGCACGGGATGGAATCCCAGCAGGCACATCACGGTTCACCGGCATCGACACGCTGTTGAATAGCGCTAGGAATCCAAACACACGATGGAATGGAAAGCTGAAACTGAAATACATGTACGTAAAAAGAGATTTTTGCTCAAAGCAAACTAACACTCCTCTGCTGCACTTACATATCCTTGGCCATGTACTCCTCGTAGCTGAGACCAAAGAGCCTCTGCACGTCACGTTCAATGTCGCTCTTGGCCACCTTCCAGCCCGTGGCGAACAACTTCTCGTACATGTCCACCAGCACTTCACCGATGACGTCGCGCGAGTGGCTCCACTTGTAGATGAGCTGGTCCAGCACGCGCGCGTCCGAGTGCTGACTCGTGAACGCCGTGCCCAGGATCTCGATGCGCATGCGTGTGAGCTCCTCAATGATCGACGGGTTGTTACAGTACCACCAGCAGCCGTACAGGTGCAAGTTGCGGAACTTGTTGGCCGTCACCGTCACCTCGTGCTGGTTCACGCGCGACAGGAACGTGGCCAGGAACTTGACCCTCGGGAAGTTGTTGCACAGCTTGATCAGGATGTCCACGTTGCTTGGCTTCACGCCGTCTCCGGCCACGCCGTAGCGGGCGTTGATAGGTCGCACGCTGTCGAACTTGAGCGCGATCGGCAGCTTCTTCTCCTCGGCCAGAGGCAGCAGCACCTGCAGCAGCAATTCCGCTCCGTTCGGCAGTTCACCCGCAGCCGACTTGGGCGAGTTCTCGTCTGGGTACTCGAAGAAAATAGGCACGCTAGACATGAAGTACTCGGGCTTCATGATGTCGATCCACTTCTCCAGCAGCGTGCGCACGCCCGCCAACGTGTGCGGCAGCTTGAACACGTCCAGCGTCGGGCCGATGGACGCCCAGTCGCCCAGCAAGATCTGGTCCACACGAAGTGCCGAGCGGAAGTACTTGCGAGACCATGCGGGCGGCGGCGTGTTGGTGGCCGGATCGCCCAGCCAGTGACGGGCCTCCTCGGGCTCAAACGGGATGTTGGTCATCACGGCGTACTTGAGTCCCGAGAGACGGAAGACCGTGTCCACGTACTCCTCGGGGTCCTGCTGCTTGAACCAGTTCTGGATGGCAGTCAGGTCGCGCTTCGCCACGAGATGGTCCAGACCCAGCAAGTGCAGCGTCGTCAGCACACCACGACAGGCCTCCGACACAGGTGAGCGATCCACGAACAGGTGCTGCCAGATGAGAGCAGCCTGTTCCTCCTTCGAGTGCGCGTTGAACTCTTCCACCTGCATGGGGGCCGTCTGCAGGAACTCGGCCACGAGGTAGTGGTAGGTCAGCAGCTCGTTGATTCCCCACAGCATCAGCTTACCGTGGCTCGGGGGAAATAGGTGTGTGTGCACGTCGATGATCTGGACGCTAGCGACGGCTTCGCGCACGAACGTTGCCACTTCCTCCTTCGTAGCGAGGTACTCGCTCGTGTGGTGGTTACGCAGCACATCGTCCAGCGTCTCAAGAGCGGTTTGCTTACCGGACACCAGACGCTGGTACAGGGCGGCGACGTCGGCAGCGAACGAAGCGTAGGCATCGTTGGTGATGTCGAATCCCTTGACAGAGCTGAGTACACTGGCGACTGCGACACCGACGCCGCTGGACACCTCAGAGGAAGACTCGGCACGCGCTGACTTCGGGAAGTCGTTACTGCTGCTCTTGCTCGCTTCAAGCACCTTCTGACTTGCACGCCACAGCAATTTGGCCACACGCCCGTTCTCTCCGTCGTCGAACTCGTATTTTCCCGTGGACAAGTTCGCAGTGAGGCCAGTGTCGTAGCTCCACGTCTTCTCCGTGAGCGAGAAGATCGGCGCACCGTTCTGAATGGGGTCCATTTGACCAACAAAGACGGTCGGAGCGTCACGCTTGGAATCGGCTTGCCACGGTGTCAAGAAGCGTAGAGCAACGGCAGTTGCAAACGCCATGAATTTACTGGGACGGTAGGTCGCATCGTGCGCGACGTTGATGTTAACCGAGTTGAGGAGACGAACGTAAACCCGCAACAGTGCGTTCTGCGAGACCCAGAAGTTGTCCAGGCCGAAGTGCGGGTGCTTCATGCGCACCAGCCACTCAGAGTAGAACTGACGCGCTTGTTCCTCCGCCACGTCGCCAGCAATAAGCGCAGGGAGAATATCCTTCTCGAACAGTGCGTCCAGGTACTCCGAAATGATTGGGAAGTTCTGGAACTGGTTGGCCGTACGCTGACGCGCCAGGGCCAGCAGATACACCATTGCCGAATTCACAGCGTTGCCCAGAGAGAACTTGAGTAGGTAATCCTTGGCGATCTCGGCCTTGTTAGTTCGAACGTGGACGCCCGGCACCTTACGAAGGGCGTCAGCATCCAGTGCTCCCTTTAAGTCCTCAATTACGATCGCCTTGGCCGGTAGCGGCTCCGTAAGAGGTACCAGTGAGTCACCAGCGCGGTGGTTCGTGATACGGTCTACCATCGTGTTGTGGAAGTGGATTTTGGCGTCCAAATAGGCTCGGAACGCGGCGGACTCGTCGTTCTTGACCCAGTCCAGCTCCAGCACCAGTTTCTTGATATGGTCGCCATTGTTCGGGAAGTTGTCTGTGTTAATGATGGACAGTTCATTGTCTACAAGAACCATATACATAACATTAAAAACCTGGTCGAATTCTCCTCATTAGCAATAGAAATCCGTACCTGGAATCGTCTTGAAAGCTGCTTGCAAGAACTCGGCCAGATCCTTGATCACCTGCGTGCCGGACTGCAGCCCCGCTTCAGTGACGCCGAAGCCCACGTACTTGAGCTGCGGTAGCTTAGCTGGCAGTTGGAGGAACGCAGTGCGGCCATCAGGGACACCCAACGAGCCAACACCTTCCAGTTCCAAGACGGTCGTGTCCACGTGTCCGTCCGAATCGATAGTGTCCACCTCGTACTTGCCCTTCGCATTGGCACAAGCCGTTGCAAAGCTCGTCCCGCGGGTCTGAGCCACTATGACGCCTGAATCCAGAGCTCGGAAGACGGGAACCAGCACAGCACGCTGTTTGGAACCGTTAGTCGCGTGGTAAACGTGCAAAGAGCTGAGAAATACCACGTACCATGAAGCGGCCACTGCCAATGCAGACGGCACGTGTGTTGGGGGAGAACTCGGGTCCCTGAAGTGGTGCGAACATCTTCTCTTTGGTCTCTGCGCTGATCCAAAAGTGAACAATGTGGGGGCGTGGAGGAGCCCCTTGCAAACATGATCGTGAACACGTGGATCTAGACACCCGTCATCTGCGACGTGTGAACAAGCTGAAGTTTGAAGCAGATGCAGAGGAGCGCACGACCCGGGATGGTGTCCAGGGATCAACGATATCGGATACGGTACAGGTACCGGTAGAGTTGGAGATGGAGATCTTCGTCATGATGGTGCAGTGGTTGCACTGTTAACTCCGCGGGACCTGAGGCAGCACAACTTCCATCACTCATCAAGCTCCACGTTGAAGGCATCGGCGCTTTACGCAAACAAATCCCCAAGCACCAGCCGCACAATATCATATCATCCGCCAGTCCATTTAACAGAGGCCAAGTACGTCAGCAAGGCCTTAAGGTTGCAACCTCGCTTTAGTATTAAAAACGTTAAGAAACTCCCTGAGCCGATCGACTTTTTGATCGGATCGTGGTTGAAGGACGTCATTCCTCATTTAGCTGTCAAGACCGCAAGTGAATTGTATCATGTTCTCACCGCTACGAGGCCAAACTGCCTTCTCGGACGATACCGACGCCATCTGCATAGGCAGTGGCCGCTTCCTGGTACGTTAATATCGTTTTATTCGCTCTCTACGTCTCTCCAACGTCTAATGTCGAAAATGTCGAAAATGTCGAAAATGTCGAAAATGTAGCGCAGTGTGCTGGTACCGACTCTGCGGGCGGCCGGGAGCGCTGTCGTTCTGGCTCAAACCCGAGGCACCAGCTTCGCGTCGGTCTGTGCCAAAGCTGACGGTAAGTACGAGGTTGACACTATCCAAAAGGATGGCAGTGTGCAGACGGAGATCGTCCAAGTGGAAGCTGTCGGGTCGTTGGGCGTTGCGGAGGACCGCGCGGCCTTCATGCAGTTGCCGAACAAATTGCCCAAGCTCAAGTACATCGGCTTCGGTGTCACAGAGAGCGGCATCGTCAAGAATGGTCCTGCCATTGTGGACCTCACAGTGCTGCTGTACAACTGCTTCACGAATTTGCCAGGTATGGTTGTCAAAATTGTCGAAAATGTCAAAAATGCAAGAAGTAACTCATACAGGTGTATTTGTGCACTAGACAACGTCATCTCGGTCATTAACACGGACAACTTGCCCGAGAACGGAGCTACCATCAAGAAATTGGTGCTGGAGACTGAGTGGAAGAGTCAGCCGACTGATCTAGCTCCGTTCCGAGCCTATGTGGCGTCCAAAGTGCACTTCCACAACACTATGGTGGACCGTTTGACATCGCATCGAGCGGGCGACTCACTGGTGCCCCTGACGGAGCCTTGGCCGACCAAGACCCTCGTGATTGAAGACCTTCAGGGTGTTTTAAACGCTAAAGTGTTGAGTGCTCTGCCCGGCGTGCACATCCGTACGGCGGAGGGACAACTGGAGCAAGACCACCTACTCAAGCTAAGCATTGCCAACGCTGTGCACACTGCCATGGTGTATCTGCTGGCTTTGACGCGGGTGAAGACCACGTGCGAAGTGATGAAGTATCCGCAGATCCGTCAGTTCCTGGATCTGTTGTACGCCAAAGATATCGAACCTTCACTTGTACTGCGCGGTATCAGCCAGGAGGACGCTCAACACACGTATGACGAGTGGATGGGGCGTGTGGAGCACAAACACTTCGGCCTAGACAACTTCTGGGTCGGTCAGAACGCCATGCTTAAGTATGGCGTCAGGCTGTTTAGTAACGTGGAAGCCAACGTCACTAAGAACGAGAACTACCGTCCAAGCGTGTTCATGGCATTCACAACTGCTGTGATCCTGCGCTACCTGACACCAACGCAAAGTGATTCCAGAAAGGAGGAAGGCAATGGCCTCGAGATTTTTGTGGGCGCGATGGACTCGATTCAAGACCGTACACCGGTCTACTCTACGACTGAGAAGACTTATGTGTACGCCAACGGATTGACTGCTAACATCTCCACGGGGAAGTACGAGTTCTTGGATGGAGAACATGGCCACACTGCCAATATCCTGTGGAAAACTAGTCAGAAGGTGCTTGCTGCTAGCAAGAGCAGCAGTAACGACTTCCCTAAGTCAGCGCGGGCCGAGTCTTCCTCTGAGGTGTCCAGCGGCGTCGGTGTCGCAGTCGCCAGTGTACTCAGCTCTGTCAAGGGATTCGACATCACCAACGATGCCTACGCTTCGTTCGCTGCCGACGTCGCCGCCCTGTACCAGCGTCTGGTGTCCGGTAAGCAAACCGCTCTTGAGACGCTGGACGATGTGCTGCGTAACCACCACACGAGCGAGTACCTCGCTACGAAGGAGGAAGTGGCAACGTTCGTGCGCGAAGCCGTCGCTAGCGTCCAGATCATCGACGTGCACACACACCTATTTCCCCCGAGCCACGGTAAGCTGATGCTGTGGGGAATCAACGAGCTGCTGACCTACCACTACCTCGTGGCCGAGTTCCTGCAGACGGCCCCCATGCAGGTGGAAGAGTTCAACGCGCACTCGAAGGAGGAACAGGCTGCTCTCATCTGGCAGCACCTGTTCGTGGATCGCTCACCTGTGTCGGAGGCCTGTCGTGGTGTGCTGACGACGCTGCACTTGCTGGGTCTGGACCATCTCGTGGCGAAGCGCGACCTGACTGCCATCCAGAACTGGTTCAAGCAGCAGGACCCCGAGGAGTACGTTGACACGGTCTTCCGTCTCTCGGGACTCAAGTACGCCGTGATGACTAACATCCCGTTTGAGCCCGAGGAGGCCCGTCACTGGCTGGGCGATCCGGCCACCAACACGCCGCCGCCCGCATGGTCTCGCAAGTACTTCCGCTCGGCACTTCGTGTGGACCAGATCTTGCTGGGCGACTGGGCGTCCATCGGCCCGACGCTGGACGTGTTCAAGCTGCCGCACACGTTGGCGGGCGTGCGCACGCTGCTGGAGAAGTGGATCGACATCATGAAGCCCGAGTATTTCATGTCTAGCGTGCCCATTTTCTTCGAGTACCCAGACGAGAACGCGCCCAAGTCGGCTGCGGGTGAACTGCCGAACGGAGCGGAATTGCTGCTGCAGGTGCTGCTGCCTCTGGCCGAGGAGAAGAAGCTGCCGATCGCGCTCAAGTTCGACAGCGTGCGCCCCATCAACGCCCGCTACGGCGTGGCCGGAGACGGCGTAAAGCCAAGCAACGTGGACATCCTGATCAAGCTGTGCAACAACTTCCCGAGGGTCAAGTTCCTGGCCACGTTCCTGTCGCGCGTGAACCAGCACGAGGTGACGGTGACGGCCAACAAGTTCCGCAACTTGCACCTGTACGGCTGCTGGTGGTACTGTAACAACCCGTCGATCATCGAGGAGCTCACACGCATGCGTATCGAGATCCTGGGCACGGCGTTCACGAGTCAGCACTCGGACGCGCGTGTGCTGGACCAGCTCATCTACAAGTGGAGCCACTCGCGCGACGTCATCGGTGAAGTGCTGGTGGACATGTACGAGAAGTTGTTCGCCACGGGCTGGAAGGTGGCCAAGAGCGACATTGAACGTGACGTGCAGAGGCTCTTCGGTCTCAGCTACGAGGAGTACATGGCCAAGGACATGTAGTTGAAGTTGTCTGCGACGTGTGAGGGTTTCATGTAAACCACACAAATACGAATTTTATCCAATCATTGCTATCTATGTCAAAAATTACAGCGCTCCAGTCATACGAAGCGGCATTAAGTGTCAACTGCATCACTAAAGTCTTGTGCAACAATGGACGAGGAAGGCCCGCAGGTTCGACCCCCTTTACGTCTGATACGTAGTGCAATATTCGTATATTAAACCCCTTTTAATCCCCTACAGGTTCGTGTTAAATTCGTGACTAAGGACGACTCCATCCGCGTGACGGAGACGCCGTTCGCGGTGCCCACGCGCCTCAATCGCCGTGGACTCTCGCAAGTCGTCAACCACCTGCTCGCCACGGGCGATAAGCCGCGGCCTTTTGACTTCCTGATCGACGGTCTCTTCCTGCGTTCATCATTGGACAAATATCTGCAGACTAGTGGCGTCTCGGAGGAAGCTCTGCTCACTCTTGAGTACGTGGAAGCTCTGCCTGAGCCTCAGAAGCAGAATGGCAGCGATCACCCGGACTGGGTCAGCGCTGTGGCTGCTCTGGGTGACGACCTGGTTGTCACCGGCTGCTATGATGGTGTGCTGCGTGTGTACGACGCTCAGGGAGACTGCAAGGCCTCCGTGAAGGCTCATCAAGGCGCTATCAAGGCGGTGAGTGTCGCTCCTAGTGCTGGCAAGAGCGGGGAATTTATCATTGCTAGCAGTGGCAAGGACCAGCTTGCACAGCTGTGGAGATTCACCCTAAAGTCGGCTAAATTGTCACCTCTGGCGGCGCTTACTGGACACCTGAACAGTGTTGACGCCGTGCAGATGAACGCATCCAGTCAGCGTGTGGTTACCGGAAGCTGGGACAACACAGTACGTGTCTGGCAAACCCCCACCAGCTCAGAGGATTCAGGTGAACAGCGTTCAGCGAAGAAGCACAAGAAAACGGAGAGCGATGCGGGATCTGTGAGCTTTCAGCAGCTCGAGGCGGAAATTGTACTGGTTGGCCACACGAGCTACGTGACGGGCGTGGCTTTCCGTCCCAAGACCTCGGAGCACGATGAGGACGTTGTGGTGTCTGCTGGAAGTGACCGGAACGTGCGTATCTGGGATCTCGTGACCCAATCCTGCTCCCAGGCACTGGTGGGCAACCGTGCCGTGTCTGACCTCAGCGTAAATGCTAATGGACTGCTGCTTACGGCTCACCCGGACCATTGCGTTCGTTTGTGGGACCCGCGCGCTCAGCAAAGCGGTGAGAGTATCGTACAGCGCACCTTTTGGTCGCACAAGGAGTGGGTGAGCTCGGTGGCGTGGCACCCGGAGAACGAGAACCTGTTCGTGTCGGGTGGATACGATGGCACAGCCAAAGTCTGGGATGCGCGCAGTACAATTCCGCTGCACACCGTCAGCGCACACGAAGGCAAACTGCTTGGTTTGTCGTGGCGGAACCAGAGCGAGGATCAGAGTGTGGCGTTCGTCACGGGTGGAGACGACAAGAAGCTCAACTTCTTTAGCGTGTAAGAGCACATAGAACAAAAGACTTTTGCTTGTTTTGCTTGAATTGCTGTTGTCTTCTGGTCTATCGCAAAACAGCTACGTATCCACTGGCATTCTACTCTGCGTCTACTTGTACGCGTGGCATAGGCAGCCGGATCCTTACTCCCAGGCCAACATCTTCTCGAGTTCTTCGATGTCGTCGGCAGGAGCCTGCGTAATAGGGCGTGCGTAGTACTCTTCGATCTCCGCGAGGTCTTGCTTGCTCTTGTTGTCGTACACAAAGTTAATAGCACAGCCCTTGCGACCGAAACGACCAGTACGCCCGATACGGTGCAGATACGTCTCCGGGTCCGGGCGGTGATCGCGCGTCAGCGGGATATCAAAGTTCACAACAAGAGAAACACCCGCCACGTCGATACCTCGAGCCAACACGTTGGTGGTGATCAAAACGTTGGTCGTGCCAGCACGGAACTCGTCAATCACCTGGTCACGCACTTCCTTAGCCATGTCAGCACCGTGCAGAATGCCAACTGAGTGGCCCTTCTCACGCATACGACGCGTGAGCTCCTTGGCAGTCTCACGCTGCTGCACGAAGATGACGCACTTGCCGATGGTCAAAATGGCGAAAATGTCCGACAGCACCTGGAACTTGTTGTCACGGGTCTTGCAGTCGATCCAGAACTGCTTAATGCCATCCAGCGTGAGCTTCTCCTTCTTGACCGTGATAATGTTGTGGTCAGGCACCATCTTCTGAGCGAAGTCGCGCACATCATCAGCGTACGTGGCTGAGAACAGCAGGTACTGGCACGCACGGTTCTTGATCATGCGTTTGATAGCAACCGAGCGTTCACGCATGCCGTCTTCTGCAACCATCACATCGGCCTCATCCAGTACGAAGATCTTGACGTTGCGGGTGTCCAACTGCTTCTTCTTGATCATTCCTTCAATCTTTCCTGGAGTACCGACGATCACTTGAGCCGTCAGTGTCTCACCACGTGCCAGATCGTTGCCAGGGATGGCCAAGAACGTCTCCACGCCGATAAATTTGCCCATGGCGTTCACTACAGCCATAATCTGCCGCACAAGCTCACGAGTGGGACCGATACAGATCGTTTGCGGGGCCTTCAGGTTCACGTCCACCCGGTACAGCATACCTAGTGCAAAGGTGGCGGTCTTGCCACTACCGCTCTGGGCTTGTCCGATCAGGTTCTCTGGAGGGCTACAATAGTACTATGTTAGTATAATAAAGTAGTAGTATTAATATTGTTGTACGTACTCGGCTAGGATGAGAGGCAGCGCCACCGACTGAATCTTCGACGGCTTAGCGAACTTCATGTTGTACACGCCCTTGAGCAGCGGCTCCGGTCTGTATCATTTAAAAAATATTAGCATTATAATAGTAATTAGTTTTTACTATTGTATAATATTACGTACAGATTCAGTTCCTCAAAGGTGACG
This sequence comes from Phytophthora capsici, assembly GCA_030324255.1. Classification (NCBI taxonomy): domain Eukaryota; phylum Oomycota; class Peronosporomycetes; order Peronosporales; family Peronosporaceae; genus Phytophthora; species Phytophthora capsici. The sequence goes on from CM059354.1 coordinate 1,263,792, forward strand.
GCAGAGTAAAGGTTCGAGTTCGGGTCGTTCTGCAGCACTTCCAGTTCGGCCTTGTAGTCCTGATCGTCCAGTCCCTGACCCAGCGCCAAGATCTCCTCCAGCGACTGCGTAACCTCCTCTACAGCATCCTCCTTCTTCTCCACTTCGGTGGTCTCCACAGCGGGAGCCGTAACCTCCTCCGTCTTAGCAGCAGCCTCCGTCTCACTCATAATTATTATGGGAAAATGAAGCCAAATCTTATCCCAGCCAATAAACTTATCATGAACTTACGTAAGTTCTTAAAAGCCTTAAATATGCTGTATGATAGTATCAATCATCTTTAAAGGGTGTCAAGGCAGATCATCAGATCTTCCTAGATGACGCCACGTCACATGCTGAGCTTCGAGGCGACCCGCGGGGGCGTGTGGCTCGATGGGAAGCCCTTCTTTATCAAAGGCGTGAGCTTCTTCGGTATGGAGAGCGACATCTGCGTGCCTCATGGGCTCTGGGGCGGCCCAGAGTCCACGACGCTGGCGACTGTAGCGCAGTTATTGCGCACGAATGGGTTTAATCTGATTCGTTTGCCTTTAGCTGTCGCTGCAGTGGCGAACAACATTGTAGTGGATCGCTACAAGATCGGCAATGAGACAGCACTACTTAAGGCCTTTGAAGGGCGGGAGCTGCGCTACCTGGACGTCCTGGACTACGTGGTGCACGAACTGGCACATTATGACTTGCTGGTGCTACTGGACGCTCATGTGATGCAACCTGCTGGGGCTATCACGCCTCTATGGTATGACGACACGCAAGGATGTCCGGAGACTATTGTGGAACAGATGTGGACGACGCTGGCTGCGAGATATGCGAGTCAGTGGAATGTTCTTGGTGCAGATCTGAACAATGAGCCTCATGGAGAAGCTTCGTGGGGATCTGGAGACCTTAAATCGGACTGGAGACTCGCTGCAATGAGGTTGGCTGATACAGTACTAGGCGTTTGTCCTCACTGGTTGATTTTTGTGGAGGGGGTGCAAACAACAAAATGTGACGCACAAGAGATGCCGTGCTTTTGGGGAGAAAACTTCCAAGCAGCTCAAGAATACCCAGTGAAGCTCTGTGTGGACAACCGCCTCGTTTACAGTCCTCACACTTACGGACCTGCGGTTTCATGGCAACCGTATTTTAATGCGGAGGATTTCCCGGAGAATATGCCTCATGTGTGGGAAACTCACTTTGGATATTTGAAGCAACACCCGGAGGTGCCATTGGTGATCGGAGAATGGGGAGGACGCCACGGAAACCCCATGGACTGGATGTGGCAAACACGTTTCGCTGAATATGCACAGCATATTGGAATCAATGGAGTTATTTTCTGGTGTGTCAATCCAAACGGAGGTGACACGGATGGGTTGCTAGGTGCAGACTGGCACACACCGAACGCGAATGCTTTCCGGTTACTGTCACGCTTTAAAGGAACCTCCTTGTCACCACGCTAAAAAGTGTTAATCTTTTGAAGAATCGTTTTATTCGAAGTGACCGAAAGCTCATGCTCCAGAAAATACCGCTAACTCAGTACTGTACTAAACTTTTACTACGTATGCTGTATGTTTCATACAGTATACGTGTTTTAGGTGATTTAGGTCCTCCTCAATCAAGAACTTTCTGCGAGAGAAGAACATGGAGCTGCGATGTGGTGTGTATGGCGAAGGGTCTGTGTTCTCCGTGAAGATTGCGCGCGATGTGAAAGTAAGCGCACTGCAGAAGAAGATCGCTAGCGTCTTGAGCACCGAGCAGCACACTGTATTCCCAAGGTTGTTAGCACTGTATTTGGCGCGGAAGAAGGAAGGCGAGGAAGTCAAGTGGTTGAAGGATGACCGCCATGCGAAGGATTTTTTGCGAGGTGGAACCATCACTGAGTACGAGGAGATGCGACCGTCGTGGACGCTGGATGATGAGGAGTTGTTTGGGCCGGATTTCCAGCCCGGACAAGAAGAGATTCACGTGCTGGTGGAACTCCCGAAAGCTGCGGTTGAATCTGCGAGTTTGGTGAAAATGGAAAAACAACTTGATGAAATGTACGAGCGAATTGCGGAGAACAAGCGGAAGCGATACGTCCATTCGGAAATGAGTTTAATCAAGGGAAGAGCGCTTCTGCAAGACCTGAAAATGCGGTTGACAGTTGTTGATACAGTTCCATTCACTACTACAGACGCATCCCCGGTTCAGGTTCCAGCATTCGAGTGGGAAAGCATTTGTGATGGACGTGGTCAAAACATTGCGCTCACTGAGGAGCAGCAACGAGTACGATACCGCGAGTACGTGGAAAACAACATTGGCGATGTGCTCACGACGAAGAAGCTTTGTGTGCTTGGCGTGGAAAAAGGCATGGACATTCTCTCCGTTGCAGTCCCTGGTCACGATATTGATCTTGCTGGACGCTCGGATATCCTCGTACTGAGTGCACTGGCAAAGCAATCCCCGTTTTACCTGGAAATATTGCCTGAAGTAAAGATGGTGATCGAAGTGAAGAGGGTGTTGAAATCAGGCTGCACTTTTCAGGCATTGTCGGAACTGATCGCGCTCGATTTCCTCGTTGATGACCCAGTGATGGCGCTTCTCACCAACTTGACTGACCATTGGCAGTTCTTTTGGGTTTCCGACAAGAAGAAGAAGAAGCATGTCGTTATCCATACAACGGTCATAACCGAAACAGGTGCAGCATTTGCGGTGATTAAGACTCTACTTGCGCAGTCGTCATCTGCGGATGCAGAAATCAATCTTCCGTGCATTGAAGAACCAGTCAAGCGACGCAAACTGGCGGAGGTATTGCCTTCTGTCAGCGAAGGGGGTGAAAGCAACGGTGTACGTGAAGCTATTGAACGGTACTACGATATCGCAAGCGTGTTGGGTCCCGACATTGAGATGGCGCGTGCTGTGGCGAACCAAGTGACTCGATCTATTCCCATTTACTCAAGCTACCCTTCCTAACGAAATGGCCCAATTTCAACCGTGTCAAATGAACTTCGGTCATTCATAGCATATATTATCAATTGCGTTCTCCATCACATACGTGATTTAGTCCAAAAAAGATATCTAAACCACTTGGTGGTCGATATCGTGCATCAACATCGACGACTCCGTCGCCTGGTAACGCGGTGAACTCCATCCTTTAGAAGTCGAAGACGGAGCTGACAATTTCTGGTACTTCATGCGACGCATACGCGTGCGAATTGTAACCAGCAGGAAGAAAAGCACACCACCGAACAGACTCAGCACCATAAAGTCGCTAAATGACGCCGCGTTCTGTGCGGAGTTCACCACGTTGTTCGAAGTAGCAGCAATTTCAATATGGCTGTTGCATTCCGTGACAAATTCTCCTTCTGTAGCTAGAGATCCATTGCCCCAAATGGTCGTAAGCAATGACACCGTCGGTCTCGCCTTCAACACATTGGGCAACGTCGCAGCATCGACTGTCGGGTCATCTGATGTGGCACGAGACGCGCTGTAGAGTCCAAAGTACTCTTCCGACAGGTAACCGAGCGGGAATTGGCCATTCTTGACCAGCCCCAAGTTGTGTTCATCCGGATTTCCTGCCTTCCACCATTCATCACTGTACTCGAACACAAATCCACCAACAATGGCTTGTTTGTCTCCATCTGTGTGTTGGAAGTTGTTCTGCATCGCAAGTGTTTGCTGAGTTAACAGATCTGCCACATAATGGAGCTGCATAAAGTTGCCAGTGCCTTTATCAGACGCATACGGGTAACCATACTCGCTGATCAGCAGTGGTCTACCCCCAGGTACAGCCAGAAACTTGGGAATCACTGAACCGGGGTAGTCAGTCTGGTAGACATTGGATCCCCACATGTCGACGTCAGCATTATGCTGTTCACCGGCTGCAAAGGTGGCCCCACCATCATCGACAAACGTCGTAGTGATGATCTTCTGAGCGTTGTTGTTCTCTTTAAGTCCACGGCGTACAGCTGTCGTTAGTGCATTGAATTTGCTCCAGAAGGACTCGTCATGGATGACAGTGATACTGTTCATCTCCCCACCGATAGAGTAACCCATGACACCTGGATGGCCACCCGTTTCCTTGGCCATGAGATAGTATTCCTGCACTAAGTGCTGGAATTCGTGACTGTTTTCGTCCAGCGTTGGCAGCATGAGGCTCTGATCGATCCAGATGGAGAAAATCGTGTACACTGGATCCACATTCTTGTTAAAAGCTGCATCCAAGAAGCCCTTGTGGTCTACGGAGCTGTAGAAGTCGTAGGTTTTGACAGCATTTGCGTTCATAAGACGCAAATTCTGCAGGTCCCGTAGAAAGATCGTGGGTTCCCCCAGCATATCCAGACGTCCGGGTTTGCCGATGGGTGTGGGAGCGTAATTGACGCCCCGGATGAAGAAGTTTTGCCCATTTTTCAGCAGCTTCCGGCCACATGTGGACCACTGCGTGTTCTCGAATGACTTAGAGCTGATGCTGTTCTTCATGATGTGCGTGGGGTCTGGCAGATTGTAGAGTGAAGGAATCCAAGCGGAAGAGCTCCTGGAGGGAACACGCAGCACACGCACAGCGATGACGTAGCTTGTCACAAGCTTCCAAAATTCGGGAGAGGTGGCATGAACGGAGGATGCTCAATTGTCATACTTAACGTGGGAGTTTTGAAGAAACACCCCGTCTTAGTGATGGCTGCTTCGAGATCAAACTGAGGATACTATCTTGAGCGGCTTCTAGAATATCATGAATGCTCATAACCGATGAAGACAATTTTGATTGCCTTGCCTATATTGTTTGGGGTATGAGCTAAAGAAGACAACGTCGAGCTATTTGAAGCGGAGTTTGTCAGTGTGCAATGCTTTATCTATCGCTGTCATGATGAGTGAAAGTGCACGCAAGTATTGGCTGGAGAGCGACAGAACTGCGACATAGGCAGCCAATACCGCTCTCCTATTCGTTTTATCTTGGCTTTTGTAAGAGCAAAGTTGAAGTGTGATCATCGCACGACACCGCTCGCAATTGCGTACACTTGTAAATGGGTTGCGCTTTCTTGGTAGTTCCCGATTCTTCTCAAGCACCGATGACAATGGCGCCGAGGGCTCTGTGGGACGGGTCACGGGCTTTCGTGCATCTTCGAGGAGTGCGTGACTATCCTGGAATTCAGGACCTGGATACATGTACATTCATACACTGTAGTACAGGGACTGTACACTACAGTTTTCAAGATTTGGTTCGAAATAATACTTGATGCAACACATGTACCGATACCCCGTCGTTCGTGGCAAGCCTGCGGAAATTGCCACACGGCTTGTGCCAGACAAACTGTGTGCTACGGTAGCATTGGCACCGACAACGCGGCCAAGAAGAGCCTGCCGCAAACACGGCATGCGATACCTGGCCACATGATGTGAAGTTCATGTTTAGTATGTGGATTAACACAATCACAATTACTAGTAGTACATGTATTCGGTGTCCGGTTCACAAGCGAGCAGCGATAGCCGAACGAGCAACAACAATCCCGAGATGGGGCTTGGCAGGCACTGCGCAAGATTGGCTGCACTGAGACGTCCGCGATGGAGACTCAAGCTTTCTTGCTTCATTCTTCAATTTTCCTTGGCTCCTCAAGATCAAGATCAAGACAACTACAACCATGAAGTTCCTTCTGCCCGCCACCCTCGCCCTCGCTGCCGTCGCTTCCACCAACGCCGCAGACTTCTGCACTTTCAACAATGACGACAGCTCCAAGGCCGTTGCTGGTGCGTACACGGTCTACAACAACGTGGGAGAAAGCAACGTCAACGCCCAGCAGTGCACGGGTGTGGACTCGAGCGAAGGCACGTCCATCGCGTGGCACACGAGCTACAACACTACCGGTGACGACGCCCTCTCCAAGTCTTTCGTGGTCGCTTCGTTGCAGATGAACCAGACGAAGCTGGCTGAGCTCCAGTCGATCCCTACTGAGGTCACTTACACCTACACGTCTCAGGGCGAGATGATCTCCAACGCGGTGTACGACATGTACACGACTTCTTACGGCCACCCTCAGTACAAGGTCATGGTGTGGCTGGCTTCGTACGGTGGTGCCAAGCTTAAATCGACGACCGGCCTGCCGATCAAGACGGCAACGGTCGGTGGCGTGGAGTTCGACTTGTACCAAGGATACTACCAGAACATGGGCGTTTACACGTTCGTCGCCAAGACGCCTCTCACTACGTTCAAGGGTGACCTCAAGCCGTTCTTCAGTGAGATTCCGGCGGACTTCACGGAGCAGGCCTTGCAGGCAGTGTACTTCGGAACGGAGGCTTTCAAGGGCACCAACGCCAAGTTCAGCGTGTCAAAGCTCTCTGTGAGCCTGCAGTAGGCTACAACACGTCGTGGTCGAATCAATGCACGATAGCGTTGAGTACAAAAATAAATCCAAATAATACGGTTCATTTACGCCAAATTAACACACTTTACTTTCATCCACCGCTATAAGAACGTCGTTGTACATGCTACAATTTCCACCTTACCTGAACGTGATAACTCAATTGTGATCGCTCTATACGTGACTCATCAACGATGGCGCTACGATCATGACACCATTAAGCACTCTCTGATTCTAACTGCAAGCCCAACAGAGAACTAAGTCTTGTACAGAACAGTACACATACATGTATACACTGTAACCCACTGAAAAAAACTCCATCTCTCACAGTTTTTTCAGTGGGGCGCATCTGCTGTAACGTCTCCAACGGCTAAGTCACCGTCAGTCTGACAGTCAGACGCACCAAAGCTTCCTCATCGAATGTTGGGCATCGGTATAGGGACAAAGTAGTGGATACATTGCTCAAGCCATTTCATACTACATAGTATTCCATCTTTCTCTAAAATAAATACTAGTGCCATACTTCGACAACATCATGCATCAATGCATTTCAAGTTGCTCTACAGCGTCTACGTTACTTTCTCTCTTTCAATTCTACTTCTACTACTTCTACTACTTGTTTCAAAATACGGACTTTTATATGCAAGCCACGCTGAGCCCGACATGCGCGGCCGGTTTCTTGAGGGCAGAGGTGACGCGCTTATTAACTTAGATGGACTTGGCTCAATTGAGGATGAGGGTGGCAGCTTGCCAGCCTCACTTGGGTGACACGCAGGCGTGGCACCATTAAACGGTGCTGTGCGAGATCTCGTCGATAAAGTGTTCGAGAAAGAACAAGTCTTCCTCGAACAGGTCCACAGGCGTGTCAGACGGCTCCATGTCGATCACAGGCGTGTCCACCATCATGTAGTCCACAGCAGCATCCATTCCAATACCGATATCCAATTCGGCGTCCATCCATGAGAACATAGCGGCATCATCCATGACAGCACTTCCGCTACCGAAGCAGTCAATGCCACGTGGACTGCCCGAGTTATTGAACGACGGAGGCGGAACAGCCACAGCCTTAGGGTGGGTGATCGACTTAGGAATGGCTGCTGGACGCTCAGCCTTGACAATGACCTCACGCTTGACGTCCGTGACCTTGTGCGAACGACGAGAGCCGCTGTTCTTCGAGCGAGGAGAAGCAGAACGACCCTGCTTCCGGCGCTGCTCCATACGACGCTGGTTCGTGTTGGCCTTCTGGCGATGATACTCGCAGAACTTGTGCAGCTCGCCATTGCGCTTCTCCACCCGCCAGCTCCAGCACTTCTTGCTCGGGTATCCACATAGAAGAGGAGAACGCTTTTGTGGCGTATCAACCAAGGCAGTTGTCTGCATGGTTAGGTGTGGCGGCATTGGCTGCAACATGCCAGCAGCAGGAGCGACAGGGTGACGTGCGAACGAGGACAGCAGCTCGCCGCTCGAGTACGTCGTTGAGGTGACCATGGCGTGTGGGGTTTCGGGTGGACGCAGATTCGCAAATGGCTCACCGCGCCGAGCCAAAGCTGGCCAGTGAGCGAGAGTGCCATAGGCGGGAGAAGTGATGCCTGGCTCCGAGGGCGAAATTTGACGCAGCTGCACTTGCTTGGTGCCGGAGCCGCGCGTTCGGGCACCGGTGCCAAGCTCCGAGCTGCCTCGTCTGCAGCGAACTTTCCCGCGCCACGTATCATCCGATCTGGAGCAGAGAAGTGAGCGTGGGACGTCAGGATACTTAGCCAAGGCATTGTTGAAGAAGTAGCGGAAGCAAGGAAACAGCGAAACGGTCGACGCACCGAAGTTTGAGCTTCAGACGTCTCAGCATAATTTTTCACTTTAAATCGTTACTGGCGACGCTGATACTTGCATATTGCTTTGACCGGGTGCTGGACGGACGCCAGTTCTAGGTTCACTTTGCTTACAGTACTTGATTAAGTTGACAGCGTGTCATCGGTGTCGCATGTGATGGGACACATTACCCGGCTATGCGCGTTGGCCGGAACCTTAAGCGGTAATCTGGTTTTAAACCAATCACTGAGCGCTAAGGTCCTCTAAAGTTTAATTGAGTTGACCGTGCAAAAGTCATTCTCTGTGTTAGGAAACCAGCTTGTAAAGTCATAAGGAAGCACCTGACGAATGTTCTTAGTGAGGTTTTGGTACATGTACGTGTAATTGTTCATGTAGTGCGATATTTGCTTGAAAACATGTACACAGTGACAGTCCATGTGCAATTTGCAGTTCCAATTTCCGACTTTGCGAATTACGCTAAACTAGCATTATCAAGATATAGAGACACAAAATTTGGCAAGTTTTTCTTCTCGAAGCTAAATGTATTACTTCCTACTTGTTGTACAGTATAAAAGATATGTTCGTTGCTCGCTGCCGCAAGTTCGAAACCACTGGAAACGAAAGTAAGCAAAGCCCCCAGGCTAGTCTCGGTCTATAACTACTAAAACTCGTTTGATGTGCGTGTAGAGGCTAGGGACGTTGCTATTGTCGTGCTCGGGCCAACCTCGCAGCCACAGTCGATTGTCGGCGCTGACGTCTGTCCCATGCGTGACCTGACCATCCAAAGTGTCGATGTCACCAAAGTTAATCCATCCGGAAACAGCTGGTCCGCGAAACCGAGCGAACGTTCAACGGAGACGGGCGTTAGGCTAACTTATTCTTCGCGGAGACAGCCGCACGCCACGCGGCTCATTTCGTGTCGAAGCTCACAGCTTTTCACCGTCCAGCAGCGCTAAGCGGTGATATGTTGCCTCTGCACCAAGGAATTGCTGACTCTGCTGCACTGCGCGGCGAACGTTCAGACGTCCAGCCGAAAGTATGACGGTGGGGAGAAATAGGAAAGATACGCGATCTTTAGCGGCGTACCTACTTTACACATGCCGTTTGTATGGGCCGTTACAAAGACCGCGTAACGGCTTGCTTTGAGCCACAGGTGAGCGGTGCGCAGCCAGGCCACATGGATAACTATTTGGGCCGGGGCCAAATATTCGCGCCGTCGGTGCGCATCAAGCTCCACGTCGCGCGCTGCTCGGCTCCGAAGATGGTCACGCCCGGCCTCTGCCACGCAGACTGCTTCTGCCTGGAGGTTTTGTCCGGCTGCGGTCCTTCCCCCCTCTCGTCTTTGCCCGGGCGTTAACACGGCGGCGAGCTGCAGGATCAGTTGCGGTGGCAATTGCCGCAGTGATTTGCCTGCAAAGGCAAGTTGGTGCTGCCAAAGTCGCTGGCATTGCCATCGTCTACGCGGGTTAAGACTCTTGTGCCAACCTTGACTGGGATTCCACGGCCATTTGTAAGCAGATAGCGCCTCCTTCATGCACTGGAAACTACCTTCCTTAGGTACCATGGTAGGTTGTAAGGATTTCCGAATGCCGTCTGACTGAAAAGTATCCGACGCGCGTGTGTCACCACGACGTTCCATGGTTTGGGAAACTTCCTGACAAATGTTACAAGCACAAACGGGACTCCGGTGTGTCTCGACGATCCTGCGCCATTTCATCGGCTTGTCGCCAGCAACTTTCGCTTCAGGCTCTGACACGCGGCAGCATGGCTGCCAGCAACTTTCGGCGAGCAGCAAGGAAATGGCATTGACTCGGGGCCCGAGACGTTGTGGGCTCTCTGTGCATTTCGCGAGTCTTTCAAGTTGAAGTGAGAGGCAACACGGCGACATCAAATGACTTGTGTCTGAACGCAATGGCAAACGCGTTCTGGGCCAGAACTTCTGGCCACTACGCTCAAGTGATCGTACGGTTGCTGGTACGAACCGTACCATCAACACGCAGACACATTCTATCTGGAACGTCTTATCAGCAGTCAAGCTTCACCACTGAGCTCTCCTCCCAGAGAATTGTTTTTCTCTTTTGTCAGCGTTCTCTGGGGTTTTGAGCTGGGACGTTAGAGGTGTCGAGCAGCAGAAGCACTCGAACAGCAGAATGCACCCCCGTAATAAACCCTCCGCCTTGGCTGCAGTAGACAGGCACGCTTACATGGCGCGGGGAATCGATCTCTACAAAAATGAAATTGAATCAATTAATACTTATATCTATTTACTGTAAAACCCCGGCAGCTCGCGTCGTCCCTTAGAAATACTCGCCCACGCTTGGGTCAATCGAGAAGAACTGTGGACACATCTCCAACACTGTAGACCAAGTAACCTGGGAATCGCCACACGCATTTTCACCGCGGAAGTCCGGAGTTAGCGTGTTCAGCCAGTCTTTCTTCGAAGTCCGGTACTCCAACTCGAGCTCCGACATCATTATTTGCATTTCGGGCTCGTTGCTCTCGTAGATATCGACGCTCTTAGCTCGAGTCCGCACTTGATCGTCTGGATAGCGTTGGCTCGGCTTGAGACGATGGTACGGCTTGATCCGTGTATTCTGCTTCTGCGTCCTCTTGGAATACATCGGAGGGCGGGGCAGCATCGGGGGAAGCATTGGCGATGGAGGGGGAGGAGGGGGAAGTAACGACGGTAGTATTGGCACTTGAGGAGGCCCCCGAGTCATGGGAGGGCCGACAAACAGGTACAGGTCGTTGAAGTCCATTGCTACCTTTCGGGTAAATGCGTGAATGAAGGCAAAGCTGCGTCTTGTACCTTGTCGCTGTTTCTTTGGCTGGCGATCATCACTTCTCCATTTGTAGCTTTCGCAGTTGCTTGGGCGATTTGCCCAGCAATCTATCGGTACAGGTAGGTATCAAGATGCTCTTTGGGATCTTGTCGAGTTTGTCGGAGGTCTCACGCAGGCGCTCAATATCAAGTTTTCCAGTGTGAGCCATCAGGTGAATATTTCTCTTGAGCAAACGAGACGTAGAGGCACAACCATCTTCGGCTCTGCAACACGAGAATTGTCAGCAACAGGTGCATAAATCACGGTGTGGAAATTCACGCGATCCCGAAAAACACATGCCACACGTTGAAGTGCCTTCTCAGTTCTTGGTGTTGCCCCCACCGAAACCTGTGCCAGACCGAACTGTCAGTGTAAGGCTCAGTCTTATATCTGCCCACAAAAGCGGGATGGGATGCCTGCAATTTCGAGAATTCGCAGGACCTCCAACCCAGTGTTATAGACAAGAAGGAATGTTTATGGTGTGGCCAACATATATTATCTAAGAACATCGACTGGAACCGCGGCGCAATGCCATTGGTATGCCTAACTTTGCTGCTTTCGTCTGTACTACCTAAACCCTTACGAGCACCAACAGCTCCAGCATCTACCGGTAGCTCACGTCGGGTCGGTCGAGCGCCCATTAAACCAAGTTGCTCCACAAAAGGATCACTAAATAAAACATTTAGCAAACGAAAACAGCAGTGTCGCGTCTTACGTGTAGGCACAGCAGCTACAACCACAGTAGAACCCTGACGCTTGTCACGCTCATCACGTGTTGATTCTTCACTTTCTCGCCGGGATCGAGCTAGCTCCACAAGTACGTTTTCGTAGCCGACTTTGTTGTCGAGGTTAGCGGTCTTGGAGCGAACCTTTACGTGGTAGATTCTGTAAATCCCGTCAGGAAAGAACGAGTTTTATCGTCGGTGTCCCCATGTAGCGGTTCTCCAATTCGCTTGATGATGGTGGTGACGGGTTCTGTCGTCGCCATGGCGGACATGTGGCTCGTGTCGGTGGTGTGTGCTGCTGCTGATTGGACTTGAGTTGAGCGGGATTTGTGTATCCCAAGACCGTGCCACACAACGTCCCAGTGGGACGAGAAGGGGTGTCAACCTTACAGGTCATCCCAATATCCCGCAAACTAGATCGCTGATTGGTCCATCCCTTTTTTGGGATGATATAAGACTGAGCCTAAGTTGCTGTCGCAATTGGTGGTGTCCATTCTCATTCCAATACGTTACTAAAGCCTCTTCTTGCCCAGGGGTCGGAAAAAGTTATTATAATATAATAATTGCGCAATTGTATTGACGGAATTACGGATTATTGGTAAAAAGAGATTTCCGTACAATATACAATTGGCCCCGTAATAATTATATTGAGTTTTTACTATACGTAAAAACACAAATAGAGAATCAACCCTGTGCGTTCCAGCAACTTTGAGATGTTGGTGTTTCTACGTGCCAACCGCGAGCTCTGGGACTTCACCTCTCTGCTAGGATACAATGAATCGGCCGATGACGACGAGGAAGATGCAGAGTAGACATAGTTATGAACCCTCTTATTCTCTTTAGAATTGCTACATATAATAATAAGAGAGATGTAAAACCCATACCGCTGGTGGACTATCTTGCCGTCGGCGGCTCATTTTTTTGTTTGTTAGATTACCCCTATATCAGGGCAAAAGTCCCGGTGACAACCACCAGCTTCTCGTACAGGTGTGGGACTCGAACCCTGTGTGGTGAAAAAAAAAAAAAACTACAAATACACCGCTCTAACCCTATCAATTGCATACAATAATTGCAGTACTTATTATTGTTTTGGTCGATACGGCAATGACGGATTATTTTTTTTCTGAAAACCAATACAATTATATATTTTATTTTCCAACCCCTGTTCTTGCCGTTTCGACATTCCCTGTCCGATCTAACGAAATTTATTAGCATTTCGCCAGCCATTTCGTCATGTACCGTGAACCGTTGTCGAGTTTCTCAATCGTCCAAAGCAGTCGCGATCAGTGCAGACTGCACTGCAGTGCTTCAAATTGAAGAGAATCAGGGCCAAACCGCTGCAAGTGTTGCTTTCCGTCACGTGCATTGGGCCCCGCAGTCATCGGATGTGGCACGCAGCTCGATCGCTTGGAACCTTCCCGGAGAACGTTCATGAAACTTCTCCAAAGTGTTGCGCACTGCGCACGTACGTGTATCCTTCGTCTCACCATCGACAGTGCAAAATTTGCAGCAAATGTCCTTGATCCGATTCCGACCAGGAGGCAGACATGACAGGAACTTACAAATTCACAAATGTATTCTGGCCGCCCACTCAGCCGCACTTCAATCGTGCGTCGTGGTCTCAGCCCAAGTCGTAGCGCTCTTTTACCTCAGCGCCAATACCAGCTCAATGGGATATTTGCTCCGTCACCTAATGACGAGCTGGATCTTGAGTGTTCCTCGCTGTGCTGCATGAGCCAATGCCGCCTCGGCTCGCTCCAGCGGGTACACGCCTTGAATATACTTCTGCACGTCGATCTTCCGGTCTTGTAGTAACCTCAGCGCCCAGGGAATTGGCCCACAACGGGATCCCACAACTCGTAGTCGCTTGCTCTGCACAGCTCGAACGTCCACCGTTGACCTCTTCGTGGAACACGTCGACTTCATAACTACAGTACCGCGTTCGCGTACCAGTCTCAATGCCAATGCAATGCCGTTGGGAGTTCCGGTGCTCTCAACGCACACGTCGAACGGTGCCATTTCCTTCCTCATCCGCTCCGCTAACGTAGCCATCTCCGCTTCATCCGCACTGTTTAACGTGTAGACTGTACTCACGAAATGTTTCGCCAGCGCCAACTTCTCGCGGTGCTTTCCCACGAGCGTGATCGTCTTGGCTGCTCCCGTAGCGTGCAGAACTTCCGCTACCATCAGTCCAAGTTTGCCATCTCCAAGTACGACGACGTTATCCGAAGGCTGAACGACTTGCTGCTCTAGAATCCGACACGCAGCAGCAAGAGGTTCGGCAAAGACGGCGTGCGAGTCCATAATACCATCCGGAACTGCGTACAAGTTGGCAAGTGGCAGGGTAATGTACTCTGCAAAAGCACCATCTTTCCTCACGATACCGAGGCAGGACCGGTTCGGGCAATGGTTGCGCCTCATAACCTCCTCTCGAGTCAACGTATCGCCACTGTGTGTCCGCTTTAAACGGCAACGAGCGCATGTTGCGCAGTTGGACGCGTCACACGGCAGGTTGATTTCACCTACGACGCGTTGGCCGATCCAAATCTGCTGAGTTTGTTCGTCGTTAGTGAACTGTGCGCCGAGTTTCCGAACGATCCCCACGAACTCGTGTCCTAAGGCGCCTTTAAACCCTGGTTTGTAGTTGTCGATCATCTGTAGATCTGTACCACAAATGCCTGCTCGTAAAACCTCGATCAGCGCTTCATGAGGCGCTGGCGTGGGGACAACGAGGTCAGTGACCAGCCGAGGACCCAAACCGTTGCCCTGCAGACACAGACCCTTCATAAAGCGCGGCTCGGCTGCAATGGTGCTCAAGTCAATGGAACGACTGGTTGTCGAGTTCTCTGCTTTCCCAAGATTTGAATCCAACAGGTTGAGCTTATGGAGCTGTTGCGGCTGGATGACCACCTGTGGCATCTTAAATTTCGGGTTCACGAGCGCTAGGAACTCCCGGAACAGCTCACTTTGGAGAGATTTCATTGGGATCACATCAGACCGAAGCCAACCCACGAAAGCCTCGTTGTGTTTCGAGTCTTGAGTTGCACTATCTGCACCGTCCGACATCTTGCAGCGCTTCAAAGATCCGCCAGACACGTCTTTGAGTTGCACGACCTGATGATCTCCTACGCTTCCTCTCCAGGTTGCAATCTCCGGGTCATTCTTCATGCTTTGGTTCTTCATAGGTGGGGACTCCATCTTCCTATTCATCACGGGGCTGTTGACACGAAAGACCTGAGGGTGGTGCCGGAACAGGTGTCTCTTTAGACTGTAGAGTCGATTGCCCATAGTCACTTGACACAGCGTACAGACCACATGAGCCTTCTCATTTGTTGTACCGGTATCTCCTTTCCGGCTAGGACTGATTGCTGCTAGTAGCATCGGTGCAACGAAAAAGTCTCGCGGACTCGCGAACGCTTGCGTGGCCAGGAACGCTGCTGGAATGTTCGAGGAGGAAGAAGGTGGCGGCTTGTGAGGCTCAACCTCAGCCTGTACCATCTCGACGTCCACCTCGAACTTCTCGGGCTTAATGGTGACGTCTGCCAGCGCTGAAGTCGCAGCCCAAAAGCTGTCCTCACTGGTCGTAGGTGTCGGAGGTGAAGTGATGAGGTTAGCGATACTCATCTGCTTACTGGGCGTACGTACAGCCCACACTGCATCCTCCACATCGTCATCATCCACTTCTTCATTGAGAATGCTGCGACGCTTGCGTGTTGCCTGCAGTGCAGAATGTTGCGCACCAACCGTCACGAGCTTGCGCTTCTTGTCCAAATGCGGCTCAGAGGGCGACGCACTGGAGCTTCGACGACTTGTGGAGCTGCCGCTGCCCAGAGGCGACGCCATCGCCATTGCCCTAGCGTCTCCTGCTCAAACTCTGAGGATCTTGCACGTCTGATTTATTTGTGCACTGGTCAAGTTAGTGCACTGCAACCGTCAAGGAACAGGTGTAGCCATCTCAGTGTACCACTTCATAATGGTACACATTGATCCTACAAGATAGAATAAGTGTAATAATATGATAATGCATAGGATCATTATTCTACACTGGAGCAACAATGGAAGGTGTCGCTACTCCTCGTCACTTCCTCATCCTGAACAATGTACAGAAGAACAAAAACATTAAGAATATGTTGGTGAGTGCCTCGGCATTCGGAGTTAAAGAGGTGTTCGTGGTGGGGCAGAAGAAGTTCGATCTGCAAGAGCAGGAGCAATTATTAAGCTCTTTAAGCTGCCGAGTCACCCGTTTGGCTACGTTAAAGGACTGCAGAGCGCACTGTCAAGAGCGAGGGGTCCGTATTGTTGGGGTGGAGATCATGCATGACGCGAAGAGCATCACCGACCAACCGTTTACTGGAGATACCGCCTTCATCATGGGCAACGAGGTAGAGTTCACTTATGATACAGAAATGGTTGGTTGTTAATGACTGACGGTCTTTGTGGTATCAGGGCAGCGGCATGAACTCGGCACAAGTTGCCATCTGCGACGACTTCGTGTTCATCCCGCAGTACGGAGGTGGCACTGCCTCACTCAACGTGACGGTCGCAGCTTCGATCATCTTGCAGAGTTTCGCGCAGTGGGCGAAGTTGCCAATTGGAGAGCGCAGTGGGGCAGAGTAAATGGAATTTACATGTTTGCTCTTGGATTTAGGTTCACTTGTGTTGCTAATCGGCTTGTCTTAGGAGTTCGATATGAGAAGAAAACTCAAGGCCAACTTGCCTATCAGCTCAGTATACAACTTCCGGCGGCTTTGTTGGATGTTTTGGCAGTACGAGTCTTTTCACTCAGATAAAGCAGATCATCCGCAATTCATCCAGCTTCACCAGGGTTACTTGCTTTGCGTGTGCTTTGAATGAAGATGCAAACTTCCGACTGAAAGATTGGCCCCCAAAACGCACTTCGATCAGTTCTTCTTGACCAAGTCGGCAATAACTCGAGTCCATTTTTCTCTGTCCCGTGCCGTATATGCTTCAGTTTTAATGGGCAAAACGAGCTTCTTAGAGGTTCCAGATGACGCTAAGGACGCCAATTCTCCCAACATTTTGAGTAGATTTGCCCCCACTTTTTCACCTTCTCCATCGTCCATCCACGCCGTTGCAATTGCTTCACTACATCTCACGTACTTCAGCATTGAATCTGTCAACTCTACCCCCACAAGAACCAGCATTTTTGTCTCTCCAACCTCCTCACGTGTCAGCGTTTGGTACAGTAGATCCCTCAACTTTCCCTTCACTTGTAAATCCCATCCAGCCGCTCGAAACGCCTCCATGTTTACGTCATGCAATTCATCGCTAAATTCCTCTAAGCAACGAACATATTCCATTCGAGACGGAGAGGAATCGCGTTAATTTGACAGGGTCTAAAGGCCATTCTTCAGCCAATTCTTCGTTTGAGAACTCGCATTTCCTTATACGCTCTGGTATCGCGATTAAGTGCATCCACGTCCACCAAGACATACCTGTTTGAGGACATTGTGCACCGAGACGAAAGACCGTTGATAGCATACCGGGATACCGGTAGTGTAGAATTCCTCTATCCGCTCTATCGACGTATCGGCAACACTAAATCAAGCACTCGGCGGCGACCGCCCTGGATTCCAACACACGATCCAGCAGAGAACCTCTGATGTTATCCATCGGTGGTAGACATCGTGTCTCAAGGCTAATCCTTAGTAAATGAACATGTACCGGTGTTAATTTAGAGATGATCGTCTAAGGAATTTAGATTATGGGAAGGATTTCAAGTTGAAATGATTGAAAATCATTTTCAACAAACACTTTGCTTGTTTTTATTGAAGGCGTTATGAACATCTTACTTGTTCTGAAAGTTGACAAACCTCATCGCCAGGATCGTCAACATGCGGATGAAAAGAACAAAACCTACCATAATCGCGCAGTTCCTCCAGATGTCGTCGTGGTACATTCCGAAGTTGATCTCCAAGTATTCCTTCACTGTGATGTCATCCGGAAGCAAAGGTGGTGCTCCAATTACTTGGTTGCAACCGATATCCCCATCGCCCGAGCAATCGCCAAACACAACCGTCGCGAGGGCTGACATTGTGTACTTTAGCGGGTTGATGTGGTAGATCCATTTCACGCCCTGAGGAATCGATTCAGCCGGAGGACTAAAGCCCGAGAACAAGAACGTGACGAGGTTTACCACCATTCCAAGAATCTCGGCCACTTCCATGTTTGGAGACAGGAAAACCATCAATTCAGCCAAATACGACTGAAACAGCACACACAGTACCAGGATGAGGTAGAATGTGAAGAAAGCACCAACTCCAGTGAAGCCGACGACGGGGTAGAACACTACCATGCACAACATGACACCCATCATAGCGTACGGGATCTCGATGACACTGGAAGCAAAGAAGTACCAGAACGCATTATACGTTTGAGACGCTCGCTCGCGATAGAAAACAGATCGTTCTGCGGCAACAACGGGCACCATACCAGTGAAGCACGTGAATCCAACGAATCCCATCACGGAGAACACCATTCCCATTCCAGAGTTGATACCCGCGTACGTATTGTAGTTGGTGTTAAGGTAGGTGATGCCACCTTGCAATCCCAAGGCGAAGGAAACACCGAATCGCGTCAGGTTAAACGACGCTGTGCGCCAGTACAGGTTGGAGAAGCGCTGAAGAAGAACTCTCATCTGAGTCAACTCCGTTGCTGCACGTTTGTCAGCGTACTCGAGGGGAGGAATCGACGGAGACGGCCGAGAAACACCCTCCAGATTCAAATTTGACTGCAATTTCTCCCAGGTTTCACTGGATTTGAAGATACCGACGAAATCAGTCTTGTCACTGTTGTTGTTCCCGACACCAGCACCAACCACATCCAGAACCCACGAAGCAGCATTGTAGTTCGCTTTCAACTTCTCCACACCATCAATAGATTCGAAGTAGGAGATCATTTCCTGCGCGTTCGTGCCCAAATCCCCTGCGAACACCGTCTCGCCACCACGTTTCAATAGCAGCATACTGTCGAACACCTGGAACACCTCTGCGGAAGGCTGGTGGATCGTACAAACAATCGTTCGTCCCGTGTTCGCCACCTTACGGACGCCATCCATGATCAATTTGGCTGAACGGGCATCCAAGCCACTCGTAGGTTCATCCAGGAAGAGAACACTCGGTTGAGCTGCCAGTTCCACGCCGATCGTTAGCCGCTTCATCTGCTCCATTGAGCTGCCTCGGATGATCTGGTCGGCGATCGGAGTCAAGTCCAGCAAGTCTAAGCACATATTTACCGAGTCGTACTTGTAGCTGTCAGGAACATCCGCACCTTGACGTAAGTCAACGCCTCCCGGAACGTTGATGACTTCGAGTGGATGTCCATTTGCTCACAGTACCCGGTTGACCGTCGAATGGCCAGGTCTGTGGCCGGATGACCATTAAGCAGAATTTGGCCTTGTATCTTACCACCAGTCTTTCGTCCAGCGATCACGTCCATGAGAGTCGTTTTGCCCGCACCAGAAGACCCCATAAGTGCAGTAATTGTACCAGGAAGTGCATATCCGCTGATACCCTTCAGTAAGTCGATGGTCTTGCTGGAATCCGTCGGGTCTGGAACTGAGTACCATAAGTCCTTGAACGCCACCGTGACTGGCACGAGTTTATCTGTGCCCAGGTCCACTGACACAGTCGTCTCAACGCGATCTGTGTTATTGTGTGGAGTCTGGGCGAGCGTGTATTCACCAAGCTTGAGAGCTCGAGCTTTACTGTTGACATCATCTTCATTTTTGATCACCACGTTCTCGGGACTTTCGTATCGGTGATACTCCAGCGCCAGAAAAGATAAAAAGGAGAAGATGAAGTAGGCGCATACCGTGTACAACATGCCGTACCAGATCCAGTACCTTTGCGTTGGAACCTCGTAAGAGGAAAGCGCGTACTCCCCCATCTTCATACCATATCGGGCACAATAGTCGACATCGCCGTAGATACAAGTGTCGAAACGGGCTTCAGTGTACTGATTCACAGCGAGAGCACGGACTCCCCAGCCAACAGGGTTAATCCAGTATATCCAGATGAGGTAATCTGGGATCTGGTTTTTCGTGATCGAAAAACCAGCGAACAAGATGAACAGCTCAACTGCAATGCCAGCAATGGGATTAACCACGTTGATGTTGGGGGCTGCAGACGCCAAGAAGAAGATGAAAGCCGCAGACGAAAAGTTGACCAAGCAAATGATCACCACGAAGAGGACGAAGTTCTCCAGAGAACTCACAAAGCCGCACATCCAGTAGACGATGGAACTAAAAACCACTGTCTCAAAAATGATCGGGAGGATTTGAGTTACCGAGTACGAAAGAATGTACGACGCTGTCCGGAAGAAATTGGCACCGCGTTGTTTGTAGAAGACGTCACGAGCTGCCATGATGCTTGGGATCTGCGCTGAAAGAGCCATTGACAAGCACAGAGACGCCTCGAAAATGACTCCCATCACTAGCTGCGGGTTGCTCGGGTCAATTTGGTAGAAGACACAGCCGTACAGCAATGCCAGTAGAATGTTCATCATGAATCGCCCAACGAGACCTGACATTTCTCGCCTCAACATTGTAATTTGCCGCTTCATCAGTAAGAAGGTACTAGCCCAAAAGGACTGGTAGAATTCTGGTTGAATCTTCATGATTCTCTCCATGTCTCCAGCTGAATCCGGAACATCAAACTCCGCTTGAAGACTTTCATAAGCGGAAGAGCTTTCGAATGCTTCAGCATATTCCTGTGGGGTACGAGGAGCATTATCACGGACTTGGTGTTGAACCTGTTTGTCGGTCCCAAGATCAATCAGGAAGTCTGCAACGTCACGATGAGGAAGGCGTTTGAATCCGAGAGCTTCAAAGTAGTCCAGAGCTTCGTCACAAGGCCCGTTATACATGACACGACCTTCATTCAGCAGAAGAACATTGTCAAAAAGCGCAAACATCTCGGGAGATGGCTGTAACAGAGAGATCACGACGGTCTTCTGGAACTTCTTGGCAATACTCCTCTGCATCGTGAGGATATCGAACGCAGCAGCACTGTCCAGTCCCGTACTGATCTCATCCATCATCTTCACATACGCATTGCCAAATGCCATCTCTCCGGTCGTCACTCGCTTGCGTTCACCACCCGAGACACCTCGATGCATGGCATCCCCGACAATGTTGTTCTGGCAAGTATCCAGTCCAAGCTGCTGGATCACAACTTCAGGGTAGTGTTGGTACATTGCTCGAACAACCTTCAAGGCTTCTTGGTTTTCCTCCGGAGTTCCGTGCACGAAGAGTTTCTCCCAATATTTAGCTAAATCTCCCCCAGAACAAGCGTGTGCAAATTCTAGCGTCTCTTTCGCTGTCAGAAAAGTATAGTGTTCGTCTAGTTGAGGGACGTACGAGACGAGCTGGGGCAGAACCTTACGTACTTTCGGGAGCGGAGTACCGTTGTACGTCACTTCCCCCGTGATCTTGACGTTTGAGTCCTTAGGAAACCGCCCGCTAAGCAGCTTCATCAAAGCGGACTTGCCCGAACCAGGTTGCCCCAGTACAAGTGTCATCGTCCCCGGCTTGAACACTCCACTGACGTTGTCCAGAACCTGCTTCTTCACCTTGTACTTCTCAGCGAATTGGCCACGAATGGTCGTCATCACGACGTTCGGGAGTGTCGGGAGCTCGGTCTTCGCATCGGAAGTGTCCTTCACCACGACTTCGGCCGAGATCGAAACGTTCTTGAAGCGGAGCTCCATAGTGGGGAAATGGTCTCCGAATGCATTTGCCATGTGAGATGCGACATGGTCGTGCAGATCGAGTGAACCTTGCGCCATGAGCGTCTTGGCACTGTTGAGCTTGATCCCCTCGAGGCTTGAATTGCTGTCTTCAACCGGAAAGTCCTTGTTCATGACGAGGCAAATGCGGAAATGATCTAGATTAAAGTGGATCATCGGTTCTGATTGTGCGACTTCACTGATTAGGACACGGTTGTGTTCACAATCAGTTTTGTTTACGCCTGCACTAATCACTTCTGCTGAGCGTCATCCAGCGATTGCCTCTCAATATCCACGCCCACCACTATAGAAATCTCTTAACACCACCGCCTCTCTATCTTAACGTGGATCCTCGTTCAGCTCCTTTAGAGATGGTGCAGTAACGACATGCCACGGATTAGGACACGAGTCAGAATATTTGCAAGCCATCGCATAAACCACACCCACCGTCAAATGACTCGAATGCAGTACCACACAGTGTGTGTGACACACATGTAACCCGAAACGTTTTCCTTGTGCACTGTGCAACTGCAACAACCAACCCTCAAGACCAAGTCTTCGGACATCCGTAACCTGGATACACCCAGGATCCTCCGCCTGGTTATGGAGCTACGGGCATCTGCATAGATATCGTGATCCTTGATAACTTATCGAGAAGAACCGAAATTACATGTACAGTAGTGGGACTGTTCAGATAACACCGGCTATAGTGCATCCGCAAATAAGAGCAAATCGCTATTTTTGCAATTGCCAACTCGTTTACATGGAAATTGCAGAACCAATCGTCGCAAGGCAAAAGTAAATTTGTATTGATGTTGTGTAGATTACTACAGGTAGAGCGAGGCAGCAAATACGATGTCGCGCTTGAGTTTCTTGCCTCCTTCGTCGAATTTCTTCTCCAGCTCAACGTCACCAATGGAATGCGCAGCAAGGGTCAACTGGCGCAGCAACTCCTCTAGGCGACGTAGACAGCGAATGATCGTTCCCTCGAAAGCGTCCGACATTTTGCAGACCTGGGAGAACTTGGCACCCTGGCACCAAGCAATCACAACGTCCACGAGACTCGTGTTGAAGGCTCCCGCGTACTCATCCACATCAATCGTGATCTTAGCGTCTTGCATCACCTTTGCAATGCGTTGGGCCGTCTCACGCAACTGACGAACAGGGATCTCCAAGCTCTCGGCTTGCGGAGGCTTGTCGCTTTCCTTTTTCTTCTCCGTGTTGATCAAACAGCTCAGCAGTGCAACCGTGTCATTAACTGACAGGTCGTTGAACTGGCCATTGAAAATCATCTCCGTCACTAGCAGCTCGTCTGTAGTCGAGACTTCGCAGCCTGTGCGGCCCTTGCGTTGAATCACCCCTTCCTTATCAACAAACTCCAGTCGTCGGAGCACTCGTCGACGGCGACGCAGGTCGTCACGTAGCACAAGAGACTTGGACTCCTTGATCTTGCGCTCTAGCTCGCGCATCTTGGCCTCACCCTCCATCTTAAGGTTATACAGTGCGAATCGGGCCTCCTTGTCCGCGGCATTGTGGAACGGAGAGCTCGTCAGCTTCTTTTCGGCTTCAACTGTCCTTTCAATCACACGTGTGAACTGCTCGTCCTGAATATCCATGTCATCACGGGGGTCGAGAAGGGGTACACCCTGCGGGAATCGACGGAGCACTTCCTTCACCGACTTGCCCACAGCCTGACGACTCTCGAGAGTACGCAGGTCCTTAGGGATATACACGCGCAGAGAGGAGATCAAATCAAGCATTTCCAGCGGGACTGGGCAGATCTTCATCTCGTAGTTGGTAGAAGTCGAGAGACCCATCATGTTCTCCGGTGCAGGAGTCGGCAACTCCGAGGTGGTGCTACCATTAGTGGCATCATTAGACTTCGTGTCCTTGTTGGCCATGCAGTTAAGCAGCACGTGTACGATCGTATCGGGAGTTGCCGAAGTCGAGTCGCTGGCGTTCTTGGTCGTGAAGTTCACAATGACGCCCCAATCCCACTTCGGTTTGGTGGCACCGTCGTCACTATCTGGACAGTAAAGCTTCACCAAGCGGCCTCCATTGAGGAAGCGAACAACGTAATCAGGCTTGTTGCGAATGGCCAGGAACTCCTCTTTAAGACGCACGAGAGCCCTGGATTGGTAATAGTACTGCGCAACCTCCTCCTCGTTCTTGATCACGATCTGATCCCTCTCCTCCTTGGCACGTTCAAGGGCTTCTTCCAGTGCAGGGGCAGCCTGTTCGTTCTGGAACTGGTGAAACGACTGCTTGATCATGTATTCCGGGTCGGCGTCTTCCACACGCATCAAGTTAAGCAGCATGTTGTAGCCCAGGTGAAACGTACTGAATAGCGGATCGGCTTGACCGTACAGAATGCCCTTAGCTACTTGTGGCTCCATCTGTTCACTCAGCATCTGAATGACAATTCCACGCGCATCAAGCGAACGACGACCAGCACGTCCAGACATCTGAATGTACTCGCCAGCAGTGATCCAACGGAAGTCCTTACCGTCGTATTTACGGCAGTTCGTGAACACCACCGTCTTAGCAGGCATGTTCAGACCCATGGAGAAAGTTTCAGTGGCAAAGAGACACTTTAGCAGACCTTCGCCAAAAAGAATCTCTATCACTTCCTTCAAAATAGGCAGCAGACCACCGTGGTGAATACCAATACCACGACGAAGAAGTGGAAGGATGGAATCCACTTGCGGCAGAGCACGATCATCGTCCGACAATGAATCCATCGCATTTTTGAAGATCTGATCGATCGACTGCTTCTCCTCCTCCGTGTTGAAGTCTAACTTGGACATCAAAAGCGCATAGGACTCGCACTCGCGCTTGCTGAACGAGAAAATAATCACCGGGTCGTACTGGCGCTCCATGATCAACTTGACAATGCGGAACACGTCGGTACCGATTTTCTTCTTCGGGTTGCTCTTCTGCGCTTTACGTCGCTTCGTGTTGCTCCCGTAAGACGCCAATTCAGCTGCAGCATCATCTGCTGACGCCGACAACGTGGCAATTGCCTTCTGAAAGTTATCTTCACGGAATTTTCCCTTCTCGTCCACCACCAAGTGCAGTCCTTTGCCTCCAGCTGGGAAAAGGTAGTGCTGCAGCGGGGTCGGACGGTAGTCCGTGTACACAACGTGGCATGGCTGGTGGTGGATATGACAAATCCATCCCGCAAACTCCTTGGAATTGGGGATAGTAGCCGACAAAAACACGAACCTGACCTTGTGTGGCAGCAGAATGATACTCTCCTCCCACACAACACCACGTTCCTTGTCTCTCATGTAGTGGATTTCATCGTAAATAACCCAAGCCACTTCTCTCATCACTTCCGAGCCTCTGTACAGCATACTTCGAAGAATTTCAGTGGTCATAATGAGACAGGTGGCTCCTGGGTTAATTGTGATATCTCCCGTCATGAGACCCACATCTCCGAACTCCTCCTGCAAATCTCGGTATTTCTGGTTACTCAGAGCCTTGATAGGGGAAGTGTAGATGACTCGCTGCTTGTCTCGCAGACTTTTGGCAATGGCATATTCAGCCACAGCAGTTTTACCTGCCGAAGTATGGGCAGAGACCAGCACCGACTCCCCAGCTTCGATATAGTCCACAGCTTGTTGCTGGAAAGGGTCCAAAGTGAATGGGTACGTCTTGGCAGGGTTTTTAGCTGCAGCTCCAGCGGTTGGTTTCGCCTCATAATCCTCTGGATAAACCGAGAAGGAAATGAGATTCTTCTGCTGTGTACCAGTGGACACAACACCATTAGAAGAATGTTTGTCACTGCCTTCCACTGGTGTAGCATCAATACGTTTGCCCTCGACGACTTTTAGTGCCGTCGAAGCCAAACGACCTTCACTCTGCTGCTTCTTGGCTGGAGGAGACGCCACTTTCTCGTCATTAGCAGCAACTGCAGGAGCTTCTTTGCGCTTGGACGAAGCGACCGCTTGTTCCTCGGCTGTTAACGTCGCGGAGGAGTCGTCAAAGGCGCCGAACAGGTCCAAATCCTCGTCCATAATTGCTTGATTGACTGGAAATGGCTGGATGCTGGCAAAAACAATAAATTGTGTGGACCACAAAACATTAAACGTTAAAACTGTTAAAATACCACGGCTTCCAGGTCAGTATTCCAGGTTCCCTCGTTTCACTGCCCATCTGATGACGTACTAGCCTCACTCCTCAATAACCGCCCATTCCTCATGGCGTCTATAGTAACCCTCAACGGCCTGGATGTGTCTGCTCTAGACGAGCGCAAGTACGAGACCTTCACTCTGTCCAATGCCTTGCAGGTCTTGCTCATCTCTGACCCCAAGACGGAGAAATCCGCAGCCGCAATGGACGTCCACGTGGGCCACCAAAGCGACCCGGAAGAGCTCCCAGGGCTTGCGCATTTCCTAGAACACATGTTATTCCTAGGCACAGCCAAGTATCCCGATGAAAACAGCTACAAGAAGTTCCTCAGCGCTCACAGTGGCCGCAGCAACGCGTCCACGTCTCAAATGCACACTAATTTCTACTTCGATGTACTGAGTGAGCATCTGCATGAAGCTCTGGATCGATTCTCGCAGTTTTTCATTGCTCCGTTGTTTACTCCTGGTGCTACCCAGAGGGAGATGAATGCTGTGAATTCAGAGAATGCCAAGAACCTGCAGAACGACCACCGACGACTGTATCAACTGCAGAAATCACTGTCGAATCCGGAGCATCCGTTCCACAAATTCGGTACAGGGAACATCGAGACGTTGGGGACGATCCCCAGTGAAAAGGGAGTGGATGTTCGTGCAGCGTTACTGGATTTCCATGCCACGTACTACTCGGCCAGCATTATGAAGCTCGTGATCTGTGGCAAGGAGAGCTTGGCAACATTGAAAGGCTGGGCGGAAGAGCTGTTCTCTGAGATCAAAAACACCGGACGCAGCTTCCCGACGTTCGGAGATGCAGTGCCATTTGATGAGTCGAGACTCGCTCGTGTGGTGCATGTAGCGCCAGTGAAGGACCTTCGTGTCATTGACATTTCGTGGCCCCTGCCGTCACTCCACTGGGACTTTTTGACCAAGCCGACAAAGATTCTGTCCCACTTAATCGGCCATGAAGGCCCTGGATCAATTTTGAGTTACTTGAAGACGCAGAAGTGGGCTAACGGTCTCTCGGCCGGACTCTTTCGGGATAACGAGGACTGGGGACTGTTCTGTGTAAAAGTCGATGCCACGGATGCCGGGATTGAGTACGTGAACGATGTCGTTGAAGCCGTGTATCAGTATCTTCAGATGCTCCAGCGTGAGGCTCCATTTGAACCGTGGATCTTCCACGAGACACAGGATCTGGCCCTCCAGGATTTCCGGTTTAAGAGCAAGGAGAGCCCTATCCACTACGTCAGCCACTTGGCGAATGTGATGCACCGCTATCCGCCCAAGTATATTCTTTCCGGTGGCTACATCTTGTACGAGTACGATGGCGATAAGGTCCAGAAAGTGCTGGACCTCCTCACTCCGCAACGAATGCGCCTTACAGTGGTGAGCAAGACGTTTGAAGGCAAGACGCAGAGTGTGGAGACGTGGTACCAGACCCCATACTCGGAAGGCCTGTTGAACCAAGAGTTGATTGAACGCTGGGCGTCGCCACCTTCTAACGCGGAACTGAAGCTTCCTCATCGTAACGAGTTCATCTGCACTGACTTCCGTATTGTGACGCCACCTCGCCCCACGACCATCTCATCGGGTAGTGACGAAGGTGTCCCCGTATCTCCGCCGTTGCTTTTGCAGAAAGATGAACGGTGCCGCCTTTGGTACAAGCCGGATGTCCAGTTCCGCAAGCCCAAGATGATGATGCACTTCCTCTTCTACGCGCCATCGTTGTCGGCTACGCCGTACCACGCGGTGCTCACGAGTTTGTTCGTGCGGTACTTAAAGGACAAGCTCACGGAAGTGTCTTACGATGCAGAACTCGCTGGGATGGAGTATGAGATTGGTTTCAACTCCCGTGCACTGGAGCTTCACGTTGGTGGATATTCTCACAAGCTTCCCACATTGCTCTTCAAGGTTCTGGAGCAGATGCTGGAGATGACTAAGCCAGAGTACAAGTATGAAGAAGCCGTTTTCGAGCGCGTTAAGGATCGCACGAAGCGTATGTACGAGAACTTCTTCCTTGAGGAGCCTTACCAGCATGCTGTCCACGTCTGCAGCCAACTGTTGGAGGTCTCAAAGTGGAGTGTTGACGACAAGATCCGTGCCATCGGGCACGTCACGTTGCCTGACCTGGCGTCTCACAGTCAATTCATCTTCCAGCAGGTGTTTGTGGAGGGATTCCTCTACGGTAACCTCCAGCAGAGCGCGGCATCGCCTTTGATGCAACAAGTACTGCAATTATTTGGCTTTGACAACGATTCAAGCACCAGTGGCGGCAGCTTTCCGTTGTTCCCGAGTCAAGTGACCAAGCCGCGTATCGTACAACTCGCCGATGCCAGCGAGTATCGTTTCCAGCGCCGTGAATGGAACGAGGCTAACCTCAACTCGGCCATCTGCACCTTGTACCAGTTGGACTGCGAGACGGAAGGCAGCACCATGGCTCTCCGTGCTCGACTCGAGCTATTCGCGCACATCTTCAAGGAGCCTTGCTTCAACCAGCTCCGCACGCAGGAGCAGCTCGGCTACCTCGTGTTTTCCGGTATCATGCGCACAGAAGGCGTGGACTACTTCCGCATCCTGATTCAGTCGGACGTGGCGTCTCCGCAGCTCCTAGACCAGCGCATCGAGCTGTTCGTCACTCGCTTCCGTTCAATCATCGCGGAAATGTCCGCAGCGACATGGCAGAAGCAGGTAAACGCCGTCGCGAAGGCGTTAGTGGAGAAACCCAAGCACGAGATGGAGGAGTCGATGCGTGCGTGGCGAGAAATCGCCAACGAGACGTTCGTGTTCGACCGTCGCCAGCGCGTTGCGGCCATCGTATCGACTTTGCAACCTCGCGATCTCGTGTCGTTCTTCGACTCGTTCATTGCTGTTGACGGACAACGGAGGAGTAAGCTCAGTATCTGCCTCTACGGCGCGAAGCATCCGTTCCCAGCGCTCTCAGTGGATAAAACTTGGAGCACTTCGACGGCGTCCACAGGTTTGACCGCTGCAATGCTCTTACAGCAGATAACGGAAGATACTGCAACTTCCAAGCAGGTGAAGGTGATCGACGATATCGTTTCTTTCAAGCAGCACATGCCGTTGTTCCCCGAGCGAGCCACCAGTAGCCCCACGTGTGCTAAACTTTAGCTAAAATGCCACTCGCTTCAACTTGACCCCTTTAAAATGATGATGTCAAGCCTTGACTCAAGGTGGCCATATGGCACAGATTTGTCTCATTGCTCGACGTATCCTACTGTCAATTGTACCTTCTCCATACCTCCATTCGACATGTTTCTATATATCTAATCTAACAGGTACCTCCTCAATCCTCTTTTAAACAAAATGAAGATCACAATTATTTCGATCGTATTCAACAGGGTATCGAATCTTCTTCTTGTGCTACATCGCGTCCCACCAAGTCACACATAAAACTACCAAAGGCGAAGATGGAGGTCAGCCGTCGCTCTAGCCACTCGGCTTCCTCCTCTCCTCGTGGCGCTCCTCCTTCTCTTAAAGCTTCCGTGTCTGTAGGTGCCGTCCCCGTCTCTGATACTGAAGCGATGCGCTCCGCAACGGCCACGCAGACGTCCACTGAGCCTCGTGCGACTCTTTTACCGTCCAATTCTGCCAAACCAGTGCTGCATCCTCACGTTCGGGCTTCTGTGCCCAGTCTTCGTTTCGATTATGGGGGTCAACCGGCATCTTCGGACGTCCCCAGTACTGTGAGGCTTTTAAGCGAGTTAGAGCGCTCTTGGGCCATGTTTGCAGCCTCTTGGAAGGTTGTGGACTTGTTTGCAGGCATGCAGATATGGCAGGAGCAGTCAGACGGTGTTGCTACCTCCGAGCCCCTTAATAATGTGCTGTTGTCCACGGCATCCGCTGGATTAGTGACTTTTCTGGCCGGACACATTGGTGGGGGAGGCTTTGTGGTATCTGTGCTCTTGACGTTGCTTGTGGTGGCTGCAGCACTGTGGACACTGTCCAATGCACGAGCTAAGACTGCTGTACCGTGCTTCAAGACGTTACAAGTGGTGGATGGCTCGCCGTCCGAGATCTTTATGTATTTGATGGGCATCAAGAATTATCCCGTCTGGGATGCATCGGTGGAGAGAGCGGAAGTGGTGCACACGATTGATGACCACTCGGATATTATCCACATCGTCTACCGACCAGTGTGGATGTGGCCCATGTAGGTTCATTTATGATGGAATTGCGTACTATGTATTGATACTCATGAGGTTTTTATTGTAGATGGTTGGCACCGAGAGATCTCTGCTTGTTGAGGTATTGGCGACGAGCGGAGGACGGATCGTACGTTATTTGTATGCAGAGCGCATTACACCCTGAGTGCCCACCAATGCACGGAATAGTGCGCGCGACGTGCAAGGGCGGCGGCTTCATCATTTCTCCGCGCGCTCTGAGCGTCACACAAGGCGACGAATTGACGTCTATGGTCACTAACGTGGTGCACTTGGACCCACAAGGGTGGGAAGGCAAATTGTTGCAGCGTTTGAACATGATGCACGTGTACGTGCGACCTCAGGTGCTGTCGTTAACGGGTTTACGAGATGTGATGGAAGCGCGCAAGTACGTTTGCCCGAACGTCCCGGAAGAGTTTTCTGCTGCTCTTGTAGCGTCCACGGAAGAACAACAGGCCAACGTAGCAGCACAAGAAGAAGGTGGCGTCGGTGCTGCAGGTAACGCCGAAGCGCCGATTTCTCAACTGGAAGAGTTCCCCAGCAACGTGCCCCGGTCGATGTGGGCCGAACCTGACGGAGCAGCGATGATGGTGCGCGGTCCGGACTATTTGACCGACCGACGGAAGATCCCATCGCAGTCTCCGTACTTCCGTCTCGTTGGTCTGGACCTTTACGAATCAACAGAGGCAGTGGAACACATTGCCTCGCTCCCTGACAACCCCATTCAACGTGAACTACGACGCCACGAGGAACAAGGAACGGAGATGCCGTTCACTTTTGTGATTAACTTCGTGGTGCCTGGTAACCCGCGCATCAACGTCGTGTTGTACTACCAGGTGCCTCACCCGTCCATCTTGACGGACGGTTCGCCGTCTTCCGAGTTGATGGCTGACTTCTTGGAAGGCTCGGACGAGTTCCGCAACGAGCGGTTTAAGTTGATCCCGTGCATCGTAGAGGGGAGCTTTATTGTGCGACAAGCTGTGGGCTCCACCCCAGCTTTGATTGGCAAGAAGCTGCGTCAACCGTATTTCCGCGGAAAACAGTACTTCGAGCTGGATGTGGATATCGGTTCGTCAGCAGTGGCTAACCGTGTGGTCGGCCTGGTATCAGGATACACGAAGAAGCTGGTGATCGACATGGGTTTCGTACTGGAAGGTCAAAACTCTGATGAGCTCCCGGAGAGACTTTTCGGCACTTGCCGTCTTGTTCATATCGATCTGGGCGTCGCCAAGAAGCTCACACTAAAGTGAGACATCCCAGATACATGTTGAAGCGGATCATAGAAACCAGTAGAAAACAGCGGTATCGTATCGTAATGCATGTTGAACTCGTTCCCCTTTTGCTTTAACCACGAGATTGTATCCATGTGTTGAGCTGCAGTGTCCAAGGCCACTCTTCAAAAGGTTCTCAAAGCCCATCAGCCAATTCCTCGGGAGAGACGCAGATGCCGCCTACTCGGTACATTTTCGCGGATCTGGATGCGCTCAACCAGGACGTTTGCAAGTACATGAGAGCAAACAAGAAGGAGTTCTCGGACGCAGAATTGACCAAACGTTTCCCCATCAGCGCGTACAAGTTGACAAAATTTCTCTCTTACTCGGATGAAGCGTATTTTAACGGGAGTTATTTCTACCTGAAGCTCAAGGATGTCGAGGCATTTCGAGCTGTTGGCTGGGAAATGAGACCAAAAAGCGAGTCCAAGTACCGAACACTCGGGAATTTGCCTAAGCCCAAGAGAATTCTCGAAGATGATGGAGCTAAGACACTGGTACTTGTTGCTGGTAAGTTGGCTGGCTCTGTGCTCCTTGGAGTGGAGAAATACTTTGAGGCTGGCTGGTGTGTGCACTGCTACTGCTTCCGAGATCGAAATTCCGAGACATTTGATCGATTGGCGCTAGAACATGCAACACATTTTAAGTGTATCTACTTGAATGATTCAGTCCGGAGTCTGGTTAAGGAGATATCTGGTGACAATGACATGATGTTCACAGCCAGAGATACCGTCCCGGATGGCGATACAAGTAAAAGTATTCCGATGACGTACAAGTTGTCGAGTCTTTATGAGTATATTCACGAGCTGCAGATGAAGGTTTTGGCAATGGAAGCAGACTCAGAGGCTCAGCGTACACAGCAGCACGACAATTTGCATCGTCAACTACAACAGCAACAAGAAGCGTTCGCCTATCAACTGAGCAAGCATGACGAAGATTTCCAGAAACGATTGAAGGAACATCGTAAAGTTGCAACTTCTCTGCGTAAACACCACCAACAAGTGATCGAGGAGCGAGTGAGCGTGTGTACGAAGGAAATCAAGTCGGCATTGTCCAGTCTTGGAGAATTGTCCGAGCGAGTGAAACATGACGTTGAGAAATATCAACGAGATCGATTGGATGAGGAGCTAGCACTTTGGCGTCGGAATATGGCAGTGGATACCGGTAAAGTTGAGAGCAAAAGCAGCGTCAACAGCCAAGACAAAACAGATTATTCAACGCTGCTAGACGCAATTGATTTTGCACTCAAGCAGAATGGAGTAGCGACTGGTATCAAGAATTGGAGAGCTGCTCTTGCGGTGCTGGTGATTCACAAGATTACAGCATGGTTGTCCTCTGCCAACATTGGGACAGATTTAGTCGGTGTGCTTGCCACCTCGCTTGCCATCGTTACCATCGCGTCTGATGTGCTTTAAAGCCTTTGTTTCCAAACCCAAAGATCAAGCAAACGCTCTGCTGACTAAGCTCTTCGCGGCACTCCCACAAGAATGGAGAAAATGCATAGCTTCGTGAATTGAAGCAGTTTGGCCAACGCGCAGAGGAAAAAAATACTCTTCGATATGAGAAAGCATTTGAGACAACGTCAAACAAAAAGATACTAATGCGCCATTTAGAGTTATCGAGATAATCGCATTTAAAGTTGACCAATCAGTTTTCGTATCTAATCGGACATGTGACATTTGGTGTGTTTTTGACACCGTAGGTGCCATAAAACTACTCTGATTTAATAGCTTTACACACGCGCTTTCAAATAAACACAAAGTCAAAAAGATTGAGCAAATATTGAGCTCACAGTGATTCAAAAAGTACCGCCATTTGGGGGGCACGAAAATGGAGATCATTTTTTTGGCCAACCATAACTTCTTAGGTTTTAGACATTTTGAGGCAAACAAGGGCTCAAATGAAAGATAAGATGCTCCTCAGGGCAATGGTGCACCTAAATCGCGATTCGTACTTAGGTTCATTAGTATCTTTTTGTTTGACGTTGTCTCATTTGCAGATACCGTAAGTGAGCTACACAGTATTAATATAAAGCAATTGGGTGCACGTATCTCAGGTAGGTATTCACTGGCAAGGATGTTGCTGTTTCCCTAATGTATATACATGTACTCACCTCTGGTAAGTTACAGTGTACTGATAGTACACTACCAGTAGTAGTACTACAGACTCCGCCCAGAAACTGAAAAGGGTGGACCTTCAAAGTTCCCCCAGGTTATAAATTATGTACCGAATATGTAATATCGCAAGCAAATGTCTCAGATTTATTTGTCAAATTAAAACGTCGCTCATTCTCACTTGGTGTCGACGCGTGGGGGGAGGGTTGTTCTCCTTCTCCTCTGAAAATACAATCCCGCTCTTCATAAAGCA
The DNA here is from genome assembly GCA_030324255.1 of Phytophthora capsici. Classification (NCBI taxonomy): domain Eukaryota; phylum Oomycota; class Peronosporomycetes; order Peronosporales; family Peronosporaceae; genus Phytophthora; species Phytophthora capsici. The sequence goes on from CM059354.1 coordinate 1,297,185, forward strand.
GTGGCGAATTGTCTCTGGAGTGATATCGTCCCATGCTTCGTCAACCCATTTCATTCCTTGCAATTGGTCAACGTAGTAGATACCCTTTCCCTCCGGAGCCTTGTGTGGCATCGACTTGTCAGCCCTATCGCACGCCAAACTCATGTGCCTATCGCGATAACCACTCTTGGCTGCCGCAATAATTCCGGCGTCCATGAGGGACAGCGGCAATGTTTTTCAATAACCATGCACTTTTGGTTGATAGTTAGCCAGAGACCTTTTGTGCCTTTCGTCATGTTCTGCTCTGCTCGAAGACGTGCAATGATGCAATTGGCGGGAGAATTTGAAATTAAAACAGTTAGTGTGACCCACATTGGCGTGAGACAGACACCACCTCCTGAATATGCTTAGCCTGATACAGCCGATTTTGAAAGGTTATAAGCGGGAGGTAGTTTTCAGTTTCTGGGCGGAGTCTGTATAAGTACTGTACAGTACCAGTATAGTAGATGCAAATATTTGCCCTTACCATCGCCCGACTCTTTTTCTTTCTTTTTCAAGAGATACTGTTATTATTATATCATGCATATGCAACACGACCGCAATTCACCAGTCTAAGCGGACATTCGGCAGGAAGATGCAATTTGGACTTCAATAGTTTCAGGTTGGGGTATTACATGTAATACATGTACCAGGGCGATTCCAAGCCTATGTCACGAATGTCGGCGATGTTGCGGTACGAGTGATCCCATCGGTGTCAATCACGCACACTGACTCCAAATAAATATTTCGCAGCCATTACGAGAATGACGGTGCATCCATTATCACATTATTCAAAAATAGTCTAACACTGTTTTATCAAAATAGTGTACACTACATTATCCGTATTTATCATATCCGGGAGGTTTCCCGCCCCTCCCGCACTTTCCAAGCCAAAACAAACCAGACTTGGGGAGGAACAAGCGTCGCCCCCACAACCGTACGACCCCCGCTAGCAGCTCCTGGCGCCAGAGCCCCATTCCTCTCCTCGCGGCCAAGAAGACCCTTCCGCCGCCATGTCCAGTCGGAGGCCATCGTCGCGTACGTCATCCACTTCCCCCCTGTCGCTTTAAGCAAAACAAAGGCAAAAGTGTCTAACCTGTTGCAAATGTTTTGCCAAATTTGCAGGCACCACGAGTCAAAGTCACCACTCGAATGGCAAAACACGTATTAAGGCCAAGCGGCGATTCCTCCTTAAGGTGACCCCTATCGAGGCCTGGGACCTTTTGCCATCCGAATCAGGTCGCAATCGTAACTCTTACTGTACGATGGTGCTGCTGGACGAGAACAAGCGTGAGATTAAGGGCGAGAAGCAGCGTACGCCTCCAATGCGTCAGTCGAACCCAGTATGGAGTCCTCTCAAAGCCGCCGTGTTGCGTTCCCTTGAAAGCAGTATCGAATCTCATCAGCCGTTGGGAATTGGTGCAGCTGCTGCTTCGGAAGAGTACACTTTTGGCATCCAGACGAATCTGGTTAATGCAAAATATGTGCTGGTTAAATGCAAAGACAAAGGTCGAGTGGAAAACGAAGACTTGGGACGGCTGTTGCTCAGTCTTGAAGACATGAACACCAGTGGCGAAGAACGAGTGGCGTGGTACGACTTGCAACTGCGTCCTGGTGGCAAAATGAAGCGTGTGCAGGGTAAAGTGCGAATTTCCAGTCGAATTGTGCGCGAACCCAGTTTATGGCAATTGTGGACTGCTGCAGAGCAAATGAGACAGGAACTGCCGGGTAGAGACCGCAGTTTGTACCTGAAACCTCACCCTAACGTCATTACTGGCAAAGAAGCGGTGGAGTGGATGCTGTGTCATGGTCTAAACCGCCCAATGCAAGGAGGAATCACGTGTTCCACTGCAGAGGAAGCGTTGCTCCTTGGTACCGCTTTAATTCGCAATGGAGTCATGATGCATGTGTCGGGAGATCGGAGATTTACCAATAGTACGTGGAAGTATTACCGTTTTATGGTGAACCACTTGGATTCGGCAGTGCAAAAGGAAGCTAGTCGCCAGAGAGATATGATTCTCTCAGGTGAAGCGGAAGAAGTGGAGGACACGGAAGAAGAAGTGCTCACACGCTCCATGATGGCTACATCGGTCAGCAATGAAGAGGAGAACGGACTGGGTGCGTCTCGTGCTGCTGGAGGCTCTGGAGCCACTGCACCTGCACCTGCAGAAGACTCCAACAGAGGCAAGTCCAAGTCGACGCTTAAGATTGAAGACTTTGAGCTACTCAAGGTTCTGGGTACGGGAACGTACGGTCGTGTGTTGTCTGCCCGCGGCCCGGATGGAAACGTCTACGCCATCAAGATCATCACGAAAATTGGCATGGACGAGAACATGCGCCGGAACGCCAAGATCGAGCGCGATATGCTGCGTGAAGTGCGCCATCCGTTTGTGGCGTCGTTGCTGTTCGCTTTCCAGAATGAAGATAAAGTGTACATGGGAATGGAGTTTTATAATGGTGGCGACCTGCGCCACCACTTGACGATGAACCAGAACGACGAACTCAAGCTCACGCCCGGACGTATCAAGTTCTATGCAGCGGAGTTGGTGGCAGGTCTCGCACACCTGCACAGCCTCGATATTATCTACCGGGACCTCAAGCCTGAAAATATTCTGGTTCAGAAGGATGGCCACATCGTGCTGGTAGACTTTGGCCTATCAACGTACGCGCGTGACGAGAACGAAGGAAAGGCTCATTCCCTAGCTGGATCGCCGGAGTACATTTCTCCTGAGGTTCTTGCAGCTGCTAACCCGAAGAAGGGAGAGGCTCCGGCTATCTATGACAAGACTTGCGACTGGTGGAGCCTGGGAATTCTCATCTTTGAGATGTACGTTGGACGGACACCGTTCAAGGATGATAACAAGGCCATCATGTACCGCAACATTGCTGAAGGTTTCCTGTATATTCCACCGGAGTTGCCCGAGGAAGTGCAGTCACTCCTTGCTGGCTTGATTGAGCGGGATCCGTCGAAGCGTCTGGGCGCCAATGAGGCCGTGCCGTTTTCAATTATGAAGCACCCGTTCTTTGATGGTATCGACTGGGAGGAGTTGCAGCAGAAAAAGGTGCAGCCTGAGTGGATACCCGACGTTATCGACGACGCAGACGCTAAGTATGTTGACAACGAGTTCATTAACCAAGTGCCAGTGGATACACCTGAGTGGCGCATGCTAGACTCAGTGGATCGCGAGCGGGAGTACTTTGAGGACTTTACGTATCGCGCTACTCGGGTCATTCAGAAGTAAGCTGGGCAAGCAAAAGAAAAGATATCAAGGGGAAGTAGGTAAAAGAGGTGGTCGTTTTTTTGACGTCGTTCATAAGCAGAACCATTGGTGGGACTGCATGTAGAGCAGCAAGAGCAGCGGGCATTAGGTCAGTAAGTGCGTATATTCTTTTGAATTGATCACTCGTAAGCAGCGTCGGTTGTTTTGCTTGAATGTGACGAATCTTCAACCGGCCAAGCTAATCGATACATATTGAAGCGGCTTCCGAGTGGGTGTCCGTCAGCTTCCACGACAATCGCCAAACGAAGCAACTTGTTAGTCCAACAAAATTGAAAATCAATTCGCAATTTCAAATTGTGAATATATATTTTGGTTTTTTTATTTGTCTCACTAAACCACGCAGCGCCTGTCTATCGGAATTTGAACGCAATATTGGAGCCTCCGAATTGTTTCTTTCAAATCTTTTTAATAAAAGCATAATATTTATTTCTACTTTGTAGCAAAAATTCCTTTTAAGGCGTAAACCTTTTCAAGCAGATTTTTTTGTCACAATTAATATAGTCTGCTCCTTTATTCTTAATTTAGTCAAAACTAATATTGTCTCTTTTAATGATACAATTTATAGTCTAGTCCAAATGATTACAGACTTTAAATTATAGTCCGTCTTTTTCCGGATGGCTTCACACCAAAATCATCCGAATCCGCCCCCATGTTCGGCTCAAGCGAGAACGACGCACAGGAGCGACTGCTGCGTGCACCTCTGAACCCACAACAAGCAGCAGTGAGCAATGCAGGCAACCCGGGAGGTATTCGCCAGCAGGAGGTCGGCAATATGGGCGGTTTTACGTCGCTCTCGAACCTGTCTACGCCCGCCACCTACTGGCAAAAGTGCGTTAATCGGTTAGAAATGCAGTTATGATATGATACAATGCTAACGTATGATATGTGAATACCTAGAATGAAGATGATGGAGGCAGCCACTCTCATGCGCTACCTACGCTACGCAAACGTAGTGCTGGCTGTTCTACAGGCGCTAGCAGGGTTTATGGGACTGTTCAATCTCGTTGTGCTGGACATCACATGCTTCCTCATCTCTGTTTATGCTATGTAAGTCTCTTTATTTTCTTATATGACCATTTCTAACTTATTTCTGGCATATGCTATGACAATTTAGCATCTTCGCGCTACTGTTGCTGGCCTTCGAGTGCCGTTTCCGGCACATGGAGCCATGGATCCGCCAACAATTCGGCTTCCTATTCACATACCGTGGAAGAACTGCTTTTATTTTCGTTGTGGGCTTCATGGATTTCGGCATGGAAGGCTCCCTGCCTTACTTTGTGGGCTTCCTCATGTGTGGCAACGCCATTCTGAGTCTTCTCATTATGCTTTTCCACCCGCAGTTCCGCGAGGGAACGCTGGATATGGATATGGACCCGACCGTCACATACCGCCCTGCTGTTGAAGAGACAGAGACGTTGCTGCGTCAACATGAAGGAGTGGCAGCTAAGGCGGGGGCATTTGTGCTTCATGAAGCTGAGGAACATCCGGAGTTTATGGCCAAGGTAAGGTGATGGCCATTAGCTTTTGGCTGTTGAAGTCTTCTTCTCATGGAAACTGTTGTTGCATGTGAATAGATGGCCCAGTCTTATGCTTCCAAGCATGGTTACGTGCCTCCTGCGCACAAGTAGGAGCTTCGACTGGCCAGATGAACTGTCCAATCGTTATGGACATCCATTCAGGCGAAGATTTCCTCGTCTACCGGCAAGTTATGTGCGTCCCATGGCTCCCCTTCTTTCCTATATATTTGTTTATAGTCCATGAATGACATATCTTACGAATGCCAGTTGTACTTCAAGTAGCAGAATACGTACGTGCATTTCGTGGTTGTCTAATAGGCTGCTTATTCAGTACCATAGCTTGCTGCTGTTTCTCGTTGGTGTCGAACAACTAACTCTGTCAGGAAAGTTTGGACTCGATCCGTACCGGAAGTTCCTAGCTCTTCCAGGCCAGACAGCATGGCGGTTGCAACTTCGCCGTTCGTCTTGTCGGTTGCATCCGACCCCACGTGCTCCATATCGAATGCATTCGAGCCCAAGTGTACCGCAATTCCTGTTGGTGTACGCTGAGCCCCCACCAACTTGGACAACGGGTGACTCCAAATTACCAGTGGTGGTGGGATGGACGTCGACGACATAATAGCAGTTGTCAGAGTTGCAAGAGTTCCTTCAGAGGCGAATTCAAGCAGCAGAAGACGCAACGACGTGGCCACTAAGATCCGAGCGCCGGGCAGGAAAACGTGCGTATCGTATAATTCATTGGGAAGCTGAAGCTTGTATTTCACCGGCAGCGTCAGCAACAACCGGGATACTAAAGCGTCTGCTGGTGTATAAACCCGAACTCGCTGATCGCTTGTCACTCGAAGCAGTCGAGGCTCTCGTCGGCGATACACTTCTTTACCCAAGCCGGTTCGACGATCAAGGGCTGAGGTTGTTGCAGTGATCCCTGCTGCAGTCGTAGCTGCTAGATCCAGCACACCCGCTGCAGGTTTGACTGCTACTCCAATTAAACCTTTGCCCACCCCTTCAATGAATCCTGGAAGACCACCGTGCAGTGCACCTTGAGCTGGAGCTGTAATGACACCCGTGACACCGGCGAAAATGCCCTTACCAAGCTGTTTCGTGCCGTGAATAAGCCCTGTACCAATATGAGTGGCAACTTGCTTTCGTGGGCCCTGAGCACGTCGTTCAGCTAGGTATTTACGATCCAGTGATAGTGTTGCAATACCTTCAGACAACGTGCCAGTTACCTTACTAGCTGCGTTGAAAGCTCCGTACAGCGAGTGAGTGAAAAGACTCGTTGTTCCACGTGAAAGACCCAAAACAAACTCCTGCGGAGACGTGACAAGCCCAGCAGCAGGTTCATAGAAGAAATCCTTCACACCGACACCAAGGTTAGTCACGAGACCCACAGGATTCCCGAGGATGTCTGCCGCTCCGATAAGCGAGTAGATCTGACGCATTCCCTGAAGCATGTAGTGCTGCTGCACTGTTGACATCAAGAAAGCTCCAGAGGCGAAGGCGTGGTTGAGGTGCAGTGCGTTCAAGTACAAAGTAGCACTGTCGATCTGGGAGAATGTTGAGCTGAGCAGAGCTTTAGTGACTGCCAGTGGCAGTTTAACCAGCGATGCCAACCCAGTTGCAGACTCTTCGGTCTCCCCATAGTGGTTCAGAATCGTGATACTTAGCTGAACCTTGACAGGATGAAGCTGCAGCGTTTCAATGTAAATTCTCCGCTCTGAGTTCACGGTGAACCTCTTTTCGGAGGATTTCAAGTTCCCTTTGATGCCTCGCTCGTGAGTCGCCGTCGTTCAGCAGGATAATTCTTCTCCAAAGCTGCTGAACAATCCGTCACAAATGAAGCAAGCACGAGTAAAAATGCCTCATCGATCTGGATCCGGGCAGGTTGCATCATTGCGGAGAAATATTTGATGTAGTCCATGTTTTCATCGTAGCTCAGTCTTAAAATCGAGAGGTGGAAAAAGTGCGGGCGGATCGCTCTTGATCCTGACTTCACGTCAGTCTTATCTCCGTTATCCTTCTCGTCTTCAGGGGAGGGCTCCGTGCCATGTGCAGATCGAACTTCTGCACTTTTCTGCTTATCAGGTGATATCGAAGATGATTCGTCTCGAAATCCAACACACCCACTTCCCTTTTTCAAGATGGGTGCGATGACAACAGGGTAAATGGCGTCACTGAGTTGGCTATCGAGCTGGAAACACCCGATCTTAACCTCGCACTGGTCGTGGTCGTTGTTGATGTTGGCGTAGGCGATATCCACATCTTGGCCAGAGAACAGAAGCAACTCGTCCGGCGTACTAGTCACTAGCGACACACCAAAATGTGGTAAGCGAAAATGCGCTACCACCTCGGAGGTAAACCCTGGCGTTGTCAATCTCTCAGTTTCTCCGTGTGCTGATACCAATTGTCGGGTCTGCTTTCCTGCACGTTCTTTCCGGTTCAGCGGCTCATCTTGAGCTACCATCGTTTTGGTTAAGCCCTGCAAGTGCCAACGGACATATACTCGACTTGGTGCCTTCGGGAGAGCCGACTTGGAAGGGATCTCGACTTGTTGCGATTCACCAGGCTGATCTAAGAGAATGGAGCTGTGGTAATCGGAGGATGTCGTTCCATCCTTGGGAGCATACCAAACGCTGATCTCTCGATTCGGAGTTCCCAGGAAATACGCTTCGTCCCAACCGAAACACACACTTTCACCAGGTGCTAAGCTCTGCATTACTCCACGTTGGAAAGCCGATGCATCCTTCTTCACACCGTCGAAGATTTGTTTAAACCAAATCGTTTCGTGAGCACACGAGTTAATCATCCGGTACAACGGGAATTCGGCAGTATCTTCACTGGTCACTACGACGCAAACTTGAACTCCAGCTTCCACTCGAACTTGAACACGCAACACACAGATGCGAGAGGCATCTGGAGTACTGATCTTCAAGGCCGTTTCACTAACGTCGTGCAATGAAAACTTGCCGCTCCACTGATAGTCTTCAGGTTCTGTGTTCGCCGTACCAGTAGGACTCCGAACTTTCAATCGGATGCAAGTGTCCGGCGGGATGAATGAGTGTGCCCACCAGCTAAACTCGGAAGTGGAGCGTGGAGGCACTGCCAAGATCTTTTTGTCATCATTCGTGCCCTTCTTAGACGCAATGTCAGTCACTGCAGAAGCTAAAATTTCATGATCAGTTTGATTCAGAAGGAGATACCGCTCGACGAACGTCACCACCATAGAATTTGATCCTCCAATTTGTTTAAACAGAGCAACCAGATCGTGATAGCGCTTGGTAGCCTCATTGTAAACCCGTAGCGATGTGTTGGCTCCGACCTCGAGACTGATATCCTGCGCGCTAGATGATTGTTGCGTGTTGCCTTCCAGCTGTACCATAATAGCACTAACTTCAGAGTAGTAGTGCGCCTGTAGCTCGTCTTCATCTATATCTTCTTCAGATACCTTTTGGTCTTGAAGAGCATTGAGTTTCGCGTGGATCGCCTCCATTTCGGGTGAGCCGCAGCACACTTCAGTTTGTTTCTTTCTCGATGGAGAGAACGGAGACTTTGCAAAACGAGCCATCATTGATTTCGTACCAGGGATCTTTTCAATCAATTTCACTTGAGGCGAGAAAACGAGAGGAAGCGACGTAGCGTTTTGAAGTAGAAACCGCGGCTGCACAATCATGAAGTGCCCTGCGTTTTTTTCTCGAGTTTCTTTGCTGTCAAAAGACACATTCAAAGTCGCTGTCCGCGATTGAAAATCCAACAGCGACAACACCACGTTCTTGGTATTATTCCCAAGCTTCAGCGGAATGGATGAAATTGCCTTCAAAGCTGCAGAAGCGCCCGTTTTCGTGGTTTCTTCGACTGAGTCTAAGATACTCGGAATTCGGAACAGTTTACTCCAGCTGGACCCTGTCATCGAGATGGAACAATACGTTTCATCCTGAAGAGCAGACGACAGTGTGTCCACACGTCCATGAGGAGGAATGACTTGAGAAGATACGAGATGAACATCTTCACGGTCAGGAGAAACGCCGGCAGTACGTCGAACTTTTTGAATGCGAACAACACAGCAATAATCGGCACACCACAATTATTCACCAGTGTCAGTGGCGACATCAGCTTCAACTGAGCGTATTGAAGACTGCTAGCATTGGAGGACGTGAAGATGCGACTGTGTGCGTGGAAGAAGCTTCCGTTGGCCTTGCAGATCTGGCTGGGGTGGAATGGCACCGTTCCGTCGATCATCTTTTGGCACTTACACGCATAGTCGTCAAGAACAAGAGAGCACGAAGCAGTGTGTAGTGTGCTGCTTTCTTTTTCGCTGATAAATAGCTCATTACTCCATCGGTGTTCTCTGTCAGCCGATGGAGGTTGACCAGAGAGCTTGGAATTGGCCGAACTCCTTGTCTGAGCTGGAGATTGATAGAGATGTGGCTTTATGAACACCCGAACAGACCCAATTTGTGATACAAAGCGAAAAGGGACGCTACACGCTCCTTTGGGCTCGATCATTCCAATCTCTGTGATAGTTTTCCCATCAGATTCGAGCACACTGCAATCAAGGGCAATACTTGTTTCATTGAAAAGACGAACCAAAGACGAGATAGTGAATGTACGGTATCCAGAGGCTGCAGACACGTCAAGAAGGATATACAAAGGCTGCGGTGGAGGAGCGCTTGACGCAACAACCTCGGAGGGCTTTTTATCTTCCTTTTCCTTGCCATCCGCTTTACTTTCTGCACTAATAGGGCGGGGTTGGACACCGTAAATGTACTTTCCAGTGTTGCGAATCGGAATATCCGTTAGTGGATACCACTCATTGTCGTCCCAGCAGAATGATACCGTTTGTTCAGCACCCAGCGATGGCGAAATTGACGTGAGCAGTTCAAGAGGTACTTTGGCTTGATTTGAAAGCATTTTACGCTTGGGCTTCCGTCGAGACGCGTAGGTGAACCCTCGCGATGCATTTCCAATATCATGAGTGACCCAGTAGGTAATCGGCGCGCCGGTGTCGTTTACCAAATAGCAGTCAGACGAAATGACATTCGTTGGTGAAACGTATGGCGGTCGACCACTGCTCAACGAACCATCATAAGCTTTCGCAGTTAGACAAAGTGAGTTGATCATTGCTGGGGAGATATTGACATTAAGCGGGTGCCCTTCCATTCCAGTAAAATCGAGGTTTGCCGTCACCTCTCCTGTCTCATCTCGAATCAAAGACCCCTGAAGGCCGAACATCCACGGCTCCACTATCGGTTCCCACGAGCCTAGAGCTGTATTGAATCCCCAAATACTCACTCCATCATCCCCATTTGTTTCATTCAAACTTTCGTCAGGAAATTCCACAGCCACTTCCGTTAGGGTCGGAACAACACCATCAATTCGCTCTCCAACCTCGTAGGTAACTTTACACATTGCTCGGTAGGTATACAGGCGCGCAATCGGAGACAGATGTGGCCCACTTTGTCGAAGAAGAGTGATACTTATGTCTTGCAGCAGTAGCTGGACCATACTAATACTGTCCTCGCGAAATTCGATTTCTGGCGGGGCCAACGACCTCGACTGGGCTTCGGCAGGCTTAGTATCATCTTCTTCCTTGTCGGACCTTTCCGATCCGTCAGTTTTCTTGTGTTTAACGCTGCTATCACTAACATCATCTTCCGTTCCAAACACCTGCTTAGCTTGGGCAATCAGGAAAAGATCAACAGTGCAGATAACAGCGTGGAAATGAGTCAAATTGACTGCCATTGTTGCCTCAGCATCTTCTGCAGTGGTCAATTCGACGTCAACGGTGAAGTCATCACATACAATGCGCTCGTAATTCGTATGGTTGCCTGATCCTTTCGTTGGTGAGTTGTCGGCAGACGATGGAGAACCAGGAGTTGATGATATCAAGACAGACGATTCTGGTGGCCACTGAGAACTCACTTTTACGGACATATTCCGACCATAAACTTGCGTTCGAGACGTTTCTGGACCATCGCTATGGTACCTACCGACAAAACATCCACTCGCAATCATCTTCAGCGTACTGTTATCGGGATAGAGACGTCGATATATTTCATCTTCGTTTCCGTACTCGTCAATATGGTTAGGAACGCATTCAGCAGCCAGATAGTAAACAAATCCAGTCGTAATGGACACGTCCAAAGTAGTCTTTGGAGGCCCAATTTGCTCTGGCATGTCCGATTCTATAGAGGCGAAGTATCGCAGCCTTTGGCCAAATTCAACAATCACAGGAAGAAGCTCGCATATGTCCCAATGAATGCGAATTTCTTTGGAGGGGGAAGTGTTGTCAGGTGAAGGAGCACGCTGATCCAAGACGATGTCAATACCTTGCCTAGCAACTGTGTCTACTGAAGAAGAGAATATACTTCCGCACAGTGCGCGTACTTCAGACTTCTGGATATCGTCTTCAGAATCATCCGGGACTTCTTCACTATAGTCGACTTTCCACAGGGCACCTCGAGCGGCGCTTGCTCGAACTTGAGACCGGCGCGATGCAAATCCGTCAGACGCCACGAGAAGGTGATCGAGTGAAATCCGAGCAATTGCTGTCCCGCTAATAGGATTATCAGAGGTGGAGTTATCAATCGATGAATCTAGGGGGTCAAGAAGATCCAACGCGATATCCCCAACATCAAGAGTCATTACCATCACTTTCAACTCATCAGCCTTGCTAAAAGTGCAAATTGGAGGCGGCGAAAGCATCGCAAAATTGTTGTCTAGAACGCGTGACAGGAGTTCAAGTTGGTACGGGTTAAAACCCAAAGTTGTTGTAGCTGACGATACATTTTCTTCTTGGGCTGAAGCTGAATTTTCACCCGCAGGTGCAATAGCACTGAGCCAGTTGCTTCGTGACGATAACTTTATCGTAGCGTAACTGCATATTTTCTCCATCTCGTCCAAAACAGTCGTGATATCCAGCACAGAAGATTTTATCTCACGTTCTTGAGAGTTTTCTTTATCGATTGGGATATATGGAATACCCACATACTCAATGAATACATCACTGAAGTTCCCAAGGGAGTACCGACGCACAGGAGAATCATCTGGGACTGTCTCCTCTTGGGAGGCAATTTGGTTCGGTCGTTTAGGTTCGGCCATTACTGCAAGAATCTCAACACCCTTCACCTGCACGCCAAGCTGCTCCTGTGTCATATCCTCGGGGTATGCTCGCGAGCCTGATGTGATGCCTCGAATATCAAGCTCAAGATGATCCGATGGAGTTCTATGTTTTCCTTCAGACTCGCAGGTGGGTAGCAGAAAAATCACATGCTCTATCGCTAATTCAAGACTGAGTCGTTCGTTAAGCGATTGTCCAGCTGGAATCCTGAGCAGATCCGTCCATCGCGAAAAAGCAGCAACTTCTTTAGTGATATGATCCAGAAACGATGACCAGTACAAGTGCAGATAATTTACTTGAACTTCCTCCCCCTCTATCTTGTAATACGCTGCGGCACCTCCACGATGTTGCAAAGATCCCAAACCAGCGGATTCGAGTGAAATACTAACAGGGGCCTTAGCTCGAAGAAGATCATAGTTTTCTTCAGAATGAGTTCCGTTTATAGTAGCCTCTCCTTCGACTTCATTTTCAAATTTGATCGGACTCAGACGAGATGCGATTAGTTCGATATCGCCTAGCCCATCCAGCTTACCGCGAACATACGCAGTTTCAAGAGTTGAGAAATCGCAGCGTAAATCAGTTCCACGGGCTACAAACGTAATCTGTTCCTGCCAACACATTTTCGGCATGAAAAAGCAAACCATCGTTGCACCCGCACTTGCATTCCAAATCGAGCCACTGGTTCTAACGCCGCATCTCCAGGAATTGTGGTAGTCTCACCTGAATCATCCTGCTTAACGATCTGGGATGCCGAATGATAACGAACAAGAGCAACAAGCAGTTCGTGATCCCAATACAACGCTGCCTGCTCGATATTTACCTCACCTATGTGTGGTTCAGAACTGGATATCAGGATACTCGTTTTTCCACGCAACTCGAGAAGCTTATTCGTGCGAAATCCCGTGGACGGATCGTAAACAGGATCGGCTGTGGTTGTACCTAATGATAATGGTGAAGGGATTGAGGAATTTACCACTTCTGAAGCTTGGGTCGTAGAATGATCCGAGAGAGCATCATCAGCCTTGACGTCTTCTAGCCTGCGCTTCACGCACTTTACTAACGATAGTGCACTCATATCAACAGCGGCAGCCTGGGCAGCAGACGAAAATCTTGCCATCACATTAAGATCTCGAATATCCAGCTCAAAGCCCGTAAGATCTTCTGATGCAGTTGATGCCGCGTTTAGTGCTTCCTGAATTGGACCTTCACCACTGAAGTCAATCAAAACTTGTGGGATCGAAATGCAAACATTGAGTCGCTCATCTTCAGCCACAAACAAAGCGCTTTTGCGAGTCTCCACAGCATCTGCACCCTGACTTGGTCCTTTCCACTCAGCCGAAGCTTGGATTAGCTGCTGGTACTGCTTACTGGACATCGAGAATTGAATGGGAGGTGACGTACACTTCATTTGCCACTTGGGTACAAGATAGCCTTCCACCAGCTTTTGTCCGTAAAATACCAAACTCGTGGTTTGCATCAAAGTGGATCGCTTTGGGGTACTGGAATCACCATCGTTACGCTGCGCCTTGTCGTCACCCGAAAAGGTATGCGGTTCGAGAAAATATGTTTCAGCAGCTTCGATTGACAATTCAAACGTGTTGTGCGTTGCTCCATTTTGGAAATGCGTTCCAACCAGTCGAGCCTCAACTTCTGCCGAGGCATCTGTTGTATGCACGAAAACGTCGATTTCGGGGAGTTTAACAGAGATGACCATTTCCTTCGTGTGAACAGCTCGTGCAGCTGCACTGTTTCGACGCGGTTTGGTAATACTTTGAGGGGCTCCAAATGCATTCTCGATTGACTTCTTTCGCAAAAGTTCAGTTGGGAGAGCAGCAGCCTTTCTTGTTAATTTTGGCGGCGATGGGACCACCTTTTTGACGACAGGAGATGGAGGTGCACTATCTTCCGTCCTTGGGATGAAATAGGCACGAAGCTTGGATGTTGCGTAAAGATTGTGGATGTAGCGAAACCTCTCGAAAACGCAATCGAGTTGAAGTTTGTTTTCTGACGATTCCACGTTCAATTCAACAAATGGATTCTTGCGAGTAGCAACTTGGCCGTTAGGAGAAATGGTGTCAATCATAGAAAGAAGCGCTTGTGGTTCCTTCCTCTCCAATGGTGTGGCCTCATACGTTTGACGAAAGTCGAGAATTTGTATCGAGGTGATACGTGATGACACAGTAGAAGAACTAGTCCGTTGCAGCACAGTGACGACGAATTCGTTCAACTCAAATCGCAAAAAGTCCCGTGTATCGGACTTATCCCCTACCCTGTACTCTTCCACAAGCACAACCTCAAAACTTATCACAACCAGATCCAGTGCCATTAGCAAAGCTTCTATAGTCCGTTCCTCGTGAAAGCTGGAAGTTCGTGCCTCTGAAGATGTGTGCATCCGCTCATTTACTGCTAAGTACAGTTCCATCTTGTCGAGAAGCCTGTCACGTCCGGTTGATCCTGTACCGTTCGAACTTCCACTTTGTGTCCGTCCTGAGGACCACTTCGCTTTCCATTGTGTAAGTTTTCTAGGAGAATCTGGCCCTTGACCTTCAAGCTCAATCTCTTTTGCTGCACACAACCGGAAAAAGACAATCGTCGGGACCTCCAATTTGTCTTCCAGCGCGTTGAGACGGTTTCGGTCTGCCATAACACTCTCAATTACTAGCTTCTTCTTCTTGGCAGCGCGCAGCATGTTCTTGTGCAGGAGAATATATTCTTTCCGAGCAAACCACAGAGTCGCGAAAAGTTTCCAATTACACCGCCGAGTTGTTGTGCTGGTCCTGCGCAACTGATTTCCACTTGACGCACTCGTTGTCGGCTTCTGAGTAGTAACCCCACTTGGGTGCAGTTCCATAACACCATGCAAGGCATATTGCCACCACGCCTTAACGTTCGAGTGAACAGGGACGGTTGGCCGCTTCCGTTGGAAGTGAAGGCGCTTCAAGTACATTTCATGTGCGGAAACAAAATCGGCAATACAAATCAGAAACGTACTCTGCTCTGGTGTCAAACAGGCTCTAATAGCACTAATCTCTGCCGAACATCGCAGTTTTGGAATTGTCGATGCCGTTCGCTCATCATGGTTCCTTGCCATATTAATCCGAGTACTGAAAGGATGAATAATATTTGAACCTGAAGTTGACGGACCTTTTCCACCTGCTGCACGAGTTGATTCGATATGATCACCGTATACACTAGCTTGTATCATCTCCAGATGTCGATGTACAAACGCGGTGCGAGCTTGCGCACGATCCACAAACTCAGCTTGTCCGTTCGCATTCGTAGTCGAGATCACAATCGAATCAATCGTAAGCCCCAATGCCAATGGAATAGACGACGCGAGATGTTTCGAGTCCTCGTATCGAATGTGGATATTCGTGAACTCAAATGATACATTGTCCATAATCGTGTTCAGAATCTTCTTGCGATATCCCCATGACGCCGTCGGATCCGAGTCAGCAGCTCCAGGGTCTCCTTCGTGCTCGCTAGCTGTCGAAGAACCACCATCATTCTTGACATTCTCCAGTAACTCCAACATTCTTACTTCTTGCTGCTTAGCCCATCTCGTACGTAGTGCATACGAATCGTCATCCTCGTCATTTTTCACTTCATCTTGGTCCGTCGGCTCCACCACAAGAAAAACATCCTCAATCTTGATCTTCACAGCCTGGGACGTCAGTTTCTTCCACGGTACTTTGATGCTCAGCTTCCCCACACTACCCGACTTCATCTTCATAGGAAGTTGGAACTTGTCCAGTGCAGCGCCTCGCATCCTCAGGTCCCGGAATTCCACCTTCCCAGCGAACAGTGCCACCTTCATCTTCTCCGAGTCGAGACCTTCCACCCATTCGCTCACATACTCTTCTAGTACAGACTCTACCACCTTCTCGAACATGGCCACGTCTTGATTCCTATATACACAATGCACACGTCCGTTACTTATCCTGTAGGGATGCTACAGAGGACGAAAGAGCATAGAATTGAAGTACAATAGAGAAAACGAAGCCTACAACGTTATATACAGGACGGGTGTCTACTTACCGATGCAGGAAGAGGAAGGAAGAAAGACCTTACGCTCTTACGACTCTCGGGCACCCCAATGCGGAATGGGAATGAAGATCACTTCAACTTTGGCTAGTAACGGCTCTGTTTTCCCTAAATTTAGAAAGATTGGTATTTTCATATTTTTTCATTAAAATGGGCAACAACCGTACTAAGCGCAAGAACCTGCAGAAGCGCCGCAAACGACGGCTCTTTGCCGTCATTTCAGCGGAAATACGAGCTAGCGTGCGTCGTTATCTTAACTGCTGTGGTATTTTGCATGCGTCGTTATGTTTTTCCCGCTCTTATAGTGTCTGTAATGCAGGAAGAGGCCCAAAATACACCTGAAAATGTAGAACTGGAGCTAATGAGAAATGAAGAGGAGCGCCAACGCACTCACGAACAGTGGAAGAAAGCGGTGGAAAAATCGAATATGATTTTTAAAAAGAAAAGGACTATATTGGCTCAGCGGCAGAAGTTGATACAGTCACTGCGACAGGTTGGCATAGTTTTTGGTACGTTTGATCATTTGTGGCTGACTGAATCTTGTTGATCTTGCAGCAAATGCAGTAGATACTCGAGTGGAAATGGATCCTTCGGTTGGAGCGAGACTTCAAGGGGTCAAATGAGTCGGCAAACCAAACTGGTGCTTGTGAAAATCTCGAAACCACGTTTTAACGCTCGCTTTCGGCCTAAATGCGGACGTTGACGCCATCTTCAAGCACGACTTGGTCTGTCTGAGCAAAACGATCGTTCAGTTCGCCGACAAAGCCTTGAGACTCGCCCTCACTTGCATCAGTCCAAAAAGGGCTTGTGTACTCAATTAGATGCTGCTGAAGCTGTACTTTTATCTGATCGAATATGCTGGTTTGCAAGATCACCGCTTCTCGAAGTTGCCGTCGCTTTTGCTCCGCCATGATTCGTTTCTCCTTCTCTCGTATAGCAATGGCCTTCCAGACGGCCAAACTCGGATTTTTCGTTTGGTTCCTCATTTCTACCTTTCGTTTCTGCAGCAGACTGCTTAGCTTGGCTGATAGATCGAGTTTCTGTTGTTGTAGCGCCTTCCTTCCTTGTTTCAGCTTCTGCCGGTATTTAAGCCGTCTCTTGGCAGCTTGAGCGTTGCAGAGCTGGAGTCTCTCATCTGACTTCTGACCAGCTTTGACGCCAATTAGCGCTTGATCGTCCATCAAATGGTCTTGTGTGGAGGGCGTGGTGTCAGACGTCTGCTGGTGCAGATTGCCCACTCCAAGAGACAATAGTAGTGTATCAGTCTCTTAAAAATCAACTCAAATAGCTACTAATCATCTGAACTTACCCTATGTCCTGGTTGGGTAATACGCCTCGAGATTTTAAAGCCGCTCTATCCGTTCAAGGTTGTGTCTATGTCGGTCGATCTGAGGCGCACAACCTAAAACATTACAATAAACATTTTCCAAAATCGTCAATGAAATTTATTTGTGTGCGTTTCTTTTTATTGTTTTGGATGGTAGTTAATGCAACATCCGATTGCATGAACCAGCAAAAAAATGCGCTAGTTTTTTAATTGCATTGGAACGCCACTGCATAGCATTCTCTAGCGTACACGATCAATTGGAGTGTATTTTTCGGGCTTTATCAGTAGCGATGGCAATATGAGGTGGGATTGGCATTTACTTTCGAAAAGAAAGGAAGACTTACCTGTCACATATGCATTGATAATACATGCGCTCTGAAATTATTCATCACGGATCTCAAAATCTACATGTAGATATATCACTTTAAATCTATCTACTTCATTAAAGTAATAGATCGTTGAGACCGTGTACAAATACGTAGGAACCGACGGCAAAGTAGAACGTCTAATTAGGTATTTCGGATCGTTTTATGCTTTTGGCATTCTTAACCCCTCCGTTCCCGGATTTCAGGACCTCAAACGCACTAATCACGGTAGTTTTATGTCGTATTATATGACGTATCTATTTACTTCATTTCTGTAAGGTGTACATAACCGCCTGCGGGAAGCTCGATAAGTTCTCAACAGGTTTTTTTTTCAATGTCGTAAGTTATACAACTTATCTAGCTCTTTTCAATAGCTCAATGTCATAAGTTACATCGGACCGCTAAAGGATGGACGCAAAAAGTAGCACCATAAAGTCAGTTACCTCGGAATAGACGAAACAACAAAGCCACCACTAACAAAAAGAAGACATTACGATTCAACAAAAGCATTCACTCATCAAAGGATACTCCCGCAAACCCATCTCCATTGAGCGCAGACCATGCTCACTCCTGAATCTCTCTCTCGTCATCGGCGTCTCCGTTGTGCAACTGCAGTTCTCGACGAGTCTTCTTCCGCTCACCAGCTTTCTGCCCAGGTCGCCGTAGAACGACTTTTTTGCCTAGCGTGGCCGGAATCGACTGACCGGCATCGAAGTCATCGTGCCATATTGCAAAGCAGGTCTTCAACTCGCCCTTGTACTCGTGACGTATCTTGTTGCAGAGCCAGCATTTGGCATCGTCAACCGAGCACCGCTGGCAGTAGAAGGTCGTAGCAAAAGATTTTTTTTTCGTGCTCGTTCGGAGCACGGCGCACACCTTACATGATCGTTGTCGCCGCTTTTGGATGCCGCTGACCGTTACCCAGTCTTCTGACTGCTCGACCATGTGAGTGAGACGGATTGGCTCGCGCCTTCGCTTCTGCGAGTTTGGGGGGGGGGCGCAACCATGACACCAGCGAAATCTTCGGCCTTTAGCTGCAAGAGTTGGTTCTGAAGCACACAAAACCAATCACCACGATCCATGGCGGTCCTACCAGCGAGCCGCGCTGTTTCCTTGTGGGAGATATAGGCGTTTACAAGGCTAAGTCCACAAAGCCCAAGAAAAGACTCTTGTAGTACTTGGTAAATCGCGTAGACGTCTGTAGAGAGTATTTCTGGAGGCGGAGTTGATCGTGAACATCAACTCCGCCCATCCAGCGCTGGTAATCGTTTACTGCGACCGGACATGGTACTGTTTCAGCACCTACGCGCTTCACGTTCCTCTGGATTGATGACATCGTCATAGTAGACCCCGTACACAAGAAATGCACCGGCTTGCGGTCCCACCAGTGGAACGCCACCATGGTAGGGACCGCAGTTGAGCGAGAAAACAGAAAGCTGCCTCGAGGAATTGCTGCTGGACGCGTCTTCCGTGACTCCTTGACTGCCTTGTCAAATCCCAGCCTGTCCGACATGATAGTGCCAACAACGTAGATACTCATCCCCAGCAACTCGATCGCTAGAAGAATTGAGGAATAGAAACGGTCCACGACTATTAAGTGCCATGGGTGCCGCGGTTTCGCATCTAGAACAGCCTTGAGGTTTCGGACGACTGCTGCGGCACCCGTCTTGTGATCGAATGAGCTATCACCACCGTCGTTGGCGTTTCGTTTGCCCGCGTATACCTCAAACCTATAAGTTACGACAAACAGAGTTAGAGATGATGTTGAAACCGTAATATACGACATAGCAAAAAACCTGCAACAAACCTATGGCAGTAGGCACTTCGTGAATCACACAGCATAAACATTTTAGACCCATACCTATGGGGCTTATCCGGCATGAACATTCTCGTGGTGTTTCTCTTGGACGTGGACGGGAGGACGCCTTCGTCGAAGGAAAACACCGCAGGAAGGGACCAGCCAGCAAGGAATCTCTGCTGCAGCTTATCCACAACTGGTCGAAGCTTCCAAAGTTTATCTCGTGTACGATCTGACTCGTTGTCAACAAAGTGCAGGTCGCGTAATATGTCCTGGCAGCGATTTCGCGCCATGAACCGGCCGAAGGTGCCGGCAGGAACCGCACCATCTTCAGTCATCGACCAATGAGAAGCAAAACGACGATTTTGCGGACACAGCATTCGCGCAATTAAAAGACCGATGACTTGCAAGATCTCGTGTGTCTGGTATCCAGATGTCCCCTTCAACCGGCGCCGGATTTGCGTGAATGTCTCTCGTCGTCGTGGACCTTGCTGTTCGAACATTGCTTGAGCTCGTTCGTTGATGCGTTGCTGGCAATAGCGGTTTGTTTCGACATTGATCTTAACCCAAAGCGACTTAGGGAGAAAGTAGAAGAAGGTAAACAGCGGAGAATGACACTGACTGCGCAACTCGAGGGATGGCTGCGCTTCTGCCATGTTTAGACCAGGGTACGACGTCACACCTTCCTCGAACGATCCAGACGCAAGGCTCCAGGTCATGCCACGCAATGCATCAGCTCGCTGCTGTGCTTCATTCTTAGACATCATATCAGCACCAACTTGAAGTGACTTCACAAACGCCTCATCCAGTGCCACAGCGTCGGCCTCGCTAACGCCAGTCTCTTCATCGCTGACTTCTGCACCAACACAGCCCTCACTCTGGTCAAGTTCGTCACCTTCATCTTCGCCGGAGCTAAAGCTTTCGTACGCGCTTAGGTTCTCATCCTCTGGGATGAAATTGACGTCCTTCTTCATGTTCACACGCGGTCGGAGTTCACGTACAGGTGTCTGGTCAACTTCTTCGCCTCTTGCACCGTCACTCTCAGCTCCCGACACCTCAGACAGAAGCTGTAGGTTAGTAGTTACATCTGGGGCAGCTGCTGCAGCATCCAGCTCACTGGGCGAAACGTCAAAGGCTCGGGTCACTGCTGTCTGGGAGAGATCTACATCGGAATCGCTTTCGGGACCAAAGAGAGCATCTAACGTGTTTTGTGACAGGGCCGCTGTCGTATCAATCTGCGATGGCCGAACGTCTTCCGCAACTGAATCTGCACTGTCATCGCGTGTAGTGGCGGGTGGTATGTCTTCAGTCTTGGCCTCATCACTTCCGGACTCAATGTCCTCCAGTAGTCCAGATTCTATTGCATAAACTACCACAGAGTCCTCACCAACAAATGAATCAGCACCATCCGGGCTTACGTAACTCCACTCTGTCTGGATGCCGCTTGGCCTCTTGGCTGTCCATCCAGCTGCGCGCAACTGGCGCCACAGGTGCCTGAAGTCAATGTCGCGAGCGGCAACGGCAAGCGCGTCGTTTTTTCCTCGGATGCTCGAGCGTATGCGCGCCATGGAGCAGATTGCAGAATGACTGGCGCAGTTGGCCACTCCCTCAGATTCGCGTATCGCATTCCCACGAGCTCCGTATCTCCTTCCCACCGCCTTGTTTCTGTATTTGCCAGATTTTACCTCTTGCATCTTATTATTTTTAAATCACTTGATTACAGTATTGACTGAGCCATTTCCTAATGACGCACGCTCAACGTCGTAACTTACGACTTAGATATTTCACTATGGCGTATCTTATGACCTTGGGAACGGAGGGGTTAATGCCAAGATACAAATTATCTTTTTTTTCGAGGGTCCATTGTCTGATCCTAGAAACACAAGAGCCGGGCAAAATATCCCGTAGGATCTTTCATAATTTGCTATTAATTATTTAAAATGAATCTCCTGCGCAGCTCGGCCAACTTACGGAAGGCCCATGCCAATGGCATGATCCATAGGCAGATATACAATTGTCCGTAATTTACCGGACGGAGGTACCCGTGTACCAGTCGCCGTCAGGACAGAGCGTCCAGAAAATTCTGGTAAGCGACCTTTTAAATACATACAATCTTCTATATAAACGCTACTTGGTTAAAAATACTGTGGAATCTACAGGACGGCATTCCTGAACGAAATGGAGACAGCACACGACTGTTTGGGGACACTCGAAGATGAAGTCACGATCGCTCGTGCAAGTACAATCTCATCTAACTCGCGAGCTTCCTACTTAAGTTCTACAGTGCGTTTCCTTCAGTGGATGCTTAAAAACAAGCGTGGACTGGTCAACGAGAGCTTCGCCAGCACTGTAGTGCTAGGTGTAAACGGACTGGCAACAAAGGAATCAGTCAAATCGGCACTGTCGACGGCCCCTACCAACCCCCCAATCGACTTTGAACGAATTACGGCTCGCGACTTTATGACATGGATCGTTTCGATGAAGAACTCTGACGACACGTATCACAGCTTCTCAACGTACGCTGGTCATCGTTCGGCTTTCTACAATCTTTTCCAAGACTATCACCGTGTGATGTCTACAACATTGACACGCGAGCTTAGCAGTCATTTTAAAGGGTTTCAGCGCCAGATAGCAGCTGCTATTGGTCAGGGAGTTGGACAGATCAAAGTAGGGAAAGACCCCATGCCTCTCAGTCTGTATAAGCAAGTTGCCATGGCAATGCTGATGAGCCCTTCACGGGATATGGTTTTCGCTAGAACGTTCATGGTATTGTCGTGGAATTTAATGTCTCGCGCAGCAAACACCGCCTCAATTTGCTATCGTCACTTAGAGTGGCGTGAAGACGCATTGTGTGTATATTTTGCGCATATGAAAAACGATCAACGTGGATGCCGTCCTCGAGATCCTCGGCACGTGTATTCAAATCCGACATCTCCAGAGATCTGCCCCATACTAGCTCTGGGTTAGTCATACAAAAACATTTCTACTACTGAAATCGCTAACATTGTTTTAAAAAATGTTCATTTTGTAGGCATATACTGGGTGGCATACGGCATCGACTCGACGGATGTCCATTTATTTCCTGGAAGCGACCAGTACGAGCGGTTCCGAAAGGTGCTTGTTCGAGTGCTAAAGCTTCCTACTATCGCTGCAGAACTCGAACGTCGTGGAATGAATACCAATGAGATTGGAACTCACTCTATGAGGAAAGGAGCGTCTAAATTTTGCTCGTCCGGATCTACCGCATGCCCCCCAGCGGTTGCTGTCCATTTACGAGCAGGTTGGTCGATGGGCGGTGTGCAAGACCGCTATTTGAGGCACGATGCAGCAGGCGACATGTTCGTAGGCCGCACTGTGAGCGGCCTACCAATTTTAGAGCCTGAGTTCGCTGTTCTACCACCACATTTTACTTCAAACAGTGACGCTGTTCAAAGAGCAAAACGGCTCTGCTTTGCTGGACTACCGGAATCGGTCGAATTTGTGGCTGAATTTGCTTTGGCTTCTTTGATTTACCACCTAGATTTTCTCCAGAGCAAATTAAACGGCAATCACCCTCTTTTTCAGTCACCTTTGTTTGCCGATGTGGAGTTGGTAACATCATTACGATCACTTGTCAAGTCTAGTGGAGAAGAATGTGAGATGCAACCTACTGGCGTACCACCGCATGTGACAATACTGACTGAAATTCGTGCAGCTCGAAATGAGATACGAGCAGAAGTCTTGGCGCGTAAAGAGGATTTAAAAAGAATTACAGATTCACAGGACGCGATATGTAGTCGTTTGGTGGCCGGGGTTTCCGAATTACTGGAAGAACGTGCTTTTCAAGCGGGGGTACCAACATGTAACAGTTTGGCTGACTCCGTTATGAAGCGTTTGGAGGATGGGGGAGTTCTTAAACTTTTACGCTCTGGAATTGGCAACGCCCCCAGTACTACTGATAATGATAATGGTTTGGATACTGAACCAGAGTCAGAGTCAATAGAGTTAACCCCTGCAGCAGCTACCAATTACCCCGTCTACCATTGGGGTGGCAGCATGCATCTCTTCCCTGAAGGTATGGTACTGCCGAGGGGGTCTGTTGAACAAGCATGGGTACACTGGTGCTGTGGTGACAGAGCAAAAAACCTCCCTGCCTTTCGTCAACTTCGTCCAGTTGACTTAAGCAATAGAAACGAACGAAAGCGACTTTGCGAGCTTAAATTTCTGATGAAGAAGATCGAACAGAGAGCTCAAATGCTTAGCCTAATGACGACGAACCTATCGTTCGTCGAGGCTGCCGATGTGTTCCAGCAGTGTAAAGATGTAATCGAGCTTCCACTGGAGACAGTGAATAGCAGAAAGCGCCGACGAGGCCAACTCGTATGGGTATCAGCAGCTACTATTCTTCGCAAGAAGGCAAAGGCCAACCAGGTTGCCTCTATTCGCTAAATGTCGATCAAGACGCAAACAACGTGGAAGTTAATGCAACGTACATGTACATATAGACATACTAAATAATATCAGCTAATACTTGCCATTGGTATTGACGTGCAGGAGAAGGCATGCCGGCTGTACTTCGTGGTAAGCATCGCTGTCGCCGCGTTCAGAAGCAGAATGTACCTGCACTTCATAAATTAATAAAAACCTGTACGAATCGATCGTCCTGAAACTTCTAATAGCCGTCCTGCAAATTCCGCCCACAAGTAATTGTCCGTAATTTACAGGACGGAGGTACCCGTGTACCAGTCATTGTCAGGACACCGCGTCCGGAAAATTCTGGTAAGCGACCCTTTGAATACATACAATGTTCTATACAAACACCACTTGGCTGAAAATAGTGCGGAATCTACAGGACGGCATTCCTGAACACAATGGGGGCATCGAACGACTGTTTGGAGACATTCGAAGATATAGTCACGAGCGCGAGCAAGTACGATCTAATCAACCTCGTGGGCCCTCCAACTTAAATTCTACAGTGCGTTTTCTTTAATGGCTAAAAACAAGCGTGGCATGTAGCCGTTTGGTGGCCGTGACAGAACAGAAAAGCTCAATGGTCATGTTGGTGAAGAAGATCGCCTGACCTTGAAGTGGTTTGCGATTTCGGGTTCGTTTTGAGGAGGCAAAACTATACTGCCACCGACATACCAAGTTGCACCTGCACCGATTGCTTCGTCTTATGGCTGGCTACGTCCGATACAATTCGAGCACTGCGAGCCCAGACAGAAGTCAGAAATTGGAACAGCGTGGTCGGAGCTGGAGTACCCGTCGAACAGATCGACTAGCGCCGAGGCGTTCTGCAGGCACGTCACAGCATCGTTGCGAGTGAAAATGTAGCCGAACTTGTACGGCTCCCACGTGTGGTTGTTAAAGTCATTGCCGATCCACGTCGCACCTCCAGCACCCGCAGCGGTAAGCGAGTCGTACATCGGGATCGGAGTGAACGACCTGTTCAACGGGATTTCATTCGCCAAATACTGGGCAGCTGCCGTCGTGGGGGTCGCGTTCAGGTCTCCCGTCATGATCGCCATCTTGGCAGTACTCGCTCATGCGTTCGGCGACCAGCAAGGACGACTCGTTTTGGCCCCGGGTGATGTCACACAACACGGCTGGAGGCACGGTCTTGAAGACGAGCGATCACAGCCGCACGCAGGTACTGGGGATCCCAAGAGTTGGAGCCAAGTACCTCAGGCGTACCGCTCTGTTCATTGAAATCACGTAGTTAGCGCTATTGATCCGACAGTACATTCAAATTCAAGAAAGACTTACCAGAGCGAACGTCGTGTTCTCCAGCACCTCCCAGAGCTCCGGTTTTGTAGAAAATACTGTTGCGCTCGTTCCATCTGCACTCACCGGCGCACTCACCCAGACTCGCGTAAGACATGTTGGAGGTGAAGAAGTCGATTTGATAGGGAGCCCCTTCTTGCGTGCCGATGAGGTCGGGCTGGTACTTCTCCACGAGTTTCTTGGCGCGCCACTTACACTGTTCCCAGCATCGTCTTGGACACTTGTCGTTGGCTAAGGACGTGCGCACGTTGAAGCTCATAAGCTGAGTCGAATCGGAGGGGCTCGATTGAGTTGGATGGGGAAACCCGCGATGGTGTGAAAAGCGACGGTATTTACTGTATACTTTATAAAATAATACAAACCTGTAAGAAATGATCGTCCTGAAAGTTCCAACAGACGTCCTGAAAATTCCGCCCACAAGTAAATACCTATGCCCTTACAAAAAGCGAAACAATTGTTTTGTAGTACAAAACAATTGTTTCGCTTTTTACAAAATTTGTACCACTATCAAGTAGTACTGTACTATAATAGTACTACTACTACTATCATTGTACTACTACACCGTTGCCTGATTTTTGAATATTTTTTATCGATTCTAATATACTACGTAGTAGTTTTATAACATCGTGCACCTCCACAAATGCCTATGATTTTACAGAGGCTTGATGAGGAAACAATTTTTTTTTCGTGCATACGGGACGCTAACCACGAATGAAGACGCCATTTCGCACCTGCAACATCATCCCTAGACGTCAGAAGGTGTTGCAGGGCCTCTAATCCATGACTGCGGCAGCTGATTCTTACGGAGCAGCACACGAGAGGGCTGCAGTCCGACCACCTCATTCTCAAATTCTCCAACTTCTACACCTCCGTCATGAAAGTGTTCACGCGCAAATACTCTGGCAATGTGACCGACCTGCAGCTCGAGACGGAGGCCGTGTACGGCCACCCACTCATGTGTGCGACTGCACCGTCCACCACTTTCCCTGAACGCTCCGTCCCCGCACGTGTAGCGCACCAGCTCATTAAGGACGAACTGGCACTAGACGGTAACCCGAAGATGAACCTCGCATCTTTTGTTACGACGTATATGGAGCCAGAGGCGGAAGACCTCATGGTTGAAGGTCTGCGGAAGAACTACATCGACTTGGACCAGTATCCACAGACAGCGGAGATCCACAATCGCTGTGTGACCATGCTGGCTAATCTGTACCATGCTCCATTGCAATCTGGCCAGAAGGCCACGGGTACCGGTTGCATCGGATCGTCCGAAGCGATCATGCTGGCTGGCTTGGCCATGAAGCGCAGGTGGAAGGACCGCCACATCGCCGCTGGACTGCCTTACGACAAGCCCAACATGGTCTTCGGCTCCAACGTTCAGGTCTGCTGGCACAAAATGTGCAAGTACTTCGAGATCGAGATCCGTGAGGCTGATGTTTCTCCGGACTGCCTGGTGCTTACTGCCAAACGTGCTCGTGCCCTACTGGACGAGAACACCATCGGTGTCAGTGCCATTCTGGGTAGCACCTTTAACGGGGAGTATGAAGATGTCAAGTCTATCCACGATATGCTCGTGGAGGAGAACAACCGCAACGGATGGAATATTCCGTAAGACGTGGACGCGGCCAGCGGCGGCTTCATCGCCCCCTTCATTAGTCCAGATCTCGAGTGGGACTTTCGTCTGCCTAACGTCAAGAGCATCAACGTAAGTGGACACAAGTTCGGACTGGTGTATGCTGGTATGGGCTGGGCTCTGTGGCGCGAACCAGAGGACCTTCCGGATGACCTAGTGTTCCACGTCAACTACCTGGGCGGAGACCAGTCGTCGTTCACCCTCAACTTCTCCAAGGGAGCTGGCAATGTGGTGGCGCAGTACTACAACATGCTTCGATTCGGATTCGAGGGGTACCGTCGTATTATGGCAGCCAGTATGGAGAACGCTGAGCAGTTACGTGAAGCACTGGTGGCAACGGGTCACTTCACCATCGTAGACAAGCAGCACATGCCGTTGGTGGCGTTCGCTCTAATCGACTCGTCGCGCTACACGTGCTTCGACATCCAGGACAAGCTCAAGGCCCGAGGCTGGATCGTCCCAGCCTACACTTGCTCCAGCGGCGCCGAGTCAATGGTGATCATGCGTGTGGTTGTGAAGCAAAATTTCTCGTCTCACATGGCCAACATGCTGGTGAAGGACATTCTGAAGGCAATTGAAACTTTGGAGCAGGAGTATACTCTGGTTGAAACAGCCATTGCGGCCCCCAAGGAGAAGAAGCACTTTAAGGACGTTGTGCTCGCGATCCAGGCTAACCTTAGACACCAGCAGTCAGGACTCACGACACGTGGTGTATGCTAGGCACTGCATGGGCATTCAGATTTCTGTGGTCATTTGTGAAGTGTGGCGATAACCCTCTTTGGACTGAAAATGAGCATATCGTAATCCGATTTTTTTTTCCTAGGCAGACACAGCCAAATATGGCACGACGGTCGTGAACACCTGAGTCTAATGCGCCCCACGTATCTCAAATTGGTCAGCGAACGCCTCGACCCGAAGTGTTTTAGTTGGCGTTAAGCGGGTTGTACAGTGGTAATAATTTGTTAGTAAATATTAAATCCCCCCAATGCAAAGATATTTTCGGGTTTTGCCTTCTCGGTCACGAAACTAGCTCCAAGCTAAGCTTGGGGGTGGCGCTTGAGGAGACCCATGTCCTGATGGCTTTGGTCTGTGTATTGGTTGCGAAGGGCCGTAGACTTATTGTAGTACCACAGTTGGACGTGCTTTGGCGACAAGTCCGATCCTTGTCGTCTTCAGTTATCGTTATCTCCGCCGCAGTTCCTGCAAGACATCTCGAGGCATACCCGTGCCGGACAGACAGCTGCAGCAACTACCACACCAGCAACGATCGCAGTTGTCGTTCATTTCTGCGGGCTCTAGGGTGGAGCTTGTTCTTGAGGACTGGTTGTCATAAGGAAAATCTTCCAGGCTATTATTCGAGTGATTTGGCGGTGGGAGTTGCTTATGCGATGCCTTGTACATATTCTGACTCGTGTCCTAATCCGTTGCATGTCGTTGCCAACTCCTAAGGAACTGAGCGAGGTTTTCCCCATGTTCGGGATTCTACACTGTCGTGTCGGAGAGAATCTCTAGACAGGTCACCTGTGGCGTTTTCACAGAGAAAAAAGGTGATAGTTCCGCAGTGAGGTTCGTGGGTCAGTACGCTTCGAGTGAAGGCAAGGTTGCTCGCTGTTTTCGCAATGTTGATTGCCAATCTCGTGGAGATGTAAACAATGATTGTGAACGCAACCGTGGCCGTCGCACAATCAAACACTGAACACCCCCTGCTGGTAATCAAGATCATTTCCCAATTTACCGCGTCATGGCAAAGGACATTCCGGATAAAGACAGCAAGTCTTACCTCGAGGGGATCAAGCCCGACAGTGCCAAGACGCTCATGGCGCAAGGTTCGCTCGATCTGCACGACCATGTCGCATCTCGCATGGCAAATGCATTCGGAGACCATTTCCCCAGTATGGAGCTCCGCTTCAAGAACGTTTCCATCTCGGCCGACGTCGTGGTGAAGGACACTTCCGATGCGAAGACCGAGCTCCCGACACTCCCGAACGTAGTGATGAAGACCATTCGTGGCCAATTGGCTGAGAGGTACAAGGTGAAGAAGCAGGTTCTAGACAACGTCAGTGGAGTGTTCAAGCCGGGGACGATGACACTTGTACTGGGGCAACCTGGCTCGGGCAAGTCCGCCTTGATGAAGCTGCTTAGCGGGCGGTTTCCAAAGGACTCAAACGTCAAGACCACGGGGGAAGTGACGTACAACGGTACTCCACTCCCGAAACTACGCAAGGTGCTGCCCCAGATCGTCTCGTACGTCCCTCAACTAGACGAACACTATACTTTTCTGACAGCGAAAGAGACGCTAGAGTTCGCGCACGCCTGTTCTGGGGGAGATTTAGCTAAATATTGGGAGAAACTCTTCGTGCACGGAACTCCGGAGGAAAACCAAGAAGCCTTGAAGGTTGTTCGAGCAATGTATCAACATTTCCCTGAAGTTGTGATCCAGCAGCTTGGACTGGATACCTGCCAGAACAACATTGTCGGGGATGCCATGCATCGAGGTGTCTCGGGTGGTGAACGCAAGCGAGTGACGACCGGGGAGATGGCATTTGGCAATGCGTACGTGAAGATGATGGATGAGATCAGTACGGGACTGGATAGTGCTGCTGCGTTCGATATCCTCACGATGCAGAGGAGTATTGCCAGGAAGTTCCAGAAGACCGTCGTGATATCTCTGTTACAGCCATCTCCCGAGATGTTTGCGCTTTTTGACAATGTTCTTCTGCTGAATGAAGGTCGTGTCATGTATAACGGGCCTTGTGACGAAGCTCTGGACTACTTTGAAGCTCTTGGATTCAAACGCCTTCCTCATCGTGACGTTGCAGACTTCCTGATTGATCTTGGGACCAACAAACAGGTTCAACACCAAGTACGTGCTAATGCTCCTCGTACCCCACAGGAGTTCGCTGAGGCATTTGTAAACTCTTCCGCTTATAAACGTCTTCAAGCGGAGTTCGAATTTCCTGAGTCAACTGGAGACATGGAGATGATCATGAAGATTCAACCAGAATTCTACCAATCCTTTTGGGCTAGTACCAACTTACTGATGAAGCGGCAAATTACAATGTTGAGGCGAGAAATGGCAGGTCTCGTTGGGCGATTCATGATGAACACTCTACTGGCGTTGCTGTATGGCTGTGTCTTCTACCAAATTGACCCGAGCAACCCGCAGCTATTGATGGGAGTCATTTTCGAGGCGTCTCTGTGCTTGTCAATGGCTCTTTCAGCGCAGATCCCAACCATCATGGCAGCTCGGGACGTCTTCTACAAACAACGCGGCGCCAATTTCTTCCAGACAGTGTCGTACATTCTTTCATACTCGGCAAGTCAAATCCCCCCGATCATTTTTGAGACGGTGGTTTTTAGTTCCATCGTCTACTGGATGTGCGGCTTTGTGAGTTCCGTGGAGAGCTTCGTCCTCTTCGTGGTGATCATTTGCTTGGTCAACTTTTCGTCTGCGGCTTTCATCTTCTTCTTGGCGTCTGCAGCCCCCAACATCAACGTGGTTAATCCCATTGCTGGCATTGCAGTTGAGCTGTTTATCTTGTTCGCTGGTTTTTCGATCACGAAAGACCAGATCCCAGATTACCTCATCTGGATATACTGGATTAACCCTGTTGGCTGGGGAGTCCGTGCTCTCGCTGTGAATCAGTACACTGAAGCCCGTTTCGACACTTGTATCTACGGCGATGTCGACTATTGTGCCCGATATGGTATGAAGATGGGGGAGTACGCGCTTTCCTCTTACGAGGTTCCAACGCAGAGATACTGGATCTGGTACGGTATGTTGTACACGGTAGGCGCCTACTTCGTCTTCTCCTTTTTATCTTTTCTCGCGCTGGAGTATCACCGCTACGAAAGTCCGGAGAACGTGATGATTAAAAATGAAGAAGATGTCGGCAGTAAAGCTGGAGCTCTCAAGCTTGGTGAATACACGCTCGCCCAGACTCCACACAATAACACAGATCGCGTTGAGACGACTGTGTCAGTGGACCTGGGCACAGATAAACTCGTGCCAGTCACGGTGGCGTTCAAGGACTTATGGTACACAGTTCCAGACCCGACGGATTCCAGCAAGACCATCAACTTGCTCAAGGGTATCAGCGGATATGCGCTTCCTGGTACAATTACTGCACTTATGGGGTCTTCTGGTGCGGGCAAAACGACTCTCATGGACGTGATCGCTGGACGAAAGACTGGTGGTAAGATACAAGGCCAAATTCTGCTTAATGGTCATCCGGCCACAGACCTGGCTATCCGACGGTCAACCGGGTACTGTGAGCAAATGGACATCCACTCGAAGTCATCAACGTTCCGGGAGGCGTTGACTTTCAGTGCGTTCTTACGTCAAGGTGCGGATGTTCCTGACAGCTACAAGTATGACTCGGTGAATATGTGCTTAGACTTGCTGGACTTGACTCCGATCGCCGACCAGATCATTCGAGGCAGCTCAATGGAGCAGATGAAGCGGCTAACGATCGGCGTGGAACTGGCAGCTCAACCGAGTGTGCTCTTCCTGGATGAACCTACGAGTGGCTTGGATGCCCGTTCAGCCAAATTGATCATGGATGGTGTCCGTAAGGTGGCGAACACGGGACGAACGATTGTTTGTACGATCCACCAGCCTTCCGCAGAGGTGTTCCAGGTGTTCGACAGTATGCTGCTATTGAAACGTGGTGGCGAGACGGTTTTCGCAGGGAATTTGGGCACGAACGCGCAGGAAATGATCTCCTACTTTGAATCTATCGATGGCGTGGACAAGCTGAAAGCGAACTACAATCCTGCTTCGTGGGTTCTGGACGTGGTTGGTGCTGGTGTCGGTAACAACAACAGTGACAAGACTGATTTCGTCGGTATCTTCAAATCCAGTGAAACCTGGGAGAAATTGCAGTCAAATTTGAATCTGGAGGGTGTTTCTCGGCCGTCTCCGTCGATTCCTCCCCTCGAGTACGCAGACAAACGTGCAGCAACGGAGTTGACGCAGATGAAAGTTCTTCTTCAGCGCTTCTCCAACCTGTACTGGCGCACGGCGTCTTTTAACCTGACGCGATTCGGTGTTACCTTCGTCTTAGGATTGCTAACCGGCATCACCTACCTCGACACTGACTACAATACGTACGCGGGTATCAACTCTGGAATGGGAATGGTGTTCTCCGTGATGGGATTCGTTGGATTTACGTGCTTCACTGGCATGGTGCCCGTTGCTGCCGCTGAACGATCTGTTTTCTATCGCGAGCGAGCATCTCAAACGTACAATGCGTTCTGGTACTTCTGTGCTTCCAGTGTCATCGAGATCCCGTACGCTATGGCTGCTGTCATGCTGTGCATGGTAGTGTTCTACCCCGTCGTCGGCTTCACTGGAGCTGGTGCTTTCTTCGTACTGTGCGTGCTGTTTCAGTCCTATTTGGCTGAGTTGACGGTTTTCCTGTGTCCGAACATGGAAGTGGCCGAGATTCTTGGAATGGTGGTAAACCTCATCACGTTCTTGTTCTCGGGCTTTAGTCCTCCGGCTGAATCGATTCCTCAGGGCGTGAAATGGATCTACCACATCAACCCGCTAACGTACACAATGTCAGCCCTCGCGACGGTTGTGTTTGGCGATTGCTCGGGCGATGGGGATATCGGATGCAACCAAGTACGTGGAGCACCACCTTTGCTTCCGGATGACATCACAGTGAAGGAATACTTGGAGATCAACTTCGGAATGTACCACGACGACATCTGGAGGAACTGCGGGATCATGGTAGCTTTTGTTCTTTTCACCCGCATTTTGACGATCCTGGCGATGAGGTTTGTCAACTTTCAGAACAAGTAAGATGTACAGGGATTGATAGTAGAATGATTTTTGGGTGATTTGTAATATTACTACTTTGATGGTTCACTGATTTTTTTTTTATAATACAAAAAGTAATATTACAAAACACAGATTTTACTGTTGTAATATATACTATATTACTATTATGACCTATTACAGGTCTTCTATGACCTAACACAAGTTATGTCATGATTGCTGTATACAAGTATGTACTGCCTATCCGGTCGCGAAGAGGGCTCATTATAAAGGATCTGGTCAAAAACAATATTTGCTGGGACACAGTCTAGCAGCTATGGTCAAGCTTCGTAGCGCACATCTACTACGGCATCTCCTTCTTTCGCAAGGTTTGAATCGGCCAATCTCTACTCTGCCTGAGGGATACTTCTTCACCACACAACAAGCTCATCTGTGTGTCCGATGTGCCAGGGGATTAACAACCCGGAAAGACCGAAACCGAAGACGTTCCAGAATTGCCGTCGTTAGCGGAATTTGAATATTTATCTTACGGTGTTCAGAACCTCCGTCGTTGAAGCCTCAATGACTTCCGCAGGCGCCTCCAGGTTTTGAACTACTGGTCGACCCGACATGTAATTTGTAAAACACTCATGACTGCAGAACCTATGTAAGAAAAATATTGATGAGTAAGACTCGAATTCAGCTACATGAACCGCGCCTCTTTGATTGATCTTCATCGTCGCAGATATCATTGCTGAATAGGTGGTGGGCAGGGCATGCAGATGGAACAAGGCTTGTTGAGCTCGTTGCACCTTGGAACACTTCATGGCAGAGTTTTATCCTGTTCTTTACTCGTGAAATCGCCGACTGAACCCGGAATGGAAAAGCGAAGAGCCAGCCACTAAATTGAAGGCTCTAAAATGAACTTATGACGTGCGGCTCGCAAATAATTTCGAAGGTTGAACGTCTTTGGGGTACAGTAAAATACTAGTTTATTTAGTAATATTACTTGGCAAAATTAACTAATATTAGACTATTATTGATATTTCATACATTTGGCCAATGAAATAATCAAAATTAATAATATTATATTACTATTGACAGAAATAGTACTAGTTTAAGCTCTACTGTATCTTAACCCCTCCGTTCCCAGATTTTAGGACTACACCTTTTCAACTTCAAAATGGCAAAAAGAAATTTAATAGAGGAGTCAAACCTTGGCTAAAAACCGAAATATCACACTTTCATTTTAAAAATATCACTGTGAAATCTGAGCGTGATACATGTATCCAACATGCCATTTCGAATATCACCCACCTTTCGAGGTGGTTGATGTTTTAAATGGCATATTGTTTTCCTCAAAACGATACATGTGATTTTTAACATTAACATGTCATTTTGTGAAAGTTTACGTCAGGTTTGACTTCCCTGGTGGGGAACGACCGTGCGAAACAAGTTGTGAGAACAGATCTGTAAGGATTCTACAGACATGAAAACCAAATCTTACACTAACAAAGCTTTTGTTCCTACGAAGATGAACGTAGAGTGCGTGGCAGGCCGTTGTTCGTCCAACACGAACTGTAGTAACCAGAGATTTCAGGAGGGCTTATCGGTGTCGCTTTCTTTGGCACTCTGAGGTCAAAAAGGGATCGGCCTGGTTGCGGAACAACGAATTGAAAAGGACTCGTTCATCATCGAGTACACGGGGGAGGTAATTCCTCGTGGGGACTACTAAAAACGATACGAGGTGAGTGTTTTGACATATTAATTCCGATCTAATCTGAGTTTCGTGTACTGTAGAATCACCCTGGTACCCGAATTACTATGGTGTACAGTCAAACACAAGAGAGGTCATCGATGCTACGCAGCAGGGGTCAATGGCGAGGTTTGCTAACCATAGTTGTGCACCTAATTGCAATTTAGAGTGCTGGGACGTGAATGGATAAGCGTGTTGCGGGCTGTTTGCAGCGTGAACGATTGAGCGCGGGGAAGAAATTACGTGTTGCAACGCGGGAACCAGGATGGGAAAGAGAACGGTGAGTTGCAAGTAGTGTGTAGGGAACTAGCTGTCCACTGAGTGTTTTGTTGGTTTTAGGTAAGGCCGTGCTTTTGCCTTGAGCCAGCGTGTAGAGGATATGTGCCGAAGTAGAGTTTTGAAGGACATACTAGTCCGTAGCAGGTGAAATTAAACAAGCACTTCTCAAAACATTTTTACTATTTGTTTCTGGCATAAAAAAAGAGTTTTTTTGTTAGAAGGTAGTAAATGCTCTTAGAAAAATAGCATGGTATCTTGTCGGATGACGAGTAGCTGGTACGACCGTTTTGTTCGCTGGTAAAGTTGTCAGAAGGATCGTTGAGGCGCCTCACCCGATGATGCTTTTGGCTGGAATTTGTGCTTAGTATCTAGAACGCAATTGCATGCGTGTGGCGGATCGCTCACTGCTCTAGCCGGAAGATAGGGGCAGCATGGACGAGAGTGTTGGACGCCGATAGAATGTTTTAGTTGAAGCTAGAATGAATCGTTTTGTGTTGGAACTGTGGCATCAGTGACGGCTCATAAGGTTGCAACGAGCTGTTTGTAGCCTAGAAGCTAACCCAGCGAATTGTTTTCGTATTATTAGTTTGTGGGTTTCAGGCCCACTACTAGGGTTAAATAGTTTAGGATTAAATAGTTTGTACATCTAGTATGGTTAAATAGGTTGTACTTTTGGTGTGAAGTGAAAGGTGGAGTGATCACAAAAAGAGGCATTAACAGCGAGTGATGCACCGCAATGACGGTTACGATGATGCGACGCGGAAGTAAGGTTGAAGCGACACGTAGAAGAGTATGCGGATTGAGCGTCACCCCAAACTACTACTTTTTTAATCGCCGTCGAAGTTGCGAGAAGGATCGCTCAGGTGCCTAACCCGGTGATGGAATTAGTGTTTAGTATCTAGATCGTAAATCCGCGTGTGTGGCTCTATGCTTTTGTAAGATAAGGAGCAGTATCAACTCTGATTTTAACTGAAAAAATAGTAACGATGCAAACAAAGTGTGTTGTACTGGAAGTATAGCAGGGGACCTGTGGATGCACTACGGTCGGTGGCCTGCAATAGCTTTATTGGCGAAATTATAAATATACGAAGTTGTACAATCTAGTGAATCTGGCGAGTATAAGTCTTCTTTCCAGTGCACTCGAAAAGATTCTAGTATTATTGGTCTAGAACCCAGTCGAAGCTAGAGGAATGTTGACGTCGCTGTGAAACCTCAAAAATCTGTTAGATTATTACTGAAACAGAACAGCGTTCAGAATGCGTTGAAATATGTTAAATTATCTAATACTGAAACTGCGTAGCATTCGAAAAGCGAATGAAATTGTTATTTTTGCGTGAACACCACCATGGCGAGGTCTAAAAAGTCAGGCGTCAGAGCGCGATGGGCGAAGGTGGTAAAGAAATCTTTGAGAAGGCTGTCGAGACGGCTAACGGAACTAGGAAAGCCCGCGCTCATATACTCGAAAGCGAAATACGGCAGCTCACAATTGGCCTGATCGTTTGAAGAAGGCCAGAAAAGAATCCGAAGTAGAGCAAAGAAACCGAGACTAAGACGCAGATGCTCAAGGTACGTACAGTACGCTGAAAGGCACGTTTTTGGGTGATTGGCCACCGTTTTTCTAACATGCAATACGTCATAATTGTAATCGTGTGTATTTGTTGTGGAGTACATCACTTTTTTACACTGTATCTTATTACGAAGTGGATACAGTAGTTTTTGTGGTGAAGCGAGAAGGCCAGTCGACAGCGATTGATCGGGGAAGACATGATCGAGAGAGATGTGGAGCGATTAGACGGAACCGGAGTGGGACTATCCAGATCTATTCAGATCTGATACTGAGTCGGATCAGGTACCAACTTTTGGGTACCAGTCAAGTGAATCGATGTGGCGCAATCATTCGGGTACACGGCTGGCGATCCAGAAATGGATCGACAAGGGTGTCATCATTTCGATACATTATCCCGATCGAGAATGTGGATCGATATGGCGCAATCATTTCGGGACATTATCGTGATCGAGAATCTGGATCGACAATGGTGCAATCTTTTAGGTACACTTTTGGATCGACGGCGATCGAGAATGACATGTACCGAATAATTGGTACATCGGATGAAGTTCAAGGTAGTCAGTCAGCTGCGAAGGAGATGGGCAGAGGATGGAAGGAAAGGGAACAGATAGGAAGGATCTAAGATGGTTAACAGAGAGAGAGATTTTCCTTGTAGCACGCAAGTGGTGTTCCACAGAATTCCAAGGCTGGGAAGTATATTGGCCCCCCTTGACGAAGGACCCCAAGACGCTCAAGGACAAGACACGCAACAACGCCTGGAAAGCTTGGCCAGGTCAACGCTTCTTTCTCCACCCCCCTCAACTCCACCGCTAACAGTAGGCGGCCCAAGCATCTACATTGGAACCCATTGGCCCCCTTTGGAACAACACAAGCCCGAAGGACAACCCCCCAGAGTGGATCAAGTTTATTCAAGCTTCGACCTACCCTGTCTACCGACGATCGTGTGTAGAAGTATCCACACGTCGTCAACCGATTACCCCTGAGTGCCGTCCACACTCCAACTCAGCCAAGAACCAACACCTTGGCCCCTTCCAGGTCACCCAGGAAGAGCGTTAACCCCGCCAGGTCAACGGGTACACAAGGTGAGAAGATCTTCAGACCCCACGGTCGATCGGAGTACCCCCTCCGTCAGTTGGCAGTCCGGCCCCTCTGTGTGTGAGTGCCCCTCGCGTCGAAATTCTTCGCGAACCACTACACCACAATGGTGCGCGTGCCCGGATCTTCTGGTGACCTTGGATATCACCGTGAGTCCAGTCAAGAAGAGGCCAAGATCAAGGTTGAGCCAGGAAGTATCGGCGCGTCGACGGAAGGTGTATCGCCGTCGTCGCATCTGAAGAGCGAAGAGTACACCGAACGTCAGAGCCCTGGGAGGAGCTCTGGCGGGGCCAAGGAGGAAGGTTCAGCGATGGACCTTGAAGAAAAACCTCACCCTCCTCCCTTGGGCCCTTCGGGGCCCCCCGCGGATCGCGACGCGAGTCGTAATCCGCCGGATGAAGATCCATCCGTGAAAACGGAAGGACCTTCACCCAAAACCACCACCCCCACTCCGCTCCCCTCCTCGAAGAAGTCGAAGAAGGCGACGCCGAAGCCCGCGAAGATGAAGCTGAAGGCACCCGACGCGGACGAGAGGGGTGACACCAAGACTTGGACGGAAGACGAGCTACGTGTCGTCCTCTACCGGAAGAAACTCCGCACGTTCTTGATCGACGACCCGGTCATGAAGATGATGAAGCCGAAGCTGATCGGCGATCTTCAAGGCCCGGTGATCAAGCCTGCCAAGCCGGTAGATCAAGCGGCAGCGATCAGCGCCCTAATGCGCATGCTGAAGGAAGCAGGAATCGTCGCCGGGAACTTCAACGCCGAAGAACTGCTCGAACTTGATCTTCCCACACTTGAAGGATCCACCAAGCACCTGGTGAGGTTGCTCACACCGCTGGTAGGCGCCGTCATCTCGACCGCCGATCAGGGACTGACGACAACATACTCGAGTCAGTCCGGGTCACCCCACTCCTCGTTCGCGTCTGCGAAGACATCGGCGAGGGTGTCGGAGGCGGGTTCTGATAGCTCGATCGAGCTAAGCAGGATGACGCTTGGACCGGCTGGAGCAGCCATGCTGGAAGCCAGGAAGAAGGAGTCGAACCTGGCGCCGGTGTCGACCGTAGCGTCCAGTGGTAGCCTTCAGTCGTTCTTCAATGCTGCGATGGATCGTTACCAGAAAGAGCAAGGAGCGGCGGTCGCCCTGACGCCACGTGCGCCCGATCTTCCGAAAAACATCGGTGCCCAAGACGTCGACATGGAATCGGTTGGATCACATCATGATCACCCAGACGAGTACGATCCAGACGATTTGAGTATCGAAGTCCCACGCGTTAACGCTGTGTCGTCCGCCGATGCCACATCGTCCGCTGGCACCTCGGCAGTTCCCCGAGTCAGGATCTCTGCGATCTCCGAGCTGAAGGAATTCTCTGGCAAGGATTTCGACGAGGAGAAGGCTAGAAGCTGGCTGAGCAAAGTGAAGTCCGCATTTGCCCGAGACCAAGCGACCGACAACGAGAAGTGTATCGTCTTCAGCAACCTCCTAGTAGGTCCAGCGCGAAACTGGTACCAACAGCTGGGAAGGACCACCCGTAGCAAGTGGAACGACTTGTTAGGCGACTTCCGGGTCGAGTACTGCGGGCTAGGCGTGTCGCTCGCGAGGCAGTATTACCACGCGAGGAAGCGATCGGACGAGAAGCCTCTTGAGTATCTTCATAGGCTCACCGTGTTGGGTCTGCGTGCGAAGTTGGAAATCAAGACTGGATCGGCGTCCGCGAAACGTGAACATGTGGAACACTTCATCGAGACTCTGGATGATCGCGAGTTGGCCGATCAGCTAACTCTGCTTCGCATCACCGACGGAGACTCCCTTGCCGAGATACTGCGTGCACGCCAGCGTGCCAAGGTTCGCCAAGGCAAAGCAGTCGCTGGATCAAACAAATTCCGGCAGAAGGCGCCAAGTGGCCCGCCGCAAGCTGCCTCGAAGACCACTCGCGCCGTCCGCGCAATCCGCGCCTCATATGACAGCGCTGGGTCGGGATCCGATCTGGATTCTAGTGGATCGGAAGATGATCGAGCTCCGTCGCATGTCTACCTGGCTGCGACAGCCGATCACCGGAAACAGGAAGCTCAACACCCGGGTCGTTGGGAAGAAGGCAAGTCGCAGGCCCGAACCGACCGTGAAGATGGATCGCGCCCGGAGGAACGTCCGCCACAGTGCTCGCACTGTGGATCCACGAGGCACTCCGATCTTGGATGCTGGAAACGCCTGACCTGCGAGAAGTGTGGCCGCCGTGGTCACCCCGCAGATCACTGCCTGTACGTGTGCCGCGCCTGCGGTAAGCTCCACGAAGACGGCAAATGCCCGATGGAAGAGTTTTACAACTTGATCCGCCAGTGGTACAACCCGACGCGCCACGCCGGGATGCTGCCATCCAATGCGGAGAAGATGTTAAACTAGGACGCTCGCCAGGTTTGAATCTGGTACGAGCCGAGCGTTCTAAGTTCTGTATTTTTGCATACGTTGAAAGGCAGCCGAAAGCAAGAGTCAGTGAACCGACAATCCCGATCAACAATACATATGGAATTCATGGAAGACGTACCGCCACGATAGCGAGCTTGCGGAATGATGAGTTCTCTCGATCGGATGTTGTGATGGAACTTGACCTAGCAGACGGAGAGTTGCGTGGATACTGGAAGGATCATCTGCCTGAGGTAGAACACGGAAGACCAGCGATAGTCAGCAACGCCAGGATAACTCCTTCTGATTCAGGAGAGAATCTCTTACCTGGTGAATCGCGCGGCTATTGGAAGTATCACGCTCCTGGCAAATGGTTCAAGCAAGCCAAGGCCACCGGCAAGATCAACAACTCCAGAGCGACTCTGCTTCTGGATTCCGGCGCTGAAGTCTCGATCGTTAGCACCACCTTTGCTCGTAAGGTTGGCTGCATCATTGACGAAAGTCAGAGACAAGACTGCATCGGAATCGGAGAAAATGTGTACGCAACCCTGGGACGTACCACGATCAAGATCACGCTGGCTGGTTTCCTGGTTTACTTCTTCGACGCCTGGGTTGGCCACATGATTGGGCAGGACGTGATTCTGGGTATGGATTTCATGATCCCGGCCGGTATTCGCCTTGATCTGGCCGACGGGACTATGTGCCTCCCGAACGAGGTGCGGGTCCAGCTGACAGGTCGTCGCCCTCCGTATGGCCGCAGCAGCCACGACATCGCGCTCGATGACAGCGTTCACCTGGAAGTCGGAGAATCTGTAGAGATACCGATACAAAAGCCCCGAGCGTTAGAGCGAGAGAAGTTGTGGATCGCCCGTGGAGAAAGATGGGTACCTACCTTGGTGAAGGGCCTTGGCCGGACGCAGTACCTGAAGATCACGAACATCAGCGACAAGAAGCTGATGTTGCAGAGACTCACGCAATTGGGGCTGTGGTTGGCTGAAGATCTCGTACCGCGAACGCCTGGACTCATCTCCGTAGGATCGCGTCGATATGCTGAGTGGCAGAACCTTGCGTACGAAGCCACCACCGATCAGCAGGAAGAAGCGGAACCTGAACCGACGTACATGGGGCCACTGGTGGATCGACCAACATACGATGCCCCGAAGGGTATCCTGAAGCGGGAAGGATCCAAACCGAAGCCCGAAGTAGCCGCCGTGGCGGTGAAATGGGCTGATCCAGTCGATACAAAGCAAGATCGACAGGACTCAGATCCAAAATGGATGGTCGATCCGGAATGCAAGATCGACAATCGATCGAACCCCGTAGATCGGGAGTCGATCAGCCCGATGATCGACAATCCGAAGCCGTTGATTGACGACCAACCACTGACTGGCTCAGCGTCCGGTACCGTCGATGATCCAAAAATGGAGCCGGAGATCGAGGTCGGCGGGACGCCCGAAGATGACGAAGTCTGCTACCATGAAGGGAAGGACCTGATTGCTGAAGGTCTGGAGAATCAAATGGCCATACTTCCGGAGGTAAGCGCCACCACGGAGGAAGTCAAGATTGAAGACATCCAGATCGAAGAGGCAGAGGGAAGAACGCCGGAACAGATCGACCGATTGAGGCAGATCATCTGGAAGCGCAGGCATCTCCTGATCGGAAAAGGGAACGCTCTGCCCCCGGCTGCACGCGGCGCCGTCTGTGACATCGATGTCGGTAACGCAACCCCTGTCGCCCAGCGTGTGCGACGCGTCGCTCCACAGTTTCGGGAGAAGTTGTCAGACTTGATCAAGGGACTGTTGTCCGCGGGAATCATCACCCATTCGACCTCACCTTGGGCATCTCCAATCGTGGTGATCATCAAGAAGAATGGGGTCGACATCCGTCTCTGCATCGACTACCGGTTGGTGAACAGCTTGACAAAGTTGATGGTATACCCCATGCCGCTGATCAACGACCTCTTGGACGATCTGGATAAAATCCTCTGGTATTGTTCACTGGATATGGCGAGTGGATTCTGGGTTGTCAGCATGACGGAAAGAGCCCGGTTGATCTCTGCGTTCATCACCCCCTTCGGACTTTTCGAATGGACACGCATGCCCTTCGGATTGAAGAACGCCCCGCAGATCTACCAGCGCTTGATCGACAACGCGCTGTATCGGATCAGAGCCGATCAAGAGTCGACG
Organism: Phytophthora capsici; assembly: GCA_030324255.1. Lineage (NCBI taxonomy): Eukaryota > Oomycota > Peronosporomycetes > Peronosporales > Peronosporaceae > Phytophthora > Phytophthora capsici. The sequence continues at coordinate 1,339,096 of CM059354.1, forward strand.
AAGCTGATCGACGTGTTTGAAGACGGTGAACCTGACCCTGAGCTGAAGCCATCAGTACTCGGAAGACGGTCATACATCGATGACATCTTGATCACTAGCTCCGACTGGGATGATCTCTGCGAGAAAGTCGAGCGGCTCCTAGACACCTGCGATCGATGGAATCTGTCAATCAGTGTGGTCAAAAGCTTCTGGGGCTACAGCAAAGTGGCGTACCTGGGACACCAAGTGTCGGCAGAAGGTCTGGAGGCGAGCCCGAAAGATCTGGAAGCACTGGGGAACTTACCTTTCCCGACTTCGCTCCGATCGATGCAGTCGTTCCTTGGGAGCTTGAACTACTACAGTCGGTTCATCGAGGACTTCTCGATCTATGCCGCGATCTTGTACGAGCTGCGTGAGGTGGATTTCCACGAGTATCGGCTGCGGAACGAGGGATCTGGGGTGCATCAGACCGGGGGCGACGAGTCGCTTGAAGACGATCGGTGGGCGAGAGCGATCACCGCTTTCACTTTGCTGAAGGCCAAGATCGTGGCCACGCCGATCCTCCGACACTTCGATCCCGATCGAGGTCCTGTGATCGTGTTGTACGCGAGCCAGTGGGCGATCTCCGCCGCGCTCATGCAGGAACCTGATGGCGTGTATTGGCCAGTGACCTTCACCAGTCGCACCCTGAAGACCAACGAGTTGAATTACAGCACGGTCGACAAGGAGGTCTTGGCGCTTCTCCGAATGCTAGATGTATGCTACACACAACTGGTTGGCCGATCCATCAAAGTCTTGTCTCGACACTCCACGCTTGCGTGGCTGTTGAACTCGTCAGGGCTCGATGGACGATTGGGCAAGTGGGCTGCGCTGCTGTCAGGATGGACGTTGGAGATCGTGAAGTGTTCCAGAGGCGAAGACGAGATCCTGGGTGCCCTTGCGGCTAGTATCACGCCTCGATCAGAGATGGATCACGCCTTGATCGCCATCGCTCCGAGGAAGCAGCCACGCAAACTGATCGTCACGCCGCCACCAACGGTAGAGCCGGACGAAGACTTGCTGGTAGTCTCCTTTGATGGATCCGCGAGCGTCAAGAGGAAGGTCGGCGCGTTCAGTGCTGTGATCTGGAAGCTCCCCGAGTGGACGGTCGTGTCTGCGGGGTCGAGATTCATGCCGGAGATCACTGTCAACGAGGCAGAATACCACGGTCTCTTACTTGGGCTCGATCTCCTTCCGACATCAGACCGGGGGCGGATCGTGATCTGCGGTGATTCGAACTTGATCATCCGCCAGATGCGGGGTGAGATCGACTGCAAGGCGCCCAAACTCCAACTGCTGAGGCAGAAGGCGATGGATCAACTGAGAGTCTGGCCGAAGCATGAATTTCTACACGTCAAGCGGGAATGGAATCAAAGTGCAGACAAGTTAGCCAACACAGCTTTACAGCAAGAGTCTGGAGAGATCGTTACCTTGGAAGTGGATCGGCAAGACTTGGCCACGCTCAATCGTCTGGACGAAATTCTGCGGCCGAAGGAAGACAACGCTGCTGTCCGCGTGTCTGCTGTTACCCGATCCGCGGGGCGACGACGTCAAGTGCGACCGGAAATCCTGCAGGAGTCGATCGTACAGCAGATGAGGGTTGAGCGGATCGTACAAGCTCAAGATGAAGAAGTATGGATCGTGCAACTGAAAGCTTACCTGCAAGGCAACGTGGTAGACTTGTCAGCCGACGATGCGAAGGTCTGCGCCAAGATCGCCAACGAGTATGATCTGGACGAAAGTGGACTGCTGCTCTATTGCCCGACTGGGTCAAGATCGAATGCCGATCGAGATCCGATCGTCCGCGTGGTTGTACCGGAGACGCTCCAACAAGATTTCCTGCATCATTACCACGTCAGCCTAGAAGGAGGACACCAGGGAATCGGAAGAACGTACGAGCGGATCAGGAGACACTTCCATTGTCGTGGCCTGTTCAAGAGTGTGCAAAAGTACGTAGGTGAGTGCATCGATTGTGAGACCGGAAAAGGACGGCCTCTCATACAGGGAGAGTCGCCAGGGAATATACAAGCTACGTACCCTTTCCAGGTGATCGCGATGGATCACATCCCGTCGTTACCGAAATCGTTCAAGGGAAATACCGAGCTGCTGATCTGGATCGACCTGTTCACCGGCTACGTGATCGCGAAAGCCAGCAACTCTCGGACAGCACAAACGATCGCAGAGAACTATGAGGAATGCGTCTTCCGTCGGTTCGGTGCCAGCGAAGTCCTCCGACACGATCGAGAACCTGGATTCATGTCCGATTTCTTCCGCGCGTTCAACCGAATGGTGGGGCAAAAACAAAGCCCCACGATGGCGTATCGACCACAGAGCAACGGGACGGCAGAACGAATGGTACAGACGCTGACACGCTCCTTGAAGATGTATGTTGCAGATGTCGATCAGCGAGACTGGGATGAATATGCCGAACGGCTCACTTTCGCGCTCAACACAGCTCACGATCGCACGCGTGGAGATACACCATTCTACCTTGCGCACGGCTGGGACCCACGATCGACGCTGGAAGCTGCCCTGCCGATCGCCATTACGGGACATCGTGATCGAGACGCCCGCCGCTGGAGAAATCACATCCAGAAGCAGTACCAGCAGGCACGCGAACATGTGAATGAGCGCCTTCGTGACGCCATCCGGAGCAGAGCTGATCGCCACAACGAGGAAGTACGCCCGCACAGGATTGAGGCTGGATCGAGGGTATGGCTGTATCTCGATCGCGTGAAGGTCGGCTATGCGAAGAAATTAGCGCACATGTGGCACGGCCCATTCCGCGTCGCGGAACTGATCGAAAACCACGCTGCTCGTCTTGAGATTGCCGGATCGGAATATAACGTATTCCCGATCGTACATCTGTCCAAACTGAAGCTGGTGAGGAACTGCCCCGATCGGCCGAAGACCCTACTTGTGGATCCGGACGCCGATCGTTTCGATTTTGACGAAGCCTTCTTGCCAGAAGATAGCTGGGAGACCGCACTTGAGGACGACGAGTACGAGGTGGAACAGATTGTGGACGTGCGATCGGGCCGGAGAACGCGGTACGGTCGCGTGCATCGCGAGTTTCTTGTACACTGGAAGGGCTATGAGGAGCCCACGTGGGTTGACGAGGCTGACTTGAACTGCGGCGCGCTGTTGCGGGAGTTCGAGAGGAAGAGGGCGAATCGCAATCGCTTTAATGCGATGCAGTCGCACGAGGAAGACGAGGGAGACCCTTCGCAGTAGTTGGGATGCTGCAAGAGGGAGAATGTGGAAAGAAAGGTATGTGGGCACGTCACATACCAGATGAGTGGTGGATATTTGTGAAAAAGAAAGGAGTGTTGTTAAATCGGAGGGGCCGTCCCCAACGATTGAGCTCAAGGGCTCTTACATGTAAAAGGAAGGATCACTCAAGGATTAACTGCCGAAGGGATAAGCCTACCTGATCTAGTCCTGACCGCTACCGTCACTACCGGGAGCTACTGTTGGCAGGAATTTGCCATCGAGGCGCGCTACTTGTAGGCCGGGATGATCCTGAGGGTGGGTGCGAAACTGATTACGCCATGGATCGGAGGTGTCCGTGAGCGCCAAGGCCTCTAACAAGTCGCTAGGACGCACGCGCGCCCCAAGACCAGGGCACCAAGCGCTCTGCTCAGCATTTCGGCGAGGGAAGTGCAGGATGAACGGATCCAAGAAGAGATCGAGATCACAATGACCGGCGATCATCCCCTGGAGGGCGACTTCCAACACCTTCTTCCAACGAGGGCCGGCTCGTGAGCGCCGCTGCTTGCGATCGTGGTTGAGGCGATCGAGATAGGGACTCGCTCTCCGCATCTCCGAAGTGAGCGTGAAGTGATGCGTCGCTTCCCACAGCGCCTGGAGGTGGTCTTGCTCGAAGGTGGTATACTGCAGGGCGAATTCCGCGAACCATCCCGTGAGATCGAAGGAGTGGGGAATCACAGGCGTCTGTAAGGCCGTCCAAGGCTCAGCGTCATACAGAGCACGCACATTAGCCTCCGTGATCAGGTCGCGATCCCACATGGACGATCTGGGCTGGGGCAGTCGAGCTGGGAACAGCCACAGTGATGGACGGCTCCAATCCTTGAAAAGAGCGTCGACTGTGAGGTTACGAAGACTAATCCGCCGCACTTCAGCTACAGGCCAAGGGACCACGTCTCGACGAGCGAAGTGCCGGGGCCGACGATAACCCGGAATCCACTGGCCACGCCCGATCCGGGTGGCGGGAAGACGATCGAGCGCATCGTCGGACAGGAGCCCGCTCGATCCAGAGTCACTGTCGTCAGGAGACCCGCTGGATGATTCGCTTGAACTGGGACTAGAAGGACCGTTGCCACCAGCCCCTGACTGAGTATTGGTCGATTGGACACTTCCTCGATCGGACTGTGATCGAACGCTTCCGTGATCAGACCCGTCGTCACCACTATTGCCTTCGTTCTTGTGCTCGGCATCGCTGCCGTCCTGAGAATCGCCGTCGTCTTCGTCCGAGTCAATCTGGATCGGCCGGGTAGAAGATCCCGAAGTCGATCGTGGTTTCTTGCGAGGAGACGGAGAATCCCCGGATGACGATCGGTCACGCTTACGCAGAAGAGGCCGACTGGGTGTGGACGGTTTCGATCCAGAATCGCTAGACGGATGAGTCTGCACAAGAGAGGAGAGGCCAGCCAACTGTTGGCCGATCGTGTCACGCTCGATTAGGAGCCGATCACGTTCCGCTTCCGCTGTCTCCCGTAGCTGCCTCTCCGACGCGAGACTCGTCTGTAGAGAATCATTGTCGGCACGCAATTGTCGGAGGTCATCGGCGGAAGTCTGAAGGGTGGCGACCTGCTGCTCTAGTCGGGCGACCGACTGTCGAGCCGCGTCCACATGCGCTTCTGTAAACGCAAACAACGGCTGATTAGTCACGATCGGGGCAAAGAGATTCATGCGCGATACTTACGGTACAAACGCATCTCGTCTCGAGCTCGATCGCGATCGCTTCGCGCGCGTCGGAGTTTAGTCTCACGATCTTGGAGGTCGAGTGTGGCTTGATCCCGATCAACACAAGCCTGATCACGCTCGGAGATGGCACGATCCAGATGAGCGTCACAGCTTGCCCGAACGTTGGTTAAATTCTGCTGTGCGGTGCCGAGTTGACGTTTGAGCTGGTCCACCGCCCCTTCGAGAGCATCCTGAGAAGCTGCCAGTGCACTGTTGGAGTCGTGGGCCTCTGCCAATTCGTGACGAGTCCGTTGGTGATCGTCGATTTCGCTGGCTAACTGGGTTTGAAGTCGATCACGAGCAGCCATCGCTTGTTGCAGAGCTTGCTGTAGATCAGTACGAGCAGCGATCGAGGAATCAAGCTCCGATCGCAGTCGCTGCAACTCTTGGGAACTGACAGTGGGAGCTCGCAACAATGCAGCTGCCAGCTGATCGGTGAGATCGCTGATGATACGACCTTGGTTGGTAATCGCGTCTTGATGTTGTTGTCGTGCAGTCTGGAGCTGGCGTTCCAGATTAGCGATCTTGATGCGATCACCTTCATGACCCGCTAGGGCGTTGACAACTTCAGCAAACTGTTTCCGAGACTCGTGTAGATCGTGGCGTACGAGGTCATAACGATGTTGGCAAAATTGGACGAACGGTGATGCAAGTTGGGCGGCCTCGTGAAACTGATTCTCCAGGTCCGCGATACGGCGTTCAGCGGAACGCAGTTGCTGCTGGAGAGTGGCGTAGTCCGTTTGAAGCTGCTGGAAGGCACCCTCCCGTTCCAAAGCTGTTTCGATCGCTGCAAGACTCGATCGAAGGGCTGACGTATCCAGAGGAGGAGGAGTAATATGGGCATTGCCCACTTGCATGCCTCGCCGTGTTGAAGTGACGGATGCACCAGACCCCGTGGAGGCGGCCCGATCGGGGATCGCCGACGCCCCAACCTCGGCGTCGTGTTGATCTGATGCTACAGAGTCGCCAGCTGGTCGACCACCCACATGCGGCGAGCCCATACCCGAAGCAGGAGCGCTGCTAGATGCACTTCCAGCACCCGAAGAGGACGCAGCAGTCCCAGAGTCGTTTCGGCCGCTGATATGCGCCGAACCCGAAGGAAGAAAGCGGGTTAGTAAAGCCCGGGGAGTTGCGGAACGAAGAGAATACCTGAGCATTCTGGGCCAGGTTGCTGTGTCGTGGGAACATCGACGTGGGGAGGCGGCGCCGTCGAATGGTCCGGAGCTGCCACGAGAACGAATGGTTAATCGCGCAGATAGGGCCACTTATGACTGGACACATACCCGCATTACCAGGAGCCTGACGAGGGGAGTTCGAAGACATGGAAGAGGTGGCTTGCGGGAGAAGGAGAAAAGAACCAAGTGTGAGCGGATGTCCACGGCTCGACCACCGTGTAGTGTCGCCTTGGACAGGGGGCGATTGTGGTGAAGCGAGAAGGCCAGTCGACAGCGATTGATCGGGGAAGACATGATCGAGAGAGATGTGGAGCGATTAGACGGAACCGGAGTGGGACTATCCAGATCTATTCAGATCTGATACTGAGTCGGATCAGGTACCAACTTTTGGGTACCAGTCAAGTGAATCGATGTGGCGCAATCATTCGGGTACACGGCTGGCGATCCAGAAATGGATCGACAAGGGTGTCATCATTTCGATACATTATCCCGATCGAGAATGTGGATCGATATGGCGCAATCATTTCGGGACATTATCGTGATCGAGAATCTGGATCGACAATGGTGCAATCTTTTAGGTACACTTTTGGATCGACGGCGATCGAGAATGACATGTACCGAATAATTGGTACATCGGATGAAGTTCAAGGTAGTCAGTCAGCTGCGAAGGAGATGGGCAGAGGATGGAAGGAAAGGGAACAGATAGGAAGGATCTAAGATGGTTAACAGAGAGAGAGATTTTCCTTGTAGCACGCAAGTGGTGTTCCACAGAATTCCAAGGCTGGGAAGTATATTGGCCCCCCTTGACGAAGGACCCCAAGACGCTCAAGGACAAGACACGCAACAACGCCTGGAAAGCTTGGCCAGGTCAACGCTTCTTTCTCCACCCCCCTCAACTCCACCGCTAACAGTAGGCGGCCCAAGCATCTACATTGGAACCCATTGGCCCCCTTTGGAACAACACAAGCCCGAAGGACAACCCCCCAGAGTGGATCAAGTTTATTCAAGCTTCGACCTACCCTGTCTACCGACGATCGTGTGTAGAAGTATCCACACGTCGTCAACCGATTACCCCTGAGTGCCGTCCACACTCCAACTCAGCCAAGAACCAACACCTTGGCCCCTTCCAGGTCACCCAGGAAGAGCGTTAACCCCGCCAGGTCAACGGGTACACAAGGTGAGAAGATCTTCAGACCCCACGGTCGATCGGAGTACCCCCTCCGTCAGTTGGCAGTCCGGCCCCTCTGTGTGTGAGTGCCCCTCGCGTCGAAATTCTTCGCGAACCACTACACCACATTTTTGATTGGGGACGCGAAAATTCCTTGTATTTAATGACATTATGCTCATTATAATAAGATAAGAATAATCAGGCTGACTTTAATCACTTGAAGTGTGCCATTAAAGTTCTTAAAGGGAGGGCACATTTTTATTGAACAGATATTTTCTGTCATTCTATGGTGACCCTTCAAATTGAGCTAAAAATGGCTTTTTTGCTGTGGACCCGTCGGTTCTCTTGCTCGATTTCACCCCTCTATAAGCCCTTAAAACAGGGAAAAAATGTAAGAGTTGATGTTATCGTAAAAAAAGCTGGGCCTGTAAAAAGAGTAAGAATGTCTGCTACTTGGCGCTGAATTATAACTCGGTGGTGGCTCGGATGACCAGGATGCTGTGCTTCGGAGGGGCGGCAGGCACATGAGTTGCTCGGTTAATGCCCAACTTGGATCATGTTCCACAATCGATTTCACCACCTGGTGCACAAGTCATCTCGTCGAATCTCAATCAAGCTACATTGGCCATGGCGTCGCTCGGCTGGACGATGTTGACGCGGAGCTGCGTGAGTAGGCAGCTGAAGAATCGGCAAACGTGTTTGTGTCCATTAAGGACCTGCGCCACTTTGCAAAGACAATGGACACCGGGCCGGGCGTTCTCGTCTCAGTCATCATGTGCGTGTTGTCTTCGGAGCGGCTGACGAACAACAGAGGCACGCGCATCACTCTGCTGGATGGGTTCATGCAGCCCCATTGGAAGTCCTACAATCGGAAGTTGTCGGCAATGGACCCTTTCCGGAAGGACAGACGGGTGGTGAAGATTACTGTGTGGGACCAGAGGGTGCGGTCAGTGACCAGGCCCCGTTTTCAACTCGGCACCATATACGAGCTGAAGAAAATTCATGCGCTCAAGTTCTACCACGATGTGCTTCAGGGCAGCTTGCAGGCTGTCGGTCCGAACGATCCATGGGTCATCCGTGAGTACGGCGACATTGAGGCAGTCAAACGTGCCCGAAGTGAGGAAGTTACTCCTTTGACGAATGGGGTCGATGGAGACGAAGAGGAAAAGGAGGAGGAGCCGATGGAGTGAAGCACTTTGGGTCGGCAGGACTGCAAGGACGGCGAGGGAAGGGTAAGTGGGAGTGTTAGGCGTCGGTACCATGTAGTAGTAGTAGTAGTAGCAGCAGTAGCAGAAGCCATTCTTTTTCTTTTTTCAATTTACAAAGCCCGTTAAGCTAAATTCAAAGAATACATATCGCCATAAATTCTTGAAAAAAAATGAAAACCAACCACTTGATACTTATGTGAGAGATGGATGTGCTAGGAAATAGTGGTAGTTTAAAGATGCGGTTTCAACAAAGATCTCACATTTTATTTCGCCGCCTCGGCTACTGATGCCTCAGAAGCGGTCTTTGCAGCTGACGTTAGATCGGTTTCTGGTAGGAACGTAGAAGATCCCTTCAAACGAACTCGCTTTTCCGAAAACTTGGTACGATCTCGACAATTTCAGAAGTAATGAGCTAATTAATTTGTGTTGCTTGTGGTCGCAGCTATTGGATACGAGGTTCATTGTTCAGGCTTATGGCGAGTACAACCCGATAACGAAAAACGTGTATATGTCTCGACCTAGAGCAACGCTTTCAGAGGTGGGCGACTCGAATACTTATGTTTTTTTAGTTGGGAGGACTAACATTTCTGAATAAAGGAGGACATTCGGGTGTCGGTGCCAGGATTTACAAAATTGAAATTGTCGTAGCTTTCTTCGAGTGCATCGACAACCTGCTAGTGCGAATTTGCGGGAGCTGCCGTGAGCTTTTAAAATCTGCCCGGATGGTTAAGAAGCGCTACCTACCTAGGGAAACTTACTTTGATCCGTTGAAAAACGCCGATAGAGTGTGTGAAGCAATTGATGAAGCAATTACACAGCCATATTCTGGTGGTGTGTTTTATTTGGATATGCAATCGCTGCTACACTTCGTTGACAACAAAAAAGAAAGCCCTATGTTTTGCCGCGCAAGTGGCTTTCGTATTTCTTTCAGCTAGACCTCCATCGCCTGGAAAGCAAGATTGGGAGTGTGATGTATCCTGCATCGTTCATCGAGTGCAACAGCACATTTGTTCTTCTCAGTCATCGTGTCGAAAGTCTGGAAACGACTGTAGATTTGGTTATCCAAAGGACTTGAAAAAACATACCGAGATACATGTTGATACGGCGGCCGACAACGTTCCTTCGATACAGATACAATTGAAAAGAGAGTGTGCTACAATAAATAATTACTGCCCTGCTCTTCATTCAATTTGGCGAGCAAACATGGATATCCAGCTCATTGGGAACGCGTACGGATCGGACGAGTACACGGCCGCGTACGTCAGCAAGGCCGAGCCCGACAACCTCAAGTTTAAGAAGGTTATTGGCACAGCTGTAAAGCGTTGTGATCCTAATTTGCCTAGTTATGTCATTATAAAGCGCGTTGCGAATGCAACACTGTCGATTAGGGAACAAGAAGCCTATTATATACTTCTAGGAGAGATGCCCTTGTACAGTAAGTCTAGTCAAGTTTCGAGAGTGAAAGTTATGCGGCACAGTATGCGATATTACCGAGTTGAGACGTCTGACTGGGATCTAAGCAAAGCTAGCTCTCGTTCTGCAGACACTTGAATAGAGAAAGTGGAAGCTGCTTATATGGCGCGTCCGCGAGATTCCCTGTTCGACGAGATGATCTTTGCGACTTTTGTCGAAAGGTACGAACCAGTGAATACTTTCAAAGTCACAAACGCAGGCACCAACTATTGGAAAGGAATAGATTCCAAAGGGTACATTAAACTACGCTCGACACCTCTAGTGGTGCACGGAACGCCGTGGATATCTCCGGACACAACGAACCCGCCCTTTTGTTTTTCAGAGATTGTTTTACACAAAGCCTGGCGATCGCTGTCAGAACTCTCTCAGAGCGATGATGAATACATTGAATACTTTGCAAGTGAACAAGAGAAAACATTAACTTTCGAACTAAGTGAGGAATCAGAGCTAGCTATTTTACGACAGCAAAATATAAAGGCCCTAATAGATGCTAAGGAAAATAGTGTGGTGAATAGTTTGACGGCACTCGAGTACATATAATGTGAGCCCGGACCTGAGGTAACAGCGCACGAGCGCTCAAATGGCTTAAATAACGAAGAACATGTTAGGACACCCCAAGCTAGATGGATACCAAAATACAATTATACCACCGAAGACGTAGAAAGAGATCGTGTCGTCGTGAAAAAATATGTTAAACCCTGGCTTAACCTTTAGCGAGAAGTGGGTGGCAACACACGTTTTGGTCGAAAAAAGCAAAAACACACTAACTACATGTACCCCGTGTGTGACGACGGTGAAGACCCAATTAATGATACTATGGACGAGTCACAGTGGGTTCCGTTTGCACTGGTGATGGGGCAGTCCCGCAAATGATTCAAGGTTCACATTGAAAATAGTGAATGTCTACCTCTGCGAATGATCATTCACGGAGAGGGAGGCTCTGGAAAGAGTTGGTTGATTAAACACATTGTCAAAGACAAGCATAACGTGTTTAATGAACAATGTTTCTCTCGACGAAGATCCAAACGATTCCTCACCAGGCAACGGCTGCGTTCAATACCAAGGGTCGAACGATTTGTTCCGCGTTAGAGTTAAAATCATTTTCACGCAATGCATTTTCTGCTCCATACAAGTCGTTAGCTACTGGCGAAGGTGGGCCAACTACATTAAAAAGGCTACAGGACCAAAATCAACATGTTCACCTCGTCATAATGGATGGGTTTAGCGTTTTTTCGTGTGGTATACTACATTGGATCGACCAGAGAATGCGGGAATTTTGGCCGAGATGCAAACAATTACCATTTGGAGGTTGTGATACCATCTTTACAGGAGATTCGGCGCAACTAGACCCTGTAATTCCACACTCTCTGTCAGCCCCTCTTTGAAAATACACAACTCTGTACAATAGCTAGGAAGAGAAACATGGGAAGCAATTCCATACGTGTGTTGGTTGACGAACCAAATCAGGGGTAAGGCAGACCCTGAATGGTATGCAGCTCTTAGTCGCCTGCGTCGAAAGTGTGCGACACAAGGAGATGTCGACTTGTTTAACACAAGACACATGAAAAAAGCAGAGATGCCTGACTGGGTTTCAACTGCTAAACATATCGCCTATTTAAATGCGGATGCTACCGCAGCTAACCATATCAGCTTAGCGTCTATAACCTTTCCAGCGTTCAAATTCGATCAAAGCACACCGTGCAACTTAAACGGCTAGCAAGTCAGAGAGCAATTCCACCTGACTCTATCCAAGCACTACTAGAGGAAGCCGAAACAGCAAAGGCAAACAGAGATCGGGTGGTTTCCACAGCGGTAAAAAAAAAAACTGACGGTTGGAGCTACGGTGACACTGACCTTTAACATGGAACAATCTGCCGGTCTTTGTAATGGCACCAACGGCGTCATCTACGACTTTATCTTCTGTAAGGACTAAGCATTACCTATAATACTTATCCAGATAACGGATTCGTACCCAGGTCCGTCATTTCTGCCTGGTGTGGCGAATATTATACCGGTTGTTCCTAGAAAACTTAGCTGGACGAAAAAGACCACCTTTTCAGAGAAGGAGTTCCTCTAAGACTGGCTTACGTCATTACAGTCCACAATATTCAAGGTTTAACCTGTGGAAAGATTGTTTTCCACTCAACAGCAGTACCCAACACTTCTTTTGCGTATGTAGCTCTCTCGAGAGTGCGTCGCCGAGATGACATCATTCATACCGGTCCGCTATCACTTAAACAACTAACTACATCCCAAGAGTAATATAACCTGTTTTGCAGTGAGGAAGTCCGAATAAATCAAGCAGTGTCAAGAACTAAACGCATTGCGATTACCCAAGTAACTGTAATGAAGCAAGTGGCACGAACTCACAATCGATTACAGTTACCTCGGTAGCTACTGGATGCACATTTATCACCTAATTGCTTCTGATCGATTCGGCGGGTGGTGAAGATCGAGTCGACTGTAACATAGACGTGTTGGTGATGTGCATTTTTTTAAGTTGAAGTTGTTGGTCTGGAGAAGGAAGGCAAAATGCCAGAAGATCGCCGTGGTGCTCAAGGTAATATGGTGTTTCGGAATGCCGTCACGTTTACAGTCAATCGCGTAGGCACGTCTATCTACTGGTTCACAATTGAATTTGCATGGGTCGCGCCGATCAATGAGCGGAAAGCAGCGCTGCAATCGCACCCCGAAAGATCAAAGTTTTTGAACTCCACTGCCGACGCGAAAGCACCAGGAGCGTTGTGGACCGGTGTCAAGCCCAGCCACACCTCAGTCGAAGGCCCTATCGCGGAAGCGATTGCGCGACGAAGAAGAGGACAACAAAACTACGCAGCCGCAAGGTAAATCCCAGAGCTATTACGCGTCCAAGGTGCCGGATAACGGGACTGAGTTGAGCAACCGCTTTTGTGGCTGGACAAAGGAGGAAAATATTGCTCGATTCACCCGCGTACGGGCCTTGGAACGCGAGAGAGCAGAACGAACGGTAGCTGCTCTTGAAGCTGGGAGGAAGAGAGCGCGCAGGTTCCACGAAGTACCCGGGCGTTATGGCTATGAGAAGTACGAACGTATTCGCAAATACATCACCTTTCCGATGATGTGCGAATCCATCGCTGCTATAGACAAAGCGGCGGGTAGGGAGCCGCAGGTAATAACCCGAGAAGCCTTTGACTAATAGGGAGACGGTAACACTCGATTTTGTTTGCCACCAGCACACTCTTCACCTCAAAACGTAGGCTGTAGTAAAAGCGGTGTAAGCCATACCAAGAAATGGCAATACAAACTGAATTACTACCTTAAATATTAAAGCAAACCCCAGCAAACTTGGGAAACGTGATCCTCATCCCGTGGCTTCCATGACACTAAATTTGTCACTCTTTCTTTGGCACTTCGCAGCCTTGAACACGCGCGCGTGAGCTGCTTGACTAACGCGCAGTGCACGTACAGCATTACCTAAACATTAGTGAAACATGCAGTACCAGTTATTGATTATTGTTCATGATCAAGAGTAGAACAAACTTGTACGTACGGTGTTGGGTTTTTAGCGCTTTTACCGCGCGGTACGGATCGTCCTAGGCGACAACATCACACGGGTAAATGGTCAAACAACCCGCCGACAACGTCTTCTACAGCACCTTTAATCGTCCTCTGCTTGCTTCCGGTAGATGCGGTAGACTTCATCTTGGCCATCTTGATAGGATTTGCAGTAGGTAGAAAAAAGGGCGGGGGCGTCGTTGAAAATTATGTTTTGCACATAATTCTAGGCAGTCGCACCTTAAGCAACTACCCGCGGATGCTCCGCTAGTGTAAATTCAAAACGACACAATCGTATAAATGATATTATACTTACTTCGCTATTGTCAGGGTAATATCCACTAAAGATTTTCGTGGGGGGAAACAACCGCGCCAAAACTGTTGGACGGTGTTGGATCCTGGGCTCCAGTGCACAACTGCTCCTCCGTAGCCTTAAACGCATTCCTTAATTCTCCTTTCAAGAGCAAGCATCCCTCCAACACTATGGATTACGACGAAGCAACCATCAAGCGCGTTGTGCACGCCACCATTACTGGAAGGACGTTGCGGTGAAGAACAATATCAAGGCAAATGTTTGAACATCCATGTGATTGCATGCAATTACGAGGGCGGACAGGCGTACTCAGAGAAGCAGTTCGGCTCCTTCTCGTCAGATAAGTGCAACGCGTACATGCGTCGCCTCTTAAAATACATCTTCCAGATGTCCTTGCTGGACAACGTGGTGATTGTTGTAGACAATGCCCCCTGTCATACACACGTCGAAGACGTCTTCAAGGAAGACGAGTTTGCTGGCGCAGTACTCCTTCGACTGGGGCCTTATTTTCCGATGCTTAACCCCATCGAGAATTGCTTCTCGGTTTTTAAGTCAATGGTCAACCAGTTCTTGGCGCGGGATCGCAACGTTATTCTTCAAGTACCCCCTCACCGAACGATAAAGGAGCACCGCGAAGACTATCTAATGATGGCTACAGAACTGCTCATCGAGGCGGCAATCACTTTATCTATCTGTCGCAGCTGCTCTCGTTACACGGTCAAGTTTCACGCGACAGCTACCCAGATACACGACATGCCTGTATATCAGCAACCTGTTTATCCTAAATATAATAAATTGGACCACAGCCTTTTTTATTCATGTCGTTTTGATTTTACATTATGAAGTATGGAATTTTCTTTTTGCCATTTTGAAGTTGAAAAGGTGTAATCACGGTAATTGAATGTCGTTTTATACGACGTATTTATATACTTCATTTCTGAATGGTGTACAAAACCGCCTTCGGGAAGCTCGATAAGTTCTCAGCAGGCTTTTTTTTTCAATGTCGTAAGTTATACATACCAGCAATTTTCATTAGCTCAGCGTCATCAGTTACATCAGAATGGGCGCAAAAAGTAGCACATTGCCCGGGAATAGACTAAGCAACATCGACAGCAGTAACAAAAAGAAGGCATTACGATTCAACAAAAGCCTACACTCATCAAAAGTACGCCCGCAAACTCATTTTCATTGTGCGTAGACCATGCTCACTCCTGATTCTTTCCCTCGCCATCAGCGTCTCCGTTGTGTAGCTGCAGTTATAGACGCGTCTTCTTTCGCTCGCCAGGTTTTTGAACAACCGTTTTGCCCCCCCCCCTTTTTTTGGAACAACACAAGCGCGAAGGACAACTCCAAGAGCTGATCAAGTGTATTCAAGTCCTGCTCTACTCTACCCCACCGACGCCCAAGTGAAGAAGTATCCACAAGACCGTCAGTCGGCTACCCCTGAGTGTCGTCCACACTCCAGCTCAACCAAGACCCAAAACCTTGATATCCTCTAGGTCACCCAAGAAGAGCGTTAACCCCGCCAGGTCAATGGGTATACAAGGTGAGAATATCTTCAGACACCACGGTCGATCGGAGGACACCTCCGTTAGTTGGCAATCCGGCCCCTCTGTGTGTGAGTGAGCCTGTGTGGTGTCGCTTCGCAGTCCAATACACCATATCCTACCGTCCATACCAAACAGAAACGCCACGAGAATGTTCATGCCGGATAAGCCACATAGATATGGATCTAAAATGTTTGTGCTGGTTAATTCCCGAAGTGCCAACTGCCATATGTTTGGTGCCGTTTTGTCTATGTCACATGTTATGGTTTGGACATCACATCTAACTATGTGTGTCGTAACATACAGGTTTAAGATATACGCGGGAAAACGAAACGCTAAAGACGGAAGTGGCAGCTTATTCGATCCCAAGACGGGCGCCGCAGCAGTCGTCCGAAATCGTAAGGTTGTTATTGATGCAAAACCGCGGTACTCATTGCAGTTAGTAGTCGTGGACCGATTCTATTCTAGATTCTTTTCGCTATCGAGTTCCTGGGGATGAGTATTTACATTGTTGGCACAATCATGTCGGACAGGCTGGATTTTGATAAGGCAGTCAATGAGCCACGAAAGACCCGCCCAGCAGCAATACCTCGAGGCAGATTTCTGTTTTCTCGTTCAACTGCGGGTGACAGCCCGCTGGTGGGACCGCAAGCCGGTCCATTTCTTGTGCACGGTGTCTGCTATGACGATGTCATCAATTCAGAGGAACGTGAAGCGCGTAAGTGCTGAAATGGTCCCGTGTCCGGTCGCGGTAAACGATTACCAGCGCTGGATGGGTAAGGTTGACGTTCACGATCAACCCCCCCCCCCCCCACGTAAGACTGTGATGAACATACTGGCCCTAAATACTGCAGAACGTTGAACAAATAAGTTAGTTACACATAAAGTAACTCCAGTACCTCAATGCGAGTAACACCGGTGCTCAAGCTAGACATTTGTGTAACTGGAGGCACTTTGAGGCTGCGTCGTGTACTAGAATCACCGAACAAGTACCTATACTCACATGGCCATATACATCGTTCACCATGAAAGAGAACAGCTTGTAGCGTGACTCATTCGTATTGTGCGTAGCGTCGACTAGCATAACTTAAGGGAAAGCTCTGAACCAGCGTCGCATCTGTCTTGTCTGAAGGGTGATTGTCTGTGCGGTTTTTGCATCGTCAATGAACACGGACGCGCGATTTCCTCGACTCTCACACACACTTCGCAAAACGGTTTCTAACCGCTCCTCAACGGTAGCACCCCCCTTTCGTTTATCTTTCATTTTCGCCACCATGTTGTGGACATCCCGTAACATGACGTTTTTGCCTGCATCATTCACCAGGTAAATATTAGAAAACGTGTGAAGGCAATAGAAAAGCTTGCAAGCACACCTGTCTTCTTTCGAAGGTACTGCATGATCAACTTCGGTTTCGATCCGGCAGCCTGGAGCTCGTCGACGAAGGCAAGAAGAGCAGGGTTATCCACACGCCGATTCGAAGCATGGTTCTCGTAAATTGCCTTTGACACCTTGTGGTTATGCTCAACGCCACAGGAAGTGACCCGAACCATAATTTTTTTAACGTCTTCGGCCCCATTCCATGAAACTGCGGCTTTGATGTTCGCCTTGCATCCCGTGCTCTTTTCGAAGTAACTCTTCCGGATCCCTTTCCCTCGACTCTTCCGATTCCAGCCATGAGTGCACACTAACTTAATCCAGAAGTTGCCAAAACCCTCCGGAATTAAGCGTTCAGCTCCATCGTCAACGTCACCATCATCACCCCCTTGTTGCCCAAGTCGAACCTCAGCAGCGCGACTCGCCGCACGCTCCTTGATCTCGCGGTTACGCTTCGCTACCGACGTCGATGTGCCTTGGCGGAAGATCTGGTGTGTTTGCGTTTGATACTGTGCAATGTACGCATTGAAATCATCGCAACTGTCGTGCCATTCAACATCGACTGGGAGTGGCGTCCAAGTGGACGACGAAACATGCAACTCGGGTTCACTATCACTCATTGCTGTATGGAGAACGGAAACACAAAAATATAAGTTAGTCGGCAATCCATGTACACGCTTTCTGGGCTGCACTGACTTGCGCTTGGAAGACTTGCGATTGGAAGAGGGAACTTTTCGAATGATAGGCTGGAAGTTGCCGGGATGGG
Organism: Phytophthora capsici; assembly: GCA_030324255.1. Taxonomy (NCBI): domain Eukaryota; phylum Oomycota; class Peronosporomycetes; order Peronosporales; family Peronosporaceae; genus Phytophthora; species Phytophthora capsici. Next base: position 1,356,659 of record CM059354.1, read on the forward strand.
TGAAAGGGGGGAGAGGGGTGCCATTTTTATAAATATTGAGATCCCTAAATTTAGGGATCTAGCTATGGTGAAGTCATTGTCGAATTTGACGTGAAGAGGATGGAGCTACTAATGGGGTTTGTGGAGTGGTGCTACTGGGCGCTGAGCGCTGGGTTACCGTTGCTGTGGCGGGCTGCGTGCATCCACTGGACTGGGCTGTTGTGGGCCCTTGCCGGAGCCCTCGCTTGGATGATCACCAAGCCGATGTGGGGTGTGCTGGGACGGTTGTGCTGGACGGTCTTCTGCTTTGGTTACAAGTGGGCGGGAAAGAGCTGGATCGTGGAGGACAAAAGGAGGACGAAAGAGGACGAAGGACGAAAGACGACACTGAAGAGGAAGGTTGGTTAGTGAGTTTAGTCGTGAATTTGCCTTGGACCCCACAAGTACATTTGCTTTATTTGCATTTTAACTTGTGTCTAAGCTTTCGAAGTGTTCCTCCGTTCCGTTCTCTTTTAAAACAACAACGTTAACCGTCCCGTCCAAGCAGCGGCTCGCGACACCTGGAGTCAGCGGTATTTTACCTGGGAAAATAACGTACGCATACAGTTTATTTTCGTTTAGATACGGTTTTGCTCGGTACCTCTAACCAGTCTAAAAAAAACAGCAGTTCTTATATAGAATACTATACTATAATATGAATATGAAATGGGGTACTACATGTATTTAAAACTACTGGAAATTAGCCGGGTGGTAAGATATTCTGACTCGTTGTCACTATTCGTGGCGTGTCTTTACGAAAGGAGCTGAACAAGGTACTGTACTACATGTAAATGTAAACGGTGCATAAAACGTTGGTTTCGCTAAACGACGCGTTAATCTGCAGATGCAAACAAAAATGATTGCGAACGCAAGCGTTGCCTAATCAGCGAGTCCACAATCAGAACTGATGGTCTCCTTCCGGTAATCTAGATCATTTCCACACTTACCTCATCATGGCAAAGGACATTCCGGTTGAAAGAAGCAAATCTTACCTCGAGGGGATCAAGCCCGACAATGGCAAGACCCTCATGGCGCAAGGTTTACTCAATCTGCACGACCATGTCGCATCTCACATGGCAAATGCATTCGGAGACCATTTCCCCACTATGGAGCTCCGCTTCAAGAACGTTTCGATCTCGGCCGACGTCGTGGTGAAGGACACTTCCGATGCGGAGACCGAGCTCCCGACACTCCCGAACGTCGTGATGACGACCATTCGTGGCCAATTCGCTGAGAAGTACAAGGTGAAGAAGCAGGTTCTGGACAACGTCAGTGGAGTGTTCAAGCCGGGGACGATGACACTTGTACTGGGGCAACCTGGCTCGGGCAAGTCCGCCTTGATGAAGCTGCTTAGCGGGCGGTTTCCAAAGGACTCAAACGTCAAGACCACGGGGGAAGTGACGTACAACGGTACTCCACTCCCGAAACTACGCAAGGTGCTGCCCCAGATCGTCTCGTACGTCCCTCAACTAGACGAACACTATACTTTTCTGACAGCGAAAGAGACGCTAGAGTTCGCGCACGCCTGTTCTGGGGGAGATTTAGCTAAATATTGGGAGAAACTCTTCGTGCACGGAACTCCGGAGGAAAACCAAGAAGCCTTGAAGGTTGTTCGAGCAATGTATCAACATTTCCCTGAAGTTGTGATCCAGCAGCTTGGACTGGATACCTGCCAGAACAACATTGTCGGGGATGCCATGCATCGAGGTGTCTCGGGTGGTGAACGCAAGCGAGTGACGACCGGGGAGATGGCATTTGGCAATGCGTACGTGAAGATGATGGATGAGATCAGTACGGGACTGGATAGTGCTGCTGCGTTCGATATCCTCACGATGCAGAGGAGTATTGCCAGGAAGTTCCAGAAGACCGTCGTGATATCTCTGTTACAGCCATCTCCCGAGATGTTTGCGCTTTTTGACAATGTTCTTCTGCTGAATGAAGGCCGTGTCATGTATAACGGGCCTTGTGACGAAGCTCTGGCCTACTTTGAAGCTCTTGGATTCAAACGCCTCCCTCATCGTGACGTTGCAGACTTCTTGATCGATCTTGGGACCAACAAACAGGTTCAACACCAAGTACGTGATAATGCTCCTCGTACACCACAGGAATTCGCTGAAGCATTTGTAAACTCTTCCGCTTACGAACGTCTTCAAGCGGAGTTCGATGTTCCGGATTCAGCTGGAGCCATGGAGAGGATCATGAAGGTTCAACCAGAATTCTACCAGTCCTTTTGGGCTAGTACCAACTTACTGATGAAGCGGCAGATTACAATGTTGAGGCGGGAAATGTCTGGTCTCGTTGGGCGATTCATGATGAACACTCTACTAGCGTTGCTGTATGGCTGTGTCTTCTACCAAATTGACCCAAGCGAGCCGCAGCTAGTGATGGGAGTCATTTTCGAGGCAACGCTGTGCTTATCGATGGCTCTTGCAGCGCAGATCCCAAGCATCATGGCGGCTCGTAATGTGTTCTACAAGCAACGAGGTGCCAATTTCTTCCGGACAGCGTCGTACATTCTTTCGTACTCGGCAAGTCAAATCCCCCCGATCATTTTTGAGACGGTGGTTTTTTGTTCCATCGTCTACTGGATGTGCGGCTTTGTGAGCTCCGTGGAGAGCTTCGTCCTCTTCGTGGTGATCATTTGCTTGGTCAATTTTTCCTTTGCGGCTTTCGTCTTCTGTTTGGCTTCTGCAGCTCCCAACATCAACGTGGTTAATCCCATTGCTGGCATTTCAATTCAGCTGTTCATCTTGTTCGCTGGTTTTTCGATCACGAAAGACCAGATCCCAGATTACCTCATCTGGATATACTGGATTAACCCTGTTGGCTGGGGAGTCCGTGCTCTCGCTGTGAATCAGTACACTGAAGCCCGTTTCGACACTTGTATCTATGGCGATGTCGACTATTGTGCCCGATATGGTATGAAGATGGGGGAGTACGCGCTTTCCTCTTACGAGGTTCCAACGCAGAGATACTGGATCTGGTACGGTATGTTGTACACGGTAGGCTCCTACTTCGTCTACTCGTCTTTATCTTTTCTCGCGCTGGAGTATCACCGATACGAAAGCCCAGAAAACGTGGTGATCAAAAAAGAAGATGATGTCAACAGTAAAACTGGAGCCCTTGAGTTTGGAGAATACACACTCGCCCAGACTCCACGAAATAACACAGATCGCGTTGAAACGACTGTGTCAGTGGACCTGGGCACAGATCGATCACTCGTGCCAGTCACGGTGGCGTTCAAGGACTTATGGTACACAGTTCCGGACCCGACGGATTCCAGCAAGACCATCGACTTGCTCAAGGGTATCAGCGGATATGCGCTTCCTGGTACAATTACTGCACTTATGGGGTCTTCTGGTGCGGGCAAAACGACTCTCATGGACGTGATCGCTGGGCGAAAGACTGGTGGTAAGATACGCGGCCAAATCTTGCTCAATGGTCATCCGGCCACAGATCTGGCCATTCGACGGTCAACCGGGTACTGTGAGCAAATGGACATCCACTCGAAGTCATCAACGTTCCGGGAGGCGTTGACTTTCAGTGCGTTCTTACGTCAAGGTGCGGATGTTCCTGACAGCTACAAGTATGACTCGGTGAATATGTGCTTAGACTTGCTGGACTTGACTCCGATCGCCGACCAGATCATTCGAGGCAGCTCAATGGAGCAGATGAAGCGGCTAACGATCGGCGTGGAACTGGCAGCTCAACCGAGTGTGCTCTTCCTGGATGAACCTACGAGTGGCTTGGATGCCCGTTCAGCCAAATTGATCATGGATGGCGTCCGTAAGGTGGCGAACACGGGACGAACGATTGTTTGTACGATTCACCAGCCATCCGCCGAGGTGTTCCAGGTGTTCGACAGTATGCTGCTATTGAAACGTGGTGGCGAGACGGTGTTTGCAGGGGATTTGGGCACGAACGCGCAGGAAATGATCTCCTACTTCGAATCTATCGATGGTGTGGACAAATTAAGTGCAAACTACAATCCTGCTTCGTGGGTTCTGGACGTGGTTGGTGCTGGTGTCGGGAACAACAACAGTGACAAGACTGATTTCGTCGGTATCTTCAAATCCAGTGAAACCTGGGAGAAATTACAGTCAAATTTGAATCTGGAGGGTGTTTCTCGGCCGTCTCCGTCGATTCCTCCCCTCGAATACGCTGACAAACGTGCAGCAACGGAGTTGACTCAGATGAAAGTTCTTCTTCAGCGCTTCTCCAATTTGTACTGGCGCACGGCGTCTTTTAACCTGACGCGATTCGGTGTTACCTTCGTCTTAGGATTGCTAACCGGTATCACCTACCTCGACACTGACTACAATACGTACGCGGGTATCAACTCTGGAATGGGAATGGTGTTCTCCGTGATGGGATTCGTTGGATTTACGTGCTTCACTGGTATGGTGCCCGTTGCTGCCGCAGAACGATCTGTTTTCTATCGCGAGCGAGCATCTCAAACATACAATGCGTTCTGGTACTTCTGTGCTTCCAGTGTCATCGAGATCCCGTACGCTATGGCTGCTGTCATGCTGTGCATGGTAGTGTTCTACCCCGTCGTCGGCTTCACTGGAGCTGGTGCTTTCTTCACATTCTACCTCATCCTGGTACTGTGCGTGCTGTTTCAGTCGTATTTGGCTGAGTTGACGGTTTTCCTGTGTCCGAACATGGAAGTGGCCGAGATTCTTGGAATGGTGGTAAACCTCATCACGTTCTTGTTCTCGGGCTTTAGTCCTCCGGCTGAATCGATTCCTCAGGGCGTGAAATGGATCTACCACATCAACCCGCTGACGTACACAATGTCAGCCCTCGCGACGGTTGTGTTTGGCGATTGTTCGGGCGATGGGGATATCGGCTGCAATCAAGTACGTGGAGCCCCACCTTTGCTTCCGGATGACATCACAGTGAAGGAATACTTGGAGATCAACTTCGGAATGTACTACGACGACATCTGGAGGAACTGCGGGATCATGGTAGCTTTTGTTCTTTTCGTCCGCTTGTTGACAATCCTGGCGATGAGGTTTGTCAACTTTCAGAACAAGTAAGATGTTTAACGCCTCAAATAGGGGGAGTCAAATACCACACTTTCATTTCAACAAAATCACTGTGAAATCTGAGCGTTGTTTTCCTAAACGATACATGTGAAACTTTACGTCAGGTTTGACTCCCCCTAATATAAAAGCAAGCAAAGTGTTGAAATGATTCCCATGGGCAGAATCCTCTATATTCCTTAGAAAGGTTTTATACGATGGACATTCACTTGCCCTCTCTACAACATCTATACGTTCATTTACAAAGGACTGTCTTGAGACACGATGTCTACCACCGATGAATAGCATCAGAGGTAGCGGGAGTATTCTCGTCTTCACTGTCGCTTGATAGCTCGTCAAAGCTCTGCTGGATCTGGCTGAGCGTGTGTTGGAACCCAGGGCGGTCACCGCCCAGTTTTGACAACTGTTTGGTGTTGCCGAAACGTCCATAGAGCTGGCGCGCGGACAGGAGCATATTCTCATCCTCGCTGTCGTCCTCATCTGACGAGGGCACGCCCGTGTCCGGAACGGTGTCCAGCACTGAAGAACCAGCAGGCTGATAGCGCACCTGCACATCGTTGCTGCCCGTGCTGCTTGCGCGGTTGCGGTCTTCAATAATCGATGCACGCGACAGACCCTCAATAGCGGTGGTCTCCTTCTGAGACTTTTTCTCCTGATGCGCGTTGAAAGAAGCCGAAAAATCTAGTTGGAAGTTGTCAAGAGCAGAACTGCTGGCGGCGCTTTGCCGTGGTGTGTTCGAAACCTGGCTTGGAGTGCTTGAAAGCGTTGACTCGGATGGTTTCTCGTTCACCGGTACCTGCTGCTGCATCTGCTGGAGCTGCTCTGCGGTGCGGAAACGATCCGGAAGATATGCTGGCGCGTTGGTGTTGCTTTGGGCTGGAATAATAACCTCGGTGAGCGATGAGCTCGAAGTTGCCAGGTCCAGAGCAGGCACTGCGGCCGGTGATGATGCTGAGGTAGCCGAAAGACTATCAATACCAACAGGAGACGCGGACGGTGGCGTTGCAGGCGGTGTAGGGGCATCCAAGCCCATGCTGCAAATGCTGCTGTCACGAGCGCCACTACTGAGAACTGATGAAAACGAAATCTTGCTGGATGAGCGTGAGCGGCTTTCTAAAACGTTATCACCACTTGACTGGGAGTTTTCAACTGCGGTCATGTCTGCTGGCATTAAAACTGGAATAACAGGTGGTGGGGAATCGACAGTACGGTCTTCTTCAACCAGATCGATCATGCTAGCACGGGGTACTTCACTGTCTCGCTGACCCAAATCAAACGACAAGTCTTCCGCTGCGTCATTCATTGGCACTGAAACAGCACTAAATTGCGTAGCAAAACGGTCATCCGTCCGGACTGTCGAAACAGCAGACGGCGAGCTTACGTTGCTCGGTGCCATCTGAGCGTCTAAAACAATACCACCTGCTCGGTCGTTCACTGGCTTCTGGCGCTCCTCACTCATCATGTTGTCGAGAGCAAAAGTACCTTCGCGGCTAATAGTAGGACGAGACGGCTTCGAAAAATCCACGGTCTTGCCACTCTCGCCCTTAGGGGAAGTTGGCATGTGTTCGTATGGGGGTAACACATTAGAAGTCGATTGAACCTCGCTGTTACCCGACGGCATACCGTCTCGCAATTGAGAAGATAACTTGCTTTCTCCATGTAAACTTGGCGCGCCACCATCGCGGCTTTGGCGAATAAAAAGTGACTGATCATGGAATTGACGCATATCCTCATCCAGGTAGTTCATATCACAGCCAACAGTATTGAGAATCACTTCATCATCCGACTCCGAAAAGCTATCTTCGCGTTGAGAAAGCTTCGTCGTTTGAATATCACGTGAGTTCTGCGTATACTTCCTGGTAACAATATCCACGTTAACATCGTCATCGCATCCCAACGACTTTTCCGACGCTCGGTCATTCAGTTCCTTCACAGCGGAGCTATCCTGATAGTCATGGTCAATCAAATCTTCCACTTTCGAGTGCTGCAACTGGTGTCCATGGTCAACCACGTCTTCTTCAACGGCTTCAGTCCGATTAGGCGCCACAACTTCTACAAAATGTGTGCTGTCAGATTCTGGGTGAGTAGCGTCTCCTAATTGCAAACCTGCCAATGAGTTTGCAATGGACGGACGCTCCAGAACGGTGCGAGTAGCCGTGTGTGCAGAAGGAGAAGGGGGTGGCAGCGCTGGAGTTTCAGCAAATTCTTGTGCTTTCGTCTCCTCGTCATTGTCATCGATAGGCCTACGACTCGTAGTACGAGGCTGTGCAGAGGACAATGGGTTGTGCTTTCTGGCACTAATACGACGTTCCTCTTCATCATCTGAAGCTCCCATCGAGGTATCAGAGTCTTCATCAGTGTCGTGAATATACGCTGCCTTCATCGATTTCTCAATTGAAGGAATAGGATCTTGTGCTGGTGTCCCAGACGGCGGTGGCATTTTAGGTGCGATGCGTTCGATGGTCATTTCGTCTTGGAGTTGACGTTCAGCAATTGGCGGGACCATAGTAACTTTCGTTGGTTCGTCGTATGTGTCAATGTCGACTGAGCTTGCCGACGAACCTGAGCTTGTCGACGATACGCGCCGCTGTTCGATCTCGAGTTCGCGTTGACGCAACAGTTCGAGCTCCCGTCCACCTTTCATAGGCGCAGCTGTTGGCATTGCGGCTGTGCTCATGCTGTTCAGCTCAATAGGAATGGTCGAAGCCGATGTTGTAAGTGCACTCATATCCAGTGGAGGCGCTGTGTCTGGGTAATCCATCGTAGAATCAAATGGACCAAAGTCAGGAGCAGCCGTGTGGTCATTTAATGTAGCTCCGAAAGCGCCGAAGTCACTTGGGGGCTGGTACATCGGTGGGGGTGCATCGAAGTCGTGCTTGTCGCGACTTGCCTGCTGAAGTGCAGACATGTAGGCGTCCGGCATACGGTGATCGATGCTAGAGCGGGTCATGTAGTTGTTTTCACGTTGTAGTTGAGCTAATCGTTCCCGGCTACTCAGCTCCTGCAACCGGCTGAAATTGCTCATATTGTGCCCCCCAGTCCCCAGAAGCATGTCACTGCTGTTACTGCGTGGCAGCCCACTCTGTTGACGTCGTGAAGAACCGTTAGCAGGACGATCGAAAATGGAAGCAGGGGGCGCTGCAGCCGGTGGCCCTGGCATCTGCAATGTGTAGCGACCTTCGCCTCGCGCAATGGGGTCATCCAATGATAGACTCTGGCTAGGTCGGAAGTCGGACGGCCGCATGCGTTGGCTTTCACGGCGGTCGCGCGAACGGCTGTAATCTTGTTGCTGTTGCTGGTATCGTTGAGATCTCTGGTACAAGTCACCGTCAGGCTCTCCTCGAGTACGATGACGAGAAGTTGAAGGCGGCATATCAGCGCCAAAACCAGGAATTGGCGACGTGCTGGACATTCGCCTACGTGACGGCTTCTCACGTCGCATAGACTGCAAGAAAATCTTGGGGGCATCCTCCTCACGGTGTCCATGACGGCCTCCTACACGCGATGTCATATAAGACGCCCGACGCTCGTCGTCATGGTAACCTAGGAAGCTCATCGACATCGTTGACGAATGTGGTGCTTCAGCCAACGCCGACGTGGGCTTCGGAGCGTTCGTAATCACCTGGAAACAGTGCATACAGATGCGTAGCTTGCGTACTTCGTCACCTCCATTCGTCGCTGCAAAGTTACGGTTCTCAATGGGGAACTCCTTGCTGCATGCAGCACAAACAACTTCGCCACACTTCCTGCAATTCAGTTTCCTCAGCAGCAGAAGCGAGAAGGAATCCTGGCACACAGCACATCTGGCTCTGTACTTCCTGGGTACAAGCTCCAAATCACTCAAATACCTCTGCTCGTTCAGTCGTTTGCTTCTCAGCATATTGCGCACTTGAGCGACGAAAAGCACTCTTGCCCTTAATAAACTGGCAGGTACAGGCGTGTGTTCCTTCAAGTTAATTTGAACGAGGTGAATAACATCCACATGTCCAGGCTTGTCTTCGCTCTCCACCACCACAAATCCAGAATGGTAGAGGCTTCCTCTCACCAGTCCAAACTCCCGCTTCAGCTCGTCACAACCTGGCAACTTAATCGAATGTTGGCCCAGCACCCATCCTTTGCGTCCTCTGGCATCAATGAACTTGTCCTGACACTCCAGATAGCAGAAATCTCGATGTGGCAAGCCATGAGGCATCTGCACGACCATCCACTTGGCTGTCACTTGATGCAACGGTTTTTCCTTTGTCCGTGGCGCGAGTGTGTGCAGCACCACACCGTCATAGAACCACTCTCTGTGGGCCCTCGCGAACTCCTTCATCTGCCGTGTAGAACCTAATTGGAAAAGAGAAGCCACTTCTTTCACTGTGCCTGGAACACTGGTGACACCACACATACTGGCAGCTGTGAGGGCTGCTCCAGTAGCAGAAGCGCGTGGAGAGCCCGCATAGATCTGCACACCATTGTTCTTCTCCACGTGGCGCCAGGCGATTGGTCCACCAGCACTACGTGCGCGCTCCACGAGCTCCTGAGCAGCTTCGCACGACTTGCGGACCAAATAGGCGCGTTCTCTGGAGGACAAGAGCGGCGGCTCGAAGTAGTTCTCACGTAGGGGCGTCCATACGCGGGAGGCGCCTAGCGACTCGTTGCTGGCCGTGGAAGCTGCCATGCGGGACGACGAGAGGCCCCCGCGAGCCATGAAGCTGCAGGAGTGATGGTCTCTTGCCTTCGTGACGTCGTTTTCGAGAGTGAGGAATGGCAAAGAGGCGAGGATGAAAACAAAAAACACGTGGAACGATGCTCTGACTTCTATCCGTCCAATTGCAAGTGACGCAGAGATCGTGGAAACGGTAAAATTGTAGGGAAGGAAGGGTAGAGATGGGACATTGAGACGATTTGAGCCGGACAGAGTGGATGTTGCCACTGAAGGGTTCACCGAAAGCTGTGCAAAGTGGAAAAATGAAAAGAAAAAACCTTTCATGTACAGTATCGAACGATTGAATTCATACTGCTTTTCGTAGGTTAACTGATGCATTAGGTAGTACTAGAGGTATTCTACTTTGGTAGAGCGTGCATGCGAACGTCATGCTGGTCGTTTGCACCCAGCCGTTGCCAGCGTAGCGAAAGAGGGTTGTGGTGGTGCCAACAGTTTGTAATACGGCAAAGACGAGGACGAGACTTCACCAAGCAGCTCCATGCATTTGGCAAACGAAGCAAAAGATGGCCGACCTTCTCCAAACCTGTGCTCTCTTTTCTCCAGGCGGGAGTCATGAATTCGAGGATCCCACTTGGGTGGCCATTTTGCTGGGCAAGAAATGCTGGCAGGCCCTCGCGTCGTGACGACTCACAATGTCGCTTCAAGCGGCGACGTCGGAATTCAACGAACGCGCATGGACACCTCTGTAGTCGTGTCGTGGAAGCCCATTCCGTGCACTCTGTGCGGATCGCGCAGCTCCCTCTTTTCCTGCCTCGGGTGCTTCCCCGCTCCGACTCAGTCCGACTGCTCCGATTGCACTCGCTGCCTGTCCTCTTCGCTGTTTCTTTCGAGCTACGCTCGTCATCTCGTGGTTCCAACCTCTGTGCTTGTGCATGCGCAGCAACTCAACGTCGTTTATTTGAGACCTTGCGCGGGCGTCTCCACGACCCGACGAACTACTGCTGGTCACTTTGCTGCGTAGCCTCAACTGTTGCAGATTAATATATCTGGCGGGCATTGCCCGCAGTTGTGCTTCGCCAAACGTGACTTCACCATCTTGCAACATGTTCGCAGAGACAACGTATCAATATCTTAACCAAACACAATGGCATTCTGTTCACGCGACAGCTTGGGTAAACCTGTCGAGATATCTACTGTTCTGCACGAACTCGAAGAAGTGACCCTGTCCTTGGTTCATTAACTCTACTGGTGGCGCGAGCTCGACCACCCGACCGCCGTCAAGCACGAGCACGTGGCCAGCATCCAGAATCGTATCCAGTCGGTGCGCAATGGTAAGCACCGTCGACGCTGCGAACGCTGTGCGGATCACTCGTTGCAGTTTTTGGTCCGTCCTGTGGTCGATCGCAGCTGTCGCTTCGTTAAAAGCCACGATGTGCGAGTGATGGAGCAAAGCGCGAGCCATGCACAGCATCTGCCGCTCGCCTACGCTAAAGTTTTCGCCGTTCTCCCCGACAACAGCCATCAAATTTTACGAGTCCGCTGCGATGCGCACACTCAACCCGGCCTGACGAAGCGATTCCCATACCGGTAGCTCATGGTCCCTATACTCATTAAACGGGCCAAGGTAGCTGCGTCCCCTTGAACAGTACTCGGCTTTGTGGAACGATCGACAGCTTCTGACGTAGCGCTTCACACCGATCTTGCTCACATCCACACCGATTGACACACAACCAGCAGCAGCCAACTCGTTAATGCAAAAGAGTCATCGTTAGGCTGGATTTACCAGCACCAGTACGACCAGAAAATCTTCTAGCCACCTTGGATCTTAAAGCTCATATCACAAAGTACCAATTCGCCGTCTGCTTGTACCGAAATGAAACCTTTTCAAACAGCTCCGGTGGATGGTCATTCAAGCAGGCATAATCCATCGTTGGAATCTGAGCCGGTGCCTCCTGTTCGATTTCAACATGCTCCTGCATCCGCTCCGGGCCCACTACCAACGTCTCCACTACATGTAGTGTCAGAATCTGGACAATGCCTTTCAAGTTGGCTGAAACTCGGGAGCACGCCTGAAAATACCAAGGCGATGATAGCAACGTTCAGGTGGCCAGGGATGAAGTCGTGCCAAGTAGCTGGTTTCGGAGTGAAAGTCCAAGGAAAAACAGTACTGTGTACACACTGGTGGTCACGATGTCGAGTAATTCCAACGCATTTCATATGGTCTATTCCTTGATATTCTGCTCCTGAAAGCGGTCCAAATATCCTCCTTCCTCCATCAGATCAAAAAAGTGTCCTTCGCCCTTCTGAACAAGCTCAGTGGGGGTGGAGAGTTCTTTCGCTTGGCCATCATCCATGACTAAAATGCGGTCTGAGTCCAGAATCGTGTCAAGGCGATGCGCGATTGTGAGCACAGTCGACGATTTAAAGACCTCGCGAATAACTCGCTGCAACGCTTGATCTGTGGCATGATCTACCGCAGCAGTTGCTTCGTCAAAGATCACGATGCGGGACCTACGGAGCAATGAGCACACCATGCACAGCATCTGTCGCTCACCCACACTAAAGTTATCGCCATTTTCCTCTACAAGTGCATCGAGTTTACCATCCTCTGCTTCGATGCGAGAACCGAGCCCGACCCGACGGAGACATGTCCATAGCTCGTCGTCGTTGAAGTCGCCGAATGGGTCCAAGTAATTGCGCAGGGTGCCCTTGAACAATACAGGATTCTGTGGTATAATTGAGAGCTTCTCTCGCAGTGTTGTCAGACCAATGGTACTGATATCCACACCGTCGATTGAGATCGATCCGGCAGCGAGCTCATTGATACGAAATAGGGCCATGGTCAAACTGGACTTGCCTGCACCCGTGCGGCCAACGATACCAAGTTTCTCCCCGCCACGCACAGTAAAGCTCAGGTCGCGAATCACCAACTGGCCTTGATCTTTGTATCGGAAGCTCATATTGTTAAACTCGATAGATCCAGCTGACGGCCATTCTTCTGGGTGTGACGGACTGGGAGGATCGAGTGGACGGCGCGATGGTGCTTCTTGGACAATATCAGCATACTCTTGAAGCCGCTCCGGACTCACCATCATTGGCTCCACTTGGGAAAGCGCCTGAACCAGCCTCTCGAGGTTCTGGGATACCTTCAAAGCGTATGAAAAAGCAAGACCAATGACTGCCGCTCCGAGTTGATGACGGAGTAACACAAGCGAAGCTGTGACGATCAGCACTAAAACACTACCAACAAGCTGGATGTGCAGTGAGAACCACTGAGAAACGCACAATTTCCCGTACCAGATCTTGCTGTTTTCGTCCAACTTAATACTGTTTATGATCTGAAAGCGGTCCACATGACCACGGCCGTAAGCTCGAATAACTGCTCCGCCATCCACTGCTTCGGACAAGTGATTCAACACAGGGGCCTGAGTTGTCTTGGATAGTCGCTGCAGTTCTCGAGCAGGACGAATGTAAAATGATCCAATGCGATAGTACAGGTATACAATCGGAAGGAGAAGAAATCCCTTTGAACGGATTACAATTGCAGCGGTGGCTGTGCTGCATCCAACAGAGAAGATCGTCGACGACATTCGGCTGAACAGTTGTGGAATGTTAGCGTCCACGACGGACACGTCTCCACCATAGCGCGTCAAAATACGTCCAATTGGGTTTGCATCGAAAAAACGCATGGGTGCATGCATGAGAGCCTTTGTCATAGCGTCAAACATCCGTCGTGCTGCTCTTAAGCCGTAAACAGCCGTCATATACATACGCGCGAAAACCATGAACGCTGAAGCAAGACCAAGTGCAGTATAGATACTCAGTCGGTAAGACGTCGATGCAGCACTGTTCACACTGTCGCTCGACCAAGCGCCGAGCCAAAAGTCACTGGAAATCTGAAGAGCTTGCCAGCACGCAGATGTCATCAAGAAGACCAACACAATCGGAAAACCACCAACGGCACGGTAATATGCAGTGAATACGTGATTGCTCACGTGTCCATCTGCGCGTTCCTCTTCGTCCACAAGCCTCCCCAATTTTTTCAGATCAGCAATGTTATCACTAGTAGCAGAGGACAAACTTCTCGGTTTTGCCTCTACGCACGGGGTGCATGGTGAAATCAAAGCCATTTCATTGTCACATTCGTGAGTTTCTTCTGCCAACTCAAGGGTGTTGATGCGATCACTGCCATTATCGGTGCGAACTTCTTTGCCTAGAAGTACATCCGTTTCGAGATATCCGTCACCGTTCATCTGCCCATGGCTCACACTACTCGATGATCCAAAGTTGACAATCCCATACGGATGGACAGCAAATGGGGACACAAGTGGCACCTCAGTATCAATCGGATTTTCAACATGGCGCGTTTCCACTAGTGTCCCGACATCATCAATAGTCACTGCTCGTGTAATGCGCGACGACTCAATGATCTCAGGATTGTGCGTCACAAGAATGATCGTTTTGTTCTTGAGCAACCCCAGCATGCATTTTTGAAAGATCTCGTTCTGCACGATAGCATCCACAGCTGACAGAGGAGAATCCAGGATGTAGACACTAGCGTTGCTGTAGCAAGCGCGAGCCAATGCAATTCTTGCCTTTTGCCCCCCTGAAAGATTAATACCACGCTCACCGATTTCGGTGGCATCACCCGCTGGTAGCGACTGCAGATCTGCCGTCAGTGCGCAAGCATCCAACACCTTCTCGTACTTCTTACGGTCGTAGAGGAGGCCAAATAGAATATTATCGCGCACAGTCATGTTTTGAATCCACGGCTGCTGCGAGCAATACGCTACACTTCCACCAACAAAAACCGTCCCGTTGTGCTTCACCATTTCACCAAGGACTGCTGAGCATACAGACGACTTGCCGCAACCCACGGGCCCGTGCAATACTAAAAACTCTCCAACCTTCACTTCCACATTCACATTTCTTAGTACTGTAGTCTCGTGATCCCAACCGAACTCGCCGTCCTCGACTGCAACAATAACCTTCTTGATGGCATACTTTTCACCCAAAGGATGATCCACTGGTGTGACATCGTCAGGTACCAGCTCTGGCATCTCAAGGAAGGCCCTAATTCTTTCCAGAGCTACCTTGGATTGTACGAGCATCGGTACAATATTAGTGATCATGCGGAGTGGGCCCTGAATGAGCTGGAACAGCGCAATACTGGTGAAGACAATCGCTGGCGTCAATTTTTGGTGCATGACACCGGTATAAACCCCGAAAGACGTCACACTAATAAAAACAGGCATTCCCCAGAGCATGACGACACTCAAGCAAGCAAGCAAACGTCGTCGAAAAAGATGCTTCATCTCCACCGCTCTCGTGTCTTTAATCTGTCCCATCAACCGATCCTCCCAAGCGTTGAACTTGACAATCTCCACAGCCTTGAACACTTCCGTCACTTTCTTCATCCTGACATCTTTACTCCTTCTGTAGACTCGCTGGCACGCGAACATACACTTGGAAATGAGATGATTGACGCCCAGCATCGCCACAATCACACTAACTCCTGCAAGCGCCGCCATACCCAACACGTCATACAACATGTAGCTCACAATAACAATCTGCAGCGGAATTAGCCAGAGCTGATGGATCAAAAAGGCCGTATCCAGTATCGCGTCGCTATCCGAAGTGTACATGTTGGCAATAGCCCCCGTGGACTTGTCCCTGCGTGCCTCAGCATTTAATTTGAGCGTCTTCCTGAACATCAGTGTCTTCACCGATGCCACCAGCTTAATAGCGATGACTTCAGAATAAAATCTGGCGTAATTATCTGTCAGTGCCTGCAATACTTTAGCTGCAAAAAGCGTCACGACCCAGAAGCAAATAATCTGCAACACCGGTGCCTCGTCCTCTGGGTCCTCCTCCGCTAAAGCCGACAGACTAGAGACCACCTCCTTAAGTACGACGGGTCCCAATAAATTGCAAAGCATGGAGACGAGGAATGCGACGCCTGTAAGAAAGATACGGCGGCCAAAACACACGATCGTGGCTTTATACATGGATTGGGATGCCTCGTAGACGCTGGAGAAGCGGAAGGACACCGTGTTGGCCTGCAGATCCCAGCGTAGTGGCCACACGTCGTCTCCGTCGAGCTGTTTCTGCTGCCCAAGCGACATGAGTGGCCTCACCCAGTCAAGAAGAAGGCGAGAGAGCCAACTGGCGGCATCTTGAGGGTGGGGGCTGGACTGTCGCTTGGAGATGGAGAGATCGAAGGTGTCGTACGACTGAAGCGACAGCAGCTCCGGCGTCATGGCGACTGCTCTTGACACTGCCAATTGCGGAATGAAGTGAAGGGGTGAATGAAAATCAGGAGTGATGGTCAACATAAAAGTGCGAGGAGATGTATGACATGGAAACTGAAGTTGCTAATTTCCTGTGTGGAGACTCCCCACTAAATGATCAACAAGCCTTGTTAGGTTGGTTGCTATCGCTGAGATGGGTGCTCTATGGACATGAACAGCTCGCGTTGGGGGGTATCATCAATGAGATACGTTGTTTACACCCTTTTCTTGCATCAAAATGATTTTAAACGGTGAGCAAGGTAACTTTTTTCAATGGACAGCAAGTCTTGCTGAGCTTTTGGTAGGGTGTGTTCATCGCAAAAGCAGCTCCCAAGGAGGAGACTGGCCTATTTCGCCTTTTGCCACCTCAATCTGACTGGTGGATGCCACGCACGTCGACTGGTGACTGATCTCTTACTTTACCAACATTCTTGCTTGGTGAGGCCACAGGAGAGAAGTTCCTACCGTCTTTCAGGCAGCTACTTTAAAATTCATTATCGATTCCAGAATTGACATCAACTATACCTGTTCAAGATCTTCATTCAACCACTGCATCTCCACTTCAGCTCGTTGCAATCGCTGCTGTGTCTTGGAAAGATCGTCGATCAATTTGTCCCGTTCATATGTCAGTTGGGCCACAAGTTTTTTCAGCTCCAAAGCACATGAACCATTAGCGACCAGTTACGGACAATCGTTATCTACTACGCTTTACCTTGTCGCGCTTCCTCCACTTCAAGTGAACATCAGCATCTTCTATCGCCCGCTCAAACCTCACCGACGGAGTTTCTCGGATACTTATTTCTGGCAATGGAGTGACCGCAGGATTCGCTTCTTCTTGTTTTCCCCCCACAAAATAGCAGGGTAATTTGTGGTTGCACAGCACCTGTCTGTCTTTCTGCGTCCACAAGTCGAGGAATTTAGTGTCCATATCCTGTTTTGATCCCCGCTGGGACAGATCGAAGAAACCGGCACCAACATCGACACTCTGAACAAGGAACTCGTCCTTGATTATATCCTGCAACAGCATTTGGTCACATTGTAGAAGGATTACAATCGAAATCGAGCTGTTGGGGTTCACGATGCCTTGATTGGGTTGCACCAGATAACCGAGCGGTCGCGTTGTCATCATCTTGAAAGCTATCGTCCTACTAGTACAAGTGTTCCTAATCGTTAAAACTATCTGCGGTGCGCTGCCGTGCTGCACATTGAAAACCAGCGAGCACGGATCAAAAATTACACTTGCCATCTTGCAAATGTGGTAATCCACGTTCTGATGTCGCTTGTTGTCAAGAAATGACAGAACTGTAACGTGTCTATTGACCCTGCACGCCGGGTGTTGATCGTCAGTGCCAATTGGCCCAAGAATCCGCAGGCTGTCGGCAACAGAACGTCTGAAGCCCCGCCGGTGAGTGTGCCCGTTGACCCACCACCTATTTGTATTAACCGTCTGTCTGTCTGTCGTTCGTGTAGTCTACCAGTAGCTAGCTAGGCCGCCGATAGGGTCTACTCTGTCCGTCTCACGCCGACTTGAGCTGTCGCCCGTCGCCACTTGGACACTACACCGAGTGTGTATCGCCCTTCACGTACGCAGTCTCGGCCGACTAGAAGACCGTTGTCCTCTGCTCGTCGTCCGCGTGATCCGTCCAGCCGTTCCGTCCGTTCGTCAAGTGGAGCCCGCGTACACCGTCGTGCACCGTTCTCACCGTCCACCGTTCGTCTTCCACCGTCCACCGTTCGTCGTCCACCGTCCACCGTTTGTCGTCCACCGTTCGTCTTCCACCGTACTCCTTCCACCGTCCACCGTTCGTCGTATTCGCCGTGCTCCAAGTCGGCAAAGTCGTCTCGAGAGGTCGCTTGTGTTCCAGCTGGCTAATCCGGAAGTCTTCCCAGCTGCCGAATCCAAAGTCCCGCGTGTCTCTCTCTCTGACCGCAAAACCAAAAGTCTACGTGTCTCGCTGACTGCAAAATCTAAAGTGAGCGCTGCTTAGCTTCCAGCCGTCCGTCGTTGGGTACAGCGATCTTCTAGGTGTCCTGAGACGAAGTGATCCCACTCGGTCGCCCATGCTGCTCATCCGTCGTCCGGCTGCTCACTTCAACCGGGCTGCCAGTCACTTCAAGTTGAGGTCCATTACACGTCTTCCCCCACCCAAGGGTCTTCCACGACTCTTTCGGCCTCGTGATATCGTTCGTAGTCTGCCAAGGAAACCCATCTGGCCGTTGGTCGTCCGTCTGATGTTGTCCAATGCCTTCCGTCGTTCGTCGTCCACTGTCGAGGGTCTCCAATCGGAAAGAGTTGATACTCCAGTACATAGTGCCCAGCCTTGTTTCGTTTTCGCCGTCGTCTTCGCTCCACCAGCTGTCCACTCGTGTAGTACCGGCCCGTCGTGTTGTCCACTGCCGTTCGGTTTCTTTTGCCGCCTCCAGTAGTCGTTGATCGCCTATCAATCGCCGCCGCTGCTCGTACAGGCGCTGCTGCCGTCTCGTCATGGCACTCCGTGTTTTCGTAGAGTAACTGTTCGTCGACATCCGCGGCTATTTCAGACAATGGGCTTCCAGGCTCGTAATAACTCGTCAAGAAGGACACATGAGCTATTATCTCCTCCGTCTCACCCGTCTGATCTTCTCGTATTAGCCGAAAATTGTCGTAGCCAACAGGTTCAGCGATTCGTAAAGGTCCCATCCATTGGTGCACAAACTTCGTCGCGTTTTGGCCACGAGGTGGGTTATATAGCCACACCCGATCACCAACCTTAAATTCTCGTCGATTTCGCACGTTCCTGTTGTAATAGCGTGCCTGCCGTTCCTGTTCCCGAATCCTCGCTTGTTCAGCACACTGTTGCGCTCTTGTCATCGCCGCTAACAACTGCTTGTGATAAGTAGTGAGCTCTCCAGCTTCCGTCATCGCCGTGCGTCGTAGTAATTCATTCGGAGATCGTAGCCTTCTACCCATCATCAACTCGTTCGGCGTTAGTAGTACCGTTGAATGCCTTGCGGAATTGTACGCATAGGTCGCGAAGCGTACCCACAAGTTCCAGTCTCTTTGAGTCTCGTCCTGCATAAATATTGCCACGCAGTCTTTCCAAGTACGATGAAACCGCTCTACCAACCCGATCGTCTGTGGCCTGTATGCTACTGCATTGGTTTGACGGGCTTGCAGCATCGTCATCAGTATGTCAAGGATACTACTGGTTAATTCCGGGGCTCCGTCAGTAAGTAGCTCTCGAAAACTCCCGAACTTCAGCACCACTTCTTCCAGAAGGAACGTCGCGATATCTTCAGCCTTATGTTGTCGTACGCATCGGGCCACCACATAACGGGTTACATATTCCACGGCTGCTATAACAAACCGCTCTCCGTTGTCTGCTGTTGGAAAAGGCCCAGCCACATCGAGTGCCCATCGGTCACACACGTCACCTCCACGTATACTGCGCAACGGAGGAATAACTTCGCGTGGTCGAGCTTTACGGCTTCCGCATTCCGGACAGCCTCTGATCCATTGGTTTACCGCTCGTCTCAACTTCGGCCACCAATATAACTGCGCCACTCGTCCATAAGTATGGGGTCCTCTCAGATGTCCTGCCCAGATCGATCCATGCATTTCCTTGAACACAACTGCCCAAAGCGTTGGTGGTAACAACACACGCCATCCATTGTTCGTTTCAATCACCGCCAGTCCGAATCGAGTCTCAACGTTCATGCCTCGGTATTTACCTTCAGTCAGCGCCTTCTTAACAAACCTGCTCGCCTTTTGCGCTTCTATGATCTCAGTGTCCGTCAGTTGCAGCGTCGATGTCTCTAGTTCACCGTCATCGCCGTCATTCTCGCCACTAGTCGCTATTGGTTGCGTTGGACTGCTGGTTGCTGCACTCGTTTCCGGTTCTCTCACGTTCTCGCGCTGACCACTGCCCGTCGCAGCACGTCGCTTCGTTGCCAACTCTCTTTGTTCACTTTCTTCGTTCTTGCGCCGCTTAGGCCCCGTCAGCTGCCGCCTCACAGGTTCCTGAATTGCATTCGTTACCGCCACTTCACTCAGTGCCGTGTGCGCCGCCGTCGTGTTCGTTTCTGAGGGCCGTGCTGTCACGTTGCTCACTGGCGTCGTGTCATTTAGGGTCGCCGTAGCTTCCGTCTCTGTAGCCACTATCGTTGATGATACAGTATCATTCGGCCGTTCATCACTTTGCGTACGCTGGACTCCATGTACATGTACATCGTCTGCAGGAACAGCACCTGAGTTCGCGTCGTCTTCAGTCATCCGGGTGTTCTCATCTTCTGCCGTCGTCACCGGGGATGCTACCACCGTCTGTTCGTCAGCGAATCTCACCCGCTTCTGCTCCCGTTCTCTTATACGTGTACTCCTTCGTGTCGTCGGCGCCACTGCCGTCCGTGTTCGCCGCCGTTGTGCCGTTTGCGTTGGGTTAGTTGTCACCGCCGCTGCATTCGGTGTCTCCTGATCCACTACCGCTTGACCACTATGGCTCGCCGCCGCTGTGCCGCTTGTCGCCGTCTCCGTCGGTGTCAAACCGTTCGTCACTGCGTTGCATGTCGCCGTCTCTGCCGGTGTTAAGTTGCTCGTCACCGGTGCAGGCGCGTCGTCGTTGCTATTCGTCGTACCAGTCGTACTGCTCGGGTTCGTTGTTTTGGCACGCGTCGTCGTCCTCGCGTCGGTCCCAGCACCTGTATTCATCACTTCCGCATCGTCAGCCTTCTCGTCCAGTTCGTTAGCTTCGCCATTGTCCACCGTAGTGTTTCTCGCCGCCATTAACACTAGCGCTGATGTAGCTTTCACAGTCGTATCCCTTATATCAAGCAGGGTAGCCGTTTCAGCTGCCGTCTTCGTCATTTCTTCATCGAGCGATACTACCGATGTCGTTCGCCCGCGTCGTTGTTGTACTACAGCTCGTATTGCTGCAGGGGCATCCGTCACTACACCGCGTACTGGTGCGCGAGACAACGCATCCGCGACCACGTTTGTTGATCCAGGCCTATACTCTATACTAAAGTCATACTCTTGCAGAGTTAGTGACCATCGATGTAGCCGTCCAGCCAAGTTCGGTCGTGTCATCAACCACTTCAGGGCTGCATGATCCGTCACAATGCCGAAGGTTCTGCCATACAGGTAGGGTCTAAACAGCTTTACCGCCCACACCACTGCTAAGCATTCCAGCTCCGTTATCGAGTAGTTGGCTTCAGCGTGATTGTTTACCTTCGACGCGTACGATACTGGCTGCCATCCGTGTCTGAAGTCCTGCATTAAGCACGCACCTAGTCCCACCTGGCTCGCATCCGTTACCAGTCTAAACGCTCGCTCAAAATCCGGGTATTTCAGTACAGGGCGCGTAGTCAGGAGGTGCTTAATTCGCTCAAATGCAAACTGTTGCTCTTCCGTCCATTGCCAAGGGCAGCTCTTCTTCAACAGGCGAGTCATGGGCTCTGCTATCGACCCGAACCCTGCGATGAATTTCCGGTAGTAGCCTGCCAAGTGAACAAATCGCTTCACTTCGGTAGGGTCTCCTGGTCTCGGAAAGTCCTTTACTGCATTCACCAATCGTTCTGTAGGTTGAACCCCTTGGGCACTTAGTGTGTGTCCCAAATATTCCATGGATTCGGTCACGAACATGCATTTCTTCAATTTCAGGCTGAGACCAGCAATTGCAAGGCGTTCCAGTACACTCGCCAGTTCCACAATGTGCCGCTCTATGTCGCCCTTCGTAAAAATCACGATATCGTCTAGGTAGACCAGACACGTTGTCCAGGTTAGTCCACGTAGCACTCCGTTCATCAGGCGTTGAAATGTGGCTGGTGCGTTGGTAAGGCCGAATGGCATTCGTTTGAATCGGTAGAGTCCTCTTTTCGTCAGAAATGCCGTTTTATCGCGATCACCACGGGCAACAGTTATCTGCCAGTACCCTGCCTGTAAGTCGAGTGTGGTGAAGAGTCTAGCACCTCCTAGCGCTTCTAGTGTCTCATCGATCCGCGGTAATGGATACACATCCCTCTTCGTCACTCCATTCAACGCCCGATAGTCTACGCAAAATCGAACTGATCCATCTTTTTTCTTCACCAGCACAACTGGGAAACCCCATGCGCCGTTACTTTCCTCAATTACACCTGCCTTAAGCATCGTATCCACATTCTCGTCAATAGTGGCGTCCTCTGTCTGAGCTTGTCGTCGTCTCTTCAGTAGAATCGGCCTCGCATCGCCAGTGTCAATATGATGTTCGACATCCAATGTAGTGGCCGGCGGACAGTCCTTGGGTGCTTCTGTCAGTGTCCGATAGCTCCGTAACAACTGTGTCACCAGATCTCGTGCGCCTTTATCTTCTACTCCGACCTGTATGTCTTCTTCGTTATCGAGTGGGGTGTCGGTATCACCTAACTTGCCCAGCCATTCACGTAGTCGGTCAGTCTTTAGCTCCCCGTTCATCGCGAGCGTTTCCATGTCAGTACTCAGCGGTATCCACACACCGAGTTCCTTCTTGTTTGGCAGTTTGACACGACCACCGTGTGCGTTTATGACTGGCACCAGTGCCTTACCATTGCGGACTTTAGTTACTGCGGCTGCCATCAGTACAGCACCCGTGTCACTCGTAGGTATGAACACGCCTTCTTCGCCTTCTGGAGCTGAAACTGCGACTTCGACTGGCTGTACCGCTCGTTTTGCCATGTTAGCGGCTCCTGCTAGCCTTACACTTGCTGTGGTTCCTTCTCCTTCGCCTGTACGGAACGGTATCACGACTTCTTGTTCTCGCTCCTCGTATCGAACCTCACCACCGTCAAAGTCCATAGTTGCTCGGTGTCCGTTCAAAAAGTCAACTCCAACCAGAAACTCATCCGTACATCCTTCCACAATACAAGCCATGATCGTCACCGGTTGACCGAAGACATTGGTCATCTCAAACCGCCATACTCCCAGAACGTCCAAGAGAAAACCGCCAATTCCTTCGACATGCGTCACCGGGGCCGGCTTCTTCACTCGCTCACCACGCATCATCCAAGCAGTGCCCGCCACAGAATACCTTGCACCACTGTCGATCTTAATCGCGTGCTGTTGTCCTTCGACGGTCATCATCGCCGTGGGTAATCCATCGCTGGCTTCCGCTTCTTCAATCACGCGAGTGTTGCCACCCGAGGCCGCCAGTACCTTCATCTCGCGTACCAGACTCACTCGGACATTTTCTGAGCTCGTACGGTCCTTGCCTTGCTGCCAGCGTTCCGCTGCTTCTCGTCGCGCATCCGCTGCTTGTTTCTCTCGGCGTTTCCGTTGCTCTTCATCCAATTCAGCGACCGCTCGTTCCACTTCATCGTCCGCTGTGACTGTCGTTCGCTTCTCTAATGCTTTCTGTACTCGGCGTTGTTTGTCAACTCGCCGTGACTGTCTCCGCACTTGTCTAATGGCAGCTACACTCATTGGCTCCGGTACCTCATCAGAGTGGTTGTTGTCGGCACCGATACCTTCGTCAGTAGTCCCGTCCTTCGCGTCCAGCGCTTTTCCGCCTTCCCCAGTCACAGAATCATGGTTCAGATCTCTGGCGCCTTCCCCAGTCGCAGGAACGTCCGTCCTCACTTCTTTCTTCCTTCTCCACTCGTAGCGTTTCGTGGCCATCGCCGGCCGCACAGTCGCCACGTATCGAGCCGCCCGCATCTTCATATCATCCTCCGGTGGCTCTGTACACCCATCCAATTCATCATTCAATCGTGCGTCGACCGCCATTCTCACTGCCGCCGTGCACCCGTCCTTCAGCAGCATATCCTCGTCTGCTACCGTTCTCGTCGTATTCGCGTCACCGGTCGTCGCTGATTGATCACCTGCGACCGCCGTTCGCTGGAGCTGTTCCGTTGCTGCCGGGCGCCGTATGCTCCTTACGACGACCGCTCCCCGTTTCCCTTGATCGGTGGGCGCTGGGCTCGCGTCGCTAGGTATGCGTCATTTCGTGCTTTTGCTTCCACGTCGGGACATTCTTTCGCGAAGTGGCCCTGGTTGCCGCACGCGTAACAGACCACCTGTCCAACTGGCCGTATGGCTGTCGTCGTCTCCGCCGTCGACTGGGAGGGCTCAGCTGCTCGTATCGCTCGGGTTGCTGCTTTCGAGCGCTTCGTCTTTTGTTTCTTCGTTGTTCTGGTGGAGGGTAGCGAGTCCACGTCGTCGCTCTCACTATCATTTCCGCTGTCGGCCGCCCGGATGATCTTGACCTTGGCCTTCTTTTCCACCTTCTGTACTGCTGGCTTCTTGGTCTCCTCTTCCGTGGTTTTGGCCGGACGTTTTCTAAGTGGACGAACAGCCCAGTATCTGCCGTTCCAAGTTCGTCCGTCGGGGATGTCCCAGATGCCAGTGTACTTGTTCCAGACGCCTTGTGGGTTTGAAAATATTGCCCAGTCGGGATCAGTTGGTGCTGCATACGCTGTTGAATTGGTCACTCCTCGAACACCTACTCCAGGAACCACCATCGCATGACCTGCTGGATCTCCGATCGGTGCCGGATACGTCGTCTGTCCAGTAATCCATTCTTGCCCAATGTTCTTCATGCCGAGAGCTACGTTGTCAAACGGATCGTCGACCTCCGTTGCCTTGTCTACAGCCTGGTCAAGTGTCTTCGGCTTGCTCTCGCGGACCAGCTGACGCGTCGTTTTCGGTAAGTTCCTGATAAACTGGGCCAACAGGACTCTCTCGCTCACTTTATTTTCACCTCTGGCTTCTCTCAATCCAGCCGCGAAGTCGGCAAACGTCTCGCCCGGCATCAGGAAGCGCTGATTTACTCGTAGCTCTGCCTGCGATTTATCCGGTCGCTCTCCGTATCTTCGCTTGAGTGCCGCCTTCAGCTTCGTCCAAGTTCTGTTTTCGGGCTTCATTCCTTGGTCGGACTGTACCCAGAAGCGTGCTGCGTCTTCCTGCAACTTATTTCCCACAATGTAGTACAATTCACCATCAGTCCAATCGCCACGGCCCGATATCCGTGCGCCTTCCAAAGCGAGATCCACTTTCTTGATCCATGTGGAGACAGAATGGTTTGGGGAAGGTTGGAACGCCGTGAGTTCTAGGTCGCGGATGTTCTTTCGTCTTCCGTGTCGAGGTGCAGGAGCTGTCGTTTGTCCAAGGTTCCTGTTCTCAGTGTCTCGTGGAACGTCTCCAGGTCCGCCATCGTCATCGTCACTGGAGCTACTGCTGGAGCTACTATCGTCATCATCGTCGTCCTCATTGTCCATGTCACGGGTGTACATGACGTGCCTAGTGTCTGTCGTGGCTGCCGTCGCCGGAGGTGCTGTCGTATCTGACGTAGTCGTCAGTGCCGTCGTACCAGGTTGCACCGTCGTCGAGTGACTTGCTGCTGTCGCCACCGCTATTTCCAGCGAATCCAGCCGGGCGTTCATGCGATTCATAGTTTCTGAGAGCTGCAGAAGCACGTTCGGGAGGCCTGCCATCTCACCGGCCGCTGGTATGGTCGTGGCTGCCGTGCCCGTACCCGTACCCGCCGTTGTCGCTCCAACTGTTGGTCGCTCATGGGTCGTTTCTTCACTTGGGTTATTTTGAGTGTCGGGAACTGGCTCAGTGGACGTTCCCACATCATCTCCCTTAGTCTCTTCATCAAGGTCACTACGTCGAGGCTGGTGACTGTCGTCGTCGCTACCATCACCGTCCGTAGGAGGAACTGCCGCACTCTCTGTCGATGGAGCAGGCGCCAGCTCGCTCATTGGTATCGCCGTCGTTTTCTTCGAAGCCGGTCGTTTCGTCGCTTGAGCAGCTGATACGGTAATCACTTTCGTACGTGCCATATTCTTATCTGTATCTTGCTCACGCCCCTGTATGACCACCATGTAACGTGTCTATTGACCCTGCACGCCGGGTGTTGATCGTCAGTGCCAATTGGCCCAAGAATCCGCAGGCTGTCGGCAACAGAACGTCTGAAGCCCCGCCGGTGAGTGTGCCCGTTGACCCACCACCTATTTGTATTAACCGTCTGTCGTTGTTTCTGTCTGTCTGTCTGTCGTTCGTGTAGTCTACCAGTAGCTAGCTAGGCCGCCGATAGGGTCTACTCTGTCCGTCTCACGCCGACTTGAGCTGTCGCCCGTCGCCACTTGGACACTACACCGAGTGTGTATCGCCCTTCACGTACGCAGTCTCGGCCGACTAGAAGACCGTTGTCCTCTGCTCGTCGTCCGCGTGATCCGTCCAGCCGTTCCGTCCGTTCGTCAAGTGGAGCCCGCGTACACCGTCGTGCACCGTTCTCACCGTCCACCGTTCGTCTTCCACCGTCCACCGTTCGTCGTCCACCGTCCACCGTTTGTCGTCCACCGTTCGTCTTCCACCGTACTCCTTCCACCGTCCACCGTTCGTCGTATTCGCCGTGCTCCAAGTCGGCAAAGTCGTCTCGAGAGGTCGCTTGTGTTCCAGCTGGCTAATCCGGAAGTCTTCCCAGCTGCCGAATCCAAAGTCCCGCGTGTCTCTCTCTCTGACCGCAAAACCAAAAGTCTACGTGTCTCGCTGACTGCAAAATCTAAAGTGAGCGCTGCTTAGCTTCCAGCCGTCCGTCGTTGGGTACAGCGATCTTCTAGGTGTCCTGAGACGAAGTGATCCCACTCGGTCGCCCATGCTGCTCATCCGTCGTCCGGCTGCTCACTTCAACCGGGCTGCCAGTCACTTCAAGTTGAGGTCCATTACAGAACAAAGAAAGAAATCGACTTCACCACTCACTACAAACCTACATCCCTGGTTTCTTGTTGCGCTGCTTCCCATACATCACGAGCGTAGATTGTAACTTGTTGCAACTGTTGTTGAGTCGTGGCTAAATCCTTCGCCAAGGTATCTCGCTTCAACGTCAGCTGTGCTACAACCTCCATCAACTTTAGGACGACACGGCATGAGCATTTAATATAAAACCACACAAGATCAGATTTCCCACCAACCTCATCATATTTCCTTTGCAGCATGACAGTATCTTGCGCTTGACTGCAGCTCTTAATGGTCTCCAAACCTTCCTTAGGCGCCGACACCTGTGTCAGTACTTCGTTATCTCTGTCTTCCGGGCCGCCTCTGGATTGCCGTAACTGCTGCTGCAGCTGCTGCACCTCGTCCGCAGTGTCTCGATAAAAGAAACACATCAACTCCTTACTGGAGACCGATTGCCTGTCCACCTGCTTCCACACCCTTGAGAGCTCACTCGCCATCTCCTTTGAAGTTCTCCGCTTCGACCGAGCATAAAAATTCGGATCTACCTCCACTGTGGAGGCTCCACACTTTGGACAAGGAACTTGTCGTTGACCCGCCGTCTCTGAACTGTATCCAATTGCAGCAATGCATTGCACTCTTCCTTCAGCAGAACCAACGTGACTGACGCTGTACTGTTTGGCTCTATAAAACCCTGATGAGGTTGCACCAAGTAGCTATGGAGTCGCTTTGTTTTCACTTTGAACGCAACCAACCCATCCTCCGACGTATTATATAACGTTAAGGTCGTCTTGGGCTCAGTATTATGCTGTAGATGGAACTTCACAGTCTGTGCAGGCTCCAGGATCACACTCGAGCAGGGCGGCAGCTCCACGTCCACCATGTTTCGCGTACAATCTGATTCTACATCAACGTTAACGTAATCCGAGCTTTATTCTGTATGATACAGGTTAAAAAATCTTCTTTTCATTCAATGAAATCATCTCAAACCAATCTCATCACCCATTGGCTGTAAATCACATCTTACAAAGCCCCATACAATTATACCTGTCAACAAGCACGCAATGCTTGCGGGCTTCGTAGTGCCCCACGCGCACTACCGAGTGTTCCACGGGGATCCAGCGGCAGATTCACAGCATGCAGCGCCCAATGACCAGTTCCCCTTGGCTCTGAGCCCTCGTAGAGTGGAGGCTGCTCCTACAGACCTCCATTTGAGGGAGTTCGCCCAGTTAGAAGTCCAAGTGAAGGCGCTACAGCTGCAGGTAGCTCAACACGCGAGCCCTAAGGCTATGGGGCAGGCACTGGCTGGATCTCTAGCTGAGTGCTTCCTGTTCTACTCGAGGCTGCTTACAGTAGAATCATTTCCCTGGCCAGACTTCCTGGCGGCCGTGTTCACGAAAATGGCCGAGCACTTTGCTACAAGGTAGAACGAGGTAGAACTCTGGATTTTAGAAAAAATATGTACTGATTTTACTGTTTTCTTACTGTAGCGAGAATGAGATCGTCAGGAGCGCTATTTTACGGGTCTTCCAGAGAGCAAGAGCCCATTTAGCACAAGTGAACGACCCTTCTAAGGTTGGTAGAACGGGTAAAACGGTGAAAATATGGTAGAATGCTAATCGGACATTGCTTTTTATTATGGCTGATAGCTTCTAGGTCACTTATCGGGGTTATTGATGCTTCCAGCGTCGAGGACGTTGACGCTGCAGATGCTGGCGACGATGCCGTCGCTGCTTGTGCACGACACTTCCCTGCAGGAACAGATCCTGAAGGGGCTTTCAGCTGATGATAGAGATGAACGCTCGGCTGCAGTTGAAGCCGCTAGAGCATTCCTCCCATTTTCCACGACGTTCCGGAAGGATATACTGACGCTGAGTCTGGAGGAGAAGTCAACAGCTTTGTGTTCTTTACTAGCGGATTCCGTTTCGAACGCTGCGGACGCACTACAAGCATGGACACATTGCGCGGAGCTGTATGAGCGATTGGTTGATGACAAGAGTGTGGTGGCAAGCTTGCGTGCTATGACGACGCTGACTGGTAATTATCTTGACACGTTGCTGGAGGTTCACGGGCAACTGCTGTATCACGTTCTTGATCAAGACCCCCGGGCCTTTGTGCGGAATTTTACGCTACTGGCTACACAGCAACTTGTTATCAATGGCGACGGAGACCACGACCAGCTAGCAACCGTCCTGGAAAGCCTTTTCTCAAAAGTCACAAGCCAGACAGCGTCGTGGCGGGTTAATACGCGCATCACATTGTCAGCTCTGCTTCTTCTTGAAAAGTGGTCGTCTAAAGTCCGGGATGTGGGTGAAAATGCAAAGAGACTTCTCAGTAACGCCAAGAACTTGCTCGCTACTGCTACAGATGAGCGGTTTGGGCAAGTTTACACGGCAATCATCACGAATATCGCTCGTCAAAAGCTGTCGCTAGAAGGTGCAACATCCCCCGAGCGCAGTGTTGACGAGCTGCTACTGCTGTTACATCCCCGAGCTGTCTACGCTGCCAAGGCCACATGGAATTACTCGTTGAAGGCGATAACTCGACTCAGTCAAGACCACCCTCAACAGCTCGCGAATTACGTTGCTACACGCTTGATTGAGTTGCTCTCAATCCCTGCTGACAGCAAATTGGACCCTGACGTCTTGAAACTTCGCAGAACTTTGATCTTCATGACCCTCGGAGCTCAGCTGCGACCGCCAACCGCTGGTATAATTCACAAGGAACTTCCTATGTTGCTGAAAGAACTGGCGCTTGTGGAGCAGGCAGACGCACGAAGATTGAGGGCAGTCGCAGCCACGATTTTTCTCTGGACGCAAGACGTGGCTCTTACTAACGGTGACGGCGAAGTTAGCAAAACTGTCGCCGAGTTTGAACGAGAACTCCTTAACCCTGAGCACTACGAGAACCATGCAGAACGATACGAGATGGCGAAACTAGCGATGCTGCGAGGGCGCTTTGCACTGGCCGCACAGTTGCTGGACGTCATTGCAGCCAAGGCTGACAGCGAGTGTTTCGGTGGCTGGCTGCAAGCTTTACACACCTTGTGTGAAGCAGAGTCACGCATCGCAGCAGATCATTCTGTTCATTTGGACAGTCTGCACTTGCTGACCCGTACGAGTATGTATCTGCAAGCGGCACGTACGTCAAGCTTCCGTTTCGGCCTACAACTGCACTTTGTTGCTCTCCGACTTGAGTGGTTGCAGCTCTTGCAGAATACACAGCAGCTTGCTGGCGAATCAGCATTTACGAATTCGCCTGGTAACCCCCATGGACGAGAGGGGCAATTAAGTAGCCAGTTGCGCACCCTTGCGAGCAAATTTGGTGCGCTGCGATCGTTGCTTCTTGGAGCTGACCAGTATGACCTGAACGCTCTTCAAGCCCACACCAATTTGTGTAATTTACTGGCTTCCGCTGTCGAAGGGTTCCTATTGCTTCGGGCTCCAAACTCCATCGACTTCCCTACAGCATGGGGATTGCTTGGCGACAATTGTCAATGGACACTGCAGCTTTTGAAGATGATGAGTGATGATGTACAAGGAAAGCTGGATCGCGTTGCGAAGCTCTCGCCTTCTCGCCAACCAGGTGTTGGAGCACGCGTGCTACAGCAACTTCTAGCTGCACTTTGTGCTCTGCCCCCTGTCTTGCCGAAACTATTCTTCTGCTCCCGACTACGCAATGGGCACCGACTCCTCTCAAGCGCACAGTTTCTAACCTACGCTGAGAATGCGGCATTCACGGCTAAGCCACGCTCACGCTCGCAGCTTGGAGTGCCTATTGGGACAGATTTCACTAGCGTACTGAAAGGTGTGCTAGCGATGTCGCAC
Source organism: Phytophthora capsici (assembly GCA_030324255.1). Taxonomy (NCBI): domain Eukaryota; phylum Oomycota; class Peronosporomycetes; order Peronosporales; family Peronosporaceae; genus Phytophthora; species Phytophthora capsici. The sequence goes on from CM059354.1 coordinate 1,387,153, forward strand.
AGTGCTCGAACTTACTGGCGTGAACGATCAGAAGCAGTTGAAGTGGAGGTGCTCGTGTGTACTACTGGGGCTGGTATTGCAGAAGAGGAAAAAGTTATACATCACCGGGTGACAGTTGCTCTACCGATTGCATGGGATCACGTGGTTGAGTCATGTGCTGAAGACGATTCGGACGAACGAACAATGATGTTTCTACCTTTTGAGACGCCAGTGCACGTGAAAGCAGCAAATTTGGCTACAAAGGGATCTTTTGCACTGGTTGCAAAGCTTGCGGTGGTGGATAACCAAGGTGATAGGTGGCCTCTGGCAGCAACTGGTTGTCGACGAGGTTTCATCGTGTACTAAATATCTCAAAGCAGCCTACTTTCATTTTGAATGCAGACTTCGGAAATCATTTCCAGTGATAAGTTGAGGATAAAGTTTTGTGCGTGACTAGCAATAAGATGAGAAGACGTAGCGATTGCTTCTACGTGCTCCATATCGAAGATATGAGAGGACACTAATATGCTTCAACGACATCTTCGTCTTGTATGCTCCACGAATCCAGGTCGTTGCGAGTAAAACACTGCAATATCCAACGATTTCCGATCTTTTTTTTCGTGCCTATGCAGCTTTCGTGCTGTAGGTTTCTCTCTTCGTAACGGTGTACTTCCCCGCAAACTCCGTTTTGCGGCCCTTGCTGTTGTCAGGTTTCAAGCGGCCAACACAGCGAGCCTTGAAACTCATAGACGCGCGGTCCACGAACGGAAGACGCCCCAGCACATGAAATCTCGGTGGGGGACCGCTTGGAAGCTCAATTGCCGTTTCAACCCTCGGCTGTCCGAGCTTCGACCATGGCCACTGCTTGTGAAGTTCTTCAATCTCACTCGAGATGTCAGGACTGAAAGCCAACATCAAACAGTCCCCAGCTGCGACAACGGTTGGAACGACATCCACGGATGTACTCATATACCCGATAGCATGCAGTCCTTCTCGTTCCCCTTCAACTATGACAAGCCGGCAATAGTTCATCAAGCGGACTTCAATATCTGATGGTACCCCATCCTCAATAACACGAAGCAAAATCATTACGAGCTGAGTCCAGTGCCTGGGGCTGATGTCCACCGTTGTTTTCATGAAAAAGTTGCCTCCAACACTGGATGTCACATCGTATTTCTGCACGAATTCCTTCAGATTACTGAAAACAGCATCTAGAGCCCCGTGGGGTAAGATGCCATCTTTGACAACAGATTCGCCTGGTTCCCACGTGTTCAACCACCGTACAAGCATTCTTCTCTGCCCAAGCGACATACAGTTGAGCAAGTGACCCACTCGGTGTGTTCGACCGTCTTTTGGCTCAGGAAATGGCACAACATGAAGAGTATAATCCACCTCCACGAACAAATCCTTGCCACTGGTATATCCAGTTGCAAAATGGCTGCCATGGAGAAACGCCACGGACTGAAGACTTGAAAACGTGCGGTCATCTGCGAGGTAACTTGAACCACCCGTCGTGAGAATACCTCGTGGCAATGGCCCGACGTACACACTTTGAGTGACTTGTTGAATGTACTCAATCAAATCGCCAATTCCTTCGGACAAACTGCGTCCAGCAACAGCTTTTGCCCCAATAGCAGGAGCAACGGCAGACACCAAGTCGATATCCTTCGTACACACTCGACACTGCTCAACGTAGTTGCTCATGTACTGTAAAATCTGCGGTCCTGTGGGTTCGACAAAGGGGTTGAAATGAATCTCATTGCCTCGAACGAATTCCTTAAAGACCAGGTGACCACCAACTCGATCACTTTCGAAGTAATTCTCTTCTCCAAGATCGTGGTTTACACCTTCCTCGACACATTTGTGCAGTATTTGCTGTCGTAATAAGGTCGTTGTATCATTCGGAAGCTGGCGGGGTCCAGCTCCTCCAGCAAATTGCAGTCTCAGTCGCTGAGCGTAGGCAACTTCCTGCCACGGCCACGCTCTTTTGAGCCACATGTCCACACCACCGATGCACGTACATCTCTTACTGTGATTCAGTAGTCGGCTCACAGCTGTGGATGATCCTCTCGTTATCTCCATGCTTCTCTCCCTATCCTCACAAGGTGATCCGGGTAAAAGCACCAAAACACATGAGTTTTTGTATACAGCGGGGATGGAAATGGACAGCTCTGCAGTAGTAACTCCACTCTGGCTGAGAGAGAACTGATCCATCCAAATCCACGAAGACGTACTAAGTTGAACGAGTTCATCCAAGAACCCCATTGGGTTCCATTCTGGCCCAAGTTTCAAAGAAAGAGTTTCTCCGCTCAGAGGTTCCACCCAAGAGTCTGCAGTCTCATGAAGCAAAGACCCCCACGCGTACGAAATGGCGGTGATGTTTTCCAGTGAGTCTTCACTTGTCAATACCCGACGTTCAAGCACATACAACCCACTATCGCTCAAAATCCCATCGGGAACTTGTTCTCTTGCAGTGTGCAGCTTGAAAATGTGCATGCTTTGGGTTAAAAGCTGACAAGTTTTCGGCTTGGATATGACTTGCCGGGTGTGAATGCAGAAATGAACATGAAAGAGTGCCGTTCCGAGAGTTTCAGTAGCTTTCTTCTCCGCACGGGAAAGAAGTCTTCTTACCACAAGTACATGTATACAATTTGGATTTTTGGTTCTCACTTTACAGAAAGGCGACCCCCCCATACCAATGGTATGATGTACTTCGAAGTACATGGGGAGTCGAACTTGAAAAAGAGATCCCAAAAACTGAGCAGTGCAATTACCAAAATCGAAGCAGCGTAATTCCCAAAATCCAAGCAAAGCTAGAGTGAGTCAACAAAATGAACAATGCACTCGTATTCGCACTTTACTGAGAGACCGTGGTGCTTCTCGTTCTCCTCGCGCTTCTTACGCAGCAGGTCCTCCATCACTTCTGCAGTCTTGGAGTTGGCGAACGTCACGTTCTTCACGTTATTAAGCGTTGCGTGTGCTCGTCCGCATTAGTGTACTGCTTCACCAAGGAGTAACGCTTCGACCGGGTCGTTGTCAGGAGCTGAGAGACCCTCGTACAGTACTCCTGCAAGTAATATTGAACGAGTTGCTCTCGTCGGTGAGCCGCTTGACTACCAGGTCTTTGACAGCAGCCCGCTCTTCCGGGGTCTTGTCTGCCGGGTTCACCTGCATCATAACCATAAGATCACCCGTGTTGACACTGACGCACCGTCAGGATACACCACACGCCTGTCCTCGGGTTGACGTTGTACACAGGGACACCCGAGATGTTTTGCATCACAGCGCACACCGCCTTCATCTCGGCAGACACGTTAATGCGCTCATCCGGCTTGCTCACAACTACAGAACCTTCACGGAAGAGAGCAAGACGGAACCCAGCGATTTGCACGACACGTACACGATGCGCTTCACTGGCGGGCAAGCACGAAGCGCACGCAGTACTTGGCCCCTTCGATTCCCTCCCCAGTGCTGGACAGACAAATCATGCCAAGGCTAAGTGATCGGCAACGCCTTCTTCCAACATGCTAGCCGTCGCTATCTTGGAGGTGGAGGGGGATAACGAGGTACTTGGAACTGTTGGGAGATGACAGGCTGTCACTGACAGCGAAGCCGAACTTCTCTTTCGGTTTAATCCTGAGGGAGGGAGGTAGTATTGACGGTGAGGAAGTGCAAGGGAACAGGGGAATTAGAAACATAGACAACCCTGGAAATAAGCATCCCATTTTCGAAACAAGCCTCCAAAGGTGGCTTATCCAAAAAAGCAAGCAGCTCATTTCCCAAAATCTAAGCACTACCACTCCCAAAATCCCAGCACCGTTTTTTGCAAATTCGACTCCCCTCTAAATTAGACTAATGGTGGTATGGATGAATATCATTAAATCTCCGACCATACTTATTTTTTGTATTCGCTAGAACAGCCAATCATATCATTTTATTTTATTTAGACCAATCCAAACGCATCTACAACTGAATTTTAACAAATAGAATGAATTAGGGCTAGGTGGTCATTTACATTCGTCGTCTCCGACATATCGGGTCGGAGGGACATACACAAATATGGATATGTCTATACAAAGTTAAAGGTGTTTGCATATCACACACATATCTTGCATTTATCCGACCTCTCCGACCAGCGCAATCATTTAAACACACAATTGGAATTCACGGTACTTGTAGATTCTAGATGCTACAGATGTAGATGCTATTTAATGAGAGCTTACGTGTGCTGACTGTGAATACTGCATACCCATTACGATTATTTTTAAATAGAAAGTGTATTATTATTGTACATGTACATGTATACCCGGCATGGCAGCGTCCTGCATGCCGGGCATCACCACCTCCAACACTAGCGCAACCACCTCGCCGTTCTGCCGGCATCCAGCTCCAGTTCCACCTCCAGCCTCCAGCTCCAGCTCCACCTCCAGCCTCCAGCTCCAGCCTCCAGCCTCCAGCTCCAGCCTCCAGCTCCAGCCTCCGTCCACTTCCAGCACCAGCCTCCGTCCACCTTCAGCACCAGCCGCCCCGCCTCCAGCCTCCGTCCACCTTCAGCGTCCAGCCGCCCCGCCTCCAGCCTCCGTCCACCTCCAGCCTCTGTCCACCTCCAGCCTCTAAGCACCTGCGTCCAGCCTCTAAGCACCTGCGTCCAGCCTCTAAGCTCCTGCGTCCAGCCTCCAGCCTCCGTCCACCTCCAGCACCAGCCTCCGTCCAGCCCCAAGCTCCACCTCCAGCCTCCGTCCACCTTCAGCCTCCGTCCAGCACCAGCCTCCGTCCACCTCCAGCCTTTAACTCCTGCGTCCAGTGCCGCCAGCGCCAGTGCGCGCAAGCTTCAGATCCCTCCCTCCCCTCCACCGCAAATTGTATTTTGACTTTGTAAATAAATGTGGCACACAGCATTATTCTAGATGTTAATAATATTTGGTTTCAGAGTTATCTAGATATGTATGTACCACCATTTTGGTACGGTCGGAGCAAGTCGGAGGTCGGAGATTTTATGGTATGGTATGGAGGCTTGACTCAAGACCTATGAGTCAAGAACCTCCCACACCTTTGGATGCACCTTCTGAATTTAGCTGAAAGCAATTACTGCGAAGAGCTCAAAGAAATGGAAACTTCCATCCTAGTACTTTAGTACTGAAAGAACGAAGTTCGGTGCTTTCCACTTTCACATGTGAGCTACAGACAGCGGTAGTCAAAGACCATTTTCTTACATGTGTGTTGATCCAGCAGACAGCCGCACTCCTCCTGGTATGAGTCATACTTTGCCACTGAATCAGCAAAAGTACCCACTGATATTCAGGAAATGCTTCTTCTGTCGGTCCGAACTCAACCGCCCAACGCAACCACAAGTCATTATCCAAAATCCCAACACCAGTCCACTCCTCCCCATCGTGTAAAGATGCTAAACTGGGCAACCTTCGCTGCTCTGCTACTGCCAGTGGTGAGCGCTCAATCCGCATCCGATGAAACTTCACAGAGCACGGGACTTCTTGGCCTCGCATCGCTCTTACCAACCGCAAGATACGGGACTCCTCACTTGAGCCAATTGGTCGGACCGCGCTTCTCTTTCGTCAACCCGTTCGTCAACGGATGGTTCATCGGTGCCTACAACGGTATCATGCAAGGCAAACCCATCGATACCCAATGGGGTGTCATCACGGCTTCCGTTTCTGGTGCCGATATCGATGTCACCAACCCTTTTTTACAAGATATCCTTTCTTCTTTCGTTGACGAGACTCAAAACGGAGGATCCCAAGAGGAAGGTCTAAGCTGGAGCATCGCGGTGATTAACGCCTCTCATTTCAAGCTCCCCCAGTACGCAAGGGCTTTCACACTGGTGATGACTGCGGTGCTTTTGGCTGTTCCAATTGTCACGTCGGTTCTTCTTGGTGATTATTCCGGAATGGGGTCCGTCATTTACGTCGCTTTCGGAGTGGCTATGCGAGCGGTGGAGAACTTGACGCACGTGTCGGTGGCTCCTCGTAAAGGGGGATTCGGCAATAAGATGGGGCTTATCCGAGCTTCAGGTACTGGCATTGTGGTTCTCCATTCCAACGACAAAGATGCTCCGAATATTGAAGACTTGATCCACCCCCGAATGAAGGTCAGAAACGAAAAGTGTGCAGGGCTGTATACGTTCCTCTATCGATCGTTGGCTGGGCTTCTACTTGCAGGCTGGCTGGGATTCCTTGTGGCAGCTCCTGAAAAGTTCACGAATGGGTATATCGAGCTGGCGACGATGACGATTTCGGCTTTAAGTGAGGTTTTGATGCACAAATTGGTCATTGGTAGTGTCAAATTCAAGATCGTGAGGAAATGCAACGCCATCACTTCCGTTGCTTGGCTAGCGCACCGCCAATACTTGGACACTGCTGGAGTCCCCAGATCGCTGCTTAATCTCCGCCAGAACGAGAAAGATCTCGTGCATGCTCTTTACAAAAACCAAGTCACAGAGGCACAATGGAGAGACATCAAGAAGTGCAATCGAGCGCAAGCTCTGTCGGACATGGATGGACCTCCCACCGACTGCACACCGACGTACAGCCCCGCCGACTTGGCGTAGAGCTCCGCTTCGGAATAGTAAAGCCAGAGAAATGCTGTGTCGTAATGTGAAGGAAAAAAAAAATGCTGCATTTTGTCTACGCAACACTCGCCACGTTAAACTTGTCCAAGTATCCTCCTTCTCTCATGAGCTCAAAGAAATGCCCTTGACCTTTACCCACCAGCTTTGCGGGGGACTCAAACTCGACTGCTCGACCTCCATCCAGCACCAAAATACGATCCGAGTCCAGAATTGTGTCAAGTCGGTGGGCGATCGTCAGTACTGTCGACTTGGCGAATGCCGTTCGAATCACCCGTTGCAGTTTCTGATCAGTCTCGCGATCAATCGCAGCTGTAGCTTCATCAAAAACCACAACGCGCGAGTGGCGAAGCAACGCTCGAGCCATACACAGCATCTGTCGCTCCCCGACGCTGAAGTTCTCGCCATTCTCCTCGACGGTCATCAGGAGTTTCTCCTTGTCTTCGGCTATACGCTCAATTAAACCAACTTCCCGAATGGACCCCCACAATTGATCATCCGTGAATTCATCAAACGGGTCCAGATAATCACGTAGTGGACCTTTAAAAAGCACTGGCGTTTGAGGAATGATCGACAGCTTCTCCCGTAGAGACTTGAGGCCGATTGTACTCACGTCCACACCGTCAATTAACACTCTACCACTTGCGAGTTCGTTGATCCGGAACAGAGCCATCGTTAGACTGGACTTGCCTGCACCGGTACGGCCAACAATCCCGATCTTTTGGCCTCCATCGACCGAAAAACTCAACTGACGCAGCACCAGGTCACCTCCTGCCTTGTATCGGAATGAAACCTGGTGAAACTCAATGGACCCAACCGAAGGCCAATCCAAATGCGCCAGCGGATCCATCATAGGAATCCGATACGGCGCCTCCTGCTCGATTTCAATGTATTCTTGCATACGCTCGGGACTGACCATCACCGTCTCAATTCGAGTCAGAGATCGCACGATTCCTTCCAAGTTAGCAGCAATCTTGAGTGAATACGAAAAGGCCAAGCCAATGATCGCCACATTGAGCTGTCGGTGAAGAAGCACAAGCGACGAAGTAACCACGAGGAGGAGGAGACTTCCCACCAGCTGGATACGGAGTGAAAACCATTGAGAAACGTAAATCTGAGCGTACCAAATCTTGTGGTTCGCGTCGAGTTTAGCGTCACTAACTTGAAAGAACCGCTGGACATGTCCAAAAGCTCGAACGACTGACGCACCATCCACTGACTCAGACATGTGGTTTAAAACTGGGGAGATCGTAGTCTTCGACAAGCGTTGAAGCTCTCGTGCTGGTGCCACGTAGAAGCTTCCTACGGCCACGTAAACGGCAATGACAGGAAGCAGCAAAAACCCTTTCCAACGGATCAAAAATGCAGCGGTAGCCAAGCTGCAACCAACCGAAAACACGTTTGCTGCGAGTGTACCGAACTGGAAGGGGATCGCCACATCTACAGCAGCCACATCAGCTCCATACCGAGTCAATACGCGGCCGATAGGGTTCGCATCAAAGAACCTCATGGGTGCGTGCATGAGAGAGTACGTCATTCGGTCGAACAAGCTCCTGGCAGCTCGTAGACCGTAGATCGTGACGATGACAGTCCTGCTGAACACCATCAGCGCTGCTAGCAAGCCAAGACTGGCATACACTCCCAAGCGGTACGCAGTGTGTTCCTTGGTACTAGCAGCAGCTTTTCCAAGAGTAGCAGCATCATTAGACCACCCACTTAACCAGAAATCACTACTGATCTGGAGAGCTTGCCAAAGCATTTGAGAGAGAAGAATGGCGAACACAATGGGGAATCCACCTACTGCGTGGTAATACGCCTCGAACACGTGACGAGAAACTCGGCCATCGGAACGTGCCTCATCTTGAATCAAGCGACCTCTTTCGCTGTCCCTTTCAGCAGAATAGCTAGGCGATTTCTTCCGGGTAGAAATGGATTTCTGACCTGGAGAGGGAATCTCGATGTCTTCGGATTCCGTACTGCAACTTTGAGTAACCTCGTCACTATCTCCAAAACCTGACAGAGCATAGGAATCTCGCCCCAAGGGAGAAACCATTGGTTCATATTCTGATTGACTTTCTGAACGATACGTCTCCACTACAGAGCCCACATCGTCAATCGTGACTGCCCGAGTAATGAACTTGGACGTGATAATCTCCGGGTTGTGCGTTACGAGAATGATGGTCTTGTTCTTAAGAAGTCCAAGCAAACATTTCTCGAAAATCTCGTTCTGAACAATCGCGTCGACAGCTGATAGCGGAGAATCTAAGATGTAGACACTTGAGTTGCTGTAGCACGCGCGAGCCAAGGCAATACGAGCCTGTTGTCCTCCGGACAAATTGACGCCGCGCTCTCCGATTTCCGTAAGGTCTTCAGCTGGTAATGAGCGGAGGTCACTTTTCAAGGCGCAGGCATCAAGTACTGCCTCGTACTTCTTCCGGTCGAAAGGATGGCCAAAGAGAATGTTGTCCTTCACCGTCATATTCTGAATCCACGCTTGCTGGGAACAATACGCCACACTTCCCCCCACGAACACAGTTCCTTTCCGTTTCTCCATTTCACCGAGAAGTGCAGCACAGAGCGAGGATTTCCCGCAACCGACAGTGCCTTGAACCACCAGAAACTCCCCCTTCTTCACTTCGAGATTCACATCCCTTAGCAGAGATAAACCGTCTTTATCCCATGCAAATTCTCCTTCTTCCACAGCGACAATGACATCTCTAGCAGTAAATTTCTCAGCCAACGGGTCTTCTTCCGAGATGACACTGTTTTCTTTTAGCTCCTCCATTCGTAGAAACGAAGAAATCCGCTCAAGTGCCACACTGCACTGAATAGCCATGGAGACAATGGAAGTGATGCTACGAAGTGGAGCTTGGATCAGTAAAAACAGCGCGAGGCTTGTAAATACGATCGCTGGCGTCAGATCTCGGTGCAACACTACCGAGAACGTCCCGAAAGCTGCGATACTGATAAACACCGGCATTCCCCAGAGTAAAACAATGCTCAAAGACGTCATGATGCGCAACTTGAGCAACGTCTGGAGCTCCGTCTCCCTAGCAGCACTGATCCTCGCAGTAATCGGGTCTTCCCAAGCATTAAACTTGATAATACTCACAGCCTTGAACGCTTCCGTCACTTTTTTCATCCGTTTGTCCTTCACACGCCTCACTTGTCGTTGGAAACTCAGCATCTTCTTGGAAACCAATTGATTGAGCCCCAGCATGAGCACAATCACTGCAATACCAGCAAAAGCTGCAACATTTAATACTTCGACCAGCATGTAGCTAACCACGGCAATTTGCAGTGGAATAAGCCACATTTGATGCACCACTAAGGCAGTTCGTACTAAAGTCTCGCAATCGGCCGTGTACATGTTTGTCAACTCTCCAGTCGATTTCTTTTTGCGAGAATTTGCACTTAACTTCATCATTTTCCGGTACAAAAGACTTTTCAGGAGGCAAATGCACTGAATAGCTGTAACTTCATTCTTCAAGCCCGTATAACAGTCTGCTAGAGCTTGAATCACTTGAGCAGCGAAGACCAGAACGACCCATAGAGCTGCAGTCATTACCAGCTTCTCTTCATCTCCAGAAGTGTCCGAAAGAGCTGTAACGACTCGGTTTAGTGCCATGGGCCCCACTAAGTTGCACAACATGGACACTAGCATCGCCACCCCCGTGAGAAGGAACTGGAGCCAGAAAACACGGGCGAAAACCTTGGGAAGAGAGTTCTTATGTTGCGTTAAGTGTACTTTGAACTTGTTCAAAATACTCTCCGCTTTCATGAATTTGCAAAGTTTCCATACGTCTTCGTCATTGAGTTGCTGTTGATGTGCTTTTTGCATGAGAGGTTGCACCCAAGAGAGCAGCAGTAGGGAGAGAAACCCAGCGGATTCTTGAGCATTGGGAGTAGCTGCGTGTCTGCAGGGCTCGAACGTAGCGTAGTGACGTCCTGGTGACCCCATGGTCGGAGCGAATTGACGAATGAGATTGAACGTCACTGCAAATTTGCACTTGGATCCTGACTGAAATGGTTGAAGTGTGATTGGCAATCTTTTTTGCAATTGTACCGCCACACCAAGTTGTACGCAAAATTAGGGATACGAAATAGGCATCGATTGATACACAACTACAACTAGAACTCCTTCAGAATCTGCTGGAGCTTATACAATGCTTCGGCTGCAGTAGGTCGCTCGTTCGGGTCTAACGACACGCAAGCGTTTCCAAGATCCACCATCGATTGTGGACCTGCTTCCGAGAAATGAACTCGTAGTCTGCCAACTGCAACCATTTGCAGGATCGCCGCACTTGGCAATTTGTTCGGGTTAGCTGAGGATGAAGACTCGGTGCTGCTGTTGCTCTTTGACAATGCGTACGGCATAACGTGCGAGTCCAGCTCGGAGAGAACCACACCGAATGAGAACATGTCCGCCTTGTCATCATACCGTTCGCCCATCATGACCTCAGGGGCCATCCAGAAAGACGTCCCAATGCCTCCAGTCATAGTTGCATCAATACGTTCCCGAGAAATACCAAAGTCCGTAACCTTCGCGTCCAAAGCTTCGTCCAGTAAAATATTCTTCGACTTTAAGTCGCGGTGGATCACTGGCGGTGCACACGAGTGCAAATACGTCAATGCGATTGAAACGTGAAGCGCGATCTTGACCTTAACGCAATCGAAGCCAACTGGATGGCCATCGTTGTCGTACTCAGTCAATAGAGCCTTCAGATCACCTCCAGCCATGTACTCGGACACAACACAAATATCAATGAGCTGGTCCCATGCCACACCAATAAACGAGACGATGCGTGGATGATCTAAACTCGCCATTAACTTGACTTCAGACAGGAAAGCGTTCACTTGCGACATCGTTTTCTTGGTTTCAGGCAGCAGCATTTTCACTGCGACTGTTTTGCCATGGTAGCTGCCGACATAGACCTCGCCGTATCCACCTCGATTGATGAGCTTGACCACCGTCACTTTCTCTCGTGGGATACGAGCCCCAACGATGACGTCGTCGTCCCAGAGTTTGGCAGAATGACGACGATCGGAGTCCGAAATGGTGGTGACTGTCGTCTGTCGATGAGGTTTTGCTGGACTCGCCTGCGCCTCATAAGCAGCTTCTCTTAAGTCGCTGGTCTGGCTAAAGTCAGGAGGAACTAGGCCTTGGTTTCCCCTCCTTACACGCTTTCGTTTTCTGTAAAGGAGAAACCCAACAAGCAGTACAACGAATAAAACGCCGACGATGATTCCAGCAATAGCACCGCCGCTTAATCCGGAGCTACTGTCACTAGTAGAGGAAGAACTGCCTGCAGTTGATGATGAGCTGCTCGTAGAACTGCTACCAACTCCAGTCGCTTTGCTCGAGTAGTATTTTCTCCCATTTGTGCAGCTATGACTCGTGAGGTCGTCAGCAGAGATCGACACAGCCGTTGATCCAACTAAGGTACACGATCCATCGAGGTAGTACGTCAACTGTGCCGAACCGTTCGAGAACAGAGAAGCAATGACGCTTTGTCCATCCGTTCCTGCAATTTCACACTCGCCTGAGGCTGTAAACGCTGCCGATTGGACGTACGTGGTGCAATCCGTCCCGCTGTAAATGTCCACGAGCAAATAGTCGGTGTCATCATAAAAGTCTTCCGTGTGCTTGTAAATACTTGACGGACAACTTGTGGCGGTGTAAAATGTGCTCCCTGCGATGATAGCCGACGTGCATTCCGAACTTGTACAACTTGTACTGGTTGTTATGGTTAACGAGGTCGGCGAGTCACAGGACGAGTCCGTGTAGACATCCGTCGACTGCATCGTTGATTCCCCTGCAAATTCGCCTTCAGAGTTATTATCAACAGGAATTCGGGAATGAACTGTGCAATCGCACAGCGGACATGGCAGGCGTTTGCAACACACACAGTGCGTTGACTCAAGGATGATCAGCCAAGGTGAAAACGTCGCATGGGTTCCATAGTGAAAGCCATTCACTGAAAGGTGCAGTTTTGCTTTCAAAGCGTTAGTGAAAATATCCATCCCAAGATCGATTTGCAAAGAGGTTGTCCACCGCAAAACATTTTAGAAAATGTATTGAAAAGTGCCGAATAGGTTCGGGGATTCCTTGCAACGATGGGATTGTTGATACCGGTAAACTTGATGATTATGTTCGACAATTTGACACCAAACACTGCATCACATTTCGCGTGCCAATATCGTCTGCAAGCGGTAAAGTGCTTCTGCTGCACTTGGTCGTTGTTTCGGGTCGGTTGACACACAAGCGATTCCCAATTGCACCAGCGACTCCGGTGCTGCCTGCGAGAACTGAACACGAAGTTTACCAGCCGCTACCATTTGCAGAATGGCCGTATCGGTTAGACGTTGACCCGAGTGCGAGTTGTTTTTCGCGTGTGAGTATGGCAGTGTGTGTTGATCCAGTTCGGACAAGACAATTCCGAACGAAAACATGTCGGCCTTGTCGTCGTATCTCTCTCCTAGCATCACCTCTGGAGCCATCCACAGCGAAGTGCCAACGCCTGCCGTCATCGTTGCGTCAATCCGTTCCCGAGAGATCCCAAAGTCGGTGACTTTCGCGTCCATCGTCTCGGATAGCAGAATGTTGCTGGACTTGAGGTCTCGATGAATTACAGGCGGTGCACAAGAGTGCAAGTAAGTCAAAGCATGAGCCACGTGCAGTGCTACCTTGACTTTATCGTGGTCGAAGCCGACAGGCATTTGTTGTTCTTCAAACTTTGACAAAAGTGCTTTCAAGTCGATGACCATGTATTCCGTCACGACGCACAAGTCTGTGAGTGAATCCCAGGCGACACCGATGAATTCCACGATATGCGCGTGATCTAGAGTGGACATGAGCTTCACCTCACTAAGGAAGGCGTTGACTTGGGTCAGACTCTTCTTCCGTTCGGGCAACAACATTTTAATGGCAACCTGTTGACCGTTGTATGTTCCAGCATAGACTTCTCCAAACCCACCGCGATTAATAAGTCGTTCGGCAACAACTTTCTCTCTTGGAATCCTCGCAGCGATGATAGCTTCATCGTCCCAGAGTTTACTGGGAACACCGTCCGAACTGGCGAGTGTCGTCGACGCTGTACCAGTCTTCTGTGGTGTTACCGGTACTCGATAGAACTGATCCGGCGATGCAACAGCCTGCTCAAAAGCTCCTGGAGACTGAACGTGTGGTTGTTCCTGTTTCTTCTTGTTACGACGGCATCGCCACCACAAAATGCCTATGATCAAGAGCAAAAGAACGACACCAGCAGCAATTCCGATGATGACGCCGATGCTCGACCCCGAACTGTCACCGCTGCCGCTTCCACTCCCAGTGCCCCCACTTGTTCCACTACTGGTTTCTTCCGTGCTGGTTTCACTGGTTCCATCCGTTGTCGAACCGTCCGAGTTGGAATACAACTTGAACCCCTGAAAGCACGAGTGGCTTGACAATAAATCCGAGCTGATGAGGTATGAAGAAGAGGAGCTGACTGTACATGACGAGTCGACGAAGTTCTCAAACTGAGCCGAGCCATTCGAATAGACTGTGGTGATAACTCCTTGACCTGTTGTACCGATGACTTCACACTTGCCAGACGCGATGATCACTACAGTTCCAGTGTAGCTGGTGCAGCCTGTGTCAGTGTACACATCGATTAGGAGGTACTTGGTGCTGCCATACGTGTCTGCCGCGTAGGATTTGGCATTCGACGGACAAGTTGTGGTGTAGTAATAGTAGTCGGAGCCAATGTACGTCACTGTGCAGTCGACACTCACGCAAGCAGAACTCTCCATCATGGACATGGAGACTGGCGCGGTACTGCACGACGAGTCGGAGTAGATATTATCCGACTGCATTGTGGAGATATTCGCAAAGGAGATTAAAACTCTCTCTGTGTTTTGTCGAGATACAATCTGCAAATGAACTGCAGGAAGGAACTTGGGGTATGTACCCAACAAACGAGAGCGCATCCAGGCCAGACACTTCACTCAGTGAATCACTGGACCCAAGTTGAAACGGTCCGGACTTCACTTCAACGACTGCACATTCTGTGCAATTTTACGGTAATACATGCAATTGTTGTTTTGTATTAATACATGCATTTGCACTGAGCGATGCAAGGTTTAAGGTTTATCGTTAAAATAAAATTGCGCAGTTGCACAGTACTTGCCGGTAGGATTCGAGAATCCATTCTCTGAAATCACAAGAGCGAAAAGTTTTCGGTGGTAAGTTGCCGGTAACTTTTGATAAATATACTGTAGCATCGTTCGACATACAGAACTCGAACAGCAAAGTGATTTTTGCAGATCATAGAGTATTTTTCCAAGACGAGCGATGTCCGTCACTAGGAAAAGTGGTACTGATGTGATTTTGTCGTTGAAGTGCAGTGGGATGAATGGCGCAGAGAATCTCTGAGAGATTATTTAATCGAAAACAGGTTGAATGCACACCGAGATGCAGTTTTACACCTCGTTTGCCAGTATTTTTTGCAGTTGGTAAAGTGCCTCTGCTGCCGTTGGGCGTTGCTTCGGATCCGTGGAAACACAGGCGAGTCCCAGCTCCACCATCGATCTCGAGCCATTTCCAGCCGTAGTTTTCCCAGAGCCACCATTTGTAGAATTGCAGCTTCGGGGATTTTTTGTCCAGAAGTTGACTTGGTACTTTTCGCGTGTGCATACGGCAAAGTGTGTTGATCCAGCTCGGACAAAACCACTCCGAATGAGAACATGTCCGCTTTGTCATCATAACGCTCGCCCAGCATCACCTCCGGTGCCATCCATAGCGAAGTTCCGACTCCAGCTGTCATTGTTGCCTCAATTCTCTCTCGAGAAATGCCGAAATCTGTGAGTTTCGCGTCCATTTCTTCGTTCAGCAAAATGTTACTGGACTTGAGATCCCGATGGATAACCGGTGGAGCACACGAGTGCAAGTACGTGAGAGCATGAGCGACGTGGAGTGCCACCTTGACTTTGTCGTGATCGAAGCCGACAGGCAGATGCTGCTGTTCGTATTTAACCAACAGATTCTTGAAATCACTGCTCATAAACTCCGAGACAACACCGCAAGTGAATCCCATGCAGCGCCTACGAACGTCACAATCCAGTACAGCCAGGAACGCGTTTCCTGGCCGAGACTCTTCATACGCTCGGGCAACAGCGTTTTGATCGCGACTGCTTGTCCGTTGTAGTTGCCAGAGTAGACTTCTCCGAATCCTCCTCTGTTGATGAGATGGTCAACTAGAACTTTCTCTATTGGGATTCGTGGCTTCATCGTCCCAGAGCTTGCTCCTCATCGTGCCACCTGAGCTCGAAAGCGTCTCCGTCGTGCGCTTCGCTGTCCGCTGCATTGGAATATTCATCTGAAGGACAAGTTGTAGTCGTGTAATACGATCCCAGTAATTGCCGAAGTGCAGGCTGAACTGTTACAGCTCGAAGAAGCTGTGACTTGTACCAACACTGGAGAGGAGCAATATGCATCCGTGAAGAGGTTGATGGACTGCATCGGGTAAAATTGAGAATGAAAGTGGGAATTCCCAATGGGAAATCCCTATGCGGGCGAGTGTGAAATACCGAAAGCTTTGCGGCTCGGCTCAGAAGTCCCACTGTCGCATCGCGAACGTTCTTGACGTGAACTCCTAGCCGATCCTTCACTTTTTTTGCGGTGTACATGTAAACCTTTTTAAACAATAAAACAAATAACTAACCTGAAAACCTTGGCGTCACTCTACTCGAAATTCGAGTGTCAGTACTTTGTGCAGTCTGTAAAGTGCTTCAGCTGCAGTTGGTCGCTCTCTTGGGTCCATGGCGACGCATGCTCGTCCCAATTCCACCATGGAATCCGGTCCTGCGTCCGAGAAATCGACGCTCAACTTCCCCGCAGCAACATTCTGGAGGATGACGGTACGAGGCATGGGCTGTTGCAAACTGGATCGAAGTCTGGCGTGAGAATACGGCGCTGCATGTGTAGAGAGCTCGGACAGCACAACTCCAAACGAGAACATGTCGGCCATCTCGTCGTACTGGTTCCCCATCATAATCTCAGGAGCCATCCACAAAGACGTCCCCACACCTGCAGTCATAGTGGCATCGATGCGTTCACGAGATATCCCAAAGTCCGTCAGCTTCGCCTCTAGCTCTTTACTTAGTAAAATGTTCCTGGACTTGAGGTCTCGATGGATCACGGGTGGATCCAGTGAATGCAGATACGTAAGTGCATGAGCCACGTGAAGAGCTATCTTGACTTTGGAATAGTTGAAGCCCAATGGGTGACCTTCCTCTTCGTATTTTACCAGTAGTGCCTTTAAGTCGCCTCCTTCCATAAATTCGGTAACGGAGCAAAGATCCGAAAGTGAGTCCCATGCTACACCAATGAACTTGGCAATGTGGGGATGGTCCATAACTGCTGACATCTTCACCTCCGCCATAAAGGCATTTACGTGAGGGATACTCCGTCTCGTATCGACCAAAAGTATCTTTGCAGCAATGAGCTGTCCGTTGTAAGTTCCCTTGTACACTTCTCCGAAAGCGCCCCGACTTACAAGAGACTCCAAAATTACCTTGTCACGTGGTATCCTAGCCGCCACAATAATGTCATCGTCCCAAGATCGATCCGACGGCATGGTTGATTGACTGCTCGCATTGAAATCAACTTTGCCAGGTCTGTAGAACATCGCTTCCGTTGTCGTAAACCGAGTCTCCATCACTGCGAACGTCTCGTCCATCTGCTGGCGCTTCCTGTAGTGGGATCCGAATGAACACACTTGCGAGGGAAGCTGGCGCTTCCTTTGAACTCTTGCTTGTATTGTACTCTGCAAAATCCAGAATGAGATCGACTCTTGTCAGCTACTCCTACATCACTGCACAAGTATCTGTCTCGAGTCCCCACCTCTGAGTCTTATCCTACGCCAGCTCCTGCTGGGACCGTCCTCGGCCGCCAGCACAGTGCGTGGTCAGGTCCTGAAGACCATCGCCCCACTACACCGCCCCACCAAGACTTTGACCGCGCGCTTTGATGTCACCGAGCCTTGGATTTGTGTCGATGTTGCTCGAATGTACCGATGTACCAAATACATGGTACCTTGATCCAACAACATAATCTCTTCAAGTTGAAGTCCTAAAGTTGCTCCAGTGATACCGTTAGTTTAGCATCACTTGCTGCAGCTATGTACTGCTTCACCATCACTGGGATATCCTTGTACAGTGAACTGAGCGACTCCCATGAGTCCTCAATTGGCTCCAGACCTTTCCACCCTACCAGTATCTCGTGACACTTCTTCGCCGAGTTCCACCGGTGCTCTTTGAGCTCTGCAACCGTAAGGACGATTCCTTGAGCAGCCACGTGCTCTCGGATCTCCTCCGTTACATCGAAAGACGCATCAGCGTAGAACTTGAGGCGTGAGGCGTGCACGTCTGCTTCCGCTCCAGTCACTAAGTGCTGTACACGAAAGGAGTGTTCGTCTGTACCAATAACCTGGTACGGGCCTATCCATGTAACAAGAAGCTTGTCGTTGTGTTTTTGGTCCACCCTTGACCTCAACACGTAGTCACCAACATCGAAGTTCGCCTTCCTGGCTGTTTTCTGTGCCTTCTGATTCCGTCTCGTTTGGTCCGCCCTTGCTTCCTGCACAACCTTGTGCATCTCTTGCACCCTAGCTTGCAGCAACGCTAATTTCTTCTTGATCTGGCTGGACGTGGTACCGAGTTCAAGAAAAACGTTGTCTTGGGTGTTAAACCCGAAGTCAAGTGGAGAAGCAGCAGGTAGGACACAAAAAAGCTCCACTGGTGCCTTGTTTCCAAGAGATGGAACCGGGGTATGGTTCAGATTTGATTGGACCACCGGAATGAAGTGTGGCCAATCACGAATGTCCACCTTGGCTTCACGACACATTGCTCTAAAGACCTGTACTAAGTCCCTGTTGAGCCTCTCAATTGATCCATTTGTCCATGGGCTATACGCCACCGTAAACCTCTGTCCACTAGTGAGACGCCTTGCCACTTCTGCCACAACTTGGTTCTTGAAGTGACTGCCTTGGTCACTTATCCACACACGAGGTGCCCCGTATCGACTGTGCCAGTCTAGTATCGCCTCTGCAGTTACAGCTGCTGTTGGCACTGCGCACGGCACCAGTTCACAAAAATGCGTCGCATCGTCCTTTAGCACCAACAAGTATTTGTAGTCACCGTAGGAATCGCCAAGTGTCACGTAGTCCCAATGTAAAGCTCCGTTTCGCTCATTGCACCGGAATGTATCAGCCCACGGTCGCATTACTACCTTCCCCCCTTTTACATGCTGACATAGGAGGCAGCCAGCTAGGAAAGTTTTTACCGTAGCTGAAAGATTCCGGATGAAAAACCTCCGATTCACCACGTTCAGTAGCGCTTCACGACCTCGATGTCCTTGTGCTCCACAGTGAGCGATCACTAGTAGCCGTTGTACAAGCTCGGTATCACTAGCCGGGACCCAAATTCGGTCGCTACTGTACAGTAAGCCCTCACGTCTTCGTATCAGCCCTTTCGGGCGATCCACGATGTGCCGTTGTTGAGCTACACGTAGTTCATCGATTGTTGGCCACACAAAGTTTCCATCACTAAATGGCCGAATCGGCACCGGAGTAGCGTTTCGCCTGCCAGCATTTTCGTCAGATTGGTCTTCGTCACGTTGGCGTCGCAAAGCGACATGCTTCACAGAAACACTGGGTGAGGGGCGTGTTCCTGCCCATCGAGATACCATATCAGCCCAAGTGTTGTGAGTCCCTTCAATTTGTTCGATAGTGTAGCGATACTCCATCAACTTCATTGACCATCTCAACAGTTTTCCACGAACATGTTTTTTCACTTCATGGCCTGGAGCGAAGACATGTATCAGGTTGCGGTGGTCGCAATACATGCGAAACCCACGCGGTCGTAGCAACAGGTAGCTGAGCTTGTCACAAGCCATGACAATAGGGTAGGCTTCTTTCTCTATGACACTCCAGTTTCTTTGTGCCCCAGTGAAAGTACCACCAAGACAGATAAGCAGCTCATGCTGCTGGTCCTGGATGTCTGCATCACTTTTCCAATGCGATACGATCACTGACCATCCAATGTCTGAGGCATCCGTCAGCAAAACCATCTCGCTATCTGGCTTTGGGAACGCTAGGGTGGCTGTGTCAGCCAGAGCCTGCTTCACCGCATCATACGCCTCGCATTCCTGCTCGGTAAGTGTGATCGGTATACCCGCTGCCACTCGCTTGGTCCGCCGAGAAGCCTGAGCCATGGCCTTGTCCAGTGTATCTTGCAGTGGACGTGCCAATCTGGCGTAGTCCACGATGCTGTCCCTCATCCAATTCGTAGAACATAGGAACTGTTGGAGTTCACCGGCGTTCGACGGTTTGGGCATCTTACGCAGAGCTTCGATTCGCTCAGGGTCATGTTTCACACCTTCACCATCTATCACTTTGCCGCACCACTTTACTTCACGCTTGTACACGCCGGACTTGGCTACACTGAGCTTGAAACCGAATTGTGCTGTCAGCTGTAGCAGTTCCTGCAATTTGTCGAGGTAAGTATCGATATCAGCAGCATACAGCAACAAGTCATCTATCCAGACTAACAAGTGCTTGTACAACAGTGCCGCATAGCACCGTTCGATCGTTGACTGAAAATACAGGGCTGCATCAGCACTTCCTTGAGGTACTCTAGTAGGCGTGTAGATCTTCCTGTGGGTCATGTAGGACAGCAGTTCCTGGCACTCCTTGGCAAGAGGGAGCTGCCAGTATCCTTTAATGAAGTCGAACAGCCCAAAGTGCCTGCTACCTCTCACTTTTTCCAAGTCCACGTGAAGGTTCGGCATAAGTCCCGCCATAACTTCAGTCTGCGCGTTAAAAGGTTTGTAGTCGACGGTTTGACGAAAGCCACCATCACCACGCTTACGCAACGGTAAGGCAGCACAAGCCCAGCGACTTGTGGGGTTCTCGTACACCCACCCGAGTTTGACCAACATTTCATTGAACGACTCCAGGAACGCTTGGTACTCCGGCGCGTACTTGCGAGCCTTCGCCTTATACGGCCTACAACCCGTCTCATCTTAATTTTCATCGGCTCGACCTTTGCAGGGGGGTCATTGCCGAGTACGAGTCTCCAAACATCGTACGCATACACAATTGTGCGTAGCCGCTCGAGTTTTCCTGCGGGGAAACCTTCATCCAAAGCTCGCTGGAGCATTGCCTCAACAGCGACTCGGATATCCTCAGCGTCATTGCCAACTGCCATCACCTCCGGCGTTTCTTCGTCATCTTCTCCATCTTTGCAATTTGGCGTCGCTAATAGTTCCAATTGTCTCTCGACGTCGATGCCGAGAAACTTCAGCACATCATCTCCAAGTAAAAATTCATCATCATCATTCTCCAGAACTAAACATGGCACAGGTTTGTGGATATTGACGGGCCCTGCAGCTGTCATGAGCGACAGCTTCAACTTTGTCGTCTCGTGAGCCCACGTCTTCTCACCACCCGGCAGTCTGCACTCGATCGGGTTCTCCAATTGTTCAACTTCACAGTTCACACCTTGTTCTTTTATTTTCTTCAAAGTCGTGGAGCTAATACACGATGTATCCGCTCCAGAATCTGCACAGTATTCCACATCGATTACGTCACCGACACGCAGGAAACGGGCTTGTCCCGCTCGACCAGGGAGACACTCGCTAATCCTTCTTAGCTTTACCCTGCCTCCCTTTTTTCGGCTTCCTGGAAGCGACAGTGTCGTCTTCGGCTTTTTCGGGGCAGTCAACTTGCCGGTGCTGGCCACCACAGGTCCAACATCCCCCTTTTGGTCCGGGGCGGTTCTCTTCCGAGTTGGTACGAAATATCCGCGGCGCAGCACCAGTTCCAGATTCGCGAACGACTCTCTTATCTTTCACGATTTTAGCCCTCTTCGGTGGTCGCGGGGTTGTTGTTTGCTTCGATTCTGCCGCCTGCGAACGCCTTTTTGTAACGGGGTTACACGGGTTTACACCTGGTGTGTTCCACACATGGATACACTTTGTGTAAGGTACATATTTGATGTACGGACACTCGAGGGAGTGTGTGTGGCTGAGAGCCACACGTTATGCATTTGAAGTAGGATTTTACTTGGTTTTACTATGTTAGATAGTTAAACACATACATTTACCCCCTAGGCGGCTAGCCGCAATAAAAGATAAATAAACAGTTTGGATTTGGAACACTAAGAGTAAAGTCCTTTTATTAAGGTCGTAGTTAGTAGGTGCCTTCGGATATTAAGGCCTATTAACCCTTAATAAGGTGTGTGTTAATCCTTAACTCGTTGAGTTAACCGTCTTTCTCTGACGCTAAGCTACGGCAGCCCCGCTGCACTTGGTAGCACTTGTAGTCAATCCTGCGACTGAGTCTTTTGACTGATCCCTCTGAGAGGATGGAACACGCTGTGTTCGCGAGCTTGCCGCCTGGCCAGCAAGAGACGCTTAAAAAGCTTATGTCTCTGTTGGGCCCCGAGGGCATTGCTCATCTTGCTTCGCAAGGGCCAGAGGCGGTATCCGCCAGACTGGAGGCTTTTGCAAGCTACGAGAAGGCGCTCTTAGAGCATGTACAAGAGCGCCTGAGCGCAACGGCGTCCGCCGCATCGTCCGCGGCCGCGTCGTCGACGCACGAGTGGTCTAATAGACCGAAACCGCTCATGGTGAGCGTGAAGACCTTCGAGGGGAAGGAAGGGGAGAACCTCCTTCTCTGGACCCGACAGGTCGAGATGGCCATGGGATCGGCCCTGCTCCAGACTGAGCAACAGCGCGTAGCGCTGGCGATCTCGAAGCTCGGTGGCCGAGCTCAAGAATGGGCACTAACGTGCGGCACGTCTGTGGACGCTGCTTTCCCGACCTGGGATCAGCTGAAACAGCAACTAGTGCGCGTGTTCGCGCCGCCTAACCAGGCGTACCGTATACGGTCGAAGTTCCTTGCTACCCGCCAGGGTAAAAAGGAGTTGCTGGACTATGTCCAAGAGTTGAGAACTCTGATCGCCGGTATGGCGTCGAGCCCTCTCCCCGAGGCGGTCACGGTGACCGTGTTTATGGAGGGCCTGCGCACGGGCGCTGTCCGAACGGAAGTTTTCCGTGTTCACCCTGCCTCATTTGAGGAGGCCGTGAACGTGGCATTGAATGCCGACTACAACTTCCAGTCTGCGAGACACGGTTCGAGCGCTGGTAGCGCGAGCTCTTCGAGCGGTCCTGAACCGATGGACCTCAGCCACGCTGAAGCCGAGGCGGACCTCTATGCTGCTGAGCAGCGCTTCAGCATCCGTCGATGCTACACGTGCGGGAGCACCCGCCACTTGAGGCCTAGTTGCCCGTTGCGCAACAAGGCCCAGGCTCCATCGAGCCGAAGCACCGCTTCGAACCCTCAACCAGGGTCGTCGCGGGGAAACGACGGAACCCAGTAGGCGCGGGGCGCCCTACTGGGGAGGAACTGAGTTCTGTTGGGCCTCTGGGAGGCAGGAGAGAACGGGACTCAGCCCCGCAGAGAGCTAAGCTCTCTAACTCACGCAGTGAGTGCAAGCCCGGCTTGTTAGTCGTTCAAGCGAACGTGAAGGGCTTCGACAAGCCGTGGAGAGTCTTGATAGACTCGGGAGCGTCCGGCAACTATGTCCGGCGCTCCACTGTCGATGGTTTTAAACCATATGTGGAGGCTCTACAGGAGCCTCGAAGAGATAAGATCTCTGTCCGTCTTGCGACGGGGACACTAGTGACTGTGTCGAAGGTCTCTATTGACCTGAACGTGAAGTTCTTAGACTTCGATAGCGTGGAACGCTGCTTGGTCTTAGACCTGGATGAGAGGTATGACCTCATCCTTGGTATGGCGTGGCTCGAGAGCCACGAGCCATGGATCGACTGGAAGTCGAAGACGTTGGGCGCTACGCGCCCGTCTCCTAGTGGAGCATTGGCGAGTCATGAACCCACCTCTGCTCGGAGACAGAAGCGCTATTGGCGCGAGCACGAGACCGAATCGGTCATGGTGCTGGACATTGGTATGTCAGAGATAGTGAGCAACGAAGTTGCTGGTTGCCGTGAGTGTGACTCACAGGGCGTGCGCGGGGTGGCGCGTTATCCGCCGAGCGGTGTTTGTGGGGTCGCTGACCCGCCGCTGTGTCCTAAGGACAAATGTGTAACGGCACGTACTCCGTTGAGCGGTGCTCGTAGGGTCGCTGACCCGCCGCTGTGTCCTAAGGACAATTGTGTAACGGCACGTACTCCGTTGAGCGGTGCTCGTAGGGTCGCTGACCCGCCGCTGAGTGTCTCGAATGACACTGTTCCCTCTCCGAGGAGCCATAGTGCGTTGGCACCTAGGCAGCGCGACGGTGATGTCGCCCTGCAGCCCTCATCCGGCCGTGCTCGGGCGAGGAGGGAGAGGAGGAAGAGACGCAGAGCGTCTGTGACGTCTATGACGTCGGACGAGGTGTCCAGCGTGTTGAGCGGTGAGGCTCCACGCGACTGCAGCGAGCAGTTGTACACACTCGTGAATGGAGTGACAGGGGATGTCGACGGAGACATAAGTCTCGAGCGACTCCCGTCGGTTGATGCTCTGTTAGAGCTGGACGAGATGTCCGTCGCCGAGTTTGGCGAGGCCTTAAAGGCCGGCGAGCTTGCCGAGATGGTCATGATACGACCCGAGGAGGAGTTAAACTCCTCGTCCGTCGTGGACGAAGCTGTCCTTGAGGACACGAAGCGAGCGCTAAGCGCTAGAAGTGGATCTTCGATCCTCAAGGATCCCTCGGATCCGTTTTATCCTTTGATTAAGGAATACCACGATGTGGTGTCGAAGGACCCGCCGTCAGGGTTGCCTCCGGATCGAGGCGTACGTCATGAGATTGACTTGGTTCCAGGAACCAAATACTGCGTAACACGGCAGTGGCCCTTACCAAGGGAGCAATGTGACGTCATCGACGCGTTCTTCCGTGCAAAGCACGAAGCCGGCTTGGTGCGTGAGAGCAAGTCTCCGCACTCGACACCCACGTTCTGTGTCAGAAAGCCTAATGGCAAGTGGCGCATAGTGCATGCTTTCAATAAGCTGAATGCAGCCACCATTCCGGCGCAGACGCCGATTCCTCGTAAGGATGTTCTTCAGAACAATATGGTGGGATGTACGTTGTACAGTGCACTCGACTTGGTCGACGGGTATTATCAGCTGCTCATGAGAGCTAGCGATATACCCCTCACGGCTGTGAGTACTCCGAGCGGCATGCTCTGGGAGTGGTTGGTGATGCCCCAAGGGCTGTCGAACGCGCCTGCGACGTTCAATCGTCTAGTGACGCAGTTGTTCAGGCCCCATCGGGCGTACGCTCAGACGTACTTCGACGACATCTTCGTCCATAGTCGTGCGGAGCACGGGAGGTCTGATGTGGAGAACCACCTTGACCATTTGCGAGCGGTGCTCGAGTGCATGCGCACGAATAAGTTGTATGCCAACTTGGATAAATGCGTCTTTGGCGCTGAGGAAATTCCATTCCTCGGATGCTTCATTGGGAAGCGAGGCCTTAGGGCAGATCCTGCCAAGGTTAAGGCCATTGTGGACTGGCCGGTTCCATCGAACCCGAAAGACTTGCGTAAGTGGCTTGGCTTAGCCAATTACTTGCACAAGTACAGCGAGAACTACGCTGATATGGCTCGGCCATTGTCCAATCTCCTTAAGAAGGATGCACCCTGGTGCTGGGAAGTCGTTCACGACGAAGCCTTCAAGGCTGTTAAGGAGAGTCTCCTTCACGCGCCCATCTTGGCGCTTCCGGACCCGGATCGTCCGTTTAGCGTCGTCTGCGACGCCTCCGATTTTGCAATCGGTTGTGCTTTATTACAAGCAGACGCCGAAGGGCGTGAGCGCGTTATCGCGTTTGAATCTCGCCAGCTTAAAGCTGCTGAGAAGAACTATCCAGTTCATGACAAAGAGCTACTTGCAATGAAGTATGCTCTAGTCAAATTTAGAGTACATTTACTCGGCTCTAAGCCCTTTGTGATCTATACAGATCATGCGTCTTTACGCACTGCGACTCAGTCGCCTCACCTCTCACAGAGAATGGCAAGATGGCTTTCATTCTTTGCCGAGTATAACTTCGAGGTGAAGTATAAGCCGGGACGGCTAAACGTAGTGGCCGATGCGCTATCGCGCAGGCCGGACTACGAGTTGACTCATGTCACTACTGTGACGTCGTCGGTCCCCGACCTTATACGGAGGGCATACGCCCAAGACGACACATGTGTAGCTCTGCTACGCGCTCTTGGGAGCGAAGAGTTCAAAGACTCTGACAAGGAATTGTCACCGCGCTTACGCGCGAGGCTGCAGCGTTATACGCTTGATCATGGCCTGCTGTACTACAGCACTGACCCTGAGGACACTCCTCGAGTGGTCGTCCCTCATGATGAGGATCTTAAGTATCGCATCCTCTATGAGGTGCATGATACGCCTGTCGGTGGACATCTTGGTCGTGAAAAGACCTATAGCTCGGTGAGCAAGATGTACTGGTGGCCCAAGATGTACAAGTGGGCAAGCACCTATGTGCGTACATGCGAGACATGTCAACGGACCAAGTCCGCGCCGCATGCGGCTGCGCCGTTGGCGAGTTTGCCAGTCCCTTCGGGATGTTGGCAGTCCATTAGTATGGACTTTGTGTTTGGCCTTCCTAAGGATAAGGCGGGCAACACCGGCGTCGTGGTCTTTGTTGACCGACTGAGCAAGATGGCTCATCTTTCGGCTGTGCCGGACACCGTTGACGGTGAGGATACAGCTAAGCTGTTCATAGACAGAGTCTTTCGCCAACATGGCTTGCCTGAGGCAATTGTCTCTGATAGAGACCCTCGCTTTACAGCGAAGTTCTGGACGTCCTTGTTCAGGGTGCTTGGCACCAAGTTGGACATGTCCACGGCGGATCATCCGCAGACCGATGGTCAAACTGAACGCGTGAATCGCGTTGTGGAGGATATCCTCCGAAGCGTCTGCGCTGAAGCGCCACGACGCTGGAGCGAGATGCTCCCCCTCGTTGAGTTCGCTATGAACAATGCGGTGCATGCCTCGACAGGCTTCACCCCGTTCTATGTGAACGGTTTGGTCGACCCTCGCGTCCCTCTAACGCCGCCACGGTGTGGCTCTGGGCTTGATGGGGGAGGGTTAGCCGATCGGCTTGCTGATGTCAGCCCAGTTGCGGTTCGCAAGCAAGTCGATGACTTTGTCTCTTTGAGACTGAGCGTCATGCGCCAGGTGCGCGACGCGATGGCTGAAAGCCAGGATCTCCAAAAGGAGTATGCAGATGCCAAAGGCAGAGGTAACATGGAAAGGTTTGAGATTGGAGATCTCGTTTTATTAAACGCTAAAAACCTACCTACACATGCAGTGTCTGCGGTCTTTAAGACCAAGTTGAGACCTAGGTTCATTGGACCATTCAAGGTCGTGGCCAAGAAGGGCCTGGCGTACACGCTCAATCTTCCAAAGAAGATGCGTACGCACCCGGTGTTTTACGTGGGCTTGCTTAAGCCATACCGGGACCCTGCTCGGGTGAGCTCTGAGGCGCTAGCGCCGGGTCGGACAAGGGCTGCGAAGCAGCGAGAGGCTGCGAGGCAGCAGGAGGCTGCGGGGCAGCAGGGTGCGGAGGCACAGCACCAGAGTCCGCGGGCGCAAGATACTGCGGAGCAGCAGGACGCTGCAGAGCAGCAGGGTGCGGAGGCACAGGAAGCTGCAAGGCAGCAGGCGGTAGAGCCATCGGCGGTGGCATTGCCACGGGACGAGAGCCGTACGGCTGCATCCGTACCAAGAGGTCGAGCTGACCTTGCAGCTGAGCAATCTGGCGCTCAAGGTCTACGACCCGCTGCTGCATCGCCTGAGGCGACTCCAGCCAGTCGAGGCGACGCTCGACCTCCTCGAGGCTATTCGCTAGGCGATGTGAGGAGCGATCAACGTCCGCGACGTAGTCGCTCACCGAGCGGACACGGCTCTGTAAGGAGAGGAAGTCCACAAAGCTCGCAGCGCGAGAGTCCAGCGGCCGCTCGGCCTCCCCCTGCTCTGCTCGATGAGCATGGGAATCTCCACTACCATGTGGAGCGCCTGATGGCGCGGCGCAGGCGCCAGGGTCATAACCAGTATCTGGTAAAGTGGAGAGGGTATCCTCATTCCCAGAACTCATGGGAGTTCGAGGTTCCACTTCGGCAAGATTGCCCTGACGTCGTGGACGCTTACGATCGGCGTCACCCGGTGACGGAGCGCCCGCAGGGCGCGCGACGGAGTCGCCGGGCGCGCCGCGCTTCCCACTACTAGAGTGGGGTGACGACAGGTCACGAGCTGAGCTCAGGCTCTGACCAGTGGCTGTGCCAGCCGACCCATGGCTATGGGTAGGACTGCTCACAGCGGGAGCAGGAGGCCGGGGTGCCTCGTAGCGTGAGGGACGTTGTCCCGGTACACGCCGTTTGGCTTGTCGCTTCGCGAAGTCGAGGCGTAAGCGCCGCTCTAAGCGGATATCGGTTTCCGAGAAACTAGCTCGGAGAGCATCGAAGGAGTGGAGCCGTCGGGATAGCTCCACCCAGTTCTGAAACTGCGCTTCGTAAGCGGCCATCGTTTCACCCTCTGAGAGGACCACCGGCACTGTCCGCATGGCCGGCACGGCCTCACCGTTGAGCTGCTGACGCAGGCGCTCACGGTACTCCGAGGGAGTTGTGACTTGCGGAGTCAAGAAGCGCTCGCGGAGCGAATGTCGCTGGGCGACTTCATCCGGCGTCTCGGGCGTGCGCCCACACGTGTACGTGTCCAAGAGCTGCGAAGCAGCGCGTCGAACGACCTCCGCAGGAGAGAGGCGGTCATAACCGTAGTCGCGACGCGACGTGCCCACTATGGGGCGGGCCACAGGTCTATTAGACCGTGCGCGAGATGCAGCCTCAAGCTGCCGGCTTTGAGCCCCGTCCAGGTCGTTGGAGACCACACCTGGCTCAGGGAGCTCGTCCTCGTACCTCGAGGAGAGAGGAGGCGCATTGCGCAGGGCGTTCGCCGAACCATCACGGTTCGGGAACGGATTAGGCGTATGCAGCTCGCGAGAGCGCGACGCCGGGCTTGAAGGCCTCTGAGAGGCAGCCTCCTGGCGTGTAGGAGGTTCCTCGTCATCGTCTGGGACGATCTCGCCTTGCTCAAGCTCGTCGAGCCAGGCGTCTTGACGCGCACGTGGTGTCGGTGGCTCAGGAGAGCGTGGAGCGTCGCTCCCACCCGAATGTTGGCTCGCGGAGCCGGAGCCATGGCGTCGTCGGTGCTCACGGTGGTACTGTTGTACACTGAGCCGCTGCGGAGCAGCCTCCCCATCGTTGCGATGGCCTAGGGCCTGTGGGGAACGTGGGCTGCTGTGCGCTGAGGCGCTGTCACCATGTGACGTCGGAGTTTGGTCGGGTGACCTCGGAGGCGATGTAATGGCCGACGGCCCGCGCGTGAGGTTGAGCATTTAGAATGCAGTTTCGATAATGGGCTCTGGGAGCCGAAGTTCTTTGAACTTGTGATGAGGTAAAGTGACCTCTAACGTCTTGAGAAGACTATCGTCTTGAGAGGAAAAGACCTCACTGAGAAAGTGTCGTGGACACGGGTGTCCACATCTTGGTGGGGGGTGGTGTAACGGGGTTACACGGGTTTACACCTGGTGTGTTCCACACATGGATACACTTTGTGTAAGGTACATATTTGATGTACGGACACTCGAGGGAGTGTGTGTGGCTGAGAGCCACACGTTATGCATTTGAAGTAGGATTTTACTTGGTTTTACTATGTTAGATAGTTAAACACATACATTTACCCCCTAGGCGGCTAGCCGCAATAAAAGATAAATAAACAGTTTGGATTTGGAACACTAAGAGTAAAGTCCTTTTATTAAGGTCGTAGTTAGTAGGTGCCTTCGGATATTAAGGCCTATTAACCCTTAATAAGGTGTGTGTTAATCCTTAACTCGTTGAGTTAACCGTCTTCCTCTGACGCTAAGCTACGGCAGCCCCGCTGCACTTTTGTTCCTTGACAAAGCCTTGTCTTCACGGTCTATCTCCAAGGCCTTCTCACTCACGATCTTGAACAATACCGACACGTTTGACTTTGCACCCGGATATCTGAAGTCGATCTCGTTCTTCACTCGATCTTTCATTTCTCCAGGCAGGCAGTTCAGCAACACCTTGCATTTCTTCTTAGTACCCTCCTCATCCGAGAACAGAGTAGCTAATCCATTGTTTTTCACAATCGTGTTGCACAGGTGAAAGTAGTCCATAACCCGTGCATCGATATCCGACTTGGTTGTCGACATCACTAACTGGTCTTGGAACAGCTCGTCGATGTTTGGTAGAGCATTGTTTTTGAAGTTCCGGACTGTATCCATGACCCAGTTCCAGATAAACTCATCGGTGAGTTCATCCTTTGTCTTCTCCCATTTTGTCTCACACAACGTCTCGAGGAAGCTATCGTCGAACGAGTTCTTCACCGAACGCATGACGGACTTCAAGTCTTCCCCTGACGAATCACAGCGCGCCCTCATGATCTCTTCGTACTCCAGACGTAGATCCACCCATCGGGTAAGCGCTTCATGCGAGATGTCTTCCACCTTCGGCGCCACAGTGACTGCAAAGATCGGATGGGCCACCGTGGGGTAGTCTGGTTCCAGGTTCGCGGTCCTCGACATTGATCCAGTGCTTGACCTGTTAGTAGCTGCTGGAGCCCCAGATCGTCGTGTCATGCTGATGCCTCCGTTGCGCGCGGGTTTCTTGCCCTTGCTCTGCGTTGGCTTGGCTTGGCCCGCTTGTTCCGTTGAGGCACCGACCGTTGTCCTTGGCCGTAGTGCTCGACTCGTGCTGGTGGTTTGCTGGGTCGGTCCCGTAGCACTCACATTCTGCTGTGTCGCTGCTGCAGCAGCGTCAGCGGTCGCACTCGTCGTAGTTGTTTCGTTGTTCATGTCGTTTCCTTTGGAACTAAAGTTAACTTTGTAGTGGGATCCGAATGAACACACTTGCGAGGGAAGCTGGCGCTTCCTTTGAACTCTTGCTTGTATTGTACTCTGCAAAATCCAGAATGAGATCGTTGAGACTCTTGTCAGCTACTCCTACATCACTGCACAAGTATCTGTCTCGAGTCCCCACCTCTGAGTCTTATCCTACGCCAGCTCCTGCTGGGACCGTCCTCGGCCGCCAGCACAGTGCGTGGTCAGGTCCTGAAGACCATCGCCCCACTACACTTCCTCTTCTTCTGCTTGCGACTTATGACTACCGCTGCGATAGCCAAGACCACCACAAACGCTGCTACAATGCCACTTACTATGGAGACCGTCGTGTGGTTTGAAGTCCCTGAAGTTGTCGCCTTTGTATCGGACCCCGAACTACCAGCGTCGTAGTCCTGATGGATGAAATATCGAGCGATATGTTGCTTCAAACCGGTATTACTGATCCCTTCGTAGCATAAATGCTTGGCTAACGTTGTGTTCCCCAGTGCGTACGTGGTCATGGGGGGATCAGTGCACTCCGTGTTGTTATACAGCAGCATACTTGCCGATCCGTCACTTGATAGTGTAGCAGTGACGCTGTTGTTGTATGTCGTTGTAAAGGGTTCACAACCACCAACGATAAGTCCCAAGCGAAACCAGTATGAATCATCCGAACAATTGGTGTTGTTGTACACTTGACCCTCTATAAAGGTCTTCCCAAGGAACAGATCTTCCATTGGGTCGTACGAGAAGCTGTCGGTGGAGAAACACGTGACGGTCTGGTAGTAATCTGTATTGTTCCCGAACGGCCGGGGTGAACAGGCTTGAGCTGCACAGTCGTCATTAGAGACCACCATTACGTTACGGGAGGGTCCACTGCACGTTTCGTCCGAGTAGATCGCAGTCGTTTGCATCATGTAGGCCGAAGTCTCGTTGGCGGCTGTTGTGTGGAGAATCATCGCTACAAGCAGCAAGAAGCGCAGCATCTTAACGGATCTCCTTGCACGGACCAGGAATCGAGAAATGAGGCCGGAGGACAGGGCAAACAGTACCACGAAGAGACGGTCCGGAGGGTGATATGAACCATAACCGTTCGAGCTTGAGTGCAAGGCTTGCACAGGACTAATACTAGAGTAGAGTTGCAATGAATGGGTGGGCATCGTGTCGCTATTTAGCGGTTGAAGACCCGCTCACACGGGAGCAGCAGCGGTGATGACAACGTCAGTAGCAATTTGGACTGAGTGATGCATCCGTCCACATGTTCGAGACCGAAAGGCGTCGTCGTGTGTCATTCTTGCTCCCTTCCCGATCTCAGGTCTGAGTTGTGCGTGCTGTTTTTCATTTTCAATTTTGCATACGTTCGTTTTTAAACAATATTGTTTTATTTAATTTAGTAGACATTTAGATTATAACAGGTTATAAGCAACAAAAGCTTTTCCGGAGAATGACTTCACTGTCGATTTTACCATGTCAGACGCAGCTTTCCTTGCTGAAGTGGATCATTTTCTTGCTTCTTCCAACTTGTCAAGTCTAATTGCATCGCCAAATGATAGTCCGAACGACGCATTTCTACCTCGCACAAGCTCCAAAGTCGCTAAACACTCGAAGTTCACGAGCAACCGTCGCCTGACACAGCACAAGCAAAATGACGTTGCCAAACGCGAGCTGGAAAAGGCCAAGGACCGCAAAAGAAGACAAATGTATCGTGAACGCAGACGTATCGAGCGGGAATCTCTTCTACGAACAGTCGAGGAATTGACAGAAAAACTCAAACAAAGTCAAGGACTCGACAACGTTTTAGTTTCCACGTGGAAGATGTTTGCAGACCGCCAACGCACTGCACGAGAAGCTGCTGAAGCGGAGCAAAGACAACTGATTACAGAAATCGACGCGCGCGCATCACTACTAGACCAGTTCCAGGCTTTAGTGAATGAACGAGTGGACGACTCGCCACGATGCATGCCTTTCAAGCACAAGAGAGTTCGGCTCGAGCCTACTGATGATGCAATTTTTGCTGCTTACATCCGAGAGCTGGATGGAGTTTATGCCAAAACGGACGATATCCTGCACTCGAGAGGATTGGACAACACAGAACCAACCTGGGATGAACCGAGTGAAACGTGGATCAAAGACCCAACCACTGGGTACTTTCTGTACGGAGGTAAACTAACGTTGCCGTTCGATTTCCGTGAAATCTGTCGGTCTCGTTGGCATACGGCACCCTTGTATCATCGTCAAGAGAGTCGTCAGATCTATCAGAGCGTGGAGGATCCTACAAACACCATCGCGTTTAAGTTTCGCATCACAACCCGGTTGTCTTCTGGAGAAGTCGCTTCTGTGCTGCAGCGCGTTGCTATTCGGCGGTACGAGGAGAAGGAAAGAATGGTGATCGTCTGGCG
Source organism: Phytophthora capsici (assembly GCA_030324255.1). Classification (NCBI taxonomy): domain Eukaryota; phylum Oomycota; class Peronosporomycetes; order Peronosporales; family Peronosporaceae; genus Phytophthora; species Phytophthora capsici. Next base: position 1,420,060 of record CM059354.1, read on the forward strand.
GTTGTTCACTGAAGGTGAAGGAATTTTCAATGGTATGAACGCTGATGAAACTGGGTGGAATGTAGCGGTTCCTGCTACGAACTCAACCAAGCCTGGAACGGTTATGCTGACCTGTGTCCGCAATGTACCGATGCATCTCAATAGTACTGAAGAGTGTCAACCTACAGTGAAGCAGTTCGCCGGTAAACTAGTGGAATGGGGATCAGAAAACCACTCGCAAGTCACGAATACCCTCACTAATTTGTTGCTAGGAAAATGAACGTCGTCTGTTGCTCATTATCCACCACCAGCACTTGCAACTTTAGCTTCTCTTGAACAATGAAGCTTCGAGGTCTTGGAGCCTGTGGAGTTCATGTTTTAGTTTGAATGTTTTACGAACTTTTATACCAACGACTGCGCTATTCAAAATGTGGCAAATATGCTATAGACGACCCTGATAATATGATGGCACTCAAAGTCCAAGTTGGACTCGGGACAGCTCGTCTTCACATCCAATCGACGTTCGGAGGTACTAGGAAGAAGAACGGATGATATTCATGTGGAGGTTCTTTACCGAGGGCAAAGTTGTTTCTAGTGGTCTGCATTCTGACGAGATTATGGGCCATCCCTACCCTGTGAGAAACGTTTCAATAATGTGTGTAATGTTCCCTTTAAAGTCGAGCAAGAGCACACATTGCGCCATTACCACGAAGATATTGGAGTGGAGATCGGAAAATAATCGCCAAACTGGTAATCAAGCAGGTACTTTGAAGTATTACTCTTCGTTGACGAGTTGTAGGTCGCCAAATTACCGCAATACTTGGCGGAACGAAAGTGTACAATTCATTCGAGGTTTTGCCATGACAACGACTGACATAGATTTCCTGGCTCAAGTGGAAGACTTGTTGACCTCATGTGATCTCCCATTACTGCCTTCCTTTGAAAACGACAGCGATGAACAAATCTTGTCGTTTCAAGACCGCAAGAACGATGCAAGTCCTGCAACTCAACTTCGGAAGCGGCAGATGAAGGACCCCACCACCCGGCAGGAGCTTCAAAAGGCAAAGGACAGAAATCGGCGAAGAGCGTGCCGAGAGCGACGTCGAAGGGAGCGGGAAGAGCTTCAGCAGGAGATTGAACAACTGTGTAGTGGGTTTAGAGGTTGGATAGCCTCATACAGCCCGTGCAGTGGGCAGCAAGGCAATCTCCAGATCGGCAGTGGCAGGGTTGCCACTGCCAACCTTCGAGTGAATGGCTGGTGGAGAGACTTGCTGGCCCGAGCTGGCAGCTAGCGTAGGAGAATAGAAAGAGTAAGTACTTATCAGTTTGAGTTTTGCTAAATACACCAGGCAAAGACGTGAAGGGAGTGCCAGCTCCCCCATTTTGGTGTTCATTGCGAGACCCACCACAAAGTTAACTTTAGTAACCGGTTAAGCATGGAAAGTGAAGCTAAAGGCAAAGCTGGATCGACAGCAGTGTCGTTCTTCGTTCCACTCGTAGCGCCGATGATCGAGAGTACATCGCACGCAGCGTTAGTGGAATGGAAGCGACGGCGCAAGGAATACGAGCAGGAAGTGGCCATCCGCTGCTGCCACGACCCTGAGAAGGTTTCAGCCATGACGACAGACATCTGCAGCTCGTTCGAGCCGAGCTTGCTGGATGTTTTGTGCGACCTGGAGTGGGGGATTGACAAGAAGGACCTCACTAACGAGCTACTTCTGGGCAAGATCGATGCTATCCTCGCCACAGTGAAGAACAACACGGTGCCGAATGTGGCAGTTGTTCAAGGCTGCCGTACGGATGAACCTGCAGGAGACAGATGTACGCGAGCGAGTGGTGCAATACTTTCGGTCTAGTCGCCAGGTGATTGAAGAACATGGTTGGTGTAAATTTTTTATGGACCAAGAAGGTATGAAGTTGAAGTGCAAATTACTAGTCGCGTCTCGTGAACCCCAGGCACTGCGGGAAGAGATAGAGTCCATTCTGGCATATCAGAATCGGACTGCGCGTAGTGATGAGAAGGTGCTTTTCAAGATCATTCTAGAGAAAGCTCTTGAGCATGAGCGAGACTTTCAGCGTCGTAAGCGGCAACGAAATTCGGCTCGAGCTGTTGAAAAACCAGACAGTTCTCGTGAATTTAGTCGACAGAAGAAAAAACTGCGGGTGAAAGACAACGATGAGGCGAAACCTTTATTGCAACAACCACAAGACGGTACCGCGAGTAGAAAGCAAGGTCGGAACGTCCAACAGGGACCTCCAAAGCCCGGAGCTACAAATCCTATCGGTGGTTGCCTCAAGTGTAAGGGCGATCACTGGTTAGTGAAGTGCCCGGTTGCAACCCACGACGAGAAGGCTGACCTATTGCGTCAACAGCATGAGCGGCGCAACCGCGAGAAGGCAGACCGCAAGAAGAAAGACGATTGAAGTGTCAAGCGCATTAAAGAGTGCCTGCCTGGGCCTGTGAAGCTAGTTGAGCTAAACGGAGTGCACTCAATGCCCTTTTGCGCTGATTCTGGGGCTGATACGAGCGTTATCAGTGGAGTAAAGCTCAGGGAGCTGATGACGAAGGATCCTACGGTGAAACTGAAGGAATTAAAGGAAACGGTTGTAGTAAGGACTGCTGGAGGACATATTATTCGTGCCCACGGTAGTGTGGATGTGAAGTTGCGGATAAATACAGCTGCAGGACCTGTGTGTCTAACGAAACCGGTAAGATGTTTGGTTATTGACGAAGACGAGGAAGAATTTATTCTGGGGAAAGATGTTTTAACTACACTCGGAATTGACGTGGACCGTCAGCTTGAACAGCTGGTGGGAAGTGATGTCGCTGGTGACGAAGATCCTGTAGATTGCAGTGACGACTACGAGATTGGTGTGGAATGTGACAATGAGGTGAGAGTTGCAGTTGATAAGCTTGTGGAAAAGGCAATTGATAACGGGTTTCCACGCGAGCGACGAGATGATTTATTGAAGATAGCAGTGATGTTTGACATTTGGAGATTGAAACTCGGTGGTGATCCCCCGGCAAAGGTTCCACCACTGTTAGTAAAGCTGAGGGAAGGTGCTAAGCCACAGAAGTGCAGGGCGAGGCAATATCCGCCGCACCTAAGAGAATTTTTGAGAGACTTTAACACTGAACTTGAGCGTATGGGCTGGGTGTATGAAAACCCACAGAGTCGATGGGCCAGTCCAGCACTGCCAGTGAGGAAGCCCGGCTCTGACGAATACCGGCAGACCAGTGACTACCGTGCAGTGAATGCTGAAACTGAAGCTGCAGCGGGTGTGATGCCGATTCTCCGTGTCATTACGGAGCACGTACGTGGTATGGCCCATTTTGGTTTGTTTGACTTTCTGAAAGGTTTCTGGCAGCTCCCTTTGGCAAAAGAGTGTCAGGAATTTCTTTCGTATATGACGGATAGTAAAGTGTATACACCTACCCGGGTGCCCCAAGGATGCAGTGATGCTGCCATCCATTTTCAGCGAACGATGGAGACGTGTTTCAAGGAATTACTGTACAAGCACCTACTAGTTTGGGTAGATGACCTCCTACTGTATGGTAGCGATATTGATGAGTACCTGGAGAAACTTCAAAAACTGTTTTCTTTGGTAAACGACTTCGGTTTAAAACTGAGTGTGAAAAAGTCGAGTCTATATCAGAGAAGCGTGAAGTGGTGTGGGAAAATTATAGATGGCGCTGGAGTAACGCATGATCCCGAGCGCATACGGTCGTTACGGGAAATGCCGTACCCCCAGACTGCTGCAGACCTACAGCAGTTCCTGTGTGCAGCTAATTGGCTGCGGGAAAGTATTGTGGGCTACGCAGTAGCTGTGAAGCCACTTCAGGAGTGTCTTGACGTTGCACTCCGGAACAAAAAGAAGTCAAAGCGAGCTGCGGCGGCGGTGCCTATAGTGTTTACTGCTGAACTCCGAGTAGTTTTCGACAAAGTCCGTGAGCTGTTAGCTACATCCGCAACTCTGCACCACCCCAGTGCCGATGGAGACATGGTGCTAGTCACGGATGCCTCTGACCAGGGTTGGAGCATCTTAGTGACTGAGGTTGAGGACTGGGACTCTACAAAGGACGTTAGCGAGCAGTCTCACAGACTTTTGACTTGTCTAAGTGGTACATTTACTGGAGCTCAGGTGAATTGGAGCGTGATTGAGAAGGAAGCGTTCCCTCTAGTCACTGCCTGCGAAAAGTTATCATACCTACTGATGCGACCAAGAGGATTTCGGATGTTCTGCGATCACAGGAATCTGATACATGTATTTGCGCCTGCGGAAAATATTAAGAAGCATATCCGTGGTAAACTACTGCGGTGGGCATTGAAGTTGAGTGAATTTCGGTACACTATCAATCATATCGCCGGGACTGATAACGTGTGGGCTGATATGTTGAGTCGGTGGGCTTGCCAGCCTACAAACCCTGTTCATGTGCGCCGAGTGGTTACCCGTCGGGCCCAACAGCAGGAGCAAGTCACGCTCCGCCCTCTGGACGACGAAAACTTTGTATGGCCGACACTTGACGCTGTGTTGCGGGCTCAAAAGCGACACGCACCACGGCCACGACCCTCATGGCTGGCAGAACGGTCTGATGGACTGCTTGTAAAAGGGAAACTACTGTGGATACCTACCGAAGAGCATGCATTGCTGCGTAGACTGATGATTATCTCGCATTGTGGGCCTCAAGGCCATCGTGGCCGACACGCAATGATGACCCAGTTGGCCAGTGTGTTCTCGATTGAGCGGCTCCGTGTGCACGTAGAGCGTTTCCTGGCGAAGTGCCTGTTGTGTATGCACATTAAAGGAGGAAAAATCATTCCACGACCATGGGGAGAAACGTACCGAAGCCAGACGCGGAATGAAGCGCTGCATTTTGACTTTTTATTTCTGGGTGAATCGTTTGGAGACAACCAGTACCTGCTGGCATTGAAGGACGATGCTAGTCATTTTTGCGAATTAGTAGTCTGTGAGTCGCCGACTAGTGCCGTGGTCGCTGAGGCTATTCTACAATGGCATTCTCGTTTCGGTGTGCCGCAACTATGGATTAGTGACCAAGGCACGCATTTTAAATGTGAAGTGGTTGACACCTTGAGGAGTAAGTTGAAGTGCGATCACGAATTTTCGGTGGCATATTGCCCGTGGATAAATGGATCTATTGAGCGGTTAAATAGGGATATTCTACAAGTTTTTCGAGTTATGATTTTGGAGTACAAACTGGATCATCGTGACTGGGAGTCACTGGTCTCTGTAGTACAGTCTAGATTGAACCACACACCTCTACCCTCACTAGCTTACAAGTCACCTCTGGAATTATTTACGGGGCTGCCACCGCCGTCACCTTTCGGGCACGCTTTCGTACGCAAGCAAGGCCAAGGTGAGCTGATTGAAGCTGGAAACTCTGATAAAATTGAACGCTCGCTGGCGCAGTTACGTGCTAGTATTCACAATATGCACAGAGATGTCAGTAATGCGAGGGATAAGCAAACTTTACTGAACAAGAAAAAGGAACGTGGAGAGAACTTAGTGAATTTTTCGGTTGGAGATTTTGTGCTACGTTCTCGAGTGAATGAGAAACACGTGAACAAACTTCTAGTTACTTGGGTAGGGCCGTACGTGGTGACGGAGGCTCACTCGAGGCATTTTGTGGTTAGAGACTTAGTGACCGGCAAGTCGCGTGACGTGCACGCGTCACGGTTGAAGTTCTTTGCCGATAGTGACCTAGAAGTAACTGGAGAATTGCTACAGCATGTGACTAGCCAAGGTGTTGTGCTGGATGTGGAAAACATTAAGCAGCATCGTTGGAATGCACAACGAAAGGACTACGAGCTCTACGTTAGCTGGCGTGGCCTCGAGGATATCGAGGATTCCTGGGAGCCATTTGCTGCTATGGCACGTGATGTGAGAGTTCTAGTGGATACCTATGTTACAAATGCGGAGGATACGCAACTTGCCGAACATTGGACTCGCCTCAGCCGACCTCAAAGTGGCGGCAGTTAGGTTACGGTCAGGTTCACTGTACACTATTTTCAAGTGGTCATGATGTACTATTTGGATATGATTGTACGATGTCAACGGAGTCATGTTGCACCAAGTCAAGTTGAAGTTCCATGTGACGGGACATTTCGATTGGTGAAATTTTGATTAGCGAAATTTTCGAGTACTTTCTACTGTGATATTTCGTTTTCAAGAAATTTGGGAGTGTGGACGAGGCGACACATTTCCAGGAGAGCGACGATGGCGAGTGTCATCGAAGCATAGGATGGAGCTGAGTTCACGAGGCTGAATGAGGCTTTAAGAGAGGGGACTGTAGTGGGTTTAGAGGTTGGATAGCCTCATACAGCCCGTGCAGTGGGCAGCAAGGCAATCTCCAGATCGGCAGTGGCAGGGTTGCCACTGCCAACCTTCGAGTGAATGGCTGGTGGAGAGACTTGCTGGCCCGAGCTGGCAGCTAGCGTAGGAGAATAGAAAGAGTAAGTACTTATCAGTTTGAGTTTTGCTAAATACACCAGGCAAAGACGTGAAGGGAGTGCCAGCTCCCCCATTTTGGTGTTCATTGCGAGACCCACCACAAACTGACAGAAGAGTTACAAGCAAGCAAGAAGAACCGGACGCCGTCGGCTTGGGAAATAATTGCCCAGCGCCAATTAGCGGCTCGGAGGAGCTCTGAAGAGCAGCAAAAACAACTGCACAAGGCAATTGGTGTTCGAGATGCGATGATAAAGGAATTCTGTCGCCTAGCCCATGAGGCGAGCCAACAATTTAAATACCAATCTGGATGGGATAGGTTGCATGGCTTCCACAACAAAACAAATTCAACTTGAGGTTACAAACGTGGGGATTTTTTGCGGGATATACATTATCAAGGAGATATCGCCGGCTTTCGCTCAGACTCAAAGGGCTCTGCTTGAATCTGGGCTCGAATCCATGGAGCCAAACTGGAATGACCCGATAAACACTTGAATTGAGGACGTATTTTACCCTCAGGTGAGATTGCTGCGGCGTCTGAGGTTCGCATGGTGCTGGTGTGGCGGATGTTTTCTGAAGGCGAGTTTTTCCCAGCTGATGAAACTGGATGGGGCCAACGGATCATTAGTGCTCCAAACTTGTGTCCAAGCGACACCGACGCAACGATTCGGCACATCGCTGAAGCATGCTGGACAGTTTAGTCACCCAGTCGCGATGTGGTTCAACCACTGGTTGTCATTGATCGTTATCGTTGCATGTATTAATAAAACATTTTTGTCGAGGGCTCTCGGTGGTTTTAGGCTGTCCATTATGTCGGCAGAGATGTGCCGCCAAAAAGTGTAATCAGCAACTCGTCGTAAACAAGTTCACCTTGTCCGACGTTACCGCAACATTTTGGTTGGAAAGGAAATACGCAATTCATTTTAGGTTTTACCATGACTACGACTGACGCAGATTTCCTCGCCCAAGTGGAGAGCCTTTTGACCTCAAGTGATCTACCACTGCTTCCTTCCTTTGAAGAAAACAGCGACGAGCAAATGCTCCAAAAGCCTCAAGAGCGCAAGAGCAAAATTACGTCTGGAATACAACTTACTGAAACTTCCAAACATATTATGGACGCTATTACCAGACACGAGATAGAAAAGGCAAAGGACAGGAATCGACGAAGGGCGTACCGAGAGCGACGCCGCATTGAGCGCGAAAATCTTCAACAGGAGATCGTAAAACTGACAGAAGAGCTGCAAAAAATCAAACGAAGCAAAAAGAGGAACCTGGTCCTGTCTGCGTGGGAAATGGTAGCACAGCACCAATTAGCTGCCCGCAAGAGGTCCGAAGACCATCAAAGACAACTACACAAAGCGATCGATGTCCAAGTTGCGCTAGTGAAGGATTTCCGCCGTCTAGCCCACGATAGAGTTGACACGTTAGGTGGGATTCCCATCGGGAAAAACAGCTTAACTGACAAGCCCAAACGGGTTCGACTTGAAGCTACAGACGTGGAGATTTTTGCGGGATATATCAAGGAGCTATCGTCAGTTTTCACCAAGACTGAAAGGATTCTACGAGAATCAAAACTGGAATCCACGGAGCCGAATTGGAATGACCCGATAGAGATTTGGGATCAGGACGTCGACACCGGCTACTTCGAGTTCCGAGGGAAAATTACGTTGCCGTGTGACTTCGAAGAGATCTGCCATTATCGATGGCAAACAGCTCATCTGCTCCAGGATAGACGAGAAGTCTACGATGTTAATGACGACAACACATTGGCGCTCAAGTTTCGACGTACAACGCACTTACCCTCAGGCGAAATTGCTTCAGTGCTGCGACGTCTGGTCATTCGCCGGTATAAATTCGAGGATCGTATGGTGCTGGTGTGGCGGCTATTTACTGAAGGCGAGGGCTTCTTCAATGGGATACACGCTGATGAGACTGGGTGGGGCGTGATAACGCCAACGGATCACTCATCCAAGACGGGAACTGTGCTCCGAACTTGTGTTAAGAACACGCCGATGCACTGCAATTCGGTACAAAAGCGTGTTTTGCAGCAGTTTAACCAAGGACTCTTCCAATGGGGACACGAAAACAAAGAGAAAGACACATTCGGACTCGAAAAGCTAATACTTAGTAGTGATTAACTTCTCAGAGATGGAATGTCCTAATAGGGGGAGTCAAAGTTTGCGTTTTTGCCTGTCATATTCTGGAGTGTATCCATGTCATATTTTGACACGATTTCGGTGATATTTTGGCGCTATGACCTGTCATTTCAAAAATCACCTACCTCTGGAGGTGGGTGATTTGCCAAATGACAGGTCATTTCTTAAAAATAGAAAAGTGATCCGCCAACGGCATGTTGCCGTCAGTCTTCTATTTGCTCTTGTACCCATCAGAGCTCAGGAGCAGTTTGCACTGGCGGGAGCCGACATCATAAGTGCTCCCCAGTCACACTCCACGTTGTTCTTAACAGTACGTAAGGCGTCCTGTGTCCTTCTTTCACGTGGATGCCTAACTAATTCGTTTGTTTTATATAAGGAATGACGCCTAACGACGAGAACGCCCCGTCCGCAAAGGTCCATCTTTCTAGAGAGGACTACGGCCTGCTCGTTACCTGGATGGAGATACCCGAGAGCTTTGCTGCAGCTCATGGCTCAAGCACAAAGACCAGCGTCTCAGGAGGGCCGCAGAAGACAAAGACGCAGGCTTTCAATGAGCTGGCGGCGTACTTAAACGCACCCACAAAGACGCCTAACCTTCCTACGCTCACGGGTGCAAACGTGCAGCAGCGCTGGCGAACGTACAAGACGAAGAAGTTCCAGCCAACACTAAGGAAGAGCCGCACGGAGACGGGTCTGGGAATGTCCAAGAAGGAGATGAGACAAGGCATTTCAATCCAAGCCAAGTTGGACAAGTTGTGCCCACACTTCGCGCGTATGGAAAAGCTGTTCGCTACGAAGGCTAATGTTCGAGCTCCAGCAACATTACAACTTGGTTCGCTCCAGCAACATACTACTGGACGAAATGCATCAGGCTCTAAACACGGCGGGGAGGACAAAGAAAACCGTTTTGAAGAGGTCAACAGTGGTGATAGCAGTGATGACAGCCTCAACCCAAGTGGAAGCGACCCCAACGACCAAAACGACGACCAAGAAGGACCCGCTGGTGCCGCGGTAGCTGATGTTCAAGATGATGATGACGCAGACGAACGAGAACCTTCCGATGACGAACATGAAGCATCTAGCACGAATGCTCGAGCGATTGAACCAGACCATTCATTTGAGCCGACTCCACCTGAAGGTGCTCTATGGGCAACAGGAGAAGAGGATGAGTTACTCTCCGTGCCTTCCATGCTAGCTTTGCTTGGCAACGCCGCACTGGACCACTCCCCACATCAACCACAGCAACGAACAGACGCTCCTGTTATCGGCCAAAGCGGTCCACATCTAGTAGCCTCTATCAGTACGGAGCCGACTGAACTTCCGGAAGCCTCAAGTACGACGGTATCGGCCTCTAACCCCTCTTCCCACCGCGGTAGACCACACTCGAAGCTATCAAAGAGAAAGTCGCAAGCTCTAGATACCAGCTCTGCCAAAACGGACCCACAGAAAAAGAAGAAGAAGAAACGCTCAAGTTCCGACAGCTCGGACTCTATCGACACGGAAAAGCCGAAGTGAATGACTGCTCACGAAAGCCGAGCGTCACTATCCTTTGCTTATGCAAAAAATGGAGAAGACAAAATCAATTTCATGAAGACAAAGCTGGAGCTGGACGAAAAAATGTGGAAGGAGCAGCAAAACGCTAACAAGGCCCAACAAGAACGTGAGCAACAGCTTCGCACTCAAGAACTGGTGGAGCGCCGAGCTGCGCGTCGCCATGATATGTTTATGTCACTGGTGGCAGCACAGAAGACTCCGGATGAAATCAAGATGCTTATGGACGGACCTCTTTCAAACTGGACAGTAGCCGCCATCATCGAACCCTTTTTCGAAAGCAAGGGGCCTATGACCCTCGTTAGTATTCATTTTTTTTAAGTGTCAGTGGTGCATGCATTCATAAGTATTTGTTACCGTTAACTCAATTTCATTTTTACTAACTTAGTGCCTTCAACTCTCCTCACTGTACAGGCGGATAAACTTACGGCCCCCCGAGGAGCAGGAGAATACAGACTCGAGCAGAGATCCGTCGACTGATAACGGAGAGTCAAGTGGGAACTCGCACGAAGAAGCTCAACAGTGGAGCGATACGGTACGACATGAGAAATTGATACCTGGATTGCAAAAGCTGAACTTTGTTATTATGCAGGAAGACACGAATCGATCGGTGCCAATGGAGATGAATGACAAGAGCCAGAAAGAAGTTTCTTGCCGAGTGACTTGGTGTGAACAAGTAGGCAAGCGCTACGGACTGTGCTGAGCCCATGGAGGAGGTAAGATGACCCCTTGAAGTTGCAACTCCGGTGCGTAATTAAATAGATGGTGGTTGTAGTGTGAATTACAGTCAAGAAATGCTGCCACGAATTGAAGATTGGCAACTCCTTTCTACATGCTGAAGCAGTGCAGCAGCTTTATTACTCGCCTATGGCTATTGTGGCCATTACGACGAGGGATATACTGAGTTCTTTACGTCAATTTGAAGAAATGCTGGGCCACGACGCGTTCCGAACGTCGTCAAGAATTGATCTCAATGAATTTCTGCAGTATCTGGCCCAGCGGTACAGACAGCCCAGTGCTCAAGCCATGGGCGTAGCTATCGACCTGAATGGATTCGGCGTTTACGTGGGGATGCTGCGAAGAGTGGCGAACAACGAGATGAAGGAGATGAAGACGCTCGAGCAGCAGTTTCAACGAGAAGTTGCGGAGAAAATGTTCCGTTTAACCAAGGAGAAGTTCAGTGACGAGAATCGGAAGCAGGCGTTGGAGGAATTACTGGAGAATTCAAAGACACCGACGGAGAGGGAGAATAGTTCTCTCAGTAGACGGGAGACGAAGGAAAACAGCATGGAGTCGCTCTCTCTGGACATGCTGAAGCGCGTGACGGACGTCGACGTGTATCTGGACAATGTGCTGCGGAGAAAAGCGGCAGCAAACGCGAAAAACCAACAGAAACTCCGTAAACCCATTTCATCTCAAGAGATTGCAGAGACGGATTCGAAACTTCGCACTCAGATGACGCGTTTTCTAGTGGCGTCTCAAAAGAGTAGATACCACTCGAGATTGAAGGTCGTGACGTGGGTTATCTGCAGTATCATGGCTAAGACGTACGCATTGCTTCTGAGCGATGATAAATTACCAGACGAAGAAGCTGAAGGAGAGTTAGAGGCTACGAAAATGGCTGAAAGAGACAAGGAAGAGTGCGATTGTTGCTGTGTGGGGAAGGATTCGTGCACTTGTTCGTGCAATTGCAAGTGTCACGTTGAGTCAAGCGATGGATCTCCAAAAAGCTGGTCCCCAGTGTGCCAAAGCCGAGGTCTTCGTCGTCCTCCTCTTCTAATATCAGGACTGCTTGGAGGTCGATGATCTCCATGATGAACTGCTCTCTCTCGCTCGACCTTGGCATGCTTGGCTTAGTATTGCACTGGCAGTGCGGAATGCAGAGTGATGGTCCAAATGTTGCCTTTCTGCCATATGTCGAATGTGTCAGCTTGTCGAACATGAAGGGGTTACCAAAGTTAGACCCATGTGATCTTTTGGTGTGTACCCATGTTATACTTTGGAACGATTTCTGTCATTATTTGGCGCGCTGACCAGTCATATTTTGTCAGCCAAAAGTCAGGTTTGACTCCCCCTAATACAGTAATGTGCCTCAATCGACATTTAATATCAAATAAACTGTGTACACTTTTAAGAAAACACTGAATGTTGCTTTGTGCCACCTGCAACATCAAAACCCAACTGTCTTCTGAAAGAACCTAAATGTCGTTCTGTGACACAGTCAAGGAATATCAGAAATTTATCGGTCAAGACACTCGATTTTGGGCATTTACAGACAAGAAACTGGCTGTCATGTACGCCCAATGACCGTACAGAAGGTTTTTACCAGCTTCGAAGTCATCATAAAGTGGCGTTCGACTTCGCGAGGCCTGTGAGACGATTTGGAGACTAGCAGAACTGCCTCACCGTACCTAAACCTGGCAAGTGTTCGATGGAGTGGAGGGTCCTAGTACTAAAGCGTTCAAAAATCGAATACTGGAAGCGAACGCAGCAGTTTTGCAACGATTTGTTACTCGTTTTCAGAGGAATTCACGCTGAGCACATTGGTTGGGGCCAAATTACCCAATCTGAAGACGTTATAGTGCCACATAACTGTATGCGCTGTATCCCCATGCGGATTAAGGATACAGCTTGTCACAAAACAAGACTGAATGCTGCACGAATGGGCCTTCAAAATTATCAACAGATTCAAGAAATTTTTGAGAAATAAGTCATCAATTGTTAATTAAGCTCTACGTTTTCAAGACTGCAGGCAATTTCTCCCGAGTTCTGAGTACTTGCTTCTACTATCAGCCCAGTGAATTGCTTCTCTCCATGTTCACTCGCTACAGTACCAACACTCAATGACATGTATCGTGCATACAGTCGTAAAATACTGTTCTCCGTCCTGGTACTTGAGGGAGTTAGAACCCCCCACCCAGTTTCATCCGCATGCATCCCCGAGAACGCTCCTTCACCCTCAGCAAAAGCCCGCCACACCACCACCATCCGTTTCTCTTCTCGGTATCTCCGATTCATCACACGCAGCAAGACCGAAGCATTTTCGCCAGTTTTCAGTTTCGTACTAACACGGAATTTGATGCAGACGGTAGTGTCTGGTTCTTGAATTCCATCGCAAAGCTGTTGATCACTTTCTTGATGCGCTTCCAGCGTGCGTGTTAAAACCCCGCTAGATTGCTCGAAGGTAAAGGGAACGCTGCGTTTGTCGGTGAATTGGACGTAGTTTTTCCCACTTGAATCGGTTCCTTCATGGACGGACATCCCACAACGTTCGTCCGTTGAATCCAGTTGAATTTCTCGAAAAACCTCGTCTACTTGAGCGTAAACAGCGTCGAATGTCGCCGCTGAAGCCTGGTAAAACGCTGTATCGAACGATTCAACACGTAGCATATCGTGCAGAAATCCAGAGTTGTCAAAAGAGGTTCCTTGAATGGGTTCATCTACGATTATCCCCCTGTACTGTTGGATTAAAATCTCCTGGGCGGATATTGCCGCCCGTAAACGACGCTGTCGCTCCTCAGACATTCGCCGTGCTTCCAATTGACACATGGAGACCATTTTCCACGGTGCTAGAGCCAATTGTCTCCTCGGTTCAGACGCCAACTTCATCTTGAGTTCTTCGACCTCCTGCTCCAGTCTTTCGCGTTCTTCTCGTCGTCGTTTCCGATACGCTCGATGTCGTTTATACGGCGCGATGACAGGAGGTGAATCACTTCCTGATGTCGGTGAGTCGCTAGTATTACGAGTCGTTCGCAAGCCTTGAAGAGTGGAGATGTCGAATTGGCTAAGGAATTCTTCCACCTCGAAAAACAGACTTGCCTGCATCGTCAAGCTTGACTCACTGGCTAGAAATTTGGGAATGACAATGGCAGTTGTTAACAGATTTAGCCATACATGTAGTGATAACGACAAACTTGATGATAATGTGCACGGATCAGCCACGATAACAATTGTTCCTCGCTGGATATCGCCACACATGATGACTGCCCTAATCCACCCATTTGGGTTACTGCACACTTGCAAACGTGTGACGCAGTCAGACACCGTCGCCTGTGTGAATGTAGCGCAATTGTCGTCTGTAGCTTCGATACCGATTTTCTCGAAGACCTGGCGTAGATAGCGTCGACTGTATCGAATGAAGCCTTGAAGAATGATGTATCGAAGTTTTCTATCGCATCTTCTTGTACTGGTAGTGTCCGTCCATACGTATTGGTAAGATATCATCGGGAACAGGAACCTTGGATTAAGCCTTGATAGTGGTGAATTAAAGCGCAGTTGAGTACAACCGCCGCTGTCCTTCCTCCGACACGAGGCGAGCTGCTAAGTGGCACTTGGAGGCCATTCGCCAACCGGAGATTGACAATTGCCTTCGAGGTTCCATCTCCAGTTTCAAGTTTAACTCGTTAATCTCTTGTTCTAGGCTTTCGCGCGCTGCTTTCGATACAGTTTGTGTCGAGTACCTGGCACTTGTTTCTCAGGCCCGGAATCACTAGGAGAGTCGTACGAACTCAGAAACTCGGAGATGATCTCGGCATCCAAGCGAGAGCCACGCTACCTTTACGTTTTGTGAGGAATTCACGCAATGAGGTCACGTACCCATTGGCGATCTCGCGAAATTTCTTTCACAGAGCAAAAAAAAACTCATGAGCGAAGCATGTTGGTGTACATGTACATTGTGGTTCAACAGGTTGCTGTAGCTTCGCATCACAGCCCCATCTCAAGTCTGTTTGAAATCTCAAACGCTCCGACCTGCTCCATTTCACTCACTTGAAAATGATCGGAAAACAACAGGCACAGAACTCTTGCTTTAGCCGAGCTCGATTCTGGAGTAGGACACGGTACTCGAGGATCAAAGTGCTGAACTATTGGCAGCCATCCACCAAACTTTTAATTCAGTTTCACCAACCCGATGCTGATGCGTCAGCTTTTGTTATCAATCGACGACGTAGCTGAAGCGTTATACGTGACGACAATCTTAACGAGCATGGAGGTTATTAATGACCAAAGTTATCTACTAGCCTGCTGAGCCTGAAATCTCAGAGAAAGTATAGTCTCGTTGAAGCTGGAAAAGAAAAACGTTTTGTGCTTACGAATGGTACTGTGATAATGTCCACCATCCATGAGGAACCTGTACATGTACTGTTCTTTGCGGGACCTCTACGATTACGAAATCGAGGGCTTCCCTTGCGTTGCATTTGCCAACCTGCCAATGGCCACGTCAGACGCTGCTCTCCTCGCTGAAGTCGAGACTTTCTTGTCGGAGTGTGATTCCCCCGTTCTACCATCCATAGACTTGCCAGGAACCACCGAGACGACACAACTCTCCCACTTGCCTACCCAACACCAGGCGAATGTTCGGGGACGGAGGAGACTAAAAAGCAGTGGTGATCCTAAGCGAGAACGGGAGAAGGCGAAAGACAGACAACGACGTGCTGAGTATCGGAAGCGTCGAGTGAAGGAGCGAACGGATCTACTGCGACAGATAAAGGAGCTGACTGTGGAATTGCATAAAAGGCAACAAGCCAAGGAAGTAACAATTTCCGGGGCAAGTACCGCTTGGAAGCTTCTTGCTCAGCGATTAAAATACGAACGAGAAGAAGCAGAAGAAGAGCAACATAAATTACGTGCAAAGATTGACGCCCGCTCCACCTTAGTGAAGGATATTTACTACCGACTTGCGAGCCATTACTCTGCCAGCATAAGCGATTCACTGCAACGGAAGAGGATGAACCTGGACAAGTGTGATGTGAATATTTTCACGACGTATCTACGTGAATTGGACGCTCTGTACGCCAAAACGAACGAGGTATTGTGCAATTCGGAGTGTGAAGACTGCGGACTGTGGAATGAGTGCGAGGAAGAGGGCTCTTACCAGTACAAGGACAGAAATATTGTGCCAATTGACTTTCAACAGGCCAGTGTTGCTTTGTGGGATGCGTCCCACTTACCCGACCATCGAAATGATAGACAGGAGTTTAATGGGGTTCAAGACTTAGGAAATACCGCTGCATTCAAGTTCCGTCTAACTGCACAATTGACAAACGGTCGAGTCGTGTCTGTCGTTCAGCGCTCCGTCACACGGAGGTATCAGGAAGACAACCGCCTTGTAGTCATCTGGCGTTCGTTTCTGAATGGTGAAGGGGAATTCGCTGGGATGCACGCGGATGAAACTGGCTGGGACGAGCTGACACCGACTGCAATAGGGACGATGATGAGGACGTATATCCAACATTTCCCTATGCACGTCAGCTCATTGTCGACATCCAAGCCAGTTCTGCAGGAATTCAATGGAGTTGTGTTAGAAGCGGTGTCAGATATTGGAGAGGACATCTACCAGCGATTCGAGAAGCTTCTCATTGTCGATGCAGAATGTGTATGAAATGATTAGATAACTTCGGGAGTATCCTACAAAAAACTAAGTTCTATTCAGAATTGGTTGAGAGGTGTCGTTCACTTCAACTTCATGTGATCGACTTGAGCTTCTCATACGTAGAGTTGATGATCCCCCACGATACCAACGACCGGAAGAAATTCATCTGCACGCCGCGATACAACCGCTTCACGCTGTGTCCGCGCTCTTTGTACGTCAGTTGCAAGGCTTCCCATGGGCCAATAAACTGCTGCCCGTATACACTCTGCATCCGTGTCCGTGCCACTAAACAGCAACCAATCCACGCATCAGTTAAACAACTACTTCGAAGTATCAACATAGTGCAATTGCCCTAACACAAAGTCTCACCGTTGATGGGGAATGTGAAAGTACTAATCATCGCGCCAAGCATTGCACCACAAACGAAGTCGTTCGTCATCGTAGCCGCCGCTGTCTCTCCTTTCGGAAATAATTCCCTAATTGGCCCCCGCAGTCCAAAAAATAACATATTCCCCGGTCCATTTCGACACAAAATGGCTGTGAGTCCTCGATAATGCTCCTTCAGACCGAACTTGTTGACGTGCAGCATAGCGTCGTAAGCTCCGGAGATTTCTCGATTAAACTTTGGGGTCTGTAGCAACGTCTGCGCTCTCTACAGTCCACAAAAACCCACATCAGTATCCCTATTTTATCCTCCGAATGCTCCTAAAGTCTCACCTCAAACGGTGCCAGCACTGCCTCGGAAGTGCCTGCCAGACCTGCAGCCACCATATTCAGCCCCACGCGCTGTCCAAAGGTCTCCGTCAAGAGCTCGTCGTAGAAATTGTACAGTCCGAACATGATGCTCTTGGACACCATCGCTTGGAGCAGCGGAGGCGCTACACCTCTGTACAGCATCATCCAGCCTTCACTACGCACGTTCTCAAACGCCTGCCACGTATTTAGCCCGAATAACTAGCACATCCGCTTAAAAAGTTAATAAATGGCTACTAACTCGTCAATTCCGACCGTAATTCCTCTCTTACCTGCTGCCGGAACATGACTTTATTGGGTGGGAACGTGACGACGATGTTAATGGCAGCCGCAGAGCCGCCGCAGAAGAACTCGCGTAAGTGCGGATAGCGCACGAAAAAGTCCACATGCTCGTGCTGCTCCTCACGCTCCCGGGGGCTCTCTGCGTCGCCTAGGAAGCTCTCCATGTCGTCGAGTCTGCGGCTTAAGCTCTGCCCCACTTGGAGGAACGTCAAAGTGGGAGATAAGACAGCAATGATGAGGTGGTACCATGTACCTATATTGTTGGTACCATGTACCAGTGTCTAACTGCCAACTTCAACTACAAGTACATGTAAGGTTTCGTTTCGTTTCGTTTCGAAGTAAGGTACATTGACGTCACTTAGCTCTACTGCTAACGATATCCTATAAGTACATGTAAGGTGTTACTTGATGAATAATAAATGTATTAGGAAATCCCATCTCTGAGAGGTTAGAAGTATTAGCTTTTCGAGTCCGAATGTGTCTTTCTCTTTGTTTCGTGTCCCAGTAGAGAGACCACAATTGCGGAGGCCTTCGATAGCACCTCCCTACCGCCAGGGTACCTGCACTTTTTAGTGTTTTTGTGTGTGTGTGAAGCCCCTCTTGAAAAGATGGACCATTCACCCCAACGAAGTTCTGCTGTGACCGAGTACAATCGCATTGCTGAGCTTCTAAAGGGGTCGAAAGAGGTGGTGAAGACTCTCAAAGATGAGAGACAAAGTGAGGAACCGATGCCGTTTGTCGTTCTGGAGAATTCTTCTGGCACTGGCAAGACGCAGATGGCGTTCAACTTGGAAGCCCAAGGAGATTTTGACGTGTTCTACCTCCTGGCACATTGTGTCCGGAAGGATTTATGGAATCCATGCCCTATTTTTGGTCAAGCCATTTTGAGGGACCGCCATTTTTACAGTCCCTTGGTATTTATGGATGCCATGACCCTTTTTGGGCCAAGCTATTTTGAGGGACACCATTTTAAGAGTCCCTTGGGATTTGCAAGTATACATGTATATCAATTTCTCAGTTTCGCTACGGCAGTCATAATGACAACGATGGCCCAGGAGATGGAAGACTTGTTGGCCTCATGTGACCTCGTAACGCCCCTCATCCTCGACACGAATCCGGACCTTGAAGACACTATAATGACACCAAAATCTCGGAGCGACAGGAAGAATCAGACGAATGTTGACCCCGACAATAAACTGGAGAAAGAGCGAAAGCGTTGCAGTAACTACCGTCAGCGCCAACGAAACGAGCGGGAACGTCTGCAACAGGAAGAAAAACTGTTAATGGCGAAGCTGGCAGCGATACAGGAGGCCAGGAAGGAAAGCGAGCTGTCGTCTACGTCTGTGTGGAAGCTGTTTGCCCAGAATCAGCTAGAAGCGCGACTAAACGCTGAAACGAAGCAGCGTCGACTGTGTCAAGCCATTGAAGCTCGAGCCTCGTATATTCGCGAGTTTCAAAAGTTAAGCCAGCGTCGGATTGAGGGTGATGCTGGGTTAGCAGTCGATGACCTGCTAACAGACAGCGAAGCCGCCAGCACGATTCCTTTCTGTCAGTTGTATGTCCAGGATCTGGATGGAGTTCACGCTCAGACGGAGGACTGTTTACGCGGTTTTAACGAGTTTTCGCCAGTTAAAACGTGGGAAGAAGATAGCGAGACGGGTTCTATCCAATTCATGGAGAGACAGGAACTGCTGTGCGATTTTGAGCAGGCCTGTCAGACATTTTGGGACGCAGCTCAGTTGCGTCATCGACAGGAATGCAGACGGGAATTTCACCAAGTTCCGGACCCGGACAGGACGTCGGCGTTCAACTTCCGGGTTTCTACTCGGTTAAGTTCGGGTCTGGTTGTGTCTGCGCTTCAACGTGTGGTATCACGTCGGTACCGAACCCGTGATCGTTTCGTATATGTTTGGCAGTCGTATATGGACGGTGAAGGGATGTTCACGGGTCTCAATGCTGGAGAAACAGGGTGGGTCGTTCTTACGCGTTCTGTTGACACTTGTGGACTGGAAAAAGTGACGAGAACGACCGTCATTTGGCATACGTCGACCGATATCGATAATGCAGTTATACCGGAGACTGTAGCGAAGGAGTTTACAACGATGACGCTTGGGTCTGTGACTGAAGACGTCGACGAGATCGCAAAGAGATTCCAAGAAGTCAATATTGTCGTTTGAGAAACACTACGGAATAAATAGTAGTAACAGCGACTGGGTTTACAGCAAGGAATTTGTCAGTCTCCGTTAGAAAATGTGCTGGCACAGTGTTGGTGTCAGAATAATAAATTTGGGGAGCATGTTTGTTGGAATTGAACGATTTGTTTTAGTGAAAGTCGATTCAGTTGTATTTTGGTTATCACTAGCGTCTGAATCTCCTCTACAGTCTTCCTCCGGGTGCTCGATATTCTGTCCTGAGTCTCTGTACACCTCATTATCGGATTCACCACCGCTGGAGCTCTTGTCTGTCGCCCCATCAAGTTCGTTTACGTAAAATTCCGTCTCGCTGTCCAAAGGAGGGTCTACTCGAATTCTCTTGAACGGACCGGAAGATGCTCCATCAGCCAAATGAATCTCCTGTGGTGTCACTTCCAGTTGACAAAGCAGGACTTGAGCTAGATTGAAAAAGTCCTGGAGTTGAGCGGATTTGATGGCAATCGCAGCACTCAATTGTTGTCGCTCAAATTCAGCATTTGCACGTTCGTCTGCTTGATATTTCGCAAGTGCCCTCCACTTTGACGGCGATAACGTTTTATTCACCTCCTTGTTCTGCTGTAGCCGCTCCAGCTCCGCCGTTAACTCCGTCACCTGCCTTCGTAAATTGAACCGCTCGTTTTTTCGCCGTCGATAGTACGATTTGTCTTTACTGCTGTCTTGGTTATTGGCTTTTTTCTTGTCTTTTTGCGTTCGATCATGGTTGTCAGGCTGCTTTCGGGTAGATGGAAGTTCGGGTAGCTCACACGAAGCCAGAAAGCCGTCGACATCATTCAGGAAGGCAGTATCTGACACCATCGTAGACAAATGGGAAATGGTACAAGTACATGTACAGACTTGCTTAAAACTGCATTTTCTCGTAACACCATAGAGCAAATTCTTGAACAGTTCTTCGTGGCATTTTGTAAAAGTTACATAATCGCTCTAGCATTTTCAATTTCAGTCTCTTTCATTCCTGAAAATTGCTTTACGTACACCGGTACCGGTACGATGAAGTTTCACACGCGGTGAAAAACCTGGTAAGTTCTAACATGACTTATCCACACTTGAGCTACAGTACTGCCTACACATTGTGTGGCACATCCAACAACTTTCTATAGCTACCACAAGTTGTGCCATCTGCAGGTACGATTGGGGTAGCCACTACACTTCTCTTTCTTCTAGAATCTCGACCGTCTATACCGGTATGTGGTTCTTGCGTTGGAAAGTCATCGGTGACTTAGTGCTCTCGTCACTTTGGATTCTTCATGTGCCATCCTATTATTTTGATACATTATGCATGTACAGCAACATTCAAAGGTTTCCAGGCTCACGGTGAACTGCTCACCTGTTGCCAGCTCCACGGTTGATTAGGGGGCGACTGTGATTTGCTGTAGTGGTTTCCAGCACTCTTGTCGCCAACACAGACCCAACGTTTGATTAGGGGACTACCTTATGATTTGCTAAGCAATTTTTCCCGCACCGTATTGTAGTTGTCTTGTCGAAGGCGCCTCACTTTACATTCTGCGCTGGCTCAGTCACGATGACGGCGATCACTCAGGAGATCGAAGACTTTTTGGCCTCGTGTGACCTCACAACGCCCCTGATCCTTATCGACGGCGAAGACATCACCGACTCCAGACTCAATGACTTTGTAGCGGCACCCAGGCGTCAACAAAGGCGGAGGAAGAAGTTAACGGGTGTCGACTACGCCGTTAAACAGGAGATAGACCGAATCAAAGACCGTAAGCGTTGCAGTAACTACCGTCAGCGCCAACGAAACGAGCGGGAACGTCTGCAACAGGAAGAGAAACTGTTAATGGCGAAGCTGGCAGCGATTCAGAAGGCCAGGAAGGAAAAGGCGTTGTCGTCTACGTCTGTTTGGAAGCTGTTCGCCCAGAATCAGCTAGAAGCACGACTAAACGCTGAAACGAAGCAGCGTCGACTATGCCAAGCCATTGAAGCTCGAGGAGCGTATATCCGCGAGTTCCATGAGCTGAGCCAGCGTCGTATTGCGATTGATGATGGACTGACACTTAACGATCTGCAAACGGACAGCGACGTTCCTTTCTGCCAGTTGTATGTCCAGAATTTGGATGGAATTCACGCTCAGACGGACGCGTGTTTGAACACCTTTGGCGAGTTACCACCGGTTAAGAAATGGGAAGAGAAGAACGCTGGCTGTTTCCAGTTTGTGGAAAGGCAGGAATTACAGTGCGGCTTCGAACAGGCCTGTCAGATGCTTTGGGACGCAGTTCAGTTGCGCAATCGACAGGAATGCAGAATGGATTTCCACCACGTACCAGACCCGAACACGGCGTCGGCATTCAACTTCCGCACTTCCTCCCGCTTAAGTTCTGGCCAGGTTGTGTCTGCGCTTCAACGTGTGGTAACATGCCGCTACCGAACTCGAGACCGCCAGGTGTTTGTCTGGCAGTCGTATATGGACGGCGAAGGGATGTTCACGGGTCTTCGTGCGGGAGAAACCGGGTGGGACATCCTTACGCGTTCTGTTGACGCTTCTGGGCTAGAAAAAGTGACGAGAACGACTGTCATTTGGCACACGCCGATGCATGTCGGTAACGCAACCATACCTGAGAGTATAATGAAGGAGTTTACAGCGATGACGATTGGATCTGTGTCTGAAGACGGCAACGAAATCGCGAAAGAATTCGAAAAGATCAGAATCGCTGTTTAAAAAGTAGAAAAAAATGGAGTGCTTCGATCAGTGCACGGATGAAGCAATAATCTCTGGGTCTTGGGGTTAAGTTGCAGGTTTTACACGATACAAGTAATCAATCTTTACCTGCTTCGCATTTCACCAGCGTCACTGTCAGTTCCACGGCGCGACCACAACTGCTCAGAATATTTCAAAACGATAACTCGCTGACATCAGTAGTATCAATAGCGTCATTAGCTGATATCACCGCATCGAATAATTATTGCAATGCCGCAATGCAATGGTATCGTATCGTTTTAACGAACAGGTTATCATTCACTTGTTACTCAGACCCCGCACAGTCAGCAAGCATGCGTTTCCTTTCGCGCGCGTACCAGTGGTTTTTAATCGCGTTTTCGCACCTCCCCGGCAACTTCTGAGCGATCAATCTCCACTGTGTCGAGTGCGTTTCAACGGCCTCTGTCAAAACTTTATCTTCTCTTTCTGTCCACGGGTCCTATGCCATTTTCAAGTCGCTATGAGTATGTACGCACTTGACCTTGAGTAAACCTTGTTACTTACCGCGTTGATGGACGTGTCTAATTTGTTCAGGAACCGCTCGCGGCACTGGTTCCCAATCCGTCCAGGCAGAAAAGCAGCCACCTAAGTACAACCAGCATCAGCACCTTATCCTCAACTGTTAATCATTAAAAAGCCACTTTACCTCCGTCCACTTGCGTCCAATCTCCGTTACTTTGTCCACTAGCACGCGGTCCTCCTCCTCCGTCCACGTTCCTTTTCCCTTCACCACCTTCTCGTCCAGCGTCCGATACCACTGCTGGAGACACTGAAGATCAGTCCGCCCAGGCAATTGAGACGCAATAAACAGCCAATTCCTCGCTCCATGTTTCGTCACTAAAGTCCGTAGCTTGTCCTTCTCCGTTACTGTCCAGCGTTGCGCTGGCGCTTTCCTTTCCGACTGATTGTGGGTCCTCCTGGACAACATTAGGCATCGGTTCTTGACCCTCTCGGAGCTTCTGCCACGGAATTCTTTTGCTATTTGTGTCCATTTAGGGCCCTTTTCACGCTGCAACTGTAGTAGCTTCTTGTCGTCTTGTGGGCTCCAGCAATTTGAGCGCAAGGAAGGCGCCAGGTGGTTCACGAACCGCTCTCGACACCTTTTTCGGTCTCGAGAAGGAAAATAAGACGCAATGTCACGCCAGTTAGAACTCCCTAGTTGCTGCACAAGTTTTCTCAGCTTTGTGTCCTCTTGTGGCGTCCAGGACGAGCGTCGAACTGTAGGAATCGCTGCAGTGGCACAAGTTGAAGTGGCGATGGATGACGAGCTTTTACGCAGCGCACAGGCCGTTTCAGACTGTCGTTCTTGTTGTGCATTAGCAAGAAGATCTCCGCGTTGAATCAGATGCTCAATACGCTGGCGCTTAGTGCCTATATCCCTCACATTCGTCACCTCCGTCACCCTTCCATTCACGCCAGTTTCCATAACCTCAGACAGTAAATAAAGCCAAGTAATACGTACAGTACATAACATAAACTTAAGCCCGACACAATAAAGTGTACATGTATGTACAGTACACGACGGAAAACAACTGTGTGAACCACTGGCTGTTGAGCCTTCATAGTCGCGCCCTCCATTAAAGCTCCTCACTCAGGAATCTCCCCAGGAAGAAGGAAAATGGCTGCCAACATCTCCAAGAAGCGTAAATTCGTGGCCGACGGTGTGTTCTACGCCGAGCTCAACGAGCTGCTGCAGCGTGAGCTGTACGGCGATGGCTACTCTGGAGTTGAGGTGCGCGTGACCCCCATGCGCACGGAGATCATCATCCGCGCCACCCGCACCCAGGAGGTGCTCGGCGAGAAGGGCCAGCGTATCCGCGCCCTGACGTCGGTCGTGCAGAAGCGTTTCAACTTCCCGGACGGAGCTGTGGAGCTGTACGCCGAGCGTGTGGCCAACCGTGGTCTGTGCTCGCAGGCCCAGGCCGAGTCGCTCAAGTACCGTCTGCTCGGCGGCCTTGCCGTGCGTCGTGCTTGCTACTCGGTGGTGCGTTTCGTCATGGAGGCTGGTGCCAAGGGTGTGCAGGTTATTGTGTCGGGCAAGCTGCGCGCGCAGCGTGCTAAGGCTATGAAGTTCAACGAGGGCTACATGGTCAAGACCGGTAACGCCTCGCAGGAGTACGTGGACACGGCTGTGCGTCACGTTCTGATGCGTCAGGGTGTTCTCGGTGTCAAGGTGTCCATCATGCTGCCGCACGACCCTACGGGCAAGCAGGGCCCCAAGCGTGCTCTGGACGATGTTGTGACCATCCTCGAGCCCAAGGAGGAGGTCTACCGCCCGTACGTGGAGCCCACGGCCCCCGTTGTGCCTGCTGCCGCCCCCGCTGCCCCTGTGGAGCCTGCGTTCCAGGCCACCGCTTAAGCTTAATCCTATCTCGTAAGGAACGTCCGGTAAACAGACCTCTTCTCTTCCTGAACCATACATTAAGTGTTTTTTGCGTTATGTCATTTGGTCCATGTTTTTATTCATGTGGACGCTTTAAAGATTGGTCCATTTGTAGCCACTTTTGAGTTTCAATGGTGGAGGAAGCAAGAAGGAATGTTTGTAGCAAATGTAAACGTCCACCACGCGTTTGCTATTGTGTCTCGCTGCCTGATGAACCCTTAGCAGCCGAGTACACGCACGTTCTGGTGTTGCAGCATGAGCACGAGAAGAAGCGGCGAGCTGCGATCTCCTCTGTGCCTGTCTTAGCTCAAACTCTGGCGGATGTGACACTCGTGACGGTCCGAGAAGACTGCGACTGCGGCCCAGGCGTGGATGAAAGACTTGATGCTTTGCTGTATGAGGACGGGGGCGACCGTCGCTTCGATACGGCGCTAGTGTTGTTTCCGGATGAATACGCGCAGCCTTTGGTGGCGAGTAAAGAGACTGAGAGGAAGAAGGTGTTGTTGATCGTCATTGACGGCACGTGGAAGCAGGCCAAGAAGATCGCACGTCGTAATAGGGAACACTGGGGAAAGGCAGCGAAAGCCTGGGAAGAACGAGGCGCCAAGCTGCAGTATATCTGTCTTAATCATGACGGGAAGAGAAGCATTTATGGAGATTTACGACGGTGAGTTCCGAGGTTTTCTCGTAGCTTTATTAAAGTTGAGGCTAACTTGTGCTGTTAGTGAACCTATGGAAGGTTGTATGTCCACGTTGGAAGCTGTTGCGTCGGCTCTAGTGGTGCTGGAAGTGGGAACTGGACGTGAACTACAGGACGCTTTACTACGTGCTTTTACTGGAATGGTATCTATCCAGGAACAGTTTCAACAGCGTGGACGAGAGGCTAAACTGGAGC
Organism: Phytophthora capsici; assembly: GCA_030324255.1. Lineage (NCBI taxonomy): Eukaryota > Oomycota > Peronosporomycetes > Peronosporales > Peronosporaceae > Phytophthora > Phytophthora capsici. The sequence goes on from CM059354.1 coordinate 1,445,823, forward strand.
AGTACGGCGGTGTCTCGAAGGCTGAAGCTGTCGAAGCGAAGCGACTTGAACTGCAACGCCAAGTGCAGAATGAACCGACTACAAAAAAGGACAAGTCCAAGTCTGTGCCGCGAGAGTACGTCTTCTATACGAGTCACACGGACTTCCGACACCGCCAGCAGCTCACCCAACAGGGTGACGTGGTCACCAGCACCTACGACGAAGCGAGAGAGCGTTGCGTCGAACTTAACCGCGACCGGAAGCGCGGCCAACGAGTCGCCATGCTCCCACTCGATGTCTTCGAGCAGCATCTCCGACAACTCCACGACGCGTAATGATCCGGTTTGCCATTTGATGCTGGAGTTGTGGGTCCATGCCACTATAACAGTCTTCCATGGAGGTCCTAGACGGCAAAAATTGGCTGTTATTCCATGAGAGTCGGAAACTAAAGGAAGAATCCAATCTCCGGTCATTCCTCGAACGGCCATGACCCTGCGATGTCGGTCCATCGCCTCGATTTCTCTCTTGTTAAGCAGCTCTTCGCCTTCTCTAGCAGCCAAAGCGATCGCGTTTTACGATGACAGCAGCTGCTTATCGACGCCTTTGAGTGTACAGGTCACCAATTCCTCGAGCTGTACACTACATCCTTGTACCCGTGTCGACTTTGGAGCTGGGACGTATTACTACAGCACAGATTGTATATCCACCGATACTCACTTGTATTTGGCAGAAATCTTCGCACAAACCAAACACATCATTATGGACCAATTCCGACACCAAAACTGCACCAAGTACGTGGAGACTCACGCACTGCAAGACTCCAAGCTCTGTGTGCCGTTTGCAGTCAGTTCTGTCTCGGAGGCGGCTAATTCGTCGGCTATCGGGTCCATTCTAGAGGATGGATCACTGAATGTGCAATTCTTCCCTGCTGCTAATTGCAGTGTTCAGACAGGATCGAGATCTGTACAGGATAAAGCAGACGTGGAGCAGCACAAGTGCTATCAGGCCAGCAAGTTCTACATCAACACAAACATCAGCACGTCCGGTTCAGTGACTGAATTTCCAGAGTCTTCGTCTTCCAGCACCTCGGTGGGCCCTCAATCTGAGGTTCAGAGCACTATACAAAGCTCTAACAACGCAACATTCATCAGTTCGCTACTTGTTGGTGTCGTTTTGATCTTTGCTGCGGTTGGATTCGTGGTGTGGAAGTGGAGATCGACCAAACGGAAGCTTCAACATGCGAGAAATACCGACAACGACAGTGTAGCCATGTTGGAGCGTGACGATACGATCTACTTGTCCAAAACTCTGAGCGGGCCTGTGTTTCTTCCAAGCAGCAGCACATGCACCACCTTCAGGGAACAGCTCACGACTCGTTCCTTCGCTCCTGCACTTAGTTCTGGCTCGAGTTATCAACGGTCGATTCGAACATTCGTATCGGGAGCAAGTACAGCCTCCACGTTTCAGGGAACCACGAATCGTCCATGGGAAGACGATTTCGTCGTGGCAGCTCGTATCCCCCGTGACAAAGTAGTTGTCGTCCAGCTTTTAAGCCGTGGGGGCTTCGGTGTCGTGTACTCTGGTCTGTACAATGGCCGTCGAGTTGCAGTCAAGACGCTCTTGCCGGAAACTCGTCGCAGTATTTCCCATGTGGTTGATCTCCTAGCGGAGGTGAAGATGATGGCGACTATGGAGCACCCGCACATCGTCGAGTTCATTGGCGTAGCTTGGGATTCACTTACGAACATGTGTGTGGTACTGGAGTTTATGGCCGGAGGAGACTTGAAGGCTTTACTAAGTGACTATCAAGAGCAGGAGATTCCAATGGGTTTCAACAGGGACAAGCTCAAGATCGCACTGCATATCGCACACGCGTTGACGTACATGCACTCGCTGGATCCTCCGATCATTCACCGAGATTTAAAGTCCAAGAATGTTTTACTGAACGAACAATTGGACGCCAAACTCACGGACTTCGGAACATCTCGGGAGCGGGTGAATGAATCGATGACTGGTGGAGTAGGCACATGTCTGTGGATGGCTCCAGAGGTCATGATAGGCGACAGATACGACGATAAAGCAGACATGTTTTCCTTTGGTGTTGTGCTGTCGGAATTGGACACGCATGCGTCGCCCTACTGGCACGTGAAAGACCCCAACGACTCGAGTCGACCGATGCCGGAGCCTGCGATCCTGCAAATGGTTGCGTCTGGGAAATTACACGTCAAGTTCTCCAAAGAAGCGACCAAAGCGGTGGTGAAGCTGGGAAAGGCCTGTATAGCACTAGAACCTGCATCTCGACCCACCGCAGCCGAAGCGCTGTACAAACTCCACACGATACTAGCGGACGATGTCGGGAAAAGCCATGTTGAATAAATATCTTGTTACAGCGGGGAAACTAATTGGAGCGAGAGTGTTCCGTTGAAGTGCTGTCGGATTTCCTGGTTCACAAGGCTGAGGACATGGTTGAATCCTTGCTTCAGAAACTCCAAGGGTTCAGTGGAACAAGCACTGGAACATTTACGACGAACGAAGCGTAGCATCCGCAGTGCCTGATCAAGAGTCCGATTCTCCACTTCGATCAAAATACGGGAGGAAATGGCATCAAAAGCAGCAGAATGTGTTCTACTGTCGACTGAGTGTTCCTTGTTCGCCAGACTGTCAACCAGATTCGCGTACAGCTTCTCAATTGTTGGTAAGGCAACATTTGTCGCCTTCTTCGCAGTTTGAGCAGGGCTGGATGTAACACTTGGTCTTGGAATGGGGGCAACAGTCGAAGTAGGTCGGCGCTTCTTGGCGTATCGGTCGATTTCTCTCCGGATCGCGAACGGAAGCGAATGATACACTTCCGAGTCTACTTGGGACATTCGAATATCATTTAGAGCGTCCTCCTTTCCAGAATCCGAAGTGTGAGCCGTACGCGCAAGTCTACTGTTCGACTTTGAGTCGAAGATATTCCGGGCAGGATGCTTTCGTCGTAGCGGTGCTTTGCCGTTCGTCTTCCGCTTCGAAAGCTGACGAGTTGGAGGAAGCGGGGCCCCTCGGCCATACGAAGCAAGAATTTCTCGCTGAAGTGGCTCCGGTAACTCTTCTAACACGCCCATATTAATCTGCGAAAAAGACGTCGCTGCAAAATCATTCCGAGTTGGTTCGTCCTCTGATTTCCCTTCACTTTCGTCTTGTTCTTTTGTAGTAGAATCCCTCAGCCAGGCCTTGAAGAGCTGACCGCTCCGCTTGTTACTGCTAGGGGCTTCTGACTCTAACTTTGTAGCTTGTACGCCAACTCCTCGCAGCTCTTCACTTGGGAAATTAAATTGACGGAGGAGCTCAATGCAAACCTTACCAATAGCTACCTCATCGTCTGTTGGTTGGGACAGAACTTGGCTCTTAGAGAAGTTATCACAAACGCCATGACCCATGAACTTGGACGGTTCGATGGGAGCTCCTTCCGCTCGCTTCTTAATCAACAGCGTCAGGCATTTCGTCCTCACATTGAGACTTCGAAGGCGGTGGCTCAACTCCTCACCCAAAGCCATTAAAAACACTGTCGCGTCTTCCCATTTCTCAAAACGAATGCCAAAGTTCACAACTGCAGAGACGCTTTTCCGCATCGTGTTCGCCTCCATCGACAGCGGCCGAGTGTCAATTCCTCGCGCGAAGTTGTACAACATTTCCCCCGTGGCTTTCCCGAGTAATTGAACGAGTTCTACCTTCGTTTTCGTCACTAACTGGCCGACATCTTCCACTCCAAGTGTTTCAAGCTTTTCTCCAGTCTTGCGGCCAGCTCCGGGTAAATCACTAATCTTTAACGACTGCATAAACTCCTCGGCGTCGTGGGTGTCCGCAATTCGGTAGATCCCGTCTGGTTTCGCTTTTTTCGACGATAATTTTGCCAATAGGACGTTGAAAGATACCCCGACACTAGCTGGACACCCCGTTTGCTCGAAAATCTCTTGGCGGATCATCTTGGCCATCTTCATCCCGTCTGTACCGCTTCCAAACTCAAGAAATGCCTCATCACAGCTCACAGCCTGCACGTACGGAGTGTGCGAGAAGAAAATGTCATAAATCTGGAACGAAACGCGCTCAATGGCGTCGAATTGGTACGGCAGAACGACCAGCTCGGGACATAATTCTTTCGCACTTTGCATGAACATCCCGGCGCCGACTCCTTTCGCACGTGCCAAGTAGTTGCATGATGAAATCTCCGAGGATCCTGCTTTTTCGGAGTGCGCGACAGCTACAGGAACCTTCTCGAGCTCTGGTCTTCCTCTTATTGCAACAGCTACGAAGAAACAGTCCATATCAACGTGCAGAATCACTCGGTCACTTGACGATGCGGCCGATCTTGTTACGGGTGGACCCTTATACTTTGCTTGAAATTCAGTCGCCTTCTGCTGGAACGTCGTACGCCAAGTGCCAATGTGATGCAGTCTCGACTTGGCGAAGAAGTGGCGGACAAACTCTGGACCATCTTTCGTCGAATTGGTCCGTAATTTTGTTAAACTTGTTGGTAGACACTCAGGAGGGTCCTCCAGTTTGTCCTCCAGTTCGTCCTCTTCATCTTCCATAGCCAGGACATCCTCCTCCTCGTGTTTAGACGCAGGATCAGAAGCGTCTTCAACTTGAACGCGTGAAGACCCAGAAGCCGAGAGACTGAAGATGCTGCTCTGCGTTGGATCTGTAAAGCCTGCATAAAGGAATGGCTGCACTGGCAACAGCTTTTTCTCCTCGATGCTCTGTACGATCCAGTCCGGATGTACGACGGGTAGTGGCTTCCTAGCCTTCCTGTTTGCAATATGAAACGAGAGTGAATGTTAGTTGCCTTTTGAAAAAGGCAACTTCAACTTGAACTTACTTAAGTTGCAGCAACTTGGAGGCTGGTAAGTGTGTGGCCACCACGTGTGTCACTCGGTCCGTATCGTAGTGTTCAAAGCCACCACCATGCAGCAACATAAGCTGACGGATCTCCTCTTTACTGGGCACAGTGTAGCCATCCACATACACGTGAACGCCCTGGAATAGGCCGCCACCAGGCGACGCTACAAGGTTCTCGTTCTGTCCGCGCAGCTTCTGAATCTTGTGTGACATGTACACGCCAAAGCTGCCGTCATGGTGCTCGCCCACGCGCTTCCTGCCATCGACGCCGCTACCTCGGCGTCGCATCAAGTCTCGTCCTCTTTAAATCTCGATATTTAGTGTTCTCTAATAGGCTAAAACTCCAGTCTGATACGGGCGCAAGCTTCCAATCGAATCTGCCTAAACGTTTGTAGCAAAAATATTTTATTTCAGCAAATCACATTTCAAACTGAGACGGAGCATTTTACTTTTTAGAATTTAGAAAAACGAATATTAACCAATCCTACGTCGTACAGCGACACGCCAGTCGATCGTCTGCCCACGCGCGTCATTTAACGTTTGAGGAGCTACTGGCCACGATGGCCCCAATCACTACGACTCTGAGCACTTCCGAGCACGACCTGCGCCCCACGAGCGACTTCCTTCTACCCGCCAAGATGCAGAACACCCAGTCCAAGGAGGAGAAGCTCGCTCAGCTGTCCATGACGCTGCCTTCGCGCTCCCCGAACGACTACGTCGAGGACAAGGCCAAGCTAGAGAAGATGGCGGCCGCTGTCACGACGCTGCTAGAGTGCATTGGAGAGGACCCACAGCGCGAAGGACTGGTGAAGACGCCCATGCGTATGGCTAAGGCGCTGCTGTACAATACCAAGGGATACGGCCAGAGTCTGGAGGATGTTCTGAACGAAGCTGTCTTTGAAGAGGACCACGACGAGATGGTTATTGTACGGGACATCGACCTCCACTCGATGTGCGAACACCACATGGTGCCGTTCAATGGCAAAGTGCACATTGGCTACATCCCTAATGGGAAGGTGCTGGGCCTCAGTAAGCTGGCCAGAGTGAGTGAAGTCTTTTCGAGACGACTGCAGGTGCAGGAACGACTGACGAAGCAAATCGCCAACGCTATTATGGGCGTCATTGAGCCCAAGGGAGTCGCGGTGGTCATTGAAGCCACTCACATGTGCATGGTCATGCGTGGAGTGGAGAAAAGCGGCGCAAGTACCGTCACGAGCTCCGTTTTGGGCGTGTTCAAGAGCGATCCACGCACCAGGAGCGAGTTCATGTCGCTCATCCATAATAGGAGGTAACAAGCTCAAGCCCTGCGTGCACTTTCGAGTCGCAACGGCGTGTGCTCGGCCGAGCCAAACCAAAGGAGAACGGAGGCCGATAGACTAAGCCCTTTTGCTTTGCCAGGCCGAGAAGACTTAGACAAAGACTGTTAGTACGCCCTTCCGACCGGCGCGCATGTTAATAACGCTTTTGCTTTTGCCTGACAGTGTTCACTTTGATTTTATGCAGTGAAGAAGGTCCTAAGAGTAGTCCGAGTCTACGGCCTGGATGAACGAGAGGTAGTTGACGTCGTTGGTCATTTTCCGACCATCGCGGTGAGCGAATTGACTCGTTAGTATCTGCACCTCCGCAGGCTTCAAGGTCACGTGCATCATGTCGAGTACAGCGGCAAACTGAAACTTGGTGACTCGAGTAACGTTGTTGTGGTCGTAGTCCTGGAAGTAAGGCTTCATGTGGAGGCGGCGGTGGTTTACTTCGTTGCGAAGGCGTTCCAGGATGAGTTTCAGGTTGTCCTGCTCTTGTTCCTGATTGGATCTAGCACTTGTAGGGATCGACACGCCGTGGGAGAAGTCTAGAGCGCCTAAGAAGCTTCTCCAGTCGATTTTGTCCGGGTTTCGCGTCGAACGGAAGTGTCCACTCAACGTCTGGATGTCTGCAGCGTCCAATACACAGCCGCTGCGGTTTAAAGCCGTGTGGAACTTAGCTACTGTGATCTCCCCAGAGCGCAGCTTGTCTCCTTCCACAATGAATTCCTTCAGCCGGATCCGTTTCTCGCTAAGTTGACGTCGCAAGTCTGCAAGGAGTTGAGGGAGATCTGCTTTACCTCCAAGATCGTCTCGAGCTCTCCGCTTAGTCGCGTTGTTGTTCATGATACCGCTTTGGTATACTTCCTGTCGGAACGCCACACTACCGGGTAAAACCAGCTTTCGGATGTCTTCGGCGTTGGCGCTGGTTGTGTACGGTCCAAGGATTTGAAGTGCTTGGAGGAAGGCACGATAGTTGACGTCGCAAATGGAGCTCAACGTCGCGCTCGTACCGGTTGCAGCCTGCTCTCGAAATTTGATGACTAGAAGGCGCGTGTCCGAGGCTTGAGCTGGTAAGAGGGCAAACATGGACAACACCCGCTCAAACTTAGTGGAAGAAATGAAGCCTTGTTTGGACCGATCAAAGTCCTCAAAGGCTGGCTTGATCTCCATGCGCTGACGGGCGATTTCTCGCTTCATAGTAAGCAAGACCCGCTTCACTTCCTCTTCTTCTGCTGGAGTCAGGTCTTTATCAACTACGACGCCTCCGAATTGACCTTCACGAGTCTCGAGAGTCTTGAGATCGTGGTGAGGCTTTTGCTCCAGGTGCTTGACAGTGAAAACGCTCTCCACATCGTCCACGAACGCTTTCCAAGCGATCCAGTGTTTTCCCATGCTGTCGACCTCTTGGCACGCGTATTCATCTCCCAGAAGTGCCATCTCCTCGCGAGATAAGAGGAACCCGGCAGCGTCCAAACCAGCACAAAACTGGGCTGCAGTGATCTTCCCGTGCCGGAGCTTGTCGAAATCTCGATAATATTCCTCCAGTCGGATGCGATCGCGCTTGATTGTCTGCTTGATGTACCGGATCAACATGGGGACAGAGCGCACGTGGCTCTCAGCCGCAGTCTCCTCGAAAGTATCCGCCCGAAGCTTGGCTGGGGTAATTATCTCGGACACAAGACCTCGAGAAGACGGACGGCTGCCTGATCGCTGGTTATCGCTCCCCCAGTTCTCAAGATCGTAGCAGAACGTGACGTAGTTGACAAAGCGATCTCCGTGGGAGCTTGAGTATCGCCGGAGCAGTGCTTTTCGCTCGCTGTCGCTGTTTAAAGTCAGCTTGAACATGGCCATGACACGGAAGAACTGGTCGACGGTGATATGCTCTCTTTTACCCTTGTCGAAGTCTTGGAATGTTGGTTTGATAAGTACTCGTCGGGTGGAGCAGTACGTGTGAAGTCTCTGCATCATTCCCTGATGAACTGATGCGTCGGTATCCGTTAAGGAGCCACGCATGGCGCGTGAACATTTATCAGCAGTCGAATGCTTCGTGGCCTTGGTGATCGTCGCGAGGATATCGTCAAAGTTGTTGTCTTCCAGATTGATTCTGCCCTCGATGGAATTGCAGAAGCGGATGTAGTCCACTTTGGTTGTGTCTAAGGTCTTTACCGTTCCGTACTTCTGAACGAGTAAGGCCAGATCGCTGTCAGTCACAATTGGGAAGCACAGCTTTACACAACGTCGAAACTGCGCTTCAGTACATTTGCCCGTCCGCAGCTGATCAAAGTCCGTAAAGAAGTTCTTGGTACGGATTCGGTCGCGAAGTACCAGCTCTGCTAACTCTGTTTCCAGTTCCTGGACTGCTTCACACTGGTGCGTTCCATTTGGAGCACTTAAGTGGCGCCTCTCGGGTGAACGGGGCTGTGCCGCTTTGGTTCCAGCACCGGAAGCTCCTGGACAAATGTCGAAATGAAGAGCGCGATAATGGACGTCTAGTTTGTCTCCATACGCTTTCAACAGGACGTCCATCTCCTCGGAGGACAGGGCCACAATGTCAGAGATATCCCGGACAAACTGCGGCCGAGTCACTTTGCCAGCGTTACTTCGGTCGAAGTCATGAAATACGTCTTTCAGCACGATGCCCTTGTTCATCACTGCTGCGAGTAGTTTCTGCTTGACCACTGCCAGAGTCGCCTCTTCAGCAGGTGTCAAAGCTTCCAGTGCAAACGTCTTGGGTGCTTCGAAGTCCCCGCGAATACTCGAGTGGATACTTGGCTTCGCTTCGAGGCCTTTCACGGTAAACACCTTGTCCATCAGGTCGCAAAAACGTCGATAATCCACGAAGGACGGGTCAGCAGGAATCCGGTACTTTGTGAGAAGTAGGTTGATCTCGGTAGACGAGAGATGAAGGCCACTCACATCAAGAGCGCGCTTGAACTGCTCGGTTTTGATCTTCTTGACTCGATGGACGTCGAACGTCTTCATGAATTCTTCCAAGCGAATACGACGCTGCTTACAAAGCAGGCGAATCTTGGCCTTCAGCGATCGAAACTCGGGAGAGCTATGCATCTTGCCCCTCTCTTCAACTTCCGAATGATGCCAACTCGACTTGTAGCAGCACTTGAGAGTCTACAACTAGCAAAAATAGCGGCAAAACACCCGACGCGAAAACGAAACCTGGCCAACACAACGTCCGTTCATAAGCTTATTTAGTACCATGGTACGTCTCAAAATTGTCACCAGCTCACGCGGATTCGCGATCCACTGCTGGGATGTGCTCCGAAAAGCGAGCTGCCTTGGAAATCTTAATGTCCGAGTACGGCGCGCCTTGCTCCACGTCCACATAGTCCAAGGTCTTCAGCTGTAGGAGCTCGAAAAACAGCGCAGCGGCTGTTCGTCGGTCTTTCGTGTTCTTGGTCAGTTGCTTGTACGTCACCTCTTCTTTGTTGTTCAGCGACTTGCGCAAAACTTTCATCACCTTCACGGTGTGAGGGTGCCATTTGTGCTGGGCAGTCGAAGCTTCAGTATTGTCGGTCTCAGTCATGCCATTTGCATCGCTACGAATGTCGTTTACGGCTCCGAGCTCAATGTCAACGTTCAGATCTTCCAAGTCACGCTCTTCAGGTTCAAAAGGAGCCCCAACACCGTAATCCAGAAAGCCATCGTCCACACGTTCGCTAGAAAATAATTGACAATTAGAATGACCAGAGGAGTTATGGTCACAGTAACAAGGCAAAAAGACTTACATTTCGGTCTGGCCCATGTCGGCAAACTCGAAATGGTTCTCCTCCTCATTCTCATGCAGCATCGAAGCATCACACGATCCCGTTGTCACATCCAAGCCAGTCTGCATACAAAACGTGAGTTCAGCAAGTAATAGCAATCGTGAGAATACCCATGAAATTGTACCGAGTTGGTGCTCAAGCGCGAGTTCGCACTCATCCGTCGGGTCAGCTCAATGTCCTCAGCTTGACTGTCTTTCTGTTTAGTAGCGAACGGGAACTTCCGCTTCTTCATCGTGCAATTAAACATGCTCAAAAGTTCACTTGACATGTTAATCATTGTCGGTCGAGTGAACATATCCGCTCCAGTCGGCAGGTCCATCTCGCTCCTGCTCGTTTTCTTGACGTACGTGATATCTCGCGTGCGGGTAATGTCGGACGTGTCCTCCATGCCCTTCTTCAAAACTGCTGAGGTTAGTTCCGTGACCGTATCACGGACGATTTTCCTCTTCTTCTTCGGTCTGTTTGTCTCCACCTCCACATTAGCCAATGCCGCATCCAAAGACGCACGTGTCGAGCCGTTGATACTGAAGCTCATGTCTGCGCTGACATCCAGCGTGTTACCGCTAATATCCATAGGCTCACCGATCGGGTTCTCCACCTCCAGGGCGTTATCTGGTGGCATCTCGAACGGCGCGTCATTGTACTCGAAGTCCGGTTGCTCTGCATCAACCAATAGTGAGCTCCTGTCGGTCGACTTGTCTCCAACATTGACGATAGCCGAATCATCCAGAGGCAACACAGGCGCGTCTGCTTCACGTGCCATTTCGATGTCACTAACAGCGCTAATATCCAGTCCGGAGTTGCCAAAATTGTCGTCCAAGTCGAACGCCTGCCAATCTCCATCCCCAGCTCCGAAAGAGTCCTCCATAGCGATATTATCTGCAGTAAAAGTAACAAATTAGTGAATAAGAACAATAACAAATAAAAAAGTAATAATCATACCTCTCTCTTCGAAAGCACTTTGCTCTCGCACTCTGTCCAATGGATCTGCCAACGTAATATCCTGACGTCTAGCGACCGTTTGACTAGATGCAGCGATCCATTCGTCCAACGACGGCACTTCAATCGCACTACAGCACCAAAAAGTCAGGAATTATTCATCACCTCTACGTTAGAATAATACTTACTCGATGGAATAATTCACTTGGACCTCGAATTCGCCGAAATTGGACACATTAATCGTCCGAGACGCTGCTTGTTGGTCACTAGCAGGTAAATCCACGACACCAGGACGGAAAGCGAGCTTGATCTTCACCAGGGCTTCACTGCAGTCCGAGTAAAGGTATTTAACCTTGCGCGAATAAATTCGAACGACGCCAAGTAATAAATGGCCGGAAACGCGCAGAGCTAGAGGAACCTGTGGGTTCACAATGCTCTGCACGGAGCTGTGGATGTCAGCGGTGAAGATCTGCTGCTTGTTAAGCTTCTTGTCCCAGTGGGCAGCCAGCCAGATCTTGCCCAGAGGGCCCTTCTTGGCCAGGATAATCTGCGAGTAAAACATGACTACGTGGGGGTAACCAAGCAAAATTGCCGACTGAAAATGGCGGCAAAAAGGTTAATTCCTGTAAAGTACGAGTTAAGGTGTTCTACATCATTATCACTATATAGAGAGTTCAACTTGTTATTATCGTTGTATAGAGGGGTAACGACTGTCACTTTGCATGTGCGAGTAGCAGCTCGTACGCTTGCAAGATGTCCTTGAAGACGCTCTCAGCTTCAGGGTCGGGATTGCAGTCTGGATGCCACTCTAAAGCTTTGGCTCGAAACGCCTCCTTGACCTCTTGTTGAGTGTATGACGCGAATCCATCGATGTCCAGAGTTTTCATGGCCTGGTGGACGTCTGCTTCACTAGCTGCGAACTGGTTGGCGTCAGTCTTAGCTCTGCTTCTCCGTCGGAACTTCTTTGGGTCAAAGTTGAACCAGTTGTGAGACAGTGACCCTACTGTCAGTCCAGTCCAGTGCTACATGTAGTGCAGTACCAGTTGACGATCTCGAGCAGCATCATTCGCCCGAGCTTGTGAGGCGCATGGCTTTGCCTTGCCACTGCGCTCACAAATCTCTTACATGTACCTGAACTACTCTATGCTGAAGGGCATTGTTGGCTGTGAGCGGTTTGGATCCTGTGCAGGTATGCATGTGAATATGTTAGACTTACTATAGACCTTATGATGTTTGTATGTGCTCAATACATCTTTAGCGGAGCCGAGGTGTACTGGTTGGCTGTGCGGCTGATCCTCCAACCCACTTCAGATTCTGCAGCTCAGCGAGCAACCTGTAGTTGGAGAATCAGCCCCACCTGTACACCAAGGCCCTGTCGCGGCTGTTTGCCCGGCACTTACTGTGTTATACGTAATTTCCTACGTTCTACTAACTGACGATAGCTATGGCACCTACGCTAAGAAGCGACCGACAGGAAGGGAACCAAGAGGAGACGCATCCTACGTCGCCTCACCAGTTAAACGGGCAGGTCTTGCACGCCACGTCCCATCCACACAACAAGCAGCAGAACTCGAGCTGTTGTCTCTGCAGAGCAGAATGGCTCGACACTGAGTGCTCGGAGCTCTCCGGACTGCTGTGCACCACACTAACACTCGCCCATTTGGCAGAACTCACTGACCGAGCGTGACGCACGACGCAGCGAGGAAGCATCACGGGAAATGAGCGTGTGCCAAGAGCAAATGACGTGTGTGTATACTTGAGTGTATAGTTGACGTATAACTCCACAAGAGCTTGCTGACAGTTCTCGTGGTGCTGAGCGACATAGCAGACACTGACCTCTGCCGTGTCAGTTGGCTCCGACTACTATCCCACCAACAAGGACGGCTAAATCTGTCACTTTGCTATGGCTCCGTCCGTCATGGGGTCTCCGATCGCTCCCTTCCTGGACTTGTCTATGGATTCCCAGTCCCCTACTGTCCATGGCGTTCGTCGAGGCTTGAGTCTTCTTGGAGACGGGAAAGTCCCCGTGACGCTGGACCCTCCTACAGAGCAGCAGTTGCTCCCATTTGAGAGTATGTTCCAGTTCGAACGGATTAAAAGACCCTTGAGTATCGGCCACTTGTTCCTGCTGCTCTACACTCCGATCGGTCTGTTTCTGCTCTTCATTCGAGGCTGTTGCTGCTTTTTAGTGGCGTTGATCGTGCCTCGAGTCATGACGGAAGCTCAAATGGACCGATTCCATGTCGCTCGCCTGTTTGTATGGATCACTGGCACTCGAGTGCGTCTTGTGGACGAGCATCTGTTTGACAAGGGCGAGAACCGAGCGGAGATCATCGTATCGAACCACATCAGCGAGTTCGACGCTGTGGCGATGCTGGGGATCACTCCGGCGTTCATTTTGGGCTACGATTTCTACAAGAAGATGCTGTTCTTCAAGCTCTTGGGCGATAAAGCGGGGATAGTATATGTGCCTTATGCATCGAGGCAACAGGGCAATGGAGCTGGACGTGATGAGGTTCGACAGATCATTGTTGAACGGCTTGAGAGAGGTGACAAGCCTTTGGCTGCTTTTCCAGAGGTATGGATGGGATATTCTGTATTATGATAACTGAGGGGTAACATTAGTACTGTGTACAGGGAGGCCTTACAAACGGGAGGAAAGGATTGTTGCAGTACCACAAGTTCCTCTTCTCCCTCGACAAGACTGTGCAGCCTCTGGCGATCCGAGCTTCGGACGGACCTTTTGTACGGAACTGTATGCTGTTTTCTCTTTTTATTAGGCTAATGGTGCTTTTCTTCTTTTCAGCCGGTGAATATCAACGACGAGACAAGCACGTTCCTGGCTAATGTTTTATGGTATCTCTTCGTCCCGTGGCACACGTACACAGTGCAGTTTCTGCCGTGTATCAAGGCTGAACCAGGAGAAGATTCTCTGGTTGTAGCACAACGAGTCATGAAGATGACGGCTGAGGCCTTGGAACAACAGGCGTCGCCCTTCATGTACCGTGACAAGATCGCGTACACCAGGTATAAGACGCATCAACTCAAGAAGAACAGAAAATAAATACTTCAAGTAGGCAATAGAACTAGAATGTAGACACTTTTTCGTGAGAGAAATGTTTAAATGGAGCACTTTTCCCGAGGTTCTTCAGGAGGTTCCGATATGAACGCAGTTAGCTTCCGGTTTTGCCTAAAACCACTCTTAGGCTTTTGAGGTTTCATCGGGAGATTAGGAGCTCGAATTTGAGTCGTTTCAAGGTTGGAGGCACCTTGTTTGACTGGCGATTGGAACCTATGTGTATCAGTGAACGAGGTCATGTTGGTCTTCGAAGGCGAATTTCGGCGTTTGTTTAGCCAAGAATCAAAGCCTTGAACATGTGCTGGCGAACTGCAAACACTGGATTTGTCGGGAACTGTAGAATCTGTCGGTAAAATATTGTTTTTCTTTGAAATCGTGGAGCCCCTGCGGTCTCGTCGACGAGGAGATCGTCGCTCCATTTCCTCGTCACTCTCATCACCGCGCACTTTTGACTTCGTCGGCAGTAAATAAACTCTGTAGTTCGCCATGAAGCGATAGAAAACAGACTCCCGAGAAGGAATCGACGATAGTGGTAAGTCCTCTGTCAAGGAGAAATTCCACTTTGAGACTGTTGGATCTTTCGGCTCGGACGAGATTTCAGGTGAAACATGAGAAACAAGTTCTCGACTTTCACCGGGAGCAGCCGAGCTGCTGATCCCTGGCTTAGTCGAGAACAGTAACATCGTGAAGCGATCTCCAGCTTCAACATGAGCCAAGCCAAGACGAATTGGCTCCGGTTTAGCAGCAGCCACGAGCTCCCGTAAACTGGCAGCACGTGAGATCATTTGTGAGCTGGAAGCTGTAGACTTTGGAGCGTGAAGGTCCATATACGTTCGCATTCTCGGCCTGGGCAGGAAGGATCTCGTGTCTTGGTCAGTGTTAGCACTTAGTGGAAATCCAAGCTGTTCCAAAGCGTTATCGCCCCATACAAACAGTCGGTCTCGGTCGTCCAGAGCTAGAGAAACATTATTCCTTGCCACAATGGAGCGAATAGTGACTCGTTGTGTGGCTCCTTTGAGAATCGTAACAGGATGTGGAACCTCCACGTTTTGATCGACAGTATCAACGGTGGAATCGCCTTTTAAGTCGAGTCCAAGCTGTCCTTCAGCCCCCTTTTCCCACGTGTACACGACTCCAGTCCTTCCTACTGCCATTGAATGGGACGTACCACAGCTAATTGAGCTGATGGATATATCCTTAAAAAAGGCAAGCTGTCGAGGTATCCATTCACTGACTGCCGTTCCGTGGCCCAATTGTCCATCCACGCCATTTCCCCACGAAAAAACGTCTCCTGTCGCTGACAGTGCTAGGTTATGTGTACTACCAGCACAGATGGTAGTAATAGTCGGAGGTGCCATACATCCACTGTTACCAACGATCCCAACTCCAGGGACGTTGGAAGCTGCGAGCCAAGTTGTAAGTAAAACTCCTTCATGTCGATCTTTCTCATCTCCCAGACCCAGTCGGCCGTTCATTCCATCTCCAAACGAGATAATACTCGTCTTTGATTTGGTTGTTGTCCGTCTACTATCAGAGTTCCCTCGACTTGTTCGGATGGCTAAAACCAACGTGTGGCGATCTCCACAGCTAATGTCCGTGAATTTCACCAAAGCTTCATCTTCTTCGGTTGTTGCATTGCTCTGTGGCTTCCGGTGTGTAGTTCCTGGGGCAGCAGCAAGTAAAATGGACCATTTCATCGTTATCAACGTCGGGATACTTGTATTTTCTTCCTTCCCAGTGCCTAGACGGCCGTAAGTCCCACATCCAAACATGTACAGCTCTCCAACGTCCAGCACAAATCCTCCATGGGAACTACCACACGACAAACGGATAATGCGTCGACGTGGAAGCAGACAAAACGGAGTAGATATCAGTACAGGAACCGGTACAAAAGGCCGATCGTGACCCTGACCAAGCTGGCCGTACGTATTGTCCCCGAAAGAAAATGCCCGTCCGTCTTCACAGAGCAGACTAATCCAGCCAGAACCACAACTTACTTGAAGCACTGGAGAGTCGAAATCAACGGGAACTTCATGTACAGCTGAGGGACTGGCACAAATATCTGTAGATTGAGACTTGGTGGCTTTCAAGTGAGCCCAATCACCTAATAAGCATATCGTGTACTCATAAGAGGTGGATGTTGAAGCCTCATCGTCAATACTCCGTTTGTTGGTTGCTGTAGTAGCACCGGAGGTCGATTGGCTTGGCATTCTTGTTCTCAACTATTCGTAGAGTATCGTGTGTCTGGTTTTATTTTTGCCTAGAGTAGCATGTTTGAGAGTTTTGGTCACGATTTCAGTTGCATCTTCTGATCCGGCGGTAAGCAGTAGACCCGTAAACTGACCCGCGGCAGGTTCTTTGGCCAATGTAGCATCGAAATGCATGGGCACATGGCGTATGACAGTTCTCATCAAAGTGCTCGGTTTGGAAGTTATCGATGACGGGGTCGAAAGGCACCACCCACATTCATCTGCATGCATTCCAGCAAACATCCCTTCCCCCTCCGTGAAAGTCTTCCACACTACCACCATTTTATCCGCCTCCAAATAACGCCGAGCCACAGCATGTTGCAACACGGACACAGTTCTGCCCGAGTTGAGGGTTTTAGTCACGGAACGTGAACGCCGTCGTATTTTCCAAGTCTTTGACGCCTTCATAGTGCTGTCTGTCATCGTGATGATGATGGAGCTGTGTCACATGCCACAGGTAGTCGCACGATCGCTCCAACTCAACAGGTATCAAGTGTTTGTCTGTGTAGATGAAATACCCAGCATTGTCCTCCACCCACTCGCGTCTGGGGTCGCTCCAACTCACGTCGCTGTCATCCAAGCCGTGTTTTGCCAAAATACCGTCCGTCTGGGCGTACAATTAGGGATGTATAGTGAAATGCAGTCTTTTGATTCATTATTGCATTTTATTTGAATTATACGTAAAATTCAAAAGTGCGGAAAAGTGCCGCAAAAATTTTGACATGCAGAGTGATGGTCGCCACTTCAACAACGTGCGCAGCGCGCAAACGTGAACGAGCGCCCCACGAGAGCGAGCGCACACGAAAAGGAGAGCTAGAAGATCACGACAGACACTCCTGCGGCAACTGAAGCCTCCCGTCTACCAGTACAAGGCTTGTATACGTACAAGCTACTAGGATACACTGTTGTGGCAACTCACCATCGTGATGATTTTTCAGACTATGCCGCGACCACCGCATAAATTGTGGGCCGAGGTCCGAATTGTAAGTTTTACAGGTCCAGACAAGAAGTATCCGGATGTCGAGTGCAAGCACTGCGGCAATATGATGCTGAACGTCCAGCCTGGGCGTGCGCTGTTAAGTCACATTGTTATATGCGATGGTATTACGGCGGAAGATAAGGAAAAATGGCGTCGTTTTCAAGAGGTGGAGCAGCGCAAGGCGGAAGCCGCCAGACTGGCTCGACGATCTTCAGCGAAGCGAGCTCGAAGGTCCAGCAACGAAGGCGATGACGACAGATACTCCCTTGAACATGGCGATTTACCTCCGGAGCTGGACATCAAAACGTTTCACTTGATTATTGCAAAGTTCTTCTACGCTGCAAACATCCCATTCCGTGTCGTCGACAACCCAGCCTTCCACCGACTCTGCTTGGAGGGCCGACCAGATCATCTTTCGGTTCCGACACGTGCTTCTCTGTCTGGAGCGTTGCTGGACAAAGTGTACACACAGGAAAGACGCGAGACGCTAGGCGTTTTGAAAGAGGAGACTTATGTTGTTATGGAGACGGATGGCTGGACAAACATCAGGGACGAACACATCGTCAACTTTATTTTGACCGGACCCAACACTCGTCCTCTATTTTATAAGACAGTTGAAATTGGCGAGGAAGAAGAGTCGGCAGACAATGTAGTTGCTTTGATCATGAAGGTGATTGATGAAGTTGAGGATCTCATTGGCAAGAAGAAAATCGTTGCAGTCACCACTGACAGCCCCAGCACAATGCGTCGAGCAATGGATATTTTGGAGGAGAAGCGACCCTGGATACTGACAAGTGGATGTGGAGCTCATGCCATGAACTTGCTTCTTAAGGACGTAATGGGCATCCCGTTCTTCAGCAAGGTGCTGGGTAAAGCCAGAGATATGACAAAGTTCATCAAGAAACGAAGAGCTCTTCTCAAGCGATTCCGCAATACGCAAGCCGAGTACACCCAAGCTTCCCACCGTAGTTTCAGCCGATCCCTCACGACCCCTGTTGTCACGCGTTGGTACTCGTGTAACACGTGCATGGTGAACATTCGTCACAACAAAAGGATTATTCAAGATGTTTTCTCCAACAAGACCTTCATGACCCGGTTCAAGGGGCAGACACAGAAATCAAAGCTACGACTAAGTCGTATAACGGAATATGTGGAAGATCTTGCCTTTTGGAGGAAACTGCGGCGTTGTATTAAGCTGGTCAATCCAATTATTGGATGCATCGCTGCTTTTGAGAGCGACAACTGCTCTCTTTCAGTAATTTACTCGGCGTTCGCGAAGTTACAGCGGGAGCCAATGTACGCTGATCGAAGACGCGGTGCTGTTCCAGCCGGTGTGCCGGCCGGTGTTCGAACGAAAATCCGGAGACTCGTGGAGCAAAGGTGGAACTTCATCCACACGGACGCGATGGGGGTTGCGTTCCTACTTGACCAGACCCAGAGTACGGATGATTTCGTCATGGACGACTTGGACGACACGCTCAGGGACTTGGAAAACATAGCTGTCCGGTTCAACTACGAAAGGGAAGATATCACTCGTCTCCGTGACGAAATTGGACGCTTCATCGCAATGAAAGAGTCGTGGTCGCCGGAGGCGCGGGCCCAGCACAGTCGATATTCTCCAGCTAGTTGGTGGGGGGCTCACATCAAAAAGTTCCCGATGACCGCTAAGATCGCGCTCAAAGTGTTCTGCATCTCAACATCGTCAGCAGCTGCGGAGAGATCTTGGAGCACACATGACTACATTCATTGCAAGCGCAGAAATCGACTCAGTCTGGACACGGTGATGAAGCTGGTATCAATCTACACGAATATGGGTGACAAGAGACCGACTGATAGCACGCTGTTTAGAACACCATGGCTCGACCGTCGAGCCAGCAATGATGATGAAGAAAGTGAAGACATGGCGGCTGAAGATTTCGTCGAAGAGGAAGCTGCTGTTGCTGAGCAGCTGGACTTCGACGCTGATAGCGACTCTGACGACGAGATGGAGCGTCAATCGCTTTCGGATTCCGACAGCGATACCAGCTCCACGGATTCATCGGACTGAATGGATACTTTGCTTACTTTACCCTTAGCATTTAAGATAAACGCGTACTCGTTGAGTCGTTGCTTCTTGAGTATGCTCCTCCTGTAAGAGAAAACTGCACCGGATTATTTTTTTGCGGCTTTTGAAAAGTGCGCTTTATTTTTTCGTATTATACAAAAGTGAAAGTAAAAAACGTCTGTATTTAACTTCACTTTACAACCCTACGTACAATACGTCCAGCTCTTCCAAGTACAGATACCGCTCCGCAACTCATCCGAGGTACCACTCATAGATTCTCACACTTACTTTTAGTATGGCAGGTCATAAGGTTTGGTACAGCTCAAACTGACATTCATTCAAATGTGCATCGCCGACGCACAAGCGGTGATCGCCTCAACTCCTACATCACTACAGCTACTGATAGTACTAGTTTTCTTAGCTCTAGACGACTGATCTACACCTCTGAAAATAATGCCCGTGTGGCAGAAGCAGCTCTTGATGACAGCTGTCTTCTGCATCTCGCTCCATGAACTTGGTCAGCCAGCCGTCTGAAAAGGAAAGATCCCATGCGTCGCACAGCTGCCCTTGCAACTCCTTTGCCTTCATGGTAATCAGCTCCCTCGACAGACAGATATTGCGGGACTCTAGGTTGGATATCCAGGCCCAGAGGCGTTTCTCCAAGCGGAGGGACGTTACCTTGACAGGTCGGCACCGGTTACCGTTTCCATAGTCAGCGCTTGTAATGGCAGCCTTGCTCCGGAGGATGCCACTTACTGTGGGCCTGGAAAGTTTGCGAGGGAGCTTAAATCTTGTCGTCGCCCACGCAGCTAACTCCTGGTGGGTCATTCCAGGGGAAGCAGCTTTCATAGCGATAATGTCCAGCTTCTGCTTGCCGGTTAGCCAGCCCATGATAGTCACGCGTGATCTTCGGAAGTGAGAACGTTTCCCGCCTCCGTTTGAAATTCAAGTGACCTCTACAAAATGATATTTCGATCTGTATCAAAAATGTAGAGGTTATGGCCGGACTACGTGGATGAGTTGCGGAGCGGTATCTGTATATTTCAAATATGTCTCGTCCAGCCGACTGCAGTCGTGCTCTCTTGTTCAGCGTCGCTCCCGGACTAAAAGTCGATTTCACAAGTTGACTGTGTGCGTATTTACTGAAATCTTGGATGGTTTTCGCCTTTGAAGCGATCGTTTTCACCAGTATTTGCTGCTCTTTTTCGGCATTTAGTCGGGCTTGTGCATGTCGCTTAGCCACCAGCTCCCACGCAGTCGACGTCACTGATCTCTTGGTGTTTTGTAGCTTGACTACCTCAGCTGAAAGTTCTCCAATTTGTCGCTTCAAAGTCTCCTTTTCAGCACGACGTCGCGCCCGATAAATACTTCTTCTTTCGCGGTCTTTTGCTCGTATTTGCTCCAATTTAGTAGCTTCATCGACTGGAGTCTTCTTCTTCTTCTTGCCTTTGGAGTTTGTTTTATCCGATGTTGAGCCAATTGCGGTAAAAATGGCGGCTGGAAAGTCGTCACTGTTGTCGGACGCACCCAGTGATGGAACGGAGAGCGTCGTTAAGTCGCAGGTGTCCACGAAGTCTACCACCTCCGCTAAGAATGCTGCATCTGACATGGCCAAATCTGCTGGAGTTTTCAACCAGTGTTTCTATTTACATAAATTTATCACAATGCTTTATAAAACAATACTTGAAAGAACCGTGCATTAAATGCACAAAATTATTGGTGTTGTCTGTATGTCGCAACATGGCACGAACACCACACACAACTCGTACACAGAAAAGCTTTACATTTGAAGCGTTTGGCGGTGACCCGGGTCACCATAATGACCCGGGTCTCAAAAATAATTTAAAAACAATTTAAAAACAATTTTGTTAAAATACGACTTATCTATTGGTTTAAAGAAAGAGAGTACAGTTAAACCCGTACTAAATGATTATTCCACTACGATATATCCTGCTATAGATGATACGAAGTCGTTCCACCGAGTTGGTACCGCAAAAGTCGTAAAGATAGAGCACCCAGAAAGATAGAGCACCCCTCCATTTTCCCTGTTTGAAGAGTAGCCAATCATAAGCTTGACAACCAATGCACATAGTCTTTTAAACATTTTGTTGTGTTGTCGTCGGTTTTGAAAGTGGCAGAAAGATAGAGCACCCTGCATTTCTACAATAGAAAAATGGTGCTCTATCTTTACGACTTTTGCGGTAGTCAGTAAAATGGATGGGGTATAAATGATAACTCTTAAACTTCAAACTTGATACAGGTTTGAGCCCAACTCAATAGTCAGTTAGGGAGTGTAGGCGGTTGGCTGACAAATGTGAAGTCACGGAATGGGTTCACCACTATAGACGGCACAACAAGATGGCCGATTGGCTAGCAAATGTGGCCATGGATCATCAGAAAAGTCAGGCATGGACGTGTGGAGTGGGGGAAGGTGGAACTTCTTCCAACTCAATTGGGTCGGGACTGCTCCAGAGGATGAACGGGGACGTGGAGCAATGGATCAATCAACAGCAGCGGTATGAAGAGAGAGTCGATGCCGGAGTGGCAGAGAGGACTAATAGCGAAGTCGGCAGCAGCAGTGGAGGCTGATCGGACTGATAGTCGAGTTAACCTGAAAGTACAGAGGCGACATTCGGGAATGGTTATTAGAGTTCGGTACATGATCGGAACTGTAACACAATATACCTCACCATACTAAAATAAAAACTCAATAGTCAGTTTGACTCTGGTGATCGTCTTCTGTTGCCATCTAACATGATACCCCGGATTTTTTTACAGCACAGTTGCGAGGGCCTCGCCGAGCTCGGGAATAACAACCTTTCGTGTACGACGCGACTGTAGATCTGAGATTGTCGGCTGTCCAGGCTGTTTGTCAAGCACAAACTCCTTCTTGGCTTTCTCAGCAAGTTCAGTTTGGGTCATGGATGGATGATCGTCGTGCCAGATGCAGATCTTTTCTTGTGTTCGAATGTTAGGTTGCCGACGTGCTCTGCTTACGACCCATGGTGAAAATGAGATAATGACACTAGTGCCTCGCTTTCAGCGCCGCGGTGCTCAGACGTTGTGGTGGCAATTGGGTAAGAATAGTCCTCATTCGTAGCCGAGGACGAGTATAGGATATTTGCTTCAAGACGGGGTGCTGCTCTACAATTCGATAATATTGTTATACATGATACAAGGTTGGTCCACGGGACTTATCATTTAGTACAGGTTTAACTGTATAGATGGATTCGAAGGCCGGGGCTGCACTTTTCGCGGCCGTCCAAATGGTTTCTTAGCTGGAGGCCGTGCTCCTGGTGCCGCCTTCCGCTTAGTGACACGATCCTGAGGTTTAGTTGCGTCTGATGTAGATTCTTCACTTTGTATTGCTTCTTGAATCGGAGGAAAATAGTCTAAGTACTGCGTTGGGATTGAAAAATGCTTCAGCGAAAGTGATGTAAGTTTTTTTGTGGACAGAGACAACAATGGCTGTCGCGGAAGCTTGACATCTCCTGCTGTTGCGCTGTCTAAATCGCATCTTCCAAAAAGATCCCGGAGAAAAGCTCGGCGGATGGTACCAGCATCGCCACACCCAATAAGAGAATGGTGCTGGACATCATCGTCTGGAGTGGTGACGAGATGCTTCATTGATACGATACCGCCGTCGATTTCGAAGAAACAATTTCCCGTGTTAACCACTAGGCATATTCGTGAAATACTTGTAAGTAGTTCCGGCCAACCATAAAAGAAAGGGTGCAAGTTGCTTCGATGATCTATAAATTGGGCTCTCACCGACTTGGTCTCGTTCATTTTGGCCACTATCTCATTGGGAGCATAAAGATTAACCCCTTTCATTTTGTTGTGGCACCATGCAACAACGCGGTCCGCGGCGTTATGCGAATGACCGACTTTTGGATAGACCAAAAATAGGTATATAATAAATAAATAATACCCGTGAACGACTATTTTGCGGTGACCCGCGTAACCGCCAAACGTTTCATTTACAGATTAACCTGTCCTAAATGATTATTATATGGAATTCGTCGGACATTCGTCGGACTACTGGATTCTGTATGATACATGTACATAGTTTATGCAAATTATACCAAAATTGCGGGACAATCTTTGCTAACATCACTACGTCTCACTACGCCTCTTCTTCGCTTGTCGAAGGAGCTTCCCAATGGTAGACCAGCTGAGCTGCCCTCGACGTCTTTTACGGGATTGCTCGGTTGTAGACTCAACAGCAACAGTATCTACGCACGCCAGGTACACATTAATGACATCTTCGAAAATTTGACAGTGCTGAAGAAGGTTCTTTGATGTAGCATCGTGCTCCAGTTTGTTCATCACAAAACGAAGGTCACTCAAACGCCTCTGCTGTTTTCTGTCAGGCATGCTCGGCCGTCAAGTAGACGAAAAGAATGCCAACGCTTGGCATCATTGCCACATCTCCACAGGATTCATGCCTGACGTGTCGAGCAGTCCGGCACGTGAAAATCGGCGGGAACACGCCGAAATCGATGTCACGTGTGGATTTGGCACACGTGTTTTGAGAATAGTTGACTGTTCTGGCGACTCTTCAGTGGCTGCCGAATTGGCCAATCAACTTGTGGATGAGGACGTGAGCGACTCTTTGTGGTGATCATCTGGGGGCGTGCGCCTAAATGGAACGATGACTGCTCAAGCGCTAAGGCGAGCAGTGGTGACCAAGGACGGTGAACCCAAAGGCAAGGACGGAAGTCATGACTATGACGAACTGCGGCGTGGATACTTTAAGATTGTGTCGAGAGAGGAGGTGTTGCGGAAGATGAGAACGGCACGGAGCGTTCGAAGAAGGCAAAGGACTGGAGCTTCAAGAAGAGGTTCGTGAGGTAGTGAGAGATAGCTTTGAGCTTTTGCTCAGTCGTGATTTTAGCTTGGAAGCAACAAGTTGGTTTATTTTGCATATTAAGCCGCTTGTTGTAGCAGTTTTTCTCAACCCTCTTGGACCGAAGCACTTCCAGACCGCGTAGACCGTTCCCATCCAAGAACAGTCGCGACAACGTGGTGGAGAAGCAGGGTAACGTCTACGTGGTGAAGTGCTAGCGTTGGAGGACCGAGAACCGGGAAGTGGAGCAGTAGAGAGCAGTCAGTCAAGGGACGAGCAGCAGCAGCAGTCGAAGGACGATCGGGACACTCTTGAAGGCGTATTGGTGACGTCGAGTGCGATCATTTGGGGAGCAGCAGAGCAGAACAGAGCAGATTGACAAGCAGAGCAGAGCGGCCTAACTCGGGGATGCCGGGATACGGTAACGGAGAAGAGGTCGAGACGGAGGACTACCTGGAACAAGGTAGAGAGGCGAGTGAGCAAGGGGAACGTGCAATGAACGTGCCCTCGGAAGTGGAACGGTTGGAAGCCATGGAGGCTAGGCAGCGCCGAGCGTTGCGGGCTCGCAGCTCGGGAGGGACTGATCGGTTCCTACAGTGGATGAGCCGTGAGGGAGCGACCGAGTCAGAACAGTTGACCGGTCGGGAACAGTCGGAAGAAGATGCGCAAGTAAGTGCGACTACAACGACTGGAAGGGAGGAACTTCACGCACAGGTGATGACGGACCTGTGGCGTGATGAGGAAGAGGACGAAGAGAAGGAGCTAGGAGAGAACGTTGAAGAGGAGGTGGAAGTGAAGACGGAGGTGACGGTGGATGCGCCTTCGGAAGGAAGAACGGTCGGTGATCTGGGACTGATCAAGACTGAGCCTGGAGAACAGAAGGACTTCGTCAGGTACGGGAGCGGCGAAGGAACTCGAATCTACTACGAAGTGGTAGAGGAAGAAGATGAAGAAGGTGACTGGGAAGACCAGTGGCAGGAAGAGCAAGAGCGACGTGGTCCAAGCGGTTTCATCGCCCGCTACACGGGTCCTGAGAGGCGGAGCGCTGATAGTTCTTCCTATGGGTGGAGCTGGAATGCCCCTGACAAAGAAGAACGAGCACAGAGGAGCCTCGGGAAGGTGGCCAAGGTGCTTCGAGTGGTGTCTCCGAAGAAGGAGAAGATGACGATGGCGTCGATGAGGACGAGTGTCCCGACCCAAGCAGTGAAGGCTAAGACTGTGGCGAGCAAACCTCTTCTGTCTGTTCCCAGGAACAGTAGTACTGGCTATCGGACTGTGTCGAAGCCTCCGCTAACTGTGCCCTCAGCCGGGACGCAGTACGTCCACAGTATGAAGAGCGGTGGAGCTGGGCACCTGAGAAACAAGCAGTTGGAACGGAAGATCGGGCCTGTGGGTATGTCGGAGTTGATGTCGAATGCGGTTAAGCTGCTACCCTTTTTCCACTCGGACTCGGCGACTGTGGAGAAGGCTCGGAGCTTCTGGGACGCATTTGAGGGATATACCCGACGACTGCCGGACGAAGAACGGCTGCTGGTCTTTCAACAGAAGCTGAAGGGTAAGGAGGCAGACCGATGGTGGGGCAACTCCCGCATCAAAACCTTCGCAACACTGAAGACCAGGTTTCATAACCAATTTCTCAGCCGAACTCAGGACGAACTGTTCAACGAGCTGTTCAGTATCAAGCGGAGTCGAGGAGAATCCATCGAGGAATGGGGAGATCGCGTGTCTGAACTGTGCGATACGTTGCGCAATCCGGATGCTCAGTTCCGGTACAAGGTGTTCCGCCGTGGGCTTCGCAACAAGCGAATGCAAGCGATGTTGGACTCGGGACCGGCCCGGAATATCCCGGAGGCGTGCGAATGGTTGATGACGAAGGATATGCATCGACCTATCGAGGAGGATGACGAGTTTGCTAACGATAAGGATAAGTCTGGAGGAAGCAAAGATCAGTCGGCAGTTGAGGCGCTGGCTCAACAGATGCAGTCCTTCATGTTGCAACAGCAACAGTGGCAGGAACAGATGAGAGAGGACCAATGGCAGGCATCTAGAGCACAGTCGTATGCGGCCTCGGTGGCCCCTACTACTGTTCCCCTGCGTGAAGAACATCAAGCTGTTCATGGCATCCGTCAGGAAGCTGATTGGAGGACTCAAGATGGACGAATTGGGTGTGGGCGCTGTCATATCCTGGGCTGCAACCGAGCTAGTTGTCGTCGCCAGAAAATGACTTGCGGACAGTGTGGCCGGTTGGGTCACATCCGAGCAGAATGCGACGAACAGTCTTCAGGAGGTGGGAATACTTACCGAAGAGCTGAGGGTCGCCCCAGCACTTGTTTCTTATGCGATGAGCCTGGACACATGGCGAACACTTGTCCTCTCAAAGAGGAGCTGAAGGGACTTCGGGACGAACGGCGGAGGCAGGCAAGCTCGTCGAGCGGCACTACGAGAGCTGGCCGATCGTCGTCGGAACAATGAAGGTGGCGGGAGGAGGGAGAAGGAGGAGCCGATCCTTTCTCCAGCCCGAGAAGTGGCTCGAGTGACAACCGGAGCGGGGAACGATTTGAGGAACCTGTCCCAGTTGTTACTCAGGACGATGTGTATGTGGAAGGCTGGAACGCTGCGACGTTAATGGGATGCGAGAACAGTACAGTGTTTGACGAAGATGATGTGTTGGAAGAGGGATATGAGGAGTCGATTGGAGACGAATGGAATGAAGAAGAGAGAGTTGAGGCTGACTTAGAGGAAGCTGAGGAACTACAAGAGCTACAAGAGGGCTCGCTGAATGGAGGCGAGGCGGTGGGAGAACAGTCGGAAGTGATGACTCCGGTTGAACGAACAGTTGTTGTGGACCAGGGACAGGAACAGAACATCGAAGTTCTGGACGAGGAACGAATTGTCCACGTGAAGTGGGAAAAGGCGCGAAAGAGGGCGTCGTTGAGCCCGGTGGCCGCGGCGAAGGAAGTAGTGAAGACAGTTTCGGTCTCGATGACTGTTCCGTCGCCATCGTCGGTGAAGGAGTCTCCTATCGATGAGACCGAAGTCGCTGTCCCGGTTATGAAAGTGGATTCGGGTGTACAATGGGCTTCAGAGTCCGTCGGAAGCGAGATAACTAACTCGTGGAAGGTGGTTCACTCGTGGGATAAAACGAAGAAGCCCTTGAAGTCTATCCTGAAGAAGGAGGAGGTGAGGGAGGACGCGTCATTGGAAGGACTTCAAGTTTTTGAAGACACTGACCTGAGCGATACAGTGTTCGCGGTCTGGAGTGAAGTGCCTGGAGAGGACTTACAACTGGAATCCGATGTCGTATCTGCGGTGGAGGAACAGTGGATAGCTGAACCCGAGCCTGAGACGGAGGAGAAGCCCGTCGAGAGGGGACTCGTTGGAGGAGAACAGTCTCCTAGGTTGTCGTCTGTGGACAGCAGCATGGAGCTGTACAGCGAAGAGGGTTCTGCAAGTTCGGACGAAGCGATTTCGCGATACGCGCGACTGTTCTCGGATAAGGAGCTTGACGATATGGAACAGTGCGAGCCAGGGCAAGAAGGAAGTGCTCTTGCGGGTTTTGAAGTAGCAGTTGAAGAAGAAGAATATGACAAAGAGCTTGAGGAGCGATTATTTCCTCTGGATGAAGTGGAGCTCGGGTTAAAGAGAGAAGCTAACGAAGAAGCACAGAAGGAACCGTCGGTAGAGGATGTTGCTCGGTACTTGGACTGGCCCGTGGATATGGTGGAACGCACTCGTGAGGCTTCCCCTGGAGAGATGTCTACTCCCGAGTATTGGCTGACTTGGTTTGGGAACACTTTGGAGAGTACAGAAGAAGCGAAACGAGCAAACCGAGACTTCAGTTCCGTGAAGAGTGAGTCCGAGGTGGAAACGGTTAACTTCGTTACCATGGAAGATGTGGTCGAACCTACTTCAGAGAGCTGTGACTGCCTCCCAATGATTTCAGTAGCGTGGGGTCCTGAGGTGAATGAAAAAGAAGATCTAAACCTGGAAGAAACTGTCCGAGCAAACATCGTGGTTTCGATAAGTGAGGACGAAGACTCGGTGTCAACTGTGACTGACGTGACGCGGAATGATTCACTGTTCGGGAAGGCGACTGTACGTCGAGCGACGATGAAGGCAGTTGCTCGTGAAGCCGTGTACAGGATGCTGAAGGAAGCTTGCGTCGAAGCCAAGAAATCCCTATATGAACATTATAAAGATGCAGAGAGCAACGCAGAACAGAGTATTCCACCGTTGAGGGACAAGACTCCTGAGATTGATTGGGGACGGCTGCACTGGCACGCTGACTGTATCGTGGCCGAGCGGGGCATATTGGGTGAATACTGGGCGGACTTAGCAGAATGGGCCTGCGATTACTATGCGGAGAACGCTTTGACAGTGTGGAGAGCGCTGTGTGGCCGATTTGACAAGGCCGGGAACAGATTGAAGAAGTGGCGACGCTGGAAGAAACGGAAGAAGTTGAGTTTTGACTGTTCGGTACTGTTCAAGAACGGCGCAGAGGCGCTGGGTGAAATGACAGTACGAGAAGGAGACGAAGACGACCCCTCCAACTACGTGGAACTGACTCGCGAGGATCCAACAGGAGTACGTACTGCTCCTAGTTCAGGAATGAGAGAGTCGGCCGAAGGGGAAGAAGAAACTGAAGAAACAACCATCGTGGGGGACGGTAGCCGCGTTGTTTGTGCCGTGGGGAACTACGAGGCACTCTCGAGCGGATATATCGATTGTTTGCCCTCGAGGATGCTAGCTGACACTGGAGCGACGTTGAGTCTCGTGGACCGAACAGTGATGAGGCGGTTAGGACGAGGCGCCGAGCCTTTGGAACCCTACGCTGGAAGAGTGAACAGTTCCTCGGGCCACCCATTGCGAGTTCGGGGATGGGCTACTGTTCCGGTGAGGCTGGGATCTGTGTTGATCGACCTCCGCGTACTGGTCGTGGACAAGCTGCATGTCGACGCTATACTAGGAGTTGATGCCCTTGGGGCTTTCGGAGCAGTAATTGACGTCGAAGAACGGACGATGACGCTGAAGCGGACAGGGGAAACCCTCGAACTGGGTGTCGCAGTGGTGGAGCTCCGATTCAGCGCTGCTCTCGCCTCGGCGATCCGGTTACCACCGAAGAGCCAAGCGTTGGTGATGGCGACAGTGGTCGGTAGAATCGCAGATGGGTTTGCTGTGCTAGTGGAGGGATCTCTGAAGTTGCCACCTATGCTGAGGGCTGCTCGCTCACTGTGTACGGTGGAGCGGGGCCAAGTGATAGTCGAACTCTGTAACTTGTCGACGGAGGAACAGTGGCTGCGGAAGGGGACGGTCGTGGCGTCCTTGTCTCTGATTCCTGATTCTGCCTTCGCTGAGGAGGGCGTTCCGAGGTCGGCCCAAAGTTGTCAGACTAAGGAAGGTACGGCTGAGGACGAGGAACAGTCGGCTGAGGACGAGGAACAGTCGATTGAAGATGAGCCCCGCGTGGAACCACATATAGACGAGGTTGGGGAACCCAAGCCCGTCATACCCCCCGACAAGCCGCTCGGTGTGAAAGCTGACTTCGGCGATTCATGCCTGACTGAAGAACAGAAGAGTCTTTTCCAGGCTGAGTTGGATTCGTTCAGTGACCTGTTTGTCGAGTCGTCGAAGAAACCGGGAAGAACCGATCTACTGGAGTTTGAAATCGACACTGGAGACAGTCCTCCGATTAAACAGAGACCATATCGGGTATCAGGAGCTGAGGGTGATGTGATGGAAGCCGAAATCCAGCAGTATCTGGAGCTTGGATTCATTAGACCGTCAAATAGCCCTTGGGCTAGCCCAGTTTTGATGATTCGGAAACCGGATGGAGGCATTAGGTTCTGTATTGATTACCGCAAGTTGAACGCCGTGACCGTAAAAGACTGTTACCCGATGCCTTTGATTGATGACATCCTGGACGTCTTGGGTGACGCTCAACTGTTCTCAACTATGGATATCGCGTCGGGGTACTGGAATGTACCTATGCATCCTGGAAGTGTGGGCAAGACGGCGTTCACGTGCAAGTACGGGCTGTACGAGTGGTTAGTGATGCCTTTTGGACTGTGCAACGCAGTACCTGCGTTTGAAAGGCTGATGGAAACTGTTCTGGTGGATCTGAAATGGAGAATCTGTTTGGTTTACCTGGATGATTGCGTTGTTTTCAGCAAGGACTTTCCCACTCATCTGGTTCGGGTGCGCCAAGTGCTGACTCGGTTTAGAAGCGCTGGGTTCAAACTGAAAATGAAGAAGTGCCACTGGGGAAAGAACCAAGTTGCCTTCTTGGGCCACATAGTGACTCCTTCGGGTATCTTGCCAAATCCGGAGAAGGTGAAAGCTGTGATGAATGTGCAGAGGCCACAAGACTTACATGGAATTCGGTCGTTTTTGGGTCTAACGAGCTACTTTCGGAGGTATATACCGGGGTATGCGTTGATATCTGCCCCGCTGGAACAGTTGAAGACTAAAGACACTCCGTTCGTCTGGACAGATGACTGTGAGTCGGCTTTTAAACAGTTGAAGAGGGCTTTAGTTAAGCCTCCCATACTTGTTTACCCGGATCACCGAAAGCGGTTTTTACTGTTCGTGGATTCGTCGAGATACGCCGTCGGGGCCTGCTTGATGCAGAAGGTAAAGGGCAGGAACAGAGTGGTTGCGTACGCTAGCAAATTGCTCACGGGGTCGCAGAAAAATTGGATTAAGAAGGAAGACGGTATTTCTGAGATCGAGTGCTGGGGAGTGGTTTGGGCTACACGTAAGTTCCGGTGCTACTTGGACAAGAGAGAGTTTGACTTGTTTACGGACCACCAAGCTCTTACGTGGGTATTCAATCCTGGCAACCGCACCAGAAACGCGAAATTGGCTCGCTGGGCTATGGAATTGTCGAATCTTCAGTTTAAAGTGCACCACAGGCCAGGGATTTCAATGGGGCACGTCGACGGATTGTCTCGACTACCTGCCGACAGAGCCGATGCGATATCGATAGCTGACTTGCTGAATCCGAGCTCTGAAGGACCCGAAGCGGAACCGTTGACACCTGTGGAACAGAGGGAGACTGCTGAAATCGAGGAGGAACAGATGCTTGACCTTGGAGGAGACAGTCGGACAGAGGAAGCGCAAGAAGATCCTCCGCCGGTGGGACCACGTGATCGTGTGGACGAATATTCGCTGGACTCGGAACAGTTCTTGGCTGAACAGCAGATGATCCCTTGGATCCGGGCAATGGTGGCATTCCTGTTGAACGGGGCTCTTCCCTTGGATCGATACCTGAGGGCTCGAGTAGTTAAGATGGCGCCGAGGTTCACGGTGGAACAAGGAATCCTGAAACGGCGGGTGAATCTCCCTGCTCGGGTAGGGACGGCTAGAACAGTGACTGTGTCGGTTGTGCCTCCGTCGTATGCAGAGACTGTTCTACACTACTGCCACAAGGATATATTCGCTGCATTTGGGAATTATCAAGACGAGGGAGCGAGTTCGAGCTCATGCGTATTGGCCGGGGTGGAGACAGGATGTAACTGAATACGTGCGCGAATGTGAACTGTGCGGAGCTGGAAAAGGGCATCGGCCGTGGAAAGCGGGTCTAATGCAGAGGATGCCAGTCGTCGAGTTAACGGGACCGTTCTCACTGGTCGTGGTCGACGCAGTAGGGCCACTGATCGAGACCGACCGAGGTAACAAGTATATCCTGGTTTTCGTGGATTATTTCACCCGTTGGGCTGAGGCGTATGCTGTCCGGAGTCTGGATACTGTTACGTTCGTGGAAGCGATGGTGGATGGAGTCGTCTCCAGGCATGGAGTTCCGAATAAGCTGTTGAGCGACCGAGGCACAAACTTCACGTCGGAGTTGGCCAAGTCCTTCTACGAGACGTTGGGTATCAAGAAACTGTTCGGGGCGGCGTACCACCCACAGACTCAGGGATTAGTTGAACGGTTTAACGGCACGTTGATCGGGATGTTGAAGATGTACGTGAGCGAGGCACAGACGGACTGGGATGTTTACCTACCCAGAGTTCTGTTCGCTTACAGAACAGCTTACCATGAAGCGCTGGGTGACTCTCCGTTCTTTTCGCTCTACGGACGGGACCCTGTGCTGCCATTGGACGTGGCTTTCCTGAACCTTGGAGAGAAGTGGAAAAGCAACGAGGTAGCCCAGTACAGAAGAGAATTGCACCGGTCGCTGAGGGATTCTCGGCATTTGGTCGAACGACAGCTGATAAAGGCTCAGGATCGACATGCGGATCGGTTGCAAGAGCAAACGGCGGTACAGTACGAGGTGGGAGACCAGGTGTGGGTCTATCAGTTCTTCCGAGCCAAACGAGGAGAAAGGAGAACTAAGAAACTCGCTTTCTCTTGGCACGGACCGTATCGAGTTTATGGCAAAGTCGGGGAGAACACTTACCGAATCGAGATTCCTTCTCACCCCGACAGGAACGTCTCGGTAAATGTGAATAGGCTGAAGCGGTTTCGGGGAAGGTGGACTCGTCCCTTCATGGATGAAATCCCGATGGGGTTGGAGGAGACGGCACAAATGGAGGAAGAGGGACCATTAGCAGAGGAAGACCTGCCGCGGTCGAGTTTCGCTGAACGGTTAACTGTTTCAAAGGACGATACTGTGATCGCCGGGGTGGATGCTCCTTTGTTAGAAGTCATTGCCAAGCGGAGGGTCGCGCGAGAAGTGGAATATCTAGTGCTGACCGCTAACTTTGAGACCTTTTGGCTGCGGAGAACCGAGTTAATACCGGCCTACTCTTCCCTCGTGGATATGTTCGAACTGTCGGAGAGGGTACGTGAACAGTTGCCTACATTGAGGAGGAGCGAGCGACTGGCTGATGCCAATGTCGAAGTTGATGAGAATGACTTACTCATGGTCTAACTGTGGAGAAGAACAATCACTTTCGAAGATGTGAGACGAGAATGGACGTGAATGAGTAAGGAACAGTCAAAATGAGAACGGAAGGAGCTGAGTGAATTTCGTGGATGCATATTGCATGTTAATGGAGGCTACTGCTGCTGAAAACTGGAAAACGAAAAAAAGAATGGAGAAGGAAAGCAGCAGGAGCGGTACTTGGATCACGGAGAGCTGGGAGGAGTCGGTAGGTGCGGGGAAGACTTCTTGGCGGTCTTCGAGGGCTTCGTGGTCTTGGATGCAGGTTTCTTGGGCACTGGTTTGGCCTTGGACGAGGAAGTAGATTTCTCCGGTGGGGAAGGTTTGGCGGCCGTCGCTGCGAGCTGAGACTCTGTCGACTTGGCGGAAGGTGTCCCGTCGTCTGGAAGGGTAGTCTCCTGAGCCTCCTGCTCTCGGTCGTCGTTCTGGTTGTCGGAGTCGTGATCGGAAGGCGGAATCGTGGAATCTTGAGACTGGGGAGGGGGCAACACTGTGTAATCTTGGTCGTCGTCTTCGAAGTCGGAATAGTCGGCGCCTTGTTCGTGGAGATCGTAGGGCTTTTCTTCGTCTGAGACAGCGTAGGCTCCGGCGTTGAGCTGTTTTTGAATCTCGTCGGCGGCGTCGCCAATGGTCCTGTTGGAGAGGAGTTTCTTCCAGATGCCAGTGTTCCGGTTCCCGACCCAATTAGTGTTCGGAGGAACAGTCTGTGTGACATCGAGGAATACCCGGGCGAGGGCGCGATCAGACAGTCGGTTGGGCTCCGAGAGCGAAGGGTCCAGCGCTTGGGTCTGTTCCAGAAGCTCAGGGATGCTGGAGTAGCCGTCCTCGTCGATGCTCAGGGGGTCGTATGCTCGGGCGATGGTTTGGTCGTAACGTGCACGGTCTTTCTTGTGGAGTGTAGCCAAGTCTTCCGGAGCTGGGAACGAGCTGGTCTTGGACTTGCTCCCGGGGGCGTGCTTGGCCGCCTTACCTCCAAACCACATCAGGGTGTCGTGAGACGTGTTCTCGAGGCGACGAAGGAAGTCAAAGTAGCCAAAGAACTCGATACAGCGCGAGATGAAGCGGAGTCGGGCTTGGACAGCGTAGGTCTTGGCTTTGCGTCGGGGGTTTGAGTTCTTGGTGGGCGGGTACAGTGCACTGAGCCAGAAGGCCTCTCGTGACGCCATCCAGAACCGGTAATGCTGTAAATGGAGATCGGGATACTCGGTAGGGTTGTACCAGGCCCGTTGACCCTTCCACGGGTACGCTAACCGGAAAGGAGCTTTACCCTCGTCAACGGCTTGCTGGAGCAGCTCGTTAAGATCGGCCTTGATTGAAGGATGAATGTCGTCTGGAAGGTTGAGCGAGTACGAGCGGGAGGTCGTCTTCGCCTTGGACTTTGGAGCGATGCGGGCTTTCTTGGTCGTCGGAGGCGGGACTCTTGAACTAGAGGCTGATCGCTTGGTCAGAACAGTCTTGGAGGTGAACTTGGGCTGGAACAGTGCGTGAAGCGGTGGACGTTCGCGGTGCATGTCGGCCGGAGGAGGCAGGAGAGTCACCACTTGATCGAGATAACGAGGATGGGGATCTTGGTCGATCACTGAGACGGCGAGCTCGTCAAGGATCTCCAGCCCAACAGTACAGTGATTGCACATGAGGCGGGAACGCATCTCGGTCCAGAAGGCGACTTGGGCATGGAGAGTAGCTTGGTCGACTTCGTCCTCGTGCTCCTCGTCCTCGAGGCTGTCCACGAGCTGCTGGACAACGTCCTTCTTGACCTTCTTGGTTGACTTGGGCATGGAGGAGGGCAGTGCTGTTCTTGGAGCTCGGCTAGTCTTGTGGCTAATTGGCGAATGATCGCTTTCCGGAAGAACTGCGGAACAGTTTGAGGGAAAGTGACTTGGGTGCTAAGCGTGCGACACGGTTGTCGATACTTCAATCGAGTTGAAGATTTCCGGATCAGATGATCCGCAAACGGCCAGAGGTGGTCTTCCTGAAGGAGTGACGGTATCCTCGTCAGAGACCTCGAGTGACGGAAGCCATGAGCGCTCGACAGGGTGTCTCTGTGCCGACAATGATGGCTAAGATGAGAACTGGGACTTGACTGTTACCGAAGCGTGAGGGTGAAGCCCATTTTTCCTCTTGCGATGGAACTCGCGGCTGAAACAGCGAACGGAGTGGCGGATCTAGCTTGGCAAGTGGTCTGGGATGGTGGTCCTAGGTGTTTATCGACTGTGACCTCTTACTGGAAGGAAATCGGCTGTGCTCTCGTGGGTATCATAGTATGGACTATTCTGGAACCTCTGCTGTCGGTGGGACTGCGTTTCTTGACGGCAATCGGGCTATTCGTCAGTAAATGGACTGGGTTGACGAAGCTGTGTCTACGGAAATACCGCCGATTCGTTTGTAAACGAGCTGTGTCGGATATATCGAGATGTGACTACTACTGGTCATTGTTTGAAGCGTTATGGGCGACACCTATGGTGATTCTTGAAGCTCGTAAGGAACACAGACAAGGACTGGGTAGGCTACTACACAAGTGGATTGTCGCCTACCATGAGCTGTGGTGCGTGTTCTTACCAAATTCGATTGAATTTGGCTGGACTTCGACGAAGAAGTATGGAGGTGGTGTTCTGGAATGGTGGAGAACAGTTGGGAGAGCTGGTTGTCTGTTCCAAGGACTGTGGTCGGTGACCTCTCTACTGGTCTTTGGCTGCTTCTATGGTGTGGTATGCTGTTACGAGGTGGTGGAGTGGATTTGCCAAGGTTGGAAGGGTCTTACAGTTTTGGTTATTGCTGCTAACGTCTACTTTTCGGCGGAAACGGAGCTGGATGAAGGTCGTCGGTTCTCGGTGAACCCTGATCTCCTAAGGGCGAGTTGGTGTGTTCTTTTCGTTGGTTTTATCAGTCATACGTGGAGGTGGTATGAAGCTTCAGCGGGAGAGCGATCCCCTGTCAAGGTGGCTAAAGACGGATATGCTGCTTGGTTGAATCTTCTCGAGGAGCAAGAACAAGCTCGGAGATTGAGCGACGCTTTCTGGCGTCTGGACGGTTGTGATCCCCATCAGAAACGACCTGTGGTGCCAACGCTGAGTGAACGAAGGGCTAGACAGGTTGCGGAGCGACTAAGACGGCGTGCTGTGGATGAAAAGGAGTTAGCTCGACGTGGACGTCAAGCTTCAGTCGGGGAGGATGTCACGTGTGGATTTGGCACACGTGTTTTGAGAACAGTTGACTGTTCTGGCGACTCTTCAGTGGCTGCCGAATTGGCCAATCAACTTGTGGATGAGGACGTGAGCGACTCTTTGTGGTGATCATCTGGGGGCGTGCGCCTAAATGGAACGATGACTGCTCAAGCGCTAAGGCGAGCAGTGGTGACCAAGGACGGTGAACCCAAAGGCAAGGACGGAAGTCATGACTATGACGAACTGCGGCGTGGATACTTTAAGATTGTGTCGAGAGAGGAGGTGTTGCGGAAGATGAGAACGGCACGGAGCGTTCGAAGAAGGCAAAGGACTGGAGCTTCAAGAAGAGGTTCGTGAGGTAGTGAGAGATAGCTTTGAGCTTTTGCTCAGTCGTGATTTTAGCTTGGAAGCAACAAGTTGGTTTATTTTGCATATTAAGCCGCTTGTTGTAGCAGTTTTTCTCAACCCTCTTGGACCGAAGCACTTCCAGACCGCGTAGACCGTTCCCATCCAAGAACAGTCGCGACATCGACCACTCCAGAAATGGGTCAGCATTCGCTCGTTGTCCTTAGTCGTCTCTAGAGTTTGTTGTACGGGACTTTTTAGGCGTTGTACGAGATCATGCACTCCAGTTTCTTGCAGACAAGACCTAATAGCAGCGTTGAGGCCATCGTACGTAACAGTACCAGCACCAATTCCTCTAGCTTCCAGTTCGCCTACGATATCGTTTACGGTTGCGACTCGGGAAGATTCAATTTCGGATAACGCATCCACCAAGCTCTGCAGCGGGGCTGCCGTAGCTTAGCGTCAGAGGAAGACAATTAACTCAACGAGTTAAGGATTAACACACACCTTATTAAGGGTTAATAGGCCTTAATATCCGAAGGCATCTACTAACTACGACCTTAATAAAAAGACTTTCTACTTAGTGTTCCAAATCCAAACTGTTTATTTATCTTTTATTGCGACTAGCCGCCAAAGGGGTAAATGTATGTGTTTAACTATCTAACATAGTAAAACCAAGTATACTCCTACTTCAAATGCATAACGTGTGGCTCTCAGCCACACACACTCCCTCGAGTGTCCGTACATCAAATATGTACCTTACACAAAGTGTATCCATGTGTGGAACACACCAGGTGTAAACCCCGTGTAACCCCGTTACACCACCCTCAACCAAGATGTGGACACCCGTGTCCACGACACTTTCTCAGTGAAGTCTTTCTTCTCAAGACGTTAGAGGTCACTTTACCTCATCACAAGTTCAAAGCACTTCAGCTTCCAGAGCCCATTATCGAAACTGCATTGAAAATGCTCAGTCTTTCGCCACGGTCGTCTGACTCCTCTTCGCCATCCTCTAGTGGCCGCATGTCGGGGCGCGACAGCCCACGATCGCCACAGGCCACAGGCCACCACTCCGACAGGGAGGCTGCTCCGCAGCGGCTCAGTGTACAACAGTACCACAATGAGCATCGACGACGTCATGGCTCCGGCTCCGCGAGCCAACATCCTGGTGAGAGCGACGCTCCACGCTCTCCTGAGCCATCGACTCCGCGTACGCGTCAAGGCGCCTGGCTCGACGAGCTTGAGCAGGGCGAGACCGTCCCTGATGATGACAAGGGAACTCCTACGCGCCAGGAGGCTGCCTCTCCGAGGCCTTCAAGCCCGGCGCCGCTCTCGCGAGCTACAGACGCCCAATCCGTTCCCGAACCGTGATGGTTCGTCGAACGCCCTGCGCAATGCGCCTCTCTCCTCGAGGTACGAGGACGAGCTCCCCGAGCCAGGTGTGGTCTCCAACGACCTGGACAGGGCTCAAAACCGGCTGCTTGAGGCTGAAACTCGCGCACGGTCTAACAGACCCGTAGTCCACCCCATTGTGGGCACGTCGCGTCGCGCCTACGGTTATGACCGTCTCTCTCCTGCAGAGGTCATTCGACGCTCTGCTTTGCAGCCCTTGGACACGTATACGTGTGGGCCCCCGCCCGGGACGACGGACGAAGTCGTCCAGCGACAATCGCTTCGCGAGCGCTTCTTGATACCCCAAGTCACGACTCCTTCGGAGTACCGGGAGCACCTGCGTCAGCAGCTCCACGGCGAGGCCGTGCCGGCTATGCGGACGGTGACGGCGGTCCTCTCAGAGGGGGGAACTATGGCCGCTTACGAAGCGCAGTTTCAGAAATGGGTGGAGCTATCCCGACGGCTCCACTCCTACGATGCTCTCCGAGCAAGTTTCTCGGAAACAGATATCCGCTTAGAGCGGCGCTGGCGCTTCGACTTTGCGAAGTGTCAAGCCAAACAGCGTACACCGGGACAACGTCCCTCACGCTACGAGGCACCCCGGCCTCCTGCTCCTGCTGTGAACAGTCCTACCCATAGCCATGGGTCGGCTGTTACAGCCACTGGTCAAAGCCTGAGCTCGGCTCTTGACCTGTCGTCGCCCCACTCTAGTGGTGGGAAGCGCGTTGCGCCCGGCGACGCCTTCGCACGCCCTCCGGGCGGTCCGCCACCGGATGACGTTGATCATAAGCGTCAACGACGTCAGGGCAATCCTGCCGCAATGGCACCTTGAACTCCCACGAGTTCTGGGAATGAGGGTAACCTCGCCATTTCACCAGGTACTGGTTTTGACCCTGGCGCCTGCGCCGCGCCATCAGGCGCTCCACGTGATAGTGGAGATCACCATGATCATCGAGTAGAGCAGGAGGAGGCCGAGCGGCCGATGGACTCTCGCGTTGCGAGTAGGGACGAGCTGCTCCACTTGCAGACTCGTGTCCGTTCGGTGAATGACTACGTCGCCGACGTTGACCGCTCCCCACATCGCTTAGCAAATGGCCTCGAGGATGTCGAGCGTCGCCTTGACTGGCTTGAGTCGCCTCAGGCGATGCAGCAGTGGGTCGTCGACCTTGAGCGTCAGGTCGCTCAGCTGCAAGGTCAGCTCGACCTGTTGGTTCGGATGCAGCCATATGGCTCTCGTCCCGTGGCAATGCCACCTCCGATGGCTCTACCGCCTGCTGGCTTGCAGCCTCCTGCGCCTCCGCACCCTGCTGCTCTGCAGCTTCCTGCTGCCCCGCAGTATCCTGCGCACACGGACTCTGGTGCTTGGGCCTCAGCACCCTGCTGTCTCGCAGCCTCTCGCAGCTTCGCAGCCCTTGTACGACCCGGCGCTAGCGCCTCAGAGCTCACCCGAACGGGGTCCCGGTATGGCTTAAGCAAGCCCACATAAATACCGGGTGCG
This sequence comes from Phytophthora capsici, assembly GCA_030324255.1. NCBI lineage: Eukaryota > Oomycota > Peronosporomycetes > Peronosporales > Peronosporaceae > Phytophthora > Phytophthora capsici. The sequence continues at coordinate 1,485,185 of CM059354.1, forward strand.
TACGCATCTTCTTCGGAAGATTGAGCGTGTACGCCAGGACCTTCTTGGCCACGACCTTAAACGGTCCAATGAACCTAGGTCTCAACTTGGTCTTAAAGACCGCAGACACTGCATGTGTAGTTAGGTTTTTAGCGTTTAATAAAACGAGATCTCCAATCTCAAACCGTTCCATGTTCTTTCTGCCTTTGGCATCTGCATACTCCTTTTGGAGATCCTGGCTTTCAGCCATCGCGTCGCGCACTTGGCGCATGACGCTCAGTCTCAAAGAGACAAAGTCATCGGCTTGCTTGCGAACCGCAACTGGGCTGACATCAGCAAGCCGATTGGCTAACCCTCCCCCATCAAGCCCAGAGCCACACCGTGGCGGCGTTAGAGGGACGCGAGGGTCGACCAAACCGTTCACATAGAATGGGGTGAAGCCTGTCGAGGCATGCACCGCATTGTTCATAGCGAACTCAACAAGGGGGGGGGGGGGGCATCTCGCTCCAGCGTCGTGGCGCTTCAGCGCAGACGCTTCGGAGGATATCCTTCACAACGCGATTCACGCGTTCAGTTTGACCATCGGTCTGCGGATGATCCGTCGTGGACATGTCCAACTTGGTGCCAAGCACCCTGAACAAGGACGTCCAGAACTTCGCTGTAAAGCGAGGGTCTCTATCAGAGACAATTGCCTCAGGCAAGCCATGTTGGCGAAAGACTCTGTCTAAGAACAGCTTCGCTGTATCCTCACCGTCAACGGTGTCCGGCACAGCCGAAAGATGAGCCATCTTGCTCAGTCGGTCAACAAAGACCACGACACCCGTGTTGCCCGCTTTATCCTTAGGAAGGCCAAACACAAAGTCCATACTAATGGACTGCCAACATCCCGAAGGGACTGGCAAACTCGCCAACGGCGCAGCCGCATGCGGCGCGGACTTGGTCCGTTGACATGTCTCGCATGTACGCACATAGGTGCTTGCCCACTTGTACATCTTGGGCCACCAGTACATCTTGCTCACGAGCCATAGGTCTTCTCACGACCAAGATGTCCACCGACAGGCGTATCATGCACCTCATAGAGGATGCGATACTTAAGATCCTCATCATGAGGGACGACCACTCGAGGAGTGTGCTGTAATACAGCAGGCCATGATCAAGCTTATAACGCTGCAGCCTCGCGCGTAAGCGCGGTGACAATTCCTTGTCCGAGTCTTTAAAATTTTCTCCCAAGAGCGCGTAGCAGAGCTACACATGTGTCGTCTTGGGCGTATGCCCTGCGTATAAGGTCGGGGACCGACGACGTCACTGTAGCGACATAAGTCAGCTCGTAGTCCGGTCTGCGCGATAGCGCATCGGCCACTACGTTTAGCCGTCCCGGCTTATACTTCACCTCAAAGTTATACTCGGCAAAGAATGAAAGTCATCTTGCCATTCTCTGTGAGTGGTGAGGCGACTGAGTCGCAGTGCGTAAAGACGCATGATCTGTATAGATCACAAAGGGCTTAGAGCCGAGTAAATGCACTCTGAATTTGACTAGAGCATACTTCATTGCAAGTAGCTCTTTGTTATGAACTGGATAGTTCTTCTCAGCAGCTTTAAGCTGGCGAGACTCAAACGCGATAACGCGTTCGCGCCCTTCGGCGTCTGCTTGTAATAAAGCACAACCGATTGCGAAATCGGAGGCGTCGCAGACGACGGTAAACGGACGATCCGGGTCCGGAAGCGCCGAGATGGGCGCATGAAGGAGACTCTCCTTAACCGCCTTAAAGGCTTCGTTGTGAACGACATCCCAGCACCAAGGTGCATCCTTCTTAAGGAAATTGGACAATGGCCGAGCCATATCAGCGTAGTTCTCGCTGTACTTGTGCAAGTAGTTGGCCAAGCCAAGCCACTTACGCAAGTCCTTCTGGTTCGATGGAACCGGCCAGCCCACAATGGTCTTAACCTTGGCAGGATCTGCCCTAAGGCCCCGCTTCCCAATGAAGCATCCGAGGAAAGGAATTTCCTCCGCGCCAAAGACGCATTTATCCAAGTTGGCATACAACTTATTCGTGCGCATGCACTCGGGCATCGCTCGCAAATGGTCAAGGTGGTTCTCCACCTCAGACCTCCCGTGCTCCGCACGACTATGGACGAAGATGTCGTCGAAGTACGTCTGAGCGTACGCCCGATGGGGCCGGAACAACTGTGTCACTAGACGATTGAACGTCGCAGGCGCGTTCGACAGCCCTTGGGGCATCACCAACCACTCTTAGAGCATACCGCTCGGAGTGCTCACTGCCGTGAGGGGTATATCGCTAGCTCTCATGAGCAACTGATAATACCCGTCGACCAAGTGGCGAGTGCACTGTACAACGTACATGCTCGCCGGCCTTTAAGGCCTCGCCAAACTCGGCGACGGACATCTCGTCCAGCTCTAACAGAGCATCAACCGACGGGAATCGCTCGAGACTTATGTCTCCGTCGGCATCCTCTGTCACTCCATTCACGAGTGTGTATAACTGCTCACTGCAGTCGCGTGGAGCCTCACCGCTCAACACGCTGGACACCTCGTCCGACGTCATAGACGTCACAGACGCTCTGCGTCGCTTCCTCCTCTCCCTCCTCACCCGAGCACGGCCGGATGAGGGCTGCAGGGCGACACCACCGTCGCGCTGCCCAGGCGCCAACGCACTATGGCCCCTCGGAGAGGGAACAGTGTCATTCGAGACACTCAGCAGCGGGTCAGCGACCCTACGAGCACCGCTCAACGGATTACGTGCCGATCCACTTGTCCTTAGGACACAGCGGCGGGTCAGCGACCCTACAAACACCGCTCGGCAGATAACGCGCCACCCCGCGCACGCCCTGTGAGTCACACTCACGGCTAACAGCAACTTCGTTGCTCACCAACTCTGACATACCAATGTCCAGCACCATGACCGACTCGGTATCGTGCTCGCGCCAATAGCGCTTCTGGTTTCGAGCAGAGGTGGGTTCATGACTCGCCAATGCTCCACTAGGAGACGGGCGCGTAGTGCCCAACGTCTTCGACTTCCAGTCGATCCATGGCTCGTGGCTCTCGAGCCACGCCATGCCAAGGATGGGGTCATACCTCTCATCCAGGTCTAAAACCTAGCAGCGTCCACGCTATCGAAGTCTAAAAACTTTACGTTCAGGTCAATAGAGACCTTCGACACTGTCAATAGTGTCCCCGTCGCAAGACGGACTCGTCGAGGCTCCTTTAGAGCCTCCATATACGGTTTAAAACCATCAACAGTGGAGCGCCAGACATAGTTGCCGGACGCTCCCGAGTCTATCAAGACTCTCTACGGCTTGTCAAGGCCCTTCCCGTTCGCTTGAACGACTAACAAGCCGGGCTTGCACTCACTACGTGAGTTATAGAGCTCAGCTCTCTGCGGGGCTGAGTCCCGTTCCCTCCTGCCTCCCAGAGGCCCAACAGAACCCAGTTCTTCCCCAGTAGGGCGCCCCGCGCCTACTGGGTTCCGTCGTTTCCCCGCGACGACCCTGTTTGAGGGTTCGAAGCGGTGCTTCGGCTCGGTGGAGCCTGGGCCTTGTTGCGCAACGGGCAACTAGGCCTCAAGTGGCGGGTGCTCCCGCACGTACTGTATAGCATCGACGGATATAGAGCGCTGCTTAGCAGCATAGAGGTCAGCCTCGTCTTCAGCGTGGCTGAGGTCCATCGGTTCAGGACCGCTCGAAGAGCTCGCGCTACCAGCGCTCGAACCAAGTCTCGCAGACTTGAAGTCATATTCGGCATTTAATGCCACGTTCACGGCCTCCTCAAATGAGGCAGGGTGAACACGGAAAACTTCCGTTCGGGCAGCGCCCGCGAGCAGGCCCTCCATGAACACGGTCACAGCGACCACCTCGGGAAGAGGACTCGACGCCATACCGGCGATCAGAGTTCTCACCTCCTGGACATAGTCCCATAACTCCTTTTTACCCTGGCGGGTAGCAAGGAACTTTGACCGTATACGGTACGCCTGGTTAGGCGGTGCGAATACGCACACTAATTGCTGTTTCAGCTGATCCCAAGTCGGGAAAGCAGCGTCCACAGACGTGCCGCACGTCAGTGCCCATTCTCTAGCTCGACCACCGAGCTTCGAGAACGCCAGCGCTACGCTGTTGCTCAGTCTGGAGCAGGGCCGATCCCATGGCCATCTCGACCTGTCGGGTCCAGAGAAGGAGGTTCTCCCCTTCCTTCCCCTCGAAGGTCTTCACGCTCACCATGAGCGGTTTCGGTCTATTAGACCACTCGTGCGTCGACGACGCGGCCGCGGACGATGCGGCGGACGCCGTTGCGCTCACGCGCTCTTGTACATGCTCTAAGAGCGCCTTCTCGTAGCTTGCAAAAGCCTCCAGTCTGGCGGATACCGCCTCTGGCCCTTGCGAAGCAAGATGAGCAATGCCCTCGGGGCCCAACAGAGACATAAGCTTTTTAAGCGTCTCTTGTTGGCCAGGCGGCAAGCTCGCGAACATAGCGTGTTCCATCCTCTCAGAGGGATCAGTCAGAAGACTCAGTCGCAGGATTGACTACGAGTGCTACCAAGTGCAGCGGGGCTGCCGTAGCTTAGCGTCAGAGGAAGACGATTAACTCAACGAGTTAAGGATTAACACACACCTTATTAAGGGTTAATAGGCCTTAATATCCGAAGGCACCTACTAACTACGACCTTAATAAAAGGACTTTCTACTTAGTGTTCCAAATCCAAACTGTTTATTTATATTTTATTGCGGCTAGCGCCAAAGGGGTAAATGTATGTGTTTAACTATCTAACATAGTAAAACCAAGTATACTCCTACTTCAAATGCATAACGTGTGGCTCTCAGCCACACACACTCCCTCGAGTGTCCGTACATCAAATATGTACCTTACACAAAGTGTATCCATGTGTGGAACACACCAGGTGTAAACCCCGTGTAACCCCGTTACAAGCTCTGCTTTAGCCATTTCATCACCAGTCAAGTGACAAAATCTTGTGCCTGGAGTTTATCGAAGTTAAGCGGTGGTGTACTGCGATCTTCTGCTTCACACGAGTGCGAGGCTGCTGTTCTGCGTAGTCTTCAACTCGGTCGATCGTATCGAAGAACGCACTGGACACGTAGGACTGCTTGTTGAGTGTAGCCCACGCAATGAATCGACTGTAGGAGTTCAGGTATGTAGCTCGAGAGCGCGGATTCACAGTGTTTTCGCGAATTTCACGGACTTCGCTCCGTAGCCTGTCCCAATCATAGACCTCCATTCTAGTTGTACACTTGTCTGACGTTTGAGGGGATAATCACACTTTGGGTTGTGAGCCACACATTCAAATAGGAAAAAGAAAATCGCTTTTTCAGAAAATGTCGGACAGAATGTCCGACGAGTACCAATCAGATGGGTACAATGCCCGACAGATTTTGGGGAATGATTATTGAGAAACTCGATATATTGTAGTACATGATACGAATTCGATCCACCGACTTGGTAGTTAGCAAAATGTATGGAGCTTAAATGCTATACAGTTAACCCTATACTAAATGGGATAAGTCCCGTGGACCAACCTTGTATCATGTACAGCAATATTATCGAATTGTAGAGCAGCACCCCCATCTTAAAGCAAATATCCTATATTCGTCCTCGGCTACGAATGAGGACTATTCTTACCCAATCGCCACCACAACGTTTGAGCGCCGCGGCGCTGAAAGCGAGGCACTAGTGTCATTATCTCATTTTCACCGTGGGTCGTAAGCAGAAGCACGTCGGCAACCTAACGTTCGAACACAAGAAAAAAATCTGCATCTGACACGACGATCATCCATCCATGACCCAAGCTAAACTTGTTGAGAAAGCTGCCCACCGGTACAAGAACGCCAAGGATGAAGATCTACAGTCGCGTCGTACACGAAAAGTCGTGTTTCCCGAGCTCGACGAGGCCCTCGCGAACTGGATCCTGTGCTGTCAAACCCAGAGTATCATGTTAGATGGCAACAGACGACGATCACCAGCTACTTTCAGAGTCAAAACTGACTATTGAGTTGGGCTCAAACCTGTATCAAGTTTGAAGTTTAAGAGTTATCATTTATACCCCATCCATTTTACTGACTACCAACTCGGTGGAACGACTTTGTATCATCTATAGCAGGATATATCGTAGTGCAATAATCATTTAGTACGGGTTTAACTGTAGATGATAAATGATACCGTTACCAGCTGCAATTGATGTTATTTTTCTAGCTACATGTGGCTTGTTTCAAGCGGAATGAAACTTGTAATCGCTATCTGCTCAGGATTTCTTCATTTCCAACTCGCAATTCATCGTGCAAACGATCTTGGAGTGAGTTTTAGGATTTTTGGGTAGCGATATCGGGGTGATCCTCTACTGCGTAGTATTACGCACCTATTTCAAGTACTACTTTTATTGTTGCGGTGTAAAAAAACACTACTATTTTTCACGACGCCATACTGAGAAAAATGATGTGTTGTGGTACATGATACGGGACTTATCATTTAGTACTGGAGTATTCATTTCCATACCGAGCGCGACAACATTACTTTTCGTACAGAGTTGTTATACTGGGAATACTTTCTCATCCGCGTCCTGAATAATGACCTGGAAACCCTCGATCAGAGCAGCTTGAGATTCAATCGCTCTAAGTGGTCTGCGCTGTTACTCCTCTGAAGGAACAGCTCCCAGTCGGCACGGCATCGGTCACTGTAACTGAAGGGGGATCGTGTAAGCAGAGTATTGATGTGACGTACGAACTGGTCAAGGACCCATTTGACGTATTGCGGGTGGGATGGCACGCCCGATGCTTCCTGAACGCCGACAAGATCCGGCCGTTCATTCTCCAAACGAGATAATACCCGTCTTTGATTTGGTTGTTGTCCGTCTACTATCTGAGTTCCTTCGCCTTGTTCGGATGGCTAAAACTAACGTGTGGCGATCTCCACAGCTAATGTCCGTGAATTTCACCGAATCTTCATCTTCATCGGTTGTTGCATTGCTCTGTGGCTTTCGATGCAGTGTTCGGTACTACGGAGTTCTTATATTAATGGGTAAAACCAACAGAGCGAAATTCATTATTGCATTAATCCCGTCCATTTTGTTTAGTTCTCTAGCTCTCCATTTCTATGCGTACTTCTTCAACAGAGTGCACATCCCATAGGTCGCCATTAATGGATAGGCTCATCAGGGCTTCCAGCGTTTCTGGTTCAAGACGTTTGCGTAGGTCAGTGAACACGAGCTTTACAGCAGAAAAAAAATCGTTCACACTCGTTGGACGTAGGTGGGATGAATGCCACATTTAAGTATCGTTGGCGACGACTCACTTTCCGACGCTTGAAAGCGTCTCGCACAAGTGAAGGGTTTGATACTTCGTCCTCGGTGCCGTTGTCACTGGAGTCGGATAGTCGGAAAGGGGCACACGCTGAGCGCTCAGCAGCAGTTAGCTGCTCTTGGCGTTGAAGCTTGACGAGACCCGATTCTAGTGGTGCGTTGTTGACGATGGCGGCTGTCGGTGCCAGGCGACTACGAAGCTGGAGAAACTCCAAATCAACACGATCAAATAATCGCCTGACACCTGACAGCGTGAGAGTACTGCGTTGTAGAGCTTGTGTCACCCCTTCCATCTTTTCCATAGTGTCGCGGAGGGCGAAAACTTTCTCGTTTTCAATGCGCGACAACATATGCTCGTCGAGCGCGTACTCGGTAATAGATCCGTGGTCAAGAGATCGTAGGACTGGCTCTAACCGGCAATAACGATTGACCATTTCATAGGAACTTGACCAGCGCGTATCGTTCCGCGCGACAGGGTCGAGATGCGTTTTTTTACGCAACATTGCGCAACACTTCAACTTGGACAGCGCTTTCATGAGCGAATGAACCTGGCTCAGCGCAGTCTCCTCAGGGGCCAGCAAATCCCTCATTGCCAAGTTGAACCTGTGACTAGCACAGCCAATGAAGGGGATGGCTCCTTCACGTCGTCCAATGTACTGATTTACAGAACAGTTGTCCCCGATCATGCAGAGAACCGCATCCCAAGGTCTCTCATAAAGGGACAGAGTGTCGGCAATTAGGTCAAATAAACTTTGAGCGCTGAGATCTTCTTCCTCGTCGACTGGCGAAAACGCTAGGAGCAGAAACCGGCGCGACAGACAGTCCAGATCATCAAAGTAGTCTTCCCCGGTGACAGGAGTGGGACCACTAGCAGAAGTGTCATCAAAGACCGCAAAAATAGCGACGTAGTGCCACCCTGCGCTTGTCCATCCGTCCATAACCAGCGCAAACTTGTCCGGGAGCTCAGCGCGAACGCGGCCTTGCACGTGCTCGTGCAGCTTGGTCACGTAGGCTGCCAGCGTCTTGGCGGAGATGTTGCCCATCTTGGCATTTTGGCGGACGAGACGGCGCTCGCAAAATGTAAAGGGCAACCGCTCCTCCACAACCCACTCTACACAGCGGTAGATGTCGGACGTCCGTGCGTCCACAACATGCAACCGAAGGGCATTGTTGTTGCGCAGCGCCGTCTCGGCCTCGGCCTCGAAGCCTGGGTGGAAGCGCCGCAGGTGGTTCATCAAGTTTGTATACCCGTGCGCGCTGCGGTACTGGCGGTTGCAGGAGTTGCACACGTACTCGCCCTGACCCGAAGGGCGGAAGAGGAGCGAGCAGATCACGCGGTTGGCGGGAGGCATGGTCGTAGGGAGAAGGGGGCTGGGGAGGCTCGGGTAGGGTGAAGGCTGTGCAAATTGCAGAATGAGATTGAGCAACTTGGCTGGCTTCAGTGGTTGTGCGAGTATTGGACTGCACAAAACGGGTGGTAGCTAGGCAAAAGCGAGAATACAATTCAAATTTGAATTGATCAGAATGGAAAAATGAATTACACGTGTGTCAAATTTTAAAAATTTGAATACATTTTATGAATAACTATTTTTTACCGACGCCTGTTTCGATGTCTGGGGTAGCAGCAAGTAAAATCGACCATTTCATCGTTATCAACGTCGGGATACTTGCATTTTCTTCCTTCCCAGTGCGTAGACGGCCGTAAGCCCCACATCCAAACATGTACAGCTCTCTAACGTCCAGCACAAATCCTCCATGGGAACTACCACACGATAAACGGATAATACGCCGACGTGGAAGCAGACAAAACGGAGTAGATATCGGCAGAGGAACCGGTACAAAAGGCCGATCGTGACCCTGACCAAGCTGGCCGTACGTGTTGCCCCCGAAAGGAAATGCCCGTCCGTCTTCACAGAGCAGACTAATCCAGCCAGACCCACAACTTACTTGAAGCACTGGGGTGTCGAAATCGACTGGAACTTCGTGAACAGCTGAAGGACTGACAGAAATGTCTGTAGATTGAGACTTCGTGGTGGCTTTCAAGTGAGCCCAATCACCTAACAAGCAAATCGTGTACTCATAAGAGGTGGATGTTGAAGCCTCGTCGTCAATACTCCGTTTGTTAGTCGCTGTACCGTAGCACCCGCGGTCGATGGGCTTGGCATTCTTGTTCGTAGACTGTCGTATTTCTGGCTTTATTTTGCCTAGAGTAGCAGATTTGCGAGTTTGCTGCCGATTTCAGTTGCATCTTCGGACCCGGCGGTAAGCAGTAGACCCGTAAACTGTTCCGCGACAGGCTCGTTGGTCGATGTGGCATTGAATTGCATCGGTACATGACGCATGACAGTTCTCATCAAAGTGTTGGGTTTGGAAGTTGTCAATGAAGGGGTCGAAACGGACCACCCACATTCATCTGCATGCATCCCAGCAAACATATCTTCCCCCTCTGTGAAAGTCTTCCACACTACCACCATTTTATCCGCCTCCAAATAACGCCGAGCCACAGCATGTTGCAACACGGACACAGTTCTGCCTGAGTTAAGGGTTTTAGTCATACGGAACGTGAACGCCGTCGTATTTTCCAAGTCTTTGACGCCTTCATAGTGCTGTCGGTCCTCTTGACGATGCTGGAGATGCGCCACATGCCACATGTAGTTGCGTGAGCGCTCAAACTCAACTGGTATCAAGTGTTTGTCAGTGTAAACGAAGTATCCAGCATTGTCCTCCGCCCACTCACGTCTGGGGTCGCTCCAACTCACGTCACTGTCATCCAAGCAGTGTTTTGCCAAAACACTGTCCGTCTGGGCGTACAGTACGTCCAGCTCTTCCAAATACGTCTCAAATATGTCTCTACTAGCAGACGCCAGTCGATTTCTCTTGCTCAGCGTCGCTCCTGAACTAAACGCCAACTTGGTAAGACGATCGTCCACGTATTTACTAAAATCTTGGATGGTTTTCGCCCTGGAAGCGATTGCTTTCACCAGAAATTGCTGTTCGTCCTCTGCATGTTGACGGGCCTGTGAGTGCCGTTTAGCCACCAGTTCCCACGCAGTTGACGTCACTGATTTCTTGGCGCTTTGTAGCTTCACTACCTCAGCTGAAAGCTCTCCAATCTGTTGTTTTAAAGTCTCATTTTCAACACGTCGTCGCTCCCGATAAGTACTTCGTCTTTTTCGATCTTTTGCTCGTTTTTGCTCCAATGTATTAGCTTCATAGAGTGGACTTTGCTTCTCCGTCTTGCCTTTAGAGTTAGTTTCCTCCAACGTTAAGCCAATTGCGGTAGAATTAGAGGCTGGAAGATCGTCACTGTTGTTGGACGCACCCAGTGATGGAACGGGGAGCGTCGTTAAGTCACACGAGTCCAAGAAGTCTTCCACACCCGCTAAGAATGCTGAATCTGAAGATGACATGGCCAAATTTGCTGGAAATACATGTACAACCAGTGCTAATTACAGTACCGTAGACGACAGAAAAACATGCACACTGGCTCAAGATCATCTCCATCTCCAGTTACGCAGTGAACAGGCTCTAAAAGAACTTAAATCTTAACCACCTCCACCTCCTGTGCTCTACTTGTCTTGAAGAACGAGCTTCTCCAACCTGCTACTAATTTCGAATGCATCTTCACTCCCCGTGCCAAGCACGAAGCCTACAAACTGATTCACATCCAGTTCTTGTGTAGCTTTTGAGCTGAAATGCATCGGCACGTGACGCATCATTGTCCTCGTTAATGTGCTTGGCTCCGGCGCATTCGGTAAGGGAACTGAGATGCACCAGCCAGCTTCGTCTGCGTGCATACCCTGGAAAACCCCCTCACCTTCGCAGAACGACCTCCAGACCACAACTGACCGGCCATTTTCTAAATAGCGGCGAACAACAGCACGCTGCAGCGCAGACACAGTCCTTCCCGATTGAAGTCGGTGTGTAATGCGGAACTTGAACGCCGCAGTATTCTCAGGGTCTCCGATTTCATAACCCTCTCTGTCTTGTTGTCGATGGTGTAGTTGAGCCACTCGCCATGTCTGCTTGCAAACGAGCTCGTAATCGAACGGTAACACGTTTTTATCGGTGTAGATGTAGTATCCCGTCTCACCTTCCTCTTTCCACTGACGTCTCGGTTGGTCCCAACTCGCGTCGATCGACTCCAACCCGTACCTCTTCAAAGCTTCATCCGTCTGAGCATAGAAGGAATCCAGTTCCAGAACATACGCCTTGTAGAATTCTGCATCTGAAGGCTCAACACGAATCCTCTTGTGCTTAAACTCTACTTCATCCGCCTTCTCATCGGCGTTTTGAATAATGTTCTGGAAGCCGTGGATCAAAGCAGCTTGAGATTCGATCGCCCTAAGAAGTCTGCGCTGTCTTTCCTCCGAATCAACTCGAGCTTGTAATTGTCGTTTTGCCACCATCTCCCAAGCTGACGAAGCCAGAGACCTGTCAGCTTCTTGACTTTTCTGCAGCTCGGCTAACTCGGTTGACAGCTCTCCCACTTGCTGTTTCAACGTCTCCTTCTCAACCCTGCGTCTCTCCCTGTAGAGGCTGCGTCTCTTTCGGTCTTTCGCCTTCTCTAGCTCGTGTTTCGCGACGGGGTCGAGGGCTTGCTTCGATTTCTTTCTGTCTTTTGAACTGTCCCCTGTTTTCGGGGCTGGTACAGCATCTGAAGGTGATGCTTCGTCACTGTTATCGAGGTCCGTTAGCGTGTGGAGAGTCGGGAATATGGGCAGGTCGAATGAGACCAGGAAGTCTTCCACCTCGTCGAGGAACGCACCGTCCGGCGTCGTCATGGTGAGTGGCACAGTGCTGCTTTAAACGCGTCGAGAATGATTGTGACCGTATTTTTTCTACATGTTTACAAAACGACACCAAGCAACAATTTTGGAGTGAATACGGTGCACTCTTTGAGTCTGGACATCACAAAAATGCCAGCATTGTAACAGTTCGGCTTTTCATTTTTTTTTCACCACGTAAGCTTACACCCACCACCACCTTCGATGTACACTGAGTACCCTTACTTGCCCACGACAGACTTCTTCTTAGCGTAGCCGAGCTTTTGCAACACCCCGCGGATATCATCCAGCACTGCAACATTGTCGATGGTGGCTGGTACACGGAATGGTGTCGAGTCGGCAACAGCCTGGATGGTCGCGCGCATGACCTTACCGGATCGCGTCTTGGGCAATGCATCCACAAGGCCAACATCTTTTAAACACACAAAGCTACCCATCTGCTCACGCACGTCGCGCACGACTTGGTCAATGATCTGAAGTAGAGTGCAAAAATTGATAGTCAGAGGTTGGTACGTGTAACCACAGATAGCGAGTACAGTGGTGTGATACCTCTGACTTCGGACGGTCAATTTCCTTGTCAATCACGAGAAGCGCCACAGGGACGTGCCCTTTTAGCGTATCAGTGACACCAAACTGCATTCAAGTTAGGAAACGATTCATTAAGCACAATCATGAAAGCAAACGTACCACCGCGCACTCCACGACTTCGGGAATCTCAATGATGACTTCCTCAATCGATCCAGTGGTAATGCGGTGTCCGGCAACATTGATAACGTCATCCGTTCGGGACATTACCTGGCAATTAGTAAGTGACGACACGCATGTTAGTCGACTTCAAGAGGCAATAGGTGCCGCTACTTACGTAGACAAAACCTTCTTCGTCGATGTGTCCGGTATCACCAGTATGATAGTAGCCAGGGAAACGTTTGAAGTACTTAGCATAGAAATCGTCTGGGTTGTTGTGCAACGTGGTCAATGCGCCTGAACAATTCAAGACATGGGAACTACATAAACAGAGATGTAATTAAACCCGGGGTGCATCAATAACATACCTGGAGGAAGTGGTAACTTCACCACGAGTTCAGCATCCTGTTCTTCATTCTCGTGGTTGTGACCGTGGTGCTCGTCGTGATCAGCGCTGTTCGCCGTCAGTAGCTGGACATCCCAACCAGGAACTGGACGAGCTACTGAGCCAACTTTAATACGGGGATACCCGTCGTCCGTGAGGTCATCGTTTTGCATGCCAATGCATGGCGCAGTAATGGGCCATCCAGTTTCTGTTTGCCACCTAAGCAAGATACACGAAAAAAACTAGCTTAGAACCGGAACGCCAAATATTGTCGTCAAGGAAACCTACCAATGGTCGATAAGAGGCACGCCAAGCTCCTCGGAGAAGAAATTGAAAGTCTTCGGATCCCCACGTTCACCCGCAACGAACATTGTTCTGGAAAAACAAGAGGCGTTCTTAGACGTAGTCTCCAGGCAAAATATTGCGACAGCACACTTACTTAAATGTTTTGCGAATCTCCTCCTTTTTGTCTTTCAGCAGTAAAGCATGCGGGTCTTCTTTTCGGATGGCTCGCAGTGCGGTAGGTGCAGTAAACATGGACTTGATACCGTATTCCGTGATCAAGCGCCAGTAAGCTCCAGCGTCTGGCGTTCCGACAGGTTTACCTGCGTACAAAACAGACTTGTGTATCATAACATTTTCAGAACGTCAGAACCATTTGCACAGGGAACCAGCGCAATAACCTACCGTGCACCCATGTACGAGCGGTCCATAGACAACGAGCGAATGCCCGACGGTCCACCCCATATCTGAAGCGGCGAAAAACGTGTCATCTGGAGTAATGTCGAACACATTGCGCATAGCCCATTTCAGCGCAACGGCGTGGCCACCATTATCTCTCACCACACCCTTCGGGCGTCCCGTGGTTCCCGATGTGTACAGAATATAGAGTGGGTCGGTCGCCAGCACAGGAACAGCATCAACCTGGTTGCCCATGGCCATCACGTCTCTCCAGTCGACATCACGCCCCTTTGTCATGGGGAATGAACAAAGATCTCGTTGCATCATCACAACCTTGCTGGGCTTCCAGGCCGAGCGCTCAATTGCGCCATTGAGCAGAGGACCGTAGTCGATAATACCCTTCGGCTCGACTCCACAACTAGCAGAGATGATGATCTTGGGCGTTGCGTCTTCAATGCGAGCAGCAAGCTCCAGCGTAGCGAATCCACCGAACACAACGGAGTGGACAGCTCCAAGACGAGCACAAGCGAGCATAGCAACCGTCGTCTCCAATACTGCTGGCATATAGATGACCACCCGGTCTCCTTTCTTCACACCCAGCTTCTGCAATCCTCCAGCAAAGGTTGATACTGTCAAAGCAATAACTCGTCAATCAAAATGATAGTTATGAATTCCAGCATCAAAGAGTTTCGCCGACCTTCTTTCAATAGTTGGCTGTACGTCATAGTTGTCTTGGTGTTGGTCAATGGACTATCGTAGTGGAAGGCCACCACATCACCCCGTCCGTTGTCCACGTGCACGTCTAGCGCGTTGTAGCACGTGTTCATCTCGCCCCCAGTGAACCAACGCGACGATGGCCCCCTCGAGCTGCAGATATAGGTTTTGTTAGCATTTAGGTATCTCGTTTTAATACTCACACTGCAGTACGTACGTGTCGAGAACCTTGGACCAGGGTTTGAACCAGTGAAGGTCTTGTGCAGCTTCAGCCCAAAACTCTTCGGGTTTGTCGAGGCTGCGGCGGTACTGCTCAGTGTAGCTGGCGACTTCTCGGCGGCTCGAGAGACGCAGACTGCGCGCAGTGAAGCGCTGGCCACGTGAGAACCCACGCAGCATGGATGCAAGAGTGATGGTCACACAGGAGACTTGCAGGGTTCAGCGCGGAATGCGGAATGGCAAAACGTGACGTGGATGCGGAAAGCAACTTCAAGGTCGTGGTACCGGGGCAATATCGGTATACTGACCTGGACCGTCAGTAAAAGTGTCTGCTGCAACCGGAATCGGATCATCTTGCCACCGAGTATTAGTGCATTCGGGCCTGTTCGTATGTGGACATTGCGTTTCAAGGCTGACATGACTGCAATACTCAAGTGAGCGTTATCTACGGTATCTTCACGGCGAGTTTGTCATTGCTGCGTTCGTGTTGGTCTTGGCATTACAGGCGCGGAATCGAGCTGTCGACAAGACTTGCCGTTGGCGTAGGCGTGGAACTTGAAGTTGTGTTAAAATGGCCAGATCAACGACCAGCACCACAACGTGCAATGGGATCTCGATGGACGTTCAGTAACACAAGCTCCGCTTCACAAACCTTCACAAAATAGGATACATGCTTCGCTTGTGCGAGGTTGTATGTCAATGCCATTACGGAGTCCGTGTGTTGTTTAAGTCCGTGCAGTCCAGCAAGCAAAAGGCAAGTGCTTTGCAGCAAAGATGGAATTCATAACTCATGTTAAACGCGCAATACCGGTATAGTCGATAAACCGGTATTCTACTCCGATTGCCTGGAAGTGGGCCAAAGATCCAATTCTGTGCGCAATGATCATTCGTGCCGTAAGTGACAGCGACAGTGAGGATGACCTGCTCAGCGCAGCCCAAGCCGCATCTGCTCCACGTCGCTCAATTTTCGATCCCCCTGAGACCATCAACGCTTCATCCAAGAGTAATGCTGCCCGAGTGTTCTGGTTCGTAGTTTGTGGGGCTTTGGTTCTCCTGCTGCTCGTAGACCTGGCCTCTCTGTTTGATCCCTCTCCCGACGTCTTTGGTCTGCTTCCTCTGCTCATATCGATAGTAGTCTATGATGAAAGTATCATCTTGCCCACCACTGCATCGATGGTGAACCAGTTCGTGGGTCTGGCGCTTGTCGGGGTCTGGATTTACGCGAGAGAGAAGAGTTTCGCCTCTGGAGACACGACACAATGGATAAGTAGTGCTCGCTACGGTCCGGTAACAGTGGGGTTGATGCTGTGTTTGGGCCATGCGGTTTCCTGTCTGTATATCTTGTTCGCGTTGCTGGAGAGCAACGGAGACAACTCGAAGTTCTGGTTGGGGAGGAAACACTCCAGACATATTACAGGACCCTACGGACGAGTCTAGTGACCTTCTGGAGCTTTTCCTGCTGCCGCTTCGATCTTGGACGCCTCAGGATCTAACACTTGGTCCAAAATATCTTTGATGGAGTTGATCTGCATGCTGTCAGCTTTCTTCCAAAGCTTGTAGTTCTGGTGGGCCTGATCTAGGATCGTCTTGAATTCGGGGCGGAAAACAGCTTCAGCTACGACTTCGAAGAATGGCAATACGATGAACTCGAAGAAGCCGACCTGGTTGCGAGCGCTGTTCTCACTGTTGCGGTTCATGAAGGGAGAGATGTCCATCCCGAGTGTCTGTTCGTCGTCACCCTGCAAGAAAAACTCTTCAATAATAAGGTCGGACCAACGAGCGTGCAGTCTCAGCGCCTTGGACGAGTGACCGACATCGGCACACTTGATCACTATTTTCATGAGGAGCATAGGGGAATGCTCCACTTCGGCATCCTCTTGTGAGATCAGTGCCGTCTTCAAGCTACCCACAAGTTGCAAGTGGACGGTGAGGTCTGTTGAGAGCACCATTTCCACGATAGCTTTGCGAACCTCGCTGTACTGGCCAGGTGAAAACCCCACGAAGATGTTGAAGAGCGGATCTTTTGTCAAGAAAAACGCTTCGGCTAAGTGCATCCGTTCCAGAACAGACGAGTCGCTGAATTCGATAGCCAAGTCGCTTCCGCTCTTGATCATGAAGTTGTTGTTCTTTCCCGGATGCCTGAAATCGTGGATTGCTGCAGCAACAATCGCTGCGAAAACTTCCTGGAATGTGAGCAAGTCCTGCAAGTACCCGTTGTCCATAACCGAGATCAGGTACTCCACCGAGCTGACGACATCCGCTGCGTGGCAATTGTTATGCTTTACCCATCCAGCCAGAACGAACAGTACAAGTTAGAGCAAGATATGGAGAAAAACTAACTCAACAAGCGTACGTAAGGATTCCGGTGGTAACCAATATCCAAGAAGTGAAGGAAGTTGGCCAGCGTGCCTTTGTTAACGGAGCAAAGTTCGAAGAGGTTGTGTTGCTCGAAAGCAATATACGTAATGAACGAGATGGGTTTGTTGTTCGTCAACCGAGCCACCCTGCAAATACGCAAGTGAGCCAATGCTACCAGTAACTGATCAAGTAAAGACGTACTCAAACGTGTCGACACTCCAGCCATCGCGCTCCATCAGCTCACCAACGGCATTCAACACTTCGTCTGTTGGTGCAGTGACTTCAGGATGTAGTCGAGTTTCAACAGCACGAGTTGGGCTGCTATTGCCGATAGAATCCATGGACATGCTGGAATTGGCGGAGGCTGCTGTCATACTCCTTTCTGAATCCTTGGCTGTGCTCGCATTGTTGGCGGCTATGGAATTCTCGACATTGTTCTGGAAGACTGCGGACGCTCTGCGGTTGCGTGTGTACGACTTGTTGGCGAGAACTGTGGTGGCCCAAGACTTGATATCGCCGTCCAAATCCCCATCACGTTTCATTTTGAGTTGTTCATGAATATCTGGTGCAAAGAGATTTTGCCCTTTTCGCATGAGCAGAGTTACGATCCCATCAAGATTTTCACGAAGTTCTGGCGATAGTTCGGTAGCTCGTTGCAAGGCCTTGAGATCGAGAAGTACTTTGGCCATGGGAGAGTCAAAATCCAACGGACTGCCATCGCCATGGCCGCCCACACGCTCCTCAAGCATTTTCTTGAGACTTTTGTTCTCGTTAAGGATGATTTCTTTCTGCAGATGTGAGGCACGAGCTCGTTCCTCGACGATTTTGGCGTGGAGGAAGTTCAAACGCAGGAAGCGATCAGTCTGGCGTACGCGAACAACAAGTATCGCTGAAACACACACGAGTGTGAAGATGAGCAGGAACTTGTTGACAACGAAGATGGTGTAGCTTGATGCTGGATACTGTATCGCAACGAGGATGCAGAACTCGAGATTTATACTGAACGCCAGGAGCAGGTAGTGAAACGCATCCAACTTGAACAGAGGAGCCACAAGCAGCACCAGCAGTGGCCGCAGCAAGTTCATGTTCAAATGCGCCATCGGAATGGCCACTACAAGTTGCAAAGATTCAAGATTTCATGACAAAGATATCCCCATACAGCCACCGCAAGTGACAAAACGTACCTCTGTTGATATATGTGAGCACAAGGTCACGTCCTGAAGACTCGAGGTTCTCGTAGATCCACCACTTGGTCGAACCGTCTAACAAAACGGTAGTGGCGTTGTCCGGCGAGGTTGATTCTGATCCGGAGCCGTGGCCCAACCATCCATCGTCTCCAATATGATCACCAGTGAACGCGAGAGTGAAGAGCGCATTAATATCTTTGAGAAAAACGCGCGTATAGTCGTCCGCCTTAAGCAGACCGTGGCCCAGAATACCGGCAGCGAAGCAGTGTGCAATAAGACAGAGCAGAGTTTGTTCGTGGCCGATGAAGTTTCTCGAGCGACAGCAAGCTACCAAGGCCGGGACGGGGATGAAGATGATAATGGAGATCCAGAGACGGAGTGTCGAGGCAGCACGGACGTCCGGGTCCTCGTCGTAAAAGCCGATCCAATCCGGTGTGCTGAGTGCGATCCAGATGAGCCAACAGACTAAACTGGCGTAGAGCGCTGGGGCCAGATTTGTCTCGGTGTAGAAAGCCTGGAAGTCCTGCTCCACCAGTGGATTTAGTGTGAACGCATTGGTGACATAGTGGAAGCCGTACTTGTCTTCCATTGCTTTGGTGAGTTTATTGGCCTCACTTCTGTCAGCTGCAGACCTCGGGAAGATTAGCGTCGACACAGGAACCCCCAGAGAGCTACGTCTGGCCATAGACGAGCGCAGCGTCATAGCCATCGTCTCACTGGCGTTAACAAGCGGTGTAGGTGCTATCATAGTCACGTGGACGTCCGTCTAACGTCGGGAATGCCATCATAACGGAGCCCATGAGTCTATTTTTGGCTCGCGTCGTTTCGTGTATGGCTACATAAATCCCTACCCCTGAGGTAATCAGTTTTCAGTGGTAAGAATTGTGTTTTCGATGGTAAAATCGGTGGCACTAGCCATTGTCACGACGTTGCGGCGGGAGAAAGGGGGTTTGCTGCAGAAACACAAGCCAAACCGCGTGGGAAGACCTCCGTGTCCTCCCCCTTCTAGCTGCATTCTCGTGCACTTTCAGCCATGGAGACGGAATGCAAGACGCTGTGGATGGGCGACATCCAGATGCACTGGGACGAAACCTTCATCGCCTCGCTCTTCACTACTGCAGGTCTGTTTTCAAGAACTTTTGGGGTTTTATTGAACGAAATCACTTAAGGACTTATTCTTATTTTAATATATTATTGTTATTATTTCTTATTGGAACATGCAGTGGAGCAACCTGTGATCAAGTTGATCCGTGACAAGGTGACGGGATATCCCGCGGGCTACGGCTTCCTGGAGTTCCCGACCCAACAAGGAGCTCAACAAGTGCTTGAAGCCTACAATGGCCAACTGATCCGTACGAACCACAGAGTTTTTGCAGTTTTTAATGTTTTATGATGTTTTTTTTCTGAGTGGAACAAAATCTGATAATGTTCTGTGTGTGTTGTACGACTAGCGAACACGATGCACCGGTTTCGGATGAACTGGGGAGCTGGAGGACGCCGCATTGAGACATCGGACGATCACTCGATCTTCGTGGGAGACCTGGCGCCGGACGTCACGGACGAGCTGCTATTGAGCACTTTCAACGCGAGGTTCACCAGTGTGAGAGGCGCCAAGGTTGTTATTGACCCTATTACGCGCATGTCCAAGGGATTCGGCTTCGTGCGCTTTGGCAGCAAGGAAGAAGCAGACCAGGCCCTGCAGACCATGAACGGAGTATACTGTTCTTCGCGCCCGATGCGAGTCAGTGTGGCGACGGAGAGGAACAAGTCTCGGCAACAGATGGGTTTCCCCACTGCCGAGGAGGAAGGAGCAAACACGACGGTATTTGTTGGAGGACTGGACCCTTCCACTACGGAGGATGAGCTGCGTGGACGGTTCGGTGCCCTGGGCGAAATTGTGTCCGTCAAGGTCCCGCCTGGACGTGGCTGTGGATTTGTGCAGTACACGACGAAGGAAGCGGCGGAAGTGGCCATCTCGCAAATGAACGGCACGGTTGTTAATGGCGTTAAGGTTCGATGTGCGTGGGGTCGATCGGCGGCAGCGCGTGCTGCGAACCATAACAGCAGCTACTACAACCAGCAGTACGGTCAGTACCAGACCGGGTACCAGGTATGTAGTGCTCGGAGGATATTCGCGTCCAATTTGTAGGTCTAACATGAAATTGTTCTTGACTGTTCAGAACTACTACAACTACAGTGCGGCATACGGCTATCCGCAGTACCAGCAAGGTGCATATGGCTACGCAGCCTACGGACAATATGGCCAACAGGGCAACCAGTCTCAAGGCGGATACCAGCAACAGCAGCAGCAGCAGCCTATCGGTGGGCAGCAGGCTCACCACGGCAACTATAACCACCAGCAGCAAGACCAGCAACATGATTTTACGCGACCTGATGACATTGAAGCTATGAACCGCCGCTACGCTTCCCAACGTGCGTACCAGGTACTAGCAGTGCTCTTACTGTTGACCGTTGCATTGCCTCCTTTGTTAGCTGTGACTCATGCTATTGCTTTACTGTTTCTTCCCAGCATATTCCTCCGGCTTCTAATGCGTCGTACACTCCGATGGGAGCGGATGTTGCCAATGGAACCGCAATGGCCGGCTCGATGTAATTATCGCGACGCGAGATTGACGGGAAAATTAGTCGAAGGGCGAAGGGAGGCAAGAGTGAAACAAAAGAAGAGAGTGGTCCTCCACGTACAAGCAAGGCAAGAGGTGACAAAGGCATTGCCAAATGAGTGAGGGTGTGCAAGTGGTGACAAGCGCACGTGGAGAGGTGGGTGATATGCAGAGGTGGCGGGAGGGGCAAGGAACGAGCAAGTAAACGACATTTATTGGCACGGGTCCACAAGCGTGAAATGCTGATGAAGAGTTTCTTTGTTTTTGTTTGTTTGTTTCTCTTTTTCTTGTTTGTTATTGTAAAATGGCACGTGAAGTTGTGGTCAACGTTCGTTCGTTCCCATGAGCTCGAAATCTTTTTTTTTTTAAAAGTGTGAGGTTTATTGTGTTACCCGCCCATACGTGTATGTGCCTGAACTATGAGCTCGAAATCTTGTACTTACGCATCACTGAGCTGGAAGTTTGTCGTCCAACAAGGTTTGGGCCTCCTTCACTGCCGCCTGGAATTGCTTCAGCTGGTCATTCTTGAAGATCAGTTGCTTCTTGAGCGTCTCCTGATGCAGCATCAGCTCCGAATGGTTGGATTCCAGTCGCTGCAGCTCGCTCTCCATCTTTTCAATTGTCTTTCAGATTATAACAATTGAGAGGCGTTTCTCAATAGTCATATCTTGGAATCAGATTGGTTCAGTTCATAGGTTGACTTGTGTATTTTCTTCCTGAGTTACTACGCGTTTGGGGTGAAGTTCAAAGCTCCTTCTTTTCGGAGTATTTCTTGACTTTTGACAGCTCGATATGTTTGGTACTTGACTTGCTTGTGTTTAAATATCAACAGCGCGTCTGGGAGCTCCAGCGCGAGGTGTCACCAGCTCTGTCAAATACGACAAGTCGATGGGCTCAGCACGCTGCGGTTCGAGTTCCAGGTCCAACGTGAGTGCACGCGAGACTCGAGCACTACGTGATCTCTGCCTCCACTCTTGGTTGGTCGATTGCGAGCTGCTAACCGATCCGCTGCCCATACTACTGCTGCTTGGGCTGTACAGCTGCATGTTCTCGAATCGCTCGCGGACGGTGGCTGGATCTTCACGAGATCCACTGCCTACAGAATCAGTCATTGAGATCGACGGACGGTCGTTTTCCGAGCATACACTGGACTGCATCGCGTACGTTGGAAGACTGGTTTGCTTTGAGAAAGCTATTGAACAAGTGAATAGTTAGGAAAGTGAACAACCTGATAACGATACATCACAATGCTGCCACGTACCATTGAGCGCTGCCTCGGACAGTTTCCGTTCACCGGCTACAGTAGCTGTTCGTCCGCGGGGTTGCATCCTGTTCGGGCGGTTGTAGTCCAGTCCGCTCAAGCTGCGACTTGTGGAATTCACTGAGCCCGTGTAGATCGCGCACGACAAGCACATACGGTGGTTCTTCCCACTTGCGTCGGCGCGATGATAGCAGATCTCCACGCATTTCTTGCACAGGATGGCATCGCAGAAGCGGCATCGTTTAGCGATCGTCCACTTGGATACGCGGTCTCCGCACGCCTTGCAGTCGCGACTTCCGTCGCCGTCGCTCGAGTTCGATCCGATAGACGTTGACGAGCCGGGAGCTTGTCGGGGTTTCAATTGCCGCATGATCTTGAGCACCTGGTTGAGGTTATCCGCCGCCTTCTTGTTAGCGGCGATAGCTTGCTGCACGACCCAATTGGGCACACCCCGACCGTCAATGTGGATAAACGTCACGTGCTCCAACACATTCGGACGGTCGGTCTCTCGGAAGATCATGCCTGACACACGCATGTACGTCCGGACCGGGCCTTCAGGGTGTTGTGATGCCGGGCAGCACAAATGGTTGATAGATCGCATACTACGCGCCCACACGCGACGCCCCGTTTCGCGATCCACGAAGGAGTCCATATACTCGAGGAAACACACGTCGCGGCCGTCTGAAAGCTTCGACGGCGGCTTCCACAGCGACCAACGCATGGCAGCACCGCGCAACGGCTTGTCCGTTGATGGTTTCTCCAGTTCGTACAGCCGTCGCGAGCGCGCCGAGTCCAGCACCATCGGCACACGTCCGTTCTGGTCCAGATACAAGGCTGCTACCTCTTCCAGCGTGCCGAACAGGACGGATGTCGTCCACATGGCCATGGACTTGGAGTTGCTGCCGGCGCGGTGCGCCACATTGAACACTTCGCCATCACTGCCAAACCGCACGGCCGCCTGTACGGCCGGGAAGAGCGAATGATACGCCGCTTTGGCGTCACCGCGGAGGTTGTCCAGCTCTTCCTTCGGCAGCGACAGCATCTCGAGCGCGTACGGGTGGTCCGGCGCTCGTGAGTACGTGTACTGCTGCACCATCTTGTGACCTGTAAGAAAACTTTCAAGAATTCTGCAGTCGCCAAGGCGATTCCGGAAGAAGAATGGGCGTCAGCAGCTTCGATGTTTGATCGGTGGCTGATGGATTGGGAGGAGAAGAGAGACACCCATCTGGAGCCAACGCTGCCGTGCAAGTTGACGCGGGATGCGCCATGTACATGGTCGCCGTGTCGTCCGCACCAGTTGGTCCGCCAGCACTCACAGAAGCGATACAGTAGTAGGCTTGCTGCGAAGCTGGACTACATGTAGTGCGTGAGTTGGCTGAGTTGAGTCCATTGTAGTGACCCCTTCATACTACAGTATCGGTGGCTGCGTTTCTAGCAAGAAACGGCATGTCCGAACCTGTTGAGGCGGAGATTCGTCGTCCAAGATATCCGTCGCTTTCGGTGTTTTTCGTTCGTGACAGATGGGTCACTCTTCATCGCGAGGGAACGCGAAATCGTAGCGAACAAAGCACTGCGAGTCTTTGTTGGCGACACTAACTTGGTACGAGATTTGCATCGCCGATTGTCGAGATACAGCGAGCTTCGAGGCGTTCGTGGCGGTCAGGTGATCGACAAGCTTGAAGCGGTCTTCGAAAGCGATGAGGGGGGCAATCGAAGAAACCAAAGGCTGTTTTCAAAACACGCGTACGTGGTGGACCAAGCCTTTGCCAACAGAGCCGTCCGAGCAACTCTCTGTCCTACACGTTGCGCCATTACACACAAATGCAACGACGAGCAAAGCCCCGTCCGTCGGATACATCGACCGTCAAGGACTGCAAGTCAGGTAGTGAACTCGAGACGCCTGTCGCACAGCGAATTTGCATGCGAAGTGTCCGTGTTAGAGCAACGGAAGCGCGTCAAGGACCACAATGGACAGCTTGGTGACATATTGCACAGCTGGAGTAAGCGGACTCACTTGGATGACTGAAGGCGCGCAAGCGATCGGCGATTGCCTAAGAAACTGCTATTAGTAGTCGTAGAAGTCTGACGGATACAACATGCAGCTCTCTCGCTTCATTATTGTTCTCTCTCCTGCGTCAGTGACTTCATCGCTTTGAGTTGGTCACGTGATCCTGGTATTCGAGACTTGAAGACTTGGATCAAGCCGCAGGAACTTTGAGTCAAGGATGTGGTGAAGACGAGCTACTTTACGTCACTGGTGCTTGCTTATGGCTGGAAGCAGACACTTCAAGAGAGGTCGTTCTTCATCGACCAGCCTCTACGACGTCCCACCAAATGAGGTTGCACGACTGCGTCCACAGCAGTCGCCGTGGTCTCTTTGACAACAGCGTTAGGTGCAGTATCCGATAAAGAGTGGACCAACTTGTTGGTCAGGACTCACCAATTCACGACTTACCAACGTCACTACAGCTTACATTACAGATGCGATCACTGGGCTATACGTTTTCCAGGTACGACAAGTCCACCGTGGCTCCTTCCGACATGGCGTGACGGCTGCGTGTCTTCTTACCTTGGTCACTGGTCACTCTGCTGGCCAACTCCTTCTTGATCGCGTCTCCAATTGCTTGCGGTTGTGAACTCTCAGACCCTGCCGTGCTGGAGTAGCTGCTAGTTAGACTTCTGTCCGCCTGATTCGAACCTGAAAGACAAGTCGGCAGCTGTAAGCCATCAGCATCAACGTCAGCACTTGAACAGTTAAACGACAGCCACTTACGCGTTGTACTCCCATTCGTACTCGCTTCCACGCTGTCAATTGACAAGAACCTCCCACTGAAGCTTCCTGGTGTTCCAACATCGTCCGAATGGAACGAGACGCTCGACGGCAACGTAAGCTCCAATTGACGGTTAGTCCGTGCCAAAAAGTCGTCAACGCAGTGGACGCAGATCCGATTGAGCTTCTTTCGCCCTTGAATCGCACAGTACACGACGTCGCTGCAGCTTTTGCAGATCAACTACAGCACAAAACACCGTTAAAAACTATTCAAAATACCACCCAACTCCACCTTTTACCTCACTGCAGTCTCGACACCTGCGATGACGTCCCCATTTCGACAGTACTGCGTTGCAACCCACACAGAGCTTCGAGTTGACTTGTTTCTCCCGAGCACTCGCGTCCGGGTCCATCCCCTCTGTCATGACGTGTTCCAAACGGATGAGATGTTCGAGATTGTGTGGGTTCTTAGCCTTTCGGTTGGCCACGATCTTGGTCATCCACGGCGGCACCCCTTGTGTATCTGCGTCATAATACGTGATCGCTTCCAGGACGTGCGGGTCGTCCGTCTCCGTGTACACCGTCCCACAGCAATGCAAGAATGCTCGCACCACATTGTGCGAGCTTACAAGCGGCGGACAGCTCCGATGTTCCAGCGACTGGGTCATCCGTGCCCATCCGCGCCGACCCCGTTCGTCTACGAACGTGTCCATGTATTCCAAGTAGACGATGTCCCGTTGCCGGATGAGTTTGGACGGCGAGTGCCATAGCGACCAGCGCATCCCACAACTTCGGAACGGGTGGTCGATCGTAGGTGCCAAGAACCGGTAGATCTGCTGTGACTGAGCGAAGCCGATCGCGGCGTTGGTTCGGTCTCCTAAGAAGACGTCGACCAGCTCCTTGATGCTCGCGTGGATCTTCGTTTCGGCGCAAACGGTGGCACGTGTTGTACGTGCGAATGCACTGACTTTAGTAGCGAAGCCGTTCACCTGTGCGAACCGGACGTTCTTGAAAAGCTCTTTGTATTGTTCGTGTGCGAGACGGATGAGATCTTCACGTTCGTTCTCGTAGAGCTGTACAGGAGTGAACCGAATGGGCTCCATGGTGCCGTCGCTCTTGGGTGTCGACGGGATCATAACGAAGCGGATTCCAAAGTGACAAGAAGGAGCGGGAAGGCGAGTAAAGAGGAACGTAGCAAAGTCATACCAGAGAGACCTGCAAGTCTATGTACTTGACATTGCGTGCTTCCAGGAGTGGGCCTACAATGCTGCGGCTGGTCGAAGACCTCTACATGCCAAGAGATCATCAGCAACTTCGCTGTCGTAACGTATCCTGGATGGCATTGAAGTGAGGACTTGAGAATGGCATGCGGAGACGATGGGAAACGCGCGACTGGCAAACTGCACAGAGCAACTTGTATGCTCGATTCAACGCGTTCAGTTCTAGTACAATACATCCATTCAACTCCATTCAATCACTCATCGTCTACAAATAGTTGAGCCTCAAGCAACGTCTCCAGTCTCCATCTTTTACACTGTATACGACCGGAAATTGTCCAGGTACGCCAAGTCGCACGGCTCGTTCTTCGAGTACGTCGGGGTCTTTTGATCCTGAATAGCAGGAACAGCTTTCATCTCCTCCTCCTTGTGACACTCATAACCTTTTCCCCCATGGTTCGAGTCCAGTTTCGACTCTGTTTGTCTTCGTGGCTTAAGGTCGAACGTCGACAGGTGAAAATCAATAGGCTCCGCTTTCTTTTTCCGTTGAAAGAGAGCGAATCTGTCGGATTTCTTGACTTCCACCTCCACAGAATTCCACTTTTTCTCTTTGGTCTTCTCCGCTGTGGTGTGTCGACGGGCTCGTGAACGTAAATCCACAGTCGAAAGGTGAAAGTCGACAGGTTCACTGGTCTTCCTGGTCTTTGAAGACTGACCACTGGAGATACTCGGCTTGTCCTGCTTTGGAGAAACGTCGTAGCGCTTCAACTCCAGCTCCACAGACGAGAGTTTCGCGTCGATCGCTGCGAGGTGTTCAATGGAGATCGGCGTCAATGCGCTATTGGCCGGATCCGCCGCTGAGACGCGTCGTCCTCGCTTCGTTGGCGTCGGGATGTCCGCTTTGTACTTCGGCAGACGCAAATCGACCGTTGACAGCTCCAGAGCAGTCGGTTCATCCGACATGTCGAAAATGGGCTTAGAACCTGTGAGATGACACGACTGAGCCTTGGCCAAAGGCTTCGGAGCACGTCGTAAGTCCGTCATCGTCAACTCCAAGTCCTTCTGGGTCGATGTAGCATCACGAATTGATGTTAGGTCGCACGAGTACGACGTGGGGACTTGTACATGGTGACGTCTTGAAGTTTCAAGCTCTGTAGCGTTCTGCCGTCTTCTAGCAACTTGCAGCTCTGTCGCGTTAGCTTTCAGCAACTGACGAGCTCTCGACGGTCCTGACGGACACGAGAAATCGACAGACGGCGCGATAGCTGAAGTATGTCGCCGGCGACGACGATCCTCAGTGCTTTTCTTCGGTATAGCTGCTGCCTGTTCCTCCGGTTTACCACTGCGAGATCTTGCACTATGCTCTCTGGCCATATTCGAGAGTGAATCGATTCGAGGTCCACCTGAAACGGGCGCTGAATTCAATCGAGGAAGACGACTCGGTCGCCGTTCACGTACTGGAGACTGTAGCTCCTTGACGTCTGGATGCAACCGGGTGCACGTGAGACAAACGTGTTGATGGCGAGGTAATTCCGGTTGCAACTTAGAGCTCTTACTGGTAGCAGCTAAGTAACATTCCTCACACATACGCTACAATAAAGCATATACTTTTGTTAGTGGGTATTTGTGATGAAGATTGAGAAGAGAGACGTACCGTTCTGCAGTACCGACAGATCTCGTGGTTCACTGGGCTTTTAGGTGTACTTGAGACCCCTTTGCAGTTGACCATCGTCAGTAGCTACTGAAACGGGAATGGTCCGCGTTGCTCTGCTGTCGAAATGCACAATGAAGACTACGCAATGGCCATCGGATGCAGAGGAGAGGGAAGAGAGAAGCCAAGGCTCTACGCCCCAGAAACCAGGCGGCGTGTCAGACAGCCATCTTGATCTTGAGTGGGGACTCGCGTTGCTGCGGCCAAAGCAGCTGGATGATGCAGGTGAAAGCTGTTGACCGTCAACTTGACACTTTGGATCTTAGCTTCGACTACATGTACAGCAGGGATCGCTGTGTTGGGTGGTCAACTTCATGCACCAAGATGTTGCTGACCTCTCCAGTGGAATCGACTGCAGTTGCTGATTGAGTGCGTGGTACTATCCAACTAGCCATCACCAATGATGACACGAGTGGTGGTCAACAAGGCAATGCCTGCGGTGCTGCAAGAAGACTCGGTACTAAGTTATGAAGAGTGGCAATATTAGACTAGTTTATGGCGTGTCCAGCCGAATACCAGGAATGCCAAGGCGACAAGCGCATGAGTCTCCTGCATATTGTTGAACGCTCATATAACGACGCATTAGAATCAAGCCTGGCAGCGTATCAATTGAAATCGGAAGCTGATAGCAATCCCAGAATACTGAAAAAGATTCTCTTCATACATAAGTCCATCGTCTCAATACTTAAGTGTAAAAGTGCATCGGTAGCTCTCACATTACCGAGCGTTTTTGTATGCACGCAGGTAGTCCAAGT
The DNA here is from genome assembly GCA_030324255.1 of Phytophthora capsici. Taxonomy (NCBI): domain Eukaryota; phylum Oomycota; class Peronosporomycetes; order Peronosporales; family Peronosporaceae; genus Phytophthora; species Phytophthora capsici. Next base: position 1,513,833 of record CM059354.1, read on the forward strand.
CAATAGCAACGTTGGCAGGATCGATCTTGACCGCTTCTTCTGCATTGGTGCTTCGAACTGCAACAGACTTAGCACGTCGTTCAGCACGAATCCGTCGAGGTGGAGCTGTAGTGGGATGGCTGTGGGTTCCGTTCACCTGCACAGTATCGTAATGCCGTCGCATTCGCAGCAGCATGTGAGCGTACGAAGCACTTCGTCGTCGCTGTCGCTCTTCTTCAGTCTCGTTCGTCTTGCGCTCCACGCGGGGCATTTGCATCTCCAGTTGTCTCCAGTCTACATTATCATGTTCTGGTTCAGTTGCAGCAGTGAAAGTAGGCGAAGAAGAACTCATGTCGAAGTAATTGGGAGGCAACTCAAGCGATCGGGACATGCCGAGGATATCTGCTGTCGAACTCAGCCGCTGTCCCTTCTTCTCGGAACCTCGAGGCTCCGATTGACTGTTGCTGGACTTCCTCGGTCGAGTTGGAGTCTCAACGGAGCCACGTTGCTTCCCCATCCTGCTTTCAATCGTACTGGCTGGTCGGGTTCTCATGTGAGATTCTCTGGACACCCTGTGGTTTGCAAACGGGTGGAGTACTCCACTGCTTCTACGATCCCGTTGTGTTTCAGGTGCCTGCGATGGCCCCCGTCTCCTCCCGTTACTAGACAGGGGCTCCTGCGTGCTCGCTCGACTTTCACGACGTTCGGGTTGTCTCTCTTGAAGCTTCTCTCGCTTCTGAGACTGAACTCGAGTATTCTGCTGTACACTTCGACTCCTCCGCTGCTGCCGTCCATTGTCATGTGACTCCAAGTGTTCGAGCTTCAACGGTGGTTCCACCTTCTGTCCATCCCAGGACGAGTCGAGATTCACGGTTGGCTCGAACTTTTGAGGCGCTTGACGCTTCTCCGCACAAGCCATACACATGAATTTCGTTCGAGGAGCTTTGTTGGTTAGGAAACGCCAACGTAGAGGCTTGAGTTTGGTGAACGTCCCTCTCCCTTCCTCCGTTGGCGCACCATACGCAATGGGGACTGGATTGGGCGTATGACGAAGACTCTGCAAGGAATCAACCATACTGTTAGAACGCAACGCAACTTATGGGCACAAACGCTTGAAAAGTGACATACCTCGCCACAGAACGCACACTTGCTGTCGGAAGTAGAGGACATTGCACAAGGTGTCGGTAAAAGACAATGAGCTGTACGGGAGGCTGGCTGCGCTTCTTCGTAGCCACCGACCAGCTTTCAAGGCAGAGCTCTTGTGCAGGTCCAGGGCTGTTTGGCGTTTTCTCAACTGTCGCCTTCCTTGCCGAATGTCCGGCTAGTCTGCAGAACTGTTTTGTGAGCAATGCTCAAGCAATGCAAGCATGGAGCGTGGGGGCATGGAACGTACGGCGAGGAGAGCGGCACTTGACCGTTGTAATCAGCCGCAACTCCATTCGCTCTGGAGGCTCCAAGACAAGTCGCTTCGGTGTGGGTTTGGGATCCGACCTTCGATGTGCACGAAAGACTGCAAATCCGTGTAGAATCCCCATTCTCTGGTTCTCCGGCTTGCAACGAGCATGTTGTTGTTGTTGCTGCTCCTGTTCAAGTCTCTCCGACCCGACGAAAAGAATGACGGCGCATGTCGACGGACGAGTCTTCCGACCTTTTCACGAACACGGACTCAACGCAGATCCTCGACTGAATTTTTCCTCCTCTCGCGTGTAATGCTCCACGATGGCATTTTGCTATCAAAGTATCCGATAGGTCTGAGTCAGACTTGCATCGCCGTAAGCTTCCTGGCTGCACGAACGGATCAATCCCGGAGCACTGCTTGCCTCTCCTTTGTTATTGTTTGTGCTCGCCTCAGGCGAGTCGCCTGCATTGCGAGGGTGTCTCACAAATGAACTTGACATAACTTGCAATTTACTGGAATGTGAACTTCACCTTTGCGAACGATCAGATCTGGTCGAAGGATACCTCTTCAGCTGAGGTCTTCTTGTTGCAAAAAGCAACAACAACAATCTATCTCTGGTCTTATGACTGAACATGTTCTTGAATCAAGCTCTGGCGTGAACTTCAAAGTATATGTTTACTTTCTCAACAGCACGCTCTGCACTGCTTATTATTACGCATCAAGGGGGTTCTTTCCTGGTGTATCCTTTTCAATCTCTCCTCTTCATGGCCTTGCATTGGGTTCTGTACATGTATGTAGTCTTGCGTTGTCGTTCACTTGAAGCTAGCCAAATACGATAGGTCACACGGATTTTGCTTTGAGTACCTGATCGAAGGCATCGAGAGGTTCGTCATCGCCGGGGTAAACGCTGGAGCGGACGGTCTTGCAGTCGGATTGTAGCGCTCGTGCTTGCGTGTTCCATCTAGGGTGTGGCAGCGCGTGGAAGTTCGAACTCCTTGATCTGCCCAATCCATCGGTTGAACCGGAACAGAGTTAGTCGTATACCGTCGCAACCGCCAATTCAATTCCTCGAGATTGAGGCCCACTTGGCTACCCACCGGGGCGAACTCCATCGGTTCCTCTACTGGCGTATCAAACGTGATCGGAGACGGCTTCGGTCGTGCAGGTTCCGTTCCTGGAGCACAGCCCGTTGGCTTCGCTCTGCGAGACAATCTCGAGTTCCCCGTCGTTCGGCTTCGGCGGCGTGCGATGAAATCTTCGTCCGCCGCCTTTGCTAATTGACGGGTTGACGCACGTGTAGTACGTCGTCGCTGCTGTTCGGCGTGATCTGTTGGCAAGAAGAAAGTCTCGTGCGGGAGGACTGCAGTAAACACGAGGATGTGAGACGTACTTCAGTAGTAGATATGCGAGCTACAGAGAAAACGTACAGTCTGAGCTTCGGACCGGGGTCGACGTTTGCTTGGATAGTTTCCGCGGCTTTGTTGTCTGTGGTTCATGACGCTGAGAGTTCTGTCGTTGAGGTCGTTGCCGCTGTGGCTTCTGCTGCTGTGGTTCTTGATATTGAGGAGGGTCCTCTTGAGGGAGCACAAACGACACCTTGCCTTCTTCGTCGAACCACTTTGGATGATGGTCCTCGCTGTTCAAAGACGAGATACTTCCATCTCGAAGTCCACCTTCTTGGCCAGTTTCCAAGATGCTGTGAGTCTTGACAGCGGACCCGCTGTTGTCGCTGGAGCCCAGATCGTTTGTATCCTGTATAATCTTTACTCCACGCCGGTGTGCACACGCGAAGCACGCCGCCTGCCCTCGAGCGACCCCTTCAATGCGGTAGTTCCGTACCACAATGTCATTGCATTTATCGCACATGTACTGCATCAACAGAAAATATTAGAATTAGACAGCACAAATGTGTCGAATGGAACTGAAGACGTACCGAGCCGCACAACTCGCACTTATCCTTAGGTTTCCAGATGGACAAGTTGACTGTGCAGGCAGCGCAGCGTTTTTCTCCTTGCAGCTGCAGAGCCCTCGTGAGGGAAATCTTTCTGGACTTGAGAATGGTCGTGGATGTCTTGAGGTAGTGGTTCACCAGATCAACGGACCGCTTGCCTCGCGCCTTCTGCACCATTGGCATCAGCACAGACGGAGTGTTATCACCTTTGATGTTGTAATACACAGTGGCGTTCAGCACGCCCCGTGCATCTGTCTCCTCGAAAAACAACCCGCAGTACGACAGCTCAGCTCGGTTGACGTCGAGACCTTGGGAGCCTTTGAACTCCGGGCACGCATCGTGCTTGATGGAATGCACCACTTTCGCCCAGCCTCGACGACCATCCGCAGTCCCGTATGGCTTCATGATCTCGAGATAGCAAAAGTCCTGGTCCTTGGCGAGCAGTCGACTGGGTGAATGGTAAAGAGACCACCGCAGACTTGTTCGATCCAATGGACGCTGTCTCGTATTGGGCTTGAGCACTGCGAGCTCTCGGGACTCAGAGAAGTCGAGCACCATTTGGATCTCTGGGTTCAGGTACAGCTCCGTGACATCGTCGAGGGAGCCGTAGACAGTGAAGGTATCGAGTGTTGTGATGACCCTAGACTCGACAGGAGCTCGCTGCTTCTTGGCATCATAAAGCCGCTCCTGCACCTCGAGGAAGATGTTGTCGCCCTGCTGAATGAGGTCGAGCCGCTCGCGCTCCGAGACGATGATCTCCCCCATGGCCACTAACTCTGGTTGTGGTTTCTGCCTGGCGGAAAGGAGCACACACTACAGTAGCAAATCCCAGGCAAGTGAAGAGGTGCGTGGCGTCCGTCGATAGTGCAGTGGGGTTGCGTCCGGAAGTAATGAGCGGCAGCCAAAAGCTTGAGCCAGCGAACCAACAGACGATAGCCTGAAGTTCCAGTGAACTGCACGAGCGGACACGGATTTCCGGAAGTGACGGCGAACTCGACCAGGTGCGAATCAACGCGACAAGCTGTGACGCCAATCAGAAACGAGGCGCGCAGCCGTGATACACGAAACAGAGCCCAGTCGTGTGGCCCTTCCTCGCCCCAGGACGAAAGATGCAGTTGAGTCTTCGTGAACGAGTTCGTGTGTACGAGGTGGCTTCGCAGCACGAATGACAGCGCTTTCAATGCTGCGAGGCGACTGTCGTGGAGCTTTTAGCTCGAGCAGAGACTGCGTTCTGGCGAAGTAGGGGGGCGATGGAACACGCCTGAGTTGCCAGATGGAATCGAAGACCGCTCAATTGGTACAGAAGTTCCGTAACAGAACCAAATTCCTTTGCTGGCAGGCACAAAACGTTGGTACACATTTGAACATGTGCAGATACTGATTTCATCTTGCTGAGCTCCTCCACAGCTTCAAAATGCACGAGGGTTGATACAGACCACATGACGTTCTGACCTGTTTTGAAGTGGCATCTGGAATGATAAGTGCCTACATTGATGTACATGCAACTGCGACAGGAGTGAGTCTGTAATGACAACTGCAAATTGTTCTTTCAACTTACATGTAGCACACAGAGATCACAGTGCAAGCGCAACACCATTCTACGCTGGATATAAAACTACTGGCCAGTTTAGATCCAATTCTCTTCACTGAGAGACTCGCGATTCAGCGACTCCCGCTGCTGCCGACTCAGTGACTCCCGCTCCTGGCGGGCACTGTTGGCTTTTATCGATTGCAGCACACGGTACTGCTCTTTAATGCGCTCGCGGTACTCCTCTTCATCATCGTCGTCCTCAGCTTCGGCCATTTCCTGCTGCAATTGCGTCAACTGCGCGATCTGTTCGAAGAGAACTCGCGCAGGCAATGGTTGAGAATCCGACTCCTCATCCCCGGCAGATAGGCGCTCCGAGATTGTAGACGCGCTCAGATCGCTCGCGCACATGAAGGAAGACTGCGGGTTAAAGCTCCGGCCGGCGTTAAAACTCGCTTGGCCATTGAACTTGTTGCGGGGCTCATCGTCGTCGCTGTCGAACTCGGACAAGTCCATTTCCTGAGGAGTCAGAACAGATGCGATGGACTCGCGACACTCCTCTTCAAGCTGGCGGATTCTGCGGCGCAGCCTCTCCATGTCAACATGGTGCTTGCTCTGGACCTCTTGCATGACGCTCGACGAGCGCCACTGCATCTCTTCCGTATCGTTTCGGAACCCTGTTGACCGACCTGGCTGGTATGTGCTACCGAGCATGTCTTCATCTAAATTGGAAATGCGGTTGCCCAAGTGGTCGACCGCGATACGGTTCAGTTCCTCCATTCTACGCAGATGGCTCGCTTCTAGATCGTGCATCATTTCAGATGAACGAGAGCCATCAGTAGAATATTCCGGGCGATTCGCGCGAATCATTTCGAAAAGCTCGTTCGTGGGGCGGTTCATCAAGTCCTCGTCGATCGCCGACACATTGGACTCGCGTGGAGAGGTCACATGCTCTAAAGTCTCAGTGCTGGAAGCCGTACTATTGGAGATTGGGCCCTTACCGGAGTTTGATTCTCGCGCAGTGTGCTCGTCATCAAAGTTTGATGTGTTGCGTGGTGAACGCGTGTCCTCGTCATCTTCATTCACCTGAGTAAGCTTGCCTGTAGAGGCAACCCTCGAACTGTCAGCGAAAAACTCATCCACGGCCGCACCCCCCTCTCCTGGAATGAGTTGTGAGCTAAATGGCTGGAACGTAGGTGCATTCTTTTCAGGTGCAACCTGTTCGTCGCTTGAGCGGTATGCCACGTCGACGTCTTCCGGCTCAGATTCTGAGCTTGAGACTGATTCACGTTCATACTTGTGCTCCACAGATTCTTCACTCTCTCGGTAACCAGACTTGGTACCTTCGTTCGTCATGCGGGCGGTGTGAGCCTCGGACTCACTCTGACGGTCTTCCTCTAAGAGCCCATTACTCAGATTACGTGGCAGGGTATTTAAGCCATTCGCGTGATCGCCGCTTTGGCGGCGCGGGGGGGTTCTAAAGCCAGTGTCGTGTTTCTGATCCTGCCCCACCACCTCTTCACTTGGGCGGTATGCAGATTTGACAAATTCACTCTGCTGCACTGATTCCTCGCTCTGGCGTGTCGGGGCAAACTTCTCGGTGTTGTGATCGCCACTCGAACGCCGAGGAGGTGTGGAAAATCCACCGTTGAACTGTTGCTTGTCATCCACCGATTCCTCACTGGAACGATAAGACGAATCAGCAAGTTCATTCTCGTTCGGGTGTCGTGGCGGCGTAACAAATCCACCCTTGAGATCATTGTTCGGGCTGCGGGGAGGAGTAGTAGAACCATCCGTGTGGTCCTGATTGTACTCCACGGACTCAACGCTCTGGCGATACTCCGAAGTATTATACACCGTATCGTGATCCTCGCTCAAACGGCGCGGGGAGGTGGCAAAATCGCTGTGTGGATCATCACTGGATCGAGTGCTAAATCCATTTTCGTGTTCGTGTTCAGACTTCTCGCTTTGGCGGTGACGTGAAAACTCGCTGTGTCGATTCTCACTCGAACGACGAGGCGGAGTTTTGAATCCGTTTTCGTGCTCATTGTCAGACTCCTCACTTTGACGGCGAGGTGGAGTAGCAAATCCATTAGAATGTTCTTCACGGGGGCTACGCGGCGGAGTGGTAAAGGCTGTGTCATGACTGTACTCATGCTCCACCGATTCCACGCTTGGGCGATAATCCGAACTATCAAACTCACGTTCATCATGCGCGGTCTCTTCACTCCGGCGCGGCGGGGTGGAGAAACCTCTCTTCTCCATTGATTCCACACTTAGGCGATAATCCGAACTATCACGTTTAACTTCATCGTGCACAGTCTCTTCGCTCCGGCGCGGCGGGGTGGTAAAACCTCTCTTCTGGTCGTACTCGTCCTCCATTGATTCCACACTTGGGCGATAATCCGAACTACCACGTTCATGATGCGTGGCCCCTTCGCTCTGGTGCGGTGGGGTGGAGAAACCACCCAACTCAGGCTTTGCGGATTCTTCACTTGGGCGGAATGACTGTGTGACAAATCCACTCTTCTGCTCAGCTGATTCCTCACTCGGGCGATATACAGGTTCGATTTCGTGCTCACTCTCAACACCAGCAGACTCTTCGCTAGAGCGGTACATTGACTCAGCATACGCTGCGTGTTCCTCGCTCAACCGGAAAGAGGTGTCCGATTCATCTGGTCCCTCACTCTGCTCTTCATCGCTCTCAACATCTGGCACTTGTTCCAGCTCTTCCAGAGCGAAGGGGATCGTACCACTACGCTTAGTTCGACCCAGAGGTCTCGTTTCAAAGTCGAATTCTTCGTCGTCGATGTCAACAGAGCTAGCGGAACTGACAGAACTAATCGCGCTATCGCCAAAACGGTTCGTGGAGTAGTCTGTCAGACTGATAGCACTGTCGTGGAGATCACCAAGAGTCGATGTGCTGTCCCGTACGTTGTCTTGCATAGCATGATTGTCAGTTAACTTCGACAATTCCTCCATACGCTTGCGGTGCTCTTCCTGTCGTTTCCGCAGTTCATCTGATGGGCGATCTTCTTCATCTGGCAACTTGTACGCAGCACGTGCTCTCATTGAACTGATGTGGTCAGCCATTCCTGCTGAAGACTGATCTAGCAAGTCCTCGTTGAGTAGCGAGTCGTTGGAGCTACGCTGCTGGCTCGGCCTTTCCATCATGGCAACATGATCTGGGGATTCACCAGGGTTTTCCAGAATGGCGATACTACTCGAGAACTTGGACTTGTCCACCGAAAGCTGAGATGCATCAAACGCAAGATCATCTGGGTGGCGAGACATTGACGCTTGTGAAGCATCCAACCGTCGGCTATTAAACTTGCTTCCATTGCTTGATGTCTGGGACGAATCAAACCGCCTTCTAGTGGAAGATGTACTGCTCTCTTTGCTAGCACGGAATCCAGATCCTTGAGAGTTGAACGCGAGGTCTTCGCCTTGTGCGGATGGAGCCAGGCTAACACGTGCACCAGACTTAGCGAATGCAACATTTGACCGATTAGAGAGAAATCGGCTGTCACCGAAATTGCTGCTTGCATCCGTACGCTGCGATCGATCCCCGCGAAAGGAGCGGCCGCCTTGACTGTTAAAGGACGAATTGGGGTTTGGTAGCCGGCGGCCTCGCATACTTGGCGGGGTTCCTGGAGGGGAACCTGGCGGAGGGCCACGTGGAGATCCAGGAGGTGGGCCGACAGGGACAGGGGAGCTGGACGATGGACGAGAGTGGCGCGAATTGCGGCTTGGTCGAGACTGCTCTGGCCCCTGGGGTCGGATGTTGGATTGACCAACAGAGTTGCGGCTTCCATTGGATGTCATAGATCGCCTAGCCGCCTTCTCCTTGGCCATCTCCTGCATTCGCTCAATCTCGCGCATCCTATTCAGGTGTTCCTCTTCCATCGATTTGAGAACCGCAGAAGATCGCTCACTATCAGGAGTGAACTGAAGTGTTCGGCAACGATTACGGCGAACTTGTTCTAGAATGGCTGAAGACCGAGTGCTGCTGCCAAACCGTGAATCGCGGGAACTAGTCTGGGAAACCCGGGAGTCCCTGTTGGCCACCGCAGCGTTAAAGGCCATATTCCGAGGTACTTTGGGGGCACGGTTGGCTGACGGCCTCGTTTGACCCTTTTCACGACGTCCTTCCTTCGGGGGTGGAGGAGTAAACATTTTCCGTGCAGCAATGCCTTTAGGCTTGCGGTCCTTCGAAACCTGGGACTTGTCTGACTTCAGCGCTCCTAAATGCAGAGGGCTATCATCTTCATCCTCTTCCTCGGGAGGTGGGGATAGCGGAGGGGGTGGCGGCGGAGGAGGCGGGAACTGACTTTTAATTCCGTAACGTGCTGAGCGAGCCTTGGCGAGACTTTGGATAGACAACGTCTTGCTGCCATGACTGGTGTTGGAGCCCTGGCTACCGTTACTGCCGCTACTGTAGTTTGTTCCTTGTGTTGACTTAAAATCCTTCGTTGCCTTGAAGTCTTGGGTGGCTTTGAAGTCTTGTGTTGAGTTCAAATTCGATACTTGAGTCGAGTTATAGTTTGTGCCCTGGGTGGAGTTGTAGTCGTTGTAGCTCGCATCAGGGCTGATATTGTAACCACGATGACTGGAGGGCTCATCTTCCGGAATTGGCGGAGCCTTATACTTGTCGGGTCGCTTACGTGGTTCCTCATCCAGCGTGTAGTTACTCGCTCCATAGTCACTGCCATAATTGCTTGCTCCGTAGAAATTGCTGCTCATCATGGAGGCTTGAGGATCATAAATGTAGCCGTCCGCAGGCTTAACGCTGCTAGCCTGGTTCCACCCCACCATACTACTAGCAGCGCTATTTCCACCTTGCCAGTATGACGTGCTGGTGCCACTAACACCACTAACAAAGCTGTTCTCGCTGGCGCCACCATCGTAGTACTGACTGTCGTCCAGCTCACTAGAGGTGTCAAACTGGCTAGAACCCTCGAAGTGACTTTCAAATTGGCTTCTTGAAGCACTAAACTGGCTGGCTGCCATCGAATCACGGCTCGCCTCGGTAAAACGCGACTGGGCAAAGACACTGTAGTCGGATTGTTCCTCAAGCCCGTCTTCGTCTCCATCTTCTTCCATGCTGTCCTCGTCGTCCTCATGGTACAGGTCCGGATGGTCATGGTGATCTTGCAGAATGTCCGAGTACCGTGTCTCATTCTGCATACGCCGTGGGTCACCGCCAGTCTGCATATTAGGCAACGCTCCAACGGGTTCATAGTCATCACCAGGAGACAATTGGTAGCACTTGGTGCATACTCTTGTCTTGATCGGTCCATGCTTCGTTGAGATCATCACTTGGGGCGCACAGGGCTGGCACACGACTTCACCGCACACACGACAGCGCGTTTTCCTTACAAACAGCGAAAACTTGCGCGAGCAATTTACACACAGAGCCCTGGCTCGTTTCGGCATTAGGTCCTTCTTTTTCAACAGCGTTTGTCGTCCCATTCTTGACGTCTGGATTTCTCGACTGATAGTCACGACCGACAAAATCCGCCGTTTCAAGGCGGAATTCAACAGGAAATGCGGCAAACGACTGGTACTCTTGAAGTTGATCTGCAAACTGTGCATGACATCCATGTATCCTTCCTTCTCGGCCTGCACGAACACATATCCCGACTGATACATGCTTCCACGCACCACACCGTCCACTTCAGGACAACTAGGTAGCTTGATGGAGTGCATACTAAGCACCCATCCTCTGCGCCCGGACGCGTGTCGGAACGTGTTCTGGCACTCTAAAAAGCAATAATCTCGCTCCCTGGAGAAAGCGGAGGGGCCTTCGTACAACTGATACTTCGCTGAAACTCGATAGTAAGGGTTATTCCGGTCTCCCTGTACCAGAGAATAGAGCACACCGCAGTCCAACACGTCGTCCGCCTTCTTAACCAACATTTGCTCCGTCGTCTGCTGATCAAAGTAAGCCGCCACCTCCTCAATCGACCCCATCATAGTCGTCACACCACACAAAAACTCGGTACCTGCGGTACCTACTCGGTCGTAGCTGCCTTCTCCGCGATACATCTGGATACCGCGGAATTTACCGGTATAATGCCACTGCACGGGGCCATCCAGCGTGTGCGCGTGGTCCACGAGCGCCACAGACGCCTCCTTGGCCTTGCGAATCATATACGCGCGTTCGCTGGCCGTAAGCGACGGCGCCTGCCACGAGTCGCTGCCGTGGGAGTCGCCCGACGCTCCGCTATGGGCGCGCCTTCGACTCAATGTGCGTGACTTGCCCATGGCTCAGTGCGGAATGCAGAGTGATGGTCGTCAGTCTTGAAGGGAAATGTGGAAGTGCGGAATGGTCTGTGACGAAGCGACAGGGGGTTAAACTCTTTTTCTTTGAATTGAAGGAACCTTTGGCGTTTTACCTGCGCTTTTCGACGGAAACCACAAGATGGCCGCCGTGAAAGTGTCGATCTAGCAGCAACTTGTGGCCTGGCCCTTGCTGCTGTCTCGCGCTCTCGCTCTCTGCCTCTGGCGGCAGCCTAGTGCGTCTTATACGATGAAGCGCTGCTGCACTGAACCAGAAACACCTGGCCACGCACGCCAAATTGCTGGCTTGTTTTTGACTGGCAAGCGGCACCAGCCAATCGATGGAAACTATCGCACTAGTCGATGATTATGATTGGTTATCTAGTGCAAATATTGCCGAATTCAGATCGTCAGTATGTACATCGTGAACTCTCGATCGAACGATTAGGACAACAGTGTTAGGCACATTCGCCCAAGGTGTTCACGGACTCTGACACGGAGTCGGCCTATTGGGTCGAGTCGAGCCACTTGATGCCACCCTGTCGCCATCGCTGTGCTGATTCAGCACAATTCTGTCGAACTTACTTCTAGAAGCCATGCATCTTTCATACAAACGTTAACCATCGAGCGATATTGGTTTGTTGCTGGCCTGGATAGGCGTTCGGGATGAACACCGAGACACCGCGAAGTGGATCGACGAAGATCGGAGTTTACCGCAAAGCGACGCCAATTGTATGTTGTACATGGGCCGAAGATACATTCACGTGAACTACATAATGCTGCGGATGCAGGCTGCTGCAGCCCCACCGTCGTTAAGTTTGTGATCCCACAAGAGCACACAGTCCGACACTCGCAAGTTGCGAGTCGCAACTGGTACTGTACAGTGGGATTGTAACTGAAAAATCTAAACAACATTGAGTCACTTTAGCGTTTCTGCCCCAGCACGAGCAGACAGCAACGAAGCGTCCTAACATTGTTCGGACAAGCGCTGCTTAAGACCTCGACTACGGCACAGCCAGATAAAAAAGCTGAATAAATTCCCAAATTGCACATTTCAGCAACATTACAATAAGGTATCAGAAAAGGAGGTATTTCACCACCCAGTTTTGACGAAGTTGAAGTGTGCTAGCAGGATTTCGTTTGTGCAGCTCTGAACTGTGTTCAGTGAACACAATGTGATTCCCCATTGGGTAAGCTTCGCAAATTAATAATGGAAAGGAACTACGGTAGATGTAGTTACAGAAGCAGCGAGGAATGATCAAAGTCCAACGGGCACTGGTATGCGCACACGCAACCGCACGCCGTGTCGGTTCAACCGACCATATCGTAGGATAGCAGATATTTCCTAGTGTTTAATTTGGTTAACTGAAACTTTGTGAAGGACCTCGAACCAAATTGAATAATACAACAGTTGGATAAACAATCTAAACTCCTGAATGGTACGAGTCTTAATCAGCCAATGATTTTGGAGTAAGTCACATTTTAACTAATGACATTTTGTCTGGATAATCTCCCAATATTTTACCAATTATTGTTGGAATGAACTCTAATTATTCAGTAACTCTCCTTAGAATTATCAAGTAGTTCTCTAAATCACCAAATGTTCCTGATTAGAAGTGGAGTCGGTTTGCCGAGTTCTCTGTTATTTACAGAGTTGCAGAGAAAAGCACGGGGCCTTGATGTTCCCCAAGGAGCGGCAGGATAAGAGCCAGCTGCTAAAATAGCGTCCGCAAGGCTTTTGGTAACACGGATGAGGACTCACTCAACGCTATTGCTAAGTCATTACCAGCCCCAGGTGCTTTACCTAGTCATAATATCTATTCTTTGCTAACTGAGTTCTGTACTTACTTACAAAATAAGACTAGTGCTCGTGGGGCCCCTCTGGCTAAAGCCACACTGTGGGCTACTTATCACTAATTGTTAACCTACTACGAGAGCACTACCCGGCACATTTGTCTGATAACAAAAGAATTGCGAAGATTCGCGAAAAAATGGCTGCTGCCATCGACGACCGCAATTTAGTTGCTGAAGTGCTGACAGGAGAGGCTCTTGGCTGCACTCAGTGACCTGCGTATTTTGGTACAGGAGGCAGCGATAAAAAGAGATTGAGGAGATTTTACGAGCTTGCATGATTCTGCTGTACTAACACTGATGTGGCAAACCTTTGGGAGGGCCATCGATACTTACTTCGCCCGAAAGGGTCAACTATCTATGGCGAAGTCAGGAGAGCTATTTCTCCACATTGCACGAATTTAGACGTCCGTGGTCCAAGGGGTTTCTATCTACAAGGTGGCTGTGCATTGGGAGCAATACATGCTCCATACACTGGGAATGCGTTTTGTTGGGGCCTTCGAGCCGTCGTGCTACGTGTTTCCGCTAGTTCCGCACGTTGCCACCCCTGGTCTACCCGGTGGGAAAACGTATAGCCAAGACAAAGCCATAATGTATTGGAAGGAGCTGGAGCGATCTGTCGCTTCCAAGGAAGCAGTCCAAAGCCAAAACGTGTCCGCGGTCGTCCGAATGTGTCAAAGTATATGAACGATGTAATTACTCTGATCTCCGGGCGCGTTACCAAGGCCTGTGCCCCTCAAGCTCCGTCGCTGACAACCGGCCTATCCAGCCACTCGCTGCGGCGTGGGCCCGCCGCCTACACCAATGCCTGCCCTCAGCTCGCTATACATTGGATTTCTACACGAGGTAGTTGGGTACTCGATTCACTAACGAAAGCCTTTGCCAACGTTGATACAACAACACGCGAAGGCCAAAGTGTGGGCAAAGTATTAGCAGGCTGCAAGGATCCCCACCTTCCGTGCTCCGCGCCATCAATCAGCGCCCTCAGTGAGCTCCTTCCGACTGCGGACCACGCTCGGCTCCTCGTTCGACGCGGGGCAGTTTTTCAAAAACGTCAGTGGCTATACCGACACTTCTCTCAACGTCGACGCGATGATGTTGGATGCTGTATTGGTGTCCCTGCTGCTCCATCGTGACGAGGGTTTGGCAGCAGTGGCAAAGGAGCAAGAGGTTACGGGTTTTGCGTCTCATTATCCGTATCGATTTCACGCCACTCTTGACGCGACGAATGCAGCTCTTGGTTGAAACCTGACGTTGGTGGCCTGCATTTACTGGGGACAGCAACGCAAAACAGCTTTGAAGGTTGACAGCATCTCTTAAATTGGCGGCGTTAGTGGCGGTGATACAACGGTCTTGACGGCTGCAATTACGGTGATGATGGCTTCGATCGCGTTAATGCAACACACGCTGGCGAAGCTAGTATCCATGCGAGAGCAGCGCCCACAGGAAACAGCATCGAGTGCCGTGGCATGTAAGAGTGTCGCCACTCCTGCGCCACCATCGGAACCACAGAATCTTTCAGGAAGTCCAGTCATCGGCAACATACGTGTTTAGTCGTGCAATGGCATACACCCGCCTACATCTCAGTCGGCTAGCTCGTCGAAGCATAGACTGCAAATTACTACAGCTCCTACGTAAGATAGGACCTCACTTTCAACTCCGATTCCCACCAGAACGACAGCACGAGACAACTTCACTACATAGCCTGGACGTGATTGAAGAGTGCTAGTGGGATATGCAGAGCTTCACCAAACGTTGGTGAAAGCACTGCGTAATGAGGAATGCGATTATACTGGTGGACAGCGTGGCTTAGGGTTATGTTGACATGGTTTTGACTACAACTATTATGGACTAATATCCGGACTGGACAAAATTCAGCTTTTCAACTCCATCCGAGTCGGCACGCGGTTGCAGCGTACCAATCAGGTATGCAGGGCTTCATCACACGCTAGTGTATAAATTCCATAACAGAGAACTCGATTATCGTAATGGTGGCCAGCGTGACTTGGTGCTATGTTGACATGGTTTTGACTGTAACTACTATGGACTAATATCCGGACTGGACAAAAGTCAGCTTTTCAACTCCATCCGAGCCGGCACGTGGTTACAGCGTATGCAGGGCTTCACCACACGTTGGTGTACGCACTGCAAACC
This sequence comes from Phytophthora capsici, assembly GCA_030324255.1. Taxonomy (NCBI): domain Eukaryota; phylum Oomycota; class Peronosporomycetes; order Peronosporales; family Peronosporaceae; genus Phytophthora; species Phytophthora capsici. The sequence goes on from CM059354.1 coordinate 1,528,977, forward strand.
GTGCTGGGGTTAAATCCTCTAAGGTGAAAATAACAGACGTGGTTATATTTAAGTGACCACACTGGAAGTGAGATGAAACTGGAGATTTATTGGGTTATGTGATGAAAGATACTCTACGACCTACAAAGCAATGGAATTACTGCCTTACGCCTACTTTTTTGCTGTATAACTGGATCGGCGCATTTGCCACTACGAAGCCTGGAAGTCACTTTGTCTTGCACGAGGGGGTCTCGTCGGCCCCGGTCGATACACTGGGAGGATCCACAAGTGCAATACAAGTTCTGGTCTGGACCATAATTCGCTGTGATATACTCGCCTGGATTAATCACGCGCGACGCAACTATCGCAATCTCAGGCCCATTTTCTCCGTAGAGTTCTTCAATTCGGCAATTGGCCTCACAGCTGTGGTTGACAAATTGCCCTATATTCCCAACAGCGTCAGCTGCAATGTACACGTCTCGATTTTTGGAGTCCTTCGTCTTTATCTTAATAGTGTTCTGCTTGTGAGGATTCTTCAAGCACATCTTCCTAATATAAGGACAGACCACCCAATTCACTCGAATTCGACGTGATGCAAGTAAACACAAACCCTGTGATTCCTTCACGCTTATTAGCACACCTCGAGCCTCATTCATACGCCGTCCGCAGTTGGTGGAGGATTGACTACAATTTTTTGGAGTACAAACCACACCTTCTTTCAGATTTTTGCAGTTTCCCAGAGCGCACGACTCTGAGCACATGCAATATGTGTCAGACGTGTAGACGTAGAATTGAATCTGAGAATTCGATGGATGAGTTTTAATGTGCACAACGTCGCTTGGTCATTCAACGATGGTACCGTATGGATGGGCACGAAATAAAGCCGAAGTCGGGGCTTTAACTGGCGGCTCCAGTTTGTTCTTGATACTTGCTGGTGATTTGCCATTGACGTTAGCGACTCGAGATCCGTGTTTCCTCGCGAGACGCATCTTGATGTATTGTTTCTTACGGGATTTTGGAGCTGTGGGTTCACGAAAGTGGATCTTGCGAGCATGAGATTTGGTGTTTATCTCCTACTGAGTAGGCATTTGGCTCAAAACCGTAGGGTCGCCAAACCAAGGCACTTCATCCTCTTGGCTACTGGCGGGTTTGGATTCTTGATCAAGTGGTGTCTGGACGTCTTGGTCACTGGACTTCTTGGAATCTGTTTTTTTTGGGCATCTGGAAATCTTGATAGCTGGGGATCTTGAGGTGATGCTCTCGGAATGGCTTGACTTGGATTAATCTCTTATGGCGGATGTCGCAAGGGATTTTGTTCTCGATGTAATTTTGGCAACTCGCCTCCAAGCTCACGGAATTTATTTATATGTATTATTCAGTTCTAACTACACCTTTGCCCGCCCATAGTTTGCATATTCAACATCCAAAGTCGGCAGCTTAAATTTTGTAGTTAGTTTCGTCGAATTAGATAATCAAGGCACCCTCGTCTTGGTGCTTGACCAGAGCCTCGGCGAACTCCTTTCTTTTCTGTTTGTTAACCTCGCTGCTACAGATCATTGGCTCCACGCGAGTCTAAGTAATAGCACGTGTGTTAGTTCTAATACATGTACATGTAGTATCATCACCTTACAACAGACTACATTACCTGTTTGACTGAGTACAGCATGCCAGTCAAGTGGCGAGAAATCGTGGTCTCAGAGATGTCCACGTCAAAGTCTTGTCGTACCAGCAACCTTAAAGTACCGAGCGTGTACGTGCAGCACTCTTCCACCCAGAGCTCGAGAGCCTCTTGAATTTCTGGCGTGACCTTAGCAGCTCTTGCTCCTCCACGAGGAAGGTTTTCAGCCCGCCCGTGGCCTACCAGATACTGGGCGGTGGTGCGCGGAAACCCATTGTGGCGAGCGATCGCGCGACAGTCTTGGCCGTTGTTGAAGGCCCCAAGGACCCGGCGGCGTTCCTCGGGCGTGTGGCGCTTGAGCGTGGTCTGGGAAGGCATCTACGCGATGCTCGGTAGAATTAGGAGTGAAGATTAAGACGGGCCACACGCATAAGCTTGGGCGACTTCGAGCGCGCGGGAGTTCCTCGTCGGAATCTCGCCGGCATTGACAACTTTGTATGTTGATTAGTCGACATTATGAATGTGGAATAAGGGTGATGTTTCTTAAGTTGGGCACGTTGATGACGCCCAAAATTAAAGCTGCCGACTTTGGATGTTGAATATGCAAACTATGGGCGGGCAAAGGTGTAGTGTGTATTATCTATTTTTGAGCTTTTAGCTAATAAGTTTAATGAAATGCATTAAACCACGGGTGGGCGATATAGTCGTTGACGCGCATTCACTGGCAGATTGTCTACACTACTGGAAAACGATGCAGCTGTGGCACACAGCTACACACAAAAACAACAGTTTGTACGCGCTGATTTGGAGGCGTGTGTGAACATCATGATCGTGGTAGCAGGCAGAAATGTCGACGTACCAGTACCTCCTCTTGATCGTGACGGAGTCAGCTTCCAGTTGTGGGAGCAGACGCTGTGGACCCTCGCTGAAGACCTGGACAAGAAGACAAATTCAAAGGGCGCTACAAGACGCTGGGTCGCTGCGGAAGCGCTGGCGCGATTTATGCACGGAGCATCGCAGCGAATACGTTGCTCTTTGCTCAGCCTATTTAGCACGAAGAGCAAACGACGAGATCGTAGATCACTGCACGCCTGGAAGACCAGGGGAAGAGTAAAGATTTAAAGTTAGGATCAACACACAATATACAATCCACATGCACATGCAACCGACCACTGAAATCGAACCAGCCAGCTTACAGTGCGAGCCTTTTCCTTGTCAGTAGAGACATAATAACAGCACGTACGCGCGTACACACAGTAGACACAGTCACATAACTCTATTACACGTAGATACACAAACAAACGCATGCAATCGATACAACAGCAACAACACACACCACGAATTCACGCCGGTACACCTCAAAACATAGCAAAAGCGGCAGTATCACCTCCGCTCTGCCGGGTGACGTAATCTGCAACATGAGACATGAGCTTCGGGCGTCAGGTCGGGCTTCAGGACCTTGATCTTCGATGGGGGGGGGGGGCTGGTGTCGCGGCACCGCTGCATGCCATTTCGTGACCAACAGCTTCTGTTTTGGCAGCAGGCGGTGGTCTGCATGAAAACCCGTAAGGTTGTATTTTAGCTTGGGTCAAATAATTCGTTCCTTACTCAGCTCTAGTGTTTTGGGACAGCGCACGGCATTGACTCCGGCCGTTCGGACTGCCAGTTCGGTGCCAGTGGGGAACTCGTTTGTGGTGTAGTGGACTGCGAAGCGACACCACGTGGGTTCACTCACACACAGAGGGGCCGGACTGCCAACTGACGGAGTGTCGACCGTGGGGTCTGAAGATCTTCTCACCTTGTGTACCCGTTGGCCTGGCGGAATGCGCATATAGTTTGATACTTTGTTTGTTGTCCGTAACAGGCAAATGATACCATATCCCTCACTTACGGCAAACTGCAGTTTCCATCTTATAAAATGATATTTTTTCCAATCTCTGGTTGCATCTGATACTTTATTATGGTATGAATATCCGTATCACTTAAATAGGACTCTGGATCAGTATTATTTGATACGTTTTACAACCAGAAACCAAGAAGGATTTGGATCACGGATACAGCCAAAATAGCAAAAGCTCCGAACCCCTGTAAATACAGTGCTGGTATTATAACTTTTATCGTTTTTTCTAGTAATAGCTTTCATGATGCTTATAGTAGTCCTGAGTCTTTTCTAAGCATTGGTGTGCGGTCTCATCTCTAATGGCAGCTCACTTCGTCTTTAACGGTTACAGCAAAGCTCAATATCTCCTTTCGTTCTCTTTTTTCCCTATAAACCGATTTCTAACAAAATACTAGTACATTACCAGCCATTTGCAACCGAGATTGTATTTTTTAGATTGACAGTCTGTGATTGGCCAATGGCACGGTACCGGCCTGGTTCGTGGTCGGTACGGTCCCGCTCAAGTAGGTATTGTCGGCAACTATTGTTGCATGTACCATAGCACAAAGTGTCATCTTTTGCAACCAGGACAGATACAAAAACTCTGTGTAGTGTTGCAAGCCGCCCAGTGTAGCCTCTCTATACAAAAATAAGTCAACTTACACTGGAGAATACTAATAATCAGTACAGAAAAACATGCCATCATGACAAGTCGCTACAAACCGGAGCTCATGAGGTTCATGGCCTTCACGAACGGCGTGGCGTACAGCAACGACTACGTCTTCACTATGGGCGAGCTCCTTAACATCACACCAAGTTAGTCGTCGCGAGTTCGCAGCACTGTGCGCTCAAATAGCAGCAATTCGCCGCCATACAACGGATGAAGTTCAGCAATTACGACGCGATATCCAGAGAGAGAGAGAGCAGCAAAAATTCCAGGCAATAGTTCGAGAGTTGCCATGCAGCGTGGCGTTCGCCGTGATGCCTCTGTCCACATTCCTGCCGCAGAAGTTCCCCGTACAAAGCAACGTGCAGCCCGACTATCGAAACGACCAAAGGGTCTGTACGAACTATGGCATGAATATCAAGTTTGCTGTGCAAAATTGAAGGCAGCGAAGGACTTTACAGCAGCCGAACGCGGCGCTAACAAGTTTGCCTACTCAAGACGAAAGGTGTTTTGGGACGTTGTGTCAAGTCTGGTTCGCTCGGGTTTCACGAGTGTCACAGCAATTGACAAAGTGTATTCAGTTTACGGTAGACAGCTCTCTGTTTCAAACGTCTTGGCGGCTCTCCGTGCTGATCGTAGGCGCGGCAGACATCCCAATCTGCGTGTGTAGCGCAAAACTTGTAGCACATGTAGATGATCACGTACTTGTTGATACCCTTGTTCCCTAATCTAATTATACCCAATCAGTATCCTGTTGCAAACCGAGTTGCAAAACGCGCTGGTATTTATACAGTACATGTATGGCTTTATTAATAGAGACTGGTTAGAGGCATCGAGCAAAACCGTACCTAAACGATAATAAACGGTATGCGTGCGTTATTTTCCCAGGTAAAATACCGCTGACTCAAATTTAGGGATCTCAATATTTATAAAAATGGCACCCCTTTCACCCATCCCGGCAACTTTCAGTCTATCATTCGAAAATTTCCCTCTTCCAATCGCAAGTCTTCCAAGTGCAAGTCAGTGCAGCCCAGAAAGAATGTGCATGGATTGCCGACTAACTTATTTTATGTTCCTGTTCTCCATGCAGCAATGAGTGATAGTGAACCTGAGTTGCATGTTTCGTCGCCCACTTGGGTGCCACCTCCAGTCGATGTCGAATGGCACGACAGTTGGGATGGTTTCAATGCGTACATTGTACAGCATCAAACGCAACCACACCAGATCTTCCGCCAACGCACATCGACGTCGGTAGTGAAGTGCAACCGCGAGATCATGGAGCGTGCGGCGAGTCGCGCTGCTGAGGTTCGACTTGGGCAACAAGGAGGTGATGATGGCGACGTTAGCGACGAAGCTGAACGCTTAATTCCGGAGATTTTTAGCAACTTCTGGATTAAGTGTGCACTCATAACTGGAATCGGAAGAGTCGAGGGAAAGGGATCCTGAAGAGTTACTTCGAAAAGAGCACGGAATGCAAGGCGAACATCAAACCCGCAGTTTCATGGAATGGGGCGAAGCCGTTCAAAATTTTATGGTGATGGTCACTGCTTGTGGTGTTGAGCATAACCACAAGGTGTCAAAAGTAATTTACGAGAGCCATGCTTAAAATAGCCGTGTGGATAACTCTGCTCTTCTTGCCTTCGTCGACGAGCTCCAGGCTGTAGGATCGAAACCGAAGTTGATCATGCAGTACCTTCGAAAGAAGACAGGTGCACTTACAAGCTTTTCTATTGTTTTCACACGTTTTTCTAATATTTACCTAGTGAATGATGTAGGCAAAAACGTCATGTTACGGGATGTACACAACATGGTGGCGAAAATGAAAGAGAAACGAAAGGGGGTGCTACCGTTGAGAAGCGGTTAGAGACCGTTTTGCGAGCTGTGTGTGAGAGTCGAGGAAATCGCGCGTCCGTGTTCATTGGCGATGCAAAGACCACACAAATAATCACCCTTCAGACAAGACAGATGCGACGAACGAAAGTGCGGAGTACCTGACAGATACAATCCGATCCTCCAAAATTCACAACTCTTCGTGGGAGAAGGTCAAGGTAATAGTCGTCGACAATGACATGGGCGAGCTTGGGTTGCTGGAGGACGAATTTTCGGGTGTGAAATGATTCATTTCCATCTTAAGAAGTATATTCGTGCGGAAATGGTATGGAGGACCCTCGAGCTTCAACAAAGACCAAGTGGAGGATGCTGTTGACATGATGAGACTTGCTGCTTCCCTAAAGGAGTACATCAAATATCTGAAGTACATGTACTTCCTGCTGGATAGAGTTCAACTTCTAGACAGCGACACTATTCCAGAGCCTAAGCACCCTTTTCTGGAGTATTTCATGAGAAATTGGGACTCTACGAAGGAACGATGGGTGTTGTACGCGCGTTCCGATGTACCCCATCTGGGAAATCACACAAACAACAGGTGCAATGTCTTTCAGAATGCTGCTTCTAATTTTGTACTGACCTTAAGTCTCTACTACGTTTGCCACAGACTGGAATCATCATGGGGTCACATCAAGGATATTTAAGGGTAGATATGGTGTTGGACGAATGCGTCGATGCTTTGATGTTCTTACAAGCTGTTGCCGAGATGTACGCCAAGAAGATACTGATGTGCTACGAAGGTGCAGATGAAGAATTGAGAATTCTTGCCCGTGATGTAAGTCCATATGCGTACCGGCTAATTGAGCAGCAGTACTGGTTGTCCAAGTTTAAAAGAACCCATTACAATATAAAGGAGCTGCAACCAAGTCTGCTCCTTCTTACCGGAGACAATTCTACAAGTGTACATCGCGTGGATACTTCGGTACGTGGAACACTGTAACTTTATCTGTAACGGTTATCTGATGTATTATGTTGATTGAGGTGTCTTTAGCGATACCAATGCTCGTGTGTATTCATGCAAATAATGCTTTTACAATGCCGCCAGGTCATGTACTGGCGTCTAATGAACGACGAAACCGCTATTCCTATTCGCAACATCGCGTCTCGGTGACAGTTGACGTGTAAATTAAATCAACCAGCCGCCGAAGAAGATACCACAGACACTAACTTTGCGTACAAGGCTTTTCAAATCCGCGATTCTGCAAAGACAGCTAGGGATCATAGAGCGCTGAACGGGACCACAAAATACAAGCACGCTCTCGAACGTGAAACGAGTATTGTCGATATCACGAGCAGAAATGGAACTCGCGTTTTTGGAGAAATGATGGTAGCGCTGGGGAAATATGAGGAAGCGATCAAGGATGGGGTAGCTCTGTTCGTTGGTCGTGCAGACAACAGCATTGGGCCACTGTCGCAGATGTCTTCGCTGTCGCTTTCGTTCGAGAACGATAATTCTACATACGACGATACCACAAGTCTTCGGGATGTTTTAAAGAGTGACCATTGTGCTGTATCCTTAGTCGAGCAAGCCCCGACGCAGCCTGCAGAGATTCCTAAGGAAACCGAACCACATCTAGTTACAGAGCAGAAAGTGTTGGGTACTTCTGGAGAACCTGCAACCACACTGGATGCGTCTACTGTATCTCCAGCCACCGAGCAAGTATCGGGTACGTCTATTGTACATCCAGTCGCCGAGCAAGATGTATTGGATACTTCTACTGTGCCGTCCGTTACAGGATTAATAAATGGGGATCCGCATGATGAAAATGGCAGAAATTCGAGTACAACCAAGCGGGACCATCCCAGTAGTTCGTCTGACTCATCTACATCATTCATCGTATCTAAGAGCACCAAAGGCAGAGGACGCCCAAAGCTGAGAAAGAAGCTAGGGAAAGCCGAGAAGCGACAAGGTGTCGCCCGCGGTAAGGATACTGCGTCACGACTCGTATAAGACACATTGGTGCTGTACGGAACATCGTAAAGTTTCTGGACAGCAACTATACGTGCGAAGCTGCGGAACGGATATTACCCACGCTCAGTATCCGGGAAGTTCCTAAGTCCAAAAAGGTGATCCCGGAACTTTACACGGACGGCAAGTGTACTACTGATATTTGGTTTGTCTTATCTCGCGAGTTCGTGGAAAAGGCTCAAATGGCAATCAGGGGGTTCTGGAAGGCTCCTTTCAGTTGACTGTGAAGACGACAGCGTCGGCGTACGTGTGTCACGTTTTTGAATCGTTATGCTTAAAGATATCAAGGCAATGGATCGGTGGCACGCGTGCATGAAGCTTCTAACGCAAACAGAGGAGGCTATGAATTGGTCCGTAAACATCAACTTTAAGCGTAACACAATTCCAGAGGAACTTGCTGACTGAGTGCTACGGAACCAAAAGAACGTGAAAATACAATCAAGTAGATTTTGCTTCGAGGCGGACGCATGACATCGTTTGGCAGTGGCCCTACTGATATTTTTTGGGAGTCAATGGCTTGACGACAATTGTATGGGGCACGGAATTGCGCGGCTACATTGTGAACATCCTGGCGTTGGCGTTGTCAACCCGCTCTTCCTGCGTTTCCAGCTCCGAGAGCAGCAGATTAAGGCTATCAACACCGGCAACCCGTTCGCAGAAACAAACAAGATAGTGTTGACACCCTTGCATATCGACACAACCACTGGTGTGGTACTGTGCTCGATTTTCGGAAAGAGACTCGTGGAATTACGCTCTTTGACCCGCTTCAAGCGTCGATGTCAAAGTACTTTGAACCAACTGAAAAGAAACTTTGGAGAGATATGTACTGCTCTGACAACCGAGCAAGAAATCCGTTCACGCCAGCCAGATGGATCAAGTTGCGGTGTTGCTGTCCTTAGGGTTTTCGAGTGCTACCTCAGCGGAGTTCCACTGCCAGCCAAACCAACCTTACCGCTCACACGATTGATTCTTAAGGCTAAATGCTGAAATGTCTGATGTAAATAGAGTTAGTTTTACAAAAAAAAACTCATGTTCATTAATGCTTCGCGTTATCGGTGTGGCTATCCTCGTTACTCAGTGCCTGGTTCTCCGCCTTATCGTTTAAGCTACCGCGTTGACGCGTTTCTTGTGCTCGTGAAACTCGCGCTTAATTCGACAAAGCTGGTTTTCTGGCCGTCCAACACGTTGGACATTTCCGAGGACTTCCCCCTCTCGCTCGACATACGCAACCTTTCGTGATGACCCGTGGGAGGACAGTCCGCCCACAAGTAAGCCAAGTCTTGTGTACCTTCAAACAACACACCGCTACAACGAGTCACATTCATGCAACATGCATGATTGAGTCTACCTATCTCGTTTAAGTCCGATATTGTTCCTTGTAAACTCGAATCAAAAAACAAGTACTAGACGAGCATGCTGTCCGTCCGTCCGTCCGTCTGTCACGCAAAACGGTGATCGCTGAACGCGATTTCATTGGCTGAAACGTTTTTTTTTGTGGTTTACCTAAATTACTTGGTATACATTAGCCCTTGCATAAGTCTTCGCTGCCGAGCGAAGCGAAGGCGGCCCCAGTTAGCTGTCTTTCCGCCCCCCCCCCCCCCCCACACCCGCTACCGGTGCGCAGTGAAGGTATTTACGTCCTTGGTATTACATTCACCTCCTACTTAGAAACAAATGCACCATCATGTAACAATACGAATACTATACTGCATTATATTTTTTTAAATATTTAAAGCGACAAAACTATAAATTTAAATATTTATTTGGCTTGATTTAATTGGCTAGATAGTAAATTATTTGCAATTTCAATCTTTTCAATGAACCTACCAGGACCCTACGACTGCCCGACGTGTGGGGCGCGGATCGTGCCGCCATCGATCACCCTGAACGGCGGACGACAACTTGGCACCTGTGCCTGTTGCAAGGTGGGCCTGCCGTGGACCAGCTTCGCAAAGGAAGGAGCCCGATCGGGCGCCAGGCGGTGCCTAAAGTGCGCCTGCGGACCGAATTCTCGCGCCTTTTGGCATCGCGCGGTGCCACCACCCCAGCGACCGCCATCACCGCCGCTGACAAAGCTGCAGCGACGGGCTGAAAGTGCGGCCCATGTGGCCACGGCGATGGGTCCACCTCCACAGCCAGCACTCCCCCCGCGCGAGGACCGTGAGAAGAAGCGTCGTCGTCGCCGCCGCGGCTTGAACCCACGTTACCGCGCCAAGCGCGCCAAAAAAGACGAAGAATAGGCTCATAATACAGTTCGTTGATTGGTTGAAATTGTAATTTTGGTCACTATTGCGATTTTGATAATTTGAGTCACTTTTCCATGATTTGATAGACTCAAACGGCGTATTGTGATTTACATAATTTAAGTGGACAACATTAGGCACCACGTAGGCGTTGTTTTCAAAGTGGCGGTGGGGCAACATGGACAACAAATGTGTCCATGACCCAAATAACAGTTGCGTAAAAATTAAACGACCAGCTTATTCCAGAAGGGTTAGTATGGAGAGCATAGTAAAAGAACCGCTTTAACAGGAATATGATTACATAACACGTCAAAGTAAGTTGTTATGGTATGAATGATATAATTAGGGATACACTAGGTAAAGTAACGACACGCGCGGCATAGCATCGCCTAAGGTGAAGAGAACAAGTAAACAAGGTACAGTACTGAATGTGGGCACGAGTGCCACGATGACATTGATATGGTCAGAAGATTGGTTAACTATTGGAGCGCAGCTGAGGGTGCTCTACGTGGTAGTGACATAAACTACAGAGCGAGAAAGACACACGAAAATAGAGAGCGATGCGCAAGCTGGAATAGTGATAAACACACCGACGAATATCTTTAGCATGAAACATGCATAGCTAGAGATGAATGTATAGCTAGATAGAGACACGGAACAACGGCGCATCTATGATGCGTTTGTCACGAATTTCTCGCGATTTCCTGCGAGTTTCTATCTGTGGATTTGGAGGAGGACGACCAATAGTACGTGATACTTTCCATGCTCATCGTGAGGATAAAGTTAAGGCGTTAGTAGACTACCCAGAGTTGGAAGCTCCTGATGGGGTGTATACAAAAACTGATGCACAACCTACACGGGGAAGCGTGAGTAACCCTTTATGTTGGGCATTGGAGAATGGGCATGTGAGAAGGATAGCGATCAAGGCGTGCAAGTTTCAAATAGGAAAAATCCAAAACGTTAGTAAGTTTTGGTTAGTGTCAGTTTTTATTCTTTACAGTGTTTTGTGGTTAAAATCTGTTTCAAAGGTTTAAACGCATTAAAAGACGTAAAGAATCGATTTTACCCGCCGAAGCGTAGCGAAGGCGGGTGGCCCTCCCACTGCGACAAAACATAAAACCACCGCCGCGTAGCGGCGGCGCTTGGCTAGTTAAAAATATTGTAACAGCACCAAGCACCATTTGCACTGTGCGTCTGCGGCAGTGGCAACCTGAAGTTGACGGAGGCGTTGGAGTCCCCCCACGCGACTCGTGACGGACGTGGCGACGCAATGGCTGGCTTCTATGGACGAGATGCGGGACGAGGAGGCTGCACCAGGCAGGACATCGCCCAAAACCCAAATGGAGAAGAGCAAAGTCCCATTTCACCCAGTGCAGACTCCATTTCTGTGTGCAAAAAGCGTGGGTTAAAGGACGAAGAGAGAGATGAAGAAGTGCAAAAGAAAAGACCCAAGCGGAAGTTCCGCAAGTCGACAATCAACGTGCGCAAGGTGAGAAAATTGTGATAATCGAAGGAACGGGGTAATGATGTTTTTTTAATGTAGTTATTGCTGTGGTTTTATAGGAGGAGAAGGCACATTTATTGGAAGAGCTAAGCGGAATTGCATACCAAGATGGAGGAGATCAAAGCTCGAGCATTTGTCACGTGTGTTGGTGTCGAAGCACGGACACCTAGCGAGATGCAGAGTGCTAACAGGGTACTGAGACGGGCGATCCAAAAGCAACAACTGGAATATACCAAGATTCACGCGCTGATGTCGGAGTACTATTTATTTGTAAGTTATTTCGAGTTTTTTTAAGGGATGACCGAAAGTGATTTATTTTTTAACCCCCTCCCTTCTTCCGCATTCCAGAATTCGCCGGCTCGAGGGAAGATGAAGACGCTTACCTGTGCGATTGTTGGTGTAGCTGGAAGTGCTTTCCCTGTGGATATTGATGCGAACAAGCTGGTAGGCCACTTGAAGGACGCAATCAAGGAGAAGAAGATGTATCAGTTTCCTGCCGACGAGTTGCAGCTCTTCCTTGCGAAGAAGGCGGACGGCGCGTGGCTCTCATCGAAGGATCCTGAGGTGATCTCTATGCGAAGCGGGGATATTCCTGAGCAAGTTAAGACACTGATGAACGTGGAAGTGGACCCAACAGACGATATTGAAGACGTATTCGAAGGTGCTCCGACGAAGAAGACCGTTCACGTGCTGGTGGTGGTTCCATTGTCTACGGGAGAAGATGTCGCGTTGAGCGCGAAGGACTTATGCACTGTGGATCCTGATGTTCAATTGAATTTGTGGAAGTCAGTTGTTAGAGTTTCTTCGGAACATGTGTGCTCAGGAACGGCGCTGATTGTGGACCAAACCCCGACACACTTGTATCTTATGACGAACTTGCACTTGTGGACAGACGCTACATTCTCGAAGTACTTGAGCGCCGACTTCAAGCATGAAATCAGACGGTATAAGAGACTTTACCCCACAAGGAAAACAAGTGGAGAGAAACGAAAAAAAGCTGCGAAGAACGCTGATGTTGCAATACAGCAGCCTCGTAAATCTGCAGCGATGAACAAAAACACACCAGTTGTGTCAGACAAGCCTCAAGTTGTGGTGGAACAACTCCTTCCTGATACGACGAAGCCGGAAGAAGTTTACCGAATCAGCCTCGACAGAGACGCATGCTGGCGTAGTTCGGCAGCGTTCGACTTTGCAATCTTCGAAGTTGCTGTGCCACGAGATAACGAACTCGTTCGATGTAAGATGTCCCTTAAAGTGTATGACACAATGAGTGTGGACGTGCTCGGATTCCCTGGCGCACTTCAAGACCAACATTTTGATCACGATTACGCCATCATTCCAGCTAATATCACCGGTTGGAGCGGAAACCTCTCATTTTTGTCAGCTCCTGGTCTAGCTGGAAGCGCGATTGTGTGCACCAAAAGGGGGGTACCAGTGGGATATATGGGTGGTGGACTGGATGGCTCAGCGAAGAACGAGCAGTACCAATCCTATTGCTTCACATTTCAAGGAGTAATCCCCGAATTACCGTCTTCGTTGCCGCCTGATCCCGAAGGTGAAACAAAGGATGAGCTATAGTATGTATAGCGCCGGTGGTAAGTGAATGCGAGTTGCTATGGTGATCGTGGACGAAAGAAATAAGCTTCTTTTGCGTAACACTTGTCTTGCTAATTAATGCTTACTCCTGATGATTATATACTTAGTAAGGAGAGATCACTTATTCACACGAACAATACCAACTCAACAAGGAGCTCATTAAAGCACTACAAGCCGCATGCGCGAAGCGGGGTTGTCCTCTACGATGATAGTAATAGAAAACACATACCGAATTTGGTAGTAAAAACAAATGGTTCGAATTCAGTTTTTTTTTATCTTTCAACCCAATAAAAAAGGTGATTTAACTTAACTTTTTTACAATTCGTCTACTTGGGTGCCTTTACAGTTGCACGATCTAATGTCTACGAACGATGAAAATTTTGAAATCAACTGCAAATAAAATACCGAAAATTACCGTGCTGATTTGTGATCTATCACTGTACGTGCCTGGAGGCACTCGTACATGTATCATGCGGTTATTAATACTGTACCGTATCATATTAATAATCAACTGTGAAATTTCACCAACAAAAAATTCAAGTATAAATGTAAAAGCCACGTTATTAATAATCTAATAAAGGCTTGTCATGGCCTGTCGCTCACATCAAGTATGACGCTGCAAGGATAAAGTAAAATCGACACGGTCATCCGGGAAACGGATCCCTTGTAGAGATCTCACACGGTTCAAGCATACTTGGAGCCTCCGAGTCGGAAGGGCCTGCAGAGACCGAACACTCCTTGAACCGAAGAACATGTACACATATTTTATACGGCACGTCATGGAAATACCGCCAATGTTCATTCGTACATGTACCGTGTGTTAAAATGCACATTGCACAACGAGTTGCTTTCAAAGTACCGATGCAGCTGGTGGCTTTTGTTGCGAGGATTCCAGTTGGCATGAAACGAGAGACCGTGCTGAAAACCTGTCGTCACACTAGCGGTAGCAGCAATCCGGGCTGATGAGCTGCATGTCATGCAATTGCATGATGGATCACTATCCTGTGATGATCCAATTGCACTCGCTCAATCCTGACAGCTTTGCTTTCTTCTTCATCCTTTACACTTGCAGCTGGATGGATAAATAGCATCCCCATTAATCGGATCAGCGGCACGCGACCGCTTAACACCACTGCATTGCTGTCCGTCCAAGACACACGCGTTGGCATTATCAAATTTGCAGTCGACGACAACAACCAACAGGCAGATCAGTTCGGCAATGAAGACGATTGCTCTCACCACCGCAGGAGCTGCTCTCTTGACATCGATCCCCTCCGTTTCGGGTCACGGTTACATTGTGGACCCTGCTGCTCAGTGGACTCAGGGATACCCGTCCAACGGATACGGTAGTACTATTGACAACAAGATTTTCGGCGAAGTCGACGGAGGGAAGTACGGCTACGGTCCCAATGGCAGCGTGAACATCATCAAGGAGAAGCTGTCTACCACCGGAGGGGGGTCGCTGAAAGCCCTCATCTCCAAGAACCAGAAGCTCTACAACGACAAGGTTGACCCTGAATGCGGTCTCACAGCGTTTAAGGATTCGGCTCGCTCGAAGCTGCCGGCGTCGCAGCTGGAGTTTACCGGTTTCACTCACCCCGGTCCGTGCGAAGTCTGGTGCGACGACACCAAGGTGCTGTTCGACTATAACTGTCAGGCAAAGTACCCGGACATCCCCGCTAAGATTCCTTACGATAAGTCCAAGTGCTCGGGTGCTAACCGCTTGACGATCCACTGGATCGCTGTGCATGGCGAACCGTGGCAGGTATACACTGACTGTGTGTACCTGGAGGGCGGGTCTGGTGGTGCTGCGACGCCTTCTTCCGGTGGAGGTGGTGCCTCGACTGTTGACACTGGCTCCGAGTCGAGTTCGACAGAAACTACTACTACTGGTCCGCCTTCAAATGCGTCCCCGTCAACTAACTCGAGCCCATCCACTAATGCGTCTCCTTCGACGAACACTAGCCCGTCCACTAACTCATCCCCTTCCATCAGTACGACTAGCACAGCCACAACTGCCCCTAGCACTACGACGACGGAGGAAACGGGCAATGAGGCTGAAGCTCCCTCAGCCCCCAGCACGAAGTGCGCTCGCCGTCAGTAGGCATGTAACTCCGTCGCTGACTGTCCAGTAAATACAGCATCCATGTTGTCCAGTACAAATACAGCACGTACTACGTCGTTGTGTATTTGCAACGTCGTGTATCCAACATCTTTGAACCTTTCTATCTGTCCTGATAAGAGTGTGGCGGCTGTAGAGGTCCAAGACTTGGACAAGTGAGCCGGTAAGTTATTGAGAGGATCTCGGATAGGTTATCAAGCATTTCCGCACAGTTAAACAACTCTACTGCAACGTAATACCTGTAGTATTGTACAATTTGAACTGGCCGATCTCTGGCTTGCTCAAAGACATTTACACAAGTTATGTCTCCGTGGTTGCAACTGCAGCTACAAGTATCGGTACTGTACGTGAACGGTACGCTCCCGTCGCGAAGAGCTCACGAAAAGCTAGCATCCCAGTTTAAGTTGTAATGCTGGGAGGTAGCTCGAGTGTGACGCGCTCGCGAGTCTTGTTGTTTCGTCAACGGAGCGATTCGAATCGACGTTTTGGAACATTGAAGCGGCCATTTCACTTGCGTTCACTATGGTTGGGGCGACAAAAAAGCCCCTTGCGCGTGTGCCCGGCACCAACGACGGGCTATCCTCGTGCACGCAAGCGCTCACAACTTAATTGAGACCGAGCCACCGAATCGAAATGCAGGCTACCGTCCTCGAGGGCAAGACTGCCAGTGCATTGGCTTGTGACAATCCCACCGACCTCCAGACGTCAAAACTAATCGAATCTCACGGTCACCCAGGCATGTTGCGGCTCAACTACCTGCGCAAGATGCTGATGTATACGCTTCTGTGTCTGCTGGTCAAAGCAGTAGCTGCAAACCCGTGTTTCGGATTCGCCATGCAGTACTGCCAGTTACGAATGCCCAACGCGTTGGTGGTGTTCGCCAAGGCCTTCCGCTGGAATCAGCCGTCAGAGGCATTGTTCTTCTCGTTCATCTAAGCTGGTGACCGCCAACTTCAACGTATGCTCGAGGCCAGGCAGAGGAGGATTATTTACCTATTTCACGAACTACTATAACAACTGATCAATAAATATATACTGGAGTAGTTTTTGTGTCCAAGTGAGTAGCTTGGTAACACGAGTTGGCAGCACCGCCAGACTCGCTGTTACTTCAGCCCGATTAATAATTGCTGTGAGTCACTAACATGTGCCTGTTGTAAGCGTCATCATGTTAGCGTCCGTTAACTTCAGCCTTCGTTCGCAATTTGATATCGTCATGATTGACGACTAATTCTGCTTGACGTGCGCTCGACAGGACAACTCACCTTCAAGGGCTGCAGCACCCCGATAACCACAGCAAGGATCCGTGAAGTCAGGTGTGGTGTAACACCACCACTGGTGTTCGACTGTGGGCATCGGCGTGCCCAGCCCAGCCGCTGTGCAGGCCTGGCTGTCCCATGCTCTGTATGCAAAATCAAAGCGGTCGTTATTTTGCATATCCTTGCATATTCGTTAGTATAAATACCTTTTTCTGATGTATTACAACCTTCTAGATCAAATATAATAGCTACCATCTGTCCGACGGCGAGAGCGCAAAACGAGAGCTATCCCCACGATTCACGACCCAGCTCTCCCACTGGCCGCGTCAGCGCCTCCGCTCGAGGAGCTCCATTCCCACTCCTGCTCCGTGTTCCTCACCACGCTCGCTATCATCGCAGAACATGGGTGAATCTCCTGTCTCGAAGCCGCAGCGCACGCCGCTGCCAGCGCTGAGTATCGTGGTGGACTCGTCCGTTGACATGGAAGAGGTGCAGGGCCCAGCTACCCATGACCACATCGTGGCGCTGGAGAAGGAGGAGCTCGAAGAAGAGAAGCACGAAGAGAGGAGCAACGCTCAGTCGGCCATGAAGAAGCTGCAGCTGGCGTGTCTCTGCTCCTTCGTCTTCATGTGCGTGCAGTTCGCGGGGGGCTACTACGCTGACAGTCTCGCCATCATGACGGACGCGGCTCATTTGCTGTCGGACGTCGCGGGTTTCCTTGTGTCGCTCTTTGCAATGTATTTGGGGCAGTTACCAGCATCCGCCACGATGCCGTTCGGCTACCACAGAGCGGAGGTCATTGGTGCACTACTTAGTGTACTGTTGATCTGGGTGTTAGCAATTGGGCTCATGTTCACTGCAGTGAGGAGGATAATCGACCAAGGAAAACCGGACGCGGAGCAGACTGTGGATGGCAAGGCGATGTTCCTAGTTGCAGTGTTTGGATTGGGAATTAATCTAGTGCTGATGAAGATTCTGGGCCACGGACACAGTCACGGTGGACATGGACACAGTCATGGAGGCCACGGCCACAGCCACGGAGGCCACGGCCACAGTCACGGACATGTTGAGGAGAAGAGTGGTGTTGAACAAAGCCCGAGCATGCAAGATCTGGCGCGGACGCCAATGTCAGCGATGGCACTGATTGACGGTGTGGAAGAGCCTTCTGCGTGTGCATCGGAGGGGCTGGCATCGAAGTCGTCGGTGTTTGAGAACATCAACGTCCGTGCTGCATACATCCATGCCCTCGGTGACTTCGTGCAGAGTGTCGGTGTGTGTCTCGCAGGTGGATTGATCTGGTACAACCCGTCGTGGCAAATGGCGGACCCGATCACCACCATCCTGTTCTCATTCCTGGTGCTTGGTACGACCATCGGAGTGCTCACACGTAGTGTGCACATTCTCATGGAAGGCGCTCCACCGGATCTGGACCTTCGCGTGGTTGAGAAGCGTATTCGATCTCTTGCGTGTGTTTACGACGTTCATGACCTGCACATTTGGATGATCACGGACGGCCATTACGCCGCTAGTGTCCATATCCTGCCTAATGGGGAGCCTCGTGCTGCACTTCGAGCAACGCAACGAGTGCTGGCATCGCTAGGTGTACGCCGACAAACTGTTCAGGTGGAAGACCCGACTGACCGCGACTGGAACGAGGACCTTTACTGCAATTGGACGTCGTACTCGAACTTCGCGGTGGAGGCAGAAAGCAAGATGTCGGTGCCTCGTGCTGGAACCAAGAAGGCTGCATTCGAACCTCTTCCTGGCGCAACATCAGACTAGATGTACTTAGCAGCAATGTTATTTAATGCAAGATACCTGTACCTTGTCGTGCCGCTAGCAGTTGAGTTTCTAAAGAGCTGGGATATCTACAGGAACCAGTCGCCCACACACCTAGAGCTTCACTGGTGTGGCAGCCTCAGGCTCTTCTACAGTCTTCTTGGGCTCAGTTTCGGAACTTGCAGCCTTCACGGGGGATTTCTCCTTTGGTTCTACCACTGGAGCCGCATCGGTAGTAGGAGCAGCAACCTTGACGTCTTGAACTTCCTCCTGCTTAGACTCCGCCGCGACTTCTACCTTGGTCTCCGGTGCAGCTTCGACCTTCGGCTCGGCCTTGGGCTCCGCACGTTTTGGCTCCATCTTTGACTTCAAGAACTCCATTAGGCGGAAGCCAGGCGTGGCATGATGATCCTTGGAGATCTCACGCACAATATCCTTGATAGACAGAATACCAGCAAGTTCCTTCTCGCGGTCTTGACGCATGACACCGATCACAGGAAAGTGGCGGCAGTTCGAGGTGGCAGCCAGGTCCCAGCACTTCTCCAATGGGTCCTCAATCTGAAGTACCGAGGCCACAGGAGACATCATCTCCGTCACAAGCAGCTTCGTCGGATCTTTCACCTCGAAAAGAACCTTGCGAATGTAGTCACGTTCCGTGAAGATACCGAGCACGCGCTGCTCCTTATCCACGATCAAGACAGCGCCGAAGTCACGCTTTGCCATCTCCTCAACTGCTTCCGCTACGGTAACATTATCTTCCGGTCGCGTATTCAGAATAAGCTTGATGTTCTTGTGTTTTTTCTTGAGCAACGTCGCCGCGGTCACAACCGGGGTCGATGGAGTCGCAGTCGCAGCATCAGCCGCTGCCACTGCCTCGGGCGTCTCAGAGTCATTATTCTCAGTCTTCGAGATCGCAGCTGTCGTGTCCTCACTAGGTTTCGTCTCCTTCGGCGTGTCTGCCTTCTTCTCACCAGTTATCTCCACCGAAGTTTCCTCCTGCACTGCCGCCGCCTGGCTTTTCGATGCCTCAAACTCTGCGTAGGCACGCACAATATCCGTGATCGACAGTACGCAGCGCATGTCTTCTTCCTGTACAGATCCACGTTTCACAGCGCTCGTCATATCTCCATTCACCACTGCCAAATGGCGGATATTTTCCTTCGTCATCGTCGCCAGAGCACTAAAACCAATACTCAGTTAGAAAAAAACCACTTCGTACACAAGAGAATCTTTTTAACATCGACGTACTCGATAACGGTGGTGCTGGGATGGATGCACATGATGTGCGAAGACATGACATCGTGCACCAGTTTCTCTTCCGTCATGACAGTACGGGGAGAGATCTTTTTCAAGATGTCTCTCTCCGTTACAATACCCACAATCCCTTCCTTAGCCTCTGTCACAATGAGTGAGCCGATATTGCGCTCCACCATCGTCAACACGGCGTCGTGCACCGTCTCCTACAATTTCACCCAACAACTTCCATCAGTCACGTTTCATAGTACTCCTAATAAAGGGTTCTGCTCCTCACAGTGCCGGCAATACTCTCCCACTCCTCGAAGTCGAACAACGCCTTGTTGGTGGCCAGCTCCTGCTCGCGCGCATTCAACACATCGGCGATAGTCAACACCTTGGCGTCTTCAGCTCCGATGGTACCCAGGTCGATCTTCACATTGTCCGCGGGATCAGACTCAGCCAGAACATCTGATACCGCCGCAGCAACAGGATCTGATTCCTTCGGTTTGGTCGTCACCGGTGTCGGTGTAGACGAATTCCAACGCGCGCAGGAGGCTGCCAACAGCTGGCGACGAGCGAGAACACTGCGAGAGGGGGCAGACAAGGCCAGCGCACTGGACGACGCGCGCACCAAGGCCCCACGCGCTCGAAGCACTCGTGAGATCATAATGAGCAGGTGATCTTCGTCCTAGAGCGTCAGATGGATTATGTGGGATAACCGTAGCCACAACGGTTATACCGACAAAACTGGTTCAAATCGTAGTATTAGTATTGTACTAATGTAGTAATTCAGTACTTCCGAGTTTTCACATATTAATACTATGCATTTCATAGTACTACGTGTAGTACTTTGATGGTGACAATCACTCTGAAAAAGGTGGACCACACAAATGATAAGTAGCTAGAATGACGTTATGTTACGTGCTATTTAACTTCAACTTGTTGAAGCGGATGTTGCCTTTGCTCCAGTGATCATCTCCGGCCAAGA
The DNA here is from genome assembly GCA_030324255.1 of Phytophthora capsici. NCBI lineage: Eukaryota > Oomycota > Peronosporomycetes > Peronosporales > Peronosporaceae > Phytophthora > Phytophthora capsici. The sequence goes on from CM059354.1 coordinate 1,549,700, forward strand.
AGTCCCCACGTACGATCTTACTGCGCTCCATAACGCGACCAAGACGTTCCCATTTCACGTAGATGCCTTCGACTAGTCCATCGTAGAACTTTGATTGTTGGTGTACCATTGCTACGAGTTCATCTCGACCAGGTAAAAGTCGACCTTCCCAGACCTTTGGCACGAGTTCGATAGCAGTTTTTTCTTCGCATGAAGCTGCAGTGAGTGCTAACAACTCTTGGAGAGATGATCGGTCCCAGAACTGCCCAGTCTCACGGTCATACAAGTCAAAAGCATAGAAGAGACTCCCTAGCTCACAGTACGGGATGGAATGAGTCGCTGCCAGCCACTCGCCGTACAGAATGAACCGACCTGGAAACAAGGAATCCCGGTGCAAGATTTCATACAGAGTTGCTCGGTGCGTGCTCAGAAAACTGTCCAGGTCTCGGAACTGCCGATGAGTCTGGGAATCGATGGAGTGCGAACGATTCTGCACCACGAGAGCTCCATCAGGTGACAGCGAGATGCCCATGTTTGCGCCGTCCATTTTCTCCGTGATGACTATAGTGGTGTCCTCGTTGACTGGGAGCGATACACTGCCATAGTTACTGATCAAATCGTCCACGGTTGCAGCTCCCAGATCGATGAGGTGAGGCGTTCGGGGGAATTTGAGAAGCGGCAGTGGAGGAGAGAGCATATCCACCAACTCAAGAGCAGCTTCGACGGATGTGATACGCACTATCGTCTCGAAACCTTCACTTAGCTCCGGAAACTCGAACGTGCTGGAGTGTTGGCGAACTGCGAAGCCTACCCGACGTCCTGGGGGAAGTGTAGGATGATCGGCACGTTGCATCGCACGCATTTCACAGAGTTTCGTTGGGATGTCGAACACAACAACCGTGGCATGTTGACTCCATGTAGCTGCGAGCTTCAGGAACTTCTTGCGATCTTCAGCTACACCGTTGCATCGGTCTAGGATTGCCCGTCGGATACTTCCCTGGCCAATACTCCTTTCGCAGCTTTTGCGGCCGATCTCATCGCTGTGAATCTCAGTCCAAGGCTGATAGAGGGCATTGTTAGCTCGAATAGAGGTAGGCGCAGCACGTGCGGCAATGATCCGCTTGCTTAGAGCTCGGCGGAATGAGCTTTTGCCCGAACCGGGAATTCCACAGAGTACAAGTAGATCTGTCGTCTCAACCGGCTTGCCAGTGATTTCAGGTCGGCTCGGCAGTGGCTGGACTGAATCGGGCGGGAAAACGCCTCGTCGCTTCCAGAGGAGCGAGCAATAGTCGTGTACAGCGTCTTCCTGCTCTTTGGTCTCAATGCTTCCAGGTCGCATAGATCGTAGGGCTTGTATAGCTTCTGCTGCTGACATCACTGGTAGAGACCATTCTTCAGTAGATTTATCGTCATTTTGGAGATCAGGAGGTGATCGAAAGCCAAAAGCTACCAAATAGCAAGCCACCATGACACCAGCGCGACCTTTTCCCCCTCCACAATGTACGAGAACAGGCGTTCTTAGCGGTGAGGAAGAACAGCACAACCGCATGAACATGTCGATTTGTGGGATGCTGGGAGCTTTGTAGTTGGCCACGGGCAGGAATGTGTTTGTGATATTCGGCAACCCGTCAAACCACGCGCTTGGTAGTGGTTCTTCTTCGGTCAGTGTGACAACATGTCGAATATGCAGCGAATAACAAAGACAGCGAATGTCTTCTCGATTTCTTGGCGTGGACATCGCAGCTAGTTGGAATGGAACAATCCAGCGCAAGAAGCGTGGAAGTGTGTACTCTTCCAGCACACCTCCTGTTGGGGTATAAGGCGTTGTAAGTCGTTCGCGAGAAGGAGACGAGCGAGGTACCCAGTCAATCGCTGTATTCTCTCGTATCGCCATCCACGTAGAAATACTCCACGGTCTACAAAGGAAGCTACGTAAATCAGGAAATATTTGCTCCATTTCTCCATCGACAAATACAGGACCCCACTCTGTCACCTTCGCACATTTCGAGAGCTGCAAAAAGCAATGCCTCCACAATGCTGAGTCGGGTCCGTTGCCATCCTCTCCATACAATCTTCTAGCCATACGATTAACTAAGTGTCCGTAACTGAGCATGGCGAGCTTCGGTCGACTTTGTAGTAATGCTGAATCAGCGAGACGCACCCACCCACGTGTAGTTTCCTCACCAAATTGTGAACACAATATCCTGGCGATCTCCAACACGCGATTCAGTTTGTTCTCCATCATCAATTGTCTGCTCAGCGCCTCCAGAGCAGGTTTACCCAGGAATTCCAGACACGTTCTATCCACCAGAGCGTCACTTGTCTTGTCAACATCGTGACGGTTGGTCGTTGACACAGACACGTGGAAATCCTTTAGTGGCAGTCCATACTTCGTGCGGAATGCCTGGGCTTTAGGCCACACACACACGACGAAGACCACAGCAGCAGCGTTAATAAAGTCTGTAGCCATCCCGTTCCCTCCACCCAAACCAATTGTGAAACAACGAGTCGATAACGTCTCCATTGCTTCCTGCAGCGCATCCGGACTTAGGCCCCGTAGCTCGTCTTTTGTCACTAGCGTCATGTGCCACTCGCCTTCTGGAAGAATGGTAAAGCGGGACTGTTCCTCATTGACAGAGTTTAGCTTCAGCATCGTTCGAATCTCCTCCTTCACGCAGGAATCGACAGCAAAGCAGAGCGCTAAGCACCCGCGATATCGCACAACCCGGTCTTGATTGTCCATGGTGACTGCTCCAGTTGAAATGTGACTCGCAGAATGATACATGTACCTTCGGACAGATGACCATCACTCACCAATTTGCAACTTGGCCTGCTCACGGCTGTTACTCTGCATAGACAAACGCGTCAATGTGGAATAGCACTTGACTACTGGTAGCTTTGCCTTGGCCTCGAAGCATGCATCCGTTGAATGTCTTCAATTATTGTTTCTCGTAGAATATTATTGTTGCTCTGATACAATTCCAATAAGTGTTTTAATAATTATTTGCTGCACCACCAAAACGCATAATTGACATCAAATATCACAAGTTTTTTGCTACTTCCCCCTCAATACTACATCGAATCGATTCTACAGGATATCAACTTTATCAATAAAACTTAATTCAAAGTCCAGAATGTCTGGACCAATGCTGCTCCGCACGTTGGCTCGCTCTGCTCTCCGTCGTCCGCTCTCGACCTCCCGCCCTTATCACTCGTCCACGTGGCTCCAATTGTCCAGTGCATCATCGGCCGTCTCTCACGCCCCCAAGAACAGTTCTTCTTCGCCCAATGACAGCCAAGTATTGACTCTTTTAGAGCATTCCATCGCGCAACGTCATCCAGCTCAAGCTCTGAGCCATTTGGAGCAGCTCCAGACACCTCCAGAGGTTTCAATACTGCAGAGACTGGCACTGCTTTTGGCTCGACAGAAGAAGAGTCGGGGTCATGCCTTAAGAGCTTTCGAGATACTACGTGGGGTATATCGTGCACCAGGGTTAAAACCTGATGACTACACGCAACTTGCGTCCATTTACGTGCTGGACGCGTGTCTTCGTTTCCGAATGCTGAATCACGCCATGGAGGTAAGGAATTATCAGCTTTTTTCATGCTTTTATCAACGTTATGTTTTTTTTTTCAGTTGTATGATGAAGCGTCGAACCAGGCGGTGGTGCTGGACTTACCGGCTTATGATGCACTGGTGTCGGCCTTGCTAGACGCTAACAGAGCTGAGGAAGCCACGGAGATCCTGAGAGAAGTTGTGAGCGGGGAGGAGGTGTGTCCCATGGAGCAGTCATTCCTTCCTGTGCTGGTGGAGCTGGTGAAAAGCAGAGAGTACGATGAAGCCACGGATTTAATGACGCAGGGACAGACTCGTGGCGTGGAATTTACCAGTGAAACGTTCCATCCACTGCTGGTACTAGCAGAGAAGGACACGGCTTCGACGGATTCACTCATTAAGTTTCTGTCGTTCGTGGAAGACTCGTGGGAGGACTACAAGGCGATCGATGACTTTGACCCTGAGGAAAACGACTTGGATGCTCCGGAAAACCCTTACCGTAGTTTCTAATGCTTCTTTGGAACGGCAGGTCGAATGGAAGCCACCAGAACATGAATACACGTTGACGTAGCATTTTGACCACGGCATGGAGCGTAGATTTATTGGAGAATTCGTGACGCTACACTCGGTCCAGCATTGAGTCTTAAAGATGAGCCCGTTCTTGCGCCTGGAACAAGTCGACCGACTTTAGGGACAGCGCGATTGGCTATGCCTGGTTTCCTGACCTCCGGTAATGAACGATGTGGGCCTGGAGCTGCATTGTTGTTGCTGTTATTACTGGGTGTTTTCGGTCTTCGATTCTGCACCTTGTTCTCAAGACACCCGGCTCGGGCTTGAAGCTTCGAGATCGCTCCTTCGTACAACGCCTCCATCTGCTGAATCTGCACAGTCAAGATGAGAATCTCTGGCGTTTTTCTCTTGTTGTAAGCTGAAACTTACCGCTTCTTTCGGCACAAACTCCGTCTCAATTTGATCCTGAAGCTTTTCTCGCTGAGACTCTCCGTCAATCATCTAACAAATTGTCAGAACTAGCCGCATAAGCTTGAAAAGGATCAAAAGCACAGTACCTTAGCGTGAACAGCTTTGAGTTCTTTCTCCAACGCAGTAACTTTAGCCAACGCAGCATCTCTTTCTCGCTCACGATCTCGCTCGTCCTGCACCAGTTCAGCAATTCGTTCCGTAGTATCTTCTTCAAGCTGGAAGTAGCGTAACTTGAACTCTTTGAGCTCCTGCAACGTATGCAGCACCTGCGTCTTCTCTCCTGCTAGTTCTCCTTCCACCTCGTGCCATTCCTGGGAAGCTTCATGGGCTAAGCGCTTGTACGTGTCAATCTGTCGATCACAGGCAGATTTCACCTGCGTCACATCTTGTGCGTGTCTTGCAACTAACTGCTGCAGCTCCATCTTCATTCGATCCACATCGTTCTCTTCACTTCCTCCTACACTCGAGTGTCGAGTTGCTGTTTGAGCAGCTTCCAGTTCAAATTCCAAGTGTTGCACCCTCAATAGAGCTTTGGTCAGTTTATCCTCTGCAATTGCAGCTCGATTTTTCTCGTCGCTGGCTGCTGCTTCGGCTTCCTGCAAGCGCTGCTGCTCTTCGTCCAAAGCTTGTCGCATTTCTTCATAAAGCGTACGGTAATCCAGTACAGACAACGCTGAACGGTGCGCTCGAACAGCAACTTGCATGGCTCGTTGGCCAAATTGAAGTGTCTGCAGTGTTTCTGGTGCCTCGGTTACCGCTGGAGTTATAGTCACCACTAAAGCAGTTTTTGCATTGCCTCCCAGACTGGACTGCAGCAACCGAGTGAGTTTACTGTCCCGATAAGGCACATGATAGCTCGTTTGGCTCTGTTGAGACTGTTTACTGAGTGCTGAGATGCAGTTTCCAAGCGCTGAAAGACTGAGGTTGATTGATTTCAATTCGTTGATATGTCGACCGTACACCCTCGCCTTCTTGACACGTTCCGAGCCTGCAAGGTCCACCAGATACAAGTTGCTCAAGCGAATGACAGGTTGGTTTGAGCTTGTGGACGCAAACTCCTTGCGCTCTACTCGAAGGATTAGAATCGCATGGCTCCGACTGGAATGCGCGTTCATTTCGGTACTGGAAACAGCTCGATTCGCGTTTCCCCTCTCCATGAGGTTCAAGCAGTCTTCCACATTAGCAACGTAAACAGCAGCAGCTCCATCTAGATACACGCCACGATCGGCATCTTCACGCACGAGGATGTTACTAGGTGACGTCTCTGGTTCAATCAAATCGAAGATCCGTTCGCAGTAGATCTGTACGTAACTCAACGCAACTGTGGTCTTTATACGTGAACGGGCCTTCTCTGCTTGGTCGAAGATGTCTTCTAGTGCTCGAGGGATCAGACCACGTTGGTCTCCATGCACTAAATCGCCAGGTCCGACCATCGTGTGAGTTTTACCAGTTGCAGTCTGACCGTAGGCTAAAATGGTGCCATTGTAGCCGGCCATCACGTCCTCTACTATCGGTTGAGCCACTTGGTCGTACACTGTTTGTTGGTCACAGGTTTCTGTCAGATTGGCGTCAAATTGGAACAACCGAGCTTCCCCGTGAGCTGCAGTGGGAGCCTGGAACGTGACACTGCGGCCATCCTGTTGCATCGTGACTGAAGGCGTCAGAGATCCAGTGATTCGATTGCCCTTTTCAGTAATGAACGTTGCTGGGTCGTCATCAGAACTCTCAGGTGAAGCATCAGTGGCTGGCTGCTGGTTGGTGTTGGCATCTAAGCGTTGGCCGTCCTCCCCAAAGTGCTGGCAATAGTCCTCGTAGCTCCAGCCGTCGCGTTCACGCTGTATTAAAGGTCTCAGACGGCAGAAAACCTTCACCCGCTCCACGGCTCGAGCCCCAGTCTTGGTGGTAGTAGAATCCATAAGAAACCTGATAGAAGGAAGCAAAGACTTGGGAGGGACTTGATGAAACGACTCTACTATTTCGAAAATGACCTGTCAAATTGAGGCTCAAGCGTTAGTATGAATACCCATACTCTTCCTTCACATTTTGAAGAACAATATATTGTGTGGTCATGCCACTCCGCTACATAAGCGGCATGTCCGTATCAAAGTACTCCGAGCACACCACGCTCACGCCTTTCAGTGCGTTGGTGTTGTCGATTTCAGTGGGAAAACTAACGTTTGCGGACGCCTTTACCACACTTGTTAGATCCATTTCTAGCCCGAACGTTTGCTTGTGTATGATGTCGTGCAGCAAGTCGATCACTTGCGCTTGACTCGTCAGTATCGTCTTCAATGTGCGGTGTGTCGTCTCAGACCGAAGTCTTGCTTGAAAATGGGTCTTAGCCAAGTTCATCCACACAGAATTTCCAGCAGTATCCGCCTCGGCTTGAGAGATACCTTTGTCCCACGTTTCCAGCTTGGCCCTCTTCTCCTCGAGCTCTTGCGCGTATTTCCGTAAGTACAAGAGCTCGGCTTTGTTGCGCTGCTGAAGCCTCGTGGACGAGCTCAGATTGGATCTCTTCCGCTTCGTGGCTCGAGGCTTGGGTTTCTTAGTGGTCTGGGAGCTTGAAGGTGCGATGTCGTTGGCGGTGGTAGAAGTGGAATCGGACAGCTCCGCTGTGTCAAGCATGTCAATGAACGCAAGAGCTTCCTTTAAAGACACCAGGCCTTCTTGTGCCATTGTTGTCGACGTCTGAAGTTCGCGAATGTGGTGAGCAGGTCTTTGTCAGACTATGCTGTATTTGTTCAAGGCTCACGTCACGACGAACAGAAGAAAGTGTTGGACACAACGTTGTACGAAACGGATGATGAATGGCATTGCCATCGTAATCACTTTTACCATACATACCGTCTCCACACACCGAAAACCTCCATTTTATCTAAAAATGTAAAAAAATGTCCAAGTAGCTCTTGTCGACCCACCATTCAGATTCAAAGCCTTCCCCGAGGATCTCCGTAATTCCCACAGGAGCATTGAGCTGTCCACTAAACGTGACACGCTGCTCAATAGCAGCACCTAATCCGGTGTTGTTGAACTCCTTGAAGTAGACATTCTCCGTTTTGTTGTCGTCGTTCCAAGTATCCCATCCCTTCGGGTTCACGACATCACCGAGCTCGCTGTTCTGCCACACAACGCGAGCGTAAGGACGCCACGGACGACCAAGGAAGGTCGAGCTGTTGCCACTGGAGCCAAACACACGCGCGCGGTTGAAAACGTACTCAGACTGGATGGTACTGTTGGTGTTACCGTTGGCAGTGATCCACCCACCTTCTCCGATAGTTTCAATATCGCAAGACTCGAACCATGCCATAGCTCGCATCCCAAAGATGAAGTCGATGGTCCCGCTGATGTGGGTCCGAGCGTAAAGCTGACGGCCTCTGTGGGCACACAAAGTGTCCTGAAACCCAGTGAAGCTGCAGCCGTAGAAGCCGTAATTGGTTGCATCTGCGTACACAGCCACTGCTTGTCCAAGGTTTTCGATCGGCCCGGCCGGGTTGGCGACGTTGAGGTTGTAAATCTTGACTCCATTGCGAGACTTGAGACGCATTGTACTGATCAAGTCGTTGCGGTTGTTTTTAACTTCAGGAGGAAGGTCCTTCTGCGCCATGGTGTGGGTAATAGTCACTTGGTTGGAAGTGTACGATGTCGCATCACAACTGTACCCTTGTAACACCAACGGTCCAGCTAACTTCGGGATCACCACTTGCTCTTGATACAAGCCCGGGAACACGAAGAGGGTATGCTCCTCAGTTGTGTTGGGCAGGTACAGCATTCCCTCAGCCATGGTCTGGTAGCTTCCATTGTAAGCTCCCGTTATGTCGACAACGGTGGCGCCGGGAGGGGGAACAGTGCGAGCGTTGGGTCCATTACAGGGGGAAATTGAAGCACGAGCACCCGATGCGAGCCCGATGAGCGCGAAAAGTGGCAGAGTGAATGTGTACATCGTCCGTTTGAATTGGCTTGAGACTTCTGATGTTAAACAGGAAATGAAAAGAATTTCTGACTCAAAGACGACAATGGTCGAGGTGATTGTGTCACTCCAGCTCGTCTATCCACGGTATTATGGCTCGTAAGCTTACAAGCGCACGAGGATAATACTTAGGAAGGGACTTTAGTGCAAATCGGCGTTAGTAGACCGGATATATGTTATGATAATTAACAATAAATTAAAATACACATTCAGTACGTGGTTTTAGTAAACCGATCACCGCAATTAAAATACACATTCAGCACGTGGTAGTAAACAGATCACCGCAATGCCACAATAGGACAACCAATTTTAGTTTGTGCGCTATTAATACTGTAGCAGAAATTACCAGCCCTTATGTAGCGCCGCTACATAAGGGCTGGTAATTTTTGATGGAGATCGAGATTTCTGACGCTAACAAACCTTTGGCGTATTAGTAATTAGTACTGTATGATGAGAATTGAAACTCCAATACGAATGCAAGAAATGATATTGATTTACATCAACTCAATTGGCAAGAACTGACAGAGTTTCTGTCGCGAATCACAGGAAATTAGTGTCGACAAACCACTCGGACTCAAAACCTTGGCCGAGGATCTCCGTAATCTCCACGGAAGCATTCAACTGTCCGCTGAAGGGGACTCTCTGATCGATGGCAGCACCAGGACCAGTGTTGTTGAACTCCTTAAAGTATAGATTGTCAGTGGTGGTGTCGTTGTTCCAACGCTTCCAGCCTTGTGGATGAACGACATCGCCCAACTCACTGTTTTGCCAGACGACGCGGGCGTAAGGACGCCAGGGGCGACCAAGATAAGTCGTTCCGTTCATGGACGCGTTGGTGTTGAACACACGCGCGTGGTTGAAGACGTACTCGGACGCATTGGAGCTGTCGTTATTGCCGTTCGCCGTGATGTAGCCCTTGCCGACGGTCTCGATGTCGCACGACTCAAACCAAGCCTTCGCTTCCATGCCAAAGATGAAGTCGGTAGCTCCACTAATGTACGAACGAGCGAACAGTTCCCGACCCTTGTGCGCACACACAGTGTCTTGATAACCGGTAAAGTTGCAGGCGTAGAAGCCGTAGTCCGTGTTGTCCACGTAAACAGCAATGGCTTGGCCGTTCTTGGGGAGTTTGCCCATTGGGTTAGCGACATTGAGGTTGTACATTTTCAAGCCACTTCCAGTCTTCAGGCGCATCGTACTGACCAAGTCGTTGCGGTTGTTCTTGATCTCTTCAGGGAGATCATTCTGCGCCATTTTGTGGGTAATGGTCACTTGATTCGATGCGTACGAAGTCGTATCGCACGTGTAACCCTGCACAACCAACGGCCCAGCCAATTTCGGGATCGTCACCTGCTCTTGATACAACCCTGGAAAGACGAAAAGGGTGTGTTCTTCCGTTGTATTGGGCAGGTACAGCATCCCCTCGGCCATGGTCTGGTAGCTTCCATTGAACACTCCGGTTATGTCGACAACGGTGGCACCGGGTGGAGGAACAGTGCGAGCGTTGGGTCCGGTACAGACAGTAGCAAGGGTCCCCGAGGCGAGAGAGGTGAGCGCCAGCAATGGATACGTGAATGTCTTCATTTTTGCTTCTGATGACTTGGATGAAGTGGAGAAAAACAAAAAGTGAGCTTGATGCTGGTGGAAGTTGCCGCTCAATGCGGAGTTCAACTGCACGATGGCCCATCCATCGAGAAGGGCCTTTTCACGCCATCCAAGCTGTTTACCTGTACTGTACTGCATGTGTAATTGTGAAAGTATCTCATGACTAAGTAATGATCAAGATTTACAGTAGTACAGAACATGTTTAGCTTTCTTCATGCAAGTGATATCAACATGTTCATTATGCTGCAATGGTAGACTTTTTTTTATCTCCATATTTTTAAGGGACGTGCTCATTCTCGCACATTAGACGCATCTGCAAGGAAACACACGACAGTTCCAGGTTACGGCACCCGTAATCCGCTTCATGTATTACCGTACAGTTTATATGTATAGCCGGGGATTGTACACCGGATATCGGATGCATCAACTCCTGAACCATAAAGCTTATTGCTTACGGCTTTTTTTAACGTAATTGATCGCCTGTCAACAGCACAAAACTTACTTATTGAGCCAGAACAAACAGATACAACAGTGTATGGCAGCTAAATCGTAGTTCTATCGCTTTTGGTGGTTGAGGTATCGCAGCACTAGCAACAAAAGCACGCGGAGAAGAACGATGTAGCAGATAATACAGCCAAAGTAGGTCCAGATATCGTCGTACTTGATGTTGTAGACTTGGGCAATGTACTCTTTCACAGATACGCGGCCGATGGACAGTGGCGTGTTCTCAAGGATCTCACATCCAATGGTACTAGCCTGTTGCTGTGGACAGTCGCTATATAGGAGAGCCACTAGCACTGAGAGCGAGTATCGATGAGGAGAAATGTAGTAGCACCACCTGTACATGACTGGAATGGACGCTGCTGGCGGATTGAAACCGGAGAAAAGCAGGAAGAACGAGTTGAACAAAGATCCAACAATTGTTGCAAGGTCCAGCGTTGGTAGGGCGTACACGAGGAATTCGCCTAGGTAAATCTCCACCAGTAAGAACAGAGACACATTGATCCAGTAGAGCAGAGCCGTTCCAATCGATGTGAAGCCCAACAAGGGGTAGAAGATAGCAGAGAAGAGCAATCCACTCGTAAAAGCGTACGGAATCTCCACTAGTGTCGACCCCACGAAATACCACAACACATTGTACGTGTGTGCGTTTCGTTCGCGGTAGAAGGATGCTCGTTCTCGAGCAGCAAAGGGTAAAATACACCCGAAAACGATATTTCCTTGGCATAGAGTCGTCATGAGGATCACGCCAACCGCCGTGTTAATTCCTTGGTACGTTGTGGAGTCTCCACGGAAAAGTAAAAGACCAAAGATGAAGCCCAAGCCCGGCGAGATCACGAGACGTGTGACGTTGTAGGATGGCGTTCTCCAGTAAATCGTGAAAAACCGTCCAGTCAATAGGCAAAACTGCGTCCATGAAGTTGCAGTGCGATTCGTCGTTAACGTTTTATCCAGGAGACAAATGTGCGTCGGCTGAGTGAACTTCAACTTGTCTAGAAGAGCCTCGTACTCGAGACTATGACGGAAATGATGTACGAAATCAATCGTTCCCCTTCCTTGTTCATTCCGCGATGATTCGATACCGGCTCCAATGCTTTCGAGCACCCACGTCGCAGGGTTTTGGCCTTCAGGGAGTCGAGGAACACCCGGAATGGCCTCGAAATAGTCAATTAAATGTCCACATTCACGTTGATCCGGTGAAGCGTTGACCAATTCGCCAAAGAAAACCATTTGGCCACCATTTTTTAGCAGCAACAAGTTGTCAAAGAGGAAGAAAACGTCGGGAGATGGCTGGTGGATGGTACAAACAACTGTAAGGCCACTGTTGGCCACTTTTCGGACGCCATCCATGACGATCTTGGCCGAATGAGCGTCCAATCCACTGGTAGGTTCGTCCATAAAGAGCACACTGGGCTGTGCTGCCAGTTCGACGCCGATCGTCACTCGTTTGATCTGCTCCTGCGATCGCCCCTTGATTAATTTGTCGGCGATTGAGCTTAAGTTTAAGAGCTTCAAACACTCTTCAACTGATGCGCGCTTGGTCTCAGCTGAAATTCGACTATCTTGACGCAAAAAAGCACTAAATGTGAGCGCTTCACGGATCGTAGACGTGTCGGAGTGGATATCTTGTTGTTCGCAGTACCCAGTGTAGTATTTTACCGCTCGTTCAGTAGCTGGACGTCCATTGAGTCGGATTTCACCGCGAATCACCCCTCCAGTCTTCCGACCAGCAATTACGTCCAATAATGTTGTTTTACCAGCACCACTAGAGCCCATAAGAGCTGTCATTGTACCTGGAAGCGCATATCCACTGATTCCCTTGAGTACATCAATTGATCCGTGCTTAGTCTTGACAGAATAACAGAGATCGATCATGGATAAAGTGACTGGTTCAAATTGTCTCCTGTCGTGAACATCAACGGAAGTATTGGGTGGGTCGTCTGAAGAGTCCGACGCAATTTTGAAGTAGTAGTCCGAGTATTGTTGCTCCAGCTGTAGCTTCAGCTTGATATCATCTTTCTTCCGGATACATTTCGGCTTGGGGGTATCTTTTTTGATAGGGTCCATCGCAACAGGATGATCAAACCGTTTGTGCTCCAGTATGTAGCTACCAAGTGCCACGAAAAAGAAGATCACAAGTAGAAGGAAGGCTAAACCACCCCACACCCACTCTTCACCAGCCGGTACGGCGTACTGGGACAGCAAATACTCGGATATTGTCGAGTTGAATCGCTCACAATAGTTTTCACCGTCGTAATTACACACTTGAAAAATCGAGGATCGATACTGACTGACAAGCACCGAGCGCAGACACCACGACACGGGATTAACCCAGTACATCCACGAGAAAGCAGTCGGAATTTGAGCCAAAGGAACGACAAAACCAGCGAAAACACTGACGAAAACGGTCGCTAGTGACGCTAGAGGTTGCGCCACGTCAAGACTGGAGGAAAGGGCTGAAAGTACCACAAAGGAGCCACTCAACGCTATGGTTAACAGGATCATACCTAGTAGAAATACCAGAAATGGGCCGACCTCAGCGACAAAGCCACACATCCAATAGACCAAAGATCCGAATACCAAGCATTCACTTACAATCACTGGTGTAGCTGCTGTAAGATATGCCACTACGAACGATAAAGTTCGGTAAAAGTGGGCACGGCGTTGCTTGTCGAAAATCTCCCGAGTTGCCATGAATGTTGTCATTTCCGACACTTGTCCTACAGACAGGAAAATCGCAGTCTGGTACACAATTCCCAGTGTCACTTGCACATTAGTGAGGTCGACATTGAAGAAAGTGGTCCCGTAAATAAGTCCACCACCGACCACCATCAATGCTCGAGCACACAGGAAACTCTTGTTTCGAAGAGTGATGGTCAGCTGACGGCTGATCAACGTTGAAGTGCTGGTCCAGAATGATTGTCGGTATTGTGACGTTTTCAGCAAATGTTGCACTGCGTCACCAAACATTTGCATTTTCGGAGGAATTTCCAACATTGTCACTGTATCCCTGAAAATTGACGATCGCCTAAATCGATCAGCGAATTCTCCTCCGAGTCTTGGAAGCCGACGCGATTTGATACTTCCAGACTGTACCATTTCGTACTGTTGCTGCTGGTTTGTGGCGATATCCAAGAGGAAATCAGCGATGTCTACGTCAAGCGGACAAACCAATCCAAGATTCTGGAAATACGGCAGCACCTGGTTACGAGGTCCGTTGTAGAGAACTTTGCCGTCATTTAGCAGTAAAACACTGTCAAAAAGCTCGAACACTTCCGGTGTAGGCTGTAAAAGAGTCATGACAACGGTTTTCCGTTCGTTCCTGGCGATTTCGCGCTGTCTCCAGATAATATCAAATGTTGTGGCACTGTCCAGACCCGTACTGATCTCGTCCAGAAAGCTAATACATTTCCTTCCAAACTGCATTTCTCCACTTGTCACTCGCCTGCATTCTCCACCAGAGACTCCGCGACTCAAAGCATCACCAATCTGAGTATCACGACAGGAATTTAGGCCAAACTGGTCGATTATCATATCTGGAAGTTGTTCCGAATCGCTGGCACAACACAAATGGGCAAAGTCAAGTGTCTCCTGCACCGTCAAAGAAGGGAAATGGTGGTCACTTTGTGGCACATAAGCAGCGAGTTGTGGCAGCTTGGGCAAAACCTCTTTCCACGCCAACCCATTGAATGAAATTTCGCCTTGTACAGTCACATTCTTGTCCATTGGAAATTGACCAGCCAACACCTTCATAAGCGTTGACTTCCCTGACCCTGGTTGACCCAGAACGAGGGTGAGTGTACCAGGCTTGAACACAGCATTCACTTTGCTCAGCACGTGCCGTTGAGTTCGACGCTTTGATACCGTAAATCTGCCAACTACGTCCTTTAGAGTGTTGAAAATTGTCGGAAACTCGGATGATTCGTCGTCCAAAGCATCAACCTCGATAACCACTGAAAGCTCTTTGCATCTCACTTCCAATCTCGGTAGTAGCGATTCAGCTTTGCCCATCTCCACGAAAGTTGGGGAATGATCTGCGTTTAATTGCATACCGGTAGACATCCATTGAAATTGTGTGCTGTTTTTTAACATCCAATACGTTAGGGTCGAGAGCGCTCCACTTGATACGCAGCGTGTAGATGTTCCCTCGACATGAACCAGCACGTTCATGTAGGCCAGCCTTCACTTCCATTCACAAAAAATTCGTCACCAATTGACAGCGAAATGCCTTCTTCGCTTGACGTGGCAATCGTGACGCTGCTGTGGTTGGTGCAATTCTCACTGATCAATGCCAAAATGCATCTGTACTTCAACGATCGCTTCATGGGGTTCGGCTTCAGCCACAGACAACGTTGCTACACCATTTCACACTGCTGGGACGACCACAGCAAAGACTCGGAGTGGAAGAACCTCCCAAAACAAGGAAAGATAGTATGGTACGAAGACAAGTATTGTGGTGGGAGCTGGACAGCTAAAGATGGTCCGAAAGGCTCAATCAACTTCAAAGGCACCAAACTCTACAACAAAGTGTCTTCCTTCATGGTTCGAGAGAATGCCCATGTGGCCGACGGGCGGCGTGGTTGACTACTGCCACGAGAACAGCGTCTACAACCCTTCAAACGCCAGTGCATTTTACGTTGATCTCGACTCCAGTGGCAACGTCATTCCGGTCCATGCTGAAAGAGAAAATCTTGAGATTAACGCCACCTCGAGTAACTAGGAAATCATAAACTTGACAGGATGTCCTTGATTTCTCTTGCCAACGCACCTAGGTTATGATGCCAGACAGACAGCCCACAAGCAACATTTTTTTCAAGTTTATCGGGCTGTCCTCACGTTTCAGGTGCATGCCTTGATACAATTTAAGTGACCACTTGCCGAAAATTTATTTTTCTAACAAGTCGAACAAGCAAAATAATACTCGAAGCCACACACACCAGTTTGAAGCCATTTCTGCTGTGATCGTCTCGTTGCCAGGGTCCTTCCCCATCTTAATGGAAAAGGAGCTTCAACAATCCGTAGTGTCAGATTCTCTGACTCATAGAGATAAAAGACTGCAAACTTTTGCAAACAAAATGCCATCCAGCCATTCTCCTCAGTCTTTTGCAAATTTAGCGAGACGCGAACCTGCTCCTCTCGTTGCCATCAGTTTTCTTTTCGTTGCATGTTGCGAGAAAGTATCTCACCGCTGCTTACACCAAATGGCCCTGAACTTTTCTGAAGGGTTTTGGCTACCAACAGGGGGATAAAACAGCCGCTCATCACCTTTTGTGGCGCATTTCCTGCCAGCGTCCATCAAGCCTTTCGACTCACCGCGCACACACAATACTCCACTCAATACAATCTTCATGCGAGGCGTCCGGCGGTTGCTCGATGCTTCCTCGTCTTCGTCCAGTGAATTCCCCTACGCCATCGTCATCGGCTCAGCTGTGGGCGTTCTGGCCGTGATCCTCATCGTCGTGGGGCTCTTTTTCTACTGTAAAGAGCGCAAACGCAACAAGGAGCTCGAACTGGAGCCGTATGTGAACTTGGCGCCCAATCCACCGGCCAGTCAATTGTCCCCGGGCATTGCAACAGCAGCGAACCAGCGGTCGGGCAACAATCCTACCAAATTGCAGCTCTCAGGCTCCATGGACGCCCACGCTGGCTTCTACGTCATGACGTCGCCTGTCAATACCAATAGATTGCCTCCCGCTGTGCTTAAACCTACTGGAAGCCACGGTTCTTCCAGTCGATTGGACGCTCAATCCGCGTCGTTCTTGGCTAGTGATCCGTCGGTTCACAAATCGGAAGGACAGAGCTTTGATAAGGATTTCCATGATACACAAGACCTGGACACGTTTGATACATCTGCACGCAGCAGAATGAACTCTTTTGAAGGACACGCGAGCTTCCGACGAGCAATGGGGTACAGTGACAGCAACAGCAGCAGTGCACAGACGGCCAATAGCAACAGCAACAACAATGATTGGCCGAGTTCAGGCCATGGAGGACTTTGGGATGATCCGTCTATTGTTGCAGCTCGGATTCCAATGGACAGAATCGCCCCAGGTGAAGTCATTAGTCGAGGAGGATTCGGGGAAGTGCTGCGTGGCACGTACAAGGAGCGAGACGTGGCTATTAAACGACTGCTGCCGGAGTCAAGGAAGGATCTGGCCAAGATTGAGGAGTTTCTAGCAGAAGTCAAGCTACAAGCAGCGCTGGAGCACGAACGAGTGGTCAAGTTTGTCGGTGTGGCTTGGGACTCTCTTACAGACTTGTGTGTGGTCTCGGAGTTCATGGACGGCGGAGATCTGCGTGCTCTGCTGATTAAGTTCGATGAAGTGGACCACCGTCCGACGGGTTTCGATGCCGAGAAGTCACGGGTGGCATTGGACGTGGCCCATGCACTCACGTATTTGCATTGTTTAGACCCTATGGTGCTGCACCGTGATCTCAAGTCCAAGAACATCCTGCTCGATAGAAGATGGCGTGCAAAATTGACTGATTTCGGCGTATCACGGGAACGTAGTGACCGAACGATGACGGCTGGAGTGGGGACGTCGTTGTGGATGGCTCCGGAGGTAATGATGGGAGAGCGATACGATGAGAAGGCCGACTTGTTCTCCTTCGGTATCGTTCTGAGTGAACTGGACTCGCACAAACTCCCGTACGCCAGCGCGAAGATCACGGAGACTGGACGCGTTATCCCAGATACAGCTATCCTCCAGCTTGTGTCTAGTGGGAGACTCAGTGTCGACTTCACACCACCTGCTTCTCCTGCTCTGGAAGCCATGGTGCATCTCGGCAAGGCCTGCGTGGCTTTCGAGCCGGACGCACGACCCACTGCCGCTCAAGCTCTGTACCAGATGCAGCTCGTCATGCGCGCCTTTGCCCAGGAAGAAGCAGAGGAATCCTACGTGTTTTAAAATCTCCGTATCCACATAGCTAAAATCTTGTAATTCACCCTCTTGTTGAACAGTTCTCTCATTCCTACAATTCTGTCGTAATTGTGCGAATCTACGCTGCAATGGCGTGTCTCCTTGTCTTACAAACTACATGTTTCCATACATGTTTCCACTCCTTCAGGCTGCACTGCAAGCGCCAGAGCTCTGCAATCCTCGTAGAACTTCACGAGCTGTAGGACGCTGCATCGGGTTTTGCCGCATACAAGCGAGCGCGATCTCTCGAACTTCCGCGGGGCAGTTCGCTCCAAAATGAGGTCGTAACTCGCCGCTGGCCACAAGGTTCAGCACTTGGAAGGCGCGCAGCTTCTCGCCCGATCGTGTGTCTCGAGCACTATGATACGGTGGCTTAGCCTCCGAGTCGATCTCGGCTAGTAACACTCCGAACGCATAAATATCACTGGCTTGGGTGGGGAATCCTCCGGTCAGCAGCTCTGGGGCAGTCCAGAAAGCGTTGCCAACACCCGCCGCTAGCTCTTCCTGGTCTACAGGGGGAGAACCCTCCGCTGCGGAGGTTAAATCAATGAGTTTCGGCTCAAAACGGTCACTCAGCGCCACTTTCCTGGTTCGCAGAACTTGATACAGAATCGCCTTCGGACGACGCGTGTGGAGATACACGAGAGCTCTCATGATTCCAATTGCAATTGGCAGTTTATCGTCAATCCAACTCGTTAGTGTAAATCCTGAACCTGAACTCTGTAGCGACGGTGGTGGAGAAGGACCTGTGAGTGCTGATTGGCCAGTGACTGCAGAAGACGTTGATCCTCCAGACGCATCGGACAATGAAGACGACGACATTTGCTGGCTCAGTTGCAGTCGACGCTTGCGGTTTCGACGCAGAAATGATGCCAAATCTCCTCGAGCCACGTACTCCGCCACAAAGCACAATGAACGTAAACTCTGCCCCCACGCAACTCCAAAGAACTTGGCAATATTCGGATGTTCCAGTGACGCTGTGAGTTGAATTTCATGAACGAAAGTCAGCAACGCAGGGAACACTTGGTCGTCTTTTTCCGGTGGATTGAGTCTCTTGACCACGATTTCTTCTCCTTCGAACTGACAAAGCCATAATTGCCGCGTAGAAGTGTCCCCCAATACTCGCTCGAAAGCGATTTTATCCACTGCAAGTCGCTGAGTCGCAAGTTGGGAATCGTGATGCAAAATGTGGAACACCTGGTCTTTCTGGGCCGTGGTTAAGGCGTAGTCGGCCATACCAGAAGAGGTTAAACTCCGACTGGAATCTGCGCTCCTGGCCGAATTAAGGGTCCGTCCACTGCCACTTAGCCACACGTTCTTAGTGGAGTTCATAACATCTTTGAACGACGAGAACGAAGCCATTGGGTCCATAGGAGACACCACTGCTGGTGTATTATCCGGTGGCTCAACTTGCCTCTGTCCCTCGGCAATGGGAGTAGTAGTAAACCTTTCAAAGCCCTCGGAACTGGAAGACCGTCGCCATCGAAATACCAGATAAAGCAGAAGCCCCAGGACTACTAACCCACCCAGGACGATTGGGATCAGATATAAGAGGTCGAAGCCATTAGAGTCGTCCTGAGCTTGTGGCTGTAGGCGACGCAATGCCGATGCGTCGCCTTTAGCCGGTAGAGCAGTGGGGAGTGCCATGCACTGCTGAGCTCGAAAGGGATAATGGCGGCTAGAAAAGTCTCACTACATTCGATTTCTAGGATTGAAGCTGTCAAAGCAAAATGTTCTACAGTTGTAGGAATAGTGAAAAGAGGCATTTCAGACGTCTAAAAAAAGAACCCTTAGTGAAATCGAGATGTATACAACTTGTGAGCGTATGCTGCAGAAATGTAAGGTCCCGTAGCCAACATCTCGACCTTTTCAAATCGTGGGACGCTCTGTGGATTTTGGCGATGTCTGCACTGATGCCAGTCAAAGCTGTGGGTTCAGTATCATTTGCGCGGGTGACGACACAAATGTTGGCGACCAACGACCAGCGCTACGATCGCTATGCAGCCGCCAGCTAACGGCCCACGCCATCGCAATTACAGGCGTCAAACGACATCCCTATTAGCTGGTGCAAATCCTAGTAACGACAAGCCTAAGTTGAGTTGAAGTGTACATTTGTGTAAAGTACATTTGACTTTTGCAACTTGCATTTGACTTTTGCAACGCAAACGCTGAAGTTGTCGTGAAAAAGTATCTATGAGGTTTGCCACAGCTGTCGAAAATCGGCTGGCCATGACGTTGTCAAGTGGTGCAATTTCACGTTGGACACGCACGCTATACTGTCGTCGGTGGCTGCGTACGACTAACCTTAAGGCCTGGAGTCTGTAGCAATTTGTGCAGTTCGGCCGATACCTGTGCGGCCGAAGGGCGTTTAAAAGCATCCAGCGCCACGCAAGCCTTGCCCAAACGCACGACAGCAGCCGTAAGACGCGATTCCACGTCAACGGAAGATGAAGATCCTCGTCGCTTGTGTCGATTTCTGGTAAAATGGACGCGAACGTGACCCGCTGCGACCTTCTCCAGTAAATCGGCACTATCTCCGTGCTCTCCGAAGCGGCTACTGTAGCCGTAAGGAGCCGCGTTCGAGTCGAGTTCAGACAGCACCACTCCGAATGAGAAAATGTCCGTTTTGGCGTTGCTGCGCTCACCTCGAAGCACTTCCGGTGCGCTCCACAGAGCGTTGAGACGACTGCGTTCTCGTCTTAGTCTGTCCGTCACTCCAATCGGGATGGATGCTGTTAACAGTTTCGGGGGCAAAGCAGTCACTTGAGAGTCGCGGTCCCATGCTGACTGGATGGTGCTACCTTTGTAACCAGTTAACTTTGCATGCAAATTCTCATCAAGAAGGACATTATGCGACCGTATTGCACCGTGCACGAGCCCTTGGGCGTGCAAGAAGCTCAAAGCGCTTGCAACTTGTGAGGCGAGAGAGATTTTCTGGCGACCAAACCCTCTCCGGCCGAATTCATCTCGCGGATTAAGTCGTTGTTGTCGTCTACTCAAAAATGAGCGGAGGTCACCTCCAGCCATAAATTCAGACACCATGCACATGTACACAAGCGATCTCCACGACACGCCAATGAAAGACACGATCGCAGGATGAGTTAGCGCTGGAGACGACAGGATCCGCACTCGCTCAAAGAACGAAGTGACATTTTTGCTCTCTCGAAGCCACTGTGGAAGAGGTTTTTTCACTGCAACAGTTTGGCCTCGGTACTGGCCCCGGTACACTTCACTGTTCGTGCCGCGCGCGACGAGATCGTCCAGAGCAATTTCACTGATCGAGATGCGAACGGCTAGAACTTCCGGACGGTTCCAGGATTCACTAGGTTCGTCCTCCTCATCCAAAAACGAGGAGGACCGTGATCCAAACGAGATGGGCGACGACATAAAGGAGTTGTTGTCGAGGATGTAAAGCTCCTGGTTGTCTTCTACAGGTGACCGTCTCGTAGAGGCATCAAGTGTACCTGGAGACGCTGGTACGACGTCCTTGTCCATCCTGCGCCGACGTCTGTGGCCAACGAACAGGATACAAATCAAAACGAGGATAATGAAGCCGCCACCCACGGCGATACCGAGTTCATCGTCGGTTAGTGAAGATCCTCCAGAAGAGGAGGAAGTCGGCACTTGAACAGTGCGTTCCGGCTGCGGGGTTGTTGTGTAGTTACCAGCATCGCTTCCTGAATCGGTAGACCCCGTCCGAAGAAGAATTAAGCTCGGAAAAGGGCCCCGTTCCAGCTCCTGTATCATTATCGAGCGGAAACTTGCGGCGTGGTCGTTTTGGCGCCGTGCTTGGGCGGTTAGCGAGTAGCTGCGGGACTCACCGCAACGACTGTCGCCAACTCCCCCGTTGTGTACCAGCCTGCCGGTTGGTTAGTGCTGTCTTTCTGGGGTGTGTTGTCTCTTGTGTGGGATGCAGCAATGATCTCCTGTTTGCATCTTCAGTCCGCGGGCATTGCAGCCCGCTCACGTGCACTTTGACTGGCTCTGCCTGTTGGCAACGGCCCCTGCTGAACGCCCCAGGGATTCTCCTGTCCTTTGAGGAAGATGACAGCCTCGACGCTTGGCTTACAGTCGTTACGCCACTTTCCACAGAGCAACCGCTGGATGGCAAGAAACAGCGTCGCTCGTTCCAAGTTGCTTTAGACACAAAAGTGATCAATAAGTTTCAACCAAAGCGATAAGCAATTTGAAGATATCCAAGTAGATCTAGCAACTGACTGCTTCAAGTCGTTGACACACGAACGTGAAAACCTATTGTGATGACAATTTTCAGTTAAGAATATCCGATACAGCCATTTACAATGTATGTGGGATCTTGGATCGGAGCATGTAGACGATCTGCATGGCCGGAGGACGTTTGTTCGGGTCCTGATCGAGACACTGAGCTGCGAGATCACGAATTGCTCGTGGACAATCAGGTCGGAACGGAGGTGAAGCGCGGCCACTGGCGATGAGGGGGACCCAGTCCATGTCGTTCTTGCCCTTGTTCTTCCGACCACCTTGGCTGTAAGCGTACGGAGGCAGACACGTGTCCAGCTCGGCCAAGACAACACCGAACGAATAAATGTCGGCCTTCTCCGAGTACCTCTCTCCGCGCAGAACCTCCGGCGCAGTCCAGAGCAGAGTACCGACGCCACTCGTCATGGTTTCATCGAAGCTTGTCTCACGACTTAGGCCGAAGTCACTCACCTTGGCCTGTAAATCCTCCGTCAGCAAGACATTCAATGACTTGAGATCGCGATGGAGCACAACTGGAGATAAAGAGTGCAGATACACGAGGGCGTTAGAAATATCCGCTGCAATCGGGAGCTTGTCATCCCTCCACGTCAGTTGTTTGCTATCTGGTTGTGCCAGGAAGTGAGCAAGGTCACCAAGTGGCACATACTCGGAAACCATGCACAAGTCGGGCAAAGTGCGCCACGAAAGACCGACGAAGCGCACAATATTCGGATGTTCCAGGAACGCAGCCATGCGGATCTCCTTCGTGAAGTCCTCGAGAGCTTTAATCTCCTTATCTCCCAGTAAAGCTGAAGCATTCATCGCTGCCGAGTTCCGACTAGCGTTGGCAGCGGCAGCGCTCGCTACAGCCGCGGCAACGGTGCATTTAATGGCAACTTGTTGTCCTTCGTATTCACCACGCCAGACTTCCCCGTTCGGTCCACTCGTCATTTTCTCACGGTAGATAATACCAGCAAATGCGATGCGCTTCAGCATAAGCTCCTGGTCGTCGCAGAACGCTGCCAGTTCCGGTGATCTCATTCGGAAACTCTCATTGATAGCTTCAATCTGCATAGCATTCTCGAACGACGGGTGTGGACCATTGTTGGAGATGTACTGGCCCGACACGTTGCCCTGTTGGCGCTGCTCACCGTGGAACGAGTGGGCCTGCACGAAGAACGTGTTCTGCTCGTTCTCGTGGAGTCCGTCCTTGGAGAAGCTCTTTGAGCGACGCCACATACAGAAGAACACGATTGCAGCAACCACGAAGATACCCAGTAGCACGCCAAGAAGAATCGCAACAGCTGAAGAGACTTTCGATCCGGAGTCGTCACCACCAGTGGCAATACCTGCATATTCCTCCTTCACCCAGAGCTTCACTCCAATATCAATCTCCGGTTCGCACCATTTCTCCTGTTGTTCGCCTCCTTCCACAGTCACAGATTGGCATGGAACGATGAACTGCGCTGCATTGGGGCATGTTTCATCGTTCATACTCCAAGAGCTCTTCGGTGCCAGGAGAAACAGTGTCGTATTCTCCGTATTTTCTTCATACTCGAAAATCTGCGGGTCAAAACTGGCATCCACCTGTCCGTCCATCGACCACAAGGGCCCAGCACTCGTCTTGAGTGATCCGGAGCTTGAACCTGCCACCGACGAACTGATACCACAAAGACTTTTCCTCGCCACGTACTCTGGATCACAAGAGCTTGTCGTGTAAGCAATGACGTTGGCCTTACACGTCGTTATGAGCGGACATAGTGTGCTGTTGTCGAAAGTGTCCGCTACTGGGAAGATATCGCTCATAGTTCGGTCGCACTGCACGTAAACCTGCACGTAATCGCTGGATGTATCTGTAGATCCAGAACCAGCAGTCTCGGGGACAGCTCGCACCCATCCAGCACTCCATAGCAGAGCACGCTGCAGATCATTCGAAAAGCTGGTGAAGTTAGCAACGGTGTTAACGAGTGATTTGAGCTCCTTGTTAAGACTCGAAGGCGCTGTCGGTGTCGTGACACCTATGTTGCCATACAACTGCGAAACAATATCCGTTCTAGCGTGGACGTTGTTAACACCTAGAATAGTTGCTACCACTAGGGAAGACACACGCAGAGACACCATCGGGCCGAGTGGCTCCACGGAGAGAGCTCCACAGCCAGCGAATGTCCAAATGAGGTCGGAGACTGCTCGCGTCTGTGAACTGAATACATAATGGTAACGGTCCGAGTCGAATGGGTACGTCTAGGAGATAGAAGACTGGACGAAAAGCGGAAGAGATCGCACATCTGGTTGGACGAAAAGGTGAGGCATACTCAGACCTACAAAAATGGGAGAATGATCGAGGGAAGCAACTCGACTTTGCTGCTGCCTCCTTTGACCGCTAGTACTTCTGCGTCTGAATTGCAATCGAAGTTCGAGGCCGGACCTGCGGTAGTTCAATTGCACCTAAATTTGATCTCGGATATCACAAAGTGAACCCATTTGACACGACACTTTGAGACGGAGATTGTGCATGTGTACTAAGTACGGCTTGCTGTGCATGTAGATAGTCAATACATAGTGTGGTGGTTGCAAAGGGAACTTCGAAGTATTTTTATATGTACCGGTACATCTTCTCTTGACATTTTCTTAAAGGCTATGCTATGCTATTCTTCTTTCAGCAAAAGACAGCTAACAATGACATACATTATTACTTGCAGGTACGTAAGGGAGGGAGTGGAATCGAGTGAACGATTTTGGTGTAGTTGTTCTTCATCGCCATTTTCACGATGATAACCTCATCTCAATGCGGTAAGCGAGAATTCCCTTAAATGAGAAAAGAAATACAAGCACCTACTGTAGCAATGAAAGCACGAACTAGCATTATCGATTGAGCCTGATCAATTCGCTTAGCCGAAAGACGTGCTCCTAAAGAAGTCGATGAATTTGAATTCGCTTAGGTTCCTTGAACACATTTCTTCTCCGCCCGTCTTGACATCTGTAGCTTGATAAAGGTACTCCTTGTAGCTACTTCATCTTGGATGGCGGTGCACGCGGGTCGCGATCCGGGGCTACTGGCTTATGGTCACGCTTTGAAACCATGTACCAAGCTGCAGCTCCTACACCAGCCGCCACCATCAAAGGGGTCCTAGCAGCAACAAACAACGCATTCATAAGCGCTCCTCCAACCAGTACAACACCAAAACCCTCTTTACTCACGTCCACTTGCCGCTCTTGACGTTGTTGGCAATCTTTTGGGGGTTCTCAAACGGCGTCGTCATGGTCGTGCGTTCTGCTTTCCACCTTGCCTTTTCACGAATGACCTCCCTGAAAACCTTCAAACTGGGACCAGGCAGCAACGAGAGAGCTTAGACGCTGCTGAGACCTGGCACCTTGCAGCCAGTAAATCTGCGCCACAACTGGCTGAGAAGCTTAACGAAGCAAAAGGCAATTGATCGCATGTTGGGTGTGCATTGACCTTAGTTTTCCTGCTGCTGCTGTTTCTTTTTGCTGGACTTTTGCGGATGCATGCGTAGAATGGCCTCGTTCCACTGGGTGGCGTCCTTGTTGGTGAATTGGCGCTCCTTCATCTCGTCATACTTGTACCAGGCCGCAAACAGTCCGAATGCCGCTACCCACGACGCAATACTGTATATATTATGTTCATAAAGGTTAATGCAGACGTCATTGTTAGTGCACGCGGTTAGCTACGCACCGCACATTGCGCGGGTTCCTCTCGAGAAGCTTCGCCATCGATGCAAACAATTCTGTTTGTGTACGACACGCGAATTCTATCCGATAAATTCCGTAATATATTATAGGAGTTAACCCCAAAAATATGTACATGTACGTATTATACTTAGTAGTATTTTCGTCGGTGATGCCGACGATGCTAAGAGAAGGAATTTAAAAGGCATAACAAAAGGTGTCAGTTGTCTGTTCCTTGACTCTGGACAACTTGAAAACGAAACACTCGAGGCACCTTTCGCATGGGTGCTGATGATCAAAGGGTAGCAGCAACGACACATTTACACGGGATCATGTTCACCCGTCGGCTGTGATAAAAGATCGTACGGTGAATACAGTGCAGTGTTGGACCAACACTGTTGGTCGACATTGTTGGGGTGGGTGACCAAGTCTAAGTCTTGGGGAAAATGACACCGGGTGAGTGGGTTCATTAAACTTGTGACAAAAAGTGTGTTTTGATCACAGACGAAGATGGTGAACACAACTTCCATACCGACTCACATACTGTCGCAACTTGGTCGGAGGTGACCAATTCTATTTCCGCCCATTTTGCAGCAAAGTAGAGAACAAGGCGACTGAGAGACGCGCTCGAGCATGGCGCCGCGATACGCAGAGCACGAGAAGCGCATGAAAGAAGCACGCACTACAAAGACCTGGTATTTCAAGGTCAAGTCACGAAAGAAGTTTCGTATGGCACGGCGTGCACCAGTTTCAGACTCGAAACGTACATATCGCGGTACAATGCAAGCCACTCCGCTCAGTCAATACTGTGCGATCACCAAAGGTGACTGCTACTGGTCCCCCTCGATTACAAGGATAGAGAAGACGGTGAAAGAGAGGGACACGGAAGCAAACGTCGGCCATTTAGCTGATTTAGTCGATTTGGTGGATCTCACTGAAGACAAGGAGACATGCGTTCTCAGTGAAAGTAGCCACCAGACAGCTAAACCAGACGTATAGCGTAAAGAGCATGGGAAGCAGTATCGAATGTCATTCCGACTTGAATAGCGTTCTCCTCATCGCCGCTGTCCAATCCATCGGCGATGTCGTCGATGTCATCCGCCGCCATTTTGCGTCCCTCAGTCGTAAAAATCAGTTTTGGGACCTAAGAGTGTGCGATTTGAGTCTTCATTCGTATGGCGAACATTAGTACACACCGGGTTTTCGGGTTTGGGCCCGGCCCACCTTGTTTCAGCTATTCGAACGATACACACATTGTGACGTTTGTTCCCTAAATTTCTCACTTATTGACACGGGTTTCACCTGGTACACCTACCGGCGATACCGACCGCATTTCGCTCACGTTTTAGCACAACTTTAACTTTCTGTCACAAAGTTTGTGTACCCACTCACGTTTTGTCATTTTCCCCTAAGTCTTGGTCAGAGTGCCTGAGCAACCTCTGACTCACTCAAATCTCATGAGACTTTTCCATCAAAATACCCAGCTTCCTCAATTCCACATGCCGACATCCTGGTCATTCATGAACGGGCCACGACCCTGGTCCAAGTACATGTACCTTTACTCGACATTCCATCGACGACGGCTCGTCGTTCATTGACACTGCATCACTGCAACTGTGAATGCTTTTACAACTTTATTGTGTACATGGTGAAAGCTGGAGTCCTGCGTTTGATTGGAGCGGATTTCCATCTTGCCACCTGTGTGCAGGAAGTGCTCACCATGCTTAGCTTCAGTAACGCGATGACAGGTTTCGCATCGCGCCGTGGCTAGTTGATCCAGGTGTGGGTAAAGAAGAAAATCTCAAGCGATCCTGTCTGGTGCTTCGATGTAGCCTCGGGAGCTTTCGCTACCTCATTTCACTGCACCAGATCGATCACTTCGCATTTCGCAGTTTCCAACTCCATAGCTCTTTGCAGCAATGAACGTCCTCGCTCTCATCAGTGCCCTCGTGTTCGCTTCTATTCCGTCGGTGCTCGGTCACGGGTACATCACGAACCCCGCCGCGACCTGGATGGATGGTTACGCCGTCAACGGCTGGGGTAGCTCCATTGACAGCAACATGTGGGGCGCCATCGACAATTCCGTCTACGGATACGGCACGTCGGCTACAGTCGCTTTTTTCGAGGTGGAGTTCAACGCGTCTGGATACAATTCGCTGGGTCAGTTCATCGAGACCAACCAGGTCCTGTACTGTGACGATGTCGACGAACAGTGCGGTTATACCGTCTACGATGCCAGTGGGCGGCAAACAATGCCCACTACAAACCTGACGCACACCGGGTTCACCCACCCAGGCCCATGCGAAATCTGGTGCGACGACACCAAAGTGCTCTTCGACTACAACTGCCAGGCAACGTACCCGGACATTCCCGCCGGCATGCCGTACGACGAATCGCTCTGCGCGGATGCCAACCGGTTCACTATCTACTGGCTTGCTGTCCATGGTGCACCATGGCAGGTGTATACGGACTGCGTGTGGCTTGAAACCGGTTCAAGCAGCGGATCGGCCCCTTCGTTGGTGACCGAGACGGTCTCTTCGAGCGTCGCCGACAACTAGCAGTGGGTCGACGGCAACGGCGACGACTGCGTATCCGGATACGTCTGCATCCTCCACCAGGACAACGACGACAGCTCCATCCACTACGAATGTCGCTTCAACCGACAGCACCGCTGCTTCATCCGCTTCAACGTCGACAACTTCGTCCGCTATAACTTCTGTCGAATCTTCGACGGAAGGTGAAGCATCTGTCGCTGCTGAGGCCACCACTGGTTCGGAAACGACGACGAGTACGGACGCATCGTACGACTCGGAAACGGCGACGACGACTAGTGCCACCACGGAGACAACCGAAGCCTCGACAGACTCCAGTGCAACCACAGCAGCAACGACCGCTTCAGATGTTACTACGGACACCAAGTGCAATCGACGAATGCGCCGCGACTAAGTTGCCTATGTACTTCGTGGCATGTCATGAGTACACTGTTGTGAGTGTACTGTATAATGTGTAGGAGAAGTAGATAAGTGCTGTACAGCATGTAGCACATCGTGGTGAAAACAAAACTTCACTTAGTCAGAACTCCTGACCAGATAATAGCTTACTGTATCCCAAATTGGGATTCCCAATTGGAGTTGCCTCTAACAAAAAACCGGTAGATGACCGACCAGATCACGCGCATTGAGGTGCAAAATCCTCCGGATCAGGTACAGTCGGTGTCGCGACTTTCAAGCAAACTAGGTGCGTGTCATCGACAATCCAACACCGATGCGATCGATGGAAAATGGCAATGAAAGCGATGCCGAGGCTTTCGAGCACCTTCGAGCCAAAGGTGCTCTCTACTACGGTACCGCTACGCAGTGTTGCGTAACGCACCGACAGAAATGCTGGCGGTTCGCTCTTCTACACAAACATGCGCAAGGACGACATGCATGTTGCGCAGATCCGGGCCGGATTCCGGCTGGTGGAATGCGAAGACCGAGCCAACGGACTGTGAGTTGTGACTTGCAAGGGCAAAACCATTGCTGTGCTGACCTCCAGCTGGTGACGATGAACACAAAGTCCCACGCCGTCACACGCACGGGGCTGGTCGCTCTCGTTTGCTTTGCTCTTTTGCACGACTTTTGTCGTAGATGAACCTTTACACCGCTTTGATAGCACCGGGTGCTGCACCCTTCCAGCTGGCTGGCTGGAGGCAACACCTTTAGTCAGGATTGCCCATGCACCGCCTTATCACGGGGCATCCTTGCTGTCCGCACAGCGCTCATTGTGCTCCCTCACTCTTGAATTTGCAGTCTCCAGCACTCCATCCAGTCAAACAGATCAGCGAAAAATGCAGGTTCTTGCTCTAATTGCTACCGGTGCTGCCATCCTGGCGTCCATGCCCGCTGTGCAGGGTCATGGCTACATCGTCGACCCCGCGGCGCAGTGGGCTGACGGCTACCCGAATAACGGCTACGGCAGCACCATTGACAATGAAATCTGGGGCGTATTTGACAACTCCAAGTACGGCTACGGACCGAACGGCACCTTGAACTTCTTCAAGGAGACGTTTCCTACCAAGGGCTACGACTCGCTCGGTGCGTTCATCGCCAAGAACCAGGAGCTTTACAGCAGCAAGACGGACCCGGACTGCGGTCTCACCGTTTACAAGGACTCGGCTCGCTCGAAGCTGCCGGCATCGGAGCTGGAATACTCTGGATTCACCCACACTGGCCCGTGTGAGGTTTGGTGCGACGACACCAAGGTGCTGTTCGATTACGATTGCCAGACTAAGTACCCGACTATCCCGGCTAAGCTGCCGTACGACGAGTCCAAGTGCGCTAACGCCAACCGTTTGACGATCTACTGGATCGGTCTGCACGGAGACCCGTGGCAGGTGTACACTGACTGCGTGTGGCTGGAAGGCGGCTCTGGTAGTGGTGAAGCTCCTTCTGCTGTTGGTGCTGGTGCGTCGACAGTCGGCGGCTCTGGATCAACTTCAACTTCGACGACGACGACGACTGCCCCAACCACCACGACAGCTCCAACGACTACTGCTCCTACAACCGCTCCAAGCACTCCTACGACGGAGTCTTCTGCGTCGAGCGAGACTGCTGGGGAGGCTTCGACTTCGGTTGATGAGACCCAGACGGCCACGACTGCCCCCTCGAGTGAGGAAACTACTCCTGCACCGGAGGCTCCCAGCACTTCTACTACCACCACCAAGTGCTCTCGCCGCAACTAGATTTATTGAGCGGGGAATGGTGGCATTTAGATGTTCGTCTGGCGTAAATGTCGTTTAGTAAAATTCGTTGCAGTAACTCTGCATTATCAATGTCGCTGTGATGTTTGAGGAGTTGTTTGATGGTACTGTGCGGAAATGTTGATAACCCATCCGTGGACCTCTCTCATGCAACGCTACTCTCCTACCAACAAAGTGAGGGCTCATTAGGACCTCTACAGACTGAAGAACGCTCGCCACGCCCTTACCGATTCCTGCATCGACAGACTGAAAGGTTCAAAGTTTTTGGATACACGGCATTGCAAATACACAACGACGTATTGGTACTATAGTATTTGTACTGGACAACATATTTAACGAACATCTACACTGGAGTTTCATGCCTACTGACGGCGAGCGCACTTCGTGCTGGGGGCTGAGGGAGCTTCAGCCTCATTGCCCGTTTCCTCCGTCATAGTAGTGCTTGGGGCAGTTGTGGTTGTGCTAGTCGTACTGGTGGAAGGGGACGAGTTCGTGGACGGGCTAGTGTTCGTCGAAGGAGACGCATTGGTGGACGGGCTCGAGTTAGTTGACGGGGACGCGTTCGAAGACGGACCAGTGGTAGTAGTTTCTGTCGAACTCGACTCGGAGCCAGTGTCAACAGTCGAGGCACCACCTCCACCGGAAGAGGGCGTGGCAGCACCACCAGACCCACCCTCCAGGTACACACAGTCAGTGTATACTTGCCAAGGCTCGCCATGCACAGCGACCCAGTGGAGCGTCAAGCGGTTAGCGCCCGAGCACTTGGACTCATCATAAGGAATCTTAGCGGGGATGTCCGGGTACTTTGCCTGACAGTCATAGTCGAACAGCACCTTGGTGTCGTCGCACCAGACTTCGCACGGACCGGGGTGAGTGAAACCGGTAAACTCCAGCTGTGACGCCGGCAGCTTTGAGCGAGCCGAATCCTTAAAAGCTGTGAGGCCGCATTCAGGGTCAACCTTGTCGTTGTAGAGTTTCTGGTTCTTGGAGATGAGGGCTTTCAGCGATCCCCCTCCAGTGGTAGGCAACTTCTCCTTGATGAACTTCACGGTACCATTGGGACCGTAGCCGTACTTCCCTCCATCGATTTCGCCCAAAACCTTGCTGTCAAGAGTACTTCCGTATCCGTTGGACGGGTATCCCTGAGTCCACTGAGCAGCGGGGTCCACAATGTAGCCGTGGCCCAGAACTGAAGGGATCGATGTCAAAAGAGCAGCTCCTGCGGCGGTGAGAGCAATCGTCTTCATTGGCCTAACTGATTTGCCTGTTGGTTGTTGTTGTCGGCTGCAAATTTGATAATGCCAACGCGTGTGCCTCCTGCACGGACAGTATTTAATCGGTCGTGTGCCGTTGATACTTTTTAATACATTAGGATGGGGTACTGTATGTTGCACGTGTAAAGGATGAAGAAGAAGGCAAAGCTGGCAGGATTGATCGCAATCGATCAGATACAGTGCTGCGGATGTTTAATACAGATATGTATACGTTTATCACAGGATAGTGATAAATTCATTGTGCACTTGCATGACATGCAGTGCACTGCATCAGCCCGGCCTTTGATCTCATGCCAGCTGGATCCTCGCAACAAACTGGTGACCAGCTGCCTCGATACTGTACCATTGAAAACAACTCGTGCATCAATTAAAACAGACTACACCGATGGTATTTCCATGATACCCATACTGGCAACCCCACTTGCATGTACTACAGTACTACCGTATACAAAAAAACACGTTCATGTCCTAAGGACATTGTCCTTCGGTTCAAATCTCTGACAGAGACTCTGTTGACCCCTCCTGGTCCAGTAGTCCTGGACTCCTGGCCGTGTGAGATCACTGAATGGGATCCGTTTCCCGGATCGCCGTATCGATTTTACTTTAATCCCTGTTTGATGTGACTCACATTTTGTTAGAGGCAGTCACGAGACCTGACAAACATTAACGAGGCTTTTGCATTTATTGGTTCGCGGGCTAGAAGAGCCCGCTGATTCGCAGTTCGAACCAACTTTATAATAGAAGTGTGTATATTGTGCCTTGCACAAACTTTGGCGTGCGATTTAGGCCCGTAACTCAACGACAAATCATATGAGATAAGCTTGGCTTATGCTCGTAACTCAATGCTAAAAATAAGCTAAACCTCAACAACGGATGGCCCTACAAACAACTCAAAAGCGCTCCTACTGCTCACAACCACTTTGTACCTCGGTACTCATTCCCTTCGAGAGTCACATACGCACATTATAACGTTGTCGTACAGCTGAATTGTTGCCATGTCACTCCCAATGCCACAGGAACTACAAGTGCTTCTCACTGTGAAGGTCGGAAAGCCTTACACCAACTGCAGAACTCCGTATGGAGCACCCATTGTGTTTGAGTTCATGCCGACAGACGGGCTTGTCGTTCTACATGCTCGCATCAGCAACCAGCTAGCTGGAGATGTTACTTGGAGCGCCGATGCTCCCATTTTGATCAAGCCATCAGCAAACATATCGCAAGTAAACTATGTAGCGCTCCCTTCTTCACAAGACGAGTTTTTTAACTGCATCGACCGCTTATGGAAGCAAGCCGCCCGCCGCAAACATGGGTACGAAACACTTCGTAATTATATTGACATGCAAAATGACATAACTACACGATGATTTAGGCAAGCCGACTTTCAGCTTGAGCTGTACATTTACGTACAACGTAGAAATACCAATCCAGGTATTCGCCGCGCAACAGAAGCACGCGTTGAAGCATCGGCGACTGCAATAAGAGAAGTGCTGGAGAGGGAAGGAAGCAGTAGCACTTACGGGCCTGCTGCACAGCGCTACTGGGCTATTTCTCATGCCCGTCAGCCTGAGGGTACCCCTATCGAGCCTCCAACTAGTGCTACATTTGCGCAACTACAACGAATTGACGCGATGCACTCTGACATTTCCGCTACATTGGATAGCAATGGCGCAAGTCCAAGTCACCAATTTGTGCGCGTGGCTTGCAGACTAAACGGGGGTATTATTCACTTGGAATTAGACGTAGCTGAGTTGCGTCGAGCTGTTGGGATGCCATCCTACGATCTATTTCCTCCATTTCGCCCCGATCTTGAAGCTATCGATCCTACTGAGAACGTGAGTGACACTGATCATGCTGAACAAGCTGGCGAGTAAGAAATTAGAGAAGAACTCGTCGCATTTCGCATTTACCTAAAGAAAATTTCTCGATTGAGACCTACTCTATCATAGCCGCAATGACCATACAAATTTCCACTCTCTTCTTTTCCTTCCTCTATGCATTTACGCATAGCAACCTGCAAGGTTCTTCTTGCATCAAATCGAAACGCGAGATGTGCGTGACGGGTTAGCCACCGCTTCAGAAGCCCAAAACCAACCTCAATCGGATTCAATTGGGGTGAATAAGGTGGTAAGAAAAGTAAAAGCGCTCCTGTTGAGTGTACGAGGTCTTCCAGCTCCTTGTACATGTGTATTTTGGCGTTGTCTAGAATGACAATTGAACTGAACCAATATTAGTGCCAAGTACAAACAATGCAACCATGAAGGATGCCGTACCGTGGTAGCGGCCACGGATTTAAAAGTGGTGCTACATTCTTGATAAACGCAGCATGAAAGCGATTCCGGTCAAACGTTCCTGGAGTAGTTTCCCAGGCAATAAAGCCTGAAATGTCCATTGCAGCTAAAATGGACACGCGGTCACCTACGTTTTGCTAACATTAGAAGAGGAAAAAAGCAAAAATAAAAAAAAACAAAGTACTGAGTACGTACCTCGGTCGAATGGTTGCCGCACAATTGCTGGCGTGTTTCTGGCTGACCAGGCAAACCGACGTAGCACATCTCGACCATCTTTTGCTGTTTCATCCAGAAAAACTAGTTGCTCTGGGTTGCTGTAAAACGGGGCGAGCTTTTTGTAGTACGCATCGATTTCAGCAGGAATGCTCTCTCTTGCACGTTTAGTCAATACTTTGCGAGTAAGACCGAGGTCAAATCGAAGCGCACGACATATCGTCGCTGTCGACACATTTTTTAGCGTAGGAAACCTTTGCTTGAGTGTAGATTGCAGCTCCTCAATGTAGAAGCATGGATGCTCTTCTACGTAGCCGTTCACAAATTGGATGCACTCTGGAGGCCAACGGGTCTTGCGCTCAATTCGTGTGTTGGGGATTACGTTTCCACGACGACGAAATAACATACCCCAACGAGAAATCGACCTCGCAGAGACACCCATCACCGACGCCACCACAGATAAATCAATGTCGTAAAGGTATGCTAATACTACTGACCGCCAGCGCATGTCAATTGATACAGTCATGGTTTCTTGGCAACTGCAGGGGGTCGACGATAAACAGCGAGTGTGAAAGCGTTGGTTAGGCGCTTTTTTCATGGCCATTCAACCATTCCTCGTATAACACAACTCTAACTCTTCTAGTAAGAGAGCTATTCAACCATAATTCGACGAATTGCCTAACTAAATCAACGTTGTGTTGATCCCAAGATTTGCTTAAACAACGAGTTACGACGTTGCTTAGACAGAAAGAGTGAAAAGCACAATAACTAATAACTACACCTCTTCGCTCGGTCAAAATTGCATTCTAACTTAGAATTTCTAAGTTGGCATTATTTGTTTTGGGCCTAACCAAAGCAACTTCTCAGCAACTTTATAGCAACTCATCAGCAACTTACACCCGAACCCTAAACCTGCCTCCTGTTCGGTCGTTTGGCTCCATACCTTGATCTGGTTATTGGACAGAACATTGCTACCACAAAAGGAGTTGCAAATGGGACACTAGGAACGCTGGAAAGTATTCATTTCCCTCTCTCCACGAAGTTTCGTTTGGTACGGGACATAAGTGATCATTCAACTACCTAGTATTCCACCGGACGTTGCATTTATTCGCGTGCTAAGAAGTGATACGGTAGTACCAGTACGGCATGATATTTCGCCGAAACGCTTTCCTGTATTTTTCAATACAGAAGCATTTAACGACAGCCAGATTGGGCTACCTCCAGCACCAAATGGCCAAAGACGGCGGGTGTCTGTCAATATTCGTCAATTTCCATTTGTTTGTGCTGCTGGATCCACTATCTTTAAAGTCCAAGGAGAAACCTTAAAAGCAACGGTCGTAGTGTATTAGAAAACTGAAGTGGCCTTTGTGAATAAGCCACAGCAAATTATCTGAAGGTGTCACGCGTGACCTCACGAAGGGCTTTTATGACCTTGACACCACTGGCAGAGGAAATTGTATCTTGGGCGAAACCACCTGCTGTTCTTAACGAAGAGTACCGTTTAATGGGTCTTAGCGACCAAACAATAGCCGAGTGGCAAACAAGCAGAGTTTAGCTAATAGTCATGTGATGGTTTTTGCTTTAGTGCTTTTGAGGGTCAACTGGTTCAGTGT
Organism: Phytophthora capsici; assembly: GCA_030324255.1. Lineage (NCBI taxonomy): Eukaryota > Oomycota > Peronosporomycetes > Peronosporales > Peronosporaceae > Phytophthora > Phytophthora capsici. Next base: position 1,585,246 of record CM059354.1, read on the forward strand.
CAAGGCTATCTGATTGACTTGATGATGTGATGTTGCAAGAATGTCGTTCGATGACAACCGGCTGCGCCCCACCAAGCGACAGTTCTTATGAACTGCGAATACTTCTGCTTCCGTTGGTGTAACTTAGGGCAGGGCTGCGCAGTACTGGCGCCATTTCTAAATTACAGGCGGCAGTAGGATGCAAAACTTAAAACTATTGTAGCTCGATTTACGGAGCCTAACCACTGAGTGATTAGTACTAATAACTCAGTCCTATACATGTAGTACTGAGTGACTTCTGAAAGTAGCTACCACAGAATTTAGTCCTCAAATTCTGTGTGGAAATGGTTAGTTTTGGTGTAAATTCTGTTTAAGGCCAATATGCATTTGATAGTGGTTAGGGTTCAAGAAGGGGGTGAATTCGAGCCTTCGAGATCCCAAGATCACGTCGCTATAGCATTTTGTCAGTCCCTTCGGATCGTTCCTACTGGCTAGAGCATTCTAATGAGGCCCACACTGTCTGAATATGTTGAAGATCAGGCCTGCACCTTGGGAGCTGGAGCGACGCCGGCATTCGACACAGATCGAAGTATGAGAGGCGGCACGGGACAAGGAAACTTTGAAGAATGCAGTAGCTGGAATCTGGGACTACCATGAGCTCCCGCTCAAGCCGCCATAAGGAAAATCTATTCATTCTTACATTGAGGTCGTTGTGAGCAAGTCATCTTGGCAGTAAGTGCCCATCATAAGAGAATACGCTCCATTTTGACGCAGCTAGAGGTTTTGGAACTTTGAAAAATGTGCTTCTTTGGAGATATGAGTGCGATGACATCCACCCTCAAATACCGTAAAATGCCAAATAATGGCATTCTAAATTCTGTGATAGCATCGTCCCAAATTGTATGCGTCCTGCTTGTACATGTAGTCTCAGGGGGTGATAGCAGTTCGAAAGAAAGAGTTCTTAACTATGGTTAGGTGAAAAGTATAAATAAAAAACATATTTAAAGAAATAAAAAAACTGATGAGGATTGTAGGGGCATCCACCATTTCGGCAAGACCAGTGCAAAATACCCCTGCAATAGTGCAAAACACCTCTCATAATAGTGAAACCACGAATCTAGGAGGACTAGAGCACCCACCGTTATGCAAGTACTAAACGCACTGCGTGTCATCACGAGTACCCCAGGGCATAGCACCTCACGCAACGTATTTAAAGCATTTATATACAAATACGTTACACAAGGGGGCGTGAATGGGCTGCCGAACCAACATCTTTTTATTAGTGAAGGATACCTTGGCTTGGGCTTACAGCACGTAACTTCAACGTGAAAAAAGAAGCTCCTGTCAAATGAATCGATGAAAGAAAGATGCCCGTCATAACACCAGTCCCGGGGGTGGCATTACAGCGGCTAGCGTTAGTGCTTACCAGGCTTTTGCTGGGCATCAAGGGCTCGATGACTGGGGCAACGACGTGTTTTTGTGCGATGAACTCTGCACCCTTCTCGTGAGTCACGTAGAGCTTCACCAGGAACAGCGTTCGAGATGGGCAGAACCGTCCGAACGTGTCGGGGCAACAGCCTCATTGGCAGCCGGCGATGAATTCGATTCGTTTATCGAATGTGGTCGAGACCATTGGTTATGCCCGTCAGTTGTATCCATATCTGCTGGTGTCGTTGGAGACCTCTGTTTGTTGAACTTGTACCTGATCTCGAACAACCTCGGCTTGTGGTGGTGCCGGTGCCCAGCATCTGCTACTGATACGCCAGTGTGCACGCGGTTGCGTTGCTGTGACTGTCGCGAAATCATCCGGTCAAAGGAAACCGGCATCACCGGCCACTATCTATGGTTTCAATTACCGCGGAAATCCTCAACGTGTGGGAAAACCTGTTAAATTTGCAGTTAGAAACAGCAATCAACTGGGTTGGCATGAGCCTGAGCCCACAAGACCGTTAATTTTGCATACTGTACATCTAGCCGCTCAAGTAATCCGTAGGAGTACGATGTCGACGGCCCTCATTCGCCCGAGTCCTTCAGTGCCAAGCTTCCCAATCGCTACCATCCAATAGCACTACACTCTATTGCGATATCGTAGAGTTTGCAGATCCAACGGCTAACTCTCTAATATGGAACCAAGACGACGTGTTGCCACCCGATTGGGACGCAATGGCTCTTCCCCTAGTCACCGACTGTTGGAGGATGGCAACCGCGAGACCTACAACACGGATCATATAACATCTGTTGAAGAGTCACTAGCAGAACCCGAAATTTGCCTAGGTCAAGTAAATGAAAGTCTCGATCGTGTGCTCGATGGCATTCAACTGCTGTCTGGTGTTGCCGAGAGAAATCAAGAAACGGCGAGTCAAAGCACTGAGACTGTAAGTCTGATGCAAGCATTTGCGGAACACACGGCTGCAACAATCAACCATACTGCTCTTGCTCTCCACGAACTTCAGCAGAACGCTGCCAGTGTCCAGCAAGTGAACGAGATGGCAAATCGAGTTGCCACTACTGTTACTGAGATGTAAAGCCAACAGCTGCTGTATTTAGGGCTCATGAGCCTATGCAAACAGCGCCGGCTACACCAACCCAGAGACCGACGACTCGCCAAGCAGAATATGTCGAAATGCCATCAGGAGGCCTCCACCGAACACTTCGAAAGATGGACAGCAAACATCCGTCGTTCGACGGTGACATTGACGGCGTCAAGCTTAACAGCTTCATGTTCCAGTTCGAGTCCTATGTTACCTTCAAAGGTTACGACCTAGAGCTGGATGGAACCATTGTTGGGCTAGCGTTGGGTCAATGTGTGAGAAAAAGCGCCGCCACTTGGTACGAGACGTATGTGCAGCGCAAAGAAGACGTGGAGCGCCATCCTCAATTAACTTCAAAGAACCAAACTCCCAACAGAAGATGCGAACAATCCTGCCCAACATCAAGCAGTGCGGTACTTACCATGGATACGTCGCTAAATTCCAGTAGCAACTGAAATTTGTTCTACTGGAACCAACTCTTGCCAAAGAGGCCTTTCTGAAGGGCATAACTAGCGCCAACTTGTGTAAGCAAATATTACGCAAGAACCCCGCCATTGCGGAAGGTTTTGCTGGAAAAGCTCCTGAGGAGGGGTCGAAGAACTCTCAGCCCTTCACCCCGATGAAAATTTCCAACAGTGATGCTCGTGGCACCAAAGACATCAGACAGAACCTGCAGACAGGCATAGGCAACAGAAGAGCAAGTGCATTCAGTGTCATCGTGGGTTTCACAAGCCAGATGAATGCTGGATCAAATTTCCTTAGAAGCGTCCGGCGAAGCCGACTGGCATCAAACCCAGGTCTCCAATCCAACTTCCACGTGATAAAACCGGCTACATGGCGAAGTACTACGTCCTGATCGACAAACTCGTGGTGGGCGAGAATGATTCAGCTCCTACTTCTTTAAACGAGTAAAACCCCTTGATACTGGGCAATTAAGTGGGTTCTATCCCAAACCCATTTAACGGGGCAAATTAATTCTCATTCAGCCGAGGCGAACATTCAGCTCGGAGATCAATCTATGTGTCTGTGGGCTCTGGTAGAGAACTTGAGCCTGTGTCAAAGGCTGTCATCCTGTCAAGGCGTAACAAGAGAGTTGGAGATCGTCTTGATGGATATGATGATGATGATAGACCAAGGAACGTGCCACTGTGAACCGCGATCTGGGCGCATGCCGAGGATGAGCACAAAAATACACCAGAAATCCCGCTGTAGCACAAACCCCTATCAGGCCCACTCCATTAAAGCCAGGAAGGTGAAACTTACTGCGGTTGCTGATCATATGGGAGACTAAACCCCGTATGAAGTAACACACCGAGGTATGTAGAGCTCACACATCATTCTCAAAACAAATATGACCAGGTCAATGTACACCAGACGTATTTAATGGAGGTGGTGACGCGGCATGATTGGGTCGAGCACATCACCTAGTATGTTATCCCTGCTCACGTTTGAGAAATTGGTGACATGGACGCGTACGAGCACCATGGTGTCTGCTTCGCCACGCCTGTTACATCGCCAAGGGTCATTTACGGTACATCTGACTGTTGTTGATTGAACACACAGTGCAGTAACGCGCTATGCACGCACCCAGGTTTAAACCAGTTACTTCACGCACCGCCTGGGGTTGGATGGATGCACAACGGCGTCGATTTTTAGGAGAGAATATCGCTGAATATAATTAGAAGTTCTACGAGTACGAGACCCTGGACGAGCGCTAGCCAGAAGAGAAAGAAAACAGTGTCAGCACATTACTTACCAACAAGAAAAGCAAGAGCGGCAACTTCCATGAAGGCACTAAATGTGGATATATTGCACGCTTCAACTCTTTTTCAGCCCGCCTGCTCTCCAAAGGATTTCGAGATGAACACAGATAGAGCGTGAAGGTGATTGTCCGGATAATCGACAAGGTCGCCGTAGGCGGTCCAGACGTTGTCCACTATGGGAACGGTGTCTGTTTGCCGTTTTAGCTACGACAAGTGTGGTCCCAGCTAATCCGTTTCGTTTTAGATAGAGTAGTCCACACAGAACATGCAAGGACGTTCCGATAAAGAGTAACGAGAACATGGAAGCCTTCATCCTTTCAAACGCATGTGCTAAATCCACATTCTAGCCCCCATCGGGCTGTTCTTCCACCTCGTCAATCCTTATTTGGCTGGAAAGGCCGATACCTTTTTTCGTCTGATTGTTGGCGGCAATTATGATCTGTTTGACGGGCTGGGAGGTCTAAAACACACCGGCAACGCCCCCAAGTGCCGGATAGATATCTCTACCCACCACTGATAACGTGACATATGAGGGTTTCCAGCGTGAGTCCTCCATGTGAAATTGCCGTTGGGCGCTCATCCAGTTCCTTAAAAAAGTCCTGAATTTTGTAACGTATTGATGTATTCCAATGAAGTACTTGTAGTGGGGAATACCAGATGATACACATGAGGGAAACGGCTTGGTCATGTTGTAGATCACTTCATCTCGCGATTGAAACAAGCGGGGCGATGTACAGCGCCACCAGATGTATATGTGTTAGGGGTTAGTAGTTTACGAAGGCCGGTGCCCAATCTTGGCGGGTCGACCCCAAACTTCTGTACCATCGCAAGAACTGAGGTTTGTCTCTAAAACCATTGTTCAAAGCGTTATATTAGGTCATGTCGCAACAGGTATTGTGTAGTGAACAACTTGAGATTGTGGTGGGCGAGCCAGCCGTACAGACACCTTAGCACCATTAGTACGGGATGTATAATATCCTGAGTTTCAACCCCATTGACAGGTCTAAACCACGGGCGCAAAGTCAGCACTCATTAACTCCCGCAGGTGGATGCTAAGCAAGTCTCCGGTAGGATAAATTTGAGAATTGTCAAACCCCACTTGCACGTATTCCCGGTGACATAGGCCCTGATCCCTAGCGAGCAGCTTGGTCGCCTTGCTAGTGCTGTATCTGCTGGAAGAAAGGCGCCGCCGCCCGTACACATGTAGCCCAGAGGTTCCAACAAAATGACTGCAACAACATTTGGAAGGCTACTAACAATAAATAACTGTACGGACATCACCACCACCTGAAAAACAATTGTTGAATGATATTCTTGCAATACTGTAGCAATACATTCAATGGCATGTCGCTCAGTGTGGGGGGGGGGCTTAACTTTACCATCCACCAGTGGAGCCATTGCAAGCAACAAATGCACTTCACCAGCGTCTCGGTGCAAATAGTAGGAAGAGAGGTGTAAGCTCGAACCGTGGTAAGTAAATTTGCGCACTGTGCTACTCTGACAGCGAAATACGCTGTCGGCTCGTTTTGGTCGTCGTGTACAACAAACCGCTTGATTTGTCGAAAACGCGATCTTTGAAGCCATCGTGCATTTACTAATCACGTAGCGATAGAAATTTGAAATGAACTAAGAGGCACAGGGTGTTGTGCCGTCCGATTGAATGGTTTCGGTGACCTGTGAGTCCTGTAATGGGTCAATTAGACCTATTAGGTGGCGTACACGCGCACTACGTGTAAGGGTGGAGAATCAAACGCAGGAACTGCTAGTGTCAACTGGACCTAATAGGGGGGGAAGAGCCAGGTCAACGCCCTAGCTCGACCTAGCCTTGGCTTGGCGAGTTTCCACGCGCCGTACTGCTGTCATCGTTGTAGTAGGTTGCGCACAACGCGACGCCAAGTCCTCCTAAACGTTCGGTTCTCCACTCACATGTACGGTAGAGTACCGAAACCCCTAGAGTCGCAGAGACCACCGTTGCAACTTGTCTCGGATGTGTTGGCGAATGTCCCGGTGTGGCGCAAAAATAATAATCAAACTGGCGTGATCACAAAAAATACGAAACCCTGCTGGCTGCTCAAGTATGTATGCTAGGCTGGCAGACGCCGCCACGATAGGGTACGCCTCTTTTTCGGCAATGATCCAATCCAGCCCACGATCCGTGAAAGTGCCACCTTAACACACCAGTAGTTGGTGTGAATGATCCACTACGCCGAGAGTCGGATCCACTCAACCACCTAGTAAGGAACACGGCCCAACTAATAGCACTTACATTGCTAAAGAGGAGTAGAGTGGCCGTATCCAATGTAATTTGCAGCGGGGATGAGTGAGCATGAGACGAGGCTGTTTGCTTAAAAGCTTCAGGCTCTTCCACGTCCCAGGTAAAATTTACCTCGGCGACGACGTCCTCGCGTTGTCATCACCGTCTCCAATTTATGCTGCGTTGGAGCAAATACTCGAGCAAAATCCACGAAAATATATGTTCAGCACGCAGAAACTGTTGCAGATCTTAGGTAGGTCTATGTTCACCAAAGCAGCAAGGCGAGACGGGTCGTGTTTTGCTTCCCGGCCAGTCACAACCTCCCCACACCAACGAAGACTCCGTGCAAACAGGCAACACTTGCGAGCATTGAGCTTTAGTCCCCATACATGTAGGATCAGAAACAGCTGTTATAGTTGTTGAAGGTATTCGGCCTTAGACCTGGCGTAAAGCAATATGTCATCAATCCCAATCAGCACCGTGTTGTATAACATCTCCAGAAAGCAAGCATGCATCTGAAGCTGGAAAAGTAGTGCGGAATCACACGCACCTTGGAGTACCCGAGTTAGGGTAAAGACAACATCCTCAGTCACGAAATTGAATATCTTCTGGCACTCCGAGTGCAGCGGCAACTGCCAAAACCGTTTAAAGAAATCAAACTTACCAAAGCCTCAACATTGCTCATTGGGCTGGGCGTAGCTCCAGCAATTGGAACCGTTATCTTCTTCGCTGCACGCTAGTCCGCCGTGATCCTGTGCACTAGCAAAACTGATAGCTGGACAATCGTAGGTCGCTTGGCCGATCTCCGCATCGCCAACCATTTCCCTTGCCTTCACTGAGATATCGTTCATCTCTTTCACTTACTTAGCGATTTAACTTCCTTAGACTCCACATGGATTTGCTTCTTTGGCGGTTTATCCGGATTCGACACCTTCTAACTCGTGTCCACGCAAACTGTGTTTTTATTCCAACTATCCATGAAAATCACTATGATACCGCGACGGCCACGAAATAGAAACAGTAGAGCCACCTTCTTATAAAACGCGAACACCGCACGTGACTTGTTTTGGCCAACGCAATTATCCATAATAACTAACAGAGTAAATTATTATTCTGGAGTTAAAGTACCAGCTTCTACGTACCTCGTTCTTAGATGCATGTAATACAAAAGTCGCAAGCTGCAAAGCGCATCAGCCCCCTTTCCACTACACTCAGGGATCCCGAAAAATGCATTGGTAAAAAAATTATTGCCGTGCAATTGATGAAATTATTTATTTTGGCTCGCACGTAAGACCTAATAAATTATTTATTTTTTCTTTAGATCGGCATAATTTACTGTGGTCCACACCTTCTGGCAACGTACGGCTCACCGCGCTCGCGTGTGGCTACCATCCATATTTCTAAGCTTGTCTTCAGTTGTAAGCTGCTCATTATCATATCTGCCATGTTCACCAATTAGCGAGTCGCCGAATTCTTCTTCAAGCCTATAACAGACAAACGCGGAGCGTAAGCCCTACCCGTTCTGGACGAGGAAGATGAGCCCCTTATCGGGTACTACCGGTGTCGATGTACGACAGTTCGCCAACAGGCTCCTAAAACGGGGTATAGCAATTTAGTGCAGCATATCAGAAAGCAGCATCCGGACTTTGAAAAACTGATGCGTGAACCGACGTCGGCCGAGACGGGGACACTGGTGCCTTGGGTCCGTCAACGTAGCCTCAACCTTTATGCCTGGCTACAGTGGACCATCTCCTGCAACCTTCCTCTTCATTTCTGCGAGAACGCTGAATCGCGTCGGTACGAGTTGTTTCATTGCCTTAGCTAATAGTATTAACCACTGATTCTACCTGAAGGTACTCGAATCTTGATCCAATCGGCCAGGAACAGCTCCTGGACGGCATGGAGTGCGTCACCCTAGCTGTTGAGTCAGCGATCGCCAGCGAAATGCCGGATAAGTACGACCCCGTGATGGACGGCTGGTCAAACCTATCGGAACACTTCTTGGCGGTGTTTGGGTGCTACGAGGTAGCTGGAAGTCGGCGCCAGCCGCTGCTTGCGATGCATCCGCTAGTCAACAATCCCAATGGGGACCACTCCGCAGCGACACATGTCGCGTTTCTGCGTGAAATGCTGTCTCGCGACTACCAAAAGAATTTAGACGGTTGTCTCTTCATTGTCGGAGACGATTGTGCCGTAAACAAGCGGCTGGCAACCCTCCTCGGGGTGCCTCTCGGAGGTTGTGCAAGCCACAGACTGAACCTTGCCTTACAGTCGATGCTAGGTGACCATGCATCGGACCTTGCCCAAGTCAAAGAACTGATGTTGAAGTTGAAGACTCTGAACTTTTCCGCACAGCCACGGTATTGCACTGCTCACTTTGAGTTTTTTATTCAATTTTGTATAATCATTCTCTTTTTTATTTAATCTTTTTTTGCCAGTTTCAAGACCCACCTGCGTCCGGTTATTAGCCAGTACACGCGCTGGGGATTGACATTCTCAATGGTACACCTCTACCTTGAGATCTTAGACGTGATCAAGGACATTGACGACGTCCAGGACCACCTGCCCTCGCCAGCAACGAATCGTCGTTTGCGTGACCTTCTCGAAGACCTCAAGAAGTTCGAGTCGGTAAGTTACGAGCTGCAATCCGACAAAGTCACGCTGGAAGATGCCCGAATGTACTTTGACGCTTTAATCGAGTTTCGCAGTGAGTTCTTCGATTATCTGGGTGCGTTTGTATCATGGTCTATTCTACAGTACTGTGTGACTAACTCTATACATGTGCTTTCAGGGCCACGTGCAGAAATCATCCACTCTCCTCCGCCTGTGTGAAGGTTCTGGGTGGCAAGATACACGAGCTGAGCAGAGCGGAGAAGTCGGTGTTGGCGCCGTTTGCTGCGAATGAGCTTGGTGGCTCCGTGTCAGTTCATGTGGCAAATGACGGAACGTCTACATCATTTGTGGATCAAATCAAGAGAAAGAGAAAGGCAAACCAGTGTACTACTCGGTACAATCTGGTGGCGTCAATTCCCCCAACCTCCAACATTGTGGAGAGGCTGTTCAGCATAGCTAAGGTAACGTTGGGCACGCGGCGTCAAGCACTTCGACCGATCACGCTGGAGATGATCTTGTTCCTGCGCGCGAACAACTCCTACTGGGATGCTGCTGTCGTCAACGAGTGCTCGTAAGTGTCTGCATTCCTGTAGATCTGCATTGCAATAATTTACGTTTGCTGCGTTTGCATTGCAATAATTTACCCAGCCAATGTCCATTTGTCAGTACGTTATTTATTCTGTAGTTCGTGTTTGATTAATGAAAAATTCAATAATCGGGAGGCCTGACTACACTGGTGCTGATCATCTCATCGATGACTACAGTCTGGTTGGATACAGGAGTGGTATGATCAGGAGCAGCTAAGGGTGGTGGGACAGATTCCTGGTTCATCGAGTAGAAGCACCAGAACGACTTTTGGATAGACTAAAAATAGATATGTGAAAAATAAATACATAATTCCCCAGGGCGACATTTTTGCGGTGGCCCGGGTCAATAGTTTCGCTTGCCTACGAGCCCAGATGACAACTCAATGATCTGGTATTTTAAAAGGTACATACCAAAGGCATGGAAACGTGCCTATGAGTACAGCTGAATCGCTTTCAGCAGTATGTCACAGGCCGTGTAGTACCTTGTGCGAATTGAGCAGACCGAGTGGTGGCAGGGGAAGGAGCAAGGAGAAGAAAAGCGGAAGCTGGGTAAGTCAGGCAAGCAAAGTGGCAATAATTAACCCTTCTAGCCCCCTATGCTGTATTATACAGCAGAAGTGGTATTACAGGTTTTAATGTGTCGGCTACTCCGCAACAATTATATTTCTTCGCATGTACATTTTTGTATGAGTCTATTTCAGTTATTAAAATGCTTGACACTGTCGCAGACAGGGTTTCGGTTACGTCGTCTACGTTCAAGCTCAAATGATAGAGGTTCTTATCCCGCCAAATCCAGCAGACACGAAAAATCCCCCCTCCCGCACCCTCCGCAACCGCGACCACTCACGCGCCCTAATGGACAAGTCTTTTAAGCAGCTATGGAAAGAGCTGCGTAAGCTCGGCTGGAAAGCCAAGCGTCCCGTTGGCCTTAGCGTTGACTTTCGTTACGTTCGCCCCGGTGCTACGGCAGGGAAAGAGGGCACGGACGTCTTTACCGGTGAGATGCAGCGATGTTTTGATGTAAATGCTGCTGAATGTGCTAACTGAGCGTTACACAGGCGAGATTGCTCTGCTCAACTATGCAAAAAGCCAAGGTTGGCTTCGTGTCGGTGTTTCCGCCATCAACACCAGCTCGTCAGTGGCGCCAGCAGCTCCTCAATCGAGCGAACGTCCTTCTGCACCGGCTCCCCATCCTCCAGCAAGTGATGAAGCAAGTGCGTTAGTGGCGACGTCACCACCTCGTGTTGTGCCTGGGTCCTCGGCAGTGCCACCAGTTCCCCCCAGCCCGACTTCTTCGTGCCCGTCGGCACCATCCCAACTAGCGATTAAGCCCACGACAGCCATCCCGTCCCCAGCGCACACTGACGCGCCAGCACAGCCTCGAAAGCGGAAACACGCCGAACTGGAGTCATCTGCTTCGTCAACACCCGCCAGAGCCGAAGCTGAAGCGGTGGGCCTGCCTAATGCAGCTGCCCAAGTTATGCTGTCTGATACAGCAGAAGGCGGGCCTCCTCGACGTGCTAGCCGGGATGATACAGCATTAGACGAAGAGGAGAAGGGCGAAACCGTGGTGATCGACAGCGAGCCAGAAGATGTTGACGAGCCTGAAATCGACACGTATGACTCCGATCGCTTCATGATCGCCCTCTCAAGGCGCCAATTGCTCGATGATCCTGACGCTGATGATCCAAACCTCTGCGAAGAAGATGCTGACAGCGACGGCTTAGACCTTGACAGCGAGGAAACTATCGCTACCATAATGGATGAGTTTGATGAAGCTGACGATGACTTCTACGAAGGGGTCGAAGAAGAAGACTGGAGTCCACGAGACGAAGACATGGGCGATCCAGATTTTCTGTCGGATGCTGAGTTGGCTACAATTAAATCCAGCTGGACAGTATATGATGAGCACCACAGCAGCGAGCTTCAGCTGGATGGAGCCACGGATCTCTACGATGGACGGCACGGTCCTACTGAGTCGGCGCGTGCTTTTGCCGACTCTCCGCTCGGCTTATTCTACTACTTCATGCCGAAGCTGTTGTGGATCAAAATTGCGGAGGAAAGCAACCGTCACAGACTCGCGATGATTGACACGGTAGCCCAGGAGCAACAGCGTCGCTAGCAGCGCCGCCAGGAATCGGATCCAAACACTAGCGTTCAGTCGTTAGCAGAGATTAAGGCCTCGCTGCAAAAGGTCAAGCCATTTCAACCCCACGAGATGGTTCGCTACATTGGTCTACTGGTTGCACGCGTGTTGTGTCCTCACCGCCGGTCGATGAGCGAACACTGGTCCACAACGGAAAGCGGTGCAATTCCGCGCGGCACATTTGGGAAGTTTTTGAGCCGAAAGCGCTTTGAGGATATCACGCGCTTCCTTCACTTCAATGATAACACCAACAATCGAGTGAAGCACGACAAAGCTTGGAAACTCCGTCCCGTCTTGCAGGTTGTGGAGAAAACGTTCCGCAACGGGTACCGCATGGGACCCATCATCTCGTTTGATGAAGGAATGGTTTCTAGTCGGCATCACTACAATCCCTTGCGCGTTTACATGAAAGACAAGCCGGCAAAGTGGGGGAACAAGTTCTACATGGTGTGTTGTGCGGATACAGCATACTGCTCTCGGTACGTTTCCTTCTGCTGTAGAATACAGCAAAACTTATGACGTCTGCTACAGCATAACCTGTTAGTGATACTAACACAACTCCTCTTGCTGTATGATACAGCATTGAGATTTATCGCGGCAAGGAAGACACTGCCAACTCGATAGCCAAGGCTGTCATCCGCAACTTGACTAAGGCTCTGCAAGGACAACCCGGGAAACGTCTGATTGTGACCGACAACTTTTACACCAGTGTGATGCTGTGTGAGCGTCTGCTGCGACTGGGCTATTATACTGTGGGCACTACAAGGCCCAAACGGAAGGGATGGAACATCTCGATTCAGATACCAAAGAAGGAGAAGAGCAAAGTCAGCCGAGGGACGTACCGAATTGCTCAAAACCGACACATGCCCGAACTTATCGGTGTATCTTGGAAGGACTCCAGCATAGTGAACTTCCTCGCAACTGGCGTCAGCACCAAGCAGGTCCATGTGCAGCGCCGTCGCAAGACGGACGGGGTAGTTGAAACGGTGCCGTGCCCAGAGCTAGCTCGCATCTACAACGAGGGGATGGGGGGAGTTGACGAACACGACCAGTTGCGGCTACACAGATATTCCCTTCAAAAAACACTCAGGCATCGCTCGTATTACAAGAACCTGTTCATCGGGATCGTAGACATGGCATTAGTGAACGGATACATCATCCACAAGTTGGTAATGAAGGAGCAAGGCAAGAAAGTACCTACCCATGCAGACTACATGTAGCGCCTCCACCGCGAGCTTCTGGGTCAACAAAAGAAGGATTTCGAGCACGACCTCGTCAGCCGAAGTTTGCTGACGCGTCCCGTTGCTGGCGTTCCCCACCAACTGATGGAAGAATCTGGCAAATACGACGAGTCCAAAACGCGTCAGTACCTCTGCAAAGTATGCTCGGCAAACTCAGACAAAAAGCACCGCAGCTCAGAGTCTAGGTTCTACTGCGAGCAGTGCTTAATCGCATTCGAGGGGAGGGTGCAATTGTGCAACACTGTCCGACGTCCGAAGGAGGGCAACACACTCACCTGCTGGCAGATCTGGCACGACACCTGGAAGAACGGCACCACAATTCCCCCCGAGAAGAGACGCAAGATTAGGTTCCGCTCGATGAAAAAGCATAGCGAGCAATAAGTAAATAAATACCTTCGTTCAGCAGTCCCTGAGGATGCGGAGGAAACTTTTGCCCATTTGTGTTGTGCACATGCTTGTATGACAAATGGGCAAAAGTTTTCTCCACGCACAGCGCGCTTAGGACGCTGTCGTCCCCTGCCACTCGTTTTGGCGCGAAACTAGTGCTCCGCCTATCTCGTTGGCAATCAGAATCGAGGGGGGTTTTCTTTTACAAGGTAGTTTGCATGATCTTGTACGAATTGTCGACCACTCAGAGCTCTGTATTTGTCTGCGTCACACGTACTCTGCTGGAAGTGGGCTACGAACAGATAAATTCTGCTAGTCGCACAAACTATACTAAAAGCAAGCTTATTCCTTCTGCTATATTATACAGCACAAGCGGCGGGATTAGAAGGGTTAAGGGAAATAACAAGAAGTTTTAGACTCCTGAAAAGAATAGTTTGGGCCCAAACGGAAATGGTGTAAGCTGCACAAGCTTTAATCACACAGCAAAAGTGAGTGCTTTACGCAAATGATGAATGTGCAGGGTGACAACCAGAAGTCGAAGATGAAGCGAAGACAGAGACTGATTGCGAATGAAGCAGAGTCGGACTACATCTACGCGATTATAGGGAAGGCGAGGTGATTACAAACTTAATGAAAGAGAGTTTGTGAGTACTGGTAGATCGATGCGGATACGGGTGAAATTGCTTAAGCCGAAGGACGTTCGGGTGGCCCAAAATGCATCAACGCGAAGCTTCTGAGTGTGAATATGACGCTGAACCTTCAGAAAACATCACCATCGATGCGCTTCAAGCACGTTGGCGGTACACTTCAACCGGAAGGGAAAGTCGTAGTGCAATTTCGATTTATGGACTTGGATTATGGGCTGCGAATTACACACCAGTTAGAGGTGATTGGTAACAGAGATTAAATGATGATTAGCCAGGACTTATTAGGTGTGCTTGAACTCTTAGTTTAGGCGATATGGCTTCGATTAGGGTTTACAATAAATTTTGATTGAATTCATTTCTATAACAGGTCAACGCGGGCGTCCATGTGAAGAATGTATCCGTTGCTACTTCTGTTTTGAGAATTATTACTGCTGTGTCGATTCATCATCACCTCATCAACAAGCATCTGTTCAACCAGAATCCACACAACAGAAGTGAGTTGGGGTCAGACGTAATCAACGTGGTGAATGGGCGTCAGAGCGCTGGTACTAAAATAAACGTATATTCGTGGTAACGCTGTTTGTAACCTCTCCAATCGAGAGTTTAAAAGTCTAAGCGTACAATTTTTTGTTGCTGTTTAGAACTACCATGCCGCTAGATTAAATAACAGTGAAGAAGATATCCAGCGGCAATTGAATCTCGACAAGCGACTCTTGAGGCCCTGATGCGAGCTTTGTGTCCCCTAACAATAGTCTCGCCTTTGACCCTCCTAAGTATGGTACCGTGCCGTAGGTATACGATGAAGAGTGTATAGTGTCCTAACTGACTTTACCGATTTAGTCAGTGTTTGGGGTTGTACAGGCATTCCAGTGGTGTGATTGGGCACAAGCGTCTTGTCTCAGCGTTCTCATCTGGGCGCAGGAACACGTGCCATCCACATTATCTGCTGGACTGCTTTTCGTTTTCAGCATGCATTTACTTCGACATCTCTTAGCGTACGTGAAGTGTTGGGCGCTGTTTCCGTCGCTGCTACCGGAGATTCCGTGGTGCAGTCACGCCTAGAGAAAAACACAAACATAACAACACTTGTTCAACACGGGTTAACCGCTTTTTGAATCTCAAGTTGCAGCTGTAGATAAGTGCTAACACCGGCACGATGAAACTATTGATACCGCCGTACAGTGTTTCACTACTCGCGTAAATAGTAATAACTCAGCCGTTCTCCTCGTTAAAAACGTCACTTGTCCACATCATAATTCGGCCATCGCGTTTTGTAGTGTTTCCCGGGTGTGGTGAATCAGGAACTGAAAACACACGATGAAGGAGCCGGCAGAAGTTTTAGCCGTTGGTGTATTTGATAGTAAATAGCGAAGTGAGAGCTACTATTCTACATGGTAGTGATTGTAGTAGCTGCGCTGCAGCTGCAGTGGTTGGACGCGAGGCCTGTCATCACGTGTGACGTTACGGGGATCCTGTCATCCAGGATGACGAACTTGTAAACAGCATTGTCGATATGTTCCTGAGATCTGTAGTCTGCAGCTTCAACTTATAGCTGGAGGTGGCTGGGACTAATGGTGCATGGAATACACTGCCCCTCCAAGCCTGGTCCAGCTAGAGATACTGTTACCGATCATGTTGTCATTGTGACGAGATCGTGTGATTGTTATGATGTGATTCCTGCGACTATTGATAATTCACGTTTCTGTACAGTGGTTCGAGGTAAACCCAATCCTTTGTAGAGATTTTGTACTCAAGGATCATTGCACGGAAGACCTGTAGGATATCGCGATTGACGCGCCCTACTGATCCGTTGATCCATGGACTGTAAGCCAGGGTAAACGTCTGCTGGCTCTTGAGTCTCTTGGAGAGCTCGGCCACGACTTCGTTTTTAAAATGACTACCGTTGTCACTGACCCATTGAGGAGATATACCGAAACGGCTGTGCCACTCCAGCAGAGCGGCTGTCGCTACAGCACTGTCGGCTGAGTCACAGACCGCCAACTCACAGAAATGTGCGGCGTGGTCTTATAGTACTAGCAGATATTTACGAGCACCAAACGATTCGGCCATGGACAGGAAGTCCCAATGGAGGACTCCGTTCCGTTCATCACACTCAATCGCCCGCTCCGTGGCCGGTGAACGATTTGACTACCTTTGACGTGTGGACACAGTAGACAGGTCGCTATGGAAGCGTGTACGACACCTCTGAGGCTTGGTATGCGGAACACTCGTCGTAGGTGATTAGCCATTGCTTGTTCCCCGCGGTGACCCTGGGGTCCGCAGTGAGCAATGATACAGAGTCGCTATGTGAGCTCTGTACATGCTTTAGGAACCCAAATCCTCTGGTCAACTCTGAGAACCTTGTCTACATCTTGCGTCGACACCACAGGTGCTTGGTGCTGTTGCTGGGCGCTTCGGATCTCGCCCAGTGATGGCCAGACGAATCTGTTGTCGTCCAAGAGTCGGAGAATCCGTCTTGTACGTGGCTTGGTCAGGGTCTTCTGCTTCTTGCTTCTCTTCTTAGTAAATCGCTTCAGTTTCACTGTAGTCATCGATTACCCTGCCCACCGTGCAGCGGGGCTGCCGTAGCTTATCGTCAGAGGAAGACGGTTAACTCAACGAGTTAAGGATTAACACACACCTTATTAAGGGTTAATAGGCCTTAAGATCCGAAGGCACCTACTAACTACGACCTTAATAAAAGGAATTTTCACTTTGTGTTCTAATTCCAAACTGTTTATTTATCTTTTATTGCGGCTAGCCGCCTAGGGGGTAAATGTATTTGGTTAACTATCTAACATAGTAAAACCAAATGAAATCCTACTTCAAATGCATAACGTGTGGCTCTCAGCCACACACACTCCCTCGAGTGTCCGTACATCAACTATGTACCTTACACAAAGTGTATCCATGTGTGGAACACACCAGGTGTAAACCCGTGTAACCCCGTTACACCACCCCCCACCAAGATGTGGACACCCGTGTCCACGACACTTTCTCAGTGAGGTCTAGTCTTCTCAAGACGTTAGAGGTCACTTTACCTCATCACAAGTTCAAAGAACTTCGGCTCCCAGAGCCCATTATCGAAACTGCATTTCCAATGCTATACCTTTCGCCACGGTCGTCTGACCTCTCTTCGCCTTCGTCCAGTGGACGCATGTCGGGGCGTGACAGCCCGCAATCGCCACAGGCCACAGGCCGCAGTCCCGACAGGGAAGCTGCTCCGCAGCGGCTCAGTGTACGACAGTACCACGATGAGCACCGTCGACGTCATGGCTCCGGCTCCGCGAGCCAACATCCGGGTGAGAGCGGAGCTCCTAGCTCTCCCGAGCCATCTACGCCGCGTACGCGTCAGAACGCCTGGCTCGACGAGCTTGAACAGGGCGAGATCGTCCCAGACGATGGCGAGGTGCTTCCAACACGTCAGGAGGCTGCCTCTCAGAGGCCTTCAAGCCCGGCGTCGCGCTCTCGCGAGCTGCACACGCCTAATCCGTTCCCGAACCGTGATGGTTCGGCGAACGCCCTGCGCAATGCGCCTCCTCTCTCCTCGAGGTACGAGGACGAGCTCCCTGAGCCAGGTGTGGTCTCCAACGACCTGGACGGGGCTCAAAGCCGACAGCTCGAGGCTGCCTCTCGCGCGCGGTCTAACAGACCTGTGGCCCGCCCCATAGTTGGCACGTCGCGTCGCGACTACGGGTATGAGCGTCTCTCTCCTGCGGAGGTCGTTCGACGCGCTGCTTCGCAGCTCTTGGACACATACACGTGTGGGCGCGCGCCCGAGACGCCTGATGAAGTCGCCCAGCGACATTCGCTCCGCGAGCGCTTCTTGACTCCACAAGTCACAACTCCATCGGAGTACCGGGAGCGCTTGTGTCAGCAGCTCAACGGTGAGGCCGTGCCGGCCATGCGGACAGTGCCGGTGGTCCTCTCAGAGGGTGAAACAACGGCCGCTTACGAAGCGCAGTTTCAGAACTGGGTGGAGCTATCCCGACGGCTCCACTCCTTCGATGCTCTCCGAGCTAGTTTCTCGGAAACCGATATCCGCTTAGAGCGGCGCTTACGCCTCGACTTCGCGAAGCGACAAGCAAGACGGCGTGTACCGGGACAACGTCCCTCACGCTACGAGGCACCCCGGCCTCCTGCTCCCGCTGTGAGCAGTCCTACCCATAGCCATGGGTCGGCTGTCACAGCCACTGGTCAGAGCCTGAGCTCGACTCTTGACCTGTCGTCACCCCACTCTAGTAGTGGGAAGCGCGGCGCGCCCGGCGACTCCGTCGCACGCCCTGCGGGCGGTCCGTCACCGGGTGACGTCGATCGTAAGCGTCCACGACGTCAGGGCAATCTTGCCGCAGTGGCACCTCGAACTCCCATGAGTTCTGGGAATGAGGGTAACCTCGCCACTTTACCAGATACTGGTTATGACCCTGGCGCCTGCGCCGCGCCATCAGGCGCTCCACATGGTAGTGGAGATCACCATGCTCATCGAGCAGAGCAGGAGGAGGCCGAGCGGCCGCTGGACTCTCGCGCTGCGAGCTTCGGGGACTTCCTCTCCCTACAGAACCGCGTCCGCTCGGTGAGCGACTACGTCGCCGACGTGGACCGCTCCTCGCATCGCTTAGCGAATGGCCTCGAGGAGGTCGAACGTCGCCTCGACTGGCTGGAGTCGCCTCAGGCGATGCAGCAGCGGGTCGTAGACCTTGAGCGTCAGGTTGCTCAGCTGCAGGGTCAACTCGACCTCTTGGTTCGGATGCAGCCGTACGGCTCTCGTCCCGTGGCAATGCCACCGCCGATGGCTCTACCGCCTGCTGCCTTGCAGCTTCCTGTGCCTCCGCACTTTGCTGCTCTGCAGCGTCCTGCTGCTCCGCAGTATCTTGCGTCTTTGGACTCTGGTGCTGGGCCTCAGCACCCTGCTGCCCCGCAGCCTCCTGCTGCCTCGCAGCCTCTCGCTGCTTCGCAGCCCTCGTCCGACCCGGCGCTAGCGCCTCAGAGCTCACCCGAGCAGGGTCCCGGTATGGCTTAAGCAAGCCCACGTAGAATACCGGGTGCGTACGCATCTTCTTCGGAAGATTGAGCGTGTACGCCAGGCTCTTCTTGGCCACGACCTTGAACGGTCCAATGAACCTAGGTCTCAACTTGGTCTTAAAGACCGCAGACACTGCATGTGTAGGTAGGTTTTAGCGTTTAATAAAACAAGATCCCCGATCTCAAACCTTTCCATGTTTTTCCTGCCTTTGGCATCTGCATACTCCTTTTGGAGATCCTGGCTTTCAGCCATCGCGTCGCGTACCTGGCGCATGACGCTCAGTCTCAAAGAGACAAAGTCATCGACTTGCTTGCGAACCGCAACTGGGCTGACATCAGCAAGCCGATCGGCTAACCCTCCCCCATCAAGCCCAGAGCCACACCGTGGCGGCGTTAGAGGGACGCGAGGGTCGACCAAGCCGTTCACATAGAACGGGGTGAAGCCTGTCGAGGCATGCACCGCATTGTTCATAGCGAACTCAACAAGGGGGAGCATCTCGCTCCAGCGTCGTGGCGCTTCAGCGCAGACGCTTCGGAGGATATCCTCCACAACGCGATTCACGCGTTCAGTTTGACCATCGGTCTGCGGATGATCCGCCGTGGACATGTCCAACTTGGTGCCGAGCACCCTGAACAAGGACGTCCAGAACTTCGCTGTAAAGCGAGGGTCTCTATCAGAGACAATTGCCTCAGGCAAGCCATGTTGGCGAAAGACTCTGTCTAAGAACAGCTTAGCTGTATCCTCACCGTCAACGGTGTCCGGCACAGCCGAAAGATGAGCCATCTTGCTCAATCGGTCAACAAAGACCACGACACCCGTGTTGCCCGCCTTATCCTTGGGAAGGCCAAACACAAAGTCCATACTAATGGACTGCCAACATCCCGTAGGGACTGGTAAACTCGCCAACGGCGCCGCCGCATGCGGCGCGGACTTGGTCCGTTGACATGTCTCGCATGTACGCACATAGGTGCTTGCCCACTTGTACATCTTGGGCCACCAGTACATCTTGCTCACCGAGCCATAGGTCTTTTCACGACCAAGATGTCCACCGACAGGCGTATCATGCACCTCATAGAGGATGCGATACTTAAGATCCTCATCATGAGGGACGACCACTCGAGGAGTGTCCTCAGGGTCAGTGCTGTAATACAGCAGGCCATGATCAAGCGTATAACGCTGCAGCCTCGCGCGTAAGCGCGGTGACAATTCCTTGTCAGAGTCCTTAAACTCTTCGCTCCCAAGAGCACGTAGCAAAGCTACACACGTGTCGTCTTGGGCGTATGCCCTGCGTATAAGGTCGGGGACCGGCGACGTCACAGTAGTGACATGAGTCAGCTCGTAGTCCGGCCTGCGCGATAGCGCATCGGCCACTACGTTAAGCCGGCCCGGCTTATACTTCACCTCGAAGTTGTACTCGGCAAAGAATGAAAGCCATCTTGCCATTCTCTGTGAGAGATGAGGCGACTGAGTCGCAGTGCGTAAAGACGCATGATCAGTATAGATCACAAAGGGCTTAGAGCCGAGTAAATGTACTCTAAATTTGACTAGAGCATACTTCATTGCAAGTAGCTCCTTGTCATGAACTGGATAGTTCTTCTCAGCAGCTTTAAGCTGGCGAGATTCAAACGCGATAACGCGTTCACGCCCTTCGGCGTCTGCTTGTAGTAAAGCACAACCGATTGCAAAATCGGAGGCGTCGCAGACGACGCTAAACGGACGATCCGGGTCCGGAAGCGCCAAGATGGGCGCGTGAAGGAGACTCTCCTTAACAGCCTTGAAGGCTTCGTCGTGAACGACATCCCAGCACCAAGGTGCATCCTTCTTAAGGAGATTGGACAATGGCCGAGCCATATCAGCGTAATTCTCGCTGTACTTGTGCAAGTAATTGGCTAAGCCAAGCCACTTACGCAAGTCTTTCGGGTTCGATGGAACCGGCCAGTCCACAATGGCCTTAACCTTGGCAGGATCTGCCCTAAGGCCTCGCTTCCCAATGAAGCATCCGAGGAAAGGAATTTCCTCCGCGCCAAAGACGCATTTATCTAAGTTGGCATACAACTTATTCGTGCGCATGCACTCGAGCACCGCTCGCAAATGGTCAAGGTGGTTCTCCACATCAGACCTCCCGTGCTCCGCACGACTATGGACGAAGATGTCGTCAAAGTACGTCTGAGCGTACGCCCGATGGGGCCTAAACAACTGCGTCACTAGACGATTGAACGTCGCAGGCGCGTTCGACAGCCCTTGGGGCATCACCAACCACTCCCAGAGCATACCGCTCGGAGTACTCACAGCCGTGAGGGGTATATCGCTAGCTCTCATGAGCAACTGATAATACCCGTCGACCAAGTCGAGTGCACTGTACAACGTACATCCCACCATGTTGTTCTGCAGAACATCCTTTCGAGGAATCGGCGTCTGCGCCGGAATGGTGGCTGCATTCAGCTTATTAAAAGCATGCACTATGCGCCACTTGCCATTAGGCTTTCTGACACAGAACGTGGGTGTCGAGTGCGGAGATTTGCTCTCACGCACCAAGCCGGCCTCGTGCTTTGCACGGAAGAACGCGTCGATGACGTCACATTGCTCCCTTGGTAAGGGCCACTGCCGTGTTACGCAGTATTTGGTTCCAGGAACCAAGTCAATCTCATGACGTACGCCTCGATCCGGAGGCAACCCTGACGGCGGGTCCTTCGACACCACATCGTGGTATTCCTTGATCAAAGGATAAAACGGATCCGAGGGATCCTTGAGGATCGAAGATCCACTCCTAGCGCTCAGCGCTCGCTTCGTGTCCTCAAGGACAGCTTCGTCCACGACGGACGAGGAGTTCAACTCCTCCTCGGGCCGTATCATGACCACCTCGGCAAGCTCGCCGGCCTTTAAGGCCTCGCCAAACTCGGCGACGGACAGCTCGTCCAGCTCTAACAGAGCATCAACCGACGGGAGTCGCTCGAGACTTATGTCTCCGTCGACATCCCCTGTCATCCCATTCACGAGTGTGTACAACTGCTCACTGCAGTCGCGTGGAGCCTCACCGCTCAACACGCTGGACACCTCGTCCGACGTCATAGACGTCACAGACGCTCTGCGTCTCTTCCTCCTCTCCCTCCTCGCCCGAGCACGGCCGGATGAGGGCTGCAGGACGACATCACCGTCGCGCTGCCTAGGTGCCAACGCACTATGGCTCCTCGGAGAGGGAACGGTGTCATTCGAGACACTCAGCGGCGGGTCAGCGACCCTACGAGCACCGCTCAACGGAGTACGTGCCGTTCCACAATTGTCCTTAGGACACAGCGGCGGGTCAGCGACCCTACAAGTACCGCTCAACGGTTTACGTGCCGTTCCACGTTTGTCCATAGGACACAGCGGCGGGTCAGCGACCCTACAAACACCGCTCAACGGAGTACGTGCCGTTACACATTTGTCCATAGGACACAGCGGCGGGTCAGCGACCCTACAAACACCGCTCGGCGGATAACGCGCCACCCCGCGCACGCCCTGTGAGTCACACTCACGGCAAACAGCAACTTCGTTGCTCACTAACTCTGACATTCCAATGTCCAGCACCATGACCGATTCGGTCTCGTGCTCGCGCCAATAGCGCTTCTGTCTCCGAGCAGAGGTGGGTTCATGACTCGCCAATGCTCCACTAGGAGACGGGCGCGTAGCGCCCAACGTCTTCGACTTCCAGTCGATCCATGGCTCGTGGCTCTCGAGCCACGCCATACCAAGGATGAGGTCATACCTCTCATCCAGGTCTAAGACCAAGCAGCGTTCCACGCTATCGAAGTCTAAGAACTTCACGTTAAGGTCAATAGAGACCTTCGACACTGTCACTAGTGTCCCCGTCGCAAGACGGACAGAGATCTTATCTCTTCGAGGCTCTTTCAGAGCCTCCGCATACGGTTTAAAACCGTCAACAGTGGAGCGCCGGACATAGTTGCCGGACGCCCCCGAGTCGATCAAGACTCTCCACGGCTTGTCGAAGCCTTTCACGTTCGCTTGAACGACTAGCAAGCCGGGCTTGCACTCACCACGTGAGTAAGAGAGCTTAGCTCTCTGCGGGGCTGAGTCCCGTTCTCTCCTGCCTCCCAGAGGCCCAACAGAACTCAGTTCTTCCCCAGTAGGGCGCCCCGCGCCTACTGGGTTCCGTCGTTTCCCCGCGACGACCCTGGTTGAGGGTTCGAAGCGGCGCTTCGGCTCGATGGAGCCTGGGCCTTGTTGCGCAACGGGCAACGAGGCCTCAAATGGCGGGTGCTTCCGCACGTATAGCATCGACGGATGCTGTAGCGCTGCTCAGCAGCATAGAGGTCAGCCTCGTCTTCAGCGTGGCTGAGGTCCATCGGTTCAGGACCGTTCGAAGAGCGCGCGCTACCAGCGCTCGGACCCAGTCTCGCAGACTGGAAGTTATAGTCGGCATTCAATGCCACGTTCACGGCCTCCTCAAATGAGGACGGGTGAACACGGAAAACTTCCGTTCGGGCAGCGCCCGTGCGCAGGCCCTCCATAAACACGGTCACTGCGACCGCCTCGGGGAGAGGGCTCGACGCCATACCGGCGATCAGAGTTCTCAACTCTTGGACATAGTCCATCAACTCCTTTTTACCCTGGCGGGTAGCGAGGAACTTCGACCGTATACGGTACGCCTGGTTAGGCGGCGCGAATACGCGCACTAGTTGCTGTTTCAGCTGATCCCAAGTCGGGAAAGCAGCGTCCACAGACGTGCCGCACGTTAGTGCCCACTCTTGAGCTCGTCCACCGAGCTTCGAGATCGCCAGCGCTACGCGCTGTTGCTCAGTCTGGAGCAGGGCCGATCCCATGGCCATCTCGACCTGTCGGGTCCAGAGAAGGAGGTTCTCCCCTTCCTTCCCCTCGAAGGTCTTCACGCTCAACATGAGCGGTTTCGGTCTATTAGACCACTCGTGCGTCGACGACGCGGCCGCGGACGATGCGGCGGACGCCGTTGCGCTCACGCGCTCTTGTACATGCTCTAAGAGCGCCTTCTCGTAGCTTGCAAAAGCCTCCAGTCTGGCGGACACCGCCTCTGGCCCTTGCGAAGCAAGATGAGCAATGCCCTCGGGGCCCAACAGAGACATAAGCTTTTTAAGCGTCTCTTGTTGGCCTGGCGGCAAGCTCGCGAACACAGCGTGTTCCATCCTCTCAGAGGGATCAGTCAAAAGACTCAGTCGCAGGATTGACTACAAGTGCTACCAAGTGCAGCGGGGCTGCCGTAGCTTATCGTCAGAGGAAGACGGTTAACTCAACGAGTTAAGGATTAACACACACCTTATTAAGGGTTAATAGGCCTTAAGATCCGAAGGCACCTACTAACTACGACCTTAATAAAAGGACTTTTCACTTTGTGTTCTAAATCCAAACTGTTTATTTATCTTTTATTGCGGCTAGCCGCCTAGGGGGTAAATGTATGTGGTTAACTATCTAACATAGTAAAACCAAATGAAATCCTACTTCAAATGCATAACGTGTGGCTCTCAGCCACACACACTCCCTCGAGTGTCCGTACATCAACTATGTACCTTACACAAAGTGTATCCATGTGTGGAACACACCAGGTGTAAACCCGTGTAACCCCGTTACACACCGAGAGAGCATATCTGTCCACACATTTGCTACACCATCGACATGCTCGATGATGTAACGGTAGGGCATCAGCTTCAATGCCCATCGAAGCAACTTGCCTCTAATGTGCTTCGTTATACTCGTATGTGGAGCGAAGACGTAGATTAAGTTACGATGGTCGCAGTAGAGACGGAATGGTCGCACCCGCATTAGTAGGTAGTCAAGTTTTCCACATGCTACTACAATGGGGCATGCTTCCTTTTCGATCACAGTCCAGTTAAGCTGTGAGCCTTTAAACGCACCACTGAGGCACGTGAGCAATTTCCGTTGCTGCGTAGTAACTGGTTTCCGAAGATCGAAGTCCTTCACCCGGGTGATAATGACCGACCAACCACAATCGGATGCGTCTAAGCAAACGACAGTGGTAGCATCGTCGGTAGTACTAGTGTACCTGAAGTGGAGAGCGGTTGCTTCATCTTGTCGTATGCAGTACACTCAGTGTCCTCGATATGCCAGTTGCAACGCATTTCGTGCGCTTGCTGTCTTAGAGCGCGGCATCAAGTCGCTTTTGCAGCGGGTCGGCAGTTCGAGCGTAGTCCGCCATCGACTCGCGCATCCAGTTCGCAGCACATAAGAATTGCTGTAGTTGGCCTGCTGTCGTTGGATATGGCATGCTACGTAAAGCATCGATACGTGCTGGGTCGTGAGTGATATGATGATACGCCCACACCACTTTACCGATTGTTGGTAGATACTGCTCTTTTTGGCACTGAGCTTGAGCCGAAAGCCGCAATCAAGTCGAAAAATTCCTCTAGCTTCGTAACGTATGTGTCTACGTCGTCAGCAAATAGAAGAAGATCACCGATCCAAACAACTAAGCAATGGTATAATAGCGACTGGAAGCACTGCTCCATCGTCTGTTGAAAATGCACTGCGGCATCACAGCATCCCTGAGGAACTCGACGAGGAGTGTATATTTAGTTGCCAGTTATGTACGACAGGAATTATTGGCTAGATTCCTCTCGAGGTAGCTGCCAGAAGCCCTTCAATAGGTCAAACGAAAACCGAAGTGTTGCCATATGAAGCATCGTACTAATGAGTGCCTCGGTGAGGTCGTTCACTAGACGGTAGTCGCATGTCTGTCTGTACACATCGTCGGTCACGCCTTGCTTGCGCACAGAGGGTACTGGACTAGCCTGTGTTTTCGTACACCCACCCAAGTTCAACAAGTTTCTCGTTAAACTCGTGCAAGAACGCACGTACCGCTGGTGGGTAAGGCCGCGGCTTGCTCTTGACAGCACTTGATCCATCCTTGTGTCGGACCCGTAGTGCCTCGACATTGGCAGGAGGATCTTTGCCTAGCCCTAGGCGCCATATGTCATGTTTGAGCACAATAGCCCGGAGCTGCTGGTCGAGGTGGCTCGGGAATCCTTGCTCGAGTGCCGAGGAAATTATCCGTTCAAGAGTATTTGTCGGTTGAGCTCAGCGAGAGAGACGGTAGGTCGTATTGTAGATCTTCTTCACCATCGTCTTCACTTTCATTTCGTCTTGCGAGTTGCTCTAATTGTTAATCGATGTCGATCCCCAGCGACTTGAGAACATCCCGACCGAGGATGAACTCGGGCTCGTCACATTCGATTATCAGACAATCAACAGGTTCCTGCAAGCCGACTGGTCCGGCAGCAGTGTTGAGTCGCAGCCGAAGTGTGCACGAAGTGCGTGGAAGTGACCTCATGGTCGCCTACAGCCACAGGCACTATTGGAGTATCCAGTGGAGTCACCTTAATAGGGGGTTTCAATTTTAGCAAATACACGTTTTATTTCGTCGAGGTAGTGCCTTGCAAATACGACAGGATTTCGCCAGCGGTACCACTGTGATTTCACCACTGTACCACGTAGGATTTGGATTTCCAAATCCCTAGAAAGTATTTAGTTCCCCCTTTCAGTATGGCAAACAACAGGGCGGCACAAACTTCTTCGCCACTTAGAGGCGGCCTGTGCCATCAGCATCGCCACAGGGGGTGAAGAGGAGACAGATATGCAATGGGAGATGTTTATATCTACTCTTACAAGTAGATACCTTTATGATCGCGCCGAATCCATAACTTCATTACCAGACAGCGATTTTCGAGAGTTGACTCGATTTTTTAAGTCTCATTCGCTGCTCTATATGACTATATTTACGACAACGACTTTTTTCACTCGACAGCTACCCAGAAATAGCGATCAGGGTGCGCACAGCTTGCGTCACCCTTGCCCGCCTGGGCGAAAACGGATACGCCGCAAGCGTCGCCGAATTCCAACGACGGGAATGCGAGGGAATTTAAATTGGATTTCGACCTGGTACCAGGGATGGCAATAAAAAGTTTTTTCATAAAAGGTTCAAGCAATTTTTGATTACAAATCCCTTCAACGAACGTTTGAGCATTAAAACGAAGCAAAACCCTTGCTAATCGAATAGAAATGCATTTGAGTAACTACAGTAGATACGCTAATAGTAGCCTCGATCAGGTTGAAGCTTAGATGCGTTTGCCCGAATCACTATATCACTGGTAGAGACGTTCAATGTGCAGTCTCACGAGGTCAACGAGATGACCAACTCGATGAGCTACTGGCTATTGCGGATGTGTACTCGGTGTCCGTTGTCAACGAAGTGGAGTAGAGGCGGCGGCCGAGCCAACAAAAGCTATGGCGGAGATGATTGGGGTCATAAGCTGCTGAGGCTGTATGAGCTGAAGGAAGCAAGCACAGATGGAGGGAGCCCAGGTGATGCTCCGAACGCTGGGGTCTCTGTCGACGCTGTCTTTGTTGATCCGCAAGTGACCAGCATAGCTTCCACCAGAGATTTATCGCTTCAATTTGTCCTGCACGACGCACTTTGGTTTACTGAATAGAGGCCCTTTTCGGTGTTTTTTGGGGTATACTTTCATCAAGTAGCACGCTTTTCGTACTTAGTCATACGGCATTTCGAACGTTTTTGAAAAATGTTTGAAATCCAATTGAAGTTCGTTTAAACGTTCGTATTGCCATCCCTGCTGGTACCACGTTGGATTTGGCAGAGTGGCACTTCATCAAATACCGTCGGATTTTAAAATGGCATTTGCTAAAATTGAAACCCCTTAATAGATGTGTCGCTACGAAGTAGTTGGGTCACGTGTTGCTTGCTTATGGTGGTCCTGTCCGCACCAGTATCCGCACAGTACGGAACAGCAAGCTCTTCGTTCAAAAGAACAGTCTTCTCTTGAGATGGGATACACTCACGAAGTCGCTTTATTCCTGCTACCACACGTTTATTTCCGTCGTTAGCTCGTTGTTCACGGAGCTTACGACGGATTTCGGTTTTCTGATCATCAGAGGCCGTTGGGCACTCTGACAACCAGCGCATCTCATCACAATGTGGACAAGGAGTGGGTGGCACTTTAGCTCGTTCCGAAGATGTCTCCTTCGTAGGTGGTTTGGAGCTCGAAGTGTTCCGTTCAGTGGTTAGGCGGGGTTTCTTGGTAGAAGATTTACTCGGTCCGCGCTTTGGTGCACGTCCCGAATCACCATCACTCCGATCGCGCTTGGCGCGTCGTTGGTTCTGGTAGTTTTTCTCTTGGTCGAGCGCCTTTTCCAACACTAGGTCATGTAGGATAACCTCGTCGGACTTTGCAGCTCGAGCTTGGAAATGTACGGTGCGTTCCACTTCTTCTCGCAGATCCCGAGGCTCTAACGAGGCAGTGAGGACACGGCACAGCTGTTGTTTACCATTGTCCCCACTAAAGAATTGCTGCCAGCCATGGTCATCGATGTCGTGGCAGAGCTTGAAATACTGTATCCCTCGCTCACTGACATCGCTTTCAGATAGATCCATACGCAGCATTTCACGCATTTCATCATCCACATCAGGAACGTTGTTGTTCTTGACACTGGAGATGATCTTGTCAATCTCGGTTAAGATCACTTCATCCGTGACGTCGTCGATCGAAATGTGCCAACGTAGGCGACACCACATCCGAAGCAGACCCTCGTCGAAAGACGTCCTAACGAGGACGATTTTGTCCTCAGCACCGCCCTTGGCACGGTTACGGACGGTCTCCTCATACTCGCGGCGTTCTTTACGCCATTGGACGAGCGAAGCATGAGAAGTATTCGAGGGGCGCGGGTGGTAGCACCGGCGTGAAGATAGGCATCGCGTCGCGGCCGCCGTCGTCGTTCGCTGCGTTCGTCGAGGTCGATCTGGTCTTGGTCATGGTCATGTAGCAGCGAAAGCACCGTTAAAAGAATTCTTTGTGGTGAATCAGGAACTAAAACCACACGATGGGAGAGCCGGCAGAAGTTTTAGCCGTTGGTGTATTCGATAGTAAATAGCGAAGTGAGAGCTACTAGTCTACATCGTAGTGGTTGTAGTAGCTGCGGTGCAGCCGCGGTAGTTGGACGCGAGGCCTGTCATCACGTGTGGCGTTACGGGGATCCTGTCATCCAGGATGACGAACTTGTAAACAGCATTGTCAATATGTTCCTGAGATCTGTAGTCTGCAGCTTCAACTTATAGCTGGAGGTGGCTGGGTCTAATGGTGCATGCACTACACCGGGTCCGAATACCAAAAACGACAACACAGAGAGGCGGTGACCAACCCGCAAGAATGAGTAGCCGAATGTATTGGTGTATTGGTGACTTGGAAAAATGGAAAGTAAGCGCCTTGGTATACCGCGAGTCTACCTAGTGCTCTCTAAGGTGGACCCAAGGGATAGATAGAGACAGATCGATGAGAATGCACACGCAACGCACCAAAGGAAACATGCAGTTAGGCTTACTAAATTCTAGTAAGGCAACATGCTCACCAAGATCACAGGACTGCACTCATTGTCTGCCGTCGAACACATGCGGGTTCTTCTGTGACCTTCACTGTCAACATCACTCGGTTACTGAGCCCGCCGCTCAGCACCTGATCTGGATGTCGTTCAACAAACTCGAGGTTCTACTGCGGTGATCCCAAGCTGGAAAACCTGGAATCCATTACACGTTTGACAGATTTTACATTTTTATATTTTATGAAAAAATGTTTATTGTTTGTACAGTGCAAGTTGTTATACAAACAACTAATGGCTACTATCCATTAGATTAAACCTGTGGACTATTAGATTGCCCACAATACCAATACGAGTACATATATCATCAGCCAGAAAAAAAAAAGCTGCCCTCCAGTTGTTACTAGTATCACTGTGCACGACAGCGTTGTGTCGAGTCGCCACTGGCGACACGGAGGAAATGATCTGTCAGGCATGCAGGTACCACACCATAAAAGACTACATATTGCAATATCGCGCTGGCAGGCAGTCGATGGTGACTTTCCGAATCACGCTGTGAAGTTGCGGTGTGTTCAGCACTACCAGTTGTGCATACATGTACCGGTACAGCCAGAGTTCCCAATACTTTCAATAAAACAGCTTTCGTTGGTGGGACCAATACTCATGACTCAAGATTCGTTAGATGGCACGCTGGCATCTGGACTTCCACTTACAAACATCAAATGAATTCTGGTGAAATTTCGCAAATTGCACAGTCTCTTTGGCAAGCTGATCCCGGTACATGGACGCCCCCTTTCAATGACAGGCTTTCATACGCTGAGGTGTGCAGTGCACACTGTGCACCACCCGCTGATCATTCCCTACCTTGGACTCCAAGTTGGACCGCACTTCCAAGCTGGCCTTCTTTCGTCAAAGTGTAGCGGCAGTGAATCATTTTTCTACGTTGGCAAAGTCACGTACTGTCGTCGGCTGACGATGTCGACGAATGGTCAGGTGAGGACACCAGGCCTGAATGGAGGATACCAGGTATTCCTAAAAACTAACCTTTCATGGTGGTGTGTCTATTAGTACAATGCCAACACTCCAGCAAACAATCAGGAAGCCGCAACGTCAACCAGCAATGCTCAAACGACTACAACGACCACCACTGCGACAGACGGAAACACCCAAGCTACGGATGGGAACACTCAGGCCACCAATTCACCCGAGGCAACATCCGCAGCGTATAATAGCCAAAACATGAATGGGGGATCGACAACGAATACCGATAATGGAGGGCAGTCCAACGGCAACGACAATCAAGGTGGTGGGGGTCTCGGAAGTACGTTTGATGCCGGTGTTTGTAAGTTTGCCGTAATACTGTGCTGACTCATGTCTTCCTTGCAGTTCCTGTGATCGTTGGAATCGTTGTGGGCTCTGTCGCTGTGGTGCTCATGATCGCAGCGTTTATCGTTTGGTACAGGAGGACGAAGCGGTCGTATTCCAGCAGCCCTCGCTACGATACGTCGAATATCTACACAGGAACCACTAGCAGCAGGAAAGAATACGGCGATCGAGTGTACAGCCACGCCATCCCCATGGCCGTACCACTTTCAAGTGACGAATACTTTGAGGAGATTACGAGCACAGAGATCCTGGGACGGCGCAGTGAAATGGACGGCGAGGTCATGACAGGCTCTTGGAACGATCCAGAGATCCTACAAGCGCGAATTCCAATGGAGAAGTTGCGTGTTCAACAGCTTATTAATCGCGGAGGCTTCGGCGAGGTGTTCCTCGGTACATACCGAGGTCGAGCAGTGGCGGTCAAGCGTCTACTACCCGACAGAAGCAAGAACTTAAGAGAAGTGGAAGCTTTCATCGTGGAGATCAAAATTATGCTGTCAATGGACCACCCAAGGATAGTCGGCTGTCTAGGCGTTGCGTGGGAGAATTGGACCGACATCTCCGCTATTACGGAGTATATGGAAGGAGGCGATCTGCGGTCGGTACTGGAGCGGTTCGAACAGCAAGAGCATCGCGCTCACGGATTCGATGACGACAAGCTGAACATCGCTCTACACGTAGCGGAAGGGCTTATGTATCTGCACGGTATGGACCCGATCGTGCTTCACCGCGATTTAAAGTCCAAGAACATCCTGTTGAACAAGCGTCTGGATGCCAAATTGACGGACTTCGGTGTGTCACGCGAGAGTGCCGACGTCACAATGACAGCAGGTGTTGGGACGTCACTGTGGATGGCGCCCGAAGTGATGATCGGGGACCGATACAACGAGAAGGCCGACATGTTCTCGTTTGGCGTTGTTTTGGGGGAACTGGACTGCCAACAGCTCCCGTACTCGCACGCGAAGGAGCAGGGAACTGGCCGGAAACTGCCTGGCACAGCGATTCTGCAGATGGTGGCGGCTGGTCAACTACGTCTGGAAATCTCCAAGTCGACTCCGAGTGGCGTATATGAACTGGTGATGGCCTGCACGTCGCTGACTCCTTCGGATCGCCCTACTGCCGCCGAGGCCTTCGAACGGTTGCAGTCCATCGCTCGGGAAACACTCACGATCTCGTCTCATGGCGCACGTGGCGAAGAAGAGGAGTTCGCGCTGTAGATCCGGAAGGTTTCGTCAAGACGCAGAGGCAACAACCAAGTCAGCGCATCCGGCTTCTGAAAGTTGAGGTCGCCAAGTGTAGGCATAAGCTCCTGTGATGGGAGTTGCCCGGTCGCAGAGGACGTAGAGGACGACGCGTGAAAAATTGGCAAAGGGAAGGAAAACCCATGGTCAATTGATGTGTGTATAGGTAGGATACTCTTTATGCAGTAATTTAACATGGTTGAATTGAGGCTCTTGCTCCAAAGCTACCGTGGAGATACGTTTCATACTTCCATGTACCGGCATTTACTTGTCATAAGGGCCGTTTTGTCATAAGGGCCGCACTATTTAAGCCAATCAAATGATCGTGCTTTGGATAGTACATTTTTCTTTTGTCATAAGGGCACCTATTACAGTACCAAATGATTTATGTACGAAAGGAGTATGGCTGGTTCTAAGACTTCAGACTTCATTTCGCTCCAAGATGGGTCGACCACGACTAGGAGGAACCGACCGAAAGCCGAAACCTTATGCTCGGACAGCGTACTCTTACTCAGATAAGTTACGGGCGATCAAGCTCTTTGATGCATTTGGTAATATTGATAAAACTATTGATGCATGTTTTGATAAAGAGATTGACACTTGTGAGCGAAAAGAAGGAAGAAACTTGTTCGAAGGTGGATTAGAAAACGTCAAGGCATCGAATGCATGTGTTCAAGAAATATTACACACAGAGCAGCACCACGAGAAGCACGCAGCGCCAGCTAGCTCCCTGTCAATGCGCTGCAGCCATCGCTCCAGCGCCGCCTCATACTTCTTAAAGCCAACAACCAGTGACAGCACACAAACAATATTAGACACACAGCAGCACCACGAGAAGCACGCAGCACCGACCACACGTACCCAGGTAGTTCCCTGTCAATGCAGGCCGCCCCACGTAGCGTGGGGGCTGCAGCGCAGCCGTCGCTCATACTTATTGTATTATGATACAGTTGACATCATGTTAAGTACGAGCATTTTGATCGTTTGACAATCCTTTCAAATCTTGTCGTACCCTAATCACAATGCATTTGGGGGTGCCCTTATGACAAGTAAATGCCGGTACATGTATTTTTTTGGCTGCAGATGGTGGGGACATGCAACGTTTCCGTGATGAAGTTCGAGTTGACGATGATCGTCAAAGCCTGGCCAAGTGGCCGCTCTCTCCATATGAAATCTGTCTCGATGTGCTTTCTTGTCGCTTTTGTTTGCCAAGGTTGGACGAAGTGGGGGCTCTGCACGCCCCAGCTTGTTTCCAGGATGGACTAAGGCGAGCTGCAGCGTACAAAAGTGGCAATCCCCGCATAAGACAACAGCGGAGGTGGCTTCTCGCTCGCTGTTCGTGCAGCGAAGGTTGGTTCGGTGGGGCACTCACGCCCCTTGGACTGTCGGCCTTCAGTCTCGCTTCTTCCTTCCGACGAAAAGCATGAGGGAATACTCGCTCGAGTCGTTGAAAAATGACACGGTGGGTCTGTAGTTTACCGTTAATCAAGGTTAGTGTCTAACGCAAACTCTGAAAAACTACAGGACGATGTTCTTGGCCAGGTGAATCCATTCACTGGTACCGATAGCGACGAAGGAACACCGGAACGGGCCACACTGCCACCATCTTTGACGCACAACAAGCCCAACTTCCCTGGCTCACCTCACTCCCCTGGCTTGGAGACCAAGTCGGGCGTTAAAACGGATTCAGGAGATGCTGGGAAGTCGTACAGCGACGATCAATCAGGCAGTGCAGACTCGTTCACTTACCCAACGACCGCACCGCCCCTTGCCACTACTGCGAGTCCGTGGCCGATGCCCAACGTTGCCACTCCTACTCCGACTTTGACGCCTGCAGCTACTCGCAACACATCAGCGTACGAATCGACCACGAAGATTGCGACGCCTGACAGCGCTTCCGGTATGCAGGGAGGAGCGATTGCCGGCGTTGTAGTAGGAGTCGCATGTGTCATGTTCATTCTTGCTGCGTTTGTGACCATGAAGAAGCGCGCGACGAGCCAGCGATTCTCGCTGAGTAAAATTCCATCGAGTTTTGGAGACTCACAGGCTGTGCCGCTTGCTGCGTCCAAACTGGCACCTCCCGGTGCATTCGGGAAGCTCAACAGTACACTCAACAACCAGGAAGACCTCAATATGTCGTCACGTATCTTCAGCCTCACTCAAGGAGACCCCAGCAGGTCTTCAGATATCTTCAGCCTCACTCACGACGATGCATTCACAAGGAGACACATGCGTAAAGGAGGCATTTGGGACGACCCAGTGATCGTTGCAGCTCGTATTCCGCTCGAGAAGATCCGTATTCAAGAGCTCATTGCTCGTGGTGGCTTCGGTCAAGTCTTCTTGGCGTCGTACAACGGTCAAACGGTGGCTGTCAAGACGGTTCTACCGGAAACAGCCAAGGACATGAACGAGATCAATGCACTTTTCGTAGAGACGAAGGTTATGGCCAAGCTGGAGCATCCGTGTATCGTCAGCTTCATTGGAATCGCGTGGAAGTCGCTCAGTACGATCTGCTGTGTGACTGAGTACCTGGTTGGAGGCGACCTACGTGAGCTACTGAACCACTTCCTGGACAATCACACTCGCCCTCGAGGCTTTGACCATGACAAGGTCAAGATCGCCATGGATATCGCCAATGGACTCGCGTATCTCCACTCGATGGAGCCGAGCATCCTGCACAGAGACCTCAAGTCTCGCAACGTTTTGCTCACGTCGCAACTGAACGCCAAGCTCACGGACTTTGGCGTGTCTCGGGAACGTTCGGATGACCTCATGACGAACGCAGTCGGCACTTCCCTTTGGATGGCGCCTGAGGTCATGATGGGAGGACACTACGACGGCAAGGCAGACGTCTTCTCCTTCGGCATTCTACTGAGTGAACTGGACACGCACTTCATGCCGTACGCCAATGTGAGGAATTCCAGCGGCCGCAAGCCGACAGAGACGGTTATTCTTCAGATGGTGGCGACCGGGAAGCTGCAGGTAGAGTTCTCCCGGGACTGCCCCCTGGATCTCCTCACACTTGCTCATGCTTGTATCTCGGTGGACCCCAAGGACCGCCCTACCGCCGCTGAGGCGCTCTACAAACTGCACAATGCACTCGCGGAGTACGAGGCAGAAGAGGTGACGCTGTAGACACCGAGCCTTTTAGATAGACGTTTAACGATATGAAGTTTCTACGTAGTCGCGCAACTCAAAACAA
This sequence comes from Phytophthora capsici, assembly GCA_030324255.1. Taxonomy (NCBI): domain Eukaryota; phylum Oomycota; class Peronosporomycetes; order Peronosporales; family Peronosporaceae; genus Phytophthora; species Phytophthora capsici. Next base: position 1,620,614 of record CM059354.1, read on the forward strand.
TCCCCACGTTTTGCATTAAAAGCAGCTATGGCTTAGACGTGAGTACCAGCCAGGTCGATAACTTTGTACGGAGCGTCATTGATACCGAGTTTGCCATTAGCCAAGTCAAGTTGAGCCTCGGCTTTCTTCCTCTGGTAGTGTCTGACCCAGAAGATCACAACCGGGATGAACAACATCAGAGTAAGAGCGAGCATTAACCAGCCGATCCAGGCCGTAGACTTGGCCTCCTCCTTGCACTGGTCCAGTAAATCGGACGTGAGTGTTGTAGAACCGAAGATGATGCAGTCGCCTAGATTCATCGCTTGGATTTTGTTGATGGCGGCCATACACTCCGAGTCGTCGCACAGTCGACTGGTGTAGTTGACAGGGGCGGATCGCTGTAGGACATTGTACAGGTCGCGGCAGCCTGGATAATACTCGTTGGCCACGTCGATGACGGCGAAAAAGTCGCACGGTGATGGCTCGCTGCCGCTGTCCGCGCGGATACTGCCCAGAACGGTCACGAATGCCAAAAGGAACTGGAAGAGACGCTGCATCGGAGGCCAAATGGGGAGAACGCGACGACTTCCGGAATGGCCGTAGACACTTTTCCCGCATCATTTCATTGCAGCTGAGGCTGAAGAAGGAGCTTCCTGTCGCCATTTCAAACGTTTGGCTTGGACTCCATGATTGGAAAACAAGTTGAAGTGATGCTACATGTAGTACTACTAGCAGGATATGGCTCCTCCTCCTTTTGTTCTCGGATGAAGCCATCGAGTTTGCTGTTCGCAGTCAGAGAAGCCATCGAGTTTGCTGTTCGCAGTCAGAGACTCCAGTTCGACTCCAATCCGTCTTCAACATGGACATTAGTTTTCAATTGTTACTCGTGTGAATGACTGACGCTGCCATAGCGTTCACAAATGAAGGATGCAAAGCAGAGGATCCACGCATTGTGTTTATAGCTAAAATTTGCGCGAGTTTTAGCTTCATACCCACTATGTTTTCCGGGGTGTGCAACTACATGTAGTATCGGGATACTGAATCACGATGAATTCAAAGTGATTGCAGTACTTAGTAGGTGGTGATACCGGTGTAAGGAAATCGCAACAATCCAATAGCTGCGACTCAGTCTTATGTTTTACGCGCGGTTGCTATCCAATGTGTTGCTTTACCCTTCGAAGTAGAGTGGGAAGTGCCTTAGTTGCCAGTAGACAACCTTACGGTAAGGTCCTTACCTCATATCTTACATGTACTAGTTCGAACGACTTGTGTGCGTCTATAGGGTGCACTCAAAAGTGTAGTTAACGTCTAGAGTCATCATCCTGCTGGTAGCTCCTCACCAGTACAATGCCCAACCACGTCTTCGCACAACCACCACGAAGTCGCTCTTCTAAATAACTTCCTTCTTCTGGTCGGAAGAGGATTTCGAACTCCACTGTATCAGTGTTGAACACCCACGTGCAGGGATTGACATTAGAGCTCAAACTAGTACTATTTCTACCAATAGTAATATAATATTATTAATATTAATTATTACATTGGCCAAATGTATGAAATATCAATATTAGTCTAATATTAGTATATTTTGCCAAGTAATATTACTAAATAAACTACTATTTTACTGTACCCCAAAGACGTTCAACCTTCGAAATTCTTTGCGAGCCGCACGTGATAAGTTCATTTAGAGCCTTCAATTTAGTGGCTGGCTGTTCGCTTTTCCACTCAGTCGGCGATTTCACGAGTGAACAGGATAAAACTCTGCCATGAAGTGTTCCAAGGTAGATTGCAGGTGCAACGATCTCAGCAAGCCTTGTCCCATCTGCAGTGTCCTGCCCACCACCTATTCAGCAATGATATCTGCGACGATGAAGATCAATCAAAGAGGCGCGGTTCACGTAGCTGAATTCGAACTCTTACTCATTCTTACATAGGTTCTGCAGTCATGAGTGTTTTACAAATTACAAGGGACTAGATGTAGGGTCGACCAGTAGTTCAAAACCTGGAGGCGCCTGCGGAAGCCATCCAAGCTGCAACGACGGAGGTTTAGTACGCAGAACTCGTCAAGATATATGTCCAAATTCCGCTAACGACGACAATTCTGGAACGTCTTCGGTTTCGGCCTTTCCAGGCTGTTAAGTCCCTGACACATCGGACACACAGATGAGCTTGTTGTGTGATGAAGAAGTATCCCTCAGACAGAGTAGAGATTGACCGATTCAAACCTTGCGAAAGAAGGAGATGCCGTAGTAGACGTGTGCTGCGAAGCTTGACCATAGCTGCTCAACTGTGTCCCAGCAAATATTGTTTTTTTTACCAGATCCTTTATAATGCCCTCTTCGCGGCCGGATAGGCACATAACCTGTGTTAGGTCATTGAAGACCTGTAATAGGTCATAATATTACTATATTATAATAATATAGTATATATTACAAAAGTAAAATCTGTGTATAGTAATATTACTTTCAATATTATAATTCAGTGAACCATCAAAGTAGTAATATTACTAATCGCGCAAAAATCATTCTACTATCAATCCCTGCCCACGTGTCTCGACTCCGTCTTCATTGTCGAAATGCAGTTCACTATTCAGCTCCGAACAGTTCCAATTGCAGTGGTCAGTGTGATTGCTGCTTTGGTGCAATCGGTCCTGGCTGGATCCTTTACCAGCACCGTCATCTACTCTGGTCGCGAATGTTCCGGGACTCCATTGGTCGTGTCGGTTGTCAATTCTGATGACTGTAGAGCGATAGAGTGCGCTCTCCTCATGGACAACGGTGTGGCGTACTCGTTCGCTACAAATTGTGAGAGTACCGACCGGCAAATGTACGTGAGTGACGCTTTTGAAGCCTCCAGTTACATCATGATCGAGACGTTTACCATCAAGTGCCAGTTGTTTCTGGGTGCTATGGCCTTCTTGTCGACTGGGGAATGCCAAGTGTACGATGAACAGGCAGACAACTACGTTATTGCCAAGCTGAAGGACGACGGATCGGCAAGTGTAGGGATCTACAAAGACAGTTCATGCACAGGGACTCCATCCCTAAGCTACGAACCTAATAACGAGACGGTCGCGACTCACTCGTGCTACAAGAGCTACAACGTCTTCTACACCAGCGAAACAAACATTTCCAGTCAGAACGCAGCTACAAGTACCAGTCAGATTGCAACTGATAAAGTCAACTTAACAGGCAGCAGCTCAAGTAGCGAGGGTTTCGTCGGTGACGGTTCTACCGATAGTATACTACCGGTACCTTCAATCGGGTCTCAAGTGGATGGGAATGAGACGATCTCTCTTCCTCCTTCGAAGAGCTCGGGAGGGATCAACACTGGAGCCATTGTGGGGATCCTCGTGGCGTACGTTATCCTTTGTATTGCCGCGTGTATTCTGTGCATGGATCGGATACATCGGCTCTTTCATAGATTTCTTGGCTGGAGAAGATAAGGACAAGTGAGTACAACTACATCGGGTTTATTCAGGGTGTATATACTGCCGAGACCATACGAAAACGAGTTCGTGTCTATCGCGTAGAAGCCTTCATAACGCGGAAGCGGAGTCAAAGTTCACGCACTGCTCGTGCGCTACGAGTCCCTCTTCTTATAGGTTCATTTCGCGTTGGCTGCTTTCTTGGCCTCTTGTGCCAGAATCGTCTGGAGTTTCCGGAATGCCTCCGCTGCTGATGGCCGCTCTGTCGGGTCAATCGCTGTACAGGCTGTTCCAAGCTGCACCATCCCCTTGAGAGCTCCAGGGGAGAATTCGACGCGTAGCTTACCCATAGCCACAAGCTGGAGGATCGCCGTCTCGGGCATCTTGCGTCCTGCCGGGTTCTTGTCTTTTGCGTTCGCGTACGGGTTCTGTTGCGAGTCCAATTCCGACAGCACCACGCCAAAGGAGAACATATCGGCCTTGTCGTCGTACCGCTCACCCATCATCACCTCCGGCGCGATCCACAGAGACGTACCGACTCCTGCAGTCATCGTACGGTCTACTCGTTCACGCGATGCACCAAAGTCTGCGAGCTTGGCGTCCTCGTTCTCGCTTAGTAGAATATTCCTAGATTTTAAATCGCGGTGGATCACGGACGGTGTCAACGAGTGCAAGTACGCGAGCGCGTGCACGACGTGCGTCGCGATCTTAACCTTGGTGAAGTCGAAGCCGACCGGCGCGGCGTTATCTGCTCGGTCATTTAACCACGCGCGTAGGTCGCCTCCAGCCATGAACTCAGTTACTACACACAGATCCATGAGATTGTTCCAGGACACGCCCACAAACTCCACGACCCGTGGATGATCCATGACCGTCATCATCTTTACTTCGGTCAGGAACTCCGTGACGTGACGCGTGCTCTTCCGCGTTTCGGGGAACAGCATCTTCACCGCCACGGCCCGGCCGTCGTACATCCCCTTGTACACTTCTCCGTAGCCTCCTCGACCGATCAGATCTTCGACAAACACACTGTCACGAGGGATACGAGACGACAGGATGGCGTCGTCTTCGCACACGCTATCGGCTGTCACAGGGCCACGAAGCCTTTGAGCGTGAATTGGTTGCGGCTTGGGCGGATCTGCTCGTCGGTCACTCCGTACGGGGTCACTGGGGGCACGGTGACTACGCAACTCCATACTACGCATTCGGTCGCTGCGTACAGGGTCGCTCGGTATTCTATCACGGTCGCTCCTGTCACTTCTGGTCTCTCGCTCTTTCCGTTGTCGATCCTTCCGTTGTCGCTCTTTTTTCAAGCGATCACTGCGCACAGGGTCCGAGTGAATCGGATCGTTACTTAAATCCTCGCGCTGTAGTCGATTGCCTCGTACCGGAGTAGAACGAAGCTCATCAGTATGTAGCCGACCACTTCGACCGATAGAATCTCCACGAAATCTGTCACTGCGCAACCTGTTTCCACTGCGAAGCTCTTCACTTCTTCCTTTTCCGCTTCTCTGCTCGTCCTTACGATTCCTATCGGGATGCAGAGGAGTTCCTCGCAATTCATCACTACGTAAGGGATCGCACCGTAGTTCATTGCTGCGTAAAACTTTCCCAGATCCGCCCGTGTGGGAGCTAAACGTGCTCCTCTGGTTGCTCCTGGGCGACATATCAGGCGCGTACCGCTCCTCGTTCTCGTGTTTATCACTCACAGCCAACGCGACGTCCGGCGTTCGCGCACGGTTGTTGTTGTTATTGCGCTTCTGCTCCCTTTTCTTGGTTCGACGCAACCTCCAGTAGATCAGCAACGCAGGGAGAATGACAATAGCCAGACAAGCAATGACGATGCCGAACAGCGCGCCTGCACTCATCTTGGAATCATGCGACGTCGCTGTCGCCGTAGTATTGGAGCCACTACCGCTGTTCGCAGAGCTGCCCGAGAGAATCCCTGTATGGTCCGACGTGTAAAACTTGTTGTAACCCAGATAGCACGTATGTTCCTGAATAATGGACGAGTTGAGGTCGAACGTCTGCGCCTTGGTGCCACACGCCGAGTCGTTGTAGATGGTCATATAGGCCGACCCGTCATTGAACAGCGTCGCGATCTCGCTGCGTTGACCTACGTACGACGCGAGTTGACAGGTACCGGCGGCGAGGAAGACGTTCGAGCGCACATACGAGTTACATCCTTCCTGTTGGAAGCCGTCGATCATGAGGTACTTGGAGCCACTAAAAAGCTGCGACGTGTACTCGAACCGGTCGGTAGCGCAACGTTCGGCGTAGTAGTAGGACGAATTATTGATCTCAATAGCACTGCACGTACCGGTCGTGGTGCATGTTGTGTTGGTCATCTCGAGCGTGACAACCAGCGGAGTCGAGTCGCAGTTGGCGTCCGTGAAGATTTCGACCGTCGAGAAGTCCGCGAGCACCGACATCCCGCCACTCGTTGCAAGGGCGAAGACCCCGAGCCATGGCGCGCGTAGCATGGAGAAGTGCTACCTGCAGTCGCTTTCGTGCCTTCCACTGAAAAAGTCTTGGGGAACGGAGACCGGAGCCGGTTGATTTCGTCTGACTATACGGGGGCTGGGAGCACGAGACTCGGTGCCCTCGACCTTCTCTTACACGAGCTGAACTTTCAAAAGCTCCTTCTGGTGGCCTTTCCACCTGGACGGTTCGGGTTCCAGTGCTCCAGCTGGGCTTTGGTGGTGCCGCAAGGAATTGCTCCGTCATGAAAGACCGGAGAAGTTTGAATGAAACACAGCGGCGCGGCTATGGAAGCTTTAGAAGCTTAACTTTTGCTGTGGAGATTTTGGAAAACTGCGTGTGTGTGTCGGAAGTTTTCGTGCTCCATGGCAACGATGGCAGTCGCGAAGCTAACAAGGAAGCGCGGTGAGCTCCAGAGAACTCAAGCTTCTGTACGTCCACCTAACAGCTGCAGCACCTTGACAAGCTAAATTGGAGCAAAGTGGAATCGTGATCCCCAGATGCTGCCATAGTCTCGTGACAGTGCAGGAGCCACAACCTGCTTGTGCTCCCCATAGGTACCCTAGCCAAATTCGGTGAGCTAATGTACACTGCCCTTGTGCCACAAGTTGTGGTGCCAAACTTCGGTGGAGACGGTCGTGCCAGCACTGGAATGGAATGGCTACGTCGGATCGGAGGCGAAGCGTTCAATTTTCAGAGCTGACAGGAGCAAGACGAAGAAATCCGTATCATTGAAGACCCGTTGTGCGTTGTTGTACAACTTGAACATGTAAGCCTTCATGCACTAAACTGGTGATGGTCGATCACGCCACGTATTAATACCATTGCACATTAGGTGCACCATGTTAGGAACGCTTATAGCCATTTCACTACACGTACATGCACTCATGTACATGTACATGTACTGTAGTCTCCATGATAGCTAAAACCTCTACGCATTGCAGCACTTTGATCAGAAGGGACTTTGGTCCGTCCATCGAGATCGAGGACTCCTCGGAGGAGTGAACTAAAAAATGGAGACGAGCGCGTCCCCGGAGTTCGTCCTGGGATCCGTCACGCGCGCGTCAGTAATCTGCAACATGGAGCTTTAAAACGCTTGAGCAAAGCCACTTTGCATCACCCAAAATTTCGCTTTTACATGGGCGAGCACAGCACTGCTCGCCCATGTAAAAGCTCGGCGCAGAGCCTAAGTGACGCGTGAAAGTGGATTTCACTCCACTGTGGAAGACATTTAATTAACGGCTGCATGTACGGGCAGCACCAAGTCCGCCATGCTTCAGAGTCGAAAGTGACGCACCACCCCCAGTAGCTTTGATAAAGCAAATGCCGTGCCACAACGGATAATTATTTTGTGGAACTCTTGCCTGGCTTTTTTCGGCACGAGTTGACGTAGTCCGGTTCAATATGGCAATTTCATGTCTCAGGGGTCTGAAACAGAGCCACAACTAACTCTAAATATGGTGTTTTTGGCCTCTTTTTAAAAGCTATGATTCGCTAAAAGTCTATTTATGGCACGCCCTAGCCCGGCATGTCTCACGTGTCTGACCAGGTAAATGGTTTAACCCGGTAAGAGCATTTCCACCAGTTGCGACAATACTAAAGCTAAAAAGCGTACTTAAGCTCGGCATATAAGATTGAGCAGTTCGACTAAACCTCGACAAAACCTCGACAAACGACAATACAAACATCAAGATATCCGAATAGCCACGGGTTATCCGGTAGTCAAATTTGATCAAGCGATAACCCAAAATGCATCTTTTTTACCACCTCCGAACAGTCGCCCTCCAAAACTTAATAAAATGCCTTGTCTACAGATTTGACTTTGACTTTTGTGTGAACTGGTGGAAATGCTCTAAGAAAGCAAAAATATATTTGCTTAATACCGGTATTAAAAAGCGACCATCACTCACAGACGAACAGTCTGTGCAGGTTCCTTCCGGTCGTACCATACAAAGCTTAAATAAATATACCTTAACGCCCCTAATACAAGCTCGTGCGTGGCATTTGCTTCACAAGATCATTTGAGCTGCTGTGGTCGTGGCCATGACGTCGTTCCTGTCGGCCTTACGCGCCGAGTTCCCTGCACCAGCTAGCACCAATAACTGCGCCAGTCAGAATGCTCCACTTGACGCCTCCCTACAGCTCGTATCGCCCCGGAACAGCAAAGTTACTGCCAATCAAAGTCGAGTCTTTCGGGACCCATTCCTGAATTCTGCCCAATTGTGGGAAATCACACTCCCCACACAGCGACGTGATCTGCTGAAGGTCTTACAAGTTCGCCACGATGATCTGCGCGCAGCTAACGAACGGGAAGCTGCGGCGGGTGCTGTAGGTGCCGTGGTGACCTCCAGACGGAACAAGACCAAGAGCCAGAAACCCAAAGCTAACGAGCCCAAAAAGAACGTGACGGAGCTGTTACTGGAGGCCTGTGCCAAGCACACGGCGGCTCATAGTGCTAGTTGCTTCTTTACGGCTCTGGAACTGGCAGAGTCCGTTCTACAGACTGTTCAGACCAATCCTGGAGATGCAGATACGATCCAGGCTCAGCTCTTCGGTCTCGTCGGAGCGGAAGGCATGGATCTCATCGCCTTTGCAGTACAAAACCTGAAGGACTTAAGCGGTCCCAATGCCACTCAACAGAAGCTGCAGGACGCTCAGAAGATGCTGGAAATGGCTGAGAAGTTCGCAGAGGGCGGAGGGGCCAGAGCCACGGGCTTCAGTATCCAGACAGAGGCCGAGCAACAGTTCCAACGACAGCAGAGGAAGGCGCAGAGGAGAGCTAATAGACAAAACGGGGCTGAAGAGGAGGATGTCAACTGGTTGGAAGCTGCAGGGTACGACCCGGAAGTGCTTCGACTGCAGAGAGAATTTGCCGAGGAGGAACGGAGATTGCAGTCTTCGTCTCTAGTACAGCGCGAGTTTGGAGCCTTGCAGGGAGGATACGACTCCACTGCTGCGGCTGGACAGTTGAGTTCGGCTGGGGCGCTTTCTCTGCCTGCAAGCACCAAGAGGACGCACTACAAGGGCTACGAGCACGTGTTCATCCCTGCTCACGCTAAGAAGGCATTAGGTAAAGAGGAGAAGCTCGTGTCGATCTCAAGTCTTGAAGATTTCGCCCAGACTGCGTTCCACGGTATCACGAAGCTAAATCGCTTGCAGTCGAAACTCTTTGAAGCGGCCTACAATTCCAATCAGAACCTGCTGGTCTGTGCTCCCACGGGTGCTGGTAAAACAAACGTGGCAATGCTCACGATTCTTCAGGAGGTGAAGACGCAGTTAAACCGTCAGCAGGGCCAGTCTATCTCTCAGAATATGGCGAATATGAAGATCATCTACGTCGCCCCTATGAAAGCTCTGGCGCAGGAGGTTGTGACCAAGTTTGGACAGCGACTACAAGCTCTCAAGCTCAAGGTCCGCGAACTGACGGGCGATATGCAGCTGACCAAGAAGGAGATCGAGGAGACCCACGTAATCGTGACAACACCTGAGAAATGGGACGTTATCACGCGCAAGTCCGGCACGCAGCAAGCACTTCTGAGCCAGGTGAAGCTCCTGATCATTGATGAAGTGCATTTACTCGCAGATGAACGTGGCCCCGTGATTGAAACCATTGTGGCGCGTACGTTACGCCGTGTGGAGAGTACGCAGAGTATGATCCGTATCGTGGGCCTGTCCGCTACGCTACCAAACTACGTGGATGTGGCGTCTTTCTTGCGTGTGCACGTCCCCAGTGGTGGTGCACACCAGCAGAATGCTGCTACGAACGGTGGAAAGGGAGGTTTGTTCTTCTTCGACTCGACTTACCGACCCGTTCCGCTGGATCAGACGTTCATCGGAGTCAGTACGAACGCTAGCTTGAAAGAAGCGCTGGGGTTAAGTGCGGCAGCGTTGTCTACTGTTGTTGCAAGTGAGGAAGATCTCGCGAAGGAGAAAAAGATGGCAAACGCTACGATGAGTCGGCAGCGTCAAATCCAAATGATGATGAACAAGCTCACACTAGCGCATTGTCTGAAGCAGGTCCAGCACAATGAACAAGTGATGGTCTTTGTGCATTCCCGTAAGGAGACGGCGAACACGATGCACAGCATTGTGGAGCTCGCACGTGGTAACGAAGAGGAACCTGGCACATTGGAGGCCTTTTTGCCGCCTCCGGAGCTGCAGATGCCAATCAATCTTCAAGAACGCGTTCAGAAGAGCCGTAACAGGGAACTCAAGGAGCTCCTGAGCTACGGAATGGGTATCCATCACGCTGGTATGCTTCGTAGCGACCGGAACTTGACAGAGCAGCTCTTTGAACTGGGTTACATCCGTGTGCTGTGCTGTACCGCCACCTTAGCTTGGGGCGTGAATTTACCCGCCCACTCGGTGCTTATTAAGGGAACGCAAGTGTACAACGCCGACAAGGGAGGTATGACGCAGTTAAGTATGCTGGATGTGATGCAGATCTTCGGTCGTGCTGGTCGTCCACAGTACGATACAAGTGGTGACGCGGTGCTGGTGACCACCCAAGACCAACTTCCTCACTATCTCCGGCTGCTTACAACTGGAATTCCGATGGAATCCGCGCTGATCAAGGCTTTACCTGACCATTTGAACGCTGAGATTGTATCCGGTACTGTAAGCAACCTGGAGGAAGCCTGCACGTGGCTCAGCTACACGTATCTGTACGTCCGGATGCGGAAGAACCCTCTAGCGTACGGTATGAAGCTGGACGACGTGAATGAAGACCCGATGTTGATTACAAGACGCAGACAACTCCTGATGGACGCTGCGGAAAAGCTGGCCGCCTGCCGGATGATCAAGATTCTGCGCGAAAAAGTTTCGTTGGGATCTGACCGAGAAGGCAAGGTCGCGTTTGCTGTGACGTCCATGGGGCGTGTAGCCAGCCACTTCTACATTCAGCACACGTCGATCGAGACGTTCAACGACCTTCTGGACAACCAGAAGGAGACAGAAGACGACGATCTTGCCTGGGAGAAGGTACTTCTGGTTCTCTGCAGTAGCAATGAGTTCGAGCAGCTGAAATCCCGCGAAGAGGAAATGCCGGAGCTGGAGAAACTCAAGCGCAGGTTTGCGCGCTTCGAGATCTTGGGTGGAGGCATGGACACGTACACAGGCAAGACGAACATCCTACTGCAGAGCCTTATCGGTCGCGCGCGCGTGTCGTCCTTCACGCTCATTTCTGACACGAATTACGTGGCGCAGAATGGCTCGCGTGTGTGTCGTGCGTTGTTTGAGATCTGTCTGAAGAAGAACAGCGCGCGAAAGGCCGAGAAGTTCCTGCAGCTAGCGAAATGTATCGACCAGAAGATGTGGTTCGACCAGAACGCGATGCTACAGCTACCTAATGTGCCGCTGGACATCATCGGAGAGGTGGATCAACGTCATATGACGCTGTACGACGCTGTTAGTGATCCCGACGCTTTCCAATTGAGTGCCAAGGTGAAGAAATGGGTCCAAAGCGTGCCATTCATCGACATCGACAACGTCCAGACGCAACCGTTCGGCGGCAACATGATCAAGCTTTCATATGACCTTTATCCGCTGTTCCCCGAGTGGAAGGAGGGAGTTTTTCAAGGGAAGACGCTGGCTTCGTGGCTCTGGGTGGAAGACGCAATCACTGGTTACATCTATCATTCTGAGTACTTTGTCCTGCACCAGAGTCGCTTCATGGGCTGGAAAGCTGGCACGCAGACGCTCGAGATGGAGTGCTATCTACCGGTGTTTCTCTCCTCGACACAGACGGAAGCCAACTACGTGATCCGGATCCTATCCGACCGCTTCGTTGGCATCGAGTCTTTCTACGAGGTAAACTACAAGCCAAGCCAAGACAAAATCGAGAAGAAAGAGATGTATACGAAACTGCTTCGACTGCATCCTCAGCCACTTCAGTCTCTGGATGATCCGGTCTACCAGGCGCTGTATGTGGGCAAATTCCAGCATTTCAACCCGATCCAGACGCAGACTTTCCACCAACTTTACCATCAGGATGGAAACGTGTTGCTATGTGCCCCCACTGGTAGCGGGAAGACTGTGTGCGCTGAGTTAGCAATGCTTCGGGTGTGGAAGCAGAAGAAGAACGAGTCACTGATCGTTTACATTGCACCCATGAAGGCTCTGGCTCGAGAGAAGGTGGCGGAGTGGAAGAATCGCTTTGAGAACAACCCACAGCTACGTAAGAAGGTAGTGGAAGTCACAGGCGACACGCTGGTCAACGTGGATTTCATCCTAAACAAGGCCGACATCGTTGTCACCACGCCGGAGAAGTGGGACCTGTTCACGAGAAGCGTCACGGTTGGGCGCGCTCTGATGGCTCGAATGGCGCTCGTGGTCGTGGATGAGGTTCATTTGGTAGGTGAAGCGCCCCGAGGTGCTGTGTTGGAGGTGCTTCTTAGTCGCCTTCGACGGTTTAAGAGCTCTGGGGCTCCGATTCGGGTTGTTGGATTGTCTACAGCCCTCGCAAATGCCGACGACGTGGGTCGATGGCTGGGAGGAATCACTTCGAGCCACGCGAACAATCCGGAGGGCGGCCAGGTCTATAACTTCCGAGCCTCTGTGCGTCCTGTGCCGATGGATGTGCACATCCAGGGCTTCCCGGAGCGCCACTATGTGGCTCGAATGGCCGCTATGAACAAGCCAACGTTTATGGCGATTAAGACTCACTCTCCAAACAAGCCGGTGCTCATTTTCGTGTCTTCGAAGGCCCAGACGAAGCTGACGGCTTTAGATTTGATCCAGCTCTGTGTGGCTTCGGACGAAGGAGGCGACGGCAGCAAGCGCTTCTTGAAGATGGACGAGGCAGTCATGGACTCGATCTGCCAGTCCAACCAGGTCGTAGATGAGACGTTGAAGCATACGCTTTCCTTTGGTATCGGCCTTCACCACGCTGGACTGGCGCGTCGAGACCGTGAGCTAGTAGAGAAACTATACAAGGACCGTCTCATCCAGGTCGTGATCTCCACGTCGACGTTAGCGTGGGGAGTGAATCTCCCTGCGCATCTGGTGGTGATCAAGGGCACCGAGTTTTTCCAGAACGGACGCTACCGGTCGTATCCTTTGAGCGACTTGTTGCAGATGATCGGTCGAGCTGGGCGTCCGCTTCTGGATAACAAGGGCATCGCCTGTGTACTAGTGGAAGAGAGCAAGAAGAACATGACGCAGCGCTTCCTGTACGAGCCCTTGGCCGTCGAGTCCTGTCTGGGAGGGAACGCCGCCCCTCACATCCTGGCAAACCACCTTAACGCTGAGATTGCGGCTGGACTTGTCCACACGACCAAAGACGTGATGGATTATCTGAGTTGGAGCCTGCTGTTCCAACGTGTGCTCAAGAACCCAAGCTTCTATGGAGTAGGAGCGGAAGAGGAGAAGCCCAGCAAGAAGGGGAAGAAACTCAGTAAGCAGGACGAGTTGGAGGCATTCTTCCAGAGCTTGATCTCGACGACTATGAGCCTGCTTGAAACGAACCAGTGCATCACGTCGCAGACAGAGTCTTTCGCCCCAACCTTCACTGGCAAGCTGGCTGCCGCTCTATACGTAGATGTACGCTCGGTCTCCAACATGTTGACGGCATTCAAGGCTGTTTCGAACGAAAAGGGCGTTGATAACACGTTGCTGCTGCTTACTGTGATCTGCGAATCGAGTGTAGAGCTGCGCGACATCCCCTTACGTCACAACGAGGTCATGAGCAACCTCGTCTTAGATCTGTGCGCAAAGGTCAAGTATTCACCCTTGAAGCACCTGTATGCTGGCACTCCGAAGCAGCAGAAGGCACTGCTGGAGATCCACGGGAGCGAGGTGAAGGCGCTTCTCGTGCTCCAGATGCACTTGATGGGCATGCGACTGCCGTCGAGCGATTTTGTCAACGATCTACGGACAGTTCTCGATCATTTGCCCCGTCTCCTAAGTGCTGCGATCGACTTGTGCGCGTCCCTGAAGCTCACAAAGCTGGTGTTCGCTGGAGTTCGTCTTTCGCAAGCTGTTGTTCAAGGCCAGTGGCCTACTGATTCAAGTACTGATTCCGGTGAAGTACTGGCAAAGCTTCCACATGTGAGTCCGGCGGTTGTGAAGCTTCTGAAAGAGCGGTTCCAGGTCTCAAGTGTCACTGAGCTGCAGGCAGTTGTACGGGTGAAGGAAAAGAGATCGCAGGTTATCGAGCATTTAAAAACTCTGCAGACGCAACGTGGTGGTTTGCCAAAGCACAAGATCGACGAGTTAATTCGTGTGGCGGAGGGAGTTCATGTGGATGTCCAAGTGAAGCAAAAGCAGGTGGAAGTGGCGTTGACAGGTTTGAATGACAAAGGAGGAAAGAGTCCGGTCTTTACTTCGAGGCTGCAGAAGCCCAAACCATACGGCTTTTACGTGCTCTTAACGTCCAAAAAGGGAGAAGAAGAAGAACTGGTGCAGGTGAAGCACGTGGCATGGCGACAGAAGGTCAAAGTATCGCTCTCGTTGCCAAATTCTGACGCCCAGTTCGAGGTGCACGTTTTGTCAGATGCAGTGGCTGGTCTGGACAGCTCACATCCCGTGAAAATGTAAGGAACTATAACCATTAAAGACTGAGGGTTATTGCTAGGGATATCGTGTGTTGTGCAGGTTATTTGGTCTTGTTCATGGGAGCAGTGTGCGGCTGGAACACGGGTGGAGCTGTGGCGGGTACGGCATTGGACGCACCTTGAGACTGGTAGACACTGAAGGCGTTGTGCTTGGCCGGTCCTTCGATGAATGCCACCAGCTCGTCGCTCATGTAGTACTGCTCCGATGTCTTGTTGACGTTGCAGTCTTCGCAGAAGCAGAGCAGGATCGTATCGATGCCTGTGCCGTAGACGTCCAAGAAGAAGGAAGCTGTAGCGTAGCTCAAGACACCAGTGAGCAGCATGGGGAAGATCGGACTGCTAACACTGGAGAGGTCCCCCATGAAGAAACTCGGAGTGTGAGAAGGCGGGTACCGGATGAAGACGAACATGAAGAGCATACAGAAGCCGGTGATGAAGATCTTGCCTAGAAGCATCAAGAAGCGAGCGATGATACTCACAGTAGCCACCCGGGCGGCGTTGGCCAGCAGCAACGAGAAGGAATCTTTCATGGACGGGCAGAAGCTTTTCCCTTTCATAGCCATGATGATGAAGGCGTTCTTGTTGAGGAATTTCAGGCATTTCTCGAAGCACCAGAGCAAGCACTTGAGACACATCATGACCACCCGCACGACGGCGTTGCCCTGCTTCGCCGAGCGCATTTTCTGATCCACGTACTCAAGCGTAATGCGTGCAAACTGGAGGATAGCGATGATGAGGCTGCCAAACGCCACCGAGCCGAAGTGATAGCGAATGGTGCGCCACATGGATCGAAGAACGGGACGTGCAGGCACCTGCCGTTTATCCAACGTCCAGTAGTATTCACAGAAGGCACCGGCGATGGTCGCGTACGCTGCGGCCTGGATGAATTGACTCGTCCACAAGAGCCCGAAGAGATGGTAGATCATCAAGTTGTGCATCGCATCGTTATCCTGCATCTCGACCGGAACGACGGAGCCCACGTCGGCTCCTGTGGCTGTAGACGTCGTGTTGGCCACGTCCGCGAGTGAGACGTTGCTGGACGTCGCGATGAACGCAGCAGCCACCAACCAGTATGCCACTAAGCCAACAGCGAACAGTGTGGGAATGATTGGGTAGAGCACCAGCATGGGCATGGACTGAAGCGCCTTGGAGGCTTCCCGGATGATGCCAATGGCGATACGGATCCGACCGCACATGAAGATCAAGAGGATGAATAGCGCAATGTCTACCGCAGTGAGGACGTAGCACGCAATGGCCCAGTAGTGAGCCTGATCCTCAGCCGTACTGATCCCCGCAGACGCAATGTAGGTGGTGGTTGCAGCCGTCAGAGCCTGCGCGTTCTCAGTCGACATCCCCATACCGTCTAACGTGCTCTCCATGCTCGTGCTGTTGATCAAGTTGCCTTCGTACGCACAGAAGACGGTGATGACGATCTGCATGGCCACCACGAAGACGATGACGAGCCAGACGAAGAGACCGGCACAGAAGCGCAGCATGACGAGCCAGAAAAGCCCGAGAACCAGAGCGAACAACCCGCCGCAGATCAAGATGGGCAGAGCTGCCTTCTGCAGGTCTCCAAGCCAACGAGCCACCATGTGCCACTTGCGACTCAGCGTCTTGGTAATGGGATCGTCGGTCGCAGCTCCAATCTGTCGCTCCTGCTTGGTCGTCTCCAAGGTCGTGCAGTTTACTCGCAGGCTGGTGATCATCTTGGCGCACGTAGTGCTACCGCAGTCTCGGAACGGGTTCCTGGTTTCATTACTACCACAAGTTAAAGGTTTACCGGGATGGTACGCGGCTTCTTCGCTGGGTGTGCAGTCGTCGATACACCGAGCTGCCTGTGTGGTCGTGATCTCCGTGAGCTCGACACAGCGGTACAGCACGTTACTCGAGTTGGTGATGAGTTTCCAAGGTGAACCGGCCTTGCCGTACTCCATACTGTTGCCAGCGCTCACGGGGTCTTCATTTACTGGAACTATGTGCATCTCGTAGTCCAGATACGCGTGGACGTACAGATCCTTACCATTCGGGGCGTCGGTGAGCAATGGACAGGACTTCACACATACACCGAAGAGCTTCCGCAGCGTTGAGGTCTTCATCAGCTGCTTGGAATCAGTGATACCCAGAGCCAGGAGGTCTTCCGACAGTCGCGGGTAGATCATGTACTTGTAGTCGGTGAAGTCATAGGCCGGTACACTGTCGGTCTTGTCCGCCTGAGCACCACACGTCCTTCCCATCCAGTCCGTCCCGTAAATGAGTCGCTGCGGTTTGCCGTGCTTGTACCCAACTCCTGCGATGATGATCATTCCAGCCCAGAAGACGACGAAGAGCAGCAGACACAAAATGTCGGTGCAACCTCGATCGTTCGGTTTGAATGGGTTATTACTGACGATTTGATCTGAAGGCTGGGAAGCTTGACGCGTTTCATTTGGAGCTTCATCTGTTTCTTTGGGTTGGCTTCCGCGGTTCCCCATAGTGAGAATATTTTTTTTTTAGTGGTGACTTCGGTGGTTTGCAGGGAAAATGACAATGTCGCCATTGGCAACTACATCAAACTGTGTGCATGAGCGCAGGAAACCACTGAGTACCATCGCATAGACTTTGGGATGGTTTCGAAACCTCAAAGTTTAATGACAAGTTGAAGTGGTTCAGAATAATTTGCTACGTTTTAATCTAATTTGTCCTCATATTTATTGGTTTTTCAGATTTTGTTCCAAATATGACCGAGTCGGAGTTGTATCATGAGCGTCAAACGCTCTACCGCTGTGGGCTCCATGCGCTCAACAATGTGCTGCAAGGTAGAACAATTCGTTGCAAATTACAGTAGAAATGATAATTAACCCCTAGATCGCTGTAACTCCAGGCCCCGTGTTCACTAAAACGTCGCTGGATAGCGCGTGTTCCGACCTGGCAGCAATGACTAACCCAGCGACCGGTAGTGGCCTGATGGACTGGGCCTGGAACCCACACAAATCCCCTTTGGGCCTCGGGAATTATGACGTCAATGCACTAACTTTCGCCTTACAGCAAAAAGGTGGGAGACTATTTTATTGTTTTTTTATTTTTGTAGTGATCATTTTGTTGGTAGGTTATGTGATGCAGTGGTTGGACAAGCGTTTGCCAGTCGATGAGAAGCTGTTGAAGCTGGACGAAGCGGAGGGGGTACTGTGCAATGTGGTGATGACCACAATGTTCAGTAGTCTGTGGATGCAGCGTCACTGGTTTGCGATCCGGAAGATTCGCGGCATTTGCTACAATTTGGACTCGAAGCTGGCAGATCCAGTGGTAAGTTGTGCTGGATGTTGGTTATTTTGAAGCGTTTGTGACGGATTGTTGCTGTGGTGTGGTTGGAAGCCCTTTGCCAGTGATCGGGAGTGTTATCAGTTCTTGCAAGAGTTGGCAAATACGGGCGAGTGCGAGATGTTCCTGATTGAGAAAGAAGTGGAAATGCCATCGCCCGTTGAGTGATAGTGAAGTACTGCATGTACAGTACACTAGCAGACACGCTTAGCAAAATATCTCGAAACTCTCGGGCCGTTGATAATGATGGAGAAAATCTAAGATTTGATTTCCTATGAAAACGTGCTCTACATCTCGACATCGTTTAATTCGCACTACTATAGAACATTAGCAACTCCATGCAACGAGTAAAGTTGGTTAAATGGGTAATGTTCCGATTAAAACTGTAAAATTGAGTTTACGGAAGCTGACTTTAAGAACCCAGTCTCGCCTAGAGTCTCTCAAAAACGTGTGGGTTCGCCCTTCCATAGACAGCCGTGAACAAATTGTACTTCTCGCGATTCTTGGCAGAAATGACGCCCTTCATGTTCGTCAGCTTCTCTTTGATAGTGACCAGTGTCTCTTTTAGCCTGACCCATTTGTTCGCCTTGTCAGTCCACTTGGCGACTTGTGTCGCTGTCATGACTCCTCTCTCTTCCACCTCCTCGTCGTATTTGTCATCATCGTCAACGTCGTCATCCCCGTCGTTCTCGTCGTACATATCTTCTTTCTTGTAGTAACGCAAAAACCTCTTACCGTCGTTGGCTTCGAGAGCGCGAACTGGGACAGCAGCGTCAGCAGAAGGCATCATCTGGCCTTCAGTCGAGACGGTGGCAGTAGAGTTGTAGCTGGAGAGAAAAGTGGCTGTAGCGACAAGAAGGAAGTGCGGTAAACGCATTCTTGGTGCTGGAAAGTTGCATACTTGCTTGGGTGTTGGCGACTTGAGTGCTGCGTTGAAAAATGCGGAGTGAGCCCGGGAAGTTGTGAGTGAATGCTCCAGAGAAACAGTCGTGTTGTGGGCTAGTTATTATACTGTAAAAGTGCATGCTTCATATCTTGGACATCAGCTTCGGCTTGCGCCGAGATTAGTAGCTTGCGACTAGTAGCTTGCGCCGAGACTAGTAGCTTGCTGCGAGGAATGCACAACTTGAGTAGCAAAGCGTAAGATAGAAAGTTGGTGATACGCGCTTGATTATTACTTGGATTAAATTTTAACTTCAAGCATACCTCAGTTTCAGTGCGAATACGAGTACAATGCTTATTTTCATGACCTCCATGTCATTATTTTTCTGTTTCACATAGATTTTGGTAAGTGCACTACTTAGTTTTTGGGAAGTCTTTTTCATGTTCGACTCCCCCTGATAATAATCTTTAATTCAAGTCATCAGCGATTACTTTCTAATCCCAGAATAATAAATTCAAGTCATCAGTGATTACACCAGAATGATCAAACACTTTCCTTTGCTGTTTACTTTGTACGACGCGAACTGCTGTTGATCTGTATGTCCAAGAAATGAAGCATATTGTAATGGACCCCAACTTGAAGAGCCTAGCAACCTGGTTGAAGTGAGCAGCCGGGCGGAGGATGAGCAATACGAGCGACCAAGTGGGATCACTTAGTCTCAGGTAGACGATACCCAGAAGATCGCTGTACCCAGCGACGGACGGAAGGCAAGCAGCACTCAGTTTCGAATTGGCAACCTCGGAGACACGCGACTTCGAGATTGGTGAGCTGGAGCACAAGAGACTTCCGGTGAGCCGACACAGACGAACACGGACTGGCTTGGGTGAGCCGACACAGACGAACGGACTGGCTTGGAGCCGACACAGACAGACACGGACTGGCTTGGAGCCGACACAGTAAACGGACTGGCAAGGAACGGATCGACACAGACGACGGACTGATCCGGGACTACGCCGACACAGACAGACGAACGGACGGACTGGTGACACGCGAGCAATTCGGCGGACGTGTACCAGTAGAGTGGACGACAGGAAGGACGGTAGAGTGGACGACAGGAGGAACGAACGGTAGGATCTACTAGTAGCCTAGCTAGCTACCCGTAACCTACATCGGACGAACGACAGACAGTTAATACAAATAGGTGGTGGGTCAACGGGCACACTCACCGGCGGGGCTTCAGACGTTCTGTTGCCGACAGCCTGCGAATTCTTGGCCGAATCGGCACTAAACGATCAACACCCGGCGTGCAGGGTCAAGAGACACGTTACATGGTGGTCATACAGGGGCGTGAATTGGAAACGAATCAGAACATGGCACGTACCAAGGTGATAACCGTCTCAGCAGCGCAAGCGACGAAGAGACCAACAACAAGGAAGGCCACAGCAGTACCTATGAGCGAGTTGGCACCGGCTTCGACCTCGGCAGCTCCTCCAACGGATCATGACGGCAGCGATAACGATGAAGTGACGCCCAGATACAGTAACCCCGGCGACGAAGAAACTAAGGGAGACGACGGAGAGACGGGCGCTGGATCAGTTTCTGATACTGGAAATAACCCCATCGAAGCGACACCGAGTGAGCCACCTACTGCTGAGGCGACACCCACTCCAGTAGATGCTGGAACTCACCCAGACGCGACTGCTACGGCTACACCCGCGGTGAACGAGATGGCGGCGCTCTCCAACGTCCTGCTACAGTTGTCGGAGACCATGAACCGGATGAACGCCCGCCTGGACACGTTGGAGGTAGCAGTATCGGCTACGACGAGCCAACCGGCAGCCACACGAGCTGAGACCCCAGCAGCGACGGCGACAACGACGAACACGGCAGCGACCGCAACGGCGCCAGCTACCACAGACACCCGGCACGTGACGTACATGCGCGACATGGACGACGGGGATGACGGCGATGACAGTAGTTCCGACGACAGCTCGAGCGACGACGATAACGATGGCGGACCAGGAGGTGCACCCGGAAGCCCAGACGATCACGGAAACGGACGACGCAACCAAGGAAGCACGGCGGCTCCACCACCCAGACGAGGACGACGAAAGAACATCAGGGACTTGGAGCTCACTGCGTTCCAGCCATCGCCGAACAACTCAGTCTCTACTTGGATTAAGACAGTCGATCTAGCTCTTGAAGGTGCCCGAATCTCTGGACGTGGTGACTGGACGGATGGAGAACTTTACTATATCGTTGGCAATAAACTGCAGGAGGATGCAGCGCGCTTCTGGGTACAGTCGGACCAAGGGATGAAACCAGAGAACCGAACTTGGACGAAGCTCAAGGCAGCACTGAAGAGACGATACGGAGAGAGACCAGACAAGTCACAGGCCGAACTTCGAGTGAACCAGAGGTTCCTAATGCCTGGCGAGACATTCGCAGACTTCGCGGCCGGTTTGAGAGAAGCACGAGGGGAGAATAAAGTGAGCGAAAGAGTTCTACTGGCGCAGTTCATAAGGAATCTACCGAAGACGACGAGACAATTGGTGCGAGAAAGTAAACCCAAGACTCTTGATCAAGCGGTCGACAAGGCGACGGAGGTTGACGATCCCTTCGACAATGTGGCTATCGGCATGAAGAATATTGGGCAAGAGTGGATAACAGGCCAGATGACCTACCCGACCCCAGCAGGCGACGCTACTGGACATACGATGATTGTTCCCGGAGTTGGTGTGCGGGATGTGACGGGCACGACGACGTACACGGCGCCTACTGACCCGGACTGGGCCATCTTTTCGAACCCTCAAGGAGTCTGGAACAAGTACACTGGCATCTGGGATATCCCAGAAGGTCGAGTCTGGAACGGCAGATACTGGGCAGTTCGTCCTTTGCGGAAACGACCCGCCAAGCCCACGGACGAGACGACCAAGAAACCAGCCGCCCTCAAAACAGAGAAGAAGGCCAAGGTCAAAACAGTGCGGGCAGTCGACAGTGAAGACGAGAGCGAGAGCGAGGATGTAAGCGACGCGCCACCTTCGACACGAACAATGAAGAAGCAGAAGACCAGACGCACGAAGGCGACAACTCGGTCAGTACGAGCGGCAGAGAAGACTCGGCAGCCGGAGGATACGACGACAGCCACGCGACCCGCCGGACAAACAGTTTGCTACGCGTGCGGAAAACCTGGCCACTTTGCGAAGGAATGTCCGGACACGGAGGCCAAAGCCCGAAACGACGCTTACCTGGCGTCACGAGGTCAACGGGCTACAACGAAGGAAAACGGGGAGCGGTCGTCGTAGGGAGTGTACGGCGTCCGGTATATGAAGAACGACTCCAACCATTGACGGTAGCGGACGAGCAGAAGGCGGAACCGCCAGCGGCAGCTGACGACGTCGAGAAGATCAAGAGTGCGGCGCAGGACGAAGAGACTGTGCCGAAGAACGGATACCTGGCGGCTGTAAAGTTGGCGGTCGACGCTCGGGTGAAGAAGGAACTGGATGGGTGTGTCGAGGCACCAAAGAACGAAGTGAAGGCGCGTGCACAGCGGTATGTGGCAACGGTCAGGCCCGCGATGGCCACTCAGCGCTACAAGCACGAGGAGGAAACGAACAAGAGGAACGGAGAGAATGACGAGAAGAAGAGCGGTGGAAAGATGAACGAGTCAGCGACTGGGGAAGGCGGCGACAGCACTGACGAGCGGCTTTTGACTGGGGAAGGCGACCACAGGACGGTATGTACCCCTACGGACGAAAATATACCCACCAGACGAGTCCCGAACGCGCACGTTGACCCCACGGACGCGACATCGACGGCGATGAGCACGGCAGCCATACGGCGAGTGCGGAAACAGTCACGGCGCATGGCTAAAGGTCGACGAGTGCAGCGGGCTATGGACAAGCAGAAGGCGCTTGAGACTGGCGACGAAGTCGAGCGAGCATTGGCAACACTGGAGGAAGAACAGCGACTTCGGCGGGAGCATTCGAGGTGCGACGCAAACTGGCGGAGCGATGGCAGCAAGGTAGCGATCTCACGGACTCGAAGCGGGCTTCAGCAAGTCTGGTGCGCGAAATGATGGTACGGACGGTCGTAAATGGCGATACTGACGTGGTGGAGGAAGCGGTAGCTAGGGATGGACTGCCAACGGCGTCTATGATGGTTGAGGGACAACCACGAGCTGTGAAGTTCGATAGTGGTGCGAGATTTTCGGTTGCAGGTACTGACTGGATGATGCGGGGCGAGCGGATGAAACGAGAGGCTCCCGTGACACACGTAGAAGGAATCGGCGGCTTCTTGTTAGATGTACTTGGGCTGTGGAAGTTTGAAATGGTTAACTCTTTTGGACAAGCTGTGACGATTACCGCGTGCATAATAGACGGCTGTACTGACGAGTTCCTTGTTGGCGTGGACTTCCTGGACAAGCATCGGGCCACTATGGATTTCGAGAGCGGTGAGGTCCGGTATGATGACAGAGGACACGAAATTGTGATACCCTTCACCACCGACGATGACAAAAGTTCGACGGCGAATGTGAGACTGGCAGGAGCGACCAACGTGGCACCACGGGCAGTACAACCGGTCGAGGTGGCAGTAGCAGCCCCAGAAGGAGAAGAAGGAGTGTTCGTACCGACGAGCGACACCGGAGCTGTGTTATTGGCACCAGCAGTAACCAAGGTACGCCACGGCAAGGCACTGGTACCGGCGATTAATGTTCATGGCGGTCGGACCAAACTACCCAATAAGAAGGAGCTCGGGGTCTGGATACCATTGGGGCGCGACATGGAGACGCTCGAGATGAACAACGAGCTACGGGCGGATCGATTGCGTGAATGGCTGGGAAGACTGGGTGACACTACGAAGCCACTAGCCAACGAAGAGGACGTACATATTGGTATCGAAGATCAGGAGGCTCGGGACTTAGTGATACGGTTGTTGCGCAGTTACCGGACGCTGACGGAAGCACCAAAAGACTGTCCACCGGCAACGACGCTGGATGTCGAACATCACATCGACACGGGCGACGCGAGGCCAATCTTTCAGAAACGGAGACGGCAGGCTCAGACGGAAGATGCCACCATTGATGAGAATGTGGACACCATGCTCAAAGCGGGCGTGATCGAAGAAAGTAATGGTGCGTGGGGATTCCCGGTGGTATTAGTAAAGAAAAAGGATGGCGCGGTGCGGTTTTGCGTAGATTATCGAGCTTTGAACAGCGTAACGAAAAGAGACGTCTACCCATTACCAAGGATTGATGAGACTCTGGAAGCTCTAGGTGGCGCTAGACTCTTTACGACATTGGACTTACAGGCTGGATACTGGCAGATCACAGTAGCGAGAGACGACCGCGACAAAACGGCGTTTGTGACGAAGCGTGGGCTGTACCGGTTTAAGAGGATGCCGTTTGGTCTCACTAATGCCCCGGCAACATTCCAGCGCTTGTGTTACGTGGACTCACCTGGACTACATGCTTAGTCTATCTGGACGATATTGTGGTTTTCACGAAGGGAGATGTGAAGCAGCATGTCGTTGAAGTGGCAAGTGTACTGGAAAGGTTGGCGAGTGCTGGTCTTAGCTTGAAGCTGAAGAAATGTGTCTTCGCAACGGATTCGATGGAGTACTTAGGGCATACACTGAGCTCAGCAGGTGTCCAACCCACCGAACGACTGGTAAAAGCGGTGGCGGAGTTTCCTAGACCAAGGGACGCCAGTGAGGTGAAGCGCTTTGTGCACTTGGCGGGCTACTACAGGAAGTTTATCGCCGGGTTTGGATCGATCGCTGCCCCGATGACGCGGTTGTTGAAGAAGGACAGTTCGTGGGAATGGACGGAGGAGCAGGAGTTCGCATTCGAGCGGATAAAGGCGCTGCTAACGACGCAACCTCTGTTGCAGTATCCAGATTTTGCACGACCCTTCAGACTAGTGACGGACGCGAGCCAAGTGGGGCTTGGCGCTTGTCTAATGCAGGACTTTGGGCACGGGTGCCAACCAGTGGCGTTCGCCTCAAAAGTGAACAACAGTGCGGAGGCGAACTACTCGATTACCGAATTGGAATGTCTGGCAGTGGTATGGGCGGTGAAATTGTTCAGGCCTTATCTGTATGGGCGATCCTTCTGTATCATCACCGACCACGCGGCACTAAAATGGCTGATGACGCGCCCAAATTTAGCCGGACGGCTTCATCGATGGTCACTTACGCTCCAAGAATATGACTTCAATATCGAGTATCGGCCAGGGTCGACCAACGTGGTTGCCGACGCATTGTCACGGGCACCATCACTAAATTCTTTGTCGAGCGCCCCAGCGAGCGTGCGAGCCGCAATACGACCACGGAAGGAGTTACCTGTGCGTGCGAGAGCGACTAGTGGCGGTAACCCCACACCTGCGGCGAGATCGACAGCGACAACGGCCAGTAGCGGAGCACTAGTGAGCGATACGTCGGCTACCACGACGAGCCTGACTACGGTCCCGACATTGGTGGCTACGCGCAGTACAGCAGTGGATGAGAGTGCGATGGATGAAGCGTTGAACGACACGGTCCACATGGTGAACACAACGAGCACTGCAACGAATGAGGTGGAAACGAGGGAACCAAGGACGGTAACTAGCTCTACTTCAGTTGCAACCTACAGTATTACACCTGGTAATGTGAGCGAGGACGGTGCGACCATCATGACGGCCGGCACCACCAGCGTGACAGAAGGCAGAGGAGTAGCAGAAACGACCGGCGCGACGACAGTTGGCTGTGGCATCACGACGACGGCTGACAGCGCTGTGGACATACTGACAGGAGACAGTCTGCTAATGGCAGATGATGACGGCAGGGCAGTAGCGACTGACGACGGCGCAGCACAAGCAGTTAGCGGCGGTAAGCCGGCGGTAGCTGATGACAGTAAGGCGATACCGACGACGCTGAATAACGAAGCGACGGCAATAGTCTCCACGACGGCGGAGAAGCGACGAAAACGAACGCGACCGGCGGCGACACCAGCTACGAGGAGAAGCACCCGAATTCAAGCGCAAGGAGAGAGACGTGTACGATTCGCCGACGAACGGACATCATCGGCACCACCGACGGCGAATCACGGGACCAACCCTCAGCCACAGGAACGCCCAGCGACTGACACGACGCCCGGCGGCAGCTGGAGCAACCACCAGCAGCCGAGAAACGGTGTACAGACGGACGGTAAGGCTGTTGACTCAGCGACGGCTACGATGACTATCCCGGCGGTGAGTGCAGGTGCGGAGCCAGCAACTGCCACAGAACCAGTAACGCAGCGACCAGAGGAGCGTCTCAGACTTGGAAGCAACAACGGCGAACTAGGAAGGCGAGCAACGACGGCGAGACGGCAGCCGGCAGTGGCGCGAGACAGACAGCAGAAGCGTGATGAAGCAGCAACGGTGAGCACGAGACCCCGAAGCAGCACGGCAGCGGGACCAAGGGCGACACAGCCTCAAACTGTGGCAAACCCGACAGTAACAGGACGTACGGCTACGAGTACGATGATCGGAGCAGGAGAAATGGAGAGAGCGATCAACGAGCAACGACAATCGGCTCTCGTGAACAACGACGATGATGACGACGACGTACCAGTCACCTCAACACTCCAGTTAACGGACGCAGAGATCATTGAAGCCCAAGGCGCGAGCAAGTTTGTTAAGAAGGCACTGGCAGCAGGCCAATACAGGAACATGAAGGTCGAGACTCGGTTCGACTTGGCGGTGATTGAAACAGTCAACGGATGGCGAGTACTTCTACCACCTACGATCTGGGCTGTTGTATTCAAGGAAATGCATGGATCAATTTGGGCCGGACATCTACGTGGACCTTATACCTACGGAAGGGTGTCACAACTGTATTGGTGGCCAAGGCTAAGGAAGGCTGTGAATCAATGGATTCGCGGTTGTCCCGAATGCGGTAGCAGGAAGGCGAGACCCCGCGAAGTAATCACTCCTCTAAGAAGTATCCGAGGCGGAGACGTTGGAGACCGATGGGCGCTCGACGTGGCAGGGCCTTTTCCCGCGGCGAATGGTGGTGAACGGTTTGTAATAGCGGCCGTAGAATACGTGACACGGTATGCTATAGCACGATGCGTGGAGCAGCACACGGCGGAGACCATCGCCACGTTCCTTATGGAGGAAGTAGTGCTGAGATTTGGAAGTTTTCGCGAGCTACTTACGGACGGAGCGCCCGAGTTGACCAGTGGCATCATCGACGTGCTGCAGGCTCGGCAAACTAACGCGGTGGCCTATCGACCCCAGACGATTGGACTTGTGGAACGTTTTCACCGTACCTGGAAGGACTGTGTGGCAGTTTTCATGCAGGACGAAACACAGCGAGATTGGGACCTATGGGTACGCTTTGCAACGTACGCGTATAACTCAGCACGGCATTCTACGGTGCTGTTAACCCCAAACGAGCTGGTGATGGGGCGAAGATTACGCTCGCCAAACGAATTGTTGAGACGGACAGCAGTGACGGAAGCTGGAGAACTCACCGAGTATCATGAACAGTTATTAGCGGCGATGACACGGGCCAGACAATGCGCTGAGCGGGCGAGAGTGCGAGAACAGGAACGACAAGCACGGTACTATAATCGGAATGTGCGGAGCCGACGAGAGTTTAAGATCGGAGATCGGGTATGGCTGTACAACCCTCCCCGAGGCCCGAAAGCGACCAAGTTTGTGCACCAATGGATGGGCCCGATGAAAATAGTCGAGCCGGTGGGCTACGACAACTTTAGGCTAAAACGAGAGGACAAGACGGGCGCGATAGAGGAGGTGATAGCACATGTGTCCTTCCTAACGAGTTATTATGAGCCGGAGCGACCACTATCGGAAATAGCTGCTGACATCGACGAGCCGTTGTTCGATGAGGACCAGGAACAGTATGACGAGGCGACAGCAGCGCCTGTACGAACAGCGACGGCAGATAGCTGGCGAGCAACGGCTACGGCAGGCCAGAAGCGAAATCGAGCGTCAAAGAGAAGTGAGAAGAGCGAATATTACGCGGGTGGAACGCAGACGACGGAGAAGACGAAACAAGGCTGGACATTACGTCCTGGAATACCAGCTGTATCCTGTCGGGGACCCCAGACAATGGACGACTGGCGATAGCGGACAATGGACGACGACTGACGGACGACCAAGAGCCCGATGGGTCACCTTGGCGGACTACGAACAGTACTACGCAGCCGAAAGAGTCGTGGAAGACCTTTTGGAAGGGGATGGCGTGTAATGGGCCCCAACTTGAAGAGCCTAGCAACCTGGTTGAAGTGAGCAGCCGGGCGGAGGATGAGCAATACGAGCGACCAAGTGGGATCACTTCGTCTCAGGTAGACGATACCCAGAAGATCGCTGTACCCAGCGACGGACGGAAGGCAAGCAGCACTCAGTTTCGAATTGGCGACCTCGGAGACACGCGACTTCGAGATTGGTGAGCTGGAGCACAAGAGACTTCCGGTGAGCCGACACAGACGAACACGGACTGGCTTGGGTGAGCCGACACAGACGAACGGACTGGCTTGGAGCCGACACAGACAGACACGGACTGGCTTGGAGCCGACACAGTAAACGGACTGGCAAGGAACGGATCGACACAGACGACGGACTGATCCGGGACTACGCCGACACAGACAGACGAACGGACGGACTGGTGACACGCGAGCAATTCGGCGGACGTGTACCAGTAGAGTGGACGACAGGAAGGACGGTAGAGTGGACGACAGGAGGAACGAACGGTAGGATCTACTAGTAGCCTAGCTAGCTACCCGTAACCTACATCGGACGAACGACAGACAGTTAATACAAATAGGTGGTGGGTCAACGGGCACACTCACCGGCGGGGCTTCAGACGTTCTGTTGCCGACAGCCTGCGAATTCTTGGCCGAATCGGCACTAAACGATCAACACCCGGCGTGCAGGGTCAAGAGACACGTTACATGGTGGTCATACAGGGGCGTGAATTGGAAACGAATCAGAACATGGCACGTACCAAGGTGATAACCGTCTCAGCAGCGCAAGCGACGAAGAGACCAACAACAAGGAAGGCCACAGCAGTACCTATGAGCGAGTTGGCACCGGCTTCGACCTCGGCAGCTCCTCCAACGGATCATGACGGCAGCGATAACGATGAAGTGACGCCCAGATACAGTAACCCCGGCGACGAAGAAACTAAGGGAGACGACGGAGAGACGGGCGCTGGATCAGTTTCTGATACTGGAAATAACCCCATCGAAGCGACACCGAGTGAGCCACCTACTGCTGAGGCGACACCCACTCCAGTAGATGCTGGAACTCACCCAGACGCGACTGCTACGGCTACACCCGCGGTGAACGAGATGGCGGCGCTCTCCAACGTCCTGCTACAGTTGTCGGAGACCATGAACCGGATGAACGCCCGCCTGGACACGTTGGAGGTAGCAGTATCGGCTACGACGAGCCAACCGGCAGCCACATGAGCTGAGACCCCAGCAGCGACGGCGACAACGACGAACACGGCAGCGACCGCAACGGCGCCAGCTACCACAGACACCCGGCACGTGACGTACATGCGCGACATGGACGACGGGGATGACGACGATGACAGTAGTTCCAACGACAGCTCGAGCGACGACGATAACGATGGCGGACCAGGAGGTGCACCCGGAAGCCCAGACGATCACGGAAACGGACGACGCAACCAAGGAAGCACGGCGGCTCCACCACCCAGACGAGGACGACGAAAGAACATCAGGGACTTGGAGCTCACTGCGTTCCAGCCATCGCCGAACAACTCAGTCTCTACTTGGATTAAGACAGTCGATCTAGCTCTTGAAGGTGCCCGAATCTCTGGACGTGGTGACTGGACGGATGGAGAACTTTACTATATCGTTGGCAATAAACTGCAGGAGGATGCAGCGCGCTTCTGGGTACAGTCGGACCAAGGGATGAAACCAGAGAACCGAACTTGGACGAAGCTCAAGGCAGCACTGAAGAGACGACGGAGAGAGACCAGACAAGTCACAGGCCGAACTTCGAGTGAACCACTGAATAACTACGATATCATGAATTTCATATTCAGAATTTGCATTCTATGATGGAAGTACGTGTGCGTTCGACTTACTACTGTCGGGGAGAGCTAACGTACGCTGTGTATGTTTGCGGAAGCTGTCTGCACGGTATGTTTTCCTTCTGGACGGTATGGTTTTGCTGCTGTACGAGTTCCCTTTGTTAGTTGGATTCCTGCTGGGAGTGAGCTGCTGGATACGCTGCTGCTGCTTCTCCTTCTCCTCATACACTCGACGTTCGGCACGCTGACGTGCTCGCAGCAGAGCCTCCTGGTCATTATAGTGCACGATATGGGCCTGGCTGCGGCTAGCGTTGATGCGCATGCTGTACTTGATAGTGCTCTTCATGCCGGAGTCCAAACGGAATCCAGAGAAGAGCGTTCGGATCGGAGGAACGTCGTGAGCAGCAGTGAACAGCGGAAAATCTTCTAACATCTTCTCCACATCAACGAGGAACAGGTGCTTCTTGTTGCGACTACCAACGGTTCTACCAACCGACTCAACATCGTCAAACACCGTGCTCTCCACTTCCGCCTTTGAAGATGACGAGACTGTGTCTGGAGGTTCCAGCGACTCTGGGTAATAGAAGATAGCCTGCAACACTTCAGCGATCTCCGGCGTCAGCATCTCAAGCACACCTTCCTCAGGTTGTGGACTCAATAGCTCCATTCCCGTAGCCATCTCATACAGTACGTGACCAAACAGCAACAGATCGATGTCCAGGCTCACTGTCAGCGCTCGATTGTCTTTGTATCTGTCAATGGCCAGTAACGGCGTGAAAATCTCGGCAAGGCGAGCGTTCCCCTTATCAATGAGCACATTAGTGGACCGTAAGTGGTCACACACTAGTCCTTTGGACCGCAGGGCCGCCAGAGCTTCCAGAATCTGTCTAGAGAACTTGGCCACCTCTTTAAATGGTAGCGGATGAGCATTTTCAAGCCGATACTTGGCGTCGTAGGACTTGGACGGGTTGTCCACCTGGTAAATACGGTCCTTGACACTGCCACTGGGAACAAACGGCTGCACTACAAGCAGAGCCTTCTTCTGTTTGGAGTAGTAGATGTCCAGCACTATGGGCGCTGCAGTAAATTAAAAAAAATCAGAAAACTCGTAGGAATGCCGAGTTGTTGCGTCTAAAACGTCGTACCTTCAGCGTAACATGGAGCGCCTTCAGATTGTATAGAGTATTCTCTTTCTGGAAGTCCAACAGACTCAATTGTACTGGTAAAAGCGCTAGCAACATCTCGCCGCACCTTCTTGCTGCAGATTGAGCATATCTACGCGTAAACAGTATTTCTCAGCACGTCGCCCCATCGACGGCAATGCCTCCTCACGCCAACGGAATAGAGGGTACTGTCGGCAATACTTAGTGGCAAATCTTATCTTTGCCATGGATGCTGGCGCATTTTCCAACACTTCGTACCCATTGCCGTATCGGAGTTCACTGGTGTTTCGTTCTCGTACTTAGTTTGTTTAACGAAGGGTGCTATTTATTATTGAGTAATTTTTCCTTGTTCCTGAGTAACGTGTTTTTTTTCTAACTTCTGAGTAAAAAGCTGAGTTTTGAGGACGGCATAGCACTCGTTTCTACCCAACCTTAATGCTGAGGAAATGAAGCTGTTCCATTGCACCAGCAAAATGTCGTCACATTTTTTTGTGGTAATGTTTATGTGGTAGTGTAAGTCTCCACCAACACTTATACTACCTACGTAGGTAGCGTTAGTTCTAGATTGGCACATACTTTAGAGTATTTGTTATGCATCTGTAGCCACAAGTTTTCATCTCTCCCATGCCTCATGGACTTGTTTCTCATATGGGCATGTTTACACGCATAGCAGAGGAAAGCAAAGCCGAATACAGATACCTCACAGCGAAGGCTTATACGCTTCAGTTTCAGTGTTGAATTTTCTACTCAAGACAGCTAGCCATGAGTACCGACCCTGGTGAAGAGGGCGCCCGAGGTGATCATCCCACGGCGGAAGATCAGCGCCGAAAGCGAACTCGCTACACGTACACGGTAGTTGGCGCATATAAAACAGAAAAAAGAGGCTGTAGATATTGTACGGTATGCATAGGAGACCTGCATGTTTAACCAAGAAAAAACAAGAAAAAATGTCTCCACATTTTGTAGTCTATCAACATTCAAATTACTCAGACTTCAGCTTGGGTTTCTGAGCCCAAAAGCATATGAGATCGGGGTCATTTCCTCATTTTTCATCCTTTACTCGGCGTTCAGCCCCGTTTACTCAAAAGTAAGGCCGTTCCTTTAACGAAATACCTGACAACAAGATTCAGAAACTGATCCAGTTCGTCACCAGTAGTTCCACGCCTGGACAACTTCCCACAGTATCCTTTAGATGCAGTTCCAGTTATGGATTCGCGAGCTTGGCGTTTTCTGCTGGGTCTTTCCGTCGCTTAAACCACGACACGGAATGTCAATGGGTTCAAGTTTACGTTTCTCAAAATCTTGTCGAGTTATACGATCCTCGACAAAAGTTTACGGCCACAGGACGATCTCGTTATTTTGATCAACTCTGTGGCAATGGCCCGTGGTCTTGGTTGTGGTGGTGTAGTTCCAATCTGAGTCGTGGAAAACGACCCGTCAGCTGGCTAGGCTAGAGATGGTAGTGATCCTGAACACTAAAACGTTATCCTCATCATTCGCCTGAGATGAACCTGTGGATACATTGTCTGGCTAGAGATCAAAATCCCGGAAACTGATATTCATGATGTCGCCTTTTATCTCGAGTGGTTCTGTAGTTATCTAACAGAAAGAACAAGAGAAAAATGACAAAAACCATGCGGGCGAAGGAGGTAATGGAGATGCTGTAACTCGAGTCGGAAAAACTGCCGAATGGACGACAGTGTGAAAAGTAAGTAAGTGTAGTAGGTCGCAGTTGAAAAACACAAGACAGTCGAAGGAAGCTGGCACTTCCTGAAGGTTTAGCCGAGTGTATTGTGTTTGTCGAAGTAAAAACAAAAGTGAGAAACATGAAACATGCATACGACTCCCAGCTCTACATCGCTATCACCAGCGTCCCAGTGATAGCCTCCTGCTCAGCCTCTGGTTGAACCAGAGCCCTCACCAGCTCGAGATGACGAGCTGCATGCAAGCACTCCTTACTAGCCATAGTTTAAGAAATCCAACTTGCAGTTGCAAACTACAACAACCTGGCACGCTGGTGGCTGACTGCAACCACCTGCTGGATGTTCGTCATACTCAACCGTATAATGTGGTCGTGGTTGGGCTTTCAAGCCGCCACCCACTACAGTCCCCTTTCAAGCCCAATCTGACCACTCGGTAAGATTATGCACATACCTTTTGTATTACGAATAACTCACCACTCGGTGATAATTCGTCTCATTATGAGAAATCACTCGATTAATCAAATGGTCCGCTCTATGCGACCAACTTCAACTCGTTGCAGTTGAAGGATACTTTATCATGCAAATCCACAGAAATTGGCCAAAACTACCACAATACCAAGGAAAACCTCAATTTAGTGACAGTACAGCCATTATACTGAGGGGTATACATGTATACACATTAGCTTCAGCGTCGCTTTCCTGACGCTTCTATCGCTTTGAGGTGACGCTCAAGCTTAGCGTCTTTGGCTGCAGCAACGTACTGTTTCACTAACGTACTCACGTCTTTGTGCAGTGCTGCTAGAGGCTCCCATGAGTCCTCTATTGCCTCCAACCCATGCCACCCGACAAGGATCTCATAGGCTCGGCTCGTGTTGTTCCACCGATGCCGAAGTAGCTCGCGCACGCGAAGGATGATACCCTGAGCAGCCACGTGTTCTAGGAGTTCCTCGGTCACCTCGAGGTCTTTGTCCGCGAAGAACTTGAGCCGTGAGTCATGCACGTCAAGCTCTAAGCCAGTAACGAGGTGCTTCACCTTGAAGACGTTCTGCGGTAGCGCTTCAGTGACAGCGTAGGGTCCAATCCATGTGACGAGTAGCTTGTTCTGCCCTTTCTCATCCACACGTGATCGTAGTACATAATCGCCCACGTTGAAGTTGACCACGTTATCACCTCGCGCCTTCTTCTTGTTTAGTAATGTCTGCTTGAGGCGGGCATCTGCAACAGCCCTGTGCATGTCCCTGACACTAGCCCGTAGCTGAGCCAGACTTGACTCAATTTCAGCCGAGGTCCGAGCTGGTTGTACACTAGGAGTCACCTCTGGTCCCAAGTATACAGCCTTCAAAGGCGAAGGGGGTCCAGTCCAGTGAACAGCTCGCCCGGTGTCTTGCCTGCCAGCGACGGTACGGCAGTGTGATTGAGATTTGCTTGTACGATAGGAATTAGCCTTGGCCAATCTCTGCAGTTGAGTTTGTAGTCTAGGATAAGTGCCCGTAGAACTTGCAGGATGTCTCGATTCACCCGTTCCACAGACCCGTTAATCCATGGACTGTAGGTCGGCGAAAATATTTGCTTGCACTTCAACCTATTGCACAGCTCGTCGATCACTTCATTCTTGAAGTGCGTCCCTTGGTCACTAATCCAGTCTTTAGGCACTCCAAATCTGCTGTGCCAATCCATTATAGCATCAGCTGCCACTGTACTTGTTGGGGTCTCGCACTTCACAAGCTCGCAGTAGTGACTAGCATCGTCTTTGAGCACCAGTAGATACTGCAGGTCACCGTAGGTTTCACCTAGGTAGAGAAAGTCCCAGTGCAGCGCTTGATTCCGCTCACTGCATCGGTAGGTTTCGCTCCAGGGCCTTGGCACCACCTTCCCCCCTTTTACATGATGACACAGGAGGCAGCTTGCCAGAAACCTGTCCACACATTGTCGAAGGGAAGGCACGTAAAAAATTTGGCCTAGGTGTGTCAGCATAGCATCCCGGCCTCGATGTCCCTGAGGGCCGCAGTGTGCGATGATGCACAAGCGGCGGAGCAGAGTTGTGGCCTCTGTTGGAATGTACAGTCGGTTGTCCTTACGTCGAATCCCGTCATCACCTTCCTGCAAGCGCTGCATCACAGACTTGTCCCCGAGTTTGTGCTGGGCATCTGAGATGGAGCCCAGGTCAGGCCATACAAAGCCCTCGTCATCGAGTGGCCGTAGTGATAGGCGATCCTGTTGCTCTTGCCTGCGGGTCTGAACTTTGCGAATACTAAGTGAACTAGGTGGTCGAGCCCACCGAGTTACCATATCAGCCCATACGTTGTCCTCGCCGGCGATGTGGAAGATCTCGTAGCGAAATTCGCCAAGACGCATTGCCCACCTTAGTAACTTGCCACGGATATGCTTCTTCACAGTGTCACTCGGAGCGAACACATGAATAAGATTTTTGTGGTCACAATACAGTCGAAAACCACGCGGACGAAGAAGGAGGTGTGGCAGCTTGTCACATGCTACCACAATGGCGAAAGCCTCCTTTTCAATCACGCTCCAGTTAGCTTGCGATCCCGTGAATGTACCACTCAGACAGTGAAGAAGTCGATGCTTTTGCTCCCAAACGGGTTGTTCACCTCTCCATGTCTCCACATCAGTCACTATCACACTCCACGCTTCGTCGGACGCGTCGGTGAACACTGAAAGTACTCCATCTGGACTTGGGTGTGCCAACATTGCAGCATCGGCGAGGCATTCTTTGACTTTACCAAAAGCAGTCGTTTCTTCTTCAGTAAAACTGACTGGTAGTCGAGCGGCAACCCTCTTAGTCCGTTTTCCATTTCCCAGAGTCAAATCAAGGCGCGTCTGCAAAGCTTTCACATTGCCTGCATAGGCTATGAGACTGTCGCGCATCCAGTTGCACGCGCACAGGAATTGCTGCAAGTCTCCAGCAGTAGACGGTAACGGCATGGCACGCAATGCCGCGATTCGTTCAGGGTCATGGCGAACGCCTTCGCCGTCAATAATCTTGCCGCACCACTTGACAGAACGTTGGAAAAGAGAGGATTTAGCTGCGCTCAGCTTAAGTCCGAACTCATTCATCAGGGAAAACAGTTCACCAAGTTTCTCCAAGTACGTATCTACGTTCTCTGCATACAGAAGTAGATCGTCGATCCATACGAGCAAATGCTTGTAAAGCAGTTTAGCGAAACAGTGCTCAATTGTCCTCTGAAAATACAGGGCTGCATCACTGCATCCTTGCGGGACGCGCGTAGGTGTGTAGACTTTGGCATCTGTCATGTAACTCAGGATCTCCTGGCTTGCCTTGGCAAGAGGTAACTGCCAGAAGCCTTTGATGAAGTCGAACAGACCAAAGAAAGACATTCCTCGCACGTGCTCCGTTATCACTTGTAGAATTGGCATGACACCCGCAATAGGCTCCGTTTCCGCATTAACGGGTCGATAGTCGCTGGTATGGCGAAACTCATCCTTGCCCGGCTTCTTGATCGGTAGAGCAGGGCACGCCCACCGACTTAAGCCGTTCTCGTATACCCATCCGAGACGGACCAACTCATCGTTAAACTCCTGTAGAAATTTCCGTATGTGCGGCGGGTACACTCTCGGTTTGCACCGAAATGGCGTAGCACCCTTTTTCAATCGAATCTCCAATGGCGGGACCTTGGCAGGTGGGTCTGGTCCAAGCCTGATCCTCCACACATCATACATGTACACAATAGTCCGTAGTTTGTTCTCTTTGTCTGCTGGAAAGCCGTTCTCAATTGCAGTCACGATCATGCCTTCGACAGCTTGGCGAACCTCCTCATCGGGTGTACATCTCGCTCCGAAAGCGTCTTCAACTGGTATTGGATCGTCGTCATCTGCTGCGGTCTTCTCAGCCAACTGCTCCAGCTGCCGATCAATATTGATGCCAAGATCAGTGAGAATA
Source organism: Phytophthora capsici (assembly GCA_030324255.1). Lineage (NCBI taxonomy): Eukaryota > Oomycota > Peronosporomycetes > Peronosporales > Peronosporaceae > Phytophthora > Phytophthora capsici. Next base: position 1,657,067 of record CM059354.1, read on the forward strand.
TCTTCGCCCATAATGAATTCTTCTTCATCTTCATCAATCACTAACACTTCATACGGCTTGACTGGCCTTACAGGTCCAGCAGCAGTGTGTAGCATTATCCGTAGTAGAACGGAGCGACTAGCCAGAATCTTGTGCTTTCCGACCGTCTCACAGATGATAGGCGAAGTCAAAGTGGTGGTTTTCACAAAACTTCCTAGTTCCTCCAGCTCAATCAGTTTTCGAGCACTAATGATGCTCTTTTCCGCCCCAGTATCGGCGCAGTAGGGCATGGACAGTCTCTCTTCAAGGACGACAGTCTTGTCATGCTTCGAGAGACAGTCCTTTATGCGCTTTAGTCTTCACGCATCGTCATTAGCACGCTTGTTATCGCGGCGCTCATGCATCTTGCGGAGGAGCTCTTTCTTCTCATCACTGCTCGCAGTCGGGCAGTGAACAAGCCAATGGTCGCCTTTACACTTAAGACAACCGCCGGTTGGAGGAGTGTTGTCCCTCTTCACAGCACTCTTTTTCTGGCCCTGCTTGTTGTTTGCACTGATGTCCTTCTTAATTGATTTGCTGCCATGCTCGACCTTACGGTACTTAGCAGGAGGCTGGTTGGCATTGCTCTGCGTCTGCTTCTCCTTGCGCTTCGATTCATTTGGGTCTCGGCCACGTGAACGTTTGCGGCGCTGGAAGTCACGGTCCTGTTCGAACGCCTTTTCAAGTATCAGCTTGAACAGCTCCTTCTCATCTTCTTTGGCTGTGCGAGCTTGATACTTAACGACGGCTGTCACCTCTTCACGAAGACTGCGAGGTTCAAGAGCTTCGATCAATAACTTGCATTTAAGCCTCACCCCTTCATTTCCAGTAAAAAAGGCTTGCCAACCTTGTTCGTCGATAAATTCACGGCTTCGAACGAAAAATTGCATCACTCTCTCCTTCACGTCACTTTCCTTTATGTCCATGACGACATTTTCCTTAAAAAGGGCGGCGACGTCCGGAACAGCGTTGTTTTTAACTGACGCGATGATCTCGTCGATCTTCGCCAGAATGAAATCGTCGGTGACGTTAGCAACGTCGACGTCCCACTCAAAGTCACACCATGCAGTCAGAAGACGCTTGTCGAACGACTTCTTTACACTGACGAGAACTTCCGCCATCTTAGTCGGGTCGTTCTTGCAGCGCATGGCTACTTCGTCCTCGTACTCACTGCGTAGTTTGCGCCACTGGACGAGAGCTGCATGCGAGGTGCTCTTAAGTTGAGGCGCTGCGAGGGGCATGAACAGTGTCATCGGCACTGTAGACGAATCTCCCGCTGCGGTGTTAGCCGGTGCATCGGTCGTCAGGTTGCTCCTTGTAGATCTTGTCATCTTGACCTTGATCGCACTAAAGAATTCTTTGTAGTAGGTCGCAGTTGAAAAACACAAGACAGTCGAAGGAAGCTGGCACTTCCTGAAGGTTTAGCCGAGTGTATTGTGTTTGTCGAAGTAAAAACAAAAGTGAGAAACATGAAACATGCATACGACTCCCAGCTCTACATCGCTATCACCAGCGTCCCAGTGATAGCCTCCTGCTCAGCCTCTGGTTGAACCAGAGCCCTCACCAGCTCGAGATGACGAGCTGCATGCAAGCACTCCTTACTAGCCATAGTTTAAGAAATCCAACTTGCAGTTGCAAACTACAACAACCTGGCACGCTGGTGGCTGACTGCAACCACCTGCTGGATGTTCGTCATACTCAACCGTATAATGTGGTCGTGGTTGGGCTTTCAAGCCGCCACCCACTACAGTAAGACTGAATGAATAACGGTGGTGCCGCACCACTGGTGCGAAAAGGCAACATTGAGATTACGCTGTCAGGTCTCGCCTAGAGTCTGTCGAAAACGTGCGGGTTCACCTTTCCGTAGACAGCCGTGAACAAAGTGTACTGCTTGCGATTCTTGGCGGAAAGTGCGACATGGTTGAATTGAGTCTACGGAAGCTCTGACTTAAAGTACCCTGTCAGTCTCGCCTAGCGTCTTCCAAATTCATCTGGGTTCGCTCGACCCCACTTAGCCAGGAACAATTCGTACTTCTTGCGATTCTTGTCGGACATGACGCCATTAAAAGCTGTCAGCTTGGCCTTGATGTAGGCCGGCGTCTTTCCCAAATCGACCCATTCGTCCGCCTTGGCAGTCCACTTGTCGATTTGTGCCGCACTCCAAGTTCTCTCTTCCTCGTCCTCGTCGTATTTGTCGTTCTTCTGGTGATGTTTGTCGGTCTCGTCCTCCTCCTCGGTGTCGTAGTAGCGCAGAGACCTCTTGCTGTTGCTGGTTCCGAGAGCGCGAACTGGAACTGCAGCGTCTGCTGATGTCATAACCTGGCCTTCACCCAAGACGGTGGCGGTAGCGTTGCAGCTGGAGAGAAGGGCGGCCGTAGCGAGGAGCAGGAAGTGGTAGGGACGCATTCTTAGAGTTGGGGTTGCTTGGGCGTTGGCTGGCGACTTGAGTGGTACGTCGAAAAATGCGAAGTGAGTCCGAAAGTTGCGAGTGAATGCTTTCAAAGTAATAGTCGTGGCGTGGACTGAAGTATTCAATTCTTTTAGTACGCGTACTACACGTTGTTGCTTGTTTTTATACTACTAGTACTATAGAAGTGTATATATTATACATGTCAACAACTTTTGTGAGGAATCGCACAATTTGAATGACAAAGCGCGCAAGATGGTGAGACGTGCTTGATTATTCTGTGATTACTAGAATTGAAAACAGCACTCTCGCGTGACTGAAAAATGTGATGCTACCATGCACATGTACGGTACTGTCGACTCCAAAGACGAAGACAATTAGTTGATTAACTTTTATCGGACTGCTCGTTTTGCTAACTGAAACTAAGGTATCAAAACTTGAAATCGCCTGTCCAATTCGCCATTACATACGAGGAATCCAAATTCGATCTTTAGGAGGAGGTAAAACGTCCGAGGTAGGTGGATCGAACCCAAGTTCTCGAAGGGTTTCGACAACTACGACCTTATCAACACCAATCTCAACTGCATGAGAGTAGATATACTCACAATGTCTGCGAAAGGAACCTCGTACCACTTGAGTGCTCGGCCTCTTTGCGTTAGTTTCATGAAAGTGTATATCATTTCGGAGTCTCCATGTTGCATGAAAAACGATTGCGGTATGGACCCGCCAAAGAATGAGAAGTGTCTTATGCCGCTGTCTCCATTCCAACTTGAGATCACTCGGTTTCGAGAATAGTAGTAGCCTCCAATCTAACGCCGTAGAAAAAATGTTGCTCCATGGAATCCACAGCGATCTCCACATCTCATCCAGAGCTGGGCACGATAAGAAGCAGTGTTTCACTGTCTCGATGGCCGTGCATGATTCTCGTACGCATTGTTGTACCGTAGGATCGAGTGTCCTCAAGAAATATAATCGCGAGCCAAGTATCAGGTCTCCAAAACACATTCGGAGCATTACATCATGGACAACAGGGAGGAGACATCGTCGCAGCCAAATAGTATCCGACAATGTCTTGTGAAGTCGGGCTTGTGGACACCCAAGCTCCTTTAGAGGGTGCGAGTTCACTGGACTGTCTTGATATAGCACTTGGACCCAATCATCTTGTCTTAAGTTAGGAAAGAAATGAGTTCCTTTTCCAGATTGCACACCGAACTCTGGCAGGAAAACACTTCGAATGGAAGATCGGCATTCTCCAACCAGGGGATGAGGCAGTACTCGTTCAAATATCTGGGATAGTTGGTGATACAACTTAAATATGTCCATAGCACGCACCCGAGGCACAATTGCTTGAATCTCATCATGAATCTCGCAAAAGAATTCAAACGCCGTCGGCCACTGGAAACTGTCCTTTAAGAAATCCGCCAAGCAAAATTTCTGCATAGCTGAAATTCCTTGACATAAACGTTTGAAGTTGATACTTCCATCGCCCAACGGTGTTGGCGGTAAGCCTTGCGGGTGTGAAACCTGAAAATCAACTGATGTATTCCACCATATTGGGGAGTATAGAGCTCTTTGGATAACTTTCGCTCGAGTAATCTGTAGGGAAATCCGATCAGGCCATTTCAATCTTTTCCAGTCAAGGAGAACGTTTCGCCACCAAAGCGGGAGCATCACTTGCCTCCATCCTGGTGGTTTAGGTGGATTTGGAAGAAGAAAATCGCCGGTCCATCTCCTTGAAAAGTTTCCATAACGACGTCTGAGTAGCTCGGCAATAGGTCGGTACCAAACATCTTCGCCCGTGTCTGTATGATTACTTAGCGCTTGGATTAGCTGCTGAAGAAGCGTAAATCGTTGCCGACGGATGCATAAGCCAAGGATAGGTACACCTATACCATCCTCTTCTCGCCGTTGAGTGGCAAGACCTTTCTTAACAACATTAATTCCTCCAGGTCCCGTACCCACTCGGTTGTAAAGAATGTATCTAGTCACCGCGCTTTGCCAACGATTAAGAAATCGAACTGGAATATTCACTGTCGTCGTAAAATACCAGAGTAAAGATAATATCACCGCCTGAACTACGAGACGCCGTCCCATGAGTGTCCGAGCTCTTCCTTTCCACAAACGAAGTCGGTTCATCAGCTTTTCGTCCAATTGGGTAGCTAGTAGAGTAGACGTATCGAAATTTCCAAACGGAATGCCTAGGTACTTAACTGATTCCCCGTTCTTGAGTGTCCGAAGCGGCTCAAGGGCAGGAGCTGGTTTATGCTTATTCAGGCTCATAATCACGCTTTTAGTTGGATTGAGTCGTGCGCCCGCGCCATCACAGTAAATATCTACCAGGCGTAGTTGTTCTTCAAGGTCACGCACTCCCTTCGAGAATAACACCGTATCATCCGCAAAAAAAGCCACTGGAACAGACAATTTCTCATCCACATCTACTCCCAGTTCCCGCTTCGCTCGCAGTAAATTTCCGAGGGGTTCGAGTGCTAATGCAAAGAGAAAAGGCGATAGAGGGTCACCTTGTTTAACCCCTCGAGAGGGTTTAATGGCTTCCTGCGCCCAACCATTAATCATCAGGGAGCACACTGAACCATTGTACAATAACCGAATCCATGATAGAAAAGTCCCCCCGAATCCTTGTTTCTCCATCACCTTGAACATATAGTCACGGTTAACTTGGTCATATGCCTTAGCGAAATCAAGAAAAGTCGCAACACCAGAATCGCCACGACTAGTGATCAAGTGCTGCAAATCTCGAACAAACATTACTTGGTGGTGAATCGAGCGGCCGGGGATGAAACCTTTCTGGTCTGGGTGGACCAAAGAGGACATTAGTGGTCTCAGCCTACTCGTCAATACCCTGGATAGTATCTTAGTTTCCACCGGCATAAGTGATATTGGTCGGAAATTTCCAGGATCCGCACGATCCCCTTTTTTAAACAGCAGCGCTACCGATGAGTAGCGTTGATGGGGTAAAAGTTCGCCGCGCCGGAATTGATACTGAAACACGCAAAGTAGGATTGCACCAAAACGCTCAGGATCAATCTGGTAAAAAGCTGAGGTGAATCCATCCGGCCCTGGGGCAGATCGTGAGCGCATGGACCGTATCGACGAGACAAACTCCGTCACCGTTAAGTCCATGTCGAGTGCTTGCTCATTTTCCTCCGATAATTTATGCGTTATCGATTCAAGAAGCTGGTGTTGAGCATCCTCATCTAGCGGTGACTCATTGTGCATGTATTGAGTATCACCGAAAATCTCCCCCCAGTGTTCTTGAAAACCTCGACAAATATCCGCGGGGGTATTCGATACTGTCCCGTCAGCACACCTAATTGATTGAAAAGGTGTGTGCCGCAGCACATACCTTGGTGGCCGAAAGAAGAAAGATGAGCTGCGTTCGCATTCAGTCACAGCTTGTTCAAAACCAACTCCAAGGCGGGTAGTTGCCCATTCCTCTTTACATTCCGCATACCTCTTCTTCGCAAAGTAGTAGTCAAGTGAGGCTTGTTCATCGTTTCCATCTCTCGCGACTGCATTTGCACATTCTTCTAATTGCTGACGTGCAAGGGTAAGCTCTGAATTCACAGTAGATTTCAAGCTACGTTGACACACCTTGAGGTAACTTTTCATACGGCGTTTCCAGGCCTTCCATACAATTCCTGGGTTATTAGATGCCTGTACAACAGGGAGTAATTTCTTGGCCTCCTCGCGAATGTCGTCTCGAAGCTGGGGTATCTGTAGTAAGTTATCAGAAAGACGCCAAAATCCTGGTCCAGTGGGATGATGCCAGGACGAGAGTTCAACTTGGTGAGCTTTGTGGTCACTGCCATCCCAGGGGTCGTACGATGCTGTTTGATAGCTGGACGACACTAGTTCATCAGAGATGAAGATGTAGTCCAATCGATTTCGACGTGGCCTAGGGCCTGAAAACGATCTTTCATCTGGGTGGTGAAGTCTCCATGCGTCGACGACATTAATTTCCGCTAGCCATGAGAGTAAGACATTCCTGCTAGAGTCCGGAGGAGGGTCATTTAAAATAGCGTCCACAGTCGGATCTACGGCCAGATTGAAGTCTCCACAAACCACATGAATTGCCTCGTTATCATTTCGACAACTTGTAACACTTGAGAGACGCTCGAAAAACACTTTCCGTGCAGCAGGCTCGTTTGGTGCGTAGATGTTATGGATGTAACAAAGCGTTTCGCCCCACTGACATCGGACCAGCAAGTATCGGTTAGGAATAGTTGCTGACTCCACCAGTGTTGCTGTGTCAACACCTGGGAAAGAGCCATGAAGAATAGTTGCTACTCCTCCACTGCGCGAGAACGATGTTCGTTGAGACGCTCCGTTTCTGTCAGATATAAAAACACGTCCATCGTAACACTGTTGGACCAGGTAGCTAAAGCGATCCGCTTGAGCTCGATCTCGAAATCGGGTTTCTTGAATACATGAAATATAGAAATACTTAAGGTGCTGGGAAATCAGAGAATGGCCTCCATTTTTAACTCCATGCACATTCCAGGTCAATATCTTGCAAGATTGACCAATATTCATCACTCCGATCAGATTAATTGCGCTGGATCGCCTCCACAATGGGCGATAAGTCCTTCAGCGTTATGATTGGTAGTTCACGTTGACAAATGGCGCTGCTCTCCAAAGAAATGATGTCAGCTATTAGCGGACTATCTGTAAGCTTCGCAGATAGATGGGCGAGCACTTGATGGCCGAGTCGTGATCTTAGTAGTCCAAGAAGCGTCTCATCGGAAAGAAGGGAACATTTACCTCGTACAATTCCCGCATCCGATTCACCTACCAGGTAAGGAGTCCACACGTTCGATTCAGAAAGAAAGGGGCAAATGGTGCGCATCAGCAGTTCAAAAGCGCTCAGTAAGCGCAACGTATTCCACTGGTTCTTGATTTCAGGGCTTTGTTGTTCAATGTTTGCCTTCAAGAATTCCAGAAAGGTTTCACGCGATTTCCCCATTGGTAACTTGGATGTGAGGACTCGCTGGTTAAAAGAGAGACTGGTCGCCCCCTCGGTCACCAAAATGCGGTTAAACAGGTGAAGTGTTGCCAGTTCGTCAGTACATTTGCCTCCTTTAGCAAGATCAGAGCAAATTGCTGTTGACCACGCAGTAGGCATTGCAGCCATTGAATCCATGATTTTGTCCATGTTCTTGGAGCCATTCATCAGTTCCGTAACAGGTTTCAGGTGTTCCATGTTAAACGAAATGCGGTCATCTTGGGCTTCGAGCTCGGTTGCTTTTGCCGACGCTACAACCTCTTCATCAGCGACAACTTGAACACGTACGGTCGCTTCTCGACGCTTGTAGCGTCTCTTAGTCGGTAGTGGTTCTTTGTCCGCGTCCTCAGTGCTAGACGAGGTTAGGTGGGGTATCAGGATCATGCCGGACACTGGTTCGGTGGTTACATTTGGCTCAAAAGTCTCAAATTCACAGTCCAGTTCATCGAGAGCTTCAAAGGGGTTTGGGTCAGCAAAGGATGGCTCAGAACGTTCAATACGCTTGAAACCCGTTTCCATTTGACGTCCCATATCAACGTCTTCATCACTCGGTGCCGATTGCATCTCAGTGTCTTCTTCCTCAGTCTCAGGACTGGGTCGTCCATTAGAGTTTGGAGATGGATACCCAGACTCGGCTACCTCAGACACTGTACGGTGCATGGGCTTCGACTTTTGAACACGGCGTTCATCACGACGTGGGGTCCCATCTTGAGTGGCCGCATCATGGTCTTCACCTTGAACTCCCTCTTCTTGGGGTTCGATTCCGACCTGCAACGTCACTGCAAAGGAGGACTTTTTAAAGCCGACCGCTCTTTCGGGTGGGTCATCAGTTCTCTTGCCACGCACTATGAAGAACTTACGTCCATACACAAGCTGATTCGTGACAAATCCGTGGACTTTAAGGCATGCTGGCGGTTCTTCTTGCCCAAAGTAGAAACGCCAGGTTGGCGTGGTCACATGAGTCTCCATGTTGACATCTCTTGGCGTCATGAATAGGGGTCTAGCCCCGAGAGCAGCAAGCCCCATAAACAAGTTGTTGGCTATCGTAGTGGAGCGAACTCCGAAGACATCCAAGAAAAACTTGTTCGCCAAAGGAGACTGGTGCTTCACCTTGAAGCGGCGACCAAGCAGATTCACCTCCTGGCCGATGAGCATTCTCTCCGCGTCGCTGGAATGCACATGGATGAGAACACCTCCAGACGGGGCCTTCTCAATCATGGCGACTTCATAGTTCGACAGTAGCTCTTTCACGACAGCGTTTCCATGGTCTTGAAGAAAAGAGTTGATGACAACACGCATTGCGACTGTGGAGCAGTACGTTCCAGAGTCGATGATAACGGCATGAGTCGTTGGTAAAGGCGTAAATGGCTGTTGTTCAGTCATTAAGGCGAGATATTCCGCATCAGAGGTGTCGTTACGTTCATACGCATCAACAAGACGCGCAGCGTCTTCATCCGATAAGTGCGGTTCCGTGAGCATCGATTTCGATCGACGCACGCGCTCGTATTCCTGCGAGCGCAGGTGATCAGCCATTGATGTCATTGTTCTCCGAGAGGGTTAGGGTTCGTTCCGAGCAGTTGCTAGCAAAACGATTTGTCCTGTCGACTCCAAAGTATCCTAGGTATAACTCAAAAGATAGTAAGACCAACAGACGACAGATAACAACCAGATGCCGTTCCTTTTACGCCATGTACCGTAATCACAGTGCTGAATGAATTAACATGTTTAGTTACATTCTGTAAAAACTACATGTACAATCCTTTGGTGTACAAAGATCGCAATGATAAATAGATGGGTCAGCAAAGCTCCATTCAAAATTCCTGCAGGACTGAAGCTCGGCCTATTAGGGTGTGTCAGAATTATGAAAATGCGCTTTAAAATCGAATGTGATTTCACTCAAACCTTGCGTGTGATTTCTGACCCAAATCGCATGCGATTTCGCTCAAATGCACACCTAAATCACAAGTGGGTCTAAGAATTGGAGGCAGGGGTTACCTTTACTAGGGCGTGGAAATGGGACACTTGACCTCTTGTGATAACACTGAACGACCTGTCGGGGGGGGTGGCCGGACGAAGAAGAACGGAGGAATATTTCACGTCGAATGGCAGCGAAAGGGTTTCCCGGGTATTACGTTTCCATTATCTAAGAAGCCATCGGTCAATGGAGAATGCTACTTTGACCGAAAGCATAGAACGCCTTCGCCTTGCGCTCAAATTCCACTGTGGTTTTTCCGACATGAAAATGTGATATTTCGCTCTCTCTATTCAGTACATTAGGGTAATTCAGTCCGAAGAGCAACAGCCAGCAAAACCAGTTAACCAACTCATATCGTTTTTTATTTTTGTTCTAGCCGTAGGAGGTAAATGTGCGCGCATTCAATTGTTTTTCGCCTACAGTATCCATCATTAATGAATCTTCATTGAGGTATCACCAATAGGCCGAGATCCAATCCTGCAGGAATTTTGAATGGAGCTTTGCTGACCCATCTATTTATCATTGCGATCTTTGTACACCAAATGATTGTACATGTAGTTTTTACAGAATGTAACTAAACATGTTAATTCATTCAGCACTGTGATTACGGTACATGGCGTAAAAGGAACGGCATCTGGTTGTTATCTGTCGTCTGTTGGTCTTACTATCTTTTGAGTTATACCTAGGATACTTTGGAGTCGACAGTACCGTACATGTGCATGGTAGCATCACATTTTTCAGTCACGCGAGAGTGCTGTTTTCAATTCTAGTAATCACAGAATAATCAAGCACGTCTCACCATCTTGCGCGCTTTGTCATTCAAATTGTGCGATTCCTCACAAAAGTTGTTGACATGTATAATATATACACTTCTATAGTACTAGTAGTATAAAAACAAGCAACAACGTGTAGTACGCGTACTAAAAGAATTGAATACTTCAGTCCACGCCACGACTATTACTTTGGAAGCATTCACTCGCAACTTTCGGACTCACTTCGCATTTTTCGACGTACCACTCAAGTCGCCAGCCAACGCCCAAGCAACCCCAACTCTAAGAATGCGTTCCTACCACTTCCTGCTCCTCGCTACGGCCGCCCTTCTCTCCAGCTGCAACGCTACCGCCGCCGTCTTGTGTGAAGGCCAGGTTATGACATCAGCAGACGCTGCAGTTCCAGTTCGCGCTCTCGGAACAAGCAACAGCAAGAGGTCTCTGCGCTACTACGACACCGAGGAGGAGGACGAGACCGACAAACATCACCAGAAGAACGACAAATACGACGAGGACGAGGAAGAGAGAACTTGGAGTGCGGCACAAATCGACAAGTGGACTGCCAAGGCGGACGAATGGGTCGATTTGGGAAAGACGCCGGCCTACATCAAGGCCAAGCTGACAGCTTTTAATGGCGTCATGTCCGACAAGAATCGCAAGAAGTACGAATTGTTCCTGGCTAAGTGGGGTCGAGCGAACCCAGATGAATTTGGAAGACGCTAGGCGAGACTGACAGGGTACTTTAAGTCAGAGCTTCCGTAGACTCAATTCAACCATGTCGCACTTTCCGCCAAGAATCGCAAGCAGTACACTTTGTTCACGGCTGTCTACGGAAAGGTGAACCCGCACGTTTTCGACAGACTCTAGGCGAGACCTGACAGCGTAATCTCAATGTTGCCTTTTCGCACCAGTGGTGCGGCACCACCGTTATTCATTCGGTCTTACTTACTTTTCACACTGTCGTCCATTCGGCAGTTTTTCCGACTCGAGTTACAGCATCTCCATTACCTCCTTCGCCCGCATGGTTTTTGTCATTTTTCTCTTGTTCTTTCTGTTAGATAACTACAGAACCACTCGAGATAAAAGGCGACATCATGAATATCAGTTTCCGGGATTTTGATCTCTAGCCAGACAATGTATCCACAGGTTCATCTCAGGCGAATGATGAGGATAACGTTTTAGTGTTCAGGATCACTACCATCTCTAGCCTAGCCAGCTGACGGGTCGTTTTCCACGACTCAGATTGGAACTACACCACCACAACCAAGACCACGGGCCATTGCCACAGAGTTGATCAAAATAACGAGATCGTCCTGTGGCCGTAAACTTTTGTCGAGGATTCTTTAACTCGACAAGATTTTGAGAAACGTAAACTTGAACCCATTGACATTCCGTGTCGTGGTTTAAGCGACGGAAAGACCCAGCAGAAAACGCCAAGCTCGCGAATCCATAACTGGAACTGCATCTAAAGGATACTGTGGGAAGTTGTCCAGGCGTGGAACTACTGGTGACGAACTGGATCAGTTTCTGAATCTTGTTGTCAGGTATTTCGTTAAAGGAACGGCCTTACTTTTGAGTAAACGGGGCTGAACGCCGAGTAAAGGATGAAAAATGAGGAAATGACCCCGATCTCATATGCTTTTGGGCTCAGAAACCCAAGCTGAAGTCTGAGTAATTTGAATGTTGATAGACTACAAAATGTGGAGACATTTTTTCTTGTTTTTTCTTGGTTAAACATGCAGGTCTCCTATGCATACCGTACAATATCTACAGCCTCTTTTTTCTGTTTTATATGCGCCAACTACCGTGTACGTGTAGCGAGTTCGCTTTCGGCGCTGATCTTCCCCCGTGGGATGATCACCTCGGGCGCCCTCTTCACCAGGGTCGGTACTCATGGCTAGCTGTCTTGAGTAGAAAATTCAACACTGAAACTGAAGCGTATAAGCCTTCGCTGTGAGGTATCTGTATTCGGCTTTGCTTTCCTCTGCTATGCGTGTAAACATGCCCATATGAGAAACAAGTCCATGAGGCATGGGAGAGATGAAAACTTGTGGCTACAGATGCATAACAAATACTCTAAAGTATGTGCCAATCTAGAACTAACGCTACCTACGTAGGTAGTATAAGTGTTGGTGGAGACTTACACTACCACATAAACATTACCACAAAAAAATGTGACGACATTTTGCTGGTGCAATGGAACAGCTTCATTTCCTCAGCATTAAGGTTGGGTAGAAACGAGTGCTATGCCGTCCTCAAAACTCAGCTTTTTACTCAGAAGTTAGAAAAAAAACACGTTACTCAGGAACAAGGAAAAATTACTCAATAATAAATAGCACCCTTCGTTAAACAAACTAAGTACGAGAACGAAACACCAGTGAACTCCGATACGGCAATGGGTACGAAGTGTTGGAAAATGCGCCAGCATCCATGGCAAAGATAAGATTTGCCACTAAGTATTGCCGACAGTACCCTCTATTCCGTTGGCGTGAGGAGGCATTGCCGTCGATGGGGCGACGTACTGAGAAATACTGTTTCCGCGTAGATATGCTCAATCTGCAGCAAGAAGGGCGTGGCGAGATGTTGCTGGCGCTTTTGCCAGTACAATTGAGTCTGTTGGACTTCCAGAAAGAGAATACTCTATGTTGTGATTGCACTTCGCCGTCACTTCGTCTGGGTCCCTACCTTTGGGGAGCACTTGGTTGGTGCGTGTGTGCCTTGAAAGGTCTTACGTTGAAGTGGGTCAAATGCAGTGATATGATTGGCTGAGTCAGTGATTATGAGATTGGGACATGTGTTGATTGACGGGACAACCGTTTCCGTTTTACAAATCGTTTCAAATGACAAAATCTGTATGATTTGTATTTTTACCGAGGTTCTCTAGGAGAGGTAGGAGGTAATGCATGTGTAGGAAAAGCAAGAACAGATAACTAAATCAATCTCTCTTTCGGATTTACATTTCAACACTCACTACACTACCAAGCTTCGTTCGCTATTCTCAATTGGTTATGAGCCCAAGCTACGCAGACAACATCGGGAAGATAACTACTTCCACTGGGAGTTCAACCTGCGGGTGAAGCTCGCTCGGAAGGGTCTGCTCCCGCAGATCATCAAGCCCGAGTTCGACCAAGTGAGTGATCGCTCCACGGCGGAATGGAAGACCAACGATCTGAAGGCACTTGGGGTTATCGCTGGAGACGTGAGTCTCACGTACCAAGTTTACATCCGTGGAGTACTGACAGCCGCTGAGGCGTGGACGATGCTCAGAGAGCACTTCAACAAGAAGACGCTCAAGAACCGGCTTCTCGCCACCAAGAAGTTGAACAACTTCAAGATGGAGCCCGGTACCAAGTTCGCTTCCCACGTCGATCAGTTCAAGGAGATCGTCCTCCAGATGGAGACGATCGGCGAGACTCTGGACGAGACTCGCCAGCTCGTGTTGCTCCTTGGCAGTCTTACGGACGAGTACAAGATGATCAGTACTGTCCTCGAGAACACGCCCAACGTGACGTTGGTCTACGCGATCCAAGCCCTCTCTGGCGTTCAAGGTTCGGATGAATCGTCATCGGCTCAAGAGAAAGCTTTCGCTACGAAGAAAGACTTCGGGGGGTAAACAACGTTTCAAGGGCAAGTGCTTCTACTGCAAGAAGCAAGGGCACCGAGAGTTCGAGTGCCGAAAGAAGAAGGCTGATGACGAACGGGGACAAGCGGCGGGAGAGGAAGCGTCCGACTTCTCGTTCATGGCAACGGGTGCGATGACCAAGTGTGAATGGCTCGTCGGCTCAGGTGCAAGCTCGCACATGACCAGTGTCCGGGACAAGTTCGTGTCCTTGAAGGAACTGAAGACGCCAGTCCGCATCACGATCGCGGATGGCACGAAGATCGACGCCGTTGCGAAGGGCACCGTCGGTATGAAGCTGATGGACGGAACGTCTGTCACGCTGTCGGATGTACTGTACATCCCTGAAGTTGAAGGAAGCCTCATCTCGGTGTCGAAGCTGGCCGAGAAGGACGTCACCGCGAAGTTCAGAAAGGACAAGTGTGTCTTTAGCTTTGGTGGCGCTACCGTCATGGAGGCGAAGCGCTGTTGAAACATCTACAAGTTGAAGACAGTGGGGGACGAGGTGTGTCATTCTGCAACGACCACTCGTAAGGGGCCATGGGCTATTGTGCACACCCGACTCGGCCACATCCCGTACAAGCGCTATGAGAAACTACTGACCATGGCAGAAAGAGTACCTCGCATCACGGGAGAAGTCCACGGGAACGACGTGTGCGCAGGCTGCTGCATGGGCAAGATGAAAGTTGATGACTACCCGAGACATCCGGAGAAGCTCGTCAAGAGTGCTAGTGTGCTTGACCTGGTGCGCATGGACGTAATGGGTCCGTTGCAAACCAAGACACCTGGTGGCTGTAGGTTCGTGGTGACCTTCATTGACGACTACTCACGCCACGTTACGGTCTACTTAACCCCTCTGTCACCGCAAATGGAGTCTCTGAACGTGCAAACATTACGTCGTAACTTACGACGTCATAATAACAGCATTATTGTATGGGGTGCCCCTTTTGCCGTAGGATACATCGGCGATGGTGAATAAAGTTTTGAAGTGTTTGGTCTTCACATACCGTATACTGACGACTTCTTCTGAACACCAACGCATAGAGAAGTGTCAACTTACGACTTCTACAAAAACCTGATTCAAAATATGTACTACCCACGTACAAAATCAATTACATAAAACAACGGCACTCGAGGTACTACAATCAAAATCCCGTTTTATGGCATTTTTAAACGTTAGCTACATACGCAGTTTCGCCCTCGTCATCAGCATCGTCCTCCTCTTCCCGCAACAACTCACGACGTGTTTTCTTGCGCGCTCCGAACTTGGCGGGACGTCGAAACACAACTCGTTTCCCAAGCGACTCAGGAATTGATTTTCCACACTCAAAATCTTCATGCCAAATCTGGAAACATGTTTTCGTGATGCCGTTGTACTCACGCCGAGCTTTCGGGCAGAGGAAAAATTTGGCGTCGCCGCTAGAGCAGTCTTCACAGTAGAACGTCGTCTGGAAAGATTTTTTTCTTTCACCGCGAAGAAGTGCGCATACCTTACACGCACGCTGTCTACGCTTTTGAACGCCGGACACAATGACCCAGTCATCGTACTGTTTGTAGATGTGCTGTGGAAGGCGACGACGTTTTCGCCTGGAGGGAGCGGATGACTGTGGAGTTGATATAGGATCCAAGTCGAAATCTTCGGGTTTCAACTGCAGGAGCTGGTTGTGGAGGGCAGCCATCCACGCAGCACGAGACATTGGCGCAATTCTCGCGGCCCGGCATACCTCCTTGTAAGTGATAAAGGCATTCACGATTGCCAGATCTAGGAATCCTAAAAATAAGGACTTGTAGTACTTCCGAAACCGATACGCCATTTGAATTGAGAACGACTGCAGGTGGAGTTGATCGTGAATATCAACTCCGCCCATCCACCGCTGGTAATCGGTCACTAGCTTGGGGCACTTCACGGTAATCGCTCCAATTCGTTTCACATTGCGCTGGATCGTGTCCTCCTCCATCGATGCACCCGTGGCCAAATAATGGACTGGCTTTCTATCCCACCAGTGACACGCAACCATTGTAGGTGCTGCCTCGCAGCGTGAGAACGTAAAGCTTCCTCTCTCAACCCCACGAGGCCGCGTCCGACGGCCTTCAACGACTTGGCGGTCAAATCCAAAGCGGTTCGTCATGATAGTCCCGAGGACGTAGATAGACATACCGAGGAGCTGTAAAGCCAGCGCTACGGACGAATAATACCGATCGACAACGACCATTCGAAATCCTCTAGAGCAGTCGCCAAGTAAAGTTTTCATGTTGCGAATGACGGCAGCCGCACCCGTCTTGTTGTCGATAGTGGTGGAGTCTCCGTCTGTTGATTCACGAGCTCCAACAAAGACTTCAAACCTAAACAGTAAGTTACGACGTTAGTTTTTCAGAATTGCTAGAGAAGTCAGAAGTTACGACTTTGAAAAAAGGGTACTAACAAACCTGTGGCAGTAAGCTGTCTTTGAGTCGCAAACCATATAAAGTTTGGTACCGTACCGATGGGGTTTATCTGACATAAACATCCGCGTAGTGTTCCGCCGAGACGTCGCTGGTAAGACGCCTTCATCGAACGAAAACACTGCCGGCAATGTCCAGCCAGATTGGAAGCGCTGCTGCAGGGTACCTACGACCGGACGCAGCTTCCACAGTTTGTCTCGAGTGCGGGGTGCATGATTGTTTGTGAAGTGTAGATCACGTAGGATAGCAGTACATCGGTTGCGTGGCATATATTTGCCAAATGTACCAGCAGGTAAAGCTCCGTCACACGCCATCGCCCAGTGCTTCGAAAACCGTTGCTTGTGGGGGCACAACATGTGCGCAACAAGTAGCCCGATCACGTGCAAGATTTCGCAGGTATCGTACGCCTTCGCGGCCCTCAGACGCCGTCGTATCTGCAAAAGTGTTTCTGGCGACGCGATACGGTCGTTACGCCTCTGACTTATGCGTATTTTCTTGGCTTCGGAATCAATGTTCTGGGCTCGATAGCGGTTGGTTTCAGTCGCTATGTCGATCCACAAGTGCTTAGGCATGAAGTAGAACAGTAACCCTAGTGGTGTGGTTGCCATTTCTCGTAGCTCGTGCGTAGGAGTTGCTTCGTCGCTTGAAAGCCCTTGGTAGCTCGGTCTACCACTTTCGAACAGAGAGGACGGTTCACTCCACTTCGTCATGCGCAAAGCATCCTTGTCGATGTTGGCAATGGAGAGAGTTCCACCAAGAGAAGCAACAAATGCCTCGTCAACTAGTTTCAGCTCATCATCCGGAAGTTCGTCGTCATCTTCAACATGTTCTCTGCGCTCTACCACATCATCCTCTTCACAGTCATCGCCACCATCATCGCTGGTGCTGGAGTCCATACACTCGAAGTCATCTGAGTGTTCGTCTTCTTGTAGTACATTCACATCATCAGCCCTAACGTGGACTGCGGGTGGAGACGTATCCACGCGTTCCACATCATCTTGCTTGCTCTCGTTGTCCGAGAGCTGGATGTGCCCTTCTGATTCCGCTTCCGACAGCATCCGCTGGAACGCACCAACAACAACATCTTCGTCTGATAACTCGATCTGACCAGGTAACATGTCCACTACCGGTGCAGCCACCCCTGTATCAGCCCCGGCAATCCCCTCGTTAGCATCACTGCTACCGTCAAACAGGGCATCCAGGGTATGCGCGGACAACATCAGAGAGCAGTCAATTTGAGAAGGACGGACGTTTTCATCTGGCTCCTCTCCATTG
Source organism: Phytophthora capsici (assembly GCA_030324255.1). NCBI lineage: Eukaryota > Oomycota > Peronosporomycetes > Peronosporales > Peronosporaceae > Phytophthora > Phytophthora capsici. The sequence continues at coordinate 1,674,596 of CM059354.1, forward strand.
TCGTCACTGCTTTCGTCCAGATTGATCAGCCCAGACGAAATTGCATACCTAACAACCGCGTCCTCGCCTTCGAGCGTACTGACAGTTAGCACTTAGATATAAACCCCTTCCAATGAATTTCTTACCAGTGAACATATTTGTCCCTTCGACCAGCTCCTGCGAGTCACGACTTGGAGCGTAGTACATCCACTCCGTAGCAAGCCGCGTCGGTCTCTTCGCCGTCCACCCGACCGCGCGGAGCTGCCGCCAAAGATGCCTGAAGTCTACCGAACGCGCCACCGCAGCATCCTTTGTCACCGTACTCGTTCGCAACCTCACCATCTATCCACTTGCGTGACAGAGCTCAAATTTCCAAATGAGCTCGTGTGACACCGTGGAACCACTCATCACTGGGTACGGATCAGCATTTCCCGCATAACCCTTTCCCCCGCCCGTTTTGTGCACATGCAAGTTTGACCTGTGTGACCTTATACCTTTTGGAGCAGAAATTACACTTGATTAAAGTAAAGGAACGGTTTTATCGAGCCATTTGCTATTGTTAGTGATGCTGAAGTCGTAACTTACGACTTTGTGATTTTGTGAAGTCGTAAGATACGACCTTAATAACAGAGGGGTTAATGAAGGCCAAATCAGAAGTGCTGTCGAAGTTCAAGACGTACAAGGCCGGAATTGAAAACGCGACAGGCAAGACGATCAAGCGCCTGCGTTCGGACAACGGTGATGAGTACACGAGTCGCCAGTTCAAGAACTACCTCAACCACTGTGGCATCAAACATGAGAAGACGGTGCCGTACACACCTCAGCAGTATGGACTGGCTGAACGGATGAGCCGGAGCCTCGTGGAGATGACTCACTGCATGCTCTATCATGAGAGTGTTGACAGAAAGTGGTGGGCTGAAGCGGTTAGCACTGCGGCCTGGATCATCAACCGGATCCCCAACTCGGTCAATGTGAAGACACCCTACGAGATTGTGAGCCATTCCAAGCCACAACTCAAGAACGTGAAGGTGTTCGGTGCACTGGGGTACGCTCATATCCCCAACGAGAAGCGTCGCAAGCTAAATGCAAAGGCATTCCAATGTCGGTTCATGGGATACGAGGAGGGTATCGTGTATTGGATTTGTCAACTGGAAAGGTGCAAATCGTGCGCACCGTCAAGTTAATCGAGACGGCCGATCCTGCGCACATCATGACTCGTGTGGATGGCGACGATGATGCAGACGCTTTTTTTGTGGATACTGCAATGGTGCCATACGATTCGACACATCCTATGATTACTCGTTCACGCGTTCGGCACATTGACGAGACAACGGATCCTGAAGAGGCAAGCGCGAGGAAGAAGCAAGTCATCGATGCTCCATCGTCGAGTGGAACAAAGCGACCGAAGATGACTCAAGAGCGACCGATTCCAAGTGGTAGCGAACTCGCTATTGTTGAAAGTGGACAGCTGATGGCTGCTACAGAGGAGGTCCCGAAGCCGTACGCTGAGGCGACTACAAGTGCGGACCAAGACAACTGGACGGAAGCGATTGCAAGTGAACTCAAGTCGCTAACGGACAACGGTACCTGGAAGTTGGTGCCAAGACCAACGCACCAGCGCCCGATCGGTTGCCACTGGGTGTTCGCGTTGAAGCGCAACGAGAAGGGGCAAGTGATTCGACACAAGGCTCGTCTCGTAGCCAAGGGGTATTCGCAACGACAGGGCATTGACTATGAAGAGACGTACGCGCCTGTGGCTTACCTGAATTCGATCCGAGCGGTGCTGGCCAAGTGTTGTGCTGAAGGATTCAAGATCGAGCTATGCGACGTGGATACGGCGTTCCTGTACGGCAAGCTCGAAGAAGAGATCTACATGGAGTTACCAGAAGGTCTTCGGGACCTAGTAGCACTGGCAGAGACTCAAGGTGAAGTTGACGTCGTCTGCATGCTACTTCGAAGTCTGTACGGACTCAAGCAAGCGTCTCGTGTTTGGAACGAGACAATCGACAACCATCTCAAGAACATGGGGTTCAAGGCTGCTGATGCTGACCCGCGCATCTACACAAGAGGTGAAGGAGAGGACAAATGTATCGTATGTCTTTACGTAGACGACATGCTGATTGCGTCATGGGACAAGGGCATCATCGCGTCGGTGAAGGCTAGTATTGCTGAGAAGTTCCGGATAAAAGACCTCGGGCGGGCACGCTTCATTCTTGGCATCGAGATCGACTACGACATGGAGCGCAGAACGTTGGGCATCTGCCAGCGAGTCTACACTGAGTCAATCATCAAGAAGTTTGATCAAGAGAACGCAAAGCCAAGCCTGATGCCACTGGACCCGAGTCTTCGTTTGACTAAGGAGGACGGACCGCAGGCCGATGAGGACAAGGTCAAGATGAAGTCGAAGCCGTACAGATCGCTCATCGGTAGCCTCATGTACCTGGCGTGCGGAACGCGGCCTGACATCTCGGTTGCAGTGGCCAAGTTAAGCCGGTTCTTGGAGAATCCTGGTGAGGTACACTGGAATGCTGGCATCAAGGCGGTGCGCTACCTGTTGAAGACAAAGGATGTGGAAATCACGTACGACGGACTCCTGGGAACCGAGCTAATGGCTTACTCGGATGCTGACTGGGCCGGGAATCGCGAAGCTTGGTAGTGTAGTGAGTGTTGGAATGTAAATCCGAAAGAGAGATTGATTTAGTTATCTGTTCTTGCTTTTCCTACACATGCATTACCTCCTACCTCTCCTGGAGAACTCTCGGTAAAAATACAAATCATACAGGTTTTGTCATTTGAAACGGTTTGTAAAACGGAAACGGTTGTCCCGTCAATCAACACATGTCCTAATCTCATGATCACTGACTCAGCCAATCATATCACTGCATTTGACCCACTTCAACTTATGACCTTTCAAGGCACACGCGTGCCACACTATGCACGAGATTACATGAAGTGTCTTCCTATTTTTTCATTTTGGGAGTCATAACAAAAGGGAAAGACACTGGCCTACATCAAGATCAAGCTGACAGCTTTTAATGAGTAATTAATAATGACGTCATGTCCGCCACAAATCTGCGAGAAGTACGATTTGTTCACGGCTGTCTATGGAAGGGCGATCCCGCACGTTTTTGCTGACTGTCAATGTTGTCTTTCCTCACTGCCCGCATAGTTCGTGTCATTGTTTTTTTCTGTTTCCTAACGGGAAAACTGCAGAACAACTACGATATCATGAATTTCATATTCAGAGTATGCATTCTATGATGGAAGTACGTGTGCGCTCGACTTACTACTGTCGGGGAGAGCTAACGTACGCTGTGTATGTTTGCGGAAGCTGTCTGCACGGTATGTTTTCCTTCTGGACGGTATGGTTTTGCTGCTGTACGAGTTCCCTTTGTTAGTTGGATTCCTGCTGGGAGTGAGCTGCTGGATACGTCGCTGCTGCTTCTCCTTCTCCTCATACACTCGACGTTCGGCACGCTGACGTGCTCGCAGCAGAGCCTCCTGGTCATTGTAGTGCACGATATGGGCCTGGCTGCGGCTAGCGTTGATGCGCATGCTGTACTTGATGGTGCTCTTCATACCGGAGTCCAAACGGAATCCAGAGAAGAGCGTTCGGATCGGAGGAACGTCGTGAGCAGCAGTGAACAGCGGAAAATCTTCCAACATCTTCTCCACGTCGACGAGAAACAGGTGCTTCTTGTTGCGACTACCAGCGGTGCTACCAACCGACTCAACATCGTCAAACACCGCGTTGTTGCTCTCCACTTCCGCCTTTGAAGATGACGAGACTGTGTCTGGAGGTTCCAGCGACTCTGGGTAATAGAAGATAGCCTGCAACACTTCAGCGATCTCCGGCGTCAACATCTCAAGCACACCTTCCTCAGGTTGTGGACTCAATAGCTCCATTCCCGTAGCCATCTCATACAGTACGTGGCCAAACAGCAACAGATCGATGTCCATGTGCTGCTCCAGGCTCACTGTCAGCGCTCGATTGTCTTTGTATCTGTCAATGGCCAGTAACGGCGTGAAAATCTCGGCTAGGCGAGCGTTCCCCTTATCAATGAGCACATTAGTGGACCGTAAGTGGTCACACACTAGTCCTTTGGACCGCAGGGCCGCCAGAGCTTCCAGAATCTGTCTAGAGAACTTGGCCACCTCTTCAAATGGTAGCGGATGAGCATTTTCAAGCCGATACTTGACGTCGTAGGACTTGGACGGGTTGTCCACCTGGTAAATACGGTCCTTGACACTGCCACTGGGAACAAACGGCTGCACTACAAGCAGAGCCTTTTTCTCTTTGGAGTAGTAGATGTCCAGCACTGGCAAAATGTATGGGTGCTGCAGTAAATAAAAAAATCAGAAAACACGTAGGAATGCCGAGTTGTTGCGTTTAAAACGTCGTACCTTCAGCGTAACAAGGAGCGCCTTCAGATTGTACAGAGTATTCTCTTTCTGAAAGTCCAACAGACTCAATTGTACTGGCAAAAGCGCCAGCAACATCTCGCCGCACCCTTCTTGCTGCAGATTGAGCATATCTACGCGGAAACAGTATTTCTCAGCACGTCGCCCCATCGACGGCAATGCCTCCTCACGCCAACGGAATAGAGGGTACTGCCGGCAGTACTTGGCGGCGAGCAGCACTGCCAACGTCGCGTTGAAGGAAGACGACGACATCGATCACCCAAAGAGATTGAAGAAAAATAAGGTACCGGAGCCGGTACCTCTTGGACATAATATTCTAAGGATAAAGGATACTTGGTGCGGTACATGTACCGGTATATTTAAGTACATGTATGTATTCTAAATGAGACATAACCGTTATCGGTAGCAACAGAATGCTTGCAATTAAGCAGCAAATACTTAGGCCCATTCTCAACCGGCATGGACGCACCGCACCGCATCGCACAATTATACTCCGTGCGGCCGCATCGGTTGAGAACGCCCGTGCGGCCGTTGGAAACGCCTAATCACTCGAGAAACCACCTGGATTATCTTAAGCAAGCGCCTGGGGGCCAACTTCACTTCATAATACGACTAGCAGAGCAAAGAGCAACTGCAGGTTGGTGTGTTTGAGAGATTGAAACCTATTGACATCGACTAACTTTATGTGCGCGCAGTATGCATGGCAACAACTTCCCGTCAGGTAATGAGGCTCTCCCGAGCGACACTCAGAGCTTTCAAGGTCTGCCAAGGCTGACCTCGTATCATCTCCACCCACCGCCTGCATCGTATCAACAATTCGAAGTCGGGCAGCCCGTATCGATTCAGCAAGCCGCTCCCACGCTACGTGTAATGTGTCAAGTCTAGGTGCAAAGTACAACACCAGAAATTCACAACACAGGCATGCATACAACTGAATCTCCGCGTTTACAGTACTGTAGTTGCCTGCCAAACCACGAGGAGCATCGAGAACGGCTTGAGTGGGACGGATTGTAAATATCAAGTAGGCTCGCGCTTCATGGGCAGCAATTTATCGCAGTAAACGAAGGACGATCGCAAAACTGAAGTTTTCCCTCCTTGCTTCAGCTTTCAACTGCCTCGTCGCATTTGTGCAGCACAGACAATCCTGCCAACGAAAAAGGCTTACGCTTTAAACCACCAGCAATTCGATATGTATGTATTACATGAAGATCTCTCCTAGCAACATTCTGATCGACAGACCTTCCAAGTCTAAGGTGTTGCCGACACTGTCGAGTTATGGAGGTGCTGATCATTTGTTGTCGTAGCGCGTCGCAATGTCTGAGGTCCAAAACGACATTTTGAAAACGAGCAGTTGCATGGTCATTATTCTATGACCTTCGTGAAAGTGTCGCTGCCTCATATCCGTGGTTAGTCTAGGCCAGCCAGCACTGCTCTACTTGTGCAAGATTCCTCCATCCACGCTTCAGTTCTAACCAAATGACGGCAACGCGTTGCCAACGTTTAACATTGTGCATCGGTTCTGTACACTTGAAGATGCAAAAACTGCAACTAAGGATTTCGTCCAATCCACGATTTTCGTGTCGATTATTATCCAATATGTGCGAGGTCCGTTTCAGTGGTTCGCCCAACTCCGCAAAATACAGTTCATTATCGCTGGGGAGCTCCTGACGTATTTTTCTTATCATTACCTGCCCAGTTCAGCGCAAACACGGTACTCTTTGGTGTGAGGCTCGGGAGCTCCGTATCATTTCCCGAGACGCCTTCAGCCACCCGCACGTCATCGCCAGAGTCTCCATCATGTTCGGTCGCGTGCTGCGTAACCCCAAGCTCATGTCTATGCCTGCGCGCCAGAGCGCCCAGGTGCGCCGCCTCAACCTGCACGAGTTCCAGTCGCTGGAGATCATGAAGGGCTTCGGCGTGGCCACGCCCCAGGGCATCCCGGCCGACACTCCGGCTGAGGCTAAGGCTGCCTTCAGCAAGATCCGCGGTGATCGTGGTACGTATTTAGCAAAAACTATAAATAGCCGAGGGAAAGGGGAGCCAAACTATTTTTAGAGCTCCTCTTCCATTATTGTATTGTGCATAAGAAGAGCAATTAATTTAACAAAATATCTTTTGCCAATATGCAGAGGGCGTAGATGTGGTGATCAAGGCGCAGGCGCTCACTGGCGGCCGTGGTCTTGGCACGTTCAAGAACGGCTTCAAGGGCGGCGTGCACATGTGCACCAAGCCGGAGCAGGCCGAGGATTTCGCCAAGAAGATGCTGGGTGAGACCCTCGTGACCAAGCAGACGGGTGCTAAGGGCATTGAGGTGGCTAAGGTCTTCCTCATGGAGCGCGTCTGGATGCGCCGCGAGATGTACTTCTCGATCCTCATGGACCGCGCGTCGCAGGGTCCCGTCATGGTGGCCTCCCCCGCTGGCGGAACCTCCATTGAGGACGTGGCTGAGGCCACTCCCGAGCTGATTTTCAAGGAGAACGTCGACATCTCCACGGGTCCCACGGACGCACAGGTGTCGCGTCTTGCCAAGGCTCTGGGCGGTGAGGGTGAAGTCCTGAAGAAGCTGGAGACCCAGATCAAGAACCTGTACAACATGTTCATCGGCGTGGACGCTACGCTCGTGGAGATCAACCCCCTGGCTGAGACCCGCGAGGGTGAGATCTTCGCTTGCGACGCTAAGCTCAACTACGACGACAACGCCGCCTTCCGTCACAAGGAAATCTTCGCCAAGCGCGACAAGACTCAGGAGGACCCCCGTGAGGTGGAGGCTAGCGCCTACGACCTCAACTACATCGGTCTGGACGGCAACATCGGCTGCCTCGTGAACGGTGCTGGTCTGGCTATGGCTACGATGGACATCATTTCGCTGTACGGCGGCTCGCCCGCTAACTTCCTGGATGTGGGCGGAGGTGCCACCGAGGAGCAGGTGAAGAAGGCCTTCGAGATCCTGGATGGCGACGACCAGGTCAAGTCGATCCTCGTGAACATCTTCGGCGGTATCATGCGTTGCGATGTGATTGCAGCGGGTATTGTGGCTGCTGCCAAGGACCTGGGACTGAAGAAGCCCGTCATTATCCGTCTTCAGGGCACCAACGTCGAGCCTGCTCGCAAGATTATCGCCGAGTCTGGTATCAAGATGATTGTGGCCGACGACCTGGAGGACGCTGCCGAGAAGGCCGTCAAAATCGCTGACATCGTTGCACAGGCGGCGAAGGTGAACATTGGCGTGGAGTTCGAGGCGTAAGCGAACCTGCGTACGATTGGAAGAAGCACCCGGGTTTACTCAGGTGAAAGACACCCGAATGCTCGACCACAGAAACAAAAAGCACTAATAAAGTCGTGGAGTGCGTAGGTGTGCACATTCCAAAAATCAAACACGCCCGTGTTTATCGTTTCAAAGGCAGTTTTGTTGATACTGTAGTGTATCTTACAGATAGTCCACAGGACCAGCGATCGCTTGCTGTCTTGCTTGTACCTATCTGCAGTTGTGATAATGAAGCTGGTTGTAGCTCTTGCACAAACAGTAGCAAGAAGCCTATTCTTACTTGGCCTCCCGTCCAGTGCTCATTGTGTTGACTATCCACTCCATGCCTTCTTGTAGCCCCTCGCCCGTCTTGGCCGAGCAAGCCTGAATGTGCCACGTGCGGTCACGGATAGTGGCCAGGTTGAGCGCCGTTGAGATTTCACCCGACGGTAGTGCGTTCAGTAGGTCCTGCTTGTTGGCGAACACGAGAATCGGCACGTTGGAGAGCTTCTCCTCCTCCAGTAACGTCACGAGCTCCATGCCTGTCTCCTCCAGACGACGACGATCGGCACTGTCGATCACGTAGATCTACCGTTTACACAAAAACGAGCAATTACTCAGCTATTTAACGTCAGACATAGCACCAAAAGGTTTGCAACGCACCAGAGCGTCAGTTTGCTCGTAGTAGTTCCTCCAGTACGGACGGATGGTTTTCTGGCCTCCGATATCCCACATGTTGAGCTTGAAGCCGTCCACCTGCAGGCTCTTAACGTTGAAGCCCTGTGTGGGCATGATGTGGCTGATATCCTCCTCCGAGAGCTTCTTGAGGATGGTGGTCTTGCCGCCATTGTCGAGACCCAATACCAGGATGCGCGCCTCACTGTCGTCTTTCTTGAGCTTGCGCAGCAGGTTTAGGAGGCCCATTCTATCGTTTGGAAGTGTTCTAGCTGGAGGTTCTGAGACGACGAGTCGCTTCGATCTTTTTCAAGAGTAAGAGAAGACGGTGTCATTATTGGATAGCGATCCGTTTCGAAACGACATGATGTTGAAGCGACGCAACCGAAAATAAGGTGAGAGTTGGGTACGTTTAGGGAAGTGTCCGAATTTAAGACAAAAATCGGATCTAAAGATTATAATAGGTGCAGAAATTGATTGGCTGCTGTGTCGTGAAGAAATCGACAGCAACACCTGAAAGAGTCATTCGGCAATTTTCAGTGTAACCCCATGGGCTCAAATGATGTTCGCAAAATATACCAAGATCTGCTCTGAATCTTTGTGAGGAAATCCTCTCGGTAACTCGAGAGATGAATGCACTGATGAGCCCAAGAACAATCTATTCATTAGATTACATGAAATAGTATGGTATTAATAGCATCAAATTATATGGCAAAGGTTTTTATTGCCTGTACTTGAATTCCAAAGCATTGGTTTACCTGGTGTTCCTACCCGACGTCGACACGAAGTTTGCGTGCAATCCTATCACTAGCTGCTTGGCGTCATCACACACGCTATGGCGCGTCAATCCAAAAGGACTTCTTCATAAACCGTGAAGGATTCCCCAGTGCCACTGGCAGTGGATTCAAATCTCGCAACAGTTCGCAGCCGCTTCAACAGAAGAACGAGCTGGCGCTGGAAGAAAGAAAACGTAAGGCTCTATTCCTTTCGATCCCTCAATATTACGCACAGCATCAGCTCGTCTTACGTTAGATATGTCGCGTTTGAAACTCTCCATGATACGGTACATGTAGTGCCTACAACTCCATTCCCAAGATGGGCGAACAGTTAGTCGACGGCTGAACAACACCACGCTGAGGAGGTACACTACTTCACTGTTCACTTTGGTTTTCTCCTTCCAACACTCAAACCACCTCCCATGCGTGCATTTGCAGCATTGGCGAACCTCACGACGGCTGTACTCGCCACAGTCAGCAGTGCTTGCACTGGACCAAACTCACGAACGAAACCTCCTGCGGGCGCTTTCGTCGTGGATGCGACCGGCGCGTACACTGGCAGCTTCAAAACTGTGTCAGAAGCGGTCGCTAATGTCCCCAACACGACGGACGAGCATACGCTCTTCATGTTCCCCGGCGTCTACCACGAACAGGTGACGATCCCAAAGCTCAACGGCCGATTGACGCTGCAGGGCTATACGTGCAACACGATGAACTACGCCAAGAACCAAGTGACCATCACCCACACAATGGCTCAAAGGGATTTGCCTGCCAATGCCACTGGGTCACTCAACCAACTTGTCAGTACGTTGCTGTTCAAATCCAAAAGCGGCGTCAAAGTGTACAACCTCAACGTTGCCAACCCGACTGGCAAAATTAAGACTCTAGGCCAAGCGGTGGCTACGTATGTCGATGCCCCCAACTACGGCTTCTACGCCTGCAACTTCACCGGATACCAGGACACTTTGTGTGCCAACAAGGGCCGTGAACTTTACGCCCGGTCGTACATTGCTGGCGCCGTGGATTTTATCTTTGGACTGCAGGCAAAGGCCTGGTTTGAGTCGTGCGACTTGGATTCAGTCGGCAAAGGTGCCGTCACTGCTAATGGCAACACGAATAGCTCCAATCTGTCCGAGTACGTCTTCAACAATGTGCGCGTGTTCAGCTCCAATGCTTCAATGAACGGAACGGCGTACCTGGGTCGTCCTTGGTACCCTTACGCTCGCGTCGTCTTCCAGAACAGTAAACTTGGAGATGTCATTAACCCGCAGGGCTGGCAGCAGTGGAACAAGAACAACAATACGGCTAATGTTTACTTCAAGGAGTACAACAACCACGGCCGTGGCGCGAATACGAGTCAACGAGTGTCGTTCAGCGGACAGCTGGACGCGCCTGTGGACATCACAGACATCCTCCTGAGCAACTACACGTCTGAGTGGTGGGTGGACACCAAGTTTTTGTAGCTTGTTGTAACACAAAGCCCAACCTTCGGTAACCCCACGCACCAGAACTTTTCATACCGTCAGAACAAATTAAACGTCAATACTTTTACTTCCTCCAACTTAACGCACTGGTGGCTTACCCTCGAGCCATTGCAACAACACAAGTCAAAAAATCAACGCACAACAGAAAGCAAATTTACAAGCCTTGCTTCATCACATCTTTGGTTATCAATCGATACGTCTACATGTAGGTGGTAAATCTAGTGCTCGCCTTATAAGAGTGAACGGAAGATGATCACACGGACTCAGCATTCAACCACGAAGACCAGCCTCGTCGTCTTCACTCAGCTCCTCCAGTGTCATAGGTCGCTCCATCGCCACGTTCTCCTCATCCAAATCCGCAAGTGGCAACGGACCGAAGGACACTGACCGACGTCGACTGTCCTTGACCGACGAACTGGCCTGCGAGTCGCTCTCGAACGACCAGGCGCTGACACTTGACTGCTCTCCACCGACCGTCTCCTTCTCGTCGTCCAGTTCTCCATCGTACGGCTGAACCACACGCAGCTTCGGATAGTCACTGTCACTCGCCTGTTCCGCGGCTGCAAAGTCCACGTCCATATCGATGTCCTCATTCACCTCTGCAAAGTCACTCAGGTCGTAGTCGCTCTCACTGGCACCGCTGTACTCGTCTCCGTCCTGTTCGTCCTCGACGTATCCTTCCTCCTCATAGCCCAGCTCCGACGCAGACAGGAACGTCGTCTTGGAGCACGTGGCCACCATGGACTGGATGAGGCTGTTCTTGCAGTTGAAGACCACCATCGCCTCATCCGCCGCCTTCTTCTGCTCCTTCAGCGCGCGCTTGACACGCACACGAGACCGCACTGTCCGCTTGAGGTTCCGCAGCAGCACACCCTCGCGCTGGTCCTCTTTGCGCAGCAGCTTGAGCTCGTCCGCCAGGTCTTTGAGCAGCTCCGGCTGGCCCAGCGTCTGCGCCTGCTCCACGTCGTCCTGCAGCTCTCGCAGCTGCTCCAGGCGCTGGCGCTGGTTCAAGACGTTCTCCACGATGTGCGCGCGCAGCAGCTCCGTCTCGTCCGTCACGGCCTGCAGACGCTTGGTTAAACGCTCGCGACGGCGGCGCATGACGTCGCCCACCTGTTTACTGGAGAAGGCCACGCACTTGAGCGCCTTGAGCACCTGCTTGGAGTTCTCGATCGGGTCATCGGACGCTGTGAGCTGCGGGATGGAAGCCATGGGCGACATCCACGAGATGGCGGCGGTGGACATTGGAGTTACTGGAATAAATTAAGCTTTAAGTTAAACACAAGAAGAAGACGAAGCTGTCCGGAATCCCAATCGGATCAGGAGGCGCTCCGCTTCGGGTCAAAATCGGAAAGTGCCGAGAGGTCGACGGTTTGCTGCCGGTCGGTCATCTCGGGCGATTGCAGGCGGAAACGCGCCGAAGTGGCATCTTTGCTGCGGACTTTGGGAGTTGATGGACTGGAGGCTTCGACTTGGTTTTTGTATGCAGTCGAAGAGTTGGCGGCTGCGGGATCTTTTATGGCTACGATGGATGTAATTTTCAGAAACAAGTGGAGGCTGGCAGAAAAAACACGTTAAACAAGTTTTGGGGACTGGAAGACTGCACGAGGCTTGTGGTGGTGAAGCTTGCGTTTGCGTCCAGGAAGGGTTTAACTGCAACTTGCAGCCATTGCCAGAAATGTGCGCGAGGCTTTGCTGGTATTGGCGGTGGTTCATACCGGTAGTGATTGGTTTACGTAGTGATCTATTTGCGAGTTGTTCTTGCATTGCTTCGGATACGGTGATGCAGTACCAGGACATGTCAGGTTCAGAGAGTATCGTTCTTCTCTTCTATCAAACAACGGATCGGATTGGTGACCAAAGTTTGATGTCACGGCCAATCTGCATCCCACGTCACGTTGAAGCTGGCAAACAAGTTCAGGACGACGCAAAAGAAACGCGGAGAGGCTCCTTTGCATACCCGAAAACTGTTTTAATGTCGGGTTGTCGACGATGCCAGCATCACGCACAGTGTTTTTAGGCAGGTGCTGGCATAACAGTATTTGTATCAATGGTTTTACTGAAGTTCTTGAAGGGGGAACCAGGGATCCCGAAAAATGCATTGACGGAAAATACAATACAATAACCGGGCTAAAATTATGTACTTTCCTAAATATCCACATTGATACAATTATTTACGGATATAATCAGATTTCAGTACAGTGATCACCGCAATTAGTATCACTTAGAGTAATTTATGTGAGGCTTAATATTTTTTCTGTACAGTATATAGTATAAGTGATAGTATTTATGAACACATACTATATTATGTATGGGAAATTAGTATCACTGATGCTATTTTGCCTAGACAACAGCAACACTGTCGGTGTCACTACTTCCTGCACTACGGGCATCATCACTTGCAGGACAGGCCACGGTCTCTCTGCCTTCGAATTGTGTGGGTACTTACCGATGATAGCCTGGAGGTGAGGGAAATACTGCTCAATCTTCCATGTTCCATCAACACTTAGAGAAAGTCCACATCGAATCATCGCTTTTCTCGCATAGTTCATGCCGTTCTCGCCGCGGTATGCGTTCACCTCACGAATACAGTCGGACCAACCGACTCCGCAAACTGCTCGAAGGGGGGCTCGACAGCCGAATGGGAGGATCAGCCCCATCCCGCTGCACCAGATAATATATTAAAGACCCTTGCACAGACTATTTTTGAACATTGATTTTTCTTGTTCACATTAATTAGTCTCACTGATTATGGTGAAACTAATTTCGGTAATGATACTAATTTCCCACACAGACTAATTGCGGTGACCACTGTAGTTACTAATTTTCAACTCAGCGCAGCCAGCCAGCTTTAAACATCGTTGAGCGATTCTTCAGTCTTGCCCGTATAACGTATGGGCACGAACGTCATCGCATTGCTCCGTACACCCTCGAGAAAATCCTTTTTCTCCGTGTTAACAAGCGCCTCTGGGACATTCACACGGTAAATGAATGTCTTTAGCTGATGAGCAATTGACACTGCGGTTTTAGCATGCAGTTTACGCTGGGAATATATTGCAGTTATTGATTTCTTCTGGATCTTGCACTGCATTACTTATTCTATCTGTTTTCAAAGTTGCACGGCATTATTTACGAGCACATGAGATTTTGTATCAATGAAAATGCCGTATTCGGCATCCCTGGGGGGAACCTCAAATCGAGTTGCTTCGCCACTGCAATACGACGCCAGTCTTGTGTACTCCAAAAACCTCACGCACATTTCTGCCAATGGCTGCAAGTTGCAGTTAAACCCTTCCTGGACGCAAACGCAAGCTGTGGCACAGCTTCACCACCACAAGCCTCGTGCAAAACTTGTTTAACGTGTTTTTTCTGCCAGCCTCCACTTGTTTCTGAAAATTACATCCATCGTAGCCATAAAAGATCCCGCAGCCAACTCTTTGACTGCATACAAAAACCAAGTCGAAGCCTCCAGTCCATCAACTCCCAAAGTCCGCAGCAAAGATGCCACTTCGGCGCGTTTCCGCCTGCAATCGCCCGAGATGACCGACCGGCAGCAAACCGTCGACCTCTCGGCACTTTCCGATTTTGACCCGAAGCGGAGCGCCTCCTGATCCGATTGGGATTCCGGACAGCTTCGTCTTCTTCTTGTGTTTAACTTAAAGCTTAATTTATTCCAGTAACTCCAATGTCCACCGCCGCCATCTCGTGGATGTCGCCCATGGCTTCCATCCCGCAGCTCACAGCGTCCGATGACCCGATCGAGAACTCCAAGCAGGTGCTCAAGGCGCTCAAGTGCGTGGCCTTCTCCAGTAAACAGGTGGGCGACGTCATGCGCCGCCGTCGCGAGCGTCTAACCAAGCGTCTGCAGGCCGTGACGGACGAGACGGAGCTGCTGCGCGCGCACATTGTGGAGAACGTCTTGAACCAGCGCCAGCGCCTGGAGCAGCTGCGAGAGCTGCAGGACGACGTGGAGCAGGCGCAGACGCTGGGCCAGCCGGAGCTGCTCAAAGACCTGGCGGACGAGCTCAAGCTGCTGCGCAAAGAGGACCAGCGCGAGGGTGTGCTGCTGCGGAACCTCAAGCGGACAGTGCGGTCTCGTGTGCGTGTCAAGCGCGCGCTGAAGGAGCAGAAGAAGGCGGCGGATGAGGCGATGGTGGTCTTCAACTGCAAGAACAGCCTCATCCAGTCCATGGTGGCCACGTGCTCCAAGACGACGTTCCTGTCTGCGTCGGAGCTGGGCTATGAGGAGGAAGGATACGTCGAGGACGAACAGGACGGAGACGAGTACAGCGGTGCCAGTGAGAGCGACTACGACCTGAGTGACTTTGCAGAGGTGAATGAGGACATCGATATGGACGTGGACTTTGCGGCCGCGGAACAGGCGAGTGACAGTGACTATCCGAAGCTGCGTGTGGTTCAGCCGTACGATGGAGAACTGGACGACGAGAAGGAGACGGTCGGTGGAGAGCAGTCAAGTGTCAGCGCCTGGTCGTTCGAGAGCGACTCGCAGGCCAGTTCGTCGGCCAAGGACAGTCGACGTCGGTCAGTGTCGTTCGGTCCGTTACCACTTGCGGATTTGGATGAGGAGAACGTGGCGATGGAGCGACCCATGACACTGGAGGAGCTGAGTGAAGACGACGAGGCTGGTCTCCGTGGGTGAATCCTGTGATCATCTTCCGTCCACTCCTACAATAATATGTATAAGGCGAGCACTTGGTTTGCCACACTACACTCGTAGACGCTACCTGTGTCGACTCAGTCGACTCGACTGATAATTAAAGATGTGATGAAGCAAGACTGTTAATACAGTGCGCGCCAAAATTATAGGACCCCCTACATTTTGGGGCATAACTTTCTCAATTTTACGAGTTGAATGGTGCTATTTAGATATGTTAGGCGGAGCATAAAATGGAGTCTGGCGTAAGTTTTAACGATTAGAATATCGTCGATTAAGCATAGGCTGGTATACAAGTTACAGGTTTGACCAGCGCGACAAATTTTAGGACCACCCCTCCTTCATACTAAAATCAAGTATAAACAGAATGATTGTACAGCGATCGGTCGACAGTTGAACTTACTATTTGTATGGGACGCCACTTTGAGCCCAAGGAGCGGGGCTGTCTCGGCATGAAGACGCGTGATATGGGGACACTATGTATTAAATGCCCTTCTCTATGCAATTAAGTTCCTGTCTGAGCAGTTAGGCATCATTACGGACTGCCATTAAGGAAAAAACTAGGAATACATAACTTTATGCACATTTCTTACGTTTTACTATGGAATTTAGGTTAAAAACCGATCGTTCTCAACACTTCTAAAAATTATGCCAAACATAGTGAGCCAACGTGCTCTCGTTAAGCGTGCATGTAGGGGACACACAGAGCTTTGATATAAACAATTGCATATACGCAAAGAACCTCTCACATTGCCGTCAGGGCAACGCATGCTCCGCTCCTTGGGCTCAAAGTGGCGTCCCATACAAATAGTAAGTTCAACTGTCGACCCATCGCTGTACAATCATTCTGTTTATACTTGATTTTAGTAAGAAGGAGGGGTGGTCCTAAAATTTGTCGCGCTGGTCAAACCTGTAACTTGTATACCAGCCTATGTTTAATCGACGATATTCTAATCGTTAAAACTTACGCCAGACTCCATTTTATGCTCCGCCTAACATATCTAAATAGCACCATTCAACTCGTAAAATTGAGAAAGTTATGCCCCAAAATGTAGGGGGTCCTATAATTTTGGCGCGCACTGTACATGTATACTTTATGTTTGATGCGTGATGCATGACATCATTGAGCTGTTTCTATGGCGGTCTGCTGGTATTGTCAGTGCCACGGTGAGTCACCAGAGCATTACACCCAATCGTATCCGCCAGTCTCTCAAAAGTAGCAATAGCTTCATTATACTCAGCCAAACTCATTTGGCTCTGATGCGACACTTTGTTCCTGTACATGAGCGCACAAGTGACAACGTCCAGAAGCTCCGGATCCAGGCGGTAGTTTTGCAAATGACTATGCCAGTAGTGACTTAAGTACTTAAGTTGGAATGAGAGGTCTGTCTGCTGCTCGGGACTCAGATTCTTGGGCTCAAATCGGCGAGAGTGAAGATAAAACCCCATGGCGCGTCGTTCGTTATCTGTGCGAGCCACGCGCTCCTTCTGGACGTCTACGAACTTCACCAACTCGAGGTGCAACAAGGTCATGACGGCCTGCAGGCAGCCGGCGGCGAGGGCCAGCGTATCTAAAGAGTGCGATCCGTCTCTGCTCCGGCATGATGTGAAATAGTAATCTGCCAAAGAGGGTCGTCCTTACGAAGTCCGGAGGAACTCAGGAAGAAGTGGTCTCCCAGGACCGTCCCTCCCATAGCGGTAGATTTTTTTTTGGTTCGTCTGCCGGTCCGGTCTAGTCAGCGGGTCTAAGGTTTTTTGTCTATATATTACGGATAAATTCGGACCAACCATCTGATCCGAAAAATAATCTGCTTATAGACACTCCTAATTACTAGCATTAGACGCAATATTACCAACAAAAATTCCTGGCTTGGAGCTAATTTCGTATGTTTAAAATTTAAAAACAGGTCGTCATTTCTGTTTTGATGTGCAACCAAGAAAGGCAGGCGAGACCAAGCGCAGCGCGTAGCGCTGCAAGACTAGGGTCAATCTCCCTGGACCAACGAGAACGAGTTAGCATCGACGTGCGAAGCGAAGCCTTCGCACGGTGTGCTAAGTAAGTGACATTAGCCCCTCAAGTCAGGGTTTGGCAGGTTTAGGGTTCGGGTGTAAGTTGCTGTTGAGTTGTTAAAATGTTGCTGAGAAGTTGCTGTGGTTAGGAACTCTAACAAGAAAAGAAACTGTGCAATCTTGCCATTTCGCAAATCGGACACTAAAACAACACGTGGTTCAGATAAAAAGTAGTAACGCCCCCAGTAATTTTTGTCTTTTGTTTTGGTCGGGGTCTAGGAACTGGATCTAAAGTATGAAAGTAATTTATAAAAAACCTAGACCCGATACCTAGACCGGACCCGCATACGAACCGAAAAAAATGTAACCCCCATAGCCCCCCCCCCCTAAATCTGTCGGACATTGAACCCCTATTAGGGGGTTCATGCCCAACTACGCGCGTATTTCGAGGCAATACCCACTCTGGTTTTGGAGCGAGGCCTACACTCGTGCTCCTCGAAAAACTAGAAGGTCTCGCCGCCAGTTTCTTTATTGCGACGGGTCTGTCCTTTGTGAGGATGGAGATGGATTTAAACACCTAGTGAGAGGATGCTCGAAGTTTGAAAAACTTTGTTCGTCACAGACGTCGACGCCACAAGCTCCACCATTGAAAGTGGCTCACTTCTAGTCCAAGATTCCAACAGCGAGTACTTTTGAGTTCATTACTGTGGCATTCGATATTCTGTTTAAATTGATTAAGTCGTAACTTTTCTTCCGAAAATTACTCAATTTTCTTCCGAAGAGAAAGAGAAAGTGATGGCAAGTAGTAAGCGTCTGGCGGCTGCGTTTGCAGAGGAGAAGAACGAAGAAGGACAAGAACAAAACCTGAAGCGACAAAAACTCGCCAACGTCAGTTCAGAGGAAACGTCTCCAGATTTGACAATCAAGACCGCCAACAACCCAAAAGCGACCACCGAGGAAAGTGCCTTCCCCGTAAATGTTAAGGCCAAGATGCCAGACGTGCCGCTTGCGGATAAGTACAGAGGTGGCGAGTTCCTTTTCGTGCGTGAATGCTATGTGGAGTATTATTCGAAAGTGGAAGCTCTTCTGGATGAGAAAAAGAAGCAATGTGTGACGGTCACGGGGACGCCGGGTACGTTATGAGTAAGTTTTTTTTGCTAGTTGTTGACTCACAAGTACATACTGTACTTGTTGCAGGCATTGGAAAGTCTGTCTTCTACGCATTTTTCTTTGATCGTTTCCGCAAGACTCATGCGGATTGGGCAGTCATCGCATCGACGTATACCCAGAACAGCCATATAATGGAGATGACTGTGTTCGAACCTAGAAAACAACCCGAAGTGTACCCTGGAGCAACCCAAAGTAAGCTGGAGGAAATCATGTGGCGGTTGTATGAGAGAGATATGAAGGCAGGACAACTAAATGTTGAGGTGGAGAGGAAGGTGCTGTGGCTTTGCGATGGACCACCACCAGTAAAGCGCCGACAAACGGTTGTGTTTACTAGCTCAAATGAATGGTTACGTGTGGCTAGAAACGACCGCCAAACGTACTATTTGCCTCCATGGACATTGGAAGAGCTTCAATTGGCTGCTTCTGTGCTGGGATATCCGTTTAGTGACGATGAGATCGAGAACCGGTTCTGGAATTTTGGTGGTGTGGCTCGGAATTTCTTCAAGTTAGACCCTGTGAACATTAAGATCGCAATCCACGAGCTAACAGAACAGATTGAAGCCATTACGGATTCTAGAAAGCTCGAGAACTTACTTCTCGGGAAACCAATCAGCAAAACGCACGATAGTATTCTTCTGTACAACCCGAAACGAGATGGAAGGCTATATGGCACGGCAATTGTGTCGGACATGGTTCGTGAAAAGCTGAGCGAGCGGCTATTCTCCATCACCAGAAGTAAACTGGACAAAGTGTATGCATTGCTGAAGGGGATACCTCCTGCTGCTTCTCTTCGTGAGTAGAGTTCTGAAAACTATGCGCACAGCAAGCTCCAGGAAGCAAAACGGTTGAGCGCACGATCTCTTGTACAATCCGACAGGAAGGAAGTGTTTAAGATGCAGCCAAGTGACCAGATTGACGTCTTTCACGGAAACGCTATTGCCCCAGAGCTTCTGAACAACGGACCGTACCACAAGCACCAGCTAAAGAACTTCGCCTCCATCGACGGCTTCTTCTTTCCCAAGCTACTCGTTGGAGAGACTCCAACGATGGATGAGAAGAACAAGCGCATCTTGCTCTTCCAGATGGCTATTTCAAAGGACAACCCTGTGCGTGCGTCTGGCATCATTTACCTACTGGACAAGCTTGGTCTACTGGATCTTGTCAAGGCCAACCCAAAACGCGCGGCACTTGTCTTCGTTTGCCCGACAGATGGGTCGAAGGACTTCAAAAAGCAGCAAATTCTCTCAGATGGCACACCTCCCAAGGATATCCGTGATCTGAAAGGCATTGGACAGGGAATGGTGAATATTCTAGCAAAGTACTTCAACGTGATTTCGACTGCTGATTTGGAGGCTAAAGTTGATGAGTATGATGCAGGACGTATAGTGCTGACAGACAAGAAACACAGTGCGGCTTGGGCACGTGCTGTGGAAATTTGGAAGAACGAAGTGCGGTATTTGAAGGACCAGTGGAACGTCAAGCTGATGGATGAGGTCCCCCAGTATGTGTATCCGTTGAATTAGTTCATTACGAGGAGTAGCTATCCAACCCGATGCCAGTTATGAGTAATACACTACTCTATTGACAAGAAAACGAGAGTGCAAACTCTTTACATGGGTTTGAACAGAACAACGTGGAATGGTGTGAAGTGGGGGGGGGGGGGGGGTCGGTTGGCTTCACTGTAGTGCGAGAAGGAACTATACAGCAGTATCAGATCTCCTTTCTTCGTGAGAAGCCCACCAAATTTCAAGAATGGGCTCTCCATTTTATCATCACTGAACAGAATGAAAGAACGAAAGCAGCTAGCTAAGCTCTTCCAATGTTACGTTCGGAAGAACATGTTCGTTACTATGAACTTTGATAATCTGTTTGTTTACATTGATTCAAGTCGTAATACCTCAATCGCCTTTTTTCTTTATTTTTTCTCTAGTACAAAATCCAATTCTCTTCCGAAGGAGAAGAGAGAGAAAGAGATGACAAGTGGTAAGCGTCGTATCCCGGATACGTCTGAAGAGGAGGAGGATGACGAAGAAGGACAACAGCAAAACCGAAAGCGACAAAAGGTCGCGTCGTCGGACGATGATTCAGAGGAGGAAAAAGAATCGTCTCCAGTCAAGGCCGTCAACATCCCCGTGAAAGTCAAGGCCAAGATGCCAGACGTGCCGCTTGCGGATGACTACACAGGTGGCGAGTTCTTTTTCGTGCGTGAGTGCTATGCGGAGTATTATTCGAACGTGGAAGCTGCTCTGGTTGAGAAAAAGAGGGAGTGTGTGACGGTTACGGGGACGCCGGGTACGTTATGACTCATAAGGATAACTCACTCATAACTTATGAGTGAGTTATCCTTTGTGTATTATAGCTGTTGAGTTACATGTACCTGCTGTACTTGTTGCAGGCATTGGGAGGTCTGTCTTCTACGCATTTTTCTTTGATCGTTTCCGCAAGACTCATGCGGATTGGACCATCGTCGCATCGGCGTATAACAAGTACAGCAAAATAATGGAGATGACGGTGTTCGAACCTGGAAAAAATCCCGAAGTGTACCCTGGAGCAACCCAAAGTAAATTGGAGGAAGTCATGTCGCGGCTAGATGAGGAACCAAATGCTGAGAAGGTACTGTGGCTTTGCGATGGACCGCCGAAAGTACAGCGTCAACAAATGGTCGTGTTTACTAGCCCAAACGATTGGTTACGTGTGGTCAGAAACGCCCGCCAAACCTACTATATGCCTCCATGGACATTGGGAGAGCTTCAATTGGCTACTTCTGTGCTGGAATACCCGTTTACTGCTGATGACATCGAGAGCCGATTCTGGAAGTTTGGCGGGGTGCCCCGGAATTGCTTCGAGTTAGACCCTGCGAGCGTTGGCACCGCGATCCGTGGTCTAATAAACCCGATCGAAGAAATTACGAACTCTGAAAAGCTCGAGAACTTACTTCTCGGGGAACCAAACAGCGACACTCACCAGCGTTTTATTCTCTACAACCCGGAAGCAGATGGAAGGTTATATGAGACGGCAATTGTGTCGGACATGGTTTGTGAAAAACTGGTCCAGCAGCTATTTTACATCGCCAAAGGGAACATGGCCAAAGTTCATGAATTAGTGGAAGGAATACGTCCTGCTGCTTCTCTTCGTGGGTGGATTTTTGAAATCTATGCACACAGCAAGCTTCAGAAAACAAAACAGTTGAGGACACGATCTCTTGTGCAATCCGACAGGAAGGAAGTGTTTAAGATGCAGCCAAGTGACGAGATTGACGTCTTTCAGAGCAACGCTATTGCCCCAGAGCTTCTGAGCAACGGGCCGTACCACAAGCCCAACGAAAAGAACTTCGCCTCCATCGACGGCTTCTTCTTCCCAAAGCTACTCGTTGGAGAGGCTCCAACCATGGATGAGAAGAACAAGCGCATCTTGCTCTTCCAGATGGCTGTTTCAAAGGACAACCCTGTGCGTGCGTCCGGCATCATTTACCTACTGGACAAGCTTGGTCTACTGGATCTTGTCAAGACCAACCCAAAACGCGCGGCACTTGTCTTCGTTTGCCCGACGGATAAGTCGAAGGACTTTCAACAGCAGCGAATCCTCTCAGGTGACACGCCTTCCACGGAAATCCGTGATCTGAAAGACATTCGACAGGAAACGGTGAATGTTCTAGCAAAGTACAAGGTGAAGTCGATAGCCCAGTTGGAGGCTAAAGTTGATGACTTCGAAGGTGGACGTATTAAACTGGATAAGAAGAAGCACAAGAGGTTTTGGAAACGTGCGGTGAGGTGCTGGAGGAATGAAGAGCAGTACTTGAAGGAACCGTCGAACATCAAGATGGTGGAAGACATCCCCCAGTATGTGTATCCGTTAAAATAATTTGACAGCATTCACCACAAGGAGTAGCTTTCGAAATCTATGAGTAATCTACTTTTTTTCTTGACAACGATCCAACACTAAATCTTAATTCTCTACATTGGTTTGAACGGAACAACGTGGAATGGCAGATTCACTGTGGTGCAGTACCAGATCCACGACATGTTGTCGAAGTCAATCAACCAAGCTGTCTACGAAAACTTCGTGATGAAACATAGGCCGATTGTGCCAGTTCAATGGCGCGCATCATGAACAACAAGATGACATACACCAGATGAGCCAGGAGGATGACAATGGCTCTCGCAATAGAAAGCAAGGTAAGACGGAGATTCCGTTGTCGTTGCTCTCCAGTAGTGATGTCTACGCTCCAAGTACTGCAGAGCTTCAACAACTGTGCGTTCTTGCACATGTGGCGATGAACCCGTTTCCAGTGTCGCTCCTGACAGTCCCCACCACAATACCTGGCCGCTTTACAACCGCTACAAGTTAAGAGCTCGTCATCCAGCAACGCAGGGGTTTTACAGTGAGAACAAAGGACTCATTCTCCATGAACTTGCAGTGATTCGATAGTCGCAGACACTGCCGAGAACAATAGTTGACCACTTTGCAAGCACTGCACATACAGAGCTCCTCGCCAGACGGTTGGAGGAGCTCGCAGACAGAACGAAGACGCTCCATGTCCGTATTGTGACGCAGTTGGCACACTTCAACGTCCAAGACTTGAGACGAGCATTTTACGATGTAAATAACAACATCCTGGCCATATACTTCCCCCTCCATCGGCACCGTGACAGCCTTGTGATCGATCATTTTCAGCGGAGGTGACGAGAGCCAAAAGACCAGCATCGCGTTGCCCACTTCAGCTCCAGCAATTGCTTTAGCAGTGTCAAACGCGTCATTTGTTTCAGAAGAAGAACTGGGAACCACACGAATAGTCCAGCGCTGACCGATCACTGTCTTCAATGAGAACACAGTGCTGTTGTCCTTCCCTTTCGTGATGTCGCGGATAGCGCCAGCGAAGTGGAACTTGGGTGATGTCAGTTCCTGTAATTTGTCGCTTGTCTTCAATAGTGCCGGGATATTTCCGTTGATATCTTGAATTTCTTCTTCTTTCTCTGGTTCAATTGGCATCTCTTTGGTTACTTCATCACCATCAGCTTCTTCTCCCTCGTCTTCTTCTTCTTCTTCTGGCTCAATTGGCATCTCCTTAGTTGCGTCATCACCAGCTTCTTTTTCTTCTTGTTCTTCTTGTTCTTCTTGTTCTTCTTCCTCTTCTTCTAGTTCAATTGGCATCTCCTTGGTTACTTTATCATTATCATCAGCTTCTTGTTGTTGTTTTGGTTCAATTTGAGCCTCCTCTCTCGAATAATTTGGTCACCAGATCCCTAATTTGTTTCCTCACCACTGACTCAGTGGCATGCAGATTGAAGTGCACATAATCTGATGGTACAAGTGACATACAAATTATACACATAACCGTACTAATTCAGACAAGGAGTGATGGTAAGCAGATCCGAATTCATATTATGGAAGAGAAGCTCAAGCCCGCGCCGGAGCGCAAGGCGCTCGTGACCGACCACAGCGGCCACGCGCATGCTGACAGCCACGTGACGTGGGACGAGGAGACCATCGCACTGCACGACTTGGACCGCGGCACGCGCATGAAGATCGACGAGCCCAACACGCCCTACCATTACTACGCTGAAGGCGACGAGGCGGGAGGAGTATCACCCGCGCGAAGCCTCTCAGGCCAAGAGGGGCAGCCCCCAATTCAGGTATTTCTTTAGATATTCTTTATTTATTATTTAATAACATTATATAAACTGTGTGTGTGTTTTAGTGGGATGAACTCCAGTCGAAGCTGCAGGACGTTGAGGACAAGAAGAAAAGCGAGTGGGACAGCAGTGACGACGAAAGCTCAAGCTCAGCCTCGGGTGTCAACTTCTCGGCTCGAGACGCAGAAGGGAAGAAGATTAAAAAAGACCCCAATTTTGCGGAGAAGCGCAAAATGCACTACAACGAGTTCGAGAGGGTTCGGGCCTGGAAGATGCAACATGCAGCTGAAGATGAAGAAGATGATGAAGATGAAGAGAAGAAACCAGCAGCTTAACCTCAGTAAGGGCTCAAGTGTGACTGAACGTGTTCTTTTGGTGTGGGTAGATAAAGAAACAAGAGGCAACTGGATCACGCGGAGACATATTATGTATGAGTGAGTTGATAGATAGATCCATATCTGTAAGAGGAGCTGAACTTGTGTCGTGTCTTGGGTGTTTTAGGCTTTGGATTAATTCTCTAGTTTCCTGCTTGATACCTAGGACTATTTCTTGAATCCTTTCAGTTTTAAAGGTGGCTACCAAACTTGTTTCGTCCAGACATGGAACACTTAGGAGCCGTACGGTACGTGGATTCCACCTGCGTGCCAACAGAGCTCTTGGGGTCGTAATACTTGTATCTCCCAGTGGATCGGACAGTTTTGGACCGTGTATCCGTGCCGAACGAGTAAGATGCTCCCGATGCGACCGTCGAGACTGCCTGGCGACCGACAGATTCAACAACAACCGCGTACTGACCAGGCCCAACGTCTGCTGTGCTCGATGCATGTAGCGGCTTTCTCTCCACTTTCGGAAATGAAGACACGGGGTTGGACTTTTGCGTCGACAGCACTGTATGCCCGATGGTTGTAGACGCCTCATACGCTCCAGGCCCTGGGATTCTCTCGTCACCGCCCGTGGAGGACCATTTCTTACCCAGGGAGTAACTGGGAGCTGCTCGTTCGCGAGGGTTGACGATGTCTGAGGTGTAATCGCCCGGTCCTGGTTGTCTAGCGGACGTCGTGAGGTCAGCAGTGGAACCAAACTTCTCACGTCCAGCGATGGAACACGATGGGGCCTGTGCCATGGTGGACAGCACAGGTTTACCAATGGAAGAAGGGACTTCGTAAGTGCCGGGTCCAGGAGCCTTAGAGCCATTGGTAGTGTGTGGACGGGTGCCGCTACCGAAGACCGCCCCGGGTGCTGTCGCCTTACGAGAGTCCACTTGTCCGCCGCAGGACGACTTGACATCTGTAAATGTTTGGTTGACAGGACTTCCAAGGGGTCTTGGGGGAGATTTATTCGACGTCTGCGGGCGTCCAGACATGGAACACTTGGGAGCTGTACGGTACGTGGATTCCACCTGCGTGCCAACAGAGCTCTTGGGGTCGTAATACTTGTATCTCCCAGTGGATCGGACAGTTTTGGACCGTGCATCCGTGCCGAACGAGTAAGATGCTCCTGATGCAACCGTCGAGATTGCCTGGCGACCGACAGATTCAACAACAACCGCGTACTGACCAGGCCCAACGTCTGCTGTGCTCGATGCATGTAGCGGCTTTCTCTCCACTTTCGGAAATGAAGACACGGGGTTGGACTTTTGCGTCGACAGCACAGTGTGTCCGATGGTTGTAGACGCCTCATACGCTCCAGGCCCTGGGATTCTCTCGTCACCGCCCGTGGAGGACCATTTCTTACCCAGGGAGTAACTGGGAGCTGCTCGTTCGCGAGGGTTGACGATGTCTGAGGTGTAATCGCCCGGTCCTGGTTGTCTAGCGGACGTCGTGAGGTCAGCAGTGGAACCAAACTTCTCACGTCCAGCGATGGAACACGATGGGGCCTGTGCCATTGTGGACAGCACAGGTTTGCCAATGGTTGAGGGGACTTCGTAGGCGCCCGGCCCAGGAGCCTTCGAGCCATTGGTAGTGTGTGGACGGGTGCCGCTACCGAAGACCGCCCCGGGTGCTGTCGCCTTACGAGAGTCCACTTGTCCGCCGCAGGACGACTTGACATCTGTAAATGTTTGGTTGACAGGACTTCCAAGGGGTCTTGGGGGAGATTTATTCGACGTCTGCGGGCGTCCAGACATGGAGCACTTGGGAGCTGTACGGTACGTGGATTCCACCTGCGTGCCAACAGAGCTCTTGGGGTCGTAATACTTGTATCTCCCAGTGGATCGGACAGTTTTGGACCGTGCATCCGTGCCGAACGAGTAAGATGCTCCCGATGCGACCGTCGAGACTGCCTGGCGACCGACAGATTCAACAACAACCGCGTACTGACCAGGCCCAACGTCTGCTGTGCTCGATGCATGTAGCGGCTTTCTCTCCACTTTCGGAAATGAAGACACGGGATTGGACTTTTGCGTCGACAGCACAGTGCGTCCGATGGTTGTAGACGCCTCATACGCTCCAGGTCCTGGGATTCTCTCGTCACCGCCCGTGGAGGACCATTTCTTACCCAGGGAGTAACTGGGAGCTGCTCGTTCGCGAGGGTTGACGATGTCTGAGGTGTAATCGCCCGGTCCTGGTTGTCTAGCGGACGTCGTGAGGTCAGCAGTGGAACCAAACTTCTCACGTCCAGCGATGGAACACGATGGGGCCTGTGCCATGGTGGACAGCACAGGTTTGCCAATGGTTGATGGGACTTCGTAGGCGCCGGGTCCAGGAGCTTTAGAGCCATTGGTAGTGTGTGGACGGGTGCCGCTACCGAAGACCGCCCCGGGTGCTGTCGCCTTACGAGAGTCCACTTGTCCGCCGCAGGACGACTTGACATCTGTAAATGTTTGGTTGACAGGACTTCCAAGGGGTCTTGGGGGAGATTTATTCGACGTCTGCGGGCGTCCAGACATGGAGCACTTGGGAGCTGTACGGTACGTGGATTCCACCTGCGTGCCAACAGAGCTCTTGGGGTCGTAATACTTGTATCTCCCAGTGGATCGGACAGTTTTGGACCGTGCATCCGTGCCGAACGAGTAAGATGCTCCTGATGCAACCGTCGAGATTGCCTGGCGACCGACAGATTCAACAACAACCGCGTACTGACCAGGCCCAACGTCTGCTGTGCTCGATGCATGTAGCGGCTTTCTCTCCACTTTCGGAAATGAAGACACGGGATTGGACTTTTGCGTCGACAGCACAGTGCGTCCGATGGTTGTAGACGCCTCATACGCTCCAGGTCCTGGGATTCTCTCGTCACCGCCCGTGGAGGACCATTTCTTACCCAGGGAGTAACTGGGAGCTGCTCGTTCGCGAGGGTTGACGATGTCTGAGGTGTAATCGCCCGGTCCTGGTTGTCTAGCGGACGTCGTGAGGTCAGCAGTGGAACCAAACTTCTCACGTCCAGCGATGGAACACGATGGGGCCTGTGCCATGGTGGACAGCACAGGTTTGCCAATGGTTGATGGGACTTCGTAGGCGCCGGGTCCAGGAGCCTTAGAGCCATTGGTAGTGTGTGGACGGGTGCCGCTACCGAAGACCGCCCCGGGTGCTGTCGCCTTACGAGAGTCCACTTGTCCGCCGCAGGACGACTTGACATCTGTAAATGTTTGGTTGACAGGACTTCCAAGGGGTCTTGGGGGAGATTTATTCGACGTCTGCGGGCGTCCAGACATGGAACACTTGGGAGCTGTACGGTACGTGGATTCCACCTGCGTGCCAACAGAGCTCTTGGGGTCGTAATACTTGTATCTCCCAGTGGATCGGACAGTTTTGGACCGTGCATCCGTGCCGAACGAGTAAGATGCTCCTGATGCAACCGTCGAGATTGCCTGGCGACCGACAGATTCAACAACAACCGCGTACTGACCAGGCCCAACGTCTGCTGTGCTCGATGCATGTAGCGGCTTTCTCTCCACTTTCGGAAATGAAGACACGGGATTGGACTTTTGCGTCGACAGCACAGTGCGTCCGATGGTTGTAGACGCCTCATACGCTCCAGGTCCTGGGATTCTTTCGTCACCGCCCGTAGAGGACCATTTCTTACCCAGGGAGTAACTGGGAGCTGCTCGTTCGCGAGGGTTGACGATGTCTGAGGTGTAATCGCCCGGTCCTGGTTGTCTAGCGGACGTCGTGAGGTCAGCAGTGGAACCAAACTTCTCACGTCCAGCGATGGAACACGATGGGGCCTGTGCCATTGTGGACAGCACAGGTTTGCCAATGGTTGAGGGGACTTCGTAGGCGCCCGGCCCAGGAGCCTTCGAGCCATTGGTAGTGTGTGGACGGGTGCCGCTACCGAAGACCGCCCCGGGTGCTGTCGCCTTACGAGAGTCCACTTGTCCGCCGCAGGACGACTTGACATCTGTAAATGTTTGGTTGACAGGACTTCCAAGGGGTCTTGGGGGAGATTTATTCGACGTCTGCGGGCGTCCAGACATGGAGCACTTGGGAGCTGTACGGTACGTGGATTCCACCTGCGTGCCAACAGAGCTCTTGGGGTCGTAATACTTGTATCTCCCAGTGGATCGGACAGTTTTGGACCGTGCATCCGTGCCGAACGAGTAAGATGCTCCTGATGCAACCGTCGAGATTGCCTGGCGACCGACAGATTCAACAACAACCGCGTACTGACCAGGCCCAACGTCTGCTGTGCTCGATGCATGTAGCGGCTTTCTCTCCACTTTCGGAAATGAAGACACGGGGTTGGACTTTTGCGTCGACAGCACAGTGCGTCCGATGGTTGTAGACGCTTCATACGCTCCAGGCCCTGGGATTCTCTCGTCACCGCCCGTGGAGGACCATTTCTTACCCAGGGAGTAACTGGGAGCTGCTCGTTCGCGAGGGTTGACGATGTCTGAGGTGTAATCGCCCGGTCCTGGTTGTCTAGCGGACGTCGTGAGGTCAGCAGTGGAACCAAACTTCTCACGTCCAGCGATGGAACACGATGGGGCCTGTGCCATTGTGGACAGCACAGGTTTGCCAATGGTTGAGGGGACTTCGTAGGCGCCCGGCCCAGGAGCCTTCGAGCCATTGGTAGTGTGTGGACGGGTGCCGCTACCGAAGACCGCCCCGGGTGCTGTCGCCTTACGAGAGTCCACTTGTCCGCCGCAGGACGACTTGACATCTGTAAATGTTTGGTTGACAGGACTTCCAAGGGGTCTTGGGGGAGATTTATTCGACGTCTGCGGGCGTCCAGACATGGAACACTTGGGCGCTGTACGATACGTGGATTCCACCTGCGTGCCAACCGAACTCACGGGGTCGTAGTATCTCGATCCTCCAGTAGTAGAATGGTCTGTCTTGGACCGCGATTCGGTGCCGAACGAGTAAGATGCCCCCGATGCGACCGTCGAGACTGCCTGGCGACCGACAGATTCAAC
This sequence comes from Phytophthora capsici, assembly GCA_030324255.1. Lineage (NCBI taxonomy): Eukaryota > Oomycota > Peronosporomycetes > Peronosporales > Peronosporaceae > Phytophthora > Phytophthora capsici. The sequence continues at coordinate 1,704,017 of CM059354.1, forward strand.
AACAACCGCGTATTGACCAGGCCCAACGTCTGCTGTGCTCGATGCATGTAGCGGCTTTCTCTCCACTTTCGGAAATGAAGACACGGGGTTGGACTTTTGCGTCGACAGCACAGTGCGTCCGATGGTTGTAGACGCCTCATACGCTCCAGGCCCTGGGATTCTCTCGTCACCGCCCGTGGAGGACCATTTCTTACCCAGGGAGTAACTGGGAGCTGCTCGTTCGCGAGGGTTGACGATGTCTGAGGTGTAATCGCCCGGTCCTGGTTGTCTAGCGGACGTCGTGAGGTCAGCAGTGGATCCAAACTTCTCACGTCCAGCGATGGAACACGATGGGGCCTGTGCCATTGTGGACAGCACAGGTTTACCAATGGTTGATGGGACTTCGTAGGCGCCGGGTCCAGGAGCCTTAGAGCCATTAGTAGTGTGTGGACGGGTGCCGCTACCGAAAACTGGCATTGGTGCTGTCGCCTTACGGGAATCTACTTGCTCGCCGCAGGACGACTTGACATCTGTAAATGCTTGGTTGACAGGACTTCCAAGGGGTCTTGGGGGAGATTTATTCGACGTCTGCGGGCGTCCAGACATGGAACACTTGGGAGCTGTACGGTACGTGGATTCCACCTGCGTGCCAACCGAACTCACGGGGTCGTAGTATCTCGATCCCCCAGTAGTAGAATGGTCTGTTTTGGACCGCGATTCCGTGCCGAACGAGTAAGATGCTCCCGATGCGACCGTCGAGACTGCCTGGCGACCGACAGATTCAACAACAACCGCGTACTGACCAGGCCCAACGTCTGCTGTGCTCGATGCATGTAGCGGCTTTCTCTCCACTTTCGGAAATGAAGACACGGGGTTGGACTTTTGCGTCGACAGCACAGTGCGTCCGATGGTTGTAGACGCCTCATACGCTCCAGGCCCTGGGATTCTCTCGTCACCGCCCGTGGAGGACCATTTCTTACCCAGGGAGTAACTGGGAGCTGCTCGTTCGCGAGGGTTGACGATGTCTGAGGTGTAATCGCCCGGTCCTGGTTGTCTAGCGGACGTCGTGAGGTCAGCAGTGGAACCAAACTTCTCACGTCCAGCGATGGAACACGATGGGGCCTGTGCCATGGTGGACAGCACAGGTTTGCCAATGGTTGATGGGACTTCGTAGGCGCCGGGTCCAGGAGCCTTAGAGCCATTGGTAGTATGTGGACGGGTGCCGCTACCGAAAACTGGCATTGGTGCTGTCGCCTTACGGGAGTCCACTTGCTCGCCGCACGACGACTTAATATCCGTAAATGTCTGTTGGATGGGATTTCTTTGGGGTGATTTAGTTGGTGACAACTGCGCTTCTGGAGGAGATGCCGCCATGGTTACTACGTTTGATGGACCGACGGGCCCTTGACGGAGCTGATCGGAATTTGTTACCCGATGGACGTGCTAAGTATGGACTGAGTCACGGAAGGTGTTGGTTGTCCTGAAGTTTCACCCTGCTACGCGCCGAACCGGGGAAACTTCAAATAGGTCGCGCCACCATCAGTGTCAAGGAGAAACTAATTGTGCAGGAGAGTTATTACAGTTCTGCCATGAATAGACTTCGGCCGAAAGTCTCCTTTTTATATTATTTTGCATAACTTATGCTTAAAATAGCAGAGTATGGTACGCAAACGAATGGAATCTTTGACCTCGACTATCGCTGGCACTGGATGTGCATTGAATTCCAAGCATTGCAAATTGCACATTTCAATAGCTAACACATGGAGTGCACTATGATGGCATAACCACCGGAATGACGTTGGAATGCTGACACTCGCGATAATAATCATGCAAGGAATGATGGTGCCCAACAACGCAAACATAACGCCAGCGCTACCCTTGACGCAAGAACTGCGAGGCAATGCCGATGCTGAGCTCTCAATAAACCTGCTGATCCTATCGCAGAGGCTCAGTTGGTTACATGTACAGGAGAAAACGCTGTGTATGCATTTCCTGATGCTGTGGACGAACATTTTCCTGTGTACATGTAGAAGTATCTTTGGGCGGACAACGGTAACGGTTGGTTAGAAACGTTTCTAACCAAGTTATGCCTGTGCATCGTGCATAAAAAGCGCCGCTAACGTTCCAGTACATTGTACCGGACATGCACAAATGCTACACAAATGAAATGTGCGTAGCACCACGAAGACGAGGGCACCTACTGGCGGTAGGCTACCGCACATGTGCATGCATTGTTGTGTTCTTCTGAAGAGCTTCTTTACAATGTACTTGTATAATTTGGTAAAAGAGACAAAAAAGATGAATCAGGTTTTCCTGCCTGCAATTGGCTCGAAGCCGCACGGCGAACGCGTGGCCACTGGCGAGTGCGGATCGGATCAGCCAAGCCATGCCCAACCACTACATTGTTGTGCATGAAGTGCTGTACTATGAACATCCTGACTCGGTTCTTTTGTTGCTCTGGAGTTGAAAGGATTCAAATCACCGTCGGACCCTGTCTGCAGGCTGAAAACTCCGACGTCTGTTGCAACGTAGGCACAAGAACCCTGGTCTGATAGTCTCTGTGGTCGCTGAACAAGCATCCGGAAGATAAATCGCGCGACATAGCTGGACACTCTGCTCACAGAAGCAGCAGAGCCCACCGCCTTCTTAGTCCGGTCCGCCCTCTGCGTCTACCAAATTCTCCGACTCTGTTGCGTTGGGACACGCCCTCGCTGCATTGACGACTGCACTAAGCAGCCCAGTTAACGCCGAAAGAATCCAGACAGAGGCAAGCTCAGCGCTCATTCACTCTACAATTTCTGCCCACCAAGGAACTTTCACCAGTGGTTGAAGCTGGTCTCCACACTTGTAATTAATCTCGTCCTTTTTGCATTTCTAATTCATTTCTAACTTTGCTCTCTCCTTTTTCTCGCACTAAAGTCTGCTCCAGAATCAAATCCCTCGTTAGATCGCAGTCATTTCCGAATCCGCTTCCCAACGCTCACCATCCACCCGCCACAGTATCAGTGGACCCCACACACCCACAAGAGGCCACAGACGAGTCCATGAGCTCCAACGGAAGCAGCACAGCCAACAGCACCACCGGGATCATGAGCAACGGATCAGGCAAAATGGACTACGGTAGTACGAGCTACAGCCAAGTGATGGTGGATGTCAAGGACGCCTTCGGGCGTGGAGACGCCGAGCAGTCGCGACTGCTGCACCAACTGAAGAACGAGATGGGCAGCCACACTCACGCCCAGGAGAACCACATGACTGGTGGGGAACACATCAAGAGCGCTGTGTACGGAGGACTGGACGGTATCATCACGACGTTCGCAACGGTCACGTCTGTGGCTGGCTCAGGCCTGCCGCACTCTGTGATCCTCATCATCGGATTGGCCCATTTAGTGGCCGATGGACTTAGCATGGGCCTAGGAGATATGCTGAGCTCCCAGGCTGAAGCGGATCTGTCCAATCATGAACGCTCCAGAGAACAATGGGAGTTTGAAAACTACCCGGAAGGAGAGATCGAGGAGATGGTAGAACTCTACGAGAAGAAGGGAATCTCGACGGATGATGCTCTACTGGTAGTGCATACGCTGGCCAAGTACAAGGAAGCGTTCATTGATATTATGATGGTGGAGGAGCTCAACCTCATGCCTGTGGACGATGACGACTCGCCGCTCACTGGAGGAATCATCACCTTCGTCTCGTTTATGCTGTTTGGAGTCATTCCGCTGCTCTCGTACCTCGTGAATTTGATTCCTGGCATCAATATGAGTCCGGAGACGACGCTGTACCTGTCCTGCTTCCTCACAGTCGTCACGCTGTTCCTATTGGGTGCTGTGAAGGGAAGATTCGTCGGACAGAAGATGTGGAAGGCTGGAAGCTCAATGGCTATTAACGGAACCATCGCAGCAGCTTGCGGATGGATCATCGGCTACTTGTTGCAGCTCACGGGCATCCAGAACATTGGATAAACGCTGCGGAATGTCGGTCCTTTGTAGAAGAGCTGACTGCTAGTTTGCACTTGTATACACGAGTTTATATTGAATCAATCGACCACTTTTGCGCTGCTTTTGTGGGCTATGTTTGATGACTCACAAACCTTCGACAAAGCCAGTCATCGCTCGGATCACATCCATGCACGAAACTTGAAACTGGACGCTGAGTACAAACAACACGGCGATGACCATGAAGCCCATGGTGAAGAGCATCGTCCAGGGAGCGATAGGCTTCAGAACAGCAGCAATAGGCGAGTCCAGATCGAACAACGAAGACCGCAGTGCCGAACTGAGGATCATAAAGTTGTGTAGGCAGCCGTTGTGCGAACTGACGCTCAAAATGCGTCCGTCGGGGGTCCATTGGAGATCCTCGAACGTCAAAGACGGGGCTTGCATGGACCCACCGCTTGGGCCGGAGAGATCAGCTAGCATCGACGATGAAGTTGGAGGATTTCCAGTGGCTGTGGAGTTAGAAGACGGCGCAGTCGGTTCGCAATCCAGGTATTCCACTGCGATTTCTTTCCAGTCGCTCATTCGAACCACCTTGATGCAGTTGTCTCCGCAGGTTGCCACCGTTCCGTTCGCTTCATTGTAGACAATCTCACGCAGTGAGTGTTCGTGGAACTTGGCGCAGTATTGCTCTTGGCCGATTTCGTTCAGATGCGTCGAGATGATCACAACGTAACCAGAAGAGAAGCCAGCGATAATATAGCCATTGCCAAACCACTGATACGACACGATGTTGCCGTATCGAGCCTGGAACGCCAGCTCCAGAGCGTTCTCCCGTTCGTTCAGGTCGTACAGTAAAATCGTTTTTCCTCCCATATTCACCGACAGAATGGCGTCTTTATCCTCCGTTTTGCCTCCAAACTGTAAGAAAAAAATTAGCAACAGATACAACGTTTTCCAGCAAAAAAATGCTTCTAACGTACTGTGACGCTCTGTGGTGACGCCTTGATCTTGACCTGATCAAAAGTGCGTCCTGACGGCAGGCAAATGGTAATTTGTCGGTCTTCCGAGCCAAAAGCAAATTTGTCTTCAAAATTCCAGTCGCCGCACAAAATACGACGCTTGTGTTTACTCGCTACTTGAGTTTTGGTACCCGTGTTGTGGTCGTAAATATAAACTTGTCCTCGATTTGTGCCAATTGCCAGCTTGAATACAGCAAAGCGAGTCAAAAATCCTGACAAACATAAAATATAAATTAAAGAGTGTACCAGCAGTGAATGTGGCGACTTGGACCACTTGATGAAGCTGATGTCTTTACAGGGCAAGTCCACGAGTTGGTGCTGCTGGATCTTCTTGGGCTCCCACAGCACCAGCGACGCAGAATTAGCCTGCACAATGGCCAATATATCTCCATTTTCACTCCACTCGAGCAGTGTACACATACTATTTAAAAATTATTGTTAGAAAAAAAATTCGTAAAATTAAACTCTATTTTCGTTCAACCTTGGAGATGGTGGAACGATCTGATCCACGAGTTTCCCGCGTCGTCCGAAGATATGAGCGACACGAGACGTGCCAGAAGACGCCACGTAGTCGCCGTGGGGGTCCCATGCGTACTTGACGGGTCCTGCGCCGTGATGGCGCGCGTCGACCGAAAAGATCATCAACATGGCGATTTTTACTGCTGGCTTCTGAAAAATAACATGTCACTGGGTCACCTCATAACAGTGACGTTCAGTTGACCAATCAGAAGCGAGGAAGTACGTCAGCATCGAGGACGAGGAGATCTTTTTCAAATTTAGATGTCGATCAGATTGCTCAATGGACAAGTTGCGTTATGCGAAGCAGATTGATCGTACGCAGGTCTCTACGAACTCGCAGTTAAAATGACGCTTCCAGTGACGCCAAACCAGCAAATGACGCCCAAAGGCCCGACAACGCAGTCGACGAATCCGATTTATGTGTACACTAAGTTTGTGGTGGCCTCAGCGAGGGCGACGACGGCAATTGCAGCGGCGATGATGGCCAATAGCAACTCGTCCGGGGTCACTGAGCTCAAGGCACTGCACAATTCCGCCAATGCGCTCAGTTCCCCTCGCGAACGTAACAGTCCTCGAGACACGAACCACGCGTATGCGAGTCTAGTGGACATTGTGAGACCTCGAACTGTTCCCGTATCAACTCCCCGTCAGACACCGAGCTCTCGTCATGGCAGTACTGTGCAAAAGGATGGGAAGCTGCCGACGGTTCGAAAACAGTCCCAACTAGCAGCGAGTAGCACCGACCTTGGTAGCAGTAGAGAGCAGGACACGCAAGAGATCAGACCACGCTCGACACCTGCGCCAGTGCTGGCACCACTGACTGGGGATCGTGAAGTGTTTCCGGCTTGGATTCGGGAACGCAAGGACTTTCAAGTATTCTTTCCCCGGTTTTCAGACCATGTGGTCACCGACGAAGAGATTCTGCAACAAGGTGTCCCGAAAGAACCCCATGAAAGGAATATTGTGGAGTTGCAGTGTATTGCACGGTGGATTATGAATATCCCGTCCATGTCGACGTTCTTGGACTTGAATCAGGCTACGGAGATCGCAAAACTGGCGAGGTACCGGGCCTTCCGTCCGCAGGAATACGTTTTCCGCAAAGGTGACGTGGGCGATGCGTGCTATCTCGTTCTAAGTGGAGAAGTTCATATTCTAATTGATAACGAAAAGGTGGCTTCGGTCACTAAGAACGCAGCTTTTGGAGATATCGCGCTGCAACTCGAGAATGCAACGCGAGGAGCTGATGTCCAGGCTGGAAGTAGCAATACTGCACCGCCACCCAGTGCATTGACACCAAACGCACCTGTCCTACCGATCGGGTGTGAGGTGCTCATGATCATGGCAGAGGACTACCACAAAACGTTAGCGAGATGCCAGACGAGGAGACGAAAACATCTCGTGAACTGGTTGCACACCGAAGTGACGCTGTTTCGCGACTGTGTGGAGAGCAAACTGCACTTTTTTGAGCTCGTGTCGATCGACGTGCCATTGACGAAAGGAGAGGTGCTTTACACTCAAGGGGAATCAGTCGGTGCCTTCTACATTGTACGGTCAGGTCGGGTGCGACTCGAAGTTGACATTCAATACGAACGTCGACACCGATGGCCATGTGGCAAGCACCAGTGGAAGCAGCAAGTCCACGCAGTTCGCTCACGAGTACCGTTCCACACCGAAGAATCCGCCAGCTTTTTCGGGTTTGAGATGTTCATTGAGGGACAGCAGACTCGGGCGTACACCGTTGTGGCCGATTCTCCCACAGTGGAGTTGATAGCACTCAACCGCGTCGACTGCTTCTCGCCTTACTTTTCCTTCACTCCACGTGCACTAGACCGGATCCACGACAAGAGCGACAAATGCAGCGACATGGCTCAACGGAAGGTGCACCAACAACTGCGCGCGTTTCGGCGATCCCAGTCTGCCGCCTCACACAAAAGCACCCCCGAGACCCACCCGCCAGTCGTCATTCAGCGCAAATTCCCTCATTCACGTGAGACCCCCGAGTTTCAATTCCCTTGTCTCCGTCCTGCAAAAGTTAAAGCCGATAACGACGTGGTTTACGCACTACAACAAGCATGTCAATGATGAGGTGTATGAAAACCGCAAAGTGTGCGTGATCGTATTCAATGAGAGGTCAACTCTTCCCCGTCTACTTAGCATATCAATGCAGCGGCTGCTGCTGTGGCAAATGCTAGAAGGGCTGTACTGGCAAGGAAATGCGGTGCCGACGGGGATGTGGTGGTGGAAACGCTCTTGTCTGTACTTGGTGGCACTGTGGCTGTCGCCTTTGTGGCATTACTCGAATAGAACTTCAGCGCTCCATCTTCGCACGAGTGACTTGTTATCGACGCTTTCGTAACGGTGGTGGTCTTTGCTGCGGTGCCACTGCAGCTAACGCCGCGGAACGTCGCGAATGTTACTGACCCATCAGTCCACAACGACACGCGCATGCTGGAAGCTCCGTTGTCGGTGGCTAAGCAACTCCCGTCGGCTAGGAATGCAGCACCAGACAGTAATTTGCCACACTCTCCACCCAAGTCGTAGATCTCCATCAACACGTACGGCTTGTCTCCATAGACAGAAGCGGATAATGCGGAGTATTCGCCTGACGCACAAGCTCGATTCCAGTACAAATCTTCCCCGTTGATGTTGACGCTTGAGCATGTAGTGATAGCAGAGCAGGACGGAGGTGGCGATTCTTGAAAGCCTATGATGGTCGGCGTCGTGCAGGTTGAATCAGTGTGCAATGTGTAGATTGCAGATTGACCGAAGGCATGGCCTTGCAGAAGGAAGGAAGCAACGCTTCCAAGCAGGCAGGCTCGTAACAGGCTCATATCTACGAAATCCAAAGTGGATACGCCGGTTCAGCACGAATAGTCATGATCACTAACGAACAGGATTTTGATTTCTTATGTATCTCCATTCCAGCATAGGTTGGCGTACGTCTTGCAACACGTTAAATTGTTGCTTACCCGCAATATTAACGCAACGTACTGTCGAGGTGCTTATTCATACTCAAGAATGACTTCATCCACCTTGAGCGAGTCGCCAGCAGTGCACGCAATGCTCTTGATAACGCCTCTCTTCTCGGAGCGAAGGACGTTCTGCATTTTCATGGCCTCCACAACGGCTAGTTCCTGGCCAAGTTCAACGTGTTGGCCCACTTCAACTGCCACCGAAACTAGCATACCAGGCATCGGGCACAGTAGCAAGTTCGATGTGTCTATCTCTGGCTTCGGCTGCATGTGCTTGCCGTACGCAGCCTCCAACTCGGTGCGCACAACTACGTCATGCACAGCACCATGAAATTGAAGTCGGAATCCTTCAGGTAGAGTCTGCAGCATTTGTGACGCCAACGGTACGTCTGCTACCCCACCCTGCTTCGCGTAAGACGCCTTAAAGAGCGGGCCATTTAGTGACCAGTCCACGCCTCCCACAACATGCCATTTGTTGTCAACCAAAGCTAGCGTCACTGTCTCAGTGCGGTGCCGCTTGTTTTCAACCTCGACTTCAACAACAACAACGGGCTTGGACTCTCCGAAAGGGCCATCGATGCTAACCGACAGCTGAGCACCCACTTGTTTGAAATCGTTGCGCTCTGCGAGCGCAATTAGCTCCTCGGGTGATAGATCGGGGGCGATAGCACGCAGACGGGGAACAACACCTGCTTGGTCAGAGACAAATTCCAGTTCGTTTTTGTTGAGAGAGTCGAACGAACCTGATCCTTCAGCGGAGGCCGACTGAATGCGGCCGGAGATCTGGCTGCTAGCTCGAGCCTTCTTCAGATGCATGATCGCGCCGACAACACGGAGGTCTTCGGTCTCAGGAGCTGTAAGCTTCACACCGTCAAAACCATCCGGATACTCTTCCTCGATAAACTTGGTGGTAATTTTCCCGCTCACAAAGCGAGGGTGACGGTAGACATCTTGCAGGAACGCGACATTGTTACCTGGGCCACGGATCACGTAGTTATCCAGCGCTGTCTTCATTCGTTCCAAGGATTCGGAGCGGTCCTTGCCGTACGTGATCAGTTTTGAGATCATCGGGTCATAAAACATGGAGATGTCACTGCCTTCGTTCACACCGGAGTCCACACGCACACCAGGAAGGCGGACAGGTTCCTCGTACTGCAAAAGTCGCCCGATAGACGGCAAAAATCCACGCAACGGGTCCTCAGCATACACGCGGCTTTCCATAGCCCAACCGTGAATCTTCACTGGTCCTTCCACCAGCTCCTTGGGCAGTTCGTGTCCTGCAGCCACGCGGATCATCTGCTCCACGAGGTCCACACGTGAAATAAGCTCAGTCACAGGGTGCTCTACTTGCAGACGTGTGTTCATTTCCAAGAAGTAGAAATTCTTGTGTTTATCACATAGAAATTCCACGGTACCAGCGCTCACATACCCCACTTTTTTGGCCAGCATAGCAGCTTGCTTACCCATGGCCAATCGGGTCTCGGGATCCAGCAGTACACTCGGTGCTTCCTCAATGACCTTTTGGTTGCGACGTTGAATGGAACACTCTCTCTCCGGCAACGGAACCACATTCCCATGGGAGTCTGCAATCAATTGGATCTCAATGTGGCGCGGATCTTCAATGAACTTCTCAAGGAACATCCTGTCATCACCAAAGCTGCTGGCCGCCTCCTCCTTCGACAACCTGTATCCCATTCGCACTTCCTCGTCATTGTAGGCAACTCGCATGCCCTTGCCACCTCCACCAGCACTGGCCTTGATCATAACCGGATAGCCGATGTCCTGAGCCACCTTAACAGCCTCATCTGGCGTGTCAATCTCTCCCAGAAAGCCCGGGATCGTATTAACGCCAGCATCCATGGCCAGTTGTTTAGACTCGATCTTGTCTCCCATAGCCTGGATCGCCTCGTGGCCGGGGCCAATGAAAGCCACTCCAATAGCCTCCAGAGCTTCACAGAAGTCCTTGTTCTCCGATAGAAAGCCATATCCAGGGTGTACAGCTTGCGCCCCCGTGGCCTTAACTGCCTCCACGATCTTGGGGATGCTTAAGTAGCTCTGATTGGAGGGCGCGGGCCCCACACACACCGCCTCGTCGGCCATACGCACAGCCACAGAGTTCACATCAGGCTCCGAATACACAGCTACAGTCTTAATACCCAACTTCTTGCACGTTCGCATCACACGCACGGCGATCTCTCCGCGGTTGGCCACTAAGATCTTGTCGAAGAGCTTCTCCTTGGGGGCGGCGTGGAGGTGGCGAAGCGCCGCGGGGGCAGATCGACGCAGGTGGCGTCCTAGCAGGCGTGCAGACAGCATAGCAGGAGTGATGGTCACCTAGGTTGAAGTACGAAGGCGCTCGAGTGCGGAATGCGGAATGGCGTCTGTGGGCGATGATCGTTTTTTGTGGTGGCGGGGATTTCGGAGTATAGTGAGATCAAGTGAAAGGATGTACAGAAAGGAGCCTTAATAGAGGACTCTAGTAGTTGAAGTTGCGCTTGAAGGACAAGTATGCGGCATACAAATTGTGTCATGTACGTGGCGGATGGGTGGCACCAGCCTACAGCGCAGGACGCGCAAGGTCACAAGGCGATCGCTGCGACTGTGTTTCTCGACGACCTCCGTCCAAAGTGGCAGTGATTGATGTCGAGAAGAAATTGCCTGTTGACGCTGACGTCGAGGGGTTGTTACTCGGTGAAGCTTGCGCGTCACTGTGAAGGCTGTACAACAGGTTGATGCAAGTATTAACGTGCTGACCGCTCCCTTTTCCAATGTGTCACGGGCTCTAGTGGAGCCTTCACGGTGGGGAATCCCCACTGGGGATGCATCAATTCGACATGGCTGATGCGGCCGCAGCAAATCAAGGGCGATATCTGCGTTTAACAAAAGTGCTGTCGATCTTCAACTTGCGCGTATACCAATATGATAGTTCGCCGCGAAATGTGTTGGGCAAATGGACACGGTATATTGTGACCAGGAAGCTGCAAGTAAGTTTGAACGGCTTCCACCAGTGTTCCAAACGGTAAACCTCAGATGCCCGATGCTCATCTTGTGGTAAACCAATTTTCAGAACTTCAGCATGTCGTTTTATATTGATCGTTTCGCCAGGACCACAGTTCGAAATCAGCTAGTTTTTAGAAATGACTATCGCTGCATTCCAGAACCGGTAGTTGAAATCTTCGTGGGAATATTTACATCGCTACCCGAGTACCAAAGTTTCGTTTCTCAGTTTAGCCAATTACCTGGTGTCATTTACAGCTAGGTCAGAAACTACCGTCTGCATATGTGTCGAGTTGCTCTCTTAAGCTGACAGCATACATGTATTATTGGCGACGAAAGGGACGCACTGTCTAAGAAGCTAGGTGATTAGCGTACTGGGATCAGTCCGGAGGAGGATCGGTTTTCCGGAAGGAGGTAAGATTCGAAGACGAAGTCTATAGCTAGTGGTAGCCATTCCGCTTATTAGCAGCGTGGGAAGGCTCACTTTAGGTTCTGTGTCTTCGAGACCCGCCTCACCACGCCCTTAAGGCAGACGAAGTCAATACATCCTTTTGCCCCCACACGGATCTGGACGCACGAGGAAACAATCGTGCAGCGCTTCTGGGCTCCCAGCAAATACAAACTTCTTCAGGAGTCAATAGATTACTGAAGCGTTGTAAAAGTCAGGAGTGCTCTTTCGACTACCTTGAAGATTTTTTCTGTGCTAATGTGGTGGCTATTATGGCCCGTAAGGAGGCGTTGCTTGTACTACACATCTATTTAACAACGATTCCTTAAGTTGGAGGTGCTCAACTGTCCCTAGCTTTATCGTGGTGAAAAACTATTTGGATAAGATCGTTTTACATTTTGTTTGGCTTTACATCGCTGCAAACTACACTTAGTTCTCGAGCACAACGCGGTAGCGCACCGTGCCGTTGCGCACCATCTGAATGCCTTCGTTCACCTTGCTCATCGGCATCTTCTGGATCACGGGACGCACGTTCTTCTTGGATGCCACCTCCAGCATGTCCTTGATGTCTTGAATACTGCCGATAGCGCTGCCCTTGAAGTTGGCGCCCTTGCCCACCAGCGGGTACGGCTTGAACTTGATCTCGTCATTCGGGAGACCCACCATGATCACCGTACCGTGCACCGCCAAGAAACTCAGGAACAGCGTGTACGGCATGTCGTTGGCGTCGGCCGTGATCAGCAGGATGTCCACCGAGTTGGCTGCATCCGCCGCCTGTTTCTCGTCCGTGTACACGACGAACTCGTCCGCACCAAGACGACGGATCTCCTGCTCCTTGTTGGACGAACGAGAGAAGGCCACGACGGCAGCGGCACCCATGGCCTTAGCGAACTGAATGCCCAAGTGACCCAGGCCACCAATACCCACAATACCGACTCGGTCACCAGGCTTGATACCCACCTCCTTGAACGGCGTGAAGACTGTCGTGCCAGCGCACAGCAGCGGCGCGGCCACGTCCGACGGGATGTTGTCCGGGATCTTGAACGCGTACTCGTGCGTCACGCGGATGTAGTCCGCGTAACCTCCGTACGTGATGGCGTCGTCCGTCTTGCGGTACTTGGAGTTGTACGTGCCCACGCGGTGGCGACAGTAGGCGTCCGTGCCATTGGCGCATTCCTTGCAGGGCTCGTCCGGGAACTTGTTGAGGCAGGCCCAGACCTGCGCACCGACGCCCACGCGGTCACCAACCTTCATATCCTTGACCTGTTCGCCGGCCAGCGTCACTTCGCCCACGATCTCGTGGCCTACCACACACGGGTACATGGTCTGGCTCCAGCCGCTGTCCATCGTGTGCAGGTCGGAGCCACAGATGCCGCAGTGTGAGATCTTGATCTCCACATCTTCAGGGCCCAGAGGACGCGACTGATACTCCCAGGGTTTTGCCTCCTCACCCTTGGCGAATGTAGCGTATGCGTGGATGGTCCTCGGTCCAGTCGACATGTTTTTAGTTAGGTGTTGGTTGGTAGCTGCTCGTTGCTGATTTACTTGTCAAGTGTAGATCAAATTTGGAAATGAAAAAGGTGTTGGATTTCATATCGTCGATGTGGCAGTTGGAGATATTTAAGGTCAACGGCTGAGAAAGGTTAACTGCTACGAGACGCTGCGTATCAAAGATAAGCAGGAGTGCTGTTGCGAAGGAAGAAGCGACGAGACGCAGCTTGAGAAGCTGATACAGCGCGCTTAAACGATTGTCGAACATCAGGGAGCAGCGGCACTAACAAACTTAATCTCACTTTTCATTTTCTTTCCTCAAGTGTTGTGAGGCTTTGGCTATACGATTCACAACAGGGTTCTGAGCCCAAATCTACAGAGAGCCTGCTGCACTAGCAAGTGATTCAAGATGGCGTTGCCTCTCAAGTACACTACGGAGGGAGTTCCCAAAAATTGGGATGGAAAGGACTGGCCTACATACAAATGGGCAATGTCGGCAGTCTTTCAAGAAAAGAAGCTCACAGACATTGTGGAAGGGACGATTACCAGATCGATGCTTTCAGATGCCCATGCCGAAGAAGAGTTTGACCACAACCAGACGAAGATCTTACGGTTGGTGGGAACGTCGGTACCGCCGGACATTTTGCATCAGATTCGTGACAAAACGACTGGAACGGAGATGTGGAATGCATTGTGTGACTTGTATGAAGGAAGAGCCAACAAGGCTGTGATGGCTCATCGCATTCGGAGTCTTCGCAACAATATCTGGAGTACGAAGTTGAATTCAGGTGGAGATGTAAATAAACACCTCAGCAAGATATTCAATTTGCGGACTGAGTTAGCGTCGTTGCAGTACACAGTGGAGGACACTGACATGGTAGAGATTTTGCTAGAAAGTCTACCAAACCAATCCGAGTTTGAGAGTATGAAGGCCGCAATTCGGTACAGCCCAGATTTTGGTGTCTTCACGCCGAGTAATGTTCGAGACATGATTCGTGCTGCCGATTCCAGACAAAAAGAGTTCCGAACGAAAGATGGTGGAAATCATCGCGGAAGTCAAAAGAGTGGAGGAAATTCGGCAAATGCGAAGGAAAAAGAAGACTCTAGCACGAAGACTGGACGTCAGGGCCAGGACGTGTTCAAGAACTCAAGCAAGAAGAAGAAGCCTAAGAAGTGCTACATCTGCGAGAGTACGGAGCACCTCAAGCCTGAATGTCCCGAACGATCGAAGATTCAAGTAAGTGGAGGAGCTGCTGCGACTGAGACGAAACGCAAACCTCGGGGAAATGTCACGCTCTTGCAACGGACTACAACTACAGATGTGCAGACAAGACCTGCACAAGTCAACGTTGAAGGCGGAGTAGTGAGTGGCTCATTAGGCGCAATGATGCTTGATGCTCGAGTTGAAGCTGAAGTCAATGAACAAAAACATGAAGATCCTGAAGTGGATAACCAAGATGATGGAAACGCTGAAATTGGTGAATTCACGGATACTTCTGGAGGATGGTGGTTCTTTGACACTGCTGCTGACATGCATTTGACTGGGAATCGATCTTACTATGTGGCATTTACTGAGGACACAAGTGAATCACAAAGTGTGCATGGAGTGACCCCAGCGATGGCGTCACGGATCACTGGTGTTGGTACAGTTGCTGTGGTTACTGAAGTTGATGGCGAACGCGTAGTGTTTTACCTCAATGATGTCTTTTACGTTCCTGGGGCCGAACATAGTTTGTTTTCACCTGGTCTTGCTGCAGAACAAGGTTTTGTTTTTGACTATGAGCAAGCAACAAGAACTTTTCGAGTGCAAGAGGAAGGACGAACTGTGTTCGTTGCAGCACCGTATGAGTCTACGTGGGGTTTCTTCGTGAATCATCCAGAAGCAAGTGGAATTGTTGTGCCACAAAATGATCGACTGTGCAATTTTACTACGGCTGAAGGTGTGGCTTCACTTCAACTGTGGCATGAAAGGCTTGCACACACATGCCCACAGTACCTGAAAACCATGGTCGACAAAGGATTGGTGTGTGGAATGATGTTACGCCAGAGACAACTTGGTGATTGTGAGGCGTGTCATTTTGCGAAGCAGAAGAAGAAACCGCATAAGAAGAAGATCGATCGGAAGACGAACGTCCCGAACCAGACTGTGTACGTCGATCTATTGATCCCAAGCAAGGATAACGGGACTAAGTATGAGGCTGTACTCGTCATTATGGATGGTTACTCGCGTTTCGTTACAGTACACTTGTTGACCAGCAAGCTGAGCGCTGTGATCAACAATCACATTAAGGAATATGTGATGTGGGCTGAAAGACAAGCGGGCAGACAGAGTGGCGACGGAGGGCGCATCAAGTATATGGTCCAGCAAGTGTTATCGGATAAAGGAGGTGAATTCGTTAACCAAGAGATGAAGAGTTGGTACAATGCACATGGAATTGAGCATGTACTTGTCGGTCCCAAGAGTTCTCAATTAAACTTGTGTGAACGAACCCACCAGTCCATTATGGGGATGACTAAGGCTATGATGCACCAAGCTGGATTTCCCAAGAGTTTGTGGCCAGAGGCATTGAGAAATGCCGTCTACATTAAGAACCGAGTGTTTAACAAGGGAACGCAGGGGGTACCATATGAGATGATGTTCGGAATAAAACCAGACATCCACCATATTCGCAAGTTTGGAGCACTGGCGTACGTACACGTCCCGGTATCACCTGGACGCCGAAAGCACCATGACAATGCCAAGATTGGTTATGTTCTTGGTTACGCAGAAGATGTTGTCGGCTGCAAGGTGTACTTCCCGGATGAACGAACTGCCAAGTTTGTATCAGATTTACGAGTAGCAGAGGAGGTGATGTATAAGGATCGTCATGGACCACTCAGTGCAGAAGATGAAGACCTTGAATCGCTGCACTTTGAAGCGCTCAGACAGACAACTGCTAGTAGTGACGGAGGATCCGATGCCGACGTGTCGGACCCAACTATGGACGCTGCGACTTGTTTAAGCGAGACCTTGGCTTTGGAGTCCATGAGTCTCGAGAGAGGCGTGGATTACGCAGCTCCTGTTGTGGACGACATGATTCACAATCAGAATCAAAGAGATGATAACTGCAAGGAAACTACACTTGCGAGTGAGGCTACACTGGCGCAGATTGAAGGCGTTACTGTTCAACTACCGAGTGTTTGTACGTTGCCGAGTGTTCATACGACACTGAGTGTTTCAGAGAGCAATGGACATGAAGTGGATCAACGAGTCGTAGACGAATCAGTGAAGATGTTATCGCCGGAGCAGTTGAGTTCGTCGGGTGAGAATGCAGCTTCACAAACGACTGTTACAAGTTGGGATGCTAGTGATTCAGTCATTGGAGAATGTGGATCTCTTATGGATTATGATGACCTTGGAGATGAAGAGGTCAACTCGAGCAATGATGCTGAAGTAGATGAAGGTGTTACTGTTGCAAGTATGGTTGCCTCGAATGAATCTGATCACGTTGAATTGGACGACATGCATGGTGAACTTGGTGAACTTGCAGAGCCAATGTCAAACCATGAAGTAATTGATGCGAGCGCATTTATGCAGCAGAACATTGGGAAAAGAACCCAACGGGAGGAGACACAGTCGGAAGAGCTACGAATTGAACGGGGTGCTGAAAAACAAGAACCCAAACGTACACGTACTGGTTTGCGTGAACGTCATGAACGCCGACGTCCCTCATACTTGGATGACTATGTTGTGAATGCCGTTCAGCATACGTCACGTATCTTGGACAAGAATGGCAGACCAATTCGAGCTAGCAATGTGAAGATCCCGAAGAATCATCGAGAAGCAATGCGGTCTGGATTTGCCGATTTCTGGAGACAAGGTGAGCTGGAGGAGATGGCGGCATTACGGATGAAGGGAGTCATTGAGGAGATTGCGATTGAAGACGTTCCAAAGGACGCGAAGCCTATCAACACGAGATGGGTTTATGCGCTGAAGTCGGATCACCAGGGGTATGTTATCCGGTTCAAAAAAAAGCATCGTTGCATTAGGCAATCATCAGCGACCAGGGATTGACTTTCGTGAGACGTTCTCACCGGTGGCACGTATGTCGTCTTTCCGCATGATGGTTGCTTTGGCCGCAGTGTTGAATTTGCTGGTATACGGTGGAGACATTAACACGGCGTACCTCAATGCATTGCTCGGAATACGACAATATCTGAGATCAATTGATGGGTTTCCATGTGAAATTGATGGGCACATGTATGTAGTTGTGAAGGCATTGTATGGTTTACGACAATCCGGGCGAGAGTGGAACTCTGAGCTGAACGATTGGCTGCTAGAACATGGATATCAACGCTCATTGACGGAACCTTGCCTTTATTACTGTTTTGACGGTGAAACCATTATGTTGGTCTTGATTTACGTGGACGATATTATGGTGGCGACAAACGACGAGTCGAAGAAGGAAAACTTGTTCAAGGAGCTTGATGTGGCATACGGGATCAAGGATCAAGGTTTGTTGACAGAGTATTTGGGTATCGAAGTGGAGCAAACTGATGGTAATATTACTATTCGTCAAAGTAAATATGCTCGAGAGATTTTGGAGACTTTTGGGTATGATCAAGCTCATGCTGTAGGCAACCCGATGGAGACTAATGTTCGGCTGGTACCGTTAGCTGATGACGACGAGACTGATACAAGTTTCGAGTATCGTAAAGCGATCGGAATGCTCATGTACTTGGCCACTGGAACTCGTCCTGACTTAGCATATGCAATCGGCCAACTGAGTCGATTTGTAGGGAAACCTTCGGTGAAGCATGTTGGGGCGTTGAAACGAGTACTCCGGTACCTAGCAGGAACTGTGAAACATGGAATCACGTACGCGAGATCGAGCCAGGATAAGATACCAAGCAAAATTGCGTTGGAAGGCTGGTGTGACAGCGATTGGGCTAACGACCCAGAGTCTCGCCGAAGTACAACAGGTTTCGTCTTTACGCTTGCTGGAGGCGCTGTTTCCTGGATGTCTCGACGTCAATCCATTGTTGCTCTATCTACGGCGGAAGCGGGATATGTAGCAGCTTGTGAAGCAACGATGGAGGCTGTTGCGTCAAGCAATATACTACAAGAAATTTTACCGAAGAAAGAAGTGGAGCTGAAGCTTGGGATTGACAACCAAGCAGCACACGTTTTGGCTACAAATCCTACTTACAGTCGTCGCACCAGACACATTGAGCTAAGATGGCACTTTGTCAGGGAACAAGTCCAGAAAGGAACGATTGTGTTGCACAAGATTAATGGCAACGACAATCCAGCTGACGCCTTCACTAAGCCATTGGATAAACAACGTTTGAAGAGACTGTTGGTGGACGTGGGTATTGGATTGGCCAGAAACTGAATGACGCGCGACGAAGTGCATCCGGTTTGTCAAAGTTTGCACTTTGAGAGAGGCGTGTTGGATTTCATATCGTCGATGTGGCAGTTGGAGATATTTAAGGTCAACGGCTGAGAAAGGTTAACTGCTACGAGACGCTGCGTATCAAAGATAAGCAGGAGTGCTGTTGCGAAGGAAGAAGCGACGAGACGCAGCTTGAGAAGCTGATACAGCGCGCTTAAACGATTGTCGAACATCAGGGAGCAGCGGCACTAACAAACTTAATCTCACTTTTCATTTTCTTTCCTCAAGTGTTGTGAGGCTTTGGCTATACGATTCACAACAAAAGGAGTCTCGGGACAAGTAGCTTTTGCTTTCCACTGCTGTTGCTGAGCTGTTGGGCGCGTAGTCCATGGCGTACGTGGCTGGGCTCAGCGTCGCATAGCTGCGAACCGAACGCGGCGCCCGTCAGATGGTTGTCAATGATTTTCGTGTGCTTCTTGCCTCGTGTAACCATAGCGTAACCTCATTTGGTTTACAGATCGAGTAAAATCGTAAAAACGAGAGCATACAAACTTCTAGTCAATTGCTTGGGACACTCTGGCCCGGACACATTGCAGGTAATGCCGGTGGTTGACGCGCCCACATTAGACGAGAGACGGGGCGTGTCCAAAACCTGGAGCCATTTCGCAGATCACGGGCTCTGATTGTTTACACACGACAGATACGACCCTGTAGACGCAGCCACTGTCCACAAGGCATCACTGCTGCCGATCCGAGCTCCGTCCAGCGGAAAAATATGAACATGAAGCTTGGTCGGTGGCAGTTAGCACGCTGTCCACGACGGAATTACTCTGTGATTGTACGTGTTTTCTACATTTGACATTGGCTGCGAGTACCAATTCAACTCAAGAAACTCGTATGACAGAATGGCTAATTTGTATTTGTTGTTGGGAGCGCTACCCGTCCGGCAAAAGCAGACCGATACAATCCCTCTCTAAGCTTACAGTAGTCGAGTGCTCTAATCGTCTAGTTCTCGAGCACCACGCGGTAACGCACCGTACCCTTGCGCACCATGTCGATGCCCTCGTTCACCTTGGCCATCGGCAGCTTCTGAATCACCGGACGCACATTGTGCTTGGACGCCACCTCCAGCGTGTCCTTGATATCCTGGATGCTGCCCACGTTGCTGCCCACGAACTTGGCGCCCTTGGCCACGACGTGGAACGCATTGAACTTGATGTCGTCGTTCGGCAGACCCACCATGATGCACGTGCCGCGCACGGCCAGGAAGCTCAGGAACGTGCTGTACGGCATGTTATTGGCGTCGGCCGTGATCAGTAGGATGTCGACGGAGCCGACAGCCTCCTTCGCCTGCTTCTCGTCCGTGTACACGACGAACTCGTCGGCTCCCAGGCCGCGCACTTCCTGCTCCTTGTTGTTGGAGCGTGAGAAGGCCGTCACGGAAGCAGCGCCCATCGCCTTGGCAAACTGGATGCCCAGGTGACCCAGGCCACCGATGCCCACGATGCCAACGCGGTCGCCCTTCTTGATGCCGGCCTCCTTGAACGGCGTGAACACCGTCGCGCCAGCACACATGAGCGGTGCTGCAACGTCCGACGGGATGTTGTCCGGGATCTTGATGGCGAACTCGTGGGGGACACGCACGTAGTCAGCGTACCCGCCGTACGTGATGGCGCCGTCGCTTTTGTACTTGTCATTGTACGTCCACACGCGGTGCGGGCAGTACGCGTCGTCGCCGTTAGCGCACACGGAGCACGGAGCGTTGGAGTCTTTGTTCAGACACGCAGACACGAGCGCGCCGACACCCACGCGGTCGCCCACCTTCAGGCCCTTGACGTCCGGACCAGCCTGCGTCACTTCACCGACGATCTCATGGCCCACCACGCACGGGTACGTGGTCTGACCCCAGCCGCTGTCGAGCGTGTGCAGGTCGGAGCCACAAATGCCGCAGTGCGAGATCTTGATCTCCACGTCTTCGGCGCCGAGCACACGGGACTGGTACTCCCAGGGTTTAATCTCCTCGCCCTTGCCGAAGGAGGCGTAGGCGTGCACGGTTCTCCGGGGCGGTAGACATCTTGGTTGGTGGTTGTTTGTTGCTTGGACTTGATGGTCAGGAAGAAAAAAGCAGAATGAGGAATAATAATAAGACGAATGAGTGGGGCATTTCGGTGCTAGGGTACCGGTATGCGGCGGAATTCCAGAATTAACGATGCAGCTTCTCCAGTGACATGCGGGCAAACGTTGCCGCAAATTCCATGCGGCGCTGTGGCCCACTGTGTGGACTCCACCGGCCAAACGTGGTCCGGCTGCTTAATGGGACACAGCACAAGATCACCCGGGTTTATGCATTTGTAAACACCAGAGGTACACGTAATGTCCGTGTAAACACTGTTCAGAGTTGCTTTGGAGTACATGTATCAGTATCAGCTTTCTTTTCTTTCAACTCTATCAATATCAAGGCTGTGGTGGGCCACTGGTGGCACTCCTCACGTAATGAAACTCACTTACATCAACACTAACCACAACTCCTGATCTCCAAGCAGCAAAATTTCGTGCACATCTGTAGCTTGTTAAGCTGGTTCATTTTGCATTTTTCTTCCTGACCATCAAGTCCAAGCAACAACCAACTACCGACCAAGATGTCCGCCTCCCCGAGAACCGTGCACGCCTACGCCTCCTTCGGCAAGGGCGAGGAGATTAAACCCTGGGAGTACCAGTCCCGTGTGCTCGGCGCCGAAGACGTGGAAATCAAGATCTCGCACTGCGGCATTTGTGGCTCCGACCTGCACACGCTCGACAGCGGCTGGGGTCAGACCATGTACCCGTGCGTGGTGGGCCATGAGATCGTCGGTGAAGTGACGCAGGCTGGTCCCGACGTCAAGGGCCTGCAGGCGGGTGACCGCGTGGGTGTCGGCGCGCTCGTTTCTGCGTGTCTAAACAAAGACTCCAACGCGCCATGCTCCGTGTGCGCTAACGGCGACGACGCGTACTGCCCGCACCGCGTGTGGACGTACAACGACAAGTACAAAAGCGACGGCGCCATTACGTACGGCGGATACGCTGACTACGTGCGTGTACCCCACGAGTTCGCCATCAAGATCCCGGACAACATCCCGTCGGACGTCGCAGCGCCTCTCATGTGCGCTGGCACGACGGTGTTCACGCCGTTCAAGGAGGCCGGTATCAAGAAGGGCGACCGCGTCGGCATCGTGGGTATCGGTGGCCTGGGTCACCTGGGCATTCAGTTTGCCAAGGCAATGGGTGCTGCTTCCGTGACGGCCTTCTCGCGCTCCAACAACAAGGAGCAGGAGGTGCGCGGCCTGGGAGCCGACGAGTTCGTCGTGTACACGGACGAGAAGCAGGCGAAGGAGGCTGTCGGCTCCGTCGACATCCTACTGATCACGGCCGACGCCAACAACATGCCGTACAGTACGTTCCTGAGTTTCCTGGCCGTGCGTGGCACGTGCATCATGGTGGGTCTGCCGAACGACGACATCAAGTTTAACGCGTTCCACGTCGTGGCCAAGGGCGCCAAGTTCGTGGGCAGCAACGTGGGCAGCATCCAGGATATCAAGGACACGCTGGAGGTGGCGTCCAAGCACAACGTGCGTCCGGTGATCCAGAAGCTGCCGATGGCCAAGGTGAACGAGGGCATCGACATGGTGCGCAAGGGCACGGTGCGTTACCGCGTGGTGCTCGAGAACTAGACGATTCGAGAACTCGACTACTGTAAGCTAAGAGAGGGGTTGGATCGGTCTGCTTCAGCCGGACGAATAGCGCCCCCAATAACAAATACAAATTAGCCATTCTGTCATTACGAGTTTGTTGAGTTGAATTTGGTAGACTCGTTTGGTAGACTCGCAGCCAATGTCAAATGTAGGAAACAAGTACAGTCACAGGTTAATTCCGTGGTGGACAGCGTGCTAACTGCCCCGGACCAAGCTTCATGTTCATACTTTTTCCGCTGGACGGAACTCGGATCGGCAGCAGTGATGCCTTGTGGACCACAATGTGGTCTCGCTGATTTCAGTGGCTGCGTCTACAGGGCCGGATCGGTTTGGTACGCATCAGTGTGTAAACAATCGGAGCCCGTGATCTGCGAAATGGCTCCAGGTTTTGGACACGCCCCGTCTCTCGTCTGGTGTGGGCGCGTCAACCACCGGCAAGTTTACCTGCGATGTGTCCGGGCCAGAGTGTCCCAAGCAATTGACTAGAAGTTTGTAAGCTCTCGTTTTTACGATTTTACTCGATCTGTAAACCAAATGAGGTTACGCTATGGTTAAGAAGCACACGAAAATCATTGACAACCATCTGACGGGCGCCGCGTTCGGTTCGCAGCTATGCGACGCTGAGCCCAGCCACGTACGCCATGGACTACGCGCCCAAAGCATACATAGTAGCAGCAGTGAAAAGCAAAAGCTACTTGTTCCGAGACTCCTTCTTCATTTTCAAATTTGATCAACACTTGCAACGAGCAGCTACCAACCAACACTAGAACCATGTCAACCGGACCGAGGACCATCCACGCATACGCTACATTCGCCAAGGGTGAGGAGGCAAAACCCTGGGAGTATCAGTCGCGTCCTCTAGGCCCTGAAGATGTGGAGATCAAGATCTCACACTGCGGCATCTGTGGCTCCGACCTGCACACGATGGACAGCGGCTGGAGCCAGACCATGTACCCGTGTGTGGTAGGCCACGAGATCGTGGGCGAAGTGACGCTGGCCGGCGAACAGGTCAAGGACATGAAGGTTGGAGACCGCGTGGGCGTCGGTGCGCAGGTCTGGGCCTGCCTCAACAAGTTCCCGGACGAGCCCTGCAAGGAATGCGCCAATGGCACGGACGCCTACTGCCGCCACCGCGTGGGCACGTACAACTCCAAGTACCGCAAGACGGACGACGCCATCACGTACGGAGGCTACGCGGACTACATCCGCGTGACGCATGAGTACGCGTTCAAGATCCCGGACAACATCCCGTCGGACGTGGCCGCACCGCTGCTGTGCGCCGGCACGACGGTCTTCACGCCGTTCAAGGAGGTGGGTATCAAGCCTGGTGACCGTGTCGGTATTGTGGGTATTGGTGGCCTGGGTCACTTGGGCATTCAGTTTGCGAAGGCCATGGGTGCCGCTGCCGTCGTGGCCTTCTCTCGTTCGGCCAACAAGGAGCAGGAGATCCGTCGTCTCGGCGCGGACGAGTTCGTCGTGTACACGGACGAGAAGCAGGCGGCGGACGCGGCCAACTCGGTGGACATCCTGCTGATCACGGCCGACGCCAACGACATGCCGTACACGCTGTTCCTGAGCTTCCTGGCGGTGCACGGTACGGTGATCATGGTGGGTCTCCCGAATGACGAGATCAAGTTCAAGCCGTACCCGCTGGTGGGCAAGGGTGCCAACTTCAAGGGCAGCGCTATCGGCAGTATTCAAGACATCAAGGACATGCTGGAGGTCGCATCCAAGAAGAACGTGCGTCCCGTGATCCAGAAGATGCCGATGAGCAAGGTGAACGAGGGCATTCAGATGGTGCGCAACGGCACAGTGCGCTACCGCGTTGTGCTCGAGAACTAAGTGTAGCCTGCAGCGATATAAAGCCGAACAAATGTGTTGACCAGATATTTTTCACACCAAGATAAAGCTAGGGACAAGGGGCAGTTCGGTTGTTGAAGGCAAATTGACCACCAAAGCAATGTGCAATATCCAGGATTTCGTGGCAGGGGAGCAACGTCTTCTTACGAGCCGTAATAGCCATTGGCACAGTAAATATGTCTTCGAGTTAGTCGAAAGACCGACTTTTCCTACGTGCAGACCCGCTTCAGTAATCTATAGCCTCCTGAAGAATTTCGATATAACACTCGATAGATCTTGCCACGTGATTCACGCGGAATCGGATCGCTTTGCTGCAAGCCCAGAAGCTCTTGCATATCGAAACGTGATCGGTCCGGAAGCGCTTTATTCTGCAATAAAAATGCTACATGTACATGAACAAAAAAGAGGTTTTTTTCCTACGTGGAAACGACGCACAAAATGCAGATTCGATTCTCAATCGTCGTTGTAACATACAAAAGGTGTCTATTAACGCTTAATTAGTAGATCCCTGAAATTTTCCGAGCCGGTTGTAACATGCATGTAGGTGTACCGTTATTGTAACAATAACGTAATCGTATGGTTTGTCAGGATTGTCTATTGGATGTGCTGGCAAAAAACTCATCCTAAAGTCACTTGTTCTTTTCCCATCGACACCACACTCGCTCGAAGTCCAAGAATCGCCCATGAAGACTCGGCTGGTTTTCCACCTCACGGTAGCCGTGAGCGTAATTTGTTCTGCCACGACAGCTAAGTCCACCAGCATAAGTAGCCTGCTTACCAGCTTTTTCAATAGTGACGACGCCACAGCCGCCAGCAACACCAGCTCGAACAGCACGGACGATCGCACGTGCGTGTACAAGTGGTCCTCTCTGAGCTGTCAACCCGAGGACAAGTGCTCAATTCAGTACCAATTCGGTGACGTGACCCCCTCTCAAGCCTGTCGTGTAAGTGACTCGGGTGACCACACCAAGGTGCCCCAGCAGTTCCATCTGGCCTTTGCTGGCGAAGAGGCTGGCACGGGAATGACCATCTCCTGGACGACATTTGCGCTGGAGGATTCCCCCGCTGTCTGGATCGGTACGAGCGAGGCAAAAATGGCTCGAGTAAAGCACGTCAAGATCAGGAAGAAGGCGTACTACAAAGACGACCAGTACTCATTGTACAACTACCACGCCGTCGTTAGCGGCCTTGAGCCGAACACGGAATACTTCTACAAAGTGGGCAGCGCCACTGAAAAAAAGTTCCAGAGCTCGGTGAGTTCATTCAAGACGGCACGAAAAAGTGGCGATGAGAGTCCGTTTGTTGTTGCTGTGTATGGAGACATGGGCACGGACGCCAACTCGGTGGCATCAAACAAGTATATTAACACTCTGGTCAACAAGGTGGACTTCATCTATCACCTGGGGGATATTTCATACGCGGACAACGACTTCCTGAATGCCAAGACGGTGTTTGGGTTCTTCTACGAGGAAGTCTGGAACAAATTTATGAACTCGATGACCAACGTTATGCGGCGTATGGCGTACATGGTGGTGGTCGGGAACCACGAGGCTGAATGCCACTCGCCTAATTGTTTACTCTCGGAGGCCAAGAAAGACCAGCTTGGGAACTACACTGCCTTTAACGCTCGGTTCCGGATGCCCTCGCCTGAAAGTGGAGGGGTCTTGAACATGTGGTACTCATTCGACTACGCGTCGGTGCACTTTACGACGCTCTCGTCCGAGACGGACTACCCCAACGCACCAAGTAACGCGTACTTCACCGAACGTACATACGGCAACTTTGGTAACCAGTTGGCGTGGCTCGAAGCGGACTTGAAGGCTGCTCATGCGAACCGCGCTGTTGTGCCTTGGATCGTTGTTGGCATGCATCGTCATATGTACACTCTGCGGTCGTGTGATGCTGACGATGTGCCTAATGATAAATATGAGGCGCTGAAGGTGCAGAAGGCGTTCGAGAAGTTGCTTATCAAGTACAAGGTGGATCTGGTGTATGCAGGTCACGTACATTGGTATGAACGCCACTATCCAGTGGCAGATAGCAAAGTGTTTCTGACGGGTGTGTCTAAAGACGGCAAGACATACACAAACCCACAGGCTCCTGTGCACGTCATTGCGGGGTCTGCTGGCTGCTCGGAAGGCCTGACCGTCTATAAAGAGCCGTCGTCTCCGAAGTGGCTGGCAGTCGTCGATAACGAACACTTCGGAATCACCACACTTTCCGTGACCCCGACGAATCTGACCATCACGATGATCGAGACTGCTACGGGGGTGACACTTGACGAGTTCTCTATCATTAAAGAATCTGCCACCTCAGAGCAGCTGTAGCAAGCCATGAAGAGAATATCACTACTACACTTCGCGACAGCCATTCACGTCAGCTTTGTCAATTTTTGATGGGCTGAGCTAATTCTAAAGAATTATTTTTTCCATTTTATTACTTTTTTTTAAAAAAAACTAATATTTAAGGAGTCTTTAAAAATGATATTTGAGAAAATTCAACTTCGGATAGGTAAAAGTTGCAAGTATCCCGGGAAATGGTGTACTACGTAGTATAAATAAAATGCCATATCCTGCAAAAAAGCAATTTCAATACAAAGACACTGGAGCGTATCCCGCACCTTCTGTCGACCCTCTCGTCATTAAAGGGGCTATATGATCTTAACCTGGAGAGATTTTGACAGATTCTGCTCAAATATGGATTCTGTCAGGGGGTATCGCCCCCCTGACAGAATTGACAGACTAGATTTTGATTGTGCTCCTAAGGTGCTTTTTTGATATTGATTGAGCTGTCCAAATCTAAGTACCGTAGCCAGAAGAATAAAAAAACGCTTTTCGAAAAAGTAGACATCACGGAAATGTTGAATAGTGGAGTGTATCCCGCAGCTTCTGTCAGCCCAGATCTCCGGGCTAAATCACCTCGTACAGACAGCGTCAAACCCGCAGGTTGTCACCGTCAAAAGACAAATCTAGACTAATTCAAAATTACCATCACTCCTGTTGAAGTTGAAGTGAGCCACAGTGTTACTGTAGAGTGACACAGTGTTACTGTAGAGTGATGGTCAACAATTCTAGTCACTTAATCTAGTCGCTAAATCTAGCCAGCATAATTACTTTATCAATTCGATTTGTTTCTTTTTCCAGCACCATGCTCGCACCACTAACACTGAAAATAATATCTAAGAGCCCTCTTAGTAAGATGTGGTGGTTGAAAATGACAACATTGTTTACGGAAGTTTCTAAGTTTAAAAACCTCTGTCAGGTTTCGTCTAGCGTCTTCCAAGTTCCTCCGGATGCTTCTTTGCATAGGCAGCCGTAAAAATCATGTACTTCTCATAATTTTTGTCGGAAATGGCGCCATTAAAAGCGGTCAGCTTATCCTTGATATAGGCCGGAGTCTTTCCCATCTCGACCCACTCTTCTGCCCTGGCAGTCCATTTGGCGATTTGTGCCTCAGTCATGACTCCCCTCTCTTCCTCGTTGTCGTCGAATTTGTCGGTCTTGTCATCCTCGTCGGTGTCGTAGTAGCGCAGAGACCTCTTGCCGTTGTTGGCTTCGAGAGCGCGGACTGGGACCACAGCGTCAGCCGAAGTCATCACCTGGCCTTCACCCGAGACGGTAGCAATAGCGTTGCAGCTGGAGAGAAGGGCGACTGTAGCGAGGAGAGGGAAGTGGGAGAAGCGCATTCTTAGTGTTGGGTTTGCTTGGGTGTTGGTGACTTGAGTGCTGCGTTAAACAATGTGGAGTGAGTCGGGCAGTTTGGAGTTTTGCTAAGCAATAAATCGTGACGTTGCGCATGTATACACCATGGCGCCAACTTGAAATGCATAACGTAAGATAATCACAGAATAATCACAATAATCACACGTTGTTTACCAGTGGTAATTTACAGTACCAATAATTCTGTAAATAGATTACTTTGAAGTATTATTCAACTCATATATTGTGTTACTGTCACACTCTAAAAACCATCCTCAGGTTGTAGATCACCCAAGTGCCCGCTATAATTCAATTTAGTTTATCGCAAAAACAAATGTTTGTCCAGGTTTTGCCATTTTCCCCGACTTGAAATGCAATTAGGGTCAAACTCTCCTCGATATTAAATTGACATGTTAAGTTTAAAATCCGATGTATCGCTTTACAAGGTCATTTGAAACATCACCCACTTCAAAAGGTGGGTGATATTTACAATGCTGTATTGTACATGTAAATCGCACTCAAATTTCACAGTGACCTTTTGAAAATAATATTGCGATATTTTGATGCTTCACCAAGGTTTGACTTCCTTAACTACACGTAATTACAGAATAATACATGTATTACGTTCGTGCTAAACAATCAAAATCCATTATTTCAGAAAAAAGCACAAGCACTCGACGATTATCTACTTGGGTTCGACCCACCTAAGGCCAAAGTTTTGCCTCCCCAACTGGATTCCTAGTACCAACGTGAGACTATTCTTAATTATCTTATCTTATGCATTTTGCCGCTGGTGGTCCAGTGGGTAAAGGCCCACGAAGTATGCTCTTGGCACAAGTTCGATCCCGCGGGATCAAAATCACATCCAGATGTTAGCTCTCTCAAATTCAGTCAAAATTCAAAATCCAATAACTCATCAAAATTCACCTTAGGGTAATTCAGTCCGTAGAGCAACAACCAGCATAACCAGTTAATCAACTCATTTCTTCTTCTTCTTATCTTATGCATTTCAAGGAGTAGATTTGATTTCATTAATGGGTTATCCAAGTAGATAATCGCACATACTGTAATCAACGAGTTCTTATGCTTTTTCTGAAAAAGGATATTATGCTTTTATTAAGACGGCGTGAGATTTTTGAGAGTGTTCAACCAGTTCCGAGCCGGTATATCAGTAGAACTCACAGAATTAATCCTACCCAGAATAAATAATTAGCAAAATTTTAAATTACCACTGGTAAACAACGTGTGATTATTGTGATTATTCTGTGATTATCTTACGTTATGCATTTCAAGTTGGCGCCTAATGGTGTATACATGCGCAACGTCACGATTTATTGCTTAGCAAAACTCCAAACTGCCCGACTCACTCCACATTGTTTAACGCAGCACTCAAGTCACCAACACCCAAGCAAACCCAACACTAAGAATGCGCTTCTCCCACTTCCCTCTCCTCGCTACAGTCGCCCTTCTCTCCAGCTGCAACGCTATTGCTACCGTCTCGGGTGAAGGCCAGGTGATGACTTCGGCTGACGCTGTGGTCCCAGTCCGCGCTCTCGAAGCCAACAACGGCAAGAGGTCTCTGCGCTACTACGACACCGACGAGGATGACAAGACCGACAAATTCGACGACAACGAGGAAGAGAGGGGAGTCATGACTGAGGCACAAATCGCCAAGTGGACTGCCAGGGCAGAAGAGTGGGTCGAGATGGGAAAGACTCCGGCCTATATCAAGGATAAGCTGACCGCTTTTAATGGCGCCATTTCCGACAAAAATTATGAGAAGTACATGATTTTTACGGCTGCCTATGCAAAGAAGCATCCGGAGGAACTTGGAAGACGCTAGACGAAACCTGACAGAGGTTTTTAAACTTAGAAACTTCCGTAAACAATGTTGTCATTTTCAACCACCACATCTTACTAAGAGGGCTCTTAGATATTATTTTCAGTGTTAGTGGTGCGAGCATGGTACTGGAAAAAGAAACAAATCGAATTGATAAAGTAATTATGCTGGCTAGATTTAGCGACTAGATTAAGTGACTAGAATTGTTGGCTCCAGTGTCACTGCATTCACTGGGTATGCCATACCTTGAATTGAAGCCATATTTTTTTAAAATTTCTTAAAATTCAATTTAATATTTGAGTTGACAGTGACTACCAGTCGCAGTGTCTTCATGACAGCATTTTCGGGCCGTGTCCTAATTGTGTGTTTTCTGTCATGCATGTATACGTACTTACTGCAGTACCTTCAGATAAATTAAACAGCTTTCGCTCGGAAGTGAAACACACTGAAAGTATATCTTGGAACGCAGTTTTTATTCTGCAATCATTGATTCAGCAATCGCAAACGTTAATGGTTCGCGTCTTACTGTAAGCTAAGGAAAGGCCTTAGCCTAACGTGACGTAAGGTCTGACTCCCTCGTGTCCCTCCAAGCTGTTGACTACATGGAGATCAACGCAGCAGTCCATAGCATTTTGCTGCTGATGTTCGCTATCCAAGCAGTCATTAGCCACGACCAAGTGGCTCCTTTCCTTAAGCCAGTACCCGTCACAATCTCCCAGAAAGCTGGAGTAAAATTCAAACCCCAGTTCCACATCTCCAATGTATGCCACACTTACCCTGCCGTGAACGAAGCTGGAGATACTGGTGCCGATCTCTCCAACACTGGGGCCCCCAGCGGTAAAAGCAAAGGATCAGGTCTTGGGTCGCAGATTTACGGACGTGCTGGTTGGCACAACGACGTATGGGTAATTATGGTACGTCTGGTATTTCCCCAAGGACATGGCGTCCTTCGATCTAGGCCACCACCACCACGGGAGCACGCCGTTATCTGGATTAACAACCCGGACGTCCCAAACCCAACGATTCTCGGTGTTTTATGTGTCCTCGCACGGTGATTTTTTCAAAAGGACTGCTATACCTGCAGACTTGATCAAGGGCACGAGCGTCTTGATCAATTACGAGAGTTCGTGGCCGATGGACCACGAGTTGAGGTTCACGACGAAAGGCGGGGAGTACCAGGCTTTGGTAACTCACCGATGCGGCTCAGAACTCTTTGAGTTCGACAGATTTCGGTAGTGCGATCATGCCGATGACTAGTTCCTGGTAAGCTAGACAAAGCGTGGCCGTTCTAAATGCACCTGCATGTACTTGGTAGCTCGATGTCTTACCAGCAATGCATTGAAAGAATTTGCAAGTCATTCAGCGCTACCGGGAGATTCAATTTCTTGTAGAGCTTTATATTCCAGTAGGCACAAGTAGATTCAAAAATGCACTAAATGGTCAGCCGCGAAAAAACGTGTTGACCAAATCCCGTGTTGCCCGCAGATTGGATTTTATCGGCGCAAATAGCATCACCGGGAAGTTCAACACTGCCATTTGAGCAACAGTACACGTTCACGGAACGTCGTTCAGTATTAATACAGGCAGCAGTGGATCATTCCTGAAAACTCAATTTGGTCGCATCAAATTGTGAGCAGAAACGAGGCTTGATTTGGTATAGTACCAGATGCATTGCCACTGAAAACTCAGTTTGTGCAGTATTAAACACCACACTTTCTCCCCGCACCCCCCCCCCCCTGCAATGAACGCTACAGCTATCGTGGTTCTTGCTGCTCTGCAACGGCGCTGCCAAGACCGCCGACGCAAACAGTCACTTCGGTCAAAGTTGAGCAGGCGTCAACGACAACTCCGTGACCGCCGAGTAGTGCGTACTGCTCTTCTACAGCCACGCATGTCCGGTTTCGCAAAGCTCTTCGGCTCGGGTGATGATGCGTCGCTCATTACGCTAACCGGCCTGGATCACAAGGCATTTCGGTATCTCAAAAGCCTCTTCGAAACAATATACACCGCGTATACGCCTTATGGACCCTCTGGATCACGGATTCGACGCGTTTGTGACCGCTCTCGTGGAAGGCCACGCCTACTGGACGCCACACAGTGCCTCGCGCTCATACTGGCGTGGTCTCGCACTCGAGGTGGGGAATTCACGCTTTGTATCATGTTCGGCATCACCGCAAGTGTATGCTCGCTGTTTATTCGTTTTGGAAGGCGAATTCTAGTTCGGGTTCTTGCAAAGAATCCTCTCGCCGCTGTAAAAATGCCTGGTGTTGAAGCAATTCACGCTTATCAGCGCGCAATCCATCATCGGCACCCCCGGCTAAACGATGTATTTGCCGTTGCTGACGGCTTAAAGCTGTATCTACAGCAAAGCGGAAATTGTGTGATTCAGAACATTTTCTACAATGGATGGAAGCATGATCATTACGTTGGGAACGTGCTTGTATTTGTTCCTGATGGGACAATCGTTGCATGTGCGCTAAACGCACCTGGATCAGTGCATGACTCTCAAATATCCGAATGGGGGGGCATTTATCAGAAGCTACAAAGTGTTTATGAACTCTATGGCGCGAGGTGTGTGGTTGACTCGGCGTTTGCCGCCGGGAATTCCGAGTTTTTAATTAAGTCCAGCCAAGATTACTTAGGCTCTGCGGCTAGTGCGGAAGGCATAGAAATGCTAAGACAAGCGACCTCTGCAAGGCAAGCCGCTGAGTGGGGGATGCGAGCTTTCCAGAGCTCATTTCCTCGTCTTAAGGATCGCATGGAATATGAAGAGCGTGGTGAACGACGGCTGATCCTCGACGCGTCTGTGCTGCTTTACAATTTTCGTGCTAGAGTAGTTGGCATTAACCAATTGCGATCTGTCTACATGCCAAGTCTAGAGCGAAACGCGTCATCTCTATTCCAGGATAGTTAAGGCGTACGGTTATGCGAATGGGTGGTCTTAGTCACGCCGACCAAAGCCATAGCAAGTAACTCGAATAAACGATTGCTTCTTTCTCGGTCCTCTGCCCGATCTTGTTCACGCTGTTGTCGGTCTTCTTCTCGCCAGCGCTGCTGCTGTTCACGGTCAGCCTCCCGTTGACGTTGCTCCTGGACCATCATAAGGCGTGCGAGTGATAGGAGATCGTCTCCATCATTCCCGGGGGATGCTCGTGGCAGAACAAGTGGACGTGCAGCAGGGACAGTGGGTGTAGCAGGAGCATCATCTTCTTCTCTAGCAGGCTCCTCCTCCTCAAATATATTAGCGCCATCTTCGGAAATGTCTTCACCTCTGGCGAGATCTGCTCGCTGGGTGATAGCGGCCGAGATGCGAATGGCCCGGGCTACATCGTCGGGTATGTGGGGGTTTCCCGTACCCATGTTCGTCCGGTACAGCTTCGCAAACTTGCGGCGAAGACTCTCTACAGTGCGGTCGAGCCCCGGGTGGTTCTCATTATGGCGCCGTGCCACCGTCTCCCACTCGTCTCGTCCGATGGGATTGATGTTCTCTAGCAGGTCGAGAAGACTGTCGACCTCTACCCTTGTGAAGCCGCTGCCTCTGGCCGCTCGCACAGTAGCGCGTCGACGGCGCGTCCGTCTGTCGGTCCTAGCTGGTACACTATTGCTGGCCGGGGCTACATCTTGAGCTGTAGCTGGTGCCGACGAAGCAGACATTGCAAAGTCAACGAAGCCTGTAGTTGATGTAACGGGCTGGGTGGAAGGTGTAGATGGAGATGGCGTCAGCTGCGCCAGTGGTATGTCTAGGCTGCCGCCATCACCAAGCGCATAGTTATCCGGGGATTCGTCCTGCGTAAGTGATAGGCTGCTGGTCACCATGAGTTCCTGTCCTTGTAGGTTCGGAGTCTCCGTGCTGGTACCGAGGTGATTAAAGTCAAAATGCGTGTATCTTCGGCTCAAGCTCGAGAATTATATGCGTGCGTGTCTTTGCAGCATAGTACGCCGTACCATTCTGTCGGGGGTGGGAGACACCCTGTACAGATTTCCCTCCTCCGGCCAAAATGGTACGAAAACGCAGCTGTCATCGGACCTTCTATGCTTGGTTTGATACGACCAAAATGGGATTTGAGTTTTCAGGAATGATCCAGTATCCAGTTATCACCGCTAGACGGACCAATTCATGTAGCTATCAAACACGTTTTTGTCCTGCAAAACGAAGTGAAAATCTACTGGCGAAGGAGATACACGAACGACGATTTGAGCAGCAATCATAACCTATCTCAGTATATTTTCGGTGGTCGTTACCAAATTATCAAGCGACTATCTATCATGTATTGAAATAAGTACAACATCTGAATACTTCATCCCACACTTCAGTTAAATCCCGGTAATCGATGGTGTAGATCAGGTGAAAGACTCCTAAAGCCTTAGGATAGTCGTCACGGGAGGTTCCGACCTCATCGTCCAACAGTCATTTTCAATTCTACCATCTCAACAACAAGCCACCACACCAGCGCTTCGATTTCCCGTTAAAATTATCCTAAAAGTCTCCACTGCAAGCCAACACAATGAAGAACGAGAACGAGTCTTCGTCGCTTGCAGCCAATCGCACAATGGTGGCGCACGTCCGGACTTTGCTCTGGAAGAACTACACACTCAAGCGTCGACACCTTCGTGCAACAATCTTCGAGATAGCTCTACCTTGCCTGTTCGTACTGCTACTTGGTGCTCTTAAGCATTTGGTTCACGACGTGGATGTGCCTGCAGGCTGGAGTGACACTTCCAACCCGGACAGCAGTACTGTCGGAACGTCATACAACTTGTACGACCCCAAAGGACTGTCACTCTCCTCTGTCCCGACGGAACTGCCCAAGTGGACTCAGTACGAGACGTCCGTCACGGGTCTACTATGGTACATGGCTCGCCAGTCTATTGCAGACGGAGTGAGACTCAAGGAACTGTCCACCAGTGACTATACAGCTTGTTCAGCTGGAGTGACGATGAACGGATACGTTGATATTAACACATCGTCCGAGTTTAAAGTCCCGTCGGAATGTGACGGTCGCGTAGTACCTTATAAACTCGCAGTGGTGCCGGACAACGCCTTCACTCGACAGTATTTCCTGCAGACGATGGATCTATGGTATCCTCGCGTGGATTTACTCAATACATCGACATCTCTACAGTTCCCGAGTCTGAGTGAAAGTGTAGCCTTCTTCGACACTGAAGACGCACTGGAGGAGTACATCAAGGGGAAGAGCTACGGCTCCAGCTTGGACAACCCGCGGATCTACGGAGGGATTGTGTTCGACAAGTTCCCAAGTGGAGACGACATCGGTTCCTTCTCATCCATTGAGTACACAGTCCGTTTGAATTCGACACAGAGCAGTAGTGGAGGTCTCGGCTTCATCCCTCCCACGAACGGCAACGCTGCAGCTCTGTATCCATCGCAGAAGTCCATTTCGACTGATTATTACACTCGATACACGTTGACAGGCTTCATGACGCTGCAGACACTCGTGACGCGCTTTGTGTCGTGTATGCCGGACTGGGATTCGACCACGCAGACTACAACGGGCCAATGCCAGAGGGAAAAAGCGACTGCGACGTCATCGGACGAACTGGACGAACGTCTCCTTCAGTCTTTAGAGAACGACGCCATCCTTCAAGCCGCTTTCAGCGAATACGCCACTGCTACGGGCTCTTCGAACATCACACTGGCTGATACGTTGGCGGTGCTGTCTTCTACTACCAAGGAAAGACTGCTGACACCGTTGCGTCAAGCCCCACAGCCGTACTTAGGCGCTTCTGTGGCTCCGTTTCCCATTGAAGCTTACACGAGTTCTCCGTTCTACGACAGCATCTCGGGCGTCTTCGCTATTATCTTCATCATGTCGTATCTGTACGTCACGTCTCGGATTCTGGTGGTTTTTATCCAAGAGAAGGAGCTGCGTCTGCGCGAGTACATGAAGATCTTGGGAGTGAAGGAGCGTGTGATCATCGCCACTTGGTACATCACGTACACTATTATTCTCTTCCTGGGTGCCGTATTGGAAGCTCTCATGGGTCTCGTTGGTCTCTTCTCGAGCAGTTCGGTGATCGTCATCTTTCTCTTCTTCTTCCTCTTCGGCCTTAGCGTGCTCTGCTACGCTTTCTTCATCAGTACACTCTTCAGCAACGCCCGTACGGGTTCTTTCGTGGGGATGATCGTCTTCTTCCTCATGTATTTCGTGGCTCAAGCGTTTACAGACGATTCGCCAGAAGAAGACATCACCCAAGCGTGTATTATGCCTCCGGTCGCGCTGTCCTTCGGTCTCTCCACGATTTCCGACTTCGAAACGACCGGGATCGGCGCCAACTTCGGCAATTTGAACACGCTCAACGTGAATTTCCGCCTCGCCACAGCGTTGCAGATGTTCCTGTTGGACTGTGTACTGTACACGCTCTTGGGGCTGTATTTCGAACGGGTGATCCCGAAGCAGTATGGCACGTCACTCAAGTGGTATTTCCCGTTCTCTCCGTCCTATTGGCGTGGACGAAAGAAATCGACGGTTCCTACCACCAGTGAAACCCCAACGGATTCCCTTTTGGACAATGTGACAGTCGATTTGAACCAGAACATTGAGCGGGTGAGTTCGGAGCTTCGAGAACAAGAGCGTCGAGGAGAAGCGTTAATTGTGCAGCGTCTACGGAAGACGTTCGAGGTCCCTGGCGGCACAAAAGTGGCTGTGAAAGGTCTGGATCTGGTCATGTACAAGGATCAGATCACGTGCCTATTGGGTCATAACGGAGCTGGTAAGTCCACGCTGATCTCGATGCTTACCGGTATGGCTGCACCTTCGAGTGGTGATGCGACGTACCGTGGTCTTTCGTTGAATCAAGACATGGAGGAGATCCGGGAATCGCTTGGAATTTGTTTCCAGCACGATGTTCTTTTCGAAGATCTGACAGTTGAAGAGCACCTTTTGATCTTCGGACGGGTGAAAGGCTACCGGAATGAAGAGCTTCAGGCTCTAGTGGACTCGCAGATCCGTCAGGTCGGACTCACTGAGAAGCGCCACGTTTTGTCCAAGGAATTGTCCGGAGGAATGAAGCGGAAGTTATCTGTAGCCATTTGCCTGCTTGGAGACAGCTCCCTGGTGTTCCTGGATGAACCGACGTCCGGAATGGACCCTTACAGTCGTCGAAGCACGTGGGAAATCCTCCAGAACAACCGCAACGATCGAGTGATGGTACTTACTACGCACTTTATGGACGAGGCTGATATCCTTGGAGACCGGATCGCTATTATGGCGGAAGGAGAACTGCGTTGCTGCGGATCGTCACTCTTCTTGAAGAACCAGTACGGAGCTGGATACAACTTAACACTGGTGAAGGACGACGCTAAGTGCGATGATCAGGCCGTGACGAAGCTCATCCGGTCGTACGTTCCTTCTGCCGAGCTGCTGAGCAACGTCGGCAGTGAAATCGCCTTCCAATTGCCACAGAAAAGCTCGCCCATGTTCGCTCCAATGTTTACGGATATGGACAAGAAGATGGCGAAGCTTGGTCTGTTGTCGTATGGGATTTCCGCTACTACATTGGAAGAAGTTTTCATTAAAGTGGCGGAAGCGGACGACGTTAACCATCAGCACACACTGGGCCACCGAGAGCGTCCGGACTCTAAGGAACTGGATACTGCAGTGGTGTTGCAGACGACTGGACTGTTCTTCTCGCACTTAAGAGCGCTTCTTCTCAAACGTTTTCACCACGCCAAGAGGGAGAAGAAGATGATCATTTACACGACGTTCTACCCGATTATGCTGCTCCTAGCGGGGTTGATCATCCTCAAGAGCAGCAACACAACGTCCGATGACCCGAACCTGGTACTGAACACGAGCGCCTACAGCTCCGACAACTCGTCGTCCACTCCTTTCGTCTGTCAAGCCGAGGATACCTGGTGCAGCACTGTACTGGATTCCTATTTTACCGGTGGGAAGGCCGAGAAGCTCTCCATTTCATCTCCAGCTTACGATGTGAACTCCCCCACCGTCTTCGACGTACAGTATTCTGACCCAGAGATCAACGTCACGGACGCCACTGGATTTGGGCTTCGACTGGGTCAAAATCTGTACAACAGAGGCTTCGGAGACAACAATACCGACATGGTGGACGACCAGTACGGCGCCTTCTTGGTCTATGGGGACAGCAATCAGCAGATCTTGGGCTACAACCTGTTCGTGAATACAACCGCGACCCACGCGTCTGTGATCTTCAAGGCGCTGATGGATCAAGCGGTTTACCGGTTTTTCGCAGCGAATGCTAGCGATTCGGCGTCCAACGTGGATCTCAAGGTGAACAACCACCCGTTGCCTCTAACGGCTGCTGCGAAGGCTCTGTTCGGCTCGTTCCTGGCCTTCAGTGCCTGCATCTTCGTGTGTATCTCGTTCTCGTATTTCCCGTTACCTGTAGTGGTTTACCTGGTGAGAGAGAAGGAGGCGAACCACAACTCCAAGCATCAGCAATTGGTCTCTGGCGTGTCCCTTTCTGCTTTCTGGATGGCCAATTACCTCTGGGATCTCATGATGTACGTCGTCCCCTGCGTCGCGGGCATCGTCTTGATTAAACTCTTCGACATCTCGGCTCTTACCGGTAATTCCGACTGCACAAGCTGTACGTCCGAGACGTTCCCAGCTGTGATGCTGCTGTTCGTGCTCTTCGGGTTCGCGATCTGTCCGTTCACTTACTGCCTCTCGTTCCTCTTTAAGGAACACGCAGCGTCGCAGACGTTCACGATGAAGATCAACTTCCTGTTGGGTGTTGTGCTCATGATCGTGTCGTACATTCTGGACGTGATCGAGTCGACGAAATCGGTCAATACCGTGCTGAAGTTCATCTGGAGACTGTCTCCTCTGTTTGATTTGGGAAATGGCTTGCTGTCTTTGGTACTGAACGAGCTGGATTCCTTACTAGACGGTACGACGGAGAAGAAAAGTCCGTTCTCCACGGACCTCATGGGCGCTGAGATGATCTACTTGGTGGTCGTAACGCTCCTCTTCTCCGGTATTGTGCTTGCAATCGACTACGATGTCAAAATCCCTGGTT
Source organism: Phytophthora capsici (assembly GCA_030324255.1). Taxonomy (NCBI): domain Eukaryota; phylum Oomycota; class Peronosporomycetes; order Peronosporales; family Peronosporaceae; genus Phytophthora; species Phytophthora capsici. The sequence continues at coordinate 1,742,902 of CM059354.1, forward strand.
TCCGTCGGAAAAATACCGGTAATGAAGCTGTCGAGGGTGGAGACTACACTATTGATGTGGACGTTGCCAATGAAGCGAACCGGGTGGCCAGTGGAGCAGCAAACAGTGACGCAGTGAAGGTTTCTGGGCTACGGAAGGTCTACAAGGGTGGGAAAGTGGCGGTCCGTGACTTGTCGTTCGGCTTGAAGCGTGGCGAATGCTTTGGCTTCCTCGGCATCAATGGGGCTGGCAAGACAACGACCATGAAGATGCTCACGGGTGACGTGCCGCCTACTTGTGGTTCTGCCACCTTAGGCGGCTTTGACATCTTGACCCAACAGATCGAGGTACGACGTCAAATCGGGTACTGTCCGCAGTTTGACGCCCTTTTCGAGAGCATGACGGTACGGGAGCATCTGGAGCTCTTCGCTGCCATTAAAGGAGTGGCTCGAGTTGATATGGAGCGTGTCGTGACGGAGAAGATCCACCAGATGAACCTCGCGGACTTTGAGCACAAATTGGCCGGTAGTCTCAGCGGTGGTAACAAGCGGAAACTGTCGGTTGCCATTGCGTTGATCGGTAGTCCGCCCATTATCTTCCTGGATGAACCATCTACCGGTATGGACCCAGTTTCTCGCCGCTTCATGTGGGACGTCATCGCAGATATCTCCACTCGAGGCAAGGAATCGACGATCGTATTGACTACACACAGTATGGAAGAGTGCGAAGCCTTGTGCTCTAAAGTGGGGATCATGGTGGGTGGACGTCTTCGCTGTTACGGCAGTGTCCAACATTTGAAGTCCCGGTTCGGCGACGGTCTTGTGTTCGACACCAAGTTCGACTCTGTAACTGGAGACGAATTGGATCAATTGGTAAAGCGCGTGGTTGGCGACGGTGAAGCGATCATTACGCCAGCGGATCTGGAGGACAAGTGCCGCGCTTTTGGCAACATTAAATTGGCGCAACGTGTGAAGGCGTCGCATCCGACCGGGTACAGTCTGGCTGCGGCGATTGAACGCGACGGGTTTGTGAGAGCGGAAGCCTTTTGTTCGTGGTGTGTGGAGGAAACGAGGTTCGAAGCGCTAAACGACTACCTTGGTCAAGCGTTCGGAGCGGACGGAGTGGTTGTACTGGAGCGACAGAACGACTTTTGCCGGTTTAAAGTGCGCGGGGACGTCAAGCTGGCCAGGATGTTCGCGCTCATTGAGGACATCAAGACGGACATGCACATTCGAGAGTACAGTGTTTCACAGACGACACTGGAGCAGATTTTCAACTCATTCGCGAGTCAACAGGAGGAAGAGCAAGGAGTGACTCGAGGAGTCTTCTAAGCAGCATAGACACTGAGAAAAAAACCAATTAATTTTCACATGCTATATATTGTGAGGTTTGATATAGTTACGCTCCAGATTGGCACTAGAAACAACTGGTTTCTTCATAAAGCCTACCTCCAGAAGATGATTGACCTCCTTGATCTTTACTCTGATTTCTTCTGGCATTTGCTCATTGTCGCTGACTCGAGCTTGCACGTGAGGCCACCACTGCAGGTGACCGCCCACGGGCCGTCCGTTCCCTTACCGCCGCACTGCTCACCGAGTCCAGGGCTCTTCTTCATACAGTAGCCAGTGTGCTTGTCCGAGTTCTGGCAGAATGACTGCGCGTCACACTTGACGGCCTTGTTTTCCCACATGCACCGCTCGCCTGGCTTCGCCAGCTCCGTCTCGATGTGGATGCGAAGGTGTGCAGAGGCGTCGACGGCGTGGATCGTCATGGTAAGGAGCGCAGCGAGGAAGAGTGAGAGCTTCATAGTGTTGGTCGATCCTGCTGGGCTTGAGAGAGATTCGCGAATGAGGATCCACCGGCGGCAAGGCAAGCTTTCACCAGCGGCCAGTGTCAGTGACCGCCGGTCACCAATGACTCTTTGGCCAAGATCGCGCGGTGTATCTTCGTGTTTGGAGGGTCGCAGAGCATAATGGATGGTGCTGGAGTGAAGACTTTTAGTAGAGGGATCCTCTTGGTGATTCTTCACGGGAACCCCTAAAGATCGCAAAGATATCTACAAGTTGAAGTTGCATGTCCATTAATGTAATTTCAGACGTATATTTACAAATATAGCCGCAACTGATACGCAGGCGCTGACAGTAAATATGAATGTTAATTTATAGCCAAATCTGCCAAAAATGTCGGGCAGGCGGTGGCCGCGTACGAAGTGAAGTTGCAGGCGTAGAAGCCTGCAACTTCACTTGACACCAAGGAATAATTTTCCCTGTACTGGAGGGACCCACACATTGAATCTCCTTTTCAGCAATGCAGTGGAGACACCATTCGTCGGCGCAGCAAATATATATATTGCTTTTCCTCCTCAATCAATTCTAGACAATTGCATGAACGTGTTACTGTAGTAAAATGCACAAAAATGCATGAAACAACTCTACATGTGTAGGCCAAAGGTGTAGTTGTGGCTGCACATTCATAACCTGTGCTAGGGAATTTGGTCGATTAACTGCTACCTTGGTAGTTGTAAGCTTATGTTGCATGTTTCACCGCCTTCTGCAAGAACCTGAGGGTCGGCAGCACCATAAAGGGATGGATTTTAGACGTTCGTCCTCCTAGTCAGCCTGACTAAGTCAGGATGTAACTCAATACTCCTCAACATCCAAAAAAAAGTTTCACCGTCTTCTTCCAAAATACTGTGTGGGTCACCTTATCTTCTTTAAGCACAACACAAATGTAGCCATACCACGAAACGACGTGGAGCAAAAGCAACAAAACGTCAACAATGATCCCTCCGCACAGTTCTCTCGTAAAGTACAACAACCCCATCCTTGTGAGTTCCAGTAAGGATAAGGCACTTCTAAAGGGCAAGAAACCCACCGGCACGGCCAAATTCGGGAACCAGGCTGCAAATGGAGACTCGAACGGGTCCGGAACTCCACCTGTTTCCAAGCCGACGGTTTTCACGGGCAGCAACACACAGAGCGGCAATCCGACGGAGGATATCCTGAACTCGATCTTGCCCCCGAAGGAGTGGACGGAAGATGGACAACTCTGGGTGCAATACGTCTCCAGTACTCCAGCTACCAGATTGGACGTCGTGAACCTGCAGGAGCAATTGGACCTGAAACTCCAGCAGCGACAGGCGAGAGAGACGGGTATCTGCCCCGTACGGGAGGAGCTGTACGCACAGTGCTTTGGTACGTCGAGGTGCTGTTGGCTGGTATTGGGTCAGGATCTCTTACAGGGCTTTGCACAGATGAATTGATCCGGCAGATCACGATCAACTGCTCCGAGCGAGGGCTTCTGCTGCTTCGTGTACGGGATGAGGCTCGGATGACGATCGCAGCCTACCAGACGCTGTACGAGTCGAGCATTTCGTTTGGAATGCGTAAAGCTCTCATGGCTGAGCAGAAGAAAATGGAGGCGGAGCAGCAAATCCGCACACTTGAAGGCGAACTGCGGGACCTCACGGCGCAGACAGAAGAGCTCAGTACGAGGTGTGAAGCTGTAGCTCGACGGGAGGAAGACAAGAAGGCGCAGGACGAGAAGAAACACCAGGAAGAGGTTGAGTTACTGCGCAAGAACAATGACCAGCTCAAGGCGAGTCTCGAGAGCATGCTGGCAGCTCCAAAGTAGAGAGTTCTCTAAGTGCGAATCAATGATGATAGCATCCCGAGTTGGGGTCTCCACGCTTCCGCTTCTCCAAACTCCCTCATGATATCTCCGTACTCTTCGAGGCTGATTCCCCGGCTATTTCTCTGCATGGTGTCGATGATTCTAGTCGCCAGTTCATGTCGTTGCAGGTTCATCGCAATATTCAAAGCCGTAGAGAAATGCCAGTCACGTAGACGTGATTCCTCTTGTAGGACAGTCTCAAAGACTTTCAGTGCTTGATCGTAATCCTCCTGCCTGCAGAATGCCCCGAACGCTGCCAGACGGGCAAAGGGTTTCGGAGATATACCTTGCATCTCGAAGTAGCGCAGCATTTCCTCGCATTCATCGTTGTAGTTGTACTTAGCCACACTCGCAAGGAGATTTGTCGCGACCTTAACCGTCAAACCAGAGCCATCAGCCTTCTGGACGTCATCAAACACTTCCAGAGCGAGCGATAAGTCCGCAGGCAAGAGCTCACTTAAACCTTCACTTCGATGGCGTGGGCTTCCTCGTTGTGGCAGTAGCAAAATGGAGGGGAGACTTTCATCAACAGCCAAACCACGCATCCACAACTGCTTGCGAAAGTGCCAGTACGTTGTACGATCGGGAAGCTCAAGGGCAAGCTCAAGTGCTGTACTCCAGTCGGACAGAGGTATCTTCCAGTTATTCATCATCATCTCTTCACATACTTGGAGGGCTTCATCAGCATCTCCACGCACCTTCACGTAGTATTCAATGAGGTCACGATAGCAAGGAACGCTCTTGTTCTGTAGGAGCCGTGAGTGAGTTCTTAACAACTGCCTCGCCTTGTCAGTCGAGCCGCTTCGAGTATGCGCCAGCACTACACTTCTGCAAGTAAATGGGCTCCACTTTACGCAATGCCTCGTCATGTCGTCTGCAAGCGCAAGTAATTCGTCCCACCGAGCAGACTGCAGGAATGCCTCCAGTGCTGCATTGCACGCGTACCCCGTCCATTTGGACGGGTGGTCGTCGAATAGCGCGAGCCCACGGGTCATGAGTTCTTCGTCGCCACTTTTCACGTGTGCCATTAGCACAGAACCCAAAGTGGAGCCACTGAGTTCTTTCCACACACATTGTGGCACGTCCCCGAACACAGCCATGACATCTCTCCACTTACCATCCCTTCCGCAGGCAGCTAGAACTCTTCCGTAGACCTCAGTCGAGATGTCCATGTCTTTACTCAGCATCAGTTCAAATGCATCCAGAGCCAAGTCAGAATTCGAGGTTTGGTCGGCAAAACTCACGAGCGCGCGGAGAGCAAACTCAGAGATAGGAACACTCTTCTTACATGCATCGTTCAACATGCCATGTACATCCTCTCCTCTTGGTGTGAAGTCCCCAATTTCAGCTTCTCCCACCTCCAACAAGCGCTGGAAAATGAGACTAAGTGTTTCTTGTCGGTTCAACTGTGTAGCAGCGTTGACTGCGAACGCATACACCCACGGCCTCAGATCGCAATTCTTGGCATTCTTGTATAAAGCCTCAAACGCCCGTAGTACCTGGTCAAGCTCCGTGGCTTTAGGCTGTGCGGCGCCTATGATAACTTTACCCAGCATTCGGTAAGCAGCTAATACGGCGCCAGTCTTCGGCTGCACACCTCGTTTCTCAAAGCAACCTAGCATCTCCACACAATCATCAACGTATTCGTGCTTCGCCATGGTGGTCAAAAGCGTGGACGCGGTATTTCTCGTTAGTGCACCGCCGTCTTTAATGCGGTTGAAGCGTTCTCGTGCCTGGGAGACTTCTAAGGGTAGGATCTGTCTTCCTGTAGATGAATCTTCACTTGCCGCCACATCTTCAATTTGATTCTGCAAGGAGGCCTTCCGTTCTGATTGCCCGGCCAAAAGCAACCGCGGAGAAAGCATAGTTTCAAGTGATTTATCACGGAGCTGCAACTGCTTCCGGAACAGCCAATACATCGTCTGGTCCGGAAGTTCGAGTCCAACCTGCAGTACTTGGTGCCAATCTGACAATTCCAGTTGTATGTCGCTCTGCAGCATCTTCATATACAGTTGACAGACTTCCTGAGGATCCCCACACGCTGCTGCGATCAACTCTCGATAACAATCTACACCAAAGTCCTCCATATTCTTTCCTTCAGCTACTAGCATCTGCTTCGCCTTGTCAAGTGAACCATCCTCAATGTATGCTCGCGTAACCAGCTTGTACGTGGTCGCATCCCACTTGACTTTCACTTCCTTCATCTTCTCTGCAAGAGCAAAAAATTCTTCAAACCGCGTTGACTTCAGCAAAGCCTCCAGAGCCGCATTGCACATCAAAGTGCTCCAGCTTCGCTTATCGTACGCTGTAAAAATCTCCAAGGCTCGTTGCAAGAGATTTTGCTTCACGTACGCTTGAACCACTAGACCGCGAGTATTGCGGTACAATTGGGCGCGCATGTTCTCCGGCATCTCTTCATAAACCTTCACCAGTGCTCCCCAATTCTCAGCCTTCCCACAAGCTTCTAACACCGACGGGTAGACAGTGGCCGCCACCTCTTCATCTCTGGTCTTCACCAGCTCGAGCACTTCCAGCGCCAACTCCACGTCCCCTTCCCGGTCTGCGTAGATGGAGATGGAATTTATCGCGAACTCATCCAGCGTTTCTCCACTCTTCACCAGCTCCATCAACCCTTCTCCACTCTGCAGAATGACATTCTTGGCCAATAATTGACAGATTCTCGTGACGCTGTCCGGTCGATCCAGTTTCTTGGCCGCAACGAGCGCTCGTCCGGCCATCCACGGCTTCAAGACGACGCCTTTGCTCGTCATGAAGCCCTTAAATAGCTCCAAGGACTGCAAGAACGCGCCTTCATTGCTCAGCGTTCGGAATGCCGCCACACGCGATGAGACGTCCGGCGTCACGTGCTGTTCCTGGCAATACTGTAACAGATCAACGCAGTCGCCCACCCGCTTCTGCTTGGCGTAGGACAGAAGTAAAGTGGACGCTTCGTCATCCGTTAGGTCCACGTCTTGAAGGTCCTGCGCCACGAGTCTAGCGACGTATGAGGCGTCAGAGAGGGACGTTTTAAGACGTGTTAATAATGACTCCTTGGCGTCATTTTGCTGCGAAAACCAGCGCACAGAAGCTGGGAAGTGTACGGAAGGTCTATATGGAGATGATAGCGCCGTGCAGCGCGACTGGCATGGCAGGGAACGCAGTATCGAGCGCTGCAGGAGCCCTCGGACCGACAGCATGAGAGTGAATGTCACTCGGTTGCCAATCAGATTTAGAATTGTAGATTCCAGAATTTAGATTTGAAACGATTCAATTTTAGAAAAATGTAGATTTAGAAGATTGTAGGTTTCTGCTTAAAGAATCTTGGTGTCCTCGGACGCCGGCAGGATGACCGTCTGCATGGAGTTCGGTGGAAGCGTAAGCGTGAACGTGTTCTCGTCTGTCTGTTTCACGCTGATCGTGACTTCATCGCTGTCGCGGTTCAAGAACTGCATCACAATCTGGTTGTTGGGAGTCACAAAAGCGCAACGATGGAAATCGCTCAGCGTCTCCGTTTTAGGGAATTCGATTCGCTTGGATCCGGCAGGGATGAACTTGGAGAAGTGTCCCATGATGTAGAACATGGGGTTCTTGTAGAACTCCTCTCCATTGAGTTCGTCGACCAAAATTGGAGCATCCACAATGTTCTTAGCCCAGTTCGGACCTCCCTCCGTATCCAAGTACAAGTTCCAGTCGACCCAACCCGCAGCCATATTGTTCATATCCTCAATGATGTCTCGAGCGTAGTTCTGCGCGCGTTTCCAGGACTTACTGAGGTTGCCCAGCGCCGGTCCCTTGCCGGTTCCAATCAGTTTAGGCAGATATCCAGAACACGCTTCCGTTCCGAGCAAGAACATGTCCGGGTACGCCTCATTGAACTTCTCTAGCTGTTTAAAGTCACCAGCACCAGGCAAGATGAAGTCGATGTTCTTGTACCAGTGGAAGGCGAGGCCGCTCAAATACTTTTTGGACTCAGGGTCCTCGAACATCTCCAGTCGACCCATGATGTCGGGCTTCTGCTCGTCATGCGCCATGATTTTGAGCCCTGGGTGGTTCTTCTCCATCATTGGGCCAAGGTTCAGCTTGATGAAGTCCCTCTCCTCCTCACCGGTGATTCGTAGAGATTCCCAGGTTGAAACGATCGAAGAGAAAGGAGGTTTCTTGGGCTCGTTCTGTACTGTCATCGCCCAGAAATCGATACCTTCTTCCTTGTACGCGTCGAAGAACTTGGAGTAATACAGCGCCAACGCACTCCAATACTTGTCACCAGGTTTTCCCTTCATGACGCAGTTAATGACTGAATCACCCTGTGTCATCCAGAGCGGAGGCGCCCATGAAGACGCAAACAACTTCATATCGGTTGAAATCTTAAGAGAACGTTGGATCATTTCGATCTTGTTGGAGACTGGGGCCTTATCGCAGGCAATGGTGAAGTTGGTCATCTTAAAATCATCCACTTTGTCGTTGTACGTGTACGAGTGCGTGGAGAAGTCCGTGGAGCCAATGGGCACACGTCCGATGTTGTATTCCAATCCAGTTTTCCCGAAGTACTGGTCCAGAGCCACGTCCTGCAGCTTGGTCGAAAGTTTGTACAGGTTGATAGCAGCAGAGTCCGTGAAGCCTCCGCCGAAGCCAAGCATGGTCTGGTACTGCGTGGACACGTCGATCGAGTACGTCGGGTCGTCCGCTGGGGACTCGTCGACGTTCGCCACCGTGTACACTAACCGTTTACCGTCTTTGGACGAGGTGTAGACGCCCACTTGACCCGCCTTGAGCTTCGTGTAGCCGTTGCTGATTGAGTCGCATTCCTTCTCGTTACAGACGCATACACCTTCCAGGTCGCGCTGAAATCGCGAAGAGTAGCTGGAACACGCGGCCGAGCTCTTAGCGCACGAGGCGAGCACAAGGCTGGCGATAAACGCCACGGGGGTCAACACCTTCATGGTAGCGCAAATCTGGGACTGATTGTCGATTACCTCTGCTCGAAAGTCAATACGGAAGCAGCATCATTCTCTGGCCTTCAGTGCAGGCCTTTCACTAAAGCTCAGTATCGGAAGTTTGCTACAACTATTAATCTTATGCTGATGTACGGTGCGGGGATAAAACTCTGGATGGGACCTTCCCATGTGGTGCGTTGGAAACGAGTTTGAGAGTGCAATTACTTAATACCGGTATATAACCGGTTATTGCTAGTAGGATACATGACACATTGGGCTCTGGGCTTGATGGGGGAGGGTTAGCCGATGGCTTCACCGGCCGTCGCCGCCACCCGCAGGGTGGCCCGCGGCCCGCCCGCCCGTTTTCCTATTTTTTGTTTTTTGTTTTATAAATGCATTTGGCTATTTTCCTCATGAAGAACAACCCTGCCGCAGAAGCTGTGAACGAAGCGATAGCTTTAAGAAGATTTCCACCTTCTTTAGAGCTGCCCGAGAGCCAAAAAGGTAGCTTACTATCGACGTGGTTATCCTACCCTAGTTATGTGTGGGCACCAGAGTGTTTAACAGAGTCAAGGAAGGCTTCTTGCATCATGAAAGATTGTTCTTGTACACCCACCGTGAAAGAGTACACGTGTCGAGTCGTGGATGACGTGGAGCACAAGACTATCCTGTATTATGCTCGTTATGCCTGTGCGGGTGTGTCTAAGGGCACTACTTTCTCTACAATAGATGACAAGTACATTTCTTCCAGCAAGATCACGCTTCTGGCTTTTCGCTATCTACTGACTTATAAAGGTGGAATTTCAAGAGAGCTGTTCGATCTTCTGTATGATAGCATGTTAACAACCAAAGGAATTTCTGGAGCTGTTAAAAACATTACCCGAAGACATCACAAGAGATACTACGAGATTGTATCTAAGGCTGCAGTTGCTGTAGAGTATCGCAAACGTGAAGACTCGTGTTTTTCACCCCCTCTTTTGGCTACTATCGAGCAGTACATGAGCAACAATGCATGCGTGGACGAAGAATCGCTCCGAAACCTCTTGCTCGAGCAAACCGAAATTTACTCCAGATTACTGACTGCACAGATTGCCCAGTCAAAATGCGCCCGTCTCATCAGAATGGACCATTCTCAAAAGTTTTGTGGCAAGCTGAAAGTGTGGGGTTCAGAAGGCAGAAAGAGCAACTGAGTAGTGTGCGTATGTTGCTACTAGTTCAAAATGAAGTTGGTCAAATTGTCGGCAAAGGTCTAACGTCTTCTGAAAATCACGAAGAGTCTGCCGCAATTTTACGTTCAGTGGTACCCAAACTCGATATTCATGCTGATCCTCCTCCTGTATGCGTGTGCGACGATGCCAACAAAACTCGTAGTCTGATTACATCAGTTTTTGGAGACAGTGTAAAAACAAAACAAGATCCCTTTCACGTAATTCAGAGATTTACAGGGAAAATTGTCGACAAACCACAGCGGAAGTCACTAGCCAAGGATTTATCAAGCGCCTTGTATGGCGTGAGTGGTAATATTCGTACCCCTGAAGAAGTGGCTACTCGCTTTAATACTGTACTACAAGGGGTTGATGTCTCGAGTGCGCGTGTCAACGCTTCCACGTGGCAGAATTGTATTTCTGTGAACTTGGAGCAAATTCGCAACGGCGACTTGTACGTAGAGGACAATGAGTACATGGATAATGGTAAACGGGTTCGTGTTGTCTCCACCAGCCAACTTGAAGGACTACATTCAAAGCTTCGCAAATTACTGGACCGGATTGTATCTATAGAGGTTGGCATGCGTATTCTCGATATCTTTCTCCTTAAGGTCCGTTTGTCATGTTAGAACTGTGTAATTACCGCTAAACTAACCTTGCTTTGCTTTAGCACAACCTCAAAACGGGAGCTATGTATCGTCGTAATCCGGAATTCACTGCCTACGATGTTATGACGTTGTGTCGAACTTCTGTTTTAATTCACGGACTACTTCCGGAATCTCCGCAGCTCGAGTTCATTCGCAAGCTTCTTGTGGCACCAGTCCAACCTACCTCAATGCTACAGCGTATTCGACCGGGCGGATCCTCTGCAACGCTTAATCGCCCTTGGGAGCAGCTCCACGGGCTGCTTTCGGTGTCCACGACGGCGACAGAAGCGTCCATGTTGAGAAAGAGGGCACCAGCGGCCGATATCAGACAGTTACTGCTGTCAGTCCACGTAAATCGCAAGCATATCACACAGCAACGGTTTGTGGAACAACTTCGATTGGAACCGGATTACGACACTGCGTCAGAGTTTACATCGAACGAGTTCTCTCTTTTGGAGCAAATTCGTGGAGAGCAGCTCGCACTGGATGAGCGAAAATACTGGTGGAAGTATTGCCTCGCTGCCACTACCGTGTTGTATAATGCATCAGTGCAGCAACTCGATAATCCAAATTTGAAGCTGCGCTTGCACAGCTTTCGTTCGATTGAAAAGTATCTCTCAGCAATAGATGAAAAGATGAAGAGCCGACAAAACCCACCAGCAACGACCAGTATCTTGCAGGTAGATGAACAAAAGCAAATTGATGACCAAACCAACTCTGAAGATGACGAGTGGCTCCAGAAAAAACTTTTCAACTTGCTACGAGAAAAAGGCACGGTAAAGAAAAGAACTCAAGTGTTCACGATTTAGCGGCTTGTATGTGCACGAAAATATCGAGAAAATCGAAGTCGTATCTCAAGCGTCGGTGGTCAGCACTTCGTACTGCCGACAATCGACTCGAGCGCTTAAAAATTGTAGTTCGTGTTCCATCTCAAGCCCGACATCTGAACCATGACTTACTAAACCTGGACTCTCCACCATCTAGTTCTCAAGTAAATCCAGAAGTTCCACCGTTATCACTCGCGGCTTCATCTGTATGTATCGACCCAGTTGCTAGGACGGAAATTGTCGCCTCCACTTGTGAACATCTTACTCGCACAAGTGAGGAAGCCACAGGTACAAATGCCACAATCCCAACTACAGCATATTCCAGCTCAAGTGTATTACCGACGCTAGAGTTTGTGTCTCCACCCGAACTTGAAATTATAGATGATGAAACACGGGAATTTTTACGCCACCTTGCCGATACCTTACCGCGAAGCAAAGGCAAATGGGCGGTTATATTGCAGGAGTACACCAAACGAAATCCAGATACGAAACTCAGCGCTGATAATCTCCGGTGTCGTTTGAAGGAAAAGCGGAAGCCTCACGCACGATCCCTGTCACCAGCCGAGCAGGGAGAAGCAGTCATGAGCCAAGTCCCCATAGATGCTGGCGACGTCGTGAGTGGGAGTGCAGCTACCGTCATTCAGCCAGGTGCCCACCAAGACACAGCATCCCAGAAGAAGAAGCGACGTGCAGCATGCCAAAGCTGCCGTAACGCGAAACGAAAGTGTGGAGCTGACGGCAACAACGTAGACTGCGAGTACAGACAGCAAACTGGTCGTGCGATCACCTCGTTCTTCTCTAGTGTTGGGTGACAGCTAACACGATAACGACATACACGTACATTTAGGAAACTACTACGTGTACATTAGAACAGACCAGGTGAAGCGCAGCACCTTACCTTCTCTTCTCAAACTCGCCAAAGGCTCTCCGACGGTGCGCCTTGGTCCTTGCTTGGTTTTTTACTTTGTTTACTAAGGAATCTGACTCAGAAACCTGATTCTCTGCTCCTATTGGTCATCTATTCTCGGGGACTCAAGACATTTTTTCAAGACAAAACACGGTGCTCAACGGTGCTCAACGGTGCTAAACGGTGATTGACGGTCGCACGACAATCCCGAGAATTCCGGTCAAGCCTAGCCGATGATCGGCTAAAATCGGCCCGATCGGCTTGCTGATGTCAGCACAGTTGCGGTTCGCATGCAAGTCGATGACTTTGTCTCTTTGGGACTGAGCGTCAGCGCAAAGTCCGCGACACGATGACTGACAGCCAGGATCTCCCACCCTGGGACGAACCGAACCAGAACCACCGTTCAACCCTTTTTTTTTAACCCGAACCGAGGGGGGAACCCGGTTCCTGCGAAACGGCTCCGAACCGAACCCAGGAGAGAACGGGGCTCGTTCGGTAAATCCGCGTATCTCATTGGTTACTACTATCAGACCCGATTGGCCATAAAAGTTCTGGCTACCAAAGATTTAGGTCTGCGCTTCTGGCATTTTACTACTTCAACATCATCGCGCTTCTCCCGATGGATGACCTCCCAATCATCGAGCTGCCGGAGCACTACCAGGTCGACGGCGAGAGGCTTGGGATGGCGCTTGCCCACGCGTCCGCACAGGCTAACTGCATTGCAGAACACCAGGTAGAGCACCAGTATCGGCAATCACGCTACGAAGAAGAGCAGCAGCGATTCGTGGAACAGTGGGTTGCGGCTGCGCGAGAAGAGGCCGAGGCTCGGAACAACGCGCTCGTCCTCGCCATCCAACAAACCTACGACGATCCGTCGACACTGGAGCTTCGCGTTGATGCTCGTATCCAGGATATCCTGCAACAGCTTCAACATGGATCTCAGGAGCAGGCTCGAGCTTTTGCGGAGGTCCAGATTGCGGATCAAGCTGCACTAATACTGCTTATAGAGCAGCGTACGCACTCAGCTGTACTACACATCGAGCAGGAGATCAACCTGCGTGTTGAAAAACGCATTCTGGACCTGCGCCGCGATATTGCTGACTACGTGAAGGACCAGTTCAAGTTGGCCATCCAGCACGCTGAAGAACATACACGAACGCTCATGAACGACGAGCTGCAAGACCGCCGAAACATGCAGCGAGAGTCCATTACCCGATCAGAGCTCCGTGTTGCTGAACTAGTTCGAGGCATCCTCCAGCAACACGATAGTGCAATGCGGGTGCGCCAACAGCAGAAGAGTGACGATCATGATAACCGTATTGAGGAACGACTTCGGCAAGTGGTAGTTGTTGCCAAACTCCGGGCCCGCACAGACAGCATCCCCAAGAGAAGTGGACCCATTTGCGAAATCAATGCCACCGCCCACGTGCTTTGGCTCAGCACGACGCGTGATACCGAAAACACCCCCGAAAATTGCGAGATCTCGCTATGCTTCGTTTTTAACTCGGTGACCGCGCCAATATCCGCGGGCAAGCTGCCGCCGGAGGGCTTAGGCTCGGTGCAGTGGTTGATACTGGAAACGTCACCCGAATCGCATGCGCCTGTAGCAGAGGCACCCTCGGTTTTTGACCCCGGATCTACGCAGATATCGGGGACTTCACAAGCATCCATTGCGTCATCACCAATAATACCGCCATTGAGAGTGTTATCAGAAAACCCCATTTCAATAGCTAGAGGAAGGTTGTCAAAATCGCCAGTTCTTACTCGACTCCTACTCGACTCTACCCTGCTCGTACGATGGAGATGTTGGTCAGGCTTCTTCCTGGCCCGCGTAAATTCGGCGCGCTCTTGGACATCTTCTCGGCGTACAACTCAGCAACAGAAATAATGGGGGCCTGAGCATCGACCATTACTCTTTGCCCAAACCCAGCAAGAAAATTGAACCGATTGGAAATGATTCAACCAATGACGAGAATGACTGAAAAATATTTTGATAAAGAACATCCATGCAGCGGCAAAAGCCATAAACAAACGAATCCGGGTCCACTCCGCAGCAATGATAATATGCAAGAGCAAGCCGTGGGTCTTGCAAATACTGTTGGCTTTTAGCCATCCGTTGAATCTCTCTGCTTCAGTCACGGTATTCGCGGCGAGTATCCGTGAACTTAAATCTTCTCTAATTCCACTATTCTGGAGCGAGGTACGGTGTACACATCTTTCATCCAGGCCACTGGAGTAATCGGCTTCAGTCAGTACTCTTTCTCTTTCAATCTACCCTGATTTACAGTGCACATGTCTTCTTTCTATCAACCCTCCAGGCTAGTGCAGTAACCGGCTTCAGTTACCGGCTTCAATTACCGCGCCTAATTAATCTCGGTTGGGCTGGAACTGCTATCCCAGTAACATCTTCGCGAGCTAATACTTCAAGCACGCAACAATGAATGAGATATACCAATTTTAATTCTGACAAAGCCGTGCTGGTGCCCGGAGAATCTCTGGATTTTGTTGGCACTTGTCCGTTTCAAGAGTTTATAAAGAGGGAGACAACGACGTAGGAAGAAGAAGTAAACCTCAGTATTTTCTCGCACTCTTACTACTGGAGAACTACCCACCTAACCAGCTAGTTTTTTATCTGTTGGTGTCGCGTGGAGTTTCCACCTGACCGATGGCAACACGTTTTGTACTTGATATCCGATGGAGACCGCTCACGTTGCCCTTGGAGATTCCCAAGCCATCCTTGATGTGCAAACCAGTGACATGGTGCATCGAACGACGGATCCTTCAAGAAACTGGAACGGAGGGAGCGACGAGCTCGCAGTGGAGTTCTTGGATCCGAACGGTACTAAGTACAGGGAAATAGAGATAATATAGTTCTTCCGAAGCGAAAAATGCAGCGGCTCCAGGGGCCTCTTTGTCTTCGAAAAATTAAAAGCGCGCTTCCGGTCTACCAAGTTTAAAAAGTAGCTTTTCTCGAACCGGCGAAAAGGGAAGAGAGCCATTTCATGCCTGCAGTGGGGGGTACGATCCGTGGCGTGAAGGGCTAGCCAGGCGATCATCTGAAATGTTGACGTGATGACAGGGACGTGTGGAGTTCGTTGGCAGCAATTTTGTCCAGATCGCCCTCACCGTCGCTTACTGCTTTCAAGGGTGATTGGCTTTCGTTAGTAATAAAACTCGAGAAAAGAACTAAAATTTCGCGGGAAGAGCTTCAAATTATCGACAAGATTTCAGGGCGGTTTCCACACAGTAGCTTTTATCGCATGTTGCTCGAATGAGCCCAACAGCAGATTATATTAAATTGTACAGTACGATCTGTTGTGAATGTTGCTTGAATAAACCCTAAACCTGGATGGGTCAACACGCACAGATTTTATTAATACTTACGGGATATATAATAGAAGAGCATTTTGAGTGCAAATCCAACTTCTACCTGATCCGATTCAACAGGAGTTTAATTATGCGCATTGGTACGTTGCTTGGATCCCGCTGGATATAAAATCCAGAGAACAAATGGGTACATTTTATGTGAGCCACATATCTTTCAAGTGGCACTGTTGGTAATACGCATGCATCAAAATTTAGGACATTGTTGCTACCACAGAATTTAGAATGTCATTATGACATTTTACGGAATTTGAGGATGGATGTCATCGCACTCAAATCTTGAAAGAACAAAGTTCCAAAACCTCTAGCTGTATCAAAATGGAGCGTATTCAGACAGCTTGGACCTCATTAGGATGCTCTAGCCAGCAGATACGACTTGAAGGGTCTGAAAAATGCGATAGCGATGTGATCTTGAGAACTCGAAGTAAAGCTCGGCTTGAATTCCAGAGCTCAGGGCCGCTGGTGGTCCAGTGGGTAAAGGTCCCACGAAGTATGCTCCTGGCATGAGTTCGATCCCCCGCGGGATCAAAATCACATTAGCACTCTCAAATTCAATCAAAATTCAACATCCAATATCTCATCAAATTCAGTACCTCAGGGTACGTGCCAAGAGCAACAAGCAGCATAACCAGTTAATCAACTCATTTCTTCTTCTTGAATTCCAGAGCTCACATTCACCCCCTTCCTGAACCCTAACACTGTTAAAAGCATACTGGCCTCGAACAGAATTTAGACTTCAAATTCTGTGATAGTTTTGGTGTAAATGCTACTAGCAGCGCAAAAATTGATGCATGGATTACGTGGTGCCCAGTGGCACTGTTGGTAAGATGCATGCATCAAAATTTGTTGCATTGATTACGTGGTGCCAGTGGAATCAACATTTGATGCATGCAGTGCGGAGTCGTTACTACAACATAATTACAACCTTACGACGGCCTGAAATGAGCAACATATGTGTTGCTTGCGAAATTTAAATCCTGAAATATAAACTTGCTACTGCAAAATTTCAAGTTAGGTTAAGTACGAATCCTCCCTGTGTCTCATTTGAACGGCCCAGCGATGCCGAAGAAGGGAGCGCGTGCTACTGTTGGCGCGGAGACGCCAGCGTCGAAGAAGGGGGGACGCACAGGAGCGAAGAAGGTGGCCGCAGCGTCGAAGAAGGGGGGACGCACAGGAGCGAAGAAGGTGGCCGCAGCGACGAAGAAGACAGCATCGAAGACAGCGCTCGTGGAGACGCGGGCTGCTTTGAAGGAGAAGCTTGCCGCCGCCAAGAAGGCAGCTGCGTATAAGGAGAAGGCTGCAGCTGTGAGGAAGAAGGCTGCTGCTGAGAGGGAGAAGGCGGCTACTGAGAGGGTGAAGGCCGCCACAAAGAGGAAGACGGCGAAGGAGAACGTGCCGGCCGTGGTGGAGACGACACCGGTGGCGGTGAAGGAGAAAGGGGAGAAGGTGCCGGCTGCGGCGGAGGAGAAGGCACCGCCGGCGGAGGAGAAGACACCGTCGGTGGAGGAGAATGTGCCGGCTGCGGCAGAGGAGAAGGAACCGCCGGCGGAGGAGAAGGCACCGTCGGTGGAGGAGAAGGTGCCGGCTGCGGCGGAGGAGAAGGCACCGCCGGCGGAGGAGAAGACACCGTCGGTGGAGGAGAAGGTGCCGGCTGCGGCGGAGGAGAAGGCACCGCCGGCGGAGGAGAAGACACCGTCGGTGGAGGAGAAGGTGCCGGCTGCGGCGGAGGAGAAGGAACCGCCGGCGGCGAAAAAGATGCCGGCTGCGGCGAAGGAGAACGTGTTGGCTGGGGAGGAGAAGGTGCCGGCTGCGGCGGAGGAGAAGGTGTCGGCTGCGGAGGAGAAGGTGCCGGCTGCGGCGGAGAAGGTGTCGACTGCGGCGGAGAAGGCGCCGGCGAAGGACGCGAAGGAGCCGGTTGCGGTGGACAAGAAGGTGCCGGTCGCGGTTGACGATAGCTCTAAAGCCACAGGTATGTCTGCAGTTGGTCTGTGTTGTTGCTAACTATGTTGTTAACTATGTTGCAAACTATGTTGCTAACTATGTTGCCAACTGTGCTGTTTAATGTGTTGCCTTTCTCGTTAGAACCACCTATGATGGCTATCTCATGTACGAATAAAACGTGCATTTGGAATGATAATGTTGTTGTTAACGATGTTGCTAATATTAATAAATGATAGGTGATGCGGAAGATGACCTTGCTGGTCAAGCTGAGAGCGGCAGAGGAACGGCGGCCAAGAAGCGAGACAGACTTGTTGTTGGTGACTCTGATAGCGACGATGGACGGCCGCAAAAGACGGCTCGCAAACTATCGGATACGAGCGATTGTATTGACTCAGTGCCAGAGGACGAACCTACCCATAGGTATGCTCGGCGGACCAAGACGTGGGAAAGCCGCGAGAAAATGCGGAAGGCTCACACACCAGTGGAGAACCACGTGTGCAAACTACCAAAGAATGTCTTCAAGGACTGGGACGAGTTTGAAACTACGCTCAAGGACTACATGGCAGAAAACTACTTGTGCTACCGAGTCCGCAGCTCTAAAACTCGAGTGAAGCACAACAGGTACATTCTTGTAGTGTTTGAGTGTTATGTTGCTCTGATATTTATGTTGCTCTTATGTTGTGTTGCTCAAGTGAGGCTAATGCAAAACAACTTCCGCCAAACATGAAGTACGCCTTTAAGCGAATGTGGTGCACCCATGGTGCCACACAGGCTGGTCGTGGTGAAGGCCGCCGGGAGCATGATTCGCGTTACACTGGTTGCGAGGCAGGTTTTGTGGTACGCTCGAAAGACCTTGGTCGTGGTGGACTGGCAAAGTGGCAGGTTTGCGTGGAATCCCAGGTATTATTTTCTTTTGTTCTCCTTTTTTTTCTAGAGACTTACTCACATATGCTGTGCAGATTTCGCGGCACAACCACCCAACCAACGAGATAATATACGCGTCCTACCGGGGAGCCAAATCTATGCCTCTTCCAGCTCAAGTTCGCCGTGAGCTTGGCCTTTTGACTTCTGTCAAAACCACCACTGCCGACATCAACCGCTATTTGTCGGATAAGCTGGGTGGGTGAATGGCCAATTAGGTTTTGGGTGGCGCCTTCTTTTTTTTAATTACAAGGTTTAATTGATGTTGACATTGGTTTATTGTGACACAATGCAGATATGGTTAAAACTCCTCAGCAAACAAGAAATGTTCTACAGCAAGTGCTGGGTTCTACCACAACGGAGCGAACAAAACGGATCCTCGACACTTTTGCAGAGGCCGACACTGGTAACGAAGTATTGCTGGTGCAGGATCAAATGGAGATCACGTGTATTATCGCTATTCAGACGGCCGTACAGAAGGCATGCTTTGAACAGTGGGGCGATTCTCTCGTCATGGATTGGACTCACGGCACCAATAACCTTGGGTATCACCTAGGTAATTTGCATTTATATATATGTCTTTTTGATAAGTCGATGCGCTGATTATTTATCGTATTACAGGAAGCCTGGTTGTTACGTCTGCCACAGGAAGAGGAATCCCAGTCATTGACTTTTTGGCACTCGATCAAAAGGCTCAGACAATGATGTTTATCATGGAATTTTTCAAGAGGAAAAATCCGACTTGGGAAAGTATAAAAACATTTGTGATCGACAAGGATTTCGTTGAGTGGAGAGTTCTGGAAAAGGTGTTTCCACATGCGGCTGTGCTTCTTTGCCAATTTCATGCTCTGACTTACTGGCGGAAGGTTTGTCGCCGACAAAAATTCAATCTGACGGTGGCCCAGCGCGACGAATCGGAGGCGGCATTTGCGAAGCTTATATATTGGTAAGCCTGTTGTGTTGTTCCGTGTGGATCAACTATGTTGCATTTATTTTTGTTGCTTATAGTGTTGCTTGACTATGCCCCTCCTTGTAGTAGAACACGTACGAAATACGACTCCGAGTTGGCGATCTTCAAATCAACTTGCGAGAAAGCGTGCCCTGCGCTTCTCTACTATTTTCTTGAGAACTGGCACACATGTCGAAAGATGTGGGCGAATCATATCCGCGGTAAATACTTCACCGCTGGCAACACGACCACCAACCGCATAGAGTCGAACTGGAACCAGGTCAAGCTTCTTCTTGGTAAAAGACCGAAGATCGACACAACCGTATGTGGCCTACTATCTCATCAAGCAACCATTATTCGACAGCAGAGTTCTGCTGTGTTTAAACACGCTACCACCTCTAGACCGCCCGAATCCGTTCCCGACCTCCTTTCGCGAGTGGCACAACGCCTAAGCGACCATGTTCTGGCAAAGGTTCGCTCTGAATGGGACTTTTATATGGTCTCAAAAGCTGGAATGGAGTGTACCAAACGTGGGGACGCCAGGAGTGAGTGGGAAGTGCAGATAAGCGGGTACACGAACGTATGTGACGACATCATGTGGACGTGTTCGTGTCTTTTTTACTGTTCACATCAACTGCCGTGCCGACACTTGATGTACGTTGCTCAGTGTGTCCATGAATTCGAGTGTATGCTGCCGTCAAGTGTGCCGTCGCGTTGGGATATGGTTGAGATGACAAAGTTGGAGGCGATATTTACCAGAGGTATATCCTCACTGGGTATGGCGCGTAGCACATTGAAAAGGGACATGGAGTCGTTCCAGCATGACGGGTTGACGCAAAAAGCCGACTTTGTTAATGAAGATACACCAGCAACACATCATGCAACACAAGGAGCTCTGGTGACACATTCAGCAACACATTGTGAACGAGCGACACAGCAAGCAACAATGCGTGCAACAGTACATACAACAAACGCGGCGAAGACTGTGAAACAGCGACGCCAGGGCAAGCGTCGTGTGTACTACGCGAAAATGAAGCGTCGCGAACGAGCAAATGTCGTTGTCCTTTCATCAGAAGAGAAGTACTGCTACGCCAAAGCTGCATTCGAGCCAATTATGGAGCAACTGTCGGAACTGTCGAGTCCCATGTTCTACAAGGCTTTAAAGGCATGACAGGAAATTATCCGAAAGGGGTTGAACGAACTACCGGGGGCTTACCAAACTGACGCAACGACGGGAGCTGACGAAAGCTCGGGATCCGAAGATGACCATGATGAAGAAGATAGTGACTGTTCGTCTGACGTATCCCCGGCAGATCTCATCGACACCATGCAGATGCTTCAAAACTTTGATGAACCCGGGCCTGGGCTGCAGGAAGAGCGTCCGAATGGGGTTAAGGCACAAGCAACACAAAGAGCAACTTTGGTTATGGAAGGAAATGAAAATGGTTCCGATTCTGGCCTTCAACAGAAACCATCATCAACACCAACACTTGACAGTAGCAAGGGCCGCCGCTGCGTAGTTGCAACGTTGACACAAGCTTGGAAACCTGAAACTACGCAGCCTTCCATCAAAGCGACCTCATCCGTTGTGATGACCACCCCGACCAAGCCATGTGACCAACCCAAGGTAACATACAGGCGCGATCAGGTCGAGGTACTCCGCTTTCCTAAACCTAAACCACGTAGTAACAAGCGGAAGAAGACCAAGCAGTCGCATATTCTGATGACAGCAAAGCCAGACAGAATAGCTGTCGTCACGTTACCGGACAAGAAAGTGCCAGCTTTATCTCGGGTTTTGGAATGGGCCAGATATACCGCTGACATCGAGCGTGTGGGCACAGTGCTTGCGAACTACCCCCTTGCGATGGAGGATGATTTTATCGGGGCGACGAAAGCGCGATGTGAGAAGGAGTACGTTTATCCTGATGACTACGACTACAATTTCGTGATCCCCAAGGCTCTGGTCACAAAATTGGACGCTGTAGTTGAAGCAGAAAAGCTGAAGCGCGCCAGTTCGAAGTACTTTGCAGAGATGTCACAATCGGAGCACCCGGTTGGCACGACAGAAGAGATCATCGCTTTTTTTCCGGGGGGAACGCCGCGATTTACCAGGTTCGTTATGTTGTGTTGCTGACTATGTTGCTATTGTGTTGCTAATTGTGTTGTTGTTTATTGTGTTGCTAATTATGTTGCTCGTGTATGTTGCTATTTACCCGTTACACCAGTGCTGCTGTGAACCGGTTGAAGGCATTTTATGACATCCGCCGCAAGTGCGCCGACTGGATGAAGGACATGGCGTGGCTTAATTCATCGGCGTGGGAACGAATGCTGGTAACGCCGGAGCTCTTTGATGAAGAAACGGGATCGGATGAGCTGATGCCAAGCGAAGCCGGAACAAAGTGTCAAGAGCTGGCAGCTGAAGCATCTCGAGTTCTAGGCAACTCGAGCCTAAAATCGATGTTTCGACCCTCTACAGGACCGAACACAGTGAAAGTGGAAACTCTGGTTGGAATGCTGGCTAGGGATAACTGGCTGAACGATGCGGTGATTGGATTCAGCATTCGTTGTATTTGCAACAAACTTCGTGACTGCTACGCATTGGATTCACTTTCTCCGACAATGGGGTATGGAAAACTACCTGACGAACGAATTGCGAACTTCAACTATGTTGTGTTGCCCGTCAATCTTGACCAAAATCATTGGGGCATCGTAATTGTTCGCTTAAACTATCGATTGACAACACCATCGACGACTCCGTATTTTTACGAGCCATTATGCAAGACACACTACCGACCTGCCATAGAGGATATTTACGAGAGTACCGTGATCCCCTTTCTGCGAGACTGGCACACTGGGACAATGCCAAGTTCTGAGTACCCTGTTGTGGAGTCTGGTGTATGGATTGAAGCTCCTCAGCAGCCCGATGAATCATCATGTGGTGTGCTTATCATTGCACATGCGTACGACTTACTAAGTGGTGGTTTTCGCCTGTCAAGACGAGCTTTTACCCCTGACGACGTCGCTGTAATGCGCCTCAGAATTTTGTGGATAATTCTCATGCAGCCTGAAGTCACAACAATATCAAACAAGCTTGTAGGAACTACAGAGACCACAGGATTAGAGCTAGAAGCAATTATGAGGTCATAGTGGGAGAATATTGGAATTGATTCTGCTTAAATCATGGCTATCATGCCCGGTTCACCCAAGTCGTTCGTTATCTAGCATTATGTTGCAGCATTCTTCAAGCACCATAGCATCTGACATCACGCAGCCAGTGTTATACGTAGATACTCCCACAGCAGCGGCAAGACGCGCTAGCGTTTCCTTTTCTTGAGAAAGCGTTAAGGCAAGCTCATCCTGCGCGTTCAGCAATTTTATAGAATACTTAGTCATTTTGCGAAGCCTCTTCTCGAGTTCGTTGACATTGTGTAGTCTCGTCCGCAAAAGCTCCTTGCACATACGCGCGCTGTAAGCGCGTGTGTGGCTTGGAGGCATTGCACGAGAGTCTGGTGGTGTCGGTGGTGGGGATGGTGGCGGTGGTGGCGTCAAGCTCGCACCGGTCGTTGCTGCACTGGTAGAAGGCCCTTGGTCCATGTTTATATCTGCTCTGCACAAAGTATTTTGCGATATGACTACAGCCTTTCGCTCTAACGCGATTTTCTTGAAAACTGCCGGTAACTTTTGCGTTAGTGGTAATTTTGCCAGAATAAATTACGAAGGAGGATGTGCACTTATGCCTGATGTTGCTCTTTACGTCACTGCTAGTGTTGCGAAAGGTGTCATGTGTTGCGGCAAGACATGTCGTTTTGTCGTAGATGTGTTGCAGTAACGCCATTCCATGCAGTGGCACAGAATCGACTGGTGCTGTATATGCCCCTGTGAAGGAAGAAGGAGTAGGAAGTAAGACGACGAGTTTCTTGTCTAAATAAATTCACTTAGCAATTTACTTTCAAGCGCTTAACTAGCTATAGTCTCTTCGGAAACATTCAATCGCAACTTCTGATTCACTTCGACGTAGCACTCAAGTCGCCAGCCAACATCCAAACAACTCCAACAATAAGAATGCGTTTCTACCACTTCTCACTCCTCGTTACGGCCGCCCTTCTCTCTAGCTGCAACGCTACTGCCGCCGTCTCGGTTGAAGGTCAAGTGATAACTTCGGCTGACGTTCCGATCCCAGTCGGCGCTCTCGAAGCCAACAATGACACGAGGTCTTCGCGTTTCATTGATACCGAGGAGGATGACGAGACCGACAGAAATGACCAAAAGAAGGACAACTACGACGAGGAAGAGAGGAATTGGACTGCGGCACAAATCGTCAGGTGGACTGAAAAGGCGGACGAATGGATCGCTAATGGAAGAACACCGGCCTATGTTCAGGACAAGCTGACAGATCTTAACGGCTTCATGTCCGATAAGAATTTGGAGAAGTTAAGATTGTTCATGGAAAAGTGGTTTCAAGCGAACCCAGGTGCACTTGGAAGACGCTAGGCGAGACTGACAGGGTTCTTTAAGTCAGAACTTGGGGCCACTGGTGGTCCAGTGGGTAAAGGTCCCACGAAGTATGCTCCTGGCACGAGTTAGATCTCCCGCGGGGTCAAAATCACATCCAGATGTAAGCACTCTCAAATTTAATAAAAATTCAAAATCCAATATCTCATCAAATTCAGTACCTTAGGGTATGTGCCAAGAGCAACAAGCAGCATAACCAGTTAAACAACTACTTTAAAGCAGGGCTCGGAAAAAAATAATTCCATACCAATAGTATTCATATTTTTTGTACGGAATAATTAACTATTGAAATGTATGACTGTCTGATATTATTGCTTGCCGAGACAATATACTCAATCCTGAAGGTTCAGCTGGAGGACCTGACATTTGCCAACGTTCGAGCATAGTTAGACCCCGTAATGGAGCGCTTCCCAACGACAAAGGCCAAAGTGAGTGAGATAGCTACTTTTGAGTGAGGGTACTACTATTTAACATTTAATTTTATTATCGGTTTGTGAAAATACTAACGCAACTGATACTTTTTAGGTCATTAAATGGGGGGTGGATAGTGACAATCAGTGAAAAACGCACCGTCAATATATTTTATATTGAACAATAATTATCTATTGTTTGTGTGGTTATTGAATAATTTATTACGGATAATGCAAGCAGGCCGTACAATAAGATACGGTATTTTCCGAGCCCTGCTTTAAAGAGAAGGAGACACTGCTACTATTAAGTCGATGCTACAAGAGGCTGGTTTGTGGAAATTGCAAGATTCCACGGCGCAGCAAAGGCCTCAACCAGATCCTCTCAATACTATTTATCACTGGCGGTCAGCCGGCCATTTCCATCGGCTTCCCGAAGATTTCGACTTCCCCCAACTGGATGCCCTCGGTGTGTGGCGGATGTGGTGGCTGGACAATCCTGCGTGCGGTTACCCGCCGTTCCGGGCACTTCATCCGACAGATTTCACAAAACGCAACCGCAAAATGTACTCGGAATGGGCAGTGCTTGTTCGGCATATAACAACGGCAATTGAGGCACTCCTATGCAAAAGCTTCGCTCGCATGAAGACGTTGACCGTCTTTTCAAGCTGGGTTTGGCAAATATTGCTTTAAAACAGTCTACAAGTTCAGCAAAACAGCGGCCGGAGCGTGCGGTAACGACACTGCGAAGGATTCGAGAGACAATCCACGACGCCAACCCCACGGCACGCACAGTACCACACCGGCATAGAAAAAGAAACAAAAAGAGTTAGTAGATGTATCTTTCAATCTGAATGCAGTAACACGAACCTCGTTTTCGATTTCGCTGCGTTGTTTTCCGATCCGCAGAATGACGAAAATGTAGCGAGGAGAGACTTGATGTGCATTGACGTGCTTTATTAACCAATCACATACCGTTACTTTTGCATTACCACTTCAGGTTATGGGATCTCGACACAACTCAGTATTTCTGGTTCAGAAATAAAGCTCTCTCCGTGGCACCCATCCCAAACAAAACGTATTGATCCATGGTCATCAGAGGTTGGTAGTACCCTAAAAAAAACGGTAGTAGTAGTACTGGTACTATCGGAACATTTCTAGCGTATGAATATTGATGATAGTATCAATTCTTCAAGGTGGTAGTAGTAGTAGTACTATTTCGTTACTATCTGGTCTACTTTTTTTTACTGTTTGCCTTCCGAGCATCCCGCTTCAATTTCACCAGCTCGTCTCTGTTGTGCCTGAGCAGAAGCTGTCTTTCAGCACGTCTACCGCCCGTCCTGGCCCTAAGTGGACCCATAACTACTCGGAAATACTCGCTCCTTGTACGCCGATGATGAGATTTTTCCAAGATACATGCGCGGAAGTAAGGCTATAGAGGGGAACTGCTGCTCTTCTACCTCGTTGAACCCCCTCAAGACATCGATCTACTTGTATAACCCCAGTAATGCCCAGTATATTTCATCGTGGGGGCCGATCGGCATTTCCTTTGACAGCTCTTCCTTCGGGATGTCAGGAATATGGTGCTGAGCAACTTCTAACCACTCCGGCTCCAAGTCCATCCACTCCATCATCACAGCATCAGCTCTAGCGTTCAGTTCAGCCTATTTGACTTCATCACGTGTTTGCTCGCACGGATTGGAGCTCCTAGAAGGAGTTCAACTTCGCCGTCCCAACCGGCTGATGCCGGTGATGAGAATGGCGAGATAGACGATTGGCTTAGAAAGGTAGACTGCAACGACTGTTGCGCTTTCCGTACACAGTACACGGTTCGATTTTAAGTTTGTTGCCTTCTTGGCAGCCCATCACCGAGCAACCCATACTTGCTCTTAGCAATTAGACTTGGTGTTAGGCGCTATTTCCGGTTGAACCAAACTGGCTACTGTTGGACGAGAGCCACACAATCTTAGGTCGTCGATCTATAATTGCGAAATAAGGACTTATTAATACCTTGCTCGTTTTAGGGTGCCCTGAAATAGTCGTTGAGTAGCCACGGCGAGACAGTGCTATTACTACCGATAGTGAATACCACAAAAGCGGTAGTAATATGACTACTATTGAAATAGTAGTAATAGTAGAATGACTCAAGCTCAATATTAAAAAAAGACTACCAACCCCTGATGGTCATATTAGGGTTTCATCATGTTTTAAGAAATGACTTGTTTTGAATATGTGTCTTACCCTATCCCTTATTGAAAAAATGCATCCGCCATTCCAAAATCCAGATTTGAAACGATTCAATTTTAGGAATATGTATATTTAGGAGATTGTAAGTTTAGACCTAAATACTTACAGAATCTTGGTGTTCTCGGACGCCGGCAGGATGACCGTCTGCATGGAGTTCGGTGGAAGCGTAAGCGTGAACGTGTTCTCGTCTGTCTGTTTCACGCTGATCGTCACTTCATCGCTGTCGCGGTTCAAGAACTGCATTACAATCTGGTTGTTGGGAGTCACGAAAGCGCAACGATGGAAATTGCTTAGCGTCTCCGTCTTAGGGAATTCGATGCGCTTGGATCCGGCAGGGATGAACTTGGAGAAGTGGCCCATAATGTAGAATATGGGGTTCTTGTAGAACTCCTTTCCGTTCAGTTCGTCGATCAAAATGGGTGCATCCACAAAGTTTTTAGCCCAAGTCGGACCTCCCGTTGTGTCCAAGTACAAGTTCCAATCGACCCAGCCCGCAGCCATATTGTTCATATCCTCAATGATGTCTCGAGCGTAGTTCTGCGCGCGTTTCCAGGACTTATTGAGGTTTCCCAGCGCCGGTCCCTTTCCGGTTCCAATGAATTTAGGCAAGTATCCAGCACACGCTTCCGTTCCGAGCAAGAACATGTCCGGATACGCCTTATTAAACTTCTCAAGCTCCTTAAAAGCACCAGCGCCGGGCAAGATGAAATCGACGTTCTTATACCAGTGGAAGGCTAGCCCGCTCAAGTACTTTTTGGACTCAGGGTCCTCGAACATCTCCAGTCGACCCATGATGTCGGGCTTCTGCTCGTCATGCGCCATAATTTTGAGCCCTGGGTGGTTCTTCTCCATCGTCGGGCCAAGGTTCAGCTTGATGAAATCCCTCTCCTCCTCGCCGGTGATTCGTAGAGTTTCCCAGGTTGAAACGATCGAAGAGAAAGGGGGTTTCTTGGGCTCGTTCTGTACTGTCATCGCCCAGAAATCAATACCTTCTTCCTTGTACGCGTCGAAGAATTTGGAGTAATACAGCGCCAACGCACCCCAATACTTGTCACCAGGTTTCCCCTTCATGACGCAATTAATGACTGAATCACCCTGCGTCATCCAGAGCGGAGGCGCCCATGGGGACGCGAACAACTTCATATCGGTTGAAATCTTAAGAGAACGTTGGATCATTTCGATCTTGTTGGAGACCGGGTCCTTGTCGCAGGCAATGGTGAAGTTGGTCATCTTGAAGTCGTTCACCTTGTCGTTGTACGTGTACGAGTGCGTGGAGAAGTCCGTGGAGCCGATGGGAACACGACCGAGTTTGTATTCCAAGCCGGTTTTCCCGAAGTACTGGTTTAAAGCCACATCCTGCAGCTTGGTCGACATTTTGTACAGGTTAATAGCAGAAGCGTCTGTGAAGCCTCCACCGAAGCCAAGCATGGTCTGGTACTGCGTGGACACGTCGATCGAGTACGTCGGGTCGTCCGCTGGGGACTCGTCGACGTTCGCCACCGTGTACACTAACCGTTTACCGTCTTTGGACGAGGTGTAGACGCCCACTTGACCCGCCTTGAGCTTCGTGTATCCGTTGCTGATTGAGTCGCATTCCTTCTCGTTACAGACGCAGACACCTTCCAGGTCGCGCTGGAATCGCGAAGAGTAGCTGGAACACGCGGTCGAGCTGTCAACTGCATACGAGGCAAGCAGGAGGCTGGCGATAAACGTCACGGGGGTCAGTACTTTCATGGTGGCGCAAATCTGGGACTGATTGTCGATTCCTCTGTACGAAAGCCTACGCGGAACCATAATCGGCTCAATTCTCTGGTCTCAGTATTTGGTGGTTTGCTGTTATTTAGACTAATAGTATTTGTCACGGTTGATGGACATGTACGGTGCAGGGATAACGCTTTGGATGGGATCTCCCATGCTATGGATGATGAACATCTTTGTTGTCGTGGTGTTCAAGCAATGATTTCAAAAAGGCTTTCTTAACCTTGGTACTGTATTTAACTTTAGACGTAGAAATTTCTGCTGTGCAAGGTGGTTGGATACACGAATATCATCTTTGTTGCCGTGGTGCTCAAGCTCGGTTTCAAGAAGCATTAACCTTGATATTTAATTGAGACGATTACTACCGCCCGTCAGGTTTTTCTCAAGGCCGGCGTAGTCAACTGTTTTACCCGGATGACGAATCGTGCCTACAAGTATCTTGCTAGCATTGCTACTTGTTGCGTAGCATCAAGTTGCTGAACAAGAGGCGACGATAAGTTGCTTGAATGTCTATGTAAGCAGAGACGAGGGGAAACTGTTTCGTCATGATAATGGTCTGTGGTGATCGCATGCTAACAGTAGCGCTTGTGGTTCCTCCTAGACAGGATGTAACTCAATATACCTCAACATCCTCAACAAAACAGTAGCGCTTGTAATCTTCTCTGGTAAACTAGGTAAGGTAAGGTAAAAGTTGATTAACTTTAGGTAAACTACTGTAGTGGTAGCCGGGTTTAACGGATCAAGTCTAGCCCATCATACATGTACACCGGGGAGTGTCGACAGACTGATACTCCCAAGCTGGCAACAACAACAACAAGTTGCGATGGTACAGATAAGGATAGCTACCATTTCAGTATGAGATTGGGCAGCAGTTAGGCTATGAGACTAGCCGTAGCTGTAGCGTGCGGCGTGTACAGGAGCTCACTCTCACTCTCAGTTTTACTCTGACTTCGAGATTAGACAAACCTCTTACAGAGCTTTGGTTTGTCAGGAAGAGCCACCATCCCTATTGTGGACGGATTCCCGCAGCATCTGGCCGTCCAGATTTCGGCCAGACCGTGCCTAGATGCCTAAAATCGAGCTATCCGGAGGAATCTGGACAGGTGAGTAGCCTGACTGATTTTTCCAGATTCTGCCTAGATTTCAATTCTGTCTGGGGTACCCCCCCCCCCCTCCGACAGACCTAGATTCTGCCCAAATTTCGTGGCCAGAATTTGCGACCATCGCTCTCGCTGGTGTCGTGGCAAGAATCGCGTGTACGATCTACAGCGACTTCACTGTTGCTTTTATAAGTTGCCCTGACCTTGTTTTTTGACGTAGCCTGCGGTACGCGCGAGTTGGAGCTGCAATTACTGACACCGTCCGAGGAATGGCAATTCCAGTCCCATGGTGAAGGCCTAACTTTCTTCCGCAGCAACGCGTGCCCCAAAGAATCAGGGGGTCTTTCCCGCTTGAGACGTCTCCGCGCTGCTGCTTGAGTGCAAAAAAGAATGGTCAAATGACGAGAGAATGTGTGTCTCACTTCAATTTCAGCAGGAGTGATGGTCATTTTGATCTGTCAACCAGATTGTTCATTTGGCCGGGTCCATCCTGCGGGTCGCGGTCTGGACGGAGTGATCTAGCCCGGAAATCTGTACGGCTAGATGCTGCGGGAATCCGTCCAGTGTTCCTAGTGTTCCTAGATCCACTACAACTACGTCTAGCTTTGAGGAGTCCATATTTGTTGTCGTGTAGGTTAGGATGTCCATATTTGTTGTCGTGTGAGGTTAGGATGAAGTTCGGTTGGTTCTACGTCGAAACCCAAACGCACAAACACTCGATTAATCGCGTCGCCGTCAGTATTCCAGTTAGATGAATGTCTAATCAAGAAATGGTAGTGGTTTCGAAATGAAACCTGTACGTTAGCGATATTTGGCGCCACCGCATGCGTTTCACAGAAGTAAATGTCGTTTCGCAGTCGCCATGTTGCGTGAAACACTATCGCAGTGTGGATTCTCCACAGTAGCAACAGGTTTTATCCATCTTCTAAGCGGAGCGACAGAGTTCACGAACATTGCTTCGCCGATTTTCCTAATACTGATCGCCAGTGGCCAAGCTCTGGCGAATATTTTGAAATGGTGTGTTCCATTATGAAGGATCACGCACGGTGCTTCGCGATATTTTCGTACTATACTTTCAAATGCGAAGTATCTATCTGCGGGTTCTTCCTCACCCGGAAGCTGGAGGGTTGCGAAGGATAGTTAACAGCACAACGCCTCCATCTCTAGAGGTGGTGGTGACTGCAAGCACCCCTGAAGGATCTCCATTGCGTTTCTTTCCTGACCTAAAAGCTGGTGACTGGAAGAATTTCTCTACATGTACAGTCCCTAGACGAAGTGGATTAGCATCCAATGGTACAACTTGGATGTCCCCGAGGACATTTACATGAAACGCTCACACGGATATTGTGGCTTCGACAGTGTCTAGTGCCGATCGTCCATGGTATAATGCTGAGGCTATTATTCGGAGAGCTTATTGTTTGATCAAGGCTCTTCTTCATGCGAATCTCCATCCGAACGCACAAATTTGTGTCCGAGGCTGTTGCGATTCCATTGAGTCATTGGAGCATTGTTTTCTCACTTGTTCGGCGCTGACGCATGTGTGGCAAATACTACGGAGTCAATGGCGAAGGGCATTTCGATGTGCCGTGGTCTGGAAGTTGCTACTCTTTCCATCCAAAAGGGATGTCGAGTCTGCGTTGTTCTACTGTGTGCACCAGTGGTGAGGAAGTTGGGCCTCGTTAAAACGGGCGGCAAAATATATAAAGTAGCTTACGAGCTGAATGTATGTGTACTGCAACAATGAAGTTCATTATGAACAGCATGAGAGTGCACCACACAGTGTGTGTGTATGTGTGTGTGCACTGCACAATAGACTCGGGCGTTCGGACTCATCGTCGTTGTTGATGGCACGAAAAGCGTGCCATAAACCGTGCGTTTGCTCACACTTTGAGTCACCGAAGTGATTGTTCACAGTCTGAACAATCCATGCTGATGGTACGCTGCTACCGAAAAGTCTCGTATGCACCCTGAAGTTCCAGGCCGAGGCGTCGTTGGTGATATATACTACTGACCAGCGTTGGCTGCTTCCCATTTCCAAACTTCCCATCGACTTTCAACAACCAACTATCAGTCTCATGGGGGATCAGAACAACACTACAGCAACCAAACAGTTAAGTTGCGAGTCCGGCGCAGCTCTGATGGCCGAGGGGCCGGAGGTTCTGCACGACCTGATCGCTTCTAAGATAAAAGCAGCTACAGCTCAATCTCTTCCGGAAATCAACGTCCAGTTCTCCAACTTGTCCATCTCAGCAGACATCACGGTCGCAAACAAGAACGACGCCAAGAACGAGCTGCCGACGATGTTCAACGAGACCAAGAAGATGTTCACAGTGTCCAAGAAACACACTGTGCACAAGGAGATTTTGAAGAACGTCACCGGCGCTTTCAAACCGGGGACAATCACGCTACTGCTTGGTCAGCCTGGATCGGGCAAGTCGTCGCTCATGAAAATCCTTAGCGGTCGATTCCCCGAAGAGAAGAACATCACGGTGGAAGGAGACGTCTTGTTCAACGGGTTACCTCGGAAATCAGTGCTCAATCGCCTGCCCCAGGTCGTTTCGTATGTCAATCAACGAGACAAACACTACCCTCTCCTGACTGTGAACGAGACCTTACGGTTTGCGCACGAGGTGGGAGGAGCCGAATTCTTGCGTGAAGCGGAGGAGAAGCACGCGAAAGCCCCTCAGCAAACTGATACTGGAGCGCTGGAAGCCATTCGTGCCATCTCGACGCATTATCCCGACATCGTCGTCCAGCAGTTTGGGCTTCAGAACTGCCACGACACGATCGTAGGTGACGCCATGACGCGTGGCGTCTCTGGTGGCGAACGCAAGCGTGTAACCACGGCGGAAATGGAGTTCGGCATGAAGAGCGTGGCGTTCATGGACGAGATCAGTACCGGCTTGGACAGTGCCGCGACGTTCGACATCATCAACACACAGCGCAGTGTGGCCAGAAGACTGCGCAAGACGGTGGTCATTGCTCTGCTCCAGCCTTCGCCCGAAGTCTTCGCGCTGTTTGACGACGTCATGATTTTGAACGAAGGACAAGTGATGTACCACGGCCCATGTGACCAAGTGCAGCAGTATTTCGAAGAGCTGGGGTTCTCGTGCCCGCCCGAACGCGATCTTGCCGACTTCCTGTTGGATCTAGGGACGTCACAGCAGTATCGCTACCAGGTGGAGTCGGTCAAGACTCACCCTCGTCTGGCAAGCGACTTCGCAGAGCTCTTCCGTCAGTCTCAGATCCACCAGGAAACGCTGTACGAATTGGCATCTCCACCGGATCCGAAGGCACTGAAGATGGCGAAGGAACGGATGGACAAGGTACCGGCATTTCAGCAGTCTTTCTTCAAGAGTATGCAGACACTGCTTCGACGTCAGATGATGGTCTTGTACCGAAACAAACCTTTCATCATCGGTCGAGTGATCATGATCTTGATCATGGGATTGCTCTACTCCACCGTCTTCTTCAATGTTGACCCAACGGAAGTGTCCGTTGTCATGGGGGTGCTCTTCGCCACGATCCTCTTCCTGTCCATGGGGCAGTCGTCCCAGGTGCCCACATACATCGCAGAACGCGACATCTTCTACAAACAGCGAGCAGCCAACTTCTTCAGTACCAAGGCGTACGTGTTGGCCACGTCGGCCAGTCAGATCCCATTGATCCTGGCCGAGTCTGTCATCTTCGGAGCCATGGTGTATTGGATCTGTGGCTTCGAAGCAGACGCAACGCGGTTCATCATCTTCGAGATCATTCTGTTCTTGACCAACCTGGCCATGGGCATGTGGTTCTCCTTCCTCGCAGCCATCAGTCCGGACGCTAACACTGCAGCACCGCTGGGTATCGTCTCTCTGCTAGTGTTCATCGTTTTCGCTGGTTTTATCGTCACCAAGGATAATATCCCGGATTTCCTCATCTGGGCGCACTGGATCAGTCCCATGAGCTGGAGCCTTCGAGCTTTGGCCATCAACCAGTATCGTGCCGGCTCCTTTGACGTTTGTATCTACAAGAGCATCGATTACTGCACGACGTACGGACTTACCATGGGCGAGTACAACCTCCGGTTGTTCTCAATGCAGACGGACAAACTGTGGGTCCTGTACGGAATCCTCTACACGTTCGGAATTTACGTGGTCTTCATGTTCCTCTCATACCTCGGACTGGAGTATATTCGCTACGAAGCACCGGAGAACGTCGACGTGTCAGAGAATACAGTCGAAGACGGGTCGTACGCTTTGGTGGAGACCCCGAAGAACGGCAACTCTGTGGCTTACACTGTCGAGATCGATAGCCATGGGAGAAAATCTGTCGACCCAGTGACCGTGGCATTCCAGGATTTGTGGTATTCTGTGCCAGATCCTCATAACCCGAAGGAATCGCTCGACTTGCTGAAGGGGATCACTGGGTACGCGCTCCCCGGATCAATCACCGCTCTCATGGGTTCTTCCGGTGCCGGCAAGACCACTCTAATGGATGTGATCGCAGGTAGGAAGACCGGCGGTAAGATCACTGGCAAGATCCTCTTAAACGGATACGAGGCCACCGACTTGGCCATCCGCCGATCGACCGGCTACTGTGAGCAGATGGACGTGCACTCCGAAGCTGCTACGTTCCGAGAGGCGCTCACGTTCAGCTCCTTTTTGCGCCAGGACCAGTCCATTCCGGATGCCAAGAAGCACGACTCGGTGAATGAGTGTATCGAGCTTCTGGGGCTAGAAGACATCGCCGACCAAATCATCCGTGGCAGCTCCATGGAGCAGATGAAGCGCTTGACCATCGGCGTGGAACTCGCAGCGCAGCCCAGTGTGATTTTCCTAGATGAACCGACCAGTGGCTTGGACGCACGTTCGGCCAAGTTGATTATGACGGGAGTGAGGAAAGTGGCCGATTCAGGTCGTACCATTATCTGCACGATCCATCAGCCATCGTCCGACGTGTTCGCCCTGTTCGACAGTCTTTTGCTGCTAAAACGCGGTGGCGAGACGGTCTTTTTCGGAGATTTGGGCGAGAATTGCCGAAATTTGACCGACTACTTCGAAGGGATCCCCGGTGTATCTCCGCTCCCCAGTGGGTACAACCCAGCCACGTGGATGTTGGAATGCATTGGCGCTGGAGTTAGCAGTGCCGCCATCACTACTGATTTCGTCCAGATCTTCAACGAAAGTTCGCACAAACAGCTACTGGATACCAACATGTCGAAGGAAGGTATCTCCATCCCGTCGCCTCATTTTCCCGAAATGGTTTTCGGCAAGAAGCGAGCTGCCAATTCGCTGACGCAGATGAAGTTCGTTGTGGCTCGCTTTATCCAGGCCTACTGGCGTACTCCGTCGTACAATTTGACTCGCATGCTGGTGTCATTATTCCTCAGTGTTGTCTTCGGTTTAGTGTTCGTGGACGCGACGTACACGACATACTCGGGTTTGAACTCGGGTGTTGGGCTTATCTACATGGCTGCACTCTTCAACGCTTTCGTCTCTTTCGAGAGCGTTCTACCGCTTGTGTTCGCGGATCGAGCTGCATTCTACCGTGAACGAGCCTCCCAGACATACAACGCCTTCTGGTACTTCGTGGGCTCGACGATCGTGGAAATCCCGTACTCCTTCGTCCAGGGACTACTCTTCACCGTCGTGTTCTACCCACTCGTAGGCTTCACCGGCTTCAGCACTGGCGTGGTCTTTTGGCTGGCCTACTCAATGATGACTCTGATGCAAGTCTACCAAGGACAGATGCTCGCCTTTGTGTTCCCGACGGAAGAGGTGGCGATCGTTGCAGGTTACTTGGTCAATGCGATCTTCATGATGTTCATGGGTTTCACTCCACCGGCGAACGCCATCCCTTCGGGCTACGTGTGGCTGTACAAGATTTCTCCCCTTAAGTACCCCTTGTCGACGATGGTGGCTCTGGTATTCGCAGACTGTGACCAGCCTCCGACGTGGGATGAGGCTGCACAGATGTATATCAATGTGGGCTCGCACTTGGGCTGCAAACCGATGGCCAATGCACCTGTGACAGTAGGCCACACGACGCTCAAGGAGTACACGGAGGATCATTTCGGCATGAAACACGACAGAATTGCGCGCAACTTCGCCGTGATCGTGGCCATCATCGCCATTTACCTCTTCCTGGGCCTCTTGGCTATCCGCTTCATCAATCACCAGAAGCGATAGACAATCATCTCTTTTGCATTTTCATTTGAGATAAAAGCATTTTTCGAGTTTCTATTCTTTGAGTTTAAACACTTTCGACAATAGTTTGCGATATGAATGCGACGCCTCCACCTCTCTTGATTGTAGCCCTCGCTGTGCCCAAGGAGGTTAATCTGCCGCATGTGCTGGTCCTTATCTCCTCCTACGTGGACTACAGCGTGAACATCCCACTACACGAAGCTTGTGCGACTGGTTCCATCGCTCTTGTCGATCGCATTTGGTACAACAGCCATCTCCCTCGTGGAGAAGATTGGCGTTGGTGTCCTGCTGCGTCGTTGCTCACCAATCGGCACTATAAACGGTGGCAGTTCTCGGAGTCATTGATCCAAGCCATTCGACGCCGAGATTTGGCGCTTGTTGACTGGATCTTCAGCCATTTCAAGCGCTGTGTGAGTGATGTGAAGGTGGTAGAAGAAGCGGCGTCAATGGGGCAATTAGAGATATTGAGTTTGATGCTGGAGAAGGACAGCGGGCACACACAGGAGCAGTACGATGCAAACGACGAACGGAACACTGTAACGTGGGGAGGCAGGGATATGCAGTTGGCAGTGAAGAATGGCCATAGTGAAGTTGTTCATTGGCTACTTGAGCACACCAGTAATGTTGACCGGTTGCAAGGTGGAGTCTTAACTCAAGCTGTGGTTTCGGGAAATCTGCCGATTCTCCAGGTGCTGGTTGCAAGCGGCTTCCGAGTGCCTGAGTCCCACCATTTTCTTGTCTTCGCTGCCTGTGAAGGTCATCTGGAGCTACTTCAGTGGCTAGTTGAGCAAAACTTTCTGGGTGAAAATCGCCATGTTCCGCTTTCAAGTAACCACCTGGACGTTAATAAGTGGCTCGTTGAAGCTGGGTTGGGCAGTGAAGCTGAAGAAACGTTTGCCGAGGCCTGCGGTGAAGGTCCGCTGCCTGTAGTGTGGTGGCTAGCAGATTACATGGACACAAGGGGAATTACATTGGACATGGAGACAGCTCAATCTGCACTGGAGGCAGCTGCAGGTCACGGACGTCTCGAAGTGGTGAAATGGTTGATTGATCGCGGTTTAGGCAAAGGTGCCACTTGGGCGATTCACGTTGCAGCCACGGGTGGACACTTAGAAGTCGCAAAGTATCTCCATGCACAGGGTTTCATCGGTTGTAGCCCAGACACCCTGTCGAGTGCTGCCAAAAACGGTCATTTGCCTGTCGTCCAGTGGTTGTGGACTCAATTTCAGGACGACCCGAAGGCTGATTTACTCTGTGTGCACGGCATAGATCGATTTGTGTCGTATGCGCCGCCTTTGACGAATGAAATGGCCGATGCGGCGATTAATGGGCATCTCGAAGTCATTCAGTACTTACACTCAATAGCATTGACACTTGCCGGGAAGAAAAGGAAGCGAGGTGGAAGTTCTTGTCACACCAGTGAAATTGAGATGGACGTCGTGGTCACAGAAGCTG
Organism: Phytophthora capsici; assembly: GCA_030324255.1. NCBI lineage: Eukaryota > Oomycota > Peronosporomycetes > Peronosporales > Peronosporaceae > Phytophthora > Phytophthora capsici. The sequence continues at coordinate 1,779,935 of CM059354.1, forward strand.
CGAGAAAAGGTCATTTGGATGTAGTGCAGTGGGTTTGCACCAACACAGCGGTGAACTCGACTAGCGATGCAATGTTAACTGCTGCCGGCGGTGGCCACTTCGCAGTGGTAAAATGGCTTCACGAAAATCATCCACACGATGATGATTTCCGAACCGAGGTGATTGATGAGGCAGCACGTTCCGGAAATGTGTCTATGTTGAAGTGGTTGCACACGAATCTGCCGGACGAAGGCTGGTCAACTATCGCAATCGATAATGCGGCGCGAGGTGGCCACTTGAACGTTCTGCGCTGGTTGTATGACCACGATTTCCTATACGAGGACCACGACTCTTACATGACTACAAGTGCAATGAAGCTGGCGCTAGAGGGAAACCATTTTGATGCACTTCTCTTCGTGCATTATGAATTTAAAGACTGGAGCAATGACCCGAGGTTGAACGGCGATGAAGTTTACAATGAACACATGGAGGCGTGGCTTCAGGAGGAACTGGGGGGTTCGTCCGAATGAGTAGTGCATGTATTTCGTGTGATGGGATAAACCGCCGTATTGTTTTCTCACGTTTCGGTGCCATTGGCTCCATTTAGCCGCCTTCACAACTTAATTCTCCAACACCACACGGTAGCGCACGGTGCCATCGCGGACCATTTTGATCCCTTCGTTGGCCTGGCTCATAGGCAGTTTCTGGATCACAGCATGGACATTCTTCGTAGACGCCACTTCCAGCATATCCTTGATATCCTGGATACTGCCAATGTTACTACCAACAAACTTCGCTCCTTTCTCGACAACACCGAACGCGTTGAACTTGATGTCGTCGTTCGGTAGACCCACCATGATGCACGAGCCACGAACCGCCAAGAAGCTCAGGAACAAGCCATAGGGCATGTTGTCGGCATTGGCACAGATCACCAAGACATCAACGGATTTTTCCGCCGCTGCAGCCTGTTTCTCATCTGTGTACACGACGAACTCGGTCGCACCCAAGTCACGCACCTCCTTCTCTTTGTTGGCCGAACGGGAGAAGGCTACAACTGCATCGGCCCCCATGGCCTTGGCGAACTGAATGGCCAAATGGCCCAACCCGCCAATACCCACAACACCAACGCGTTTGCCAGGCTTCACCCCAGCTTCCTTCAAGGGCGTGAACACCGTCGCTCCAGCGCACAACAAAGGTGCTGCGGCGTCCGACGGCAGGTTGTCTGGGATCTTGAAGGCGTACTCATGAGCCACACGAACGTAGTCGGCATAACCACCATAAGACATGGCCATGTCATTGAGATACGTGTCACCGTACGTCCACACTCTGCGTGAACAGTAGGCGTCATCTCCTTCGGCACATTCTTTGCAGGGATCTTTTGGATCTTTATTCAAACAGGCCCAAGCTTGGGCACCGACACCTACACGGTCGCCGACCTTCATGCCCTTGACCTTATCTCCGGCTAGGGTCACTTCTCCAACGATTTCATGACCCACTACGCACGGGTAAATGGACGGCCCCCAGCCGCTGTCGATGGTGTGGATGTCTGAGCCGCAGATTCCACAGTGAGAGATCTTGATCTCGATGTCCTCGGGACCCAGAGGACGGGACTCGTACTCCCACGGCTTCACCTCCTCGCTTTTGCCGAAACAAGCGTAAGCGTGGATAGTTCTTGGTCCAGTTGACATGATAGATCTTCTCTTGATCCGCTTGAGCTCTTAGATTGAGTTGTGACTTTTCAAGCCAAGATATCACGCTCAAAGCGTTGGATTGATAAAGCAACGTTATGTGTTAATAAACGCTTCCTACGTCTAGTTTTCAAGCACGACGCGGTAGCGCACGGTGCCGTCACGGACCATCTTGATGCCCTCGTTCACCTTGCTCATCGGGAGCTTCTGGATCACAGCACGCACGTTCTTCTTGGACGCCACTTCCAGCATGTCCTTGATGTCCTGGATGCTGCCGATGTTGCTGCCCACGAACTTGGCGCCCTTGCCTACCACACCGAACGCGTTGAACTTAACGTCGTCGTTCGGGAGACCCACCATGATGCATGATCCACGCACGGCCAAGAAGCTCAGGAACAGTGTGTACGGCATGTTGTCGGCGTTGGCGCAGATCAGCAGCACATCCACAGAGCCAGCAGCAGCGGCAGCCTGCTTGTCGTCCGAGTAAACGACGAACTCAGTCGCACCGAGGGCACGCACCTCAGCCTCCTTGTTAGCCGATCGAGAGAAGGCCACCACTGCGTCAGCGCCCATAGCGTTAGCGAACTGAATTCCGAGGTGACCAAGACCACCAATACCCACGACACCCACACGCTTGCCAGGCTTCACGCCCGCCTCCTTCAACGGAGTGAAGACGGTTGCACCAGCACAGAGAAGTGGAGCAGCCACGTCCGAAGGAAGATTGTCCGGGATCTTGAAGGCGTATTCGTGGGCAACACGCACGTAGTCAGCGTAGCCGCCGTACGAGGTGGCACCGTCGTTCTTGTAAGTGTCGTTGTACGTCCACACCTTGTGCGCGCAGTAAGCGTCGTCTCCGCTAGCGCACTCCTTGCACGGAGCAGAAGGGTCCTTGTTCAGGCAAGCCCACACCTGAGCGCCAACACCGACGCGGTCGCCGACCTTCAGGTCCTTCACAGCGGGACCAGCAAGCGTCACCTCACCGACGATCTCGTGACCAACGACGCACGGGTAGGTGAGGCGACGTAGGATGCGTCTCCTCTTGGTTCCCTTCCTGTCGGTCGCTTCTTAGCGTAGGTGCCATAGCTATCGTCAGTTAGTAGAACGTAGGAAATTACGTATAACACAGTAAGTGCCGGGCAAACAGCCGCGACAGGGCCTTGGTGTACAGGTGGGGCTGATTCTCCAACTACAGGTTGCTCGCTGAGCTGCAGAATCTGAAGTGGGTTGGAGGATCAGCCGCACAGCCAACCAGTACACCTCGGCTCCGCTAAAGATGTATTGAGCACATACAAACATCATAAGGTCTATAGTAAGTCTAACATATTCACATGCATACCTGCACAGGATCCAAACCGCTCACAGCCAACAATGCCCTTCAGCATAGAGTAGTTCAGGTACATGTAAGAGATTTGTGAGCGCAGTGGCAAGGCAAAGCCATGCGCCTCACAAGCTCGGGCGAATGATGCTGCTCGGGATCGTCACTGGTACTGCACTAGTACTGGGCCGGACTGACAGTAGGGTGACTGTCTCACACTCCCACTTGATCTCGACGCCGGACGCTCCGTCATCGCGATCACCCACGCACGCCGTACGTCGCATCCTCAAACCCGCAACTCAACTTACCGACGCGCTGCATCAGTAGTCGTAGTTGAAGTCGTAGTCTCGTCCATATCATTAGTCGTAGCGCCCACATCGTCCTCAGCCTGCACAATCGGCACCACCTTCATCGCTTGACGAAAATGCCTGAATTTCACGACTGCAAGTGCTTTTGTCATGATATCGGCTACCATCTCCTCCGTGCCAATGTGCTGCGTGGTTAGATGCTTCAGCTCCACACTCCGTCGCACCAAGTGATACTTGTTATCCACGTGCTTGCTCTTTGAATGCTTTCCGGGCTTCGTCGTTAGTGAGATAGCTCCTTGGTTGTCGCCCAGCAAGAGTGGTACAGGGTGCGGCCAAGATAGCTCCTTACACAGACCAGCAAGCCACAGTAGGTCCTTGGTAGCCTCCGCCATCGCCACATACTCAGCTTCACACGTACTCTGCGCGTTGATCTCCTGCTTGCGAGATGCGTACGAGATTACGTTGCCGTCCAACATGCTCACGTAGCCGCTAATACTGCGTCGATCCACTGGATCATTTGCATAGTCAGCATCAGAGTAGCAGCTTATGCGTACTCCTTCCTTTGAGTGCACATTCATCACCAACCCGTAGTCACATGTAGCCTTCAGGTATCGCAGTACTCTTTTAGCTTCAGCAAAATGCGTGTGGTCATAACTTGCAAGGAACTTGCCCAAATGTCTTGAAGCATGGGCAATGTCCGGTCGCGACGCTCTCACGAGATACTGGAGCGCACCAACCAATTCTCGATAGGGCAGGTAGTCTGACGTTGCAGGTATATTAGCCCGTGAAGGTGTCGTCGCCTCAGGCGTTGTACACCCATTACAGTCTCCCATGTGGAAGCGACGCAACACTTCCAACACATACTGGTTTTGACTGTAGATAATTTGCTTCAATGGCCGGTTGATTTGGATCTCCACTCCCAGAAGGTATTTGACTGTGCCCATAGTTGTAAGCTCGAACGTCTCTTGCAATCTCGCAGCAATTTTGGCACACAGGTCTCGCGGTCCCAGCAGCAACAGGTCATCCACGTAGACGGTCAGCAGCAACTTGACCTCATCATTCTTCTTCAGCAAATACAAACCGTAGTCTGAATCCGTTCTCTTAAAGCCCATTGTCATTAACTTCGCATGAAGTGTCTTGTTCCAGATATTGGGTGCTTGCTTCAGCCCATACAGACTCTTTAAGAGTCTGCAGATGACCGCAGGTCCATCCGTCTGGAAGCCAGGAGGCTGCTCCATATAGATCTCATCATTTAGGTCCCCATACAGAAATGCCGTCTTCACATCGTATTGTAGCACTTCCCAATCTCTCTGCACAGCAAAGTAGATCACAGCTCGGATCGTCTCAAACCGGATCACTGGCGCATAGGTCTCCGAATAGTTGATTCCAAATTGTTGCTTGAACCCATGAATAACAAGCCGAGCCTTGAATCGCTTCACACGTCCACGCTCGTCTCGTTTCACAGCGAAAACCCATCTGCAAGTGATCACCTTGGCTCTCTTCGCCACGCCACGGGGTACTAGTCTCCAGGTCCCATGATCCTTTAACGATTGAAGCTCTGCTAGCATAGCAGCTCTCCATTGAGGCCAGTACTTGCTGGCTCTTGCCTGCTTGTACGTCGTAGGAATGTTGATGTCTGAACTGGTGGCCTGCACATGGCCCACCACGTAGTCCCGCAACCGCGCATTAGGTTTAGTCCTTCTCCTCGGCCGTTTCGAGCATGGCTCAACTGGAGGTGGCTGTATCTCAAAGCCTGTCGTTTCCTTTTCCTCCACCAGTTTCTTTCGCGCTCTGCGCGTCCGCTTTCTGTTCACTTTTACCGATGCTGCTGGTGTTTGCTCAGGTTCTGCCTGAGTAGCAGCCGGTTGCAATGCAACTTGCATATCTCCATTCATCTCTTCGGCGGTGGACAAGACAGTAGTGTCTGCATGTAGACTCCCACTGGACGCAGTTTTGCTCTCCGCATCAGATACCAGTGCCACCTCTTGAAGTTCTGCTGCAGTGCATGTAGGTTCAGACTTGTCCTGCTCCACGACATAGGTATCCATACTCGTCTTAATTCGCACAACTGGAGGCCTTCTAGGCAGTTCGTGGTCTCCGTCTTTGAAGCCGTTCTCTAGTAGCTGTTTCACATAATTTCCATCTGCAGTAAACTCCTCATGGAAACGTACATTCCCTCCTTGTGCCGTCGTCACCTGGCACGTCGCCAAATCCAAGAACTTGTATCCTTTGGTATTGTCACTGAATCCAAGCAATAGGCACATACGTGCCCTTGGTTCCAACTTCTCCTTTCGTTGACGCGACTCAGGTGGGATCCATACATGAGCAATGCAGCCCCAAGTTCGCAGACTTGCCATGGGTGGCAGCTTCTTATGAAATCGCTCGTACGGTGACACTACACCGAGCGCCTTCGTGGGAAGCATGTTCAGGGTCTCCACAATGTGCAACAAAGCTTCTCCCCAAAGCATGTTCGGCAGATGTGTCGCCGTCAACATCGCCCGTATGCGCGGCAGAACAACCCCGTTAGCTCGCTCAGCGATGCCATTCTCCTGGGGTGAGTAGCTGTTCGTAAACTTCTGCACAATCCCGTTGTCTACGCAGTAGTTAAACAGTTCGTTGCTCGAGAATTCGCCTCCTTGGTCTGTACGCAAGTGTAGAACAGGACGCGCTTTGTAATGCGTCTTCAGTTCCCGAAGCAACTTCAGGATGAACCAGGTAGCTTCACCCTTCTTACTCAACAGGTAAGCCCATTTGTATCTTGTGGCCACATCAATGACGAACAGAAACATCGTAGCACCACTTACAGTAGCCTCATTGAGCGCACAAATGTCCATCACAAGAATGTCAAGGGGTCGAGATGTCTGTGCTGGCAATCTAGCATGATGCATAGACTTGGCTTTGCTCACAATACACGCAACGCAGTCATACGAGCTCAAGTTCTTCGTGTTGAACTTAACACCAACGTCAATCTTGCTAGCCAGATTGTTCAACTGATGCATGTTCATGTGACCAAAGCGTTGATGCAACAATGCCATGTACTTCTTCTCGTCCACAGCTTGCTTGACCGTTGCCATCACCATCACTCCAGTAGTCTTCTCAGCGCGTAGGCGGTAGATAGAGTCACGCATCACAAACTTCAGAACAGTACTGGGCTTGCTCATCCAGCCAATCTTTTGGTCTGGGGAAACCGAGAATCGGTAGCCTCCAGTAGTCTGGAGATAGCCCATACTGATGAGGTTGACTTTTGCATTCGGCGAATACACGACATCGTCGAGTAGGCGGTCTTCCAGCTCGCCAGTCACCTCATTGACAATACGTAGTAGTACAGATCCTGACACAGTTGTATGTTCCGACGTTCCGTTAGCAAAATCAAGCCGACTAGCCTTGTCTTCACGCAGCGTAGTGAACAGCGATAGATCTCCACAAATGTTAGCCTGGGAGCCCGAATCCAATATCCATTCAATACAGTCTCCTGCGTCCGTTAGCGTGTTCACATTGCGTTCCACTGCATTCACCATCCGCGGTCCATCACGGCGTGTGCAGTCACCAGCATGTTGGCGACCATTAAAGCGGCGAGGTGAGTTTCCACGTCGAGGAGAATCATTGCGGCCTCGATAAACGTCATCCCGTGGCTGCAGTCCACGACCACGTAGTGGTTCGTCAGCTCTTCGAGGCAGGTTTGGAGGGCAACGAGATGGCTGGGGTCCATAGTGACTTGCCGGAGACCTACGAGGTGGCGAGAATGCTCTTTCGCCGCGCTGGAATGAGAACTGTCTTCCATTTCGTGGAGGCGAATCAAATCTGCCCGATCGTACGCGCGGCGGACTTCTGAAGCCATCACGAGTCATCGATCTGCTGCGTCCACGAGGCGGCGATCGGCTTCGTCCACGGTCTCGTTGCATGGGTGCTCTTGGTCCATACTCACGAGATGGCAAGTAACCTGGCTCAGGCCACGAGTTATTACGATTTGGATAGAGCCCTCGTCTCCCCATCTCATAGGGATCCATGCGTCTTCCGTAGCCGAATTGATCAGAGTTTGCAGGCTCATATCGATCGTTTTGCTCAAACTGCGAACTCGTAAGCCCATCCTCCAGCGCATGTAGACCCCCACGTGATCTACCTTGGTCGCACCATGGCTTCGATCTGAGTCCTTGTCCTAAATAGTACAAAGCCCTTTCCCATGATAGAGGTGTGCCTTCCTGTCGAGTTCCCTCCCACTGGCGCTGTACAGCATTCATCATGGTGTTTTGTTGAACAGGTTGCATCCTTTGAAGTGAAGCTGGTGGTTGCAGTTGCAACTGCTGTGGTGTCGTTGGTACTCTTACACGTGTAACAACACGTCCACTTCCACGACCACTAGCTTCAACAGAGCGTTCGCGCCCCGGTCCACTAGCTTCAACTTGTATGCTATCACTGGCTGGCGAAGTCGGAGAGTACACTGGTGACAGGGTCGCTGCCACTGATCCACAATCTGCATCCTCAGTTCCGATGACAGGTTTCGAGCTATTCAGCGGTAATACTTGCACACCCACTGACGTAACCAGTGAAGAAGGTGGCTTTTTGCCCTGCTGCTGCTGCTGCTTTTTGCGCTTCTGGAGCTGCTGTACCAGCTCTGGTTTCAACTCAATGCCCGTCGTCGCTTCGCACTCAGCGTACCAGTGACCGTCACCACCACAGTTTGCGCAATTGAACTTCTGCTTCTTCTTGGCAATCTCGGTTGCACGCTTTTTCTTTTTCGCATTCTTGTTTCGTTTACGGTTTTGCCCTCCTTGTCCTTGTCCAACGTTGTTCACTTGAGCAACTTGAGTTGCTGGACGGGATGTAGCCATAGTCGACTGCTGCTGGACTTGGTTACTGGAGTGCTCAGCCGAGCGAAGGCGCTGCAGCGCCTCAGCAAGGGTCATCGACCGCGGGTCGTTATTGGCGATCCAGACAGAGTGAGCTCTGGCCATCTCTGGAAATGCGAGCAATGAGTTCGAAATCAGTAGACTTGCATGCTCCCATTCTTCAAATGAACCGCGAGCTTGGCGCAACTTGCGCGCCTTAAGGTCGATATCCTTAATATAGTTCGTTACAGCCTCGTTAGGCTTCAACTTCCTCATCATCAACTCACACCGCAGATAGTCCGGGTTGACGCCGTCGCCAGCCTCAAAATAGTCCGTGATGCTCTTCCACAGAATAGAGGCAGCTTCAGTCTGGTCGCGCATGTCGTCGATCTTGAAGGTCGTCCTCAACTCGACCGACAACGACAGGGCCATGGCAGAGAAGGCCTTGGTCTGTCTCAGCTTGTACCATTCGGCGTACTTGGGTCTGCGGTATCCTTCCACAGAGTCAAAGCGCTCGGCTCCGTACGTAATATCGCCAAGCATGCAGCTCTCAAAGTGTAACGGCACCTCGCTATACCACGCCTGGTACTCCTCCTTCTTGGTCAGCGCCGGCAACTTGATGCTGACGTTCCTCAGTGACTTGATGCTATCAGTCAACTCGGCGTCATCGTAGCGGCCACCCGGGTTCTTGTTGTCAAACATGCTCGGCACGTTGCTTGGGGCGTCACTGCGTACACTCACGGCGTCGTCCGCGTGTCTGTTCCTGCCACTGACGCTGGAGTTTGACCTTGGTCGCTGGGGTGGTGGATTCTCCTCGGCCCTTTCCGCTGACTGAGCGAGTCCTTGGAGAAGGGCTTGAATAAGCCGTCGGCCACCTGGAATTTCAGCCAATGAGCGGGCCAGATGTTCAACATCACTGTGCGACATCGTCGAGTCACGACGATCGCTCGAATTATCCGGAAAACCAGAATCTTCTTCATTGCTTTCTTCTTTAGAGTCTTGTACACTCGACGCCACGTCATTTGCGTGCTGCGCCCTAATTGGGCTCATAACCTGAGGCGACGTAGGATGCGTCTCCTCTTGGTTCCCTTCCTGTCGGTCGCTTCTTAGCGTAGGTGCCATAGCTATCGTCAGTTAGTAGAACGTAGGAAATTACGTATAACACAGTAAGTGCCGGGCAAACAGCCGCGACAGGGCCTTGGTGTACAGGTGGGGCTGATTCTCCAACTACAGGTTGCTCGCTGAGCTGCAGAATCTGAAGTGGGTTGGAGGATCAGCCGCACAGCCAACCAGTACACCTCGGCTCCGCTAAAGATGTATTGAGCACATACAAACATCATAAGGTCTATAGTAAGTCTAACATATTCACATGCATACCTGCACAGGATCCAAACCGCTCACAGCCAACAATGCCCTTCAGCATAGAGTAGTTCAGGTACATGTAAGAGATTTGTGAGCGCAGTGGCAAGGCAAAGCCATGCGCCTCACAAGCTCGGGCGAATGATGCTGCTCGGGATCGTCACTGGTACTGCACTAGTACTGGGCCGGACTGACAGTAGGGTGACTGTCTCACAGTAGGTGGACGGACCCCAGCCGCTCTCAATGGTGTGCAGGTCGGAGCCGCAGATACCGCAGTGCGAGATCTTGATCTCGATGTCTTCATCGCCAAGAGGACGCGACTGGTACTGCCAGGGTTTGATTTCCTCGTCCTTGCCAAAGGAGGCGTAGGCGTTGACGGTTCTCGGGCCGGTGGACATTGTTGTTCTTGTCTCGTGCTAAGTAAATTGCAAAGTGAACTCCACACTTCGAGTTGGTGGTGAGGCGTTCCACAGCTTGCGTATGGCACCTCGCCTTACGAATCCGACAGCGGATGACGTGGCTGCGGTTGTTGACCCAATCCATGGTGATCGAGTTCAACAGATGAATGGTCAGAGGCAGGTTCGCATTTGGCAAACTTTCCAGACAACTGCTGGGCTGTAAAGCTGGCCGCAATCAGATAATCCACCAACAAGCCTACAGATCAGTGACAACGGCCCTACCATGAACCTCACCATGGACTGGTGTGTTCGTTCGGAAATGTGTGCCCGCCTGAGTGAACAACAGCAAGAAGCAGATCGGTGGACGCTGATGTCAGTGTCATTGTCACAACAGCCATGCGGTTCAACTTCAGCCAGCCGAGTCACCAGTGCAAAAACTGCAACAACAGATGAGTGGACGTGCAATAAGCAGTGCACTTATTGTGCCTTTCCGAACTTTTGGCCAATCTGACCTGAAAAGGTATGTCCTTAGAAGGAGGGGTTGGGGCTATAGGTGTTCTTGCAGTGACGATTTATGCCGACAACCATAGAAAAAACAAATTTATATCCAATTAACAACGGTTATTTATGCGGCACCACCCAATCAACGTTGGTCCTGAGGTCTTACGGAAGGGGTCCGATTTGGTATAAAGACCACCATTTAAAGGAATAAGGTCCGAATGGCCAAAAATTTCCGGCCATTCAGACTTACGTAAGGCCACTAACACTACCCGAACATCAATGGGTTGTTCAAGCGGTCAGTGGGTTATTCATATGGCCTGGTATCATTTTAAACTACCGAAATGACTGTTGTTGCTGTAGTTTTAAAAATTTCAGCAGGCAATGTAGTACATCTGAGCAAACACCCAATACTATAAGTCTGAATTGCTATTGTGATATTTAGCGACTAGGCATTCGACGTCGGTCGTCCTTAACGACACTCTAAACTCTTTCCGCAATTCATCGACTGCCCCAGACCTCTACCTTCTCCGCCATTTGTGCACAGGATATCAGATACTAGTAGTGGAGAAGGTACACTGCGCGACAGATCACATCGGACACCCACTTACAGTGCTCTAGCGCCGTCAATACTGCGAGTTAGGCAATACTATTTAGATATATGCGAGTTGTTGACAGTAGGAAAAGCCTAGTAGCGCTAACGAGCGCAGATTCGGCCGCTGTGGGGGACCTCCAATACAATTTTCTACTTTCAGCTCCACGACAGATCAGATCGGACAGTACAGACTATACAAAAATCAAGTATATTTTCCTTAGTAAGTCGTTCTATCTCCTTTCTCGGCAACAACCGCTAAGCAGCGACGCGGCATTGACTCTACCAGTGACTGCAGCAAAGCGAGAGGGATGGAATTCCAAGCTTCGAATAGGGCTTCTTTCAGATCACACACCTTGTCGAATTGCTTACCGTTCCTGTAAACGCGCCGGCTCATTATTGACCATAGGTTTTCAATAGGATTTAAGTCGGGTGACTTAGACGGCCAGTCGAGCACCTTGACTTCCTGGTCCGCAAAAAAGTCCTTAGTGCGGGCTGAGGTGTGGATGCTAGCATTATCTTGTTGGAAGATATAGTCTAGACCGTAGTTGGCATGTGCATAGGGAAGCAAAAACTCGGACAACGTGTACACATAGTCGTCCGAGTTTTGCTTCCCATTCAAAACCACCAGCTGAGACTTTCCCCGCTCACTAAACGCAGCCCAAACCATCACCGACCCTCCCCCTGCTTGCCTTCTCTTGGTCCTTCGGGGAGGACGGCGTAAGTCCCTCCAATATTGCTGAAAGCCGTCGGGCCCATCGAGGTTCCATTTCTTCTCATCAGAGAAGATAATGGAATCCCAATAGGGCCCGGCGTCTTTCAGCAACAGCTTCTCCGTTGCCCACGTGAAGCGTGCGGCCATGTCTTCCGGCTTCAGCGGAAGCGTGTTAACCATTTTCGTGTAGACCAGCCAGTCGACCCTCAAGAGGACGCGCTGGATGGTCCTCACGTGCACGTCGAGGTCCAACTCGGCTTTCAACTGCGCCGCCGAGTGCTCGCCACGCGATGCAGTGCGCACAAGACGCCTGACCTCGCGGTCCGTCAGTGCTGGGGGAGCTCCGCTTCGTTTGGGGAGCTTCGCGGTCTTGCGTGCCTTGGGTGGAGGCTTGGGAGCCAGTGCACGGCAGATGGTGTCGGGGCTGCGGCCGAGGCTGCGCGCGATAGCGCGCTTGGAGGCTCCAGCCTCAAAGAGGCCGTCAATTCTCCCCCTCTCTCGCTCGGTTAATCGAGGCTTCTTGGTCTTCGGCATCTTTAGAATGAGCCATGCACTCCGCGCTCATTGCAGCCACCCACCAGGTACACGCGCTGCAGCCACAAATGCTCAGCTATAAATTATACTTGATTTTTGTATAGTCTGTACTGTCCGATCTGATCTGTCGTGGAGCTGAAAGTAGAAAATTGTATTGGAGGTCCCCCACAGCGGCCGAATCTGCGCTCGTTAGCGCTACTAGGCTTTTCCTACTGTCAACAACTCGCATATATCTAAATAGTATTGCCTAACTCGCAGTATTGACGGCGCTAGAGCACTGTAAGTGGGTGTCCGATGTGATCTGTCGCGCAGTGTAGAGGTCCGGGGTATTATACACTACTGCAGTCGCGGCGTACATATTTGTACGCCACACAAAACTAGTGCCCTTTTTTCGCGGGTTAGGGTAATTTTTAGTGGGGAGCAGCTGGTCTTTTAGGAGACCTTTTGAAGGACCACTCCTCCTACGTAGGACCGGAGGGCATTTTGGCAGAAAGGCACAATATGCCAACCAGGTAACGCACAGCGAATTTCACAGCTACGAGCTGTTCGCAACTGCAGCTCTCCCAACATTGGAGTCCAACATTGGACGGCACATTCCATTGGCGGGATAATTCGCCATTGCTCTACTTAAGTCATGGGCACCCTGCAGAAGTAAGCGACTCACGTGTAAAGTTGGTCAAGGACTGGTTGAAGGACTCCTGGCAGCTGATGAGTGTACATGGACGCGAATCTTTAGGCAGCAAGTTATTGCCAACAACACAAAGGTGTCACTTGGAAAACACGTACCTACTGGTACTGGTACGTGTTTTTTTGTAGTATCTTTGCAGAATGCGATATATTATACGCGCTGTGCGTCATGCTTCTGAAGATAATTGTTTTCAGTACAAGCGATTTAAATCTCAAATATACTGTCATATTTAATGGAGAATCCATTGCGAAAAACTCTACTTTTACTCTTTGTATTCAATATCCTTTGATAATATATACCCTGCTACTGTATCTCTAAAGCAAGCTCACGCAATGCACAAGTACGTTGCAACTCTGCCATAGCGAATCACCCCCAAGTCAGAACACTTTACCCATGTCTGCTGCCCCACGCACTATTAAAGCCCTCGCTTGCTTCGGCAAGAGCGAGCCTGTGCAGCCCTGGGAGTACGAGTCGCGTCCTCTTGGCGCTGAGGACGTGGAAATCAAAATCTCCCACTGCGGAATTTGTGGCTCCGACCTGCACGTGATCGACAGCGGCTGGAAGCCCACGCTCTACCCGTGCGTGGTAGGCCATGAGATCGTTGGTGAGGTGACCCAGGCTGGTCCTGACGTGAACGACCTCAAGGTCGGTGATCGGGTGGGCGTCGGCGCTCAAGTCTGGGCCTGCCTCAATAAAGACCCCAAGAAGCCGTGCAAGGACTGCGCGAAGGGCGCCGACGCCTACTGCCGCGGTTTCGTGAGCACGTACAACTCCAAGTACAAGGATGGCAGCAAGTCGTACGGCGGATACGCGGAATACGTGCGCGTACTGAGCGACTACGCTTTCAAGATCCCAGAAGCCATTCCGTCAGATGCTGCAGCTCCGTTGTTGTGTGCCGGTACGACAGTGTTCACACCGTTCAAGGAAGCAGGCATGAAGGCTGGTGACCGGGTGGGGATTGTAGGCATTGGTGGTCTTGGACACTTGGCGATTCAATTTGCAAAGGCTATGGGGGCCGACGCGGTCGTTGCCTTCTCCCGTTCGGCTAACAAAGAGACTGAGGTGCGTTCTCTGGGTGCGGACGAGTTTGTCAACTACTCGGACCCGGAACAGGCTAAGGCAGCGGAGGGATCAGTGGATGTCCTGCTGGTGACGGCTGATGCTGACGGCATGCCGTACCATCTATTCCTGAGCTTCCTGGCCTCGCGCGGCACGTGCATCATGGTGGGTCTGCCCAATGACGAGGTCCACTTCAAACCTGCGCAGGTGGTGATGAAAGGTGCTAAGTTTGTGGGTAGCCACATCGGTAGCATCCAGGACGTCAAGGACATGCTGGAACTTGCGGCGGAGAAGAACGTTCGTCCGGTGATCCAGAAACTGCCCATGAGCAAGGCTAACGAAGGGATTCAGATGCTGCGTGATGGCAAGGTTCGCTATCGTGTGGTGCTAGAGAACTAGAGCTAACTGAAGAGGACGGACGTCATTATTTGTCCAACACTGCGTATCATTCTTCTTAAGACTGTTACAGTCTACTTTAGTCGATGTCGTTGTTCACTGTGCTGTCCTGTACGACACTCTCACTCACTTCGTAGTTGGGCTTCCCGATGTACATATACATGAGGATCGCAATGATAACAGTGACAATGGCAGCGACAACCGCCGGGTTCTGTCGAATTCGCGCCATCAACCCCTTCTCTTCTGTTTCCGTTGCCTTATTGCCACCCAGCTTGGAGTACAGCTTCCTCTCCAGCGCCTTCTGGTCGCGTTTCTTCTTCTTGAGTTGCACCAGCAACTGCCTTACCTTGGCGTTCTTGGGCTCGATCTCCAACGCCTTGCGCAGAAACATATTGGCCTCGTCAAACTCGTTTTGGTCCAGAGCGATCTGACCGATGCGATACATGGCCTTGACGTTCTTCCCATCTAACTGCAGCACCTCAAGACTAGACTGACGGGCCTCCTTGAATTGCTTCAGCTTGTGCTGCACATTACCCACATTGTTGCCGAGCGCAATGAGCAACTCCTTGCACTGCTCCGCATCCTCCTCTGAATGCTCCCAAGTCTCCAGTAGCTTCAGCGCACGCTTGTACAACTTGGCAGCCTGCTCGTAGTTCTTTTCCTTAAAGTACCGATTGCCACTCTCCTTCTTCTGTGTGGCCTCCACAATCAGCTCCTGGGAGCTCATTTCAGCCGTAATCTTCTTGCCGACCTGGCACAGTTCCACCACCAGCTTGATCTCGTCTCCAGGAGCTACAAATGGCTCCAACCCCACGTCTCCGTAGGCGAATCGGGCGTCACAGCGGACTTCACACTCTTCCCCGACGTGCATCATCTTGGCTACCAGCTCCAGCGCCGGCATCACTTCACCATCTCCAATACGGAACTTACGGGTCTCATCTGTAGCCACTTTTTGCCCGCTCTTGAGCACCCAAGTCGAGTATTTCACGCCCACTTCCTCGCCGAATTCTGTCCGAATGAGCCACGTGTCAGAACTGTTAGGTACGATATCTCGATCAATACACTGCCGATGAAGACGGGGGTCGCGCAGTTGCATTACCTGCCTGGATGCCGTCTGTGTTCACCGTCAGCATCTTGCGGTAGATGCCCCCGCTGCCCAGGACATCGTCAAACCCCTCACGCTCTGCCTCGTTAATCTTGACCATTTTCAGAATAATTCAATTGTGACGTCACTAATCATCAACAAATCGACCATAATCATGGTCCGTGATTATGGAAGACACCATTATTGCTTAATGTCCATCATACCACAATAATTTATTGGTTGTTGTAATATTGCAATATTCAATAATTGTTACCTTCAACAGTCGCAGTCATTCTACCTTCGTCCTACGCCGCACGTGTTGCCATCTACTCAGATGGATGGCAACTAGAGATCGTCCACTTCCAGGCCAGATCCCGCACCTTGACGAGATCATCGACGAGTCTCCACGTCCACAAAGTCCCACCACCAGCGGCTCCACCAGTCCCGCCTATCGTCTCATTCCGAACTCAAAACCGCCCGAACCTCCTACATCTCCGAGGTCACAGCTCATGGCATCTCGTCCACCTGCTCCTGTTGAGTCCAGTGCTGTTCCACCTGAAAATGGGGGCACTGGGGACTCTCCAAACGACAATAATACAGTAGAAACCAACCAAGTTCCCGAATCTTCAGCTGCTTCTACCATTTCGACATCAAACCGGGTGAGATCTCCACGACGAGGGTCCACTAAAAGTGTGACTGTCGAGGCAACGGATGCTTCCGCTGCCCCCACCCAACCTTATCGTCGACAAACTGTTGCAAGGAACAATAGCAGCTCTCGGGTGGGGTCCCGTATATCCCGATCCATGGGGTCCACTTCTGCTCTTTCACAAGGAGAAACCGTCGGGCAACATCCCGGTACGGAAGAAGAAGCTGTCGATACGGACGAGTTGACGTTCACTCTCCCTGAACTCTCGAAAGAAGGCGACGATACTGGTCGAACTGTTCGAGAGACGTGGCCAACCGACCACGTGATGCTGCTGTACATGCTCTCAAGGTATGCGGTTTGTGCTCGTACGAAAGAAGACAAGGAGTCGTGGATCCGTCAGATCCCTCTACTGGTGTTAATGTACGAAGGGATCGCTGCTGGGGGGTTAAACTTCGACTATGCGCCAGCAGCTATGGTCATCGCACAGGAAGGAAGACCCAAACGTATCTGGATGAACACTACACAGGACGGCAAGTCTGCAATCGATGATCTGCGTGAAGCGAACCTCATTAACGGTCTCAAGCTCTCCACCAAGGATTACCACTCGGTGACTGCGTTTCAGGTCTCTCTCCGAGGTCTTCAGCTGCTGTCCCAAGTCAGCAAAGAGCTCAAAGCTAACGTCGACGCCTTCATCTTCGCTCCCAAGCCCTATCGTCATGAACTTCTTAAAATCCGCTACATCCCGATCCGAGACCCGCCGGACGCCAACAATAATCTCGAAACGAATGCTCCAGCGTGGACGTTCACTAAGGGAAGTGATAAACACCTCACAGCTGGTGAAAGTGGAGTGATCCAGCCTCCTCCTGAAGAAGAATCCGAAGAATTCAACGAAGAAGGCCGCTTCATCTTAGAGTCCATCGGTTACTTCCGATACTCTGGGGTCACCGAGACGGAGGACGTGTCGTACGTATCCAGTCCTTTCGTCCCGCAATGTGTGCGCAGTATGGAAGCGTACCAGCAACTGTCTTCTAATGCCCATCGAGCACTGGAAGCTGCCAGTGGCCAGTCGAACATCCGTGATACTCTGTCAGAAGCGATCGTACTTGCCAACCCGGTCTGTCTCGTAGGTGAGTGGATCCCATTCGGATCGAATCAGATTGTGGCTCTAAACGAGCGTCTCGGATCCATGGATCGATGCCAGGGAGGGCTCTTTATCTCCCTAATCGACGATCGCCCCACTGACACTCAGTTCGAAGTCCCTCCTGGTCTGACCGAAGTCCGGATCCTCGACTACGACCCCGTACGGTACATCAACTTTGAAGCGGAGATCAATTTCCCAGAAGACGACGGGATTGTGCAGGTCGAGAACTTTGGCATTCATCTCAATGTGGACGGCACGATTTTCTATGGGATCAAAGTGGACGCCATCCTGGACAAGCGAGCGGACCGCATCTCGGTGGATTTACTCTCTCGACTGCTGGTTGATATCCACCAGGACTCGTCCGAGATCATGGACGACCTGCTGTCTTCGTACCAGACGAGTCTGTTGGACATGGTTTTCCTCGGGGACATTGCCAATCGAGGCAAGTTCAACATGATCATGGCCGACCAAATCGACCCGTTCATGCCTGGGCTCGAGTACATGGATCGAGGAGACTTTGAGAACGAGTTGAAACAGGTTTTAGGCGATATCCACTGCGCTTACGACATTGGGGACGACAGTGTCCTGATCGTCGGGCGAGACGGCATGTTGATCGCTGGATCAGCCTCCAAGCGCTTCGAGAAGGTTTTCATCTCGTACTTTTCGCTGTTATGTCGAGAAATGTTTTTACGCAGCTTTTTCACGCGCATTTTCGTGCTCGAAGAGCTGCTGAAACACATCCGAGAGCTCATTTTCCGTGCCAAAGAGGATCCGCATCACCTTGTGACCATTCGAGGGAAATTGAACCAAGCCACCAATGATCTCATCCTGGTAAGTTTTACTGTTACTACCGCATCAATTCTACTAACCAGTTGTTTCTTGTAGTTTACTGACACGTTGGGTTATCTGCTGGAGTCGTTGGAGTTCGTAAAAATCCCTCAGAAATCGCCCAACGCTAGTGAAGAAGAAGAGTCGATCTTCAGCTATCTCGACCTCAAGAAGCAGCACCACGACATCCTCCTCCGTGCTCGCGACTTGGAGAAACTCGTGCATGGCGCGAAGTACGAAATTGTCAATTTACGGCAAATGGCTGAAGTACTCAACACTTCCGAGCTGGAAGATATTTTCAAGACGGTCGAAGGGAACACCAAGGCACTCGCAGATTCATCCCTTACAGTGGAGCAGTGTGGCTCTTCTCTCGAGCTTGTCCAAGTTTTACTAGCAGGAAGTTTCGCCTTCACGCTCTTGGATCGGGTCCCGGGCGGGAGTTTAAACGTCGATATGCCCGAATGGGTGGAAAAGGCCTTTGCTAAACCCATCATCGACGTGCCTCTGCTGTTCTTCGTGCTCAACCTCATCTGGATGGCAGGATGTATCTACGCTTTAATTCGTTATAAGAAGAAAAAGAGCCACGAAATGGAATTCGGACGGCGGACAGTGCGGATCAAGGTGAACAAAGCCATCGACATCGAAAAGTTCGAGGTCTTCCTCGGCACGCGCGTCTTAGACAAGCAAGAGAGTGTTTCTCAACTGGCCTCGGAGGTTCGCCGGGTCGTTTGGAAAGATCTGGGACTGCAGGCGTGTGACGATGAGCGAGCACATCCACGTCGAAGCGTAGCGTACGCGAAGGGCTCTCTAACGTGGAAGCAGAAGCTGTTTGACGCGTTTGTAGCGCGGCTTCGTAAGCTTAAAGCTCGGAAGCAGAGAAGCCGAGGTGCTACGACCGCTACTGGTGCTTTGGCAGGGAATTCTATCTCCCCTCTTAGTACTGCGGCTGGGATATTGGAGCCTGGGATCCCCGTGGAAGTGGAGGTCGAGTACGATAGCCGCTATGGCTACCTGCTCTTTGTAACGTTTAACTTTCATATCCGAGAGAAGGCGATTCCATTGAGGCAGCGAATGCGAAGAGCTTTTGGTCAAGTGAAGGAGCGTATTCGTCTTGGAGGGAGAACAGCTCCGAAGCCGAAACGAGTACCGGATGACACTTCTTGTCCTCGGAACGAGACGCTGATCGTGGAGCAAGAGCTCATGAGCTGGTTCGCCATGGAAATGAAGCAACACGGCGTCATTAAGAGTGTGGACACGTTCCTCACTGCACTTTGAAAGGCTCTCACCTTTCCCAAGCCAAAACCCTGTAGGACAAAAGCAGATTTCTAGGAATCCGACGCAGAAAAACCTAAGAGAGTTAGTTACCTGATTGATTGAAATTGAGTGGTGCCATTTCTCCACCTTTGCCATTCCACTACTTTCCCAGTCGAGCACACTTCACCCTACAACCTCCTTTCCAACATGACCAAGACTAAGGGCGGGTTGTTTGCCAACATTAAGGCACAAGAAGAGTGAAAGTTGGTTGACAAGCTGCGCGACATTGGCCTCGGTCAATACATCGAGCTGCCGCAGATCGCAGTCATGGGCGACACTTCCAGTGGCAAATCGTCTCTCTTGTCTGCGTTGTCGGGCGTTTCCTTCCCGTCCAACGACCAACTCACCACGAGGTGCCCCACACAACTCGTTCTCACCCGTGCCGATACCTTCCGTGGAACTGTTCGACTCGTTCGCTTTCAGTCGAGTGGCGATTCAAACGACGGAGAGGAGAAGGAGGACCTGAACCGACTGGAAGACGTCCCTGACGCCATCACGAAGCTCACGAACAAGCTCATCGCTGAAGGCCAATACATCAGTGACGACCAGATCGTGATCGAGATGTGCGGGCCGGAACTACCCAACCTCACACTCACAGATCTACCTGGACTGGTTCGCACTGTGGGGGACCATGAGGATCAAAGCATTATCCCGAGAGTTCGGCAGATGGTGGATCGCTACATGCAACAGGAACGTACAGTGATCATCGCTGTTGTACCGGCCAACGTGGACATGCACAACACGGAGATCCTGCAGGCGGCACAACAAGCTGATCCCAACGGCACCCGAACGATTGCAGTGGTGACGAAGGTGGATCTGGTGGATCCTGGGGCTGAACTGGCAGTGCACGAGCTGTTGTTAAACAGGAAGAAGAAGATGCATCTGGGGTACCATGCAGTCAAGTGTCGTAACCAACGCGAGTTGACCAAGGGCACGAGTATCGAGAAGGGGTTAGTGAACGAGACGATGTTCTTCAGTCAACACGAGTACTGGCGCCGTTTGTCGAGTCACTTGTGGGGTGTCCCGAGGTTGACGGATCGGTTGGTGTCGATCCTACAAGATAATATCCGTCGTTCGCTGCCGAAAGTGATCACAGAGATCAGTTCCCGAATGGTGGAGACTGTAGTAGGTTTCGAACACTACGAAGGAAGCTGGCGCTTCCAGGCAAACCAAAGCTCTGTTGTTGGTTCTAGGTTAGATGTCAAACTAATCTCCTCGGCCATTCTGTTGGCCTTGGTGGTTTCGTAACCTACGTACTAGTAATGTTCTTATCTGTTGCCAGCTTGGCGTTGTCTGTCCGTTGACATCGCCCGGTGAATGGGCTAGGCTTGCTCTACTTGCCCACCACTACACCGCCCACCCAAGCCTTGCCCAGTCCCTCGAGCCCTTGAGTTTGTCGAAAAATATGTTGTCGAAAATACATTTTGTCGAAAAGAGGTGTCGAAAATGGTGAACTGTCAGAAATTGGTGTGTCGAAAATACCAGCCGGTGACGCACATTCGTCATTGAAGCATCAGATTCAGATCTGCGGGTAATGGCTACATCATCTTCGATATGCCAACGTGATCCTTTTACGATGTCAGTGCGCCTAGGTGGCGGTCGAGACGTGCATCGTCACGGCCAGCTGCAAACTGTTTCACCAATACGGGAATGTCCTTGGCCAAAGACTTGAGCGACTCCCATGAGTCCTCAATGGGCTCCAACCCTTTCCAGTTCACTAGTATATCGTAATCCTTTTTTTGTGAGTTCCATCTGTAGTCTAGAAGGTCGTTAACAGCGAGAATTTGGCCTTGAGCCGCCACATGCTCGCGGATTTCTTCAGTGATTTGAAGCGAGCTGTCTGCATAGAACTTTAGCCTCGAGGTGTGAACGTCCGTCTCTTCCCCCGTCACTAGGTGCCGTACCACGAAAGAGTGTACGTCAGCCCTCGTGATCTGGTACGGTCCTATCCATGTCACTAACAGCTTGTCTTGGTGCTTTTGGTCCACTCTTGACCTCAACACGTAATCACCAACGTCGAAATTAGGTTGCTGTGCGTGTTGGTGGCGTCTCTGGTTGCGCTCTGTCTGCTTATCCCGTGCTGTAATCATTGGCTTGTGCATAGAACGGATGCTAGACTTTAATGCTTCGAGCCACGACGCAATGTCCTCTGGTTGCTCAGGTAGTTCCAGTATTTTCCGTTGTTTAGAATCCACACAGAAATCTAGGGGAGATGGTAGCGGTAATCCACAAAACAATTCTACTGGCGCTTTGTTCCCTAAAGATGGAACGGGTGTGTGGTTCAAATTTCCTTGTAGTATAGGCACAAAAAATGTCCAGTCGTGAGTGTCCACCTCATACTCTAGACAGAGAGCACGTAGCACCTGCACAATGTCGCGATTGGCACGCTCAATACTACCATTTATCCACGGTGAGTAAGCCACGGTGAATTCTTGACGTGACTTTAAACGTCTGCACACTTCTGCCACCACTGCATTTTTAAAATGCGATCCCTGGTCGCTTATCCACAATGGCGGTATGCCATACCGACTGTGCCATGCCAGGATAGCTTCAGCAGCCACTGTACTGGTCGGGACTGAGCATGGTGTCAACTCGCAGAAATGTGTAGCTTCGTCTTTCAATACCAGTAGATAACAGTCACCAGCAAAACTTTTACCAAGCGATAAAAAATCCCAATGGAGTGCGCCATTTCGTTCATTTGTCCTGTATGTTTCACCCCAAGGTCGTTGGATCTTTTTACCACCTTTAACGTGATGACACAAAAGGCAAGTTGATAGGAATTTATCCACCCGCGCTCTAAGGCGGACCAGGTACACAAACCTCCTTATCGACTCCAATGTAGCATCACGTCCCCGATGACCCTGTGGCCCGCAATGGGCTACAACAAGTATGCGTTGTACCAAGTCTTCGTCTTCATCGGGTACCCATATCTTATCGCCCACAAACCATCCTTCATTATCACTGCCAGTAGCTCCATCGGGTCGACTTGCCCTGTACTTGCGTTGGGAGTCCAGTATAGCAAGTCTGGTAGGCCACTCAAAATCCGGGTTGTTCAAAGGTCTAATAGGTCGTGGTAGTACCGTAGGAGTACGTGTAGGGGTTTGTCCCAAACGCTTTCGCCTCCTTCGAGTTCTTTTTCTAGGTGGATCAGTGTCAGGTGAAGTGGTCTTAGGACGTTCTCGCAGTGTCGTCCGTCGTAGGTGTGCTCCTTGCACGTGGTTACCAGCCCAACGAGAGACCATGTCACTCCAAACGTTCAGTTCCCCTTCAATGTGTTCAATGACGTAACGGTACTCTGCAATTTTCGTCGCCCACCTCAGAAGTTTCCCGCGGATGTTCTTCTTCACTTCAACCCCAGGAACAAACACATAGATCAGGTTTCTGTGGTCGCAAAATAGCTTAAATCCTCCAGGTCGTAGCAATAGGTAGCTCAATTTATCACATGCACAAACGATAGGGTAAGCTTCCTTCTCAATTATACTCCAATGGCACTGCGAACCCGTAAATGTGCCGCTCAGGCACGTGAGGAGCTGGTGTTGTTGTTGGTGTACCGGTTCACCGTGTTTCCAATCTGCCACTTGAGTCACAATCAGGCTCCAACCGATGTCACTGGCGTCGGTCATCACACACATCGTTGCATTTTGTAGAGGGAAAGACAAAGTCACACTTTGTTCCAGCAACACTTTCAGTTGGTCGAACGCTGATTGTTGTTCGGCCGTCAAATTTACAGCAATTCCTGCAGCAACTCGTTTAGTCCTTTTAGCAGCATTCGCTAAAGCCGTATCCAATACGTCTTGAAGTGGCCTAGCTTTCCGCGCGTAATCGATCAAACTTTCGCGCATCCAGTTTGTCGCGCACAGGAATTGCTGCAGTTCTCCAGCCGTGGTCGGGTACGGAAGATTCTGCAGGGCACGGACACGCTCTGGGTCATGACGCACTCCAGTTCCTGCAATTATTTTCCCACACCAGCGTACTTCACTCTGGAATAGTTTAGACTTCTTCACACTCAGCTTAAAACCAAAGAAATCTAGTAGTTCGAATAGTCTCTCCAACTTAGTGAGATAAGTGTGAATGTCGTTCGCAAATAACAACAAGTCGTCGATCCATACAAGGAGGTGACGATGCAGGAGTTCTTCTAGGCATTTTTCGATAGTAGCTTGGAAAAACAACGCAGCATCACTACATCCTTGTGGGACGCGCCTTGGTGTGTATATTTTCTGATGGGTCATGTATGAGAGCATCTCCTGACACTCTTCAGCTAGCGCAAGTTGCCAGTATCCCTTGATAAAGTCAAATAATCCAAAGAAATTGGCTCCTTTCACTGCTTCCAAGTCGGTCTGTAGATCAGGCATCACACCAACTAGTGCTTCTACCAACATGTTCATCGGTTTATAGTCTGCTGTCTGGCGAAACTCCCCACCACTCTTACGAATAGGTAGTGCAGGACATGCCCACCTGCTCTCTCGATTTTCATATACCCACCCTAACTCTACGAGTTTGTTGTTGAAATCCTCCATAAAGTGTCGAAATTCAGGGGGGTACTTCCTTGCTTTACACCTGTACGGTTTTGCTCCAGGCTTTAAGCGAATCTTCATCGGAGGCACTTTTGCTGGAGGATCTGCACCTAATTGTGTTCTCCACACGTCAAAACGCAGCGCAATACGGGTAAGTTCATGTTGGAACTCCCGTGGAAATCCATCCGCAATTGCCGTTTCCACCAGCTTCAAAATGCCGGCTCTGACGTCTTCATCATGATGTACTGACTTCCCTATCGTAGGTTCGTCTGCATCATCAAATTCATCTTCGTTTTCATCAACTGCCAAAGGCGCCGCTAATAAGTCCAATTGCCTCTCAACGTCGATTCCTAGCTTGAGTAATAGGTCATTACCCAGCAGAAACTCGCCGGAGTCACCAGGAATGATAAGGCACTCAACTGGCTCAGCAACATGCACGTTACCAGCGATGGTTCGCAGCTTCACGTTCAAATTCACAGTCCAATTCACATAAACGGATGATCCGTCAGCCATCGTACATTTCAAAGGTTCATCCAGCTTGATACGCACAATAGCCGGCTTCACATTTACCAATCGATCAAAACCACGTTCATCCAAACAACACCGATCTGCTCCACTGTCAATGCAAAGTGGAACTTCCACTTCATCTTCAAGTACAACAACGCGATCCTGCTTGGGGAAGCATTTTCCAACACGTTTCAACTTAGCGGTGCCTCCCTTTTTTATTGGGTCCTTCTTTGGTGTTTGTTTTGTGGTCTGCAAGCAGTTTTTCTCGCTCGGCTGGGGTTGCCGTGGGGCATTTGGAGAGATAATGGGCTCCACCACAATGAAAACACCCCTCTTTGGGCGCTCCTTTGGCGGTCTTGTTCTCCGATTGACCACCTTGCTGTTGATTCCGTTCAGAACCATTCTCCTGCTTCATCTTCTTGACCACTCGATCATCGTTTTGTTCGGTTCGTCGTTTGTACGGCGGGCGGTTTTTGTTCTGGTGACCACCGGAATTCTTCTTCTCTATCCGTTCGTGTTTGCTCCTTGAGGGATTGGCTTTCTTCAGCGCTCGTTCTTCAATTGCCTGCTCTTTAGCCTTCACGCGAACAAGCTCATAGAGTTTCCGAATGTCACTCTTTGCCTCTGGAACACGGTAGTCCTGTTCATTCCGGACCTTATTCTTCAGTCCTTTCGGCAGTGAGTTAACAATGAGCTTGCACTTCTCCTTAGCACCACGCTCCTCCTCAAAAAAACCTGAAAACCCGTGTTTTTTTATCAATGAGTTACACAAATGAAAATACTCGATCACTCGGGCGTCGATATCCGTGTTGTTCATATTCATTTGGAGTTCCTGACGGAATATTTCCTTCACATCCGGTAACTCCTGGTTCTGGAAACTGTCAGTAATGTCGTGGATCTTCTCCAGGAGAAATTCGTCAGTCACAGCCTTCTGATCCACGCCCCAACACACTTCGCACAAGGTCTCCAACACATTTGCGTCAAACGAGCTCTTGACGCTCTTCATCACCGCAGAAACGTCTTCTTTTCCATCTTTGCAGCGATCCTTGGTGTACTCTTCGTACTCCTTCCTCAACTTCAACCATTCCACGAGCTCAGCTCGTGCCATGGATGTCACCTTAGGCGGGTTTACTATTGCGAATATTGGGTGCGGCACCCGTACATCCTGGCGGATCACCGTCGATTCCAGTCTTGAGGCATCGTGTTCTCGATCACCCCCCGCCTGTTCTTCCGTCAAGGTGAAAGTTTCCTGCGCCCCACCACTGTTCTTTGGTGTAGTCGTCATGCTCCTTCTTCGTTCAGTTGATGTTGCTTAACCCGCAACTAAAGATATCTTTGTAGTAGGTTTCGAACACTACGAAGGAAGCTGGCGCTTCCAGGCAAACCAAAGCTCTGTTGTTGGTTCTAGGTTAGATGTCAAACTAATCTCCTCGGCCATTCTGTTGGCCTTGGTGGTTTCGTAACCTACGTACTAGTAATGTTCTTATCTGTTGCCAGCTTGGCGTTGTCTGTCCGTTGACATCGCCCGGTGAATGGGCTAGGCTTGCTCTACTTGCCCACCACTACAGAGACTCAGAAGTCACTATCGAGTTTGGGAACGCCGTTGGAATCCCCAGGTGCGCAACGTCAACAGTTCGGGAAGTGGGCAGACCAGTATTTGCGTCTCATGGAGGCTGCTATGAGCGGGCAGTACGAACTGCTGCCGTCTTTGTCTGCTAAATATTCACACCAGAAGAACGGGGCTACTGGCCAAACCAACACTCGCCTTCGAGCGGTTCTTCGGGTAGAGGAAAGTGTTCTTCAGAAGTCGATCAACGAGACAAAGAAACACTTTATCGGAGCTGAAAACGATAAACCTCAAAAAGAAGTTGCCGTTGGAGACGCGGTGCAGATTGAAATCGACGGACAATATCGAAGTGGACACGTGAAAGGCATCAATGGAACGGACATTTGCTGCGCAGAGTTCGAGAACCATTGGAAGCCGAAAACCTCCTGGAATTTTGATGAACGCGCACAATTAAAACAGTTTATTCGGGAGAACCGCGGCGACGAACTCGCCATTTTCCCGTCGTACCAGGTCTTTTGCAACCTGTTCCGGCAATGTGTGGAGAAATGGGGACCACCTACAGAAAAACTCTTGACAGCTTACCAGAACCAGACGAAAGTGGTGTCCGACTACGTGTCTGGTGAAATCCACGCGACGTCGCGAGTGGTGCAATTCATTCGAAGCACATCCGCTGATGTGCTGGATCGGGTGGTCCAGTCAGCGAGTCAAGAGGTGGCTGCACTTCTTCGGGCTGAAGGTCGGCCGTACACACAGGACCAGCGCTTGTTTACGGAGCTCGACCGGCAGCGGCTGCAAGCTCTGCAAGAGGAAGTGGAAGCTGCTGTTCCTGTGGACTCTGAAGGGAAAGTTTCACTTGCTGACGTCATGAAAGCTGTCCAAGCGGTTGGACTGGCCACTGAAGACCGGGAGGCAATGGAGATGCAGGTCGCTTTGCAGGTGTACTTGGATGTGGCGGTGCCTCGATTTGTGGATGAGATCCCGATGCGCTTGAATGATCTGGTGCTGCGCAAGTTCGTCGCTGAAATGACAACCGAGCTTAACGGCTTGACGGACGAGAAACTGGCGCGGTTGATGCAGGATTCAGAGCACAAAATTGCCGAGCGCCAACAACTCAAGGAGGAACTATCGATTTTGGCCAATGCCAAGAAGGAGATCGAACTGGTTTGCTAATGTGAGCGTAGCAAGGTGACTATGTGTACCCGCCCGATAAGGCAATGAAACACTATATTCGTATAAATGATTGCCACGCAACGGTTGCATCGACCATCACTCGGTTCATTTATGCAGGGCACGGTGCGAGGTCGAACATGGAGATCATTTTCCAATTCACCACATGCCTACAACATAAATTATGTCCACCGGGCCAAGAACTGTGGACGCTTATGCCTGCTTCGGCAAGGACGAGTCCGTGGGTATCAGTCGCGTCCTCTTAGTACTGAAGATGCAGAGGCCAAGATCCCGCATTGCGGTATCGGCGGTTCCGACCTGCACATGATGGACTGCGGCTCGTCGGGGAGGTGACACTCGCTGGATCCTACATAGACGAAGCCTGCTCATGCAGTGTGTCTGATCTCCTGCTACCTAGACTGCAGCGGGATGTTTCAAGATGAACGACCGTCGTGCTGACACACCGCAGAGGCGCAGCCACGTTTGAAGGGATGTTGTCCGGGATCGTGAAGGTGAATTCGGGCTACAAGAGTATTTGCACTGTTTTGACTAACAGTTACTGGCAAGTCTCATTCTTTGTATGCAAGAAGAACAGGTAACGTCGTCCCGCGATGACTGAGGCAACAACACGAGGATAATTTGAATTTCTGCTGTAGCTGTAAGAACACGACCGAACGTACTTTGGTTTCGAGACTGTACATGTAGCGCTCGCCAGCACAACGCTGCGCAGGCTCCCAGGATAAAATCAAAGTGTATGACCAGAAGCAAAATTATTGCTTACTTTTCTTGACGTACATGTATTTACTGCTGTAGTCACTGCCAATATGAGTGCAACAGGTGCCGTCTACCGCTTACTTAATCAGCAGCAGGACAGCCTTACGGTCTTTTTTGCTCAGCCGAAGCAACGCCTGGATGGCCAAGCGTTGCTCAAAGGGGATGCGCAATTGCTGCAAGGTGAGAGCAGCTCGGCCTAAATCCAAGTTAGCAACCTTCAGGATTGCCGGCAACACACTTTTGTCCAATTTGGCGGCGAGGGCTTCAAACCCGTTTCTCTCCTCCATTTCTTCGTTGTTCTTACGGCCTCGAAGGAGCCGGTTGGTGTTTGTTGGTAAAACAGCGTCTAGTGAGGCCACTTTCACCACTTGCGTATGGTCCAAGCCCGTGGTACCAGAGACGTTGCCGAAGCTTGCGAGGATGGCGGTCGCAGCCAACAAGGTGACGTAGCAAATGCGCATTGGAGTCGATTTCTTGGGGTGTCGGGTGTGAACTGCTTGGAGTAAACTGTGAAGTGAGGGCCGAAGTTTTAAGGTTTCAGGCGCTACCTTGATAGGAGTCCTATCATAGGATTCGGAAGATTAACCTTCAAGCTCTTCAGCGATTTGGTGGTTTTGACCGGATCTATTATAATAATATTTGTCATGTTCGTGGTGATACAGTGATTTTCATAGTATTATGCCTCCATATTTGTAGTACTTCAAAGCTACAGAATATTAGTATTAGGGGGAGTCGAACTTGCAAAAAACGGTGCTGGGATTTTGGGAGTGGGAGTGCTTACATTTTGGGAAATGGGATGCTTGTTTTTTGGATAAGCCACCTCCGGAGGTGGCTTGTTTCGGAAATGGGATGCTTATTTCCAGGCTCGTCTATGTTTCTAATTCCCTTCTTCCCTTGCACTTCCTCACCGTCAATTCTACATGCTTCCCTCCGGTTTAAACCGAAAGAGAAGTTCGGCTTCGCTGTCACTCTCGTCATCTCCCAACAGTTCCAAGTGACTCGTTATCCCCCTCCCCTCCTCCAAGATAGCGACAGCTAGCATGTTGGTGATGTCTCGAAGAAGGCGTTGCCGCTCACGTAGCCTTGGCATGATTAGTCTGTCCAGTACTAGGGAGGGAATCGAAGGGGCCAACTACTGCGTGCGCTTCGTGCTTGCCCGCCAGTGGAGCGCATCGTGTAAATCGTTGGTTTCCCTCTTGGTCTCTTCCGTGAAGGTTCTGTAGTTGTGAGCAAGCCGGATGAGCGTATCAACGTGTCTGCTGAGATGAAGGCGGTGCGCGCTGCGGTCTCTCAGCTCCTGACAACGACCCGGTCGAAGCTCTACTCTTTGGTGAAGCAGTACGCTAATGTGGACGAGCACACGCTGCTGTACGATGTGTGCTGAGGCACCGGTACCATCGGTATTTGCGCGTCCAAGGGCGTGGGTAAGGTCGTGGGTATCAAGGTCTGTAAGCCTGCTACTGACGATGCGGAGGTAAACGCTGCGCTTAATAAGGTGAAGGACGTGACGTTCGTCAACTCCAAGGCTACAGACGCGATGGAGGACCTGCTGCGTAAGAAGCGCGAGGAGAACGAAAAGCACCTGAACCGCGTCGTGGCCATCGTGGGCCCGCGACGTGCTGGACTTCACCACCTTGGCTTCCCACGGTTTCTCAGTAAAGTGCGAATACGAGTGCAATGTTCATTTTGTTCACTTCCCCATTTCATTCTAGCTTTGCTTGGATTTTGGGAATTACGCTGCTTCGATTTTGGTAATTGCACTGCTCAGTTTTTGGGAGGTCTTTTTCAAGTTCGACTCCCCCTATTAGTAGTCGATTCATTTCAAAATACAGCACTTGCAAAAAGTATGGTCAAAGGCAACTTCTTATTCATTCGACAGGCATTCTGATGCTTAAGAGAGATTGCTGAAACAAGATAGTACTTCAAAAGATCTAAATGCATGTACTATTAATACATGTATGTATGTACGGTATCAGTAATACCACACCAACTAATTCCATTTGTCTTTCTTTTCCTTGCAGCAGCGCACAATTTATGATTCGCGGATAAGCCATGTTACAATTTCTTGTGGGAGTTGTGATCAGGATTGTTAATTGACACAGAAACAGTGTCACTGATTAACTCTTAGTCCCGCTGAGATTCAGTGCTGGCAGGTGTCTTGGCAGGTCCAGTGTTTGAGCTGCCTCGAGGCCCTGCTCGGATTTGATCAACAGTTCCATGATACCTGCTTCGTTGTGGCCCACCGTTGGAAAAGAGAATCGTCCAGCGAGCTGTGGCTGGGAAACACCCGACTACCAACTCAAAGGAGTGTTAGGCGGATTGATGAGAAAGAGCTGTAAGTACAAGAAGAGTATTAGGTACCACACAGCACTGGGGACAGTATTATAGACTTCGTTCTCTCTCTTGCCTTTTGAGGACAGATGCTACACGTACACGCATGTATAATGTACATTGTGTGTGAGCTTACTCGCGCGTTTGTCTTACTTATTAAGCTACATGTACGTTAACCCCCACTTCTGCATGGGTACCGGATTCCGATTCGGAATCCTCAACCGAATGCTGACCAACGCTGTTTTGTTGGAGACCAAGGTCACTTTAAACACGACGTGAGAACTTGAGTGAGAGCTGAAGAGTTATTACGCTCCTTGTCTCTCACTCAGAGCTTTTTACTGGTACATGTACATGTATATCCATGTTTTTATAAAAACATGCATGATAGATTTGATACCATCTGGAAGGTCGTTTACTCGTAAAGTTTACCGTAAAGTTTACCGTAAACAGCTTCTCAACGGTAAGAAAACGGTCGTACAGTACAAGTACATGTTGGAATATATTTTGAAAATACTTTATCAGTCTTGAAGCGAGGAAACGTAGGTAAAATGACAATCCATGTTGGTCGCGTGCCAGACGCGTTTCGGCCCCTGCCGGGGCCTCTTTAGTGGCTTTAGCAAAACGAAAGTGAGGCTATTCTACCAGGTATTCTACATAAAAGCAATCCTAACCAGTCGATATTCTACGGGTGGCAAGGCGTAGTTACACGAGGAGTAAATCATCTCGTAAAATGCCCATTGCCTACAAATTGGTACTTCAACAATCAGCATATTTGTTGAACCCGTCCTTGTTGAGGTTGGTCTCGTCTTACCCCTTTGAATTTAGAAGGGAAAACTCATGTACCTGCGACGCTTGAAATATGTGAAGTAAAAAAATTAAGAGTTTCGTGTATTAACCCCTCTACCAACGTCGTAAGTTACGACTTTGATGAGGGCGAAAGTCGTAAGTTACGACGTAGTTCGCGGTTTTAAACAGGAAATCGCTCGAAAAAAGAGGGCACAATACTTTAATCAAGGCAAATTTTGAGGCCGAAAAGTATAAGCTGAAAGAGGTCAAAATTGGCAAGAGTAAAAAAGAGCTACGGTAAGGCTGGATGTGCAGCACCGACCAGATTGCAGCAGATCGCAAGCCGACGGTTGGTGAGTGGACCTCATTCCAGAATTTGCCACGATGGCGTGAGTACGATCCAACTCCGGGACGAAGAAAGCAGCAGTTGCGAGTATGATGGACGTACACGCCATCGACTTCAAGCATCTATGGCGGTAGCTACGCTCCGTCGACTGGACATCAAAGAGACCCTCTGGGCTTACAAATGAGTGGACGTATTCGTCGCCGAATGGGCAGTCGTTCGTTGGTTATTGAATTCTATTCAACATTTATTTACTAATGGAGTTGCTGTCAGTAGGTGAGAACGCCGTGGTGACCTTTGCCATTGAGTCGGAGCTTATTAGGGACAACAGTTGCGAGAGTGAGGACGAGGAGGCAAGAGGAGACGATGCTGCTTCAATCGAGGGCTCTGTGGCCGCATCACAAATCGACACATCCATTGCGCTGTCACAGAACACTACCTCGGCAATGTTTGGGTCGGACATCGACTCCGAACCTGCCCAACTGGAACAGTCTCACCAAGACATGGTAGTGGGAACGCTCCAGCGTCTTTTATCTGGAGCTGAGTCAAATAATTCTGACAACAGGGAGACAGCGACGACGTCAGTGCGAATGGTGGCGGGAGTGTGGAGGACGATTCCCAGGTAGCTGTACCGACCGACAATGTGAACGTCATGGTGGATGGAGAGTTGTCATACGAGTATGATGCCATTGATTCCAGTAGTAGCGACATTAGTGACAACAGTGGCGATGATAAGATTGAACGTCGCGAGTATCCTGATGACGTTCCTGCACCTGATGAGGAAGTTGTTCACATAGATGACGCATTTGCGGAAGGCATGGGAGGCACACTGTCGCTTGCCGCGATTGACAAGGACGCGCTTCGAAGATTTGAATGGAGCAAACCGTCATCCAGTTTTGAACCTACAAGTAGGGAGTACCCTGGATTGTCTACTGACGTCACCGCTCCTACGTGCGCGCTACAGGAGCTGGCCGACTCCCCTATGCTGTTACTGTTCTACTTTCTACCGAAATCTCTGTGGGTGAGCATAACCAAAGCGACTAACCGCTACAAGAAGCAAACCATAAACGCTAGAGCAAAGCGAATTCGGTCGCTACAGCGGAAGCTCGGCGCCGCGACCCCGAGACAATCAAGCAGATCGAACGGCGCTTGCGTACAGAGCCTGTATACCAACCCCACGATGTTCTTCACGTTATCGGTCTCTTAGTGGTGAGAATGCTGAACCCAATGACGCGTCGGTTTTCCAGGCACTGGGCAATGGCTGACGATGGAGAGATTCCTGCTGGAAATTTCGGCAAGTTTATGGCTAGGAACCGGTGCACTTCTATCCTTCGTGACCTTCACGTAGTGAACAACGAGGCTCCCCGAATGCGGACCAAGATTTGGAAGATTAGACCTGTTGCAGTCGCGGTTTCGATCAGGCTGGACGTTGGGCAGTATGTTTTCATTCAACAAAGGCGTTCACCAGCAACACCTAAGCGCAACACCACGCGCATGTTTATTCCTGATAAACCGCATCGTTATGGTACGAAGCTGTTCATGGTGTGTGACTCTGGCAGTGCGTACTGTCACGGGTATGTTTTATTATGTTGTAAGTTATGACATGCAAATTTGAAATTGACATTTTCTACGTCGTACTTTCTGCTATAGATTCGAGGTGTACGTTGGGAAGCGCGAGAGTCGGGATTCAGACAAACAAGCATTCGACAACAAGACGGGTGCAGCAGCCGTCGTTCGGAACATGAAGGCTTTGCTGGGGGAACGGTCTCAGGGCTTTCGACTCGTCGTTATCGACAGATTCTACAGTTCTGTTCCACTCGCTATCCAGCTTTTGTCGATGTTTATCTACGTATTGGGGACGATCATGGTCAATCGACTAGGATTCGATAAGCAAGTTGTTGAGAGCCGCAAATCACGTCCTCGTGCAGTTTAACGCGGCCCTTTTGTATTCTCTCGGTATGTTGCTGTACCAACTTTGGTGGCGTGCCACTGGTGGGATAGAAAACCAGTGCACTACCTGGCAACGGGTCCGATCATGGCGGAGGACTCTACACATCGCAACAACAACATTGTTGGGTGGGGTCATCTACTATAAAATACCCGAAGCTCGTTACGGATTACCAGCGGTGGATGGGCGGAGTTGATGTCCATGATCAACTCCACCTACAGTCCTGCTCGATCCAGACATCATCCCGTTTTCAAAAATACTACAAATCTCTACTCCTTGGGATTGTAGACATGTGGTGTAGTGGACTGCGAAGCGACACTCACACACAGAGGGGCCGGGCTTCCAACGAACGGAGGGGGTACTCCGATCGACCGTGGGGTCTGAAGATCTTCTCACCTTGTGTACCCGTTGACCTGGCGGGGTTAACGCTCTTCTTGGGTGACCTAGAGGAGACCAAGGGTTGGTTCTTGGTTGAGTTAAAGTGTGGGCGGCGATCTTGTGGATACTTCTTTACTTGATCGTCGGTAGTCAGAGAGGATCAAAGGTTGAATATACTTGATCTGCTCTTGGGGTTGTCCTTTGGGCTTGTGTTGTTCCAAAGGGGCCAATGGGGGGTCCAATGTAGATGCTTGGGCCGCCTACTGTTAGCGGTGGAGTTGAGGGGTGGAGAGAGAAGCGTAGACCTGGCCAAGCTTTCCAGGTGTCGATGCGTGTCTTGTCCTTGAGCGTCTTGAGGTTCCTTCGTCAAGGGGAGGGGGGGGGGGGGGGGCAAAACACTTCCCAGCTTTGGAAACGCGGAAGTGCTACAAGGAAAACCTCTCTCTCTGTTAACCATCTTAAATCCTTCCTATCTGTTTCCTTTCCTCCCATCATCTGCCCATCTCCTTCGCAGCTGACTGGCTACCTTGAACTTCACCCGGTGTACCCATTAATCGGTACATGCCATTCTCGATCGCTGCCGATCCAGAAGTATACCTAAAAGATTGCATCATTGTCGATCCAGATTCTCGATCGCGGCGGCGTCCCGAAATGATTGTACCATGTCAATCCACTTTTCTCATTCGCAACAGTGTGTCGAAATGTTTGCACCATGTGAATCCGATCGCGATAATGTATCGAAATGATAGCACCATTGTCGATCCACTTCTGGATCTACAGCCGTGTACCCAAATGATTGTGCCATATCGATCCACTTGACTGGTACCCAAACGTTGGTACCTGATTCGACTCAGTATCAGATCTGAATGGTCCCACTCAGGCTCCGTCTAATCGCTTCACATCCTTCTCGATCATGTCTCCCTCGATCAATCGCTGACAACTGGCCCACTCGCATCACCACAGACATGGCGCTGGTCAATGCGGAACTCTAAATCACTAATTCGAAGGGTCAAGCGCGAACGCTTACTTTGCATGATGTCCTACTGGCTCCGAAGCTTAAGTATAACCTGCTTTCCGTTGGTGCTGCTGTTTATGAAGATTTTCGTTTGATTTCAACGTACCATGTGTACTTTACCACCATTTCTCTATCAAGGCGATGAAATCCGCGACGTCAAAACTTTATTAGTTCCAGGCTACTCCGTAGCTCACATGACCCCTTCAAGTAAGCCAACTCGGCTCATGCTCTTACACAAACGTCTTGGCCACCCTAATATCCGTGTACTGCAGGCACTCACGGATGACTAAGCATTTCGCGGACCGGATGCGCCAGCTGTAGTTAGGCCAGATGCACAGCCTGCACTTACGCGAAGTCACACCACACTCCTTTTCCATTTAATAGACGTGTTGAACGCTCTACTATCATATTGCATAAACTGCCTCTGACGTTTGTGGTCTTCTTCCCGTCCCTAGCGTAGGCGGTTCCCGATATTTTGTTGTGTTCATCGATGATTTCAGCCGTTGCATGTTCACTTATCCCATGAAGACACGTAGTGAACAATACTCGTGTTACAAAGACTTTCGATGATAACACTGAATATATTTCGCACTGATGCCCATACGCTGGAGTATCTCTTGCCATCGCCTGATGTAGAAGTCTAAGCATTACAAGCCGACAATGCAAAAGAGTATGAAAACTGGGACGTATCATCTTCTCGAAATATGGAACACATGCTCAATTTACCCATGCATATATACCTCAACAAAATGATGTTGCAGACCGACGCGTGCGCACAATCATGGAACGTGTCCGCGCCATACTGCTAGACGCCTCACTCCCAAAACCACTCTGGGAAGGATGTGTTGCACATATTACAACACTCCTGAGCATGACGCCAAGCGCTAACACGCAGGATCGCACCCCGTTTAAGCTTTGGTAGAATCGAAAGTTTTCTATTCAGTATCTAAAAGTTTTCAGTTGTGCTGCGTGCGTTCATATAAAAAAATATACGAAGCCAAACTCTGCATTTACCTGGGTATTCACAAAAAATGATACAGATTGATGGATATAACAACACATGCAGTAGTTTGCAGTCATGATGTGGTGTTCTACGAGACTGATTATCTTACCATCACAAATATTGAGATGGCTCCTGGCCCACTCCAACTGCCAGACCACTTAGTAGTACCCCACAGTTCAGCTGAAGACCAACATACCTACTTCCGCTTCACCACTTCCCCCGACCTGATCGGACATCTGGATGCTCCAATGAGGCCCCGCTTCCTGTTCCAGCTCTAAAGTTCGAGTCAACTTCCCTCACTTAGAGAGGTACTGGAACGCGGAGTTCAAGCACATTCATTTGTTACTCAATCTCCTGTCACCGGAATCAAACGTCCTCGGAATGAGGAAGAGGAAACCCTTGGTGAATTAAACTCTAAAGAGGACGTCCAAGAAGTGTAAGACCACCTGCCCTTGGTTCTTAGCCTCTTAGCACACCAGAAACCAAAACATACAACGCAGCGATGCGTTCTTCATTGGCGTACAGCCACTGACTCGGAATACTAGTCCATTATGGTAAAGCAGACGTGGATTCTAGTCCCTCCTCCGAAAATCACAAGGTACTTCAAAATAGGTGGATGTTTGTTGTTAAATATATTGGTTCAGGAGAAATCGACCGATTTAAAGCACACCTAGTTATCAAAGGGTTCTTACAACGGTATGGAATCAATTACATCGATGGAGTTTTGATGAACGCGCACAATTAAAACAGTTTATTCGGGAGAATCGCGGCGACGAACTCGCATTTTCCCGTCGTACCAGATCTTTTGCAACCTCTTCCGGCAATGTGTGGAGAAATGGGGACCACCCACAGAAAAACTGTTGACAGCTTACCAGAACCAGACGAAAGTGGTGTCCGACTACGTGTCTGGTGAAATCCACGCGACGTCGCGAGTGGTGCAATTCATTCGAAGCACATCCGCTGATGTGCTGGATCGGGTGGTCCATTCAGCGAGTCAAGAGGTGGCTGCACTTCTTCGGGCTGAAGGTCGGCTGTACACACAGGACCAGCGCTTGTTTACGGAGCTCGACCAGCAGCGGCTGCAAGCTCTGCAAGAGGAAGTGGAAGCTGCTGTTCCTGTGGACTCTGAAGGTAAAGTTCCACTTGCTGACGTCATGAAAGCTGTCCAAGCTGTTGGACTGGCCACTGAAGACCGGGAGGCAATGGAGATGCAGGTTGCTTTGCAGGTGTACTTGGATGTGGCGGTGCCTCGATTGATAGACTTTTTTGGGGGTCGTATACTGGTCGGGTCGGTAAAAGAGGTCGGTTGTCAAATGACACGAAACGCAGGTCGGGATACTTGTAAAGTACTTGTAGATGTAGTGAACATCGTTGTTCTAACATCGTCTTCAGTTTCGCACTCATGATATTGATTTGAGTCAAAATAGAGCAGCCATTATGGCCATCATGGCTGTTACTGCAAAGGCCACCAAAATAGATACTGTACAGGAGAGGGATGCTAGGAATAGAACGACAACGAAAAATTGTTCACTCTGTCTTCGCTCCAGAGAAACGCCAGACATCAAAAGCAACGAAGCTCCACCAGACCTCTTCTCTCAGTATCAGCCATAATACAAACGTGTACGCGAATATGGTCCGGCAATCCGCTCCAGATACACCGAGTAGTCCTGATCGCCCAGCTTATTCATCAAGTAGAGCTTCTTCAAAGCCGCGGAGTCGAACTGGAGACACCACCATCTGTCACAACGGAATTAAGTACACGAAAGGCTGGATGTCGATGCGCAAAATCACTTTCCGTTGCAGTGGGTACCGAAGCACAGAATGCAAGGCACTCCTGCACTTGTATTCAACTGGAGGAGTGCACAGTGCCAGGAGAGCATGCTTGCCACCCTACCCAACCTGAAGTAACCCATATCACCAACGTGACTACAAGCATGAAGGAGATGTTTGACACGTTGTGCATAATGGACCTGTCCAAGCCCGCTCATGTCATTTGGAAAGCCGTGAAAGCTAAGCTGCTACCTGAAGACGGTCTCATACGAAAGGGATTAACGGAGGAGCAGGTAACAAGCCGTACCTACCGGATCCGCCGAAAGCACTATGGGTCGCACCTGTTAGGGATGATTGAGGTTCCATGGTTGAAGGCAACCGTTAAACTTCTTCCAATTCCATTTATCGCGGCCAAGCACTGATCCCACAGCTAAGCCGCAACGAATTATCGGGTGGGCTCACCCAGAACTACGCCAACTCCTCATGTATCACGGTGTATCCATATTCATTGATATAACATTCCGATGTGTATCCATTACTTTCAAGCAATGCATCATTGTCATGGTCCACGACAGAGCAAGTGAGCTGTACGTATCCGTGTACTTTGTTCTGTGCACCGGGAAAACGAAAGACATGTACTTCGACATCATGGAACTTATTTTTCGTGATACATCTGAAAAACTCGAACCTGGCAATATAGTGTGCGACTTCGAAATGGCACTTCTTGACGCGGTCCAAAAACAATTCGACAAAGCTACCATTATTAGGTGCTTGTTTCACTGGAAACAAGCAGTGCGTCGTCGAATGAAGAAGGTCCTCCACATTCCAGAAGCAGAGATTAAAATTGCCATGACTAGAGGCGTCTTAGACATGCTCACCAACGTTGAACCGGCACTAGTGCCCGACAGGGGTATTAAGTGGGTGAAGAGGGAAATCAGACAGCGCTGTGGATCTAACGGAATCCC
The DNA here is from genome assembly GCA_030324255.1 of Phytophthora capsici. Classification (NCBI taxonomy): domain Eukaryota; phylum Oomycota; class Peronosporomycetes; order Peronosporales; family Peronosporaceae; genus Phytophthora; species Phytophthora capsici. The sequence goes on from CM059354.1 coordinate 1,818,371, forward strand.
GTACTCACACCGCAAGTGGAAGGCCTTTTGGGCGTACTTTCGGGCGACATGGCTGGATCACTACAAGATTGAGGAATGGAATGTATTCGATGTTCCAGGTGAGATAATAGCACCTTGGAGCGTTTTCACAGAGAGCTGAATGGCGCTTTCTCTCCACACCCCAACATTGTCAGCTTTGTCTCCATAGTAAAAAGGATTTCCCAGGACTACGTATCAAAACTAGCTGATATTGCATCGGGGCGCCGGAGACCAGGCAGCAAGGTAAACCCAAACACCCGTCGATACAGGAAACGCGGCAAAGGCAAAAACAACCGCGCTAAGAACCAGAATCAACATGATCTAGACTCGGACAGTGAGGACGAGGTGCTTGCACTGGAGGAGCTAGAGAACGATGCTAGCAGTGAGAGCGATGACGAAGATGATGTCGAGGCCATCGACTTCTCTCCGGATTTTTCGTTCGAGTACTTGGAGGAAGAACAATCCACCCACGGTGACACTACGGTAAATGGTGCCAATGATGTAGCACAAGAAACAGTAGTGTAGTGCGTAGTTAACGCAGGGAACGCTGAGCGCAATTTACCTACACAATGAGCATCACTTTTGGTCGGGTCGGCACTATAGGTCGGGAAATTGTGCCGACCTATTTTCCCGACCCGGCCTGTATACGACCCCAGAAATAATCTACGCCTCGATTCGTGGATGAGATCCCGATGCGCTTGAATGGCCTGGTGCTGCGCAAGTTCGTAGCTGAAATGACAACCGAGCTTAACGGCTTGACGGACGAGAAACTGGCGCGGTTGATGCAGGATTCAGAGCACAAAATTGCCGAGCGCCAACAACTTAAGGAGGAACTATCGATTTTAGCCAATGCCAAGAAGGAGATCGAGCTGGTTTGCTAATGTGATCGTAGCCCAGTGACAGGCAATGAAACACTATATTCGTATAAATGATTGCCACGCAACGGTCTGCATAATCACCTCGACCATCACTCGGTTCGTTTAACCCTTCTAATCCGACCATAACGGATTATCCGGAATTAAGATCCAGGAGTGAAAGTATTCCGCGTTGTCCGCAACAAATCTGACGCTGTCAAAATCCGCATATAGAGATTTGTATTGGATAAATTTTACCAGGTTAACTGTAGCGAGTCTGGGCGGTGAGACATGGAAATTTCGGGAAAGGATCAGGGTTACAGATATAAGAATCGACGGGAGGCTCCCCGCCTTTCATTTCGAGATCTGCGCCCGAGAAGAGACCATCACTCCGCCAGATGAAGACGTTTACATACGCTACGGAGAAGGACATCACGCAGATGTGGCGTGAACTCTCCAATAAGGGGTGGAAATTCCGCAAGTCGCGTGGACTCAGCAACGACGGCAGATACCTGCCACCTGGTGGAAGCGTGCAAGGCACTGAAGGCGTGGATTATTTCCTCGGTATGAAATCGTGTGATATGTTGCTTTCTTTGATGCATCAACTAACGCTTGCTTTCTAGGGAACGATAGCTTGATGGCCTATTGCCGCAAGCAGGGCTGGCTAGCGTACGGAACCGCCGCCTCTCCAGCCGTTGACGTGTTACCTGCAGCTCCTCGTGGACCGGAAGCCGATCCGACATCTTCCCTCTCCACACAAACCAGTGGACCGCCTCCCCCAGCGCGCAAGCTCGTTTCGAAGCCACCAGCAGTGGACCAAGGAGAACGGGAGGCAGCCACGCCGCCAGTTGCTTCCAGCAAGCGGACGTCACGGACACCCAAACAAGCAGCGAAGGCGACACCCCGAGCGTTGACTGCAGCTCACCATACTACCGAGCAGCACCCACGAGCTGAAGGAAAGCGGAAGGCGACGGTGCCAAACTCGAGCACAAAGCGACGTCGCAGCGGTACGTGTGTTGTTGACTGCTGTGCTCAAACAATGTTAACAGCCATGTTACGTATTATACAGATTGCGGTGCAACGGATACTGCCCAAGTCATCCCGGATATGACTGAACACGCTGTTCAGGATACTACCCAAAGAAATCCGGATACGACTGAACAAGCTGTTCAGAACGCTACTCAAAGAATTCCGGATACGACTGATCAAGCTGTTCCGGAGCGCGCTATGGAAAGCGAGGAAGGTCGTGAACAAGAGACAACGGAGACTTTGGACGGCGGTGCGACCCGTTACGGTGTTTCATTGGATGACTTTGACTCCGACGAATTTCTCGCCGCTCTGAGGCGGGATCGATTGTTTGACGATGGTGATGTTGGTGTCTTCAATGCTGGTGACGGAGATTGGTTGCTTGCTCTTGACTCTGACACGGAAGGTGACGAAAATTCGATCCTGCAAGACGAGAGTGATGACGATGTTGGAGATGACGACGTAGTAGTTGATGGCGCCGACGAAAGCGATGACGAAAACGCAGTTGAACTTGTCGAAGTCCCAGTTGAGTTTGATCTGACTCGTGCAGATTTGGTTCGCCTGCAAGCGGAGGAGTGGGACGTATATATGGAGCAAGAAGCTGGACGGGTTCTCCACGATGCCTCACCGCTGTATGATGGACCGTCCGGTCCAACGCGAGCTGCTCTTGCTTACGCTGAAGACCCGCTAGCCATCTTTTACTTCTTCCTGCCCAAGGAGCTCTGGCGGCGCATAGCAACGGGAAACCAACAAGTATCGCCGAGACAGCATTGATACCGTTGCCCAGCAGATGCGCTCTCGTGCCCTTCAGCGCCGTGAGACTGTTCCGTCCACTTCTGTGTTGACTGTAGAGGAGTACAGGACGAAGCTTGCGCGCAAGAGTGCTATCCAACCCCATGAGATTGTACGATTTGTTGGTTTGCTGGTCGCGAGGGCTCTGGAACCACGACGGGAGAGTTTGAGTCGTCACTGGATAACGCGTGCTGGAGGAGCTCTATCGCGCCGGACGTTCGGGCAGTTTATGAGTCGTGATCGGTTTCACGACATCGCTCGCTACCTTCATTTCAACGACAATGATCGTCAGCGTGACAGCGACGACCGGGCTTTCAAGATACACCCCGTCATCCAAGCCTTGCAAAAGACCTTCTTCCCTGGATATCGCCTCGGCGCTCGGATCTCCTTCGACGAAGGGATGGTGCCCATGCGCCACCGTCGCAACCCGATGCGTCAGTACATGCCCGCCAAGCCTAATAAGTGGGGAACCAAGTTCTACCTGACTTGCTGCGCTGAAACGCCGTATTGCTCCCGGTACGGAATTGGATTGTTGAGGATATCCGTCGCGTATGACGGATGTCCGTGACATTTTTGAGTGTGCAGATCCGTTATGTGTTCGGCATGAGTCGTAATGTCTTCGAGACGTAACTAACATTTGCTTGGTGTCCAGGTTGGAGGTGTTGTCGCGAAGTCGGTGAAACTTTTGCCGCGGTGCAGGGGGGGCGTACAGTGAACCAACGGGCGACAGTACTGAGGGTTCTCAGTAGTCGCCGGTTGTGGCGTGTGATACCTTGCGTATCCTCGTCGGTTCGTTGTCTGAGGAATATGACACCTCCCGGGTCAAGTGTTGTGGTGTGAAGATTTGGGAGCTCCGTGCGAGGCCAGCGGCAAAGACGTTCGAAGCCTTTGCGGGGTCCTTCTGGAGTCGGAAGCCCTGAGAACCACAAGTGATCCTCAGAGTGTGTAGTCAAAGAAAACAATGAAGAAGTCCAATAACCAGGTACTTGAATATCGCAAATTCAGCACCTGGAGGCTTAGACTTAGAAGATAACCAACAATTAACAGAGTTCAATACAAATATACAATATACACAACCGTCACTTATTCTTTCCTGGCCCTTGGACGGTGGGCTAGTACTTCCAGGTCAACTGGGTATGTGTTTCAGACCCCTGGTCTTGTCTGAAAACCCGTTCCTTTCGCGCACCACCCTCTAATATATAGAGGGAAATAAACCAATACAATCGGTTATATACAACAGTCAATCAAGCGTCCTGAGAGCGACTGTCTAGCTCCCAGAACCTGTCCAAACGAGCAATATGAAATGGGCTACCGTTAGAGACAAGACAAACGACCCAACTAGGAAATAGAATAGGCGGGTCACTTCAGGTCTCTACGTTACGCTGATCTCCGCCTAAAGGGGTTGGAAGAAGGCGAGAGATCACGTAACACCAAACCTTGTTACGGCTGTATGCACAGCAGATGGAACTCGGTAGCTTGAGCTTCACGAGGCAAATTGAACTCTATTTAACATTTGTCTTCTGTCATATCTTCTTCAAACACACACTTCGATCTTCTTCTTGGTCTTCTTTCTGGGTACATTGCAGTCAGTCTTCGTATCTCAGGTTGTCTTGGTTTCACTATGTTTCAGGGAATCTTCACTTGGTCTCAGTATTGGAGTCGGTGCGGCAGATCTTGATGAGTGAGCACGATGAGGCATCATATGTAGCCTTCAGGTTGCGTGTCACTTGATGGCAGACTGGATTCTCCGGGTTGACTTGGACTCAGTATGGTGAGGCATCGACTTCACTGGGTACATGTCTGGTATGCGATCTTCTGGCTCTGGCATTCATCTTCAGAGCGGTGATCATCATGCTTCTCAGACTTGGAGGCTTGATCTTCAGACATGTAGCTTAATTCCCAGGGGTGTAGAGCTCTGCTCGATACACATGAAGTCTTGAGCGTCAACTGGAACATACTTGGGCTTATGAGGGATGCTTGGGACTTGGGGTAATCATCGTGTGAGAGGTCTGGGATCTTTGTCGGTCATCACTCTGGCATTGGTCTTCAGAGTGGCATTTCTTAGACTTCTGGTTCTCAGACTCAGAAGCTTGATCCTCAGACTTGAGACGATGATTCCCAGGATGCAGAGCTTAAATGCTCGATGCACACAACGTCCTCAGGGGTGTCTTGGGTAGGCGACGCATAGCACGGGACACTTGGGCACTTCGGGCCTCTTGGGTCTTGTGGGTCTTGCTTTGGGATCCTTGAACCGTCAATCGTCGCTCATGGGTGTAACGGGACGAGGTCTCTCAGAGATACGTTCGATCTGAGAGACTTTCCGCCAGAACTTAGGCACTCGTCGTCGGGGAAAGTCCGGTGGTTGGACTGAGTGCTAGTATGCCCAGACTTGTGCACAGTCCTGGGTAGCACTTCCAACCCGTTGGGCCCCTTTACAAACAGGCGAAGGATGAATTCACAAACCAAAGTATTACGCCACAGAACCGGTACATATCAGCCGCGTCCCAGCCCCCCTTTCTCCCAGAAGCCAGTATATCCACACACACATCACAGAGAGCCAGCGACCGTTCGCTCGAAAACCGGAAATAGCAATCTCACAGTGTATTGTGGCAAGGCAAACAAGAACGAAGAAGCGGTAGCGCAGCAAGCGGTTGTGAAGAATATTGCCAAGGTGCTTCGTGGTCAGCCGGCACAGAGATTGATTTGCACGGATAATTTCTACACTTCCATCCCGCTTTCAGACAATCTGCTCAGTATGGGCCACTACCACGTGGGGACGATACGCAAGGACCGGAAGGGGTGGTGCAAGGAGATCGAATTCAAACAGAAGAAGCGTCCAAAATCGATGCCAAGAGGAGCCTATCGTATGGCGGTTTGGAGAAGCCGCCCCGAGTTTGTGGCTTTATCGTGGATGGATAGCAAGCCTGTTAGGTTCCTAGCCACTGGCTGCTCAACCCAGATCGCGGAAGTGTCTCGTCGAGAGCCTGGTGGTTCGGTCTCCCGTGTGCCATGTCCGTAGCTTGTGCGTGACTACCATGAGGCCATGGGAGGGGTCGATGTGCACGACCAACTACGCCTACAAAGGCACTCCATCCAGCAAGCGATTCGAATGAGGAAATATTACAAGACAATCTTCCTCGGGCTAGTCGACATCGCCATGGTGAACGCATTCATCATTCACAAGCTCGTTATGCGTAGCCGCGGAAGAACAGTGCCGACGCACGCGGTGTTCATGAGGCGACTGCATATCGCGCTACTGGGTCAGACTAACGAGGACTTTGATGGGGACGATGATCTGGCAGACCTTGTCACTGAGCCGCTCCCCCGAACTGCCCACACTCTGGAGCTGACAAATGAGAGGAATGGGGGGAAGCGGCGCCAATGGAAAGTGTGCTCGGCCTACGCCGGGCCGGGTGTCCGTAGCTTCGAGACCAGCTACTCCTGCCCGACGTGCACCAAGGCCAAGAAGGGGCGCGTCACCTTGTGTAACAAGGCGCGCAGGCTGCGGCACGGTAGCATCCTCACGTGCAACCAGATTTGGCACCAGAGCTGGCGCAATGGCATGGCCATCCCGCCTGAGTTGCAGCACAAGATCCGTTTCGTGGACAGACGTCGGCACGAGGTTCTTCCTAGCGATGATGGCGAAGACGAGTAGGGAGATAATGCAGCTAATGAAGTGTCTTGAGTGATGGTCATTGTCGTGTCGTATCTGTACAGTGTAACGGATTTGCAGGGAGATCGCAATTGGCAGTTATTCGTACGTGTTTTGTACTGCCCATCTCTCCGCAGCAGCCAATGATATACCCTCCCCGTGCCACGTGTCAAGCGAAAGGGCTTCAAACAGGGTACTTCCTCCGGGCAGATATGATTGTCATTTCGCCTATCCTCATGCATAGACTTGGTCAAAAGGAGGCATTTGTTCCCACCAATACATGTATTTATACGTTGATAGCGACGTCTTCATGAAGCAGCAATATAGCTTGTCGATACGCCTCGGGATCACAGCTAAAAGACTGCGGAAGCTATCCCTTACGCTTCAGCTTTTCCTTCCCAGCATTCGGAAGCTTGTACTCGTTTGGACCACTAGTTATCAGCACGCACTCCATGACCTTTTGCAAAGTTAGGAAAATGTTGTTGAGTTTGTCAGCTTCCAAGCGCCAGTATGTGACTTTAACGGCTGCAATAAGCTGATCAATATTGCGGCAGTCTTCACGATACTGCAGCGTCTGCAGTGACAAAAAGTAACCCAGGTCGAGTACATTGAGGAATTTCGCTTCCGAACTGTGCTTTCAAGGGAGATGTGGCTGGCCATCGTTGCCCAGTGGCAGCAGTGAGGCGAAAAACAGTATCTCGGCAACTACTGCGGCGATTTAAGCGCTTGAAAAAAAGAAGCTGGGCTGAATCAAGGGCGCAAGGCCAAAACCGATGGTTGTGCTGCGTTTAGAGGCGTCTAGCGCCCTTGAGAGCTCGCGCTATTCCTGTCCAACAATTCAGACCATCTGACAGCATCGGGTTCGGCTGCCTATATTTAGTGATAACTTTGCGAATATTAGAGATTTTTTGTCGCTCGAAAAAGCCTTGTCAAGAGGAGCTTTCAATCTACAGATTGCGACTCTTTTCGCTGCAAAAAGTGTGCTCGTTTGGAAATTAGAGTCGAACATCTGTTTCTCTTGACAATCATTTCTGCCCAGAGGAAGTATATAGTAGAAGTACTGATTTTCCGGCATATGTTAACTTATATATCAACAATTCCGGATAATCCGGAACGTCCGCCGTAATAGTAGAGGGGTTAAGCAGGGCATGGTGCGAGGTCGAATATGGAGCTCTTGTCTACATACAACATCGCCAAATCATGTCCACCGGGCCAGAACTGTGCACGCTTATGCCTGCTTCGGGCAAGGACGAGTCCGTTCAACCTTGGGAGTATCACTCCCGTCCTCTGCGGTATCTGTGGTTCCGACCTGCACATGATGGGCTGCGGCTGGAAGTCGACGCGATACCCGTGCGTCGTGAGTCATGAGATCGTCGGGGAGGTGACACCGTTGGATACGATGTCAAAGGTTTAAAGATCGGTCACCGTGTCGGTGTTGGCGCACAAGCTTGGGCCTGTTTGAACAAGGACCCATGCAAGATGCGCTAGCGGTGACGACGCTTACTGTCGGCGCAAAGTAGGCACCTACAATGGCACGTATCGGAACGACGGAGCCATGGCTATGCGGACTACGTGCGTGTAGATCACGAGTACGCGTTTAAGATCCCGGACAAAATCCCTTCGGACGTGGCTGCACCTCTGCTGTGAACTGGCACGACGGTATTCACGCCGTTTAAGGGAGTAGGTATCAAGTCTGCTGACCGCGTCGGTATCGTGGGTATCGGTGGCCTGGGCCATTTGGGCATTCAGTTCGCAATGGGCGCCGCCGCCGTCGTGGCTTCTCTCGCTCGGCCAACACGGAACAGGAGATCCGTCGTCTTGGTGCCGATGAGTTCGTCGTGTACACGGACGAGAAGCAGCCGGCGGGCGCGGCCAACTCGGTGGATATCCTACTGATCACGCATGCATCATAATGGGTCTCCCGAACGACGACATTAAGTTCAACGCGTTCGGTGTGGTGGGCAAGGCAGCAACATTGGAAGCATCAAGGACATGCTGGAAGTGGCATCCAAGAAGGACGTGCGTCCTGCGATCCAGAAGCTCCCGATGAGCAAGGTGAACGAGGGCATCAAGATGGTTCGCGACGGCACCATGCGCTACCGCGTTGTGCTTGAAAATTAATCTGGCATCTAAGACGAATGTACGGGGTCGTTAATCCAAGCTATCCATACTAGATTTGGTTTTAGTTGAATGGACATTTCACGAGATGGTGGAGGAAGTATGACAGCCTGTGCTGGAAGACGATACGAAATTCGATAAGCACATGCACCAAGGAGGCTACGAAACGGACTTCATGTACGTGGCTTTTTAATCGAGCTACAAAATCGCACCGTCAGACAAGTAGGATCTGTGTTGCGAGAGAATACGTACTACTTAGAACGAAGTTTTGGTAGCCGCCTAGTTGGAAAAAGGACATTTCGATACAAACCACCAGTCTCAAAGGTAATGCTTCTGACCGTCAGAAGTTCTGACGACATTACGCTCAAATTCGGATCTTCAGTAGATGAACGCTCTAAATGCACAACTAGTTTACATTAAACAAATAACTAGTGCAGGTGCGGGTACCCGAAGTACGGGGCATATTTTCATTATTTTAATCAGGGATCGGAAAATAAAATAAAAAATTGAATTGCACTCGAAACCCTAATCATTGCAATTCTCAAAGTCTCAATAATATTTACAATATATTTAATTGTTTGAATAAAATCTGTATTGGCTAAAGTTTTTATGTGGTTTTTGTATTGCCTCATTTAAGTGCGATTTTAATGTGCCAATAATAATAATTTCAATATCTTGCATGTCAATAATAAATATTCTAGTGGAAAAATAAAAACTGTACGGATATTAAATTATTTTTTTCCGATCCCTGATTTTAATGACTGCCAACAAACTATTCAAATATGATCCACGAAACCTTCTTTTCCTTCCCAGCACAATAGCGTGCAATTAGCCTTTAGCATCCAGGTGTCTATAGTTAGTTAAGTCATGACATAAGTAGACGACCTCTTTACCACCACAATAGCGTGCAATTAATACTTGTCAAGTACTCAACGATGTCGCACAACCAGTTCGATGACCCCCTCTATTTGCATTGTGCAAGAATCCTGCTGCTTCATTATTGACAAATCGACACTACTTCCATGGGACAATTGGATATTTTAAAGTTTCAAGGAATATATATATATATATATATGTTTCGAAAAAAGTATCTTTTGGAATTTGGAGGAGAGCAACGTAACGTTGCCAACGTTACAATTCTTCACGGTAGATTCTTCTATTTAAAACGTTTTTTTACTAGAAGAATATCTGTATTACTTTATCGCCAACGCTACAACGTGCGAGAACCTGGTAAGTCACAAACGGTGACCCCCACATGTGTTTAAGATCAACCACAAGACGGCGCGACAGATGTGGCAACTCATCGTGTTCAAGATCCCAATGTCAAGATATTCCCCAGCGATTTCAAGAGTGTATGTATAACTGGGAAACTAGCACAACTATGGCCTTCTTCTCCGACCATATGTAGATGATCTCACATTCGACACTTCCCACGATGGCTGAGGCAACTAGTTACACGAGGATAATTTGTGGCTGTTTGTCGTGTATGAACACGACTGGATGCACTTTGGTGTCGAGGCTGTAGCGGATGAGACTCGCCATCACAGTGCTGCACAGACCCCTCAGAGCATGACATAATTGAATTAAAACGTATGACCACAAGCAGAGTTATTGCGTGTCCGATAAATTCCTTGGCGGTCATCTATTCACTCTTTTGTATTCACTGATGTAGTCACTGCTACATGCACATGTAATAAGAGAGCAACAAGTGCCTCCTACCACTTACTGAATCAGCAGCAGGACCTTCTTACGGTCACTTTTGCTCAGCCCATGCAGCGCTAGGATGTCCAGGCGTTTCTCAAGCGAAATCGGATATTGCTGTAAGATGTGAAAAGCTCGCTCTGAATCCTTAACATTAGCAATCTTCAGGAATGCCGGCAACACACTTTTGTCCAATTTGGCGGCGAGGGCTTCAAACGCGCTTCTCTCTTCCGTGGCAGCCTCTTCGTCGTCGTAGTTCTCGCGGCGTCGAAGGAACCGGTTGGTGTTTATCGGCAAAACAGCGTCTAACGAGGCCACTTTCGCCACTTGCGTATGGTCCAAGTCCGTGTCACCAGAGACGTTGCCGAAGCTTGCGAGGATGGCGGTCGTAGCCAACAAGGTGACGTAGCCAATGCGCATTGGAGTTGATGTCTTTGGGGTGTCGGGTGTGAACTGCTTGGAGTAAACTGAGAAGTGAGGTCCGAGGTTTTAAGGTTTGCAGGCGCTACCGATAGTCGGCACTGTTCCGAACTTTCATTCCTATCATAGGATTCGGACGATTAACCTTCAAGCTCTTGGACGATTTGATGAAGCCTTACACGTTATTCCTTGCAGTGACAATCACACACATTTGTGATTCGCGGATAAACCATGTTACTGTTTCCCGTGGGAGTTGCGATCAGGATTGCAAAGTGACACTAATAAGAGTCTTAACTGCTGTGATGCTCGCTGATATGTGACCTGCCAGGTCTTGAGGCTCGAGACAGCTTGATTCGAGCGCCTACCAGGACTTGGTCAACACCTGCCTCGTATGGCCCGCCGTGGGAAGGAGAACCGCTAAGCGAGCTAAGGCAAGGGGAGCACCCGACTATCAACTCAAAGGAGTTTTGGATGAGAGAGAAATGTAAGCTATGTCCCGGACATTGTCCGGGTAACAATATAATAGTACCGTATTAGGTACTGTACATAGCATGATCGTGCTTAGTCACGCTTTTCTCTTACTACGAGTTTGTATTTGCTGGCTATCTTCAGCAAAGCTACGATCCATAATCATAGTCTTTCTCGCTGTTTTCACCCCCTCAAATCGGAACCCCACGAACAAAGCTGCTTTGTTGGAGACCCAGGCCGCTGTTAAACACGAATTGAGAGAAAGATTAGAGTTACACAGTGTAACTTACTTCTTAGTGCAATCTGGAAAATGGTACCAGAGAAGGATTTTTTAGTATATTTTGGAAATGTGAATTGTAGAGAGGAGTTGTGGAGAAGTCCGACGGACCAGAGGCTTGACAAGTAAATGGATCTTTGTACGGAAGCGCAATGCTAGAGGTGAAGTTTAACGTTATCAACATATTTGCCAATGAATTAGAATCTCACTTCCGAATTAGGGAGCACTTTTTGAGTGAAAAGTGGTACTACCGCTATCATACCATGCAGTGATAACTTAGTTCGACAAAATAGCGTGGGGACTCGTTAGCTTTAACCTAAGCGACTACAGTGCGCACTGGAAAGAAGGACGAAGCAGTACGCAGTCAAAATGCACAATAGGCATACTACAGTTATGGATGCTGATCAAGGCTGTTTCTTTTCGTTTTGGCTGACAGCTTTTAAAGTGGAATGGTGTGCATTCTATGCCGTGAATCACGAGTCGACTCGTTACATGTATTTGGTAGTAGATCTAATCCTCAAATCTTCCTACTACTCATGTCTGTTTTCAGAGCACAATTAGTACTTTCCATGCGTACTTTAGTAGTATTAGTACTATTGGTTTTACTATTACATGTACATGTACATGTACTACATCAAAATTGTCTGGAATGTATTCCAGATGCCGTATCCTGGCTACACAATAAACACTGACGCACGCCTACAGGCGTTAGACAAAAGTATCAAGGTACAACGGTGGCAATATGTGTATTGTGAAATTGACCATGTTCGATCGAGTTTAAGCCCACTGCCATGGCTCCTCTTCTTGGGCATCTTCATACTCTCGCAGGAGTTTTAGCTGCGTTTCTTCCTCTTCTGCCATCCGAATCGCCAACTGCTTGTCGCTCGATTGCTGTTCTAATCGCGCGAGCTCTTGCTGCTGCAGAATCTGCATGGACCAAGTTTCCATCTCCAACGCATCCAATGCCTCCTGGTTCTTGCGTAGACGCTCGAGAAGATCTTTACGTTCATCTTCCAGTTTCATTCTCTGCTCCAATTTCTGCTCGATCGTCAATAATGGAGTCGTTGGGAATAGGGACAAGGTCGGAATAGCGGTAGCCCCCCATGCCGATGGAGGTGGAGAATGCGGCTCAGGAGAGCTCATGAGGACAGGATCCTCTGTGTGATGACTCCCTGGCCACACTGCCTCAACCCACACCTCCTCTTCGTCCTGCTTTAAGTACACCAAGTCGTGGATAGCATCATCCAAAGGTTTCACAGTAATGCGAGATTGATACTGCTTACACTCTTGCATGTCCAAGAACCAGTCGTTCAGCGCATGCAACCACGAATGGATCTCCACGTGCCAGTTCTTGTCCAGGAATTTAGTGAGCAGGTCTTTCGTAGCCTCCTTCTGCTCTGCCCCACTTCCTCCAAGCGCTCCATCGCCCATCACCAACACGAGGACGTTCTTGTGCTTAGTCGATCCCGCCGTTTGCAGTAAGTCCAGCAATACGTAGTACAGCCCTTTATTCCCACTGGGACTCGGACTTAAGGAGTGGATTTCCCAGTTGAATGTCTGCAGTGGTAAGGCCAGTTCCCGCGGCATTTCTCGATACGAAGCCAGCTTGCGCTTCACTAAATCCGCCTTCGTGCCGCATACACGCTGCGTCAACTGTCGGAAATTCAGACGTACGTCATAGCCGCTTCTGGCGCCTTCAATGCGTTGATACAGCCATTGACTATTGCACACTGCGCCGGCGATGTTGTCGAGATTCATAAAAACATACCGTTGACGATTGGCGGATGGATTTTTGCCTGTCGGGGACGCTGCTAACCTCGCTTTTCGCCGTTCGATGTCACCTATTTCTTGTTCCAGCATCCCCACTCTTCTACAGTCCTGGACAGCTTGTGGATACTCTAACGGGTCAAAACGTTTGACCGGACTGCTACAACTGGTGCTGCTACCAACACTGAGCTGCGAATGCAGCGTGGGCGAGCTCACCTTGCGTTGATAGTCGACCTTTCCCGGATCTCCACGGTGTCTAGCCGTCAGCAACTTCTTGAGGTACTTATCCACACTCTTGACGCTAAACCCTTCGATCTCAGTAAATTGCCAGTCGCTCTTCTTGTAGCACAAGTCGAGCGTCACGAGTTGCACATGCCATTGCCCCTTCAAATAAGCGTCAACACAGCTTTTTAGGCCTTTCGAAAACACTCCTGTTGCCAACACAAGGGTTCTTCTTCCACCATTACTGGAGCCAGCTTTTAATTGTTTCTTGAGCATTTTCTCCAAGGTTGGATGCTGTGCTGTCCCTTTCTGTGTAAGTTTCCAGTCGATCTTTGCCGAGCCGTCACTGCGAACTGCTTCAAGAGCTTTGGCTTCAGCAACATTAGGGCTACAGTACGTCCCTCTCCAGCACTGGACGCAGCTTGGCTGCTGGTCGTTCAGCAGAACTGTGAGGTTTTTCGGGCATAAGGCCACATCGCCGGAAAAGCTGGCTAATTCCTTGTGGAATTGCGCTTCGTGGCTTAGCACATAGGAGCGCACGGAGCTCAGGAGGGAGTCCAGATCCAAGTAGATGAAGCGCTGTTCGCTGCTTTGAGACGGGCGGCTGGAAGCGCGAGGCATAGGGACAGACGTAAAGGCGCTTTTGCTTATCTTAGCGGACGCAAATTGAAGAATGACCAATATAAAATGTCCGTGCAATGGAAAGTTGCGCGAAGGTTAACGCTGCGACTTCAACTTGGTAGACGAATCAGATGGGCCGATTCTGGCGGTGCCGATTGCGATCGTCACGCAAGTCAATTCCCATCAAACAATGTACTATATTAATATCTCTATCGCTAAATACTACTACTACAGTGCTGTAGTGTAAGCTATCGTACAGCTTGGTAACTCGAGATAGTTTCGTAGAACTCTACCACGCGAGTATCTGCTAGCAAGCGACCCCCAGTTCTATCGCGTATTCGTGCCTTCAACCGTAGTCCCTCTAGAGATCGCACACGAGACAACGCGACGTAGGCCTGGCCGAATTCGAACACACGCGACAGATCCAGCACGGCAGCGTCGAACGACAGACCCTGGCTCTTGTGGATGCTGATAGCCCAAGCCAGAGCCAACGGCAGCTGGCGCCTTGATGCCAGTACGACGTCAGCTACACTCACGGAGAATTCCTCCTGTCCGACGACCTCAGTCACACCGTTGGAGAAGCGCACGATGGGCAAGTTCGACTGAGGCGTGAAACCTTCAACTATTCCGCGCGAACCGTTCACAAGACCACGTGCGGCATTCAGTGTCTTGATCAGCAGCACCCGCGCATTCACTAAGATACACAAATGATTAGTACGTTATAAACCGCAACGATCGAAGTTATAGACAGTCGTGTACTCTTCAGTGACAGTTTTGCTGAGGCTGGACACGCGCTAAGAAACTCGGTTTTGCCACTGCAACGACAGCAAGTTGTTAGCGACACATTGTTATAATATGTAAAAGCACAATTTGCACGCACCGATCCGCTGAAAGGTAGTTGAACTTCTTTCCTCCCAGTTCGTCAATAGCTCGTGTGTTTGTCTGTGGACATGACAGCCGAACAGTAAGCACCAAGAATTAAGCACAAAATGAAAAGCAATGATGCGTACCCGCAGAACGTCGTCGTTGTGTGAGAAGATGTGGATGGCATCGTCACTGTCGCTGCCACCGTTTGGCTGGTAGCGCTCATTAAGTTTGTCAATCATCGCAGGTGTTGGGCGACCCACTCGGAACGCGTTCAGGATTCGCACAAAGGCATCGTCTCGCTGTCTAAAAATCTCCTTCAACACAACCGTTTCGGTGATGCCTCGTACCCACGCGTTGCTCTCGAAGCAAAGTTGTGGTGGTGCTGGTGCTGATTCTTCCCCTTGACCACGCACACGTCTGCCTACTGGAGGTAACTGGAAGAAGTCGCCTGACAGGATGAGCTGGATACCGCCGAAGAAAGCTGTGCTACGTCGTATCTGCCTTGCTACAGCCTCCAAGTCCTCAAACAGACGTCCGTCCAGCATGGAAATCTCGTCGATAACAAGCACGCGAGCAGTTTTCCACCGGTTAATGGCGTCTTTCTTGCGACTGATCTGCTTCAGCAGTTCGTTTCTTGACGTGTGTGCGCGTGGATCAATCCCTGCAAAATGATGGAGCGTCATGCCGCCGATATTGTAAGCGGCGATACCGGTTGTAGCAGTCGCATACACCCGCCCCATAGCGTGACCGCAGCCGTACTTCAGTAGGTGTTGCAGTAAGAAGGACTTGCCGGTGCCGGCACTGCCCGTGAAGAAGACATTTTTGCCTTGCGCGACAAGCTCCAATACGCGGTTCTGCTCTGCAGTTAACTGTGAATCCCTGCGGCTTGACCGTATCGGAGACATTGCGTGGTGTCTGATCTTACGTCGACGAGCACTTCGCTCCTCTGGTTCTGGTGACTGTGAGCTGTTGGTTAAGTCGGTAAGAGGGTCCCGAGAACGCTTGATACCGGCTCGTCGGTCAATAACAGGAGTCGAGGGTGCCGATTGTATTGGTCTTCTAACCACCCGTGCAGCAGCAACAATTTTTGACTTGGAGATGCCACCCGACCGAATGCAGAAATCCCGTAGCGCCACTATCTCATCAGGGTCACCTTCGCGCAGATTATACTGAGTGATTCGAGCCCGCTCTCGTCTGCACAAGAGCACCACACATCTATTAGAGCACTCAGATGGAGTATTGCAGCGGTGTACGATAGCTCTAACCTGATGAGAGCCATTTTTCCCATTGCAGCGTAACTCGAGTAGATCTCGTACTTGTGCGACTGAATTTTAATTGCCTTGTGGAGAGGTGGGTCGTCACTCATCACTTCCAAACCTCCTCGTCGTCGAATAAGCTGATGCAGTACACAGTTAGGAAGGAGTGCGCACACTTCAAGTATCCGACAATTGGTGCACGCACCATGGCTCTCGGGTATAGCATTGTGGAGATATTGCGACCAGTTGATCCATCTGCCTGCTGCAATTCAACCGTGCAGCGCACTGACATCGCAGCAGCAAAGGCTGCGCTAGAGACTCTAGTCTAGTGATGCTGTGCGTGTACAGCTCTTCGAGGTGTTGCCGTTTCAAAATTTTGAATTCCTAACTGAATAGTTTAGATAGAATAAAACGATAATAATTGTGACAGGGAAGCAGATTATCGACTACGACAGGTTTTGTTCCAATACGGAGCGCAGGTATAAAGTTTATATATTTAATATACATGTGCAGTGAGAGCTAGGGTGCAACGATTCCGCCGTCGGACAATCGCGTCCGGCATTCATTATCACAGCAGCAACAATTGAAACGCTGCTTTCATCTGCATATTTAAAGCAGTTTGTAGCTAGGAAGACAACAACCTGTTGATGCCAACTAAAAAGCATTTTCTAGAAAGTATTTCTGGAACGATTCATAAATGAATCGCGTCTTTTTTTAGACCAATACCTATCATCTGATCCTTTCTATTTGACCAATCCTGTACATCTGATTCCAGCGTGGTACACACCAACATTTGCTGCTCGACTCCCACTGGCCAAAACCCATTCATTTTATCGCCCCTAGCCCGCCTGCATTTGGTTGGTTCGAGTGAAGCGGGCTCGCGATGACTTGATGTTTGTATGCCCCTACGTTTTGAAGGCCAGCGAGCCTTCGCCTTCGGCTTCCCCGCACTCCGCTAGACTTATTTTACCCTTCCTTCCGCTCCGCGTTTAAGTCCCAAGCCCGAATCCAAGATGGTACGGCCTGCCTCTTTCTCTGCGTAGCTCAGGCTGTGGGACCCGGCGCACAATGGCGCTAGGTTGACCGTCTTCCCCTCCGTCTCCTCTTTCCAGCGGTGTCTTCAGCGTCGTAGCTTGAGCTCGAGGGCATGCGAATCAGAACAGGGATCAGACGCTGCCAAACAGGAGACGGAGACAAACGGGATCAATTCAGCAGCAGCGCAAACAGACAGCAGCATGAGGACGCACAAAGGACTGACCAGTTGTGTGTATTGTACGATTTTGTGTCAATGTAGACGAAAGGTACGCAGAGTTTCGGTATGCGCCACAACAAGACCCACACCATCTGCAGACGGTGTGGGCGCAGCTCTTACCACATCCAGAAGAGCACCTGCTCTTCGTGTGGTTACCCTGCTGCCAAGATGCGCAAGTGTAAGTATTGATATTACAGTTTTCTGTCGATAAAACACAATACTGACGGTGAATTTGGTTGGAAACTTGCAGTCAACTGGAGCCAGAAGGCTCTGCGTCGCCGCACGACGGGCACGGGCCGCATGCGCCACCTGAAGAACGTCCAGCGTCGTTTCAAGAACGGCTTCCGTGAGGGTTCTTCCGCTGTGTCGAAGAAGGCCGCCACCAACTAAGTACCCAATTGAGGGGAACAGGGAAACAGGCAGCTTGGGGTAAAAAATCAACACTAGCTAGCGAAGCGACGGGATAGCGGCAACAAGGACGTTGGATACGAAACGAAAGCGGACTTTGGAGCTTTGGGAGTGCGACCGACGACTGTCACGACTACTTTCCGGCAACATGAGACGCCAACGTCTTTCCAATCCAATATTCACATCCTTAGCCGTTCCTCCACTCGAGTTTTGTGGTTCTCTTCGTCTTGGTGTGTATTGAGTATCTGCGTGTAGCTACACTGCTGTGGTATCTTCTCCTAGGTTTTCGAGAATACTGGCTTGCAGTCGCCCGAACGAAGACGACAGGTTGTCGAGGATCTCGAGGTCTTCCTTCTCGCGCAGCGCGCTTTCAGCTCGGAGTTGGGCGTGCAGAGCTACCAGCCCTTGCACGTTCGTGGACTGATCTCTCTCAACGCTGCGGTTGTCAACGCGCATGACATGGTGGAAATCCTCTTCGCGTTCTTGGAACTTTGCCACACGTCGTGCATTCTCAGTACGGAAACTCGCTTCCGTCTTGCGCTCGTTGCTCTCCAGAGCGTGCAAGGTTTTCTTCTCGCGCTTTTGAATCTTGGCGTTCTCGATATCGAATGTCTCGTGGTTCTTCTCCAGCTTCCGTGTGATGGTGCCCTGCAGCTTCTCCATGATCTCTGGCACTGTGGTGTACGCGAACGTCCGGAACTCGGAATCGCATTCATGCAGCCTGCATAAAGGCAAAGTCAATAGGTCAGGCAGTTTACCAACGTGTGGAGTCGTAGTAAAACACACTTCTTCTCTTGAGTCGTAATCTCTTGTGCCTCTAGCCGACCGAAGTGCGAAAGCGTCTTCTGTTCGAGCATGACGAACGAAGTCTGGAACTGCTTTCTAAACACCGCCCTCAGTTGCTCGATAGAGCTCATCATATCGTCGTGTTCCGTTCCTAATTTCCCCTCGAGGGCCCGACCACGCTGCTTCACTGCGTCCTACAGAATGACACTGTAAGAACTCGGACGCTAAACCAACAATGAGTTTCCACCTTACAATGCGTTGCTGGAAATCGACGTTGTACGCATGCACCGCAGCCTTCAGGTCTTCCATGTCGACCTCCAGGTCTTCCTCTGCATCCTCAATCTCGTCCGCTCGCTTCGATTCAGGAGGGAAATCGTTCGGAGGTCGAATCTGCAACAAATACTCTTGATTAGCTCTTCCATTTGTTTACTACAGTAAAGCTACCTTACCACTCGAGACGACGGACCTCCAGGGGGTGCGATGGTTTCGTTGTACCTGGCACGGTAACCCTGTTCGATTGGAGCTGGTATCGTTGTCGGTACAGCCTCAACCACACTGTCACCAGCGACTTGCTCTTCTGGTACCTCGGACATCCTGGAGAAAAATAACTTAAAATGGATCGAGTGCGTCTCTTCAAACGAATAAACGTCTTCCCAACGCACAAGAAGGTAACTAAGCATTAGACTAAGCATTAGGGACGAACTTTTGTATTGCTAGTCGTCTTGTAAAAAGGCAAGTTGAAGTGAATTAGATACAGTACTTAAACCGGTTTTCTACTTGAGGCTATTTTTAGTGGTGCACACTTTTGGCCCGAGCCAACAGCTCAGCAACACTCGCCCGTCGTGGAGCTGCCTCTCTGCTGCCCACTTCTGCGTCTCCTGCGTCCGCCAGCAGCCGCCCAAGCCCAGAATCAAGTTTGTCTGCATCTAAAGTAGCTACTGCATCATGGGGAGCGACGAGAAAGCCGTAGCCAAGACGTAAGACCATGTTTCCCACTGTTTTCTGGTCCGCAAAGACTGTAGTTGTCCTTACATCAGTGTTTTTCGCGATTTTTTACAGTGCTGAGAAAGAAACCGCTGGGCAGAAGCGTAAGGCCCCGGAGGGAGCCAAGATCACGTCGTTCTTCAAGCCTGGAGACAAGGAGGAGCCCAAGAGCAAGGGCAAGAAGGAAGAGGCGTCTAAGGCTAAGGCCAAGAAGGAAGAAGAAGAAGAAGAGGAGGAGGATGAAGATGAAGAAGATGCCGAAGAGGGAGATGGGGACAGTGACGACGACAGTGAAGAGGAGGACATGGCTCCCAAGAAGAAGAAGCGGCGGACGAGCGGTAGCGACGACGAGGACAGCGGCGACGAGTCAGAACCCGAGCTCAAGATGACGGAGGACGACCTGATTGGTGTCGACACGACCAACATCATCCCTCGCTCACGACGTCGTGCGGCGGTGGCTGCCATGGCACTGACCTCGGAGGAGATCGCCCCTGCTACGGCCACTGCGCCAGCTGCTGTGAAAGCGGACGAGGAGGAGGAGGACGGCGAGTCTAGCGACGAAGCCGAGTTCTAAGCCAAGGTGCTAGGTTGCTTGCTAAAACTCTGGTAAACACTTGAGATATACCCCTTTTCCCACTATGATGAGAGTAACGGTTTATCAACACTGTTGCTGTGCTATGATGCAAATTACTATTGCTATGGTCTACGGAGCAGGACCGAGAAGCTTCTCGAAGTGCCAGTATGCAGCCTCAGCCACCTTGTTTCGTGCCAGCTTGTACGATGGAGCGCTTCCTTGTAAAATCGGCTTCACAATGAAGAAGAAAAGACACACGTCAGCAACAGCCTTACAAATCCAACAGTTGCAAGTGTATCTCATACCCTTCCTTTCACGTAGAGCTCCACAGCGTACTGTGACGCATTTGCGGGGGCTGGTCGATACCTACACAAACAAGATATTATCTCGATGGTTTCTCACTACACAAAGTGTAAGCAACACACATACTTATAAACAGGCTGACCATAGTAGTGGCCCTGCAGCAGGTTCTGCAGCTCTACAGTTGGTTCCCAAATGACGTCGCGAGTGGCATATTCCACCGAACGAGGAAGAATGTGTGTGGCCACAAAATTCATCGCTGTCTCCATACCCTGCAGACAACAACCATAAGCATTTCCAGCCTCATAATCTCAAAATCCACAGCTTACCTGGTCCAGATAAATCGCTGCAATGAGCGATTCTACCGCTCCAGCGGCAATTGTCACCCGACCCTTAACAATCTTCGGTGCTCCGGTCGCCTGCTTGAATTCAGGAGGCCAAATCAACAGGTCGGTAATGCCCATATCGCCACTGATCTGGGCCAAAGTCTCGTTCTTCACCAGTGCAGATTTAGCACGTGAAAGCTGTCCTTCTTGGTACTTTGGCAACATTTGATAAACGTAAGCTGCCGCAGCCGCACCCAGCAGCGAGTCCCCTAGAAACTCCATACTACGGTTTGACAGTCGCGCCACCGGTATATCCTGGGGAACCGGATCGCTTGGAAGACAGCCATGATGCGTCAGTGCACTCTTCAATAGTGTCACGTCCTGGAACTGTACGCCAATGCGTTTCTGCAGCTTTTGGAGCCCAACCTCCCAGTTTTTGGGAACCGGAACCTTGTCGAAGTGTTCAGGCTTGATCACTTGCCAAATCGGATTGTTCGTCGGGTACAACAACTGCTTTCCGGTGATGTTCTCGGTGGCGATCACGTCTCCCTCCAAGTGCCGGCGCTCCAGTTTCGCTGGTTGATTGGGATCACGCAGCGTTTGCTTTTTATTTCGTCTGGCGGCGTTCTCGGGATCGTTTTCGGCTGCTAGAGCAGCTGCAACTGCGTCTGCAACTGCTTGAGGACTGCGAAATCCGTCAGGAAGAGAACTAGAGGAAGAAAAGGCTCGAACATCCCGTACACGACGATAACCGACGGCTACAACTTTGCGCATTGTGCTTGCCATGATTGACTTGTGTGGTTCGAACAAACCTGGGTAACTTAATATTTTCACTCCATATAATTTGAAAAATGTTTATTTGATTACGTTTCGAAAGAAACATTTTATGGATCCTATTTTTCATTAAGTACGACACTATGCGCATTATTTTACGTTAAGTGCGCAATTTAGCGTTATTTTACGTCCAACCGTTGGCAAGGTGCCGAGATGCACGCTGCCTTGGACGAGTCGGTGCATTCTCGAAAGCGACGCCGTAGCTCGAAGAAAAAGCGTCCCCGAAAGAAGAAACTTGGAAGCCTCGAGACGAAAGTGACCGAAGAAGACGAAATTAGTCACGACGAGCATGAAAAGTATATAATTCAGGACCAAACCAGCGATTCAGACCAAGAACCGAGTGAAGAAGAACAACGTCAACTTACGTCTCAGGAGCACAACACCCAAGCGCAGCCTACGGTTGAAGAGCATGATGAAGATTCAAGTGACGACGAAGTGACCGACTATGAGAGCAAGCGAGAAAATATCCTCGATTTAAAAAGTGCTGATAAGTTTTCTGCTTCTACTTCAACTGGCTTTGAAACTGAGAAGGAAACAAAACAACAGCTACAGGCAGAAACCCCAGCTCTTCGAGTAAAGAAGGAAATAACTCCACAAACGGCACAGCAGACTCTGAACCAGGATTCAAGTGACGAAGATGATGACGAGGTTTTTGACTACGAGCGCAAGCGGCGAGAAAATATCCTCCGGAACCAGGCGTATTTAAAGAGTGTTGGTATGTCAACTGCCAAGTTTGCTGCCCGTACTTCAATTGGTTACGAAGTTAAGAAGGAAGTTAAGCAGGAGCTACTGGCGGAAAAGCGAGCTATTCGTGCGGCTGAGAAAAAAATACCATTGCGGACTAAAGTTGTAAACCAGAGCCACGATTCAAGTGACGAAGATGACGACGAGACGATGGATTACGAGCGTAAGAGGCGAGAAAATATCCTCCGCAACCAGGCGTACTTAAAAAGCGTTGGTATGTCGACCGCCAAATTTGCTGCTCGTACTTCAATTGGCAACGGAGTGGGGGCCAAGAAACAACTACTGGCGGACAAACAATCTCTTCGTGCGGCCGATGAAAAAGTGCTACAACGGACTGAAATTGAAGAGGAGGATCAGAGTTCAAGTGACGAAAGTGTCGAATTCGAGCACAAGCGGCGATCGTCGAGAATTCAGAAGAAAATTACGGATCGTGGCAGATCTCGCTTAAGGACTCACTTAAGGCGTGATAAGGTGCCGGATTTGAGACAGCAGATAGATCTGGGGCATCCCTTGGACATACTGTATGTTAAGAATATGCGTCAACCAGTAGGCAGCAGTCTGCACGTTATGGATGTTGCCGACGATGAAGGCAAGGAATTCTGCAAGGGACTCGCAGGTGGTGTGGATACCTTCAAGGGAATGGAACCTGTAGACGACGTCAACTATTCGCTCGATGACAGGGACATGGTCAGAGCTTTACCGTATTGTACAACCGCGATGGCCTTCCTTCCTCAACCAAATCGAATCGTTGTGGCAGCTGGAGACAAAGAAGGCCACGTTGCGCTCTGGAGGCCTTCTACTGGTGAGAGTGACTCGATCGCAGCTCTGTCTCGGCCACATGGCTATCGTGTGAGCCACTTAATCTTCCCTGACTCGTCGACGTTGGTATCAAGCAGTATTGATGGAACTGTGCGCGAATTCGATTTCTGGACAGCCACAACGTCTCCAATTGGAGATTTGAGTAGTGAGACTGGAATTTCGTCGCTAATTGGATCTGGAAATCCCCAATTCTACTACGCAGCATGTGAAGATGGCACGTTGCGACTGGTGGATCGTCGAGCTCGGAAGATGTTCAACGCGCAGTATTCTCTGCACAAGACGAGGATCAACTCGGTGGACCAACACCCAAGTCTCGAATTGTAAGGTTTCCGTCTGTATTTCTGGTGTTAGATACTCAAGTCTAATTTGTTGCGTTGTTATTTATGCAGTTGCATTGCCACAGCGTCCTGGGACTCTACAGTGTGTTTGTGGGATAAGCGGAAAATTTCTCCTCAAGATAATGCACCAGTGGCAAGATTACTACACAAGAAAAGCGTCAGCTCTGCGCAATTTTCTCCAGGGGATGGCTCATGGCTAGCAGCAGTGGGACATGGGTACTTCGACATGTACGACACATCACATCTCGTCACCAGCAATGAATTCACAATCCCGAAGTGGGTCCGCATTCCGCACAAAACGCACACGAGCGCTGCACATATTGTCCGCCCAGGATGGGACCCACGGAGAAAAGATCGGCTCGTGATCGCGTGTTTAGAGAAACCAGCCAGGTTGCAAATCTTCCGAGCCGGGCAGAAACAACCGATCCAAGAGTTGCAAAACACCAAATTGTCGACGGTACAGCCTGTGGATTTGATGACTGTGTATCACCCGAATGCGGACATCATAGCAAGCAGCAACTCGTCTGGAACTCTATCCCTTTGGCGTGCCAAGCCAAAAGAATAAACCAATTTTGTTATTCCTCCAGAATTTAAATAATTATCCGATTTCAGCTAGTCTATCAAACAGCCTTCTCTAAATTTGCCCACTCTCTATACAACACCAATGTAAACTGCACTATCAAACAGCATCATTTTATTTTACTTCCGTTGGCGCCAAAAGCTCATTACACTCTCCACCCATGCGCCGTACCCGCTCCAACACGTTAGAAACGGCTTCTGCGGTCCCCCAACGCTTGCGTTCTCTCCGTTCTTCAACTAGGAACCCTCCACTATCGCCACCTCCGGTTGCACGGTCGTCACGTCGAGCTTCTGCTGTTAAAACTAGTAAGTTGGAATCACAAAATACAGGAAACGTCGAGGATTCGGACGAAAATGAGAGTGAAGACGAACAGGATGAACGAGTTGCCGAGTATGAACGCAAACGGCGAGAAAATATCGAGCGGAACCTGGCTTTCATGCAGCAAATGGGCGTTTCGACCGCCAAAATCGAGGCCAGAACGTCCGTAGGAGATAATCTCGTGCTGGAGGCCAAGAGGCAGCAGCTGGCCATGAAGAGAGCTGTCCAAGCTGCTAGAAAAGCTGAACTTTTGGCTCAACCGAAAAGGAAATCGAGACGTTTGGAAGGGAAAAAGGTCGAGATGGAGCCGATTGAAGCCATCGACCAATTTGAAATGGAGAAAGCCAGAGGACCTCGTCCTCCGAGAGGCAGTCACCTCCATGTAATGGATACAGTGGATGGAGATAGTAAAGCTTTCCTCGGAGGGATTACAGCAGATCTGGAAGAGGAGGAGGAACTGGAGGAAGACACGCTCTTGGACGATGACGATGGAGTCGACTATACGCTGGCAGATGAAGATATCACTAAAGCAGTACAGGAACGGATCTACTCGGTGGCTTTCTTACCACGTGCTGATCGAGTTGTGGTCGCGTGTGGAGATAAAATGGGGCACGTGGCCTTGTGGACGCCCCCCAGTGAGTCCAAAGGGAAGCAGACGTCACCATTGGCGATTTACAGGCCGTACAAAACTCCAGTTAGTCAGTTGATCTTCCCAGACTCGACCAAGTTGGTCTCGAGTAGTTTTGACGGCACAGTGAGCGAGTTCGACCTCCGTGCAGCTGAGTCTTCAGTGGTTTACGACACAAGTGACAGCGCTGGCATTTCGTCTCTGGTTGCTACGAGTACAGCGCAATGTTACTACGCTAGTTGCGACGATGGTACTGTGCACCTCATTGATCGACGCACGAAGAGGGGAAAGAGCTCCATTTACCAGCTGCACGAAAAAAAGATCAACACGGTGCACCAGCATCCGAGTCTGGACTTGTGAGTATCTTGCTTAACTTTCTGCTGCATGGAAGATAAACTGACTGGGTTTTTGTGGCTAGCTGCGTGGCGACAGCTTCGTTGGACCGCACCGTGTGTCTGTGGGATGCTCGTAAAATGTCTTCGAAGCAGAACACGCCGCTGGTAAGCCTGCCACACCACCGCAGTATCAACTGCGCGTACTTTTCCCCTCGGGATGGTGCGTGGCTAGTAACCGTGGGCCAGGACTCGTACATCGACATGTTCGACACCTCCAGTCTTGCGGAGCGTAAGGCCTCGGATGCATCTCGGATCACTCTTCCAAGCTCCGTTCGAGTTCGACACAACAATATCACTGGGCGGTGGCTCACGAAGCTTCACGCGGCTTGGGATCCAAAGAGACCCAACCAGTTTGTGATCGGATGCATGGAGCAACCACGAAGGATCCAGATCTTCCGTGCTGGACGACGTCGTCCCGTTCGTGAGCTCAAGAGCGACAACTTTGCTTCGGTGCACTCGATCAATGCTTTCCACCCTCATCTGGAGCTCATTGCTGGTGGGAACTCGTCTGGGCGTCTGGCGCTGTGGCGCGGCAAGAAGACCGAGAAAGATCAAGTCAAGAGCGAAGGCGTCAAAACGAGACGTCAAGGTTAGTAGCTTCACGGGAAACACACAATACTATACCTCATTCTACTCTTGCATTCATACTGCATCTGCCCTATTATTCATCCTCTTCATCGCTATCTTAGACGTTGGCGGTGTTCTGTTCCTTAGCCAGCGATTTATCGTACGTAGCTATCAGCAAAAACAGTTAGAAAAGCTGCAAAAATGACAACAACGTATCAACTCTCACCTTTCCTTCGGAGTTCCGTGTGTTTCGCCTGAACATTCTCGAAGTGAGCGAGCAGCGCATCAGCATCAATCCGTGAAGCTCCTGACACCGAGCCGTCAGTGCTTGTAGACGTGTCTCCTTCACTCTTTCGAGACCGGCGAGAGTCTCCATTCAAGTCGATGCGACCAATTGCTGTGGCCATACTCGTCACACTTGCTAATCGGTCCCGTAGAACTCGAAAGGCGGCGCTTTGTGGCAGCAACATCAGGAGTCCGTACAGACTTTTCACCAGGTCAGTGTGGTAGTCTTCTTGGATTTCCAGGAGCTGTAGACGCATGTGGATGAAGATAGGCGATTCCAGCAACTGCACGAGCTTGTCGATCTGCATCAGAAAGCCCACAGACGCGTCAATGTCTGCGAACTTGCTGATAAGCGCCGCAGAGAGCGAGTAGGACTGGGCCAGCAAACAGAGGCTGAAAGCTGCGATCGGGTTGTGGCACCACGAACGGAAGAGCGCAGTGAACACTTGAACATCGTCCTCCGATGCGCGCGGCTGGAAACTGCGACGTAAAATATCTCGAAGGTGCTCTAGCTCGTTCGCTGTTAGCAGGATCAGATTCAGAGTTTGAACCATCACCGCAGCGAACTCACTGTCGGCCTGACTATCCAGATAGACAGCTTCGGTGCCCAACACCTTGGCAAAAATGAGGTAAATGCTCTTGGAATCCAAGAGCACGCACAGCTTCCGCACGATCATGCTGCCTCTCAGCTCGAGCAGTCGTCGGTCCTGTGCGAACAGCAACAGGATCGCATTGAGCACCTTCTCGAACTCCACTTTGTTGAGCGAAATGCGAGCGAGAACTTCCAAGTCCAGCAGCACGACACTGTCTGAAATGTCCGACAACGTCCGAAGCAAGGCTGGCAGAAGCTGACCAATGTGTGCGGACAGCTGGTTCGGATACTTCTCGAGCAGCATTGAGATCCAACGCAGTGCAGCCATCCGAGTTGGGACATGATCGCTGCTCAGTTCCGACGTGAGTTTCTGCATCAAAGGCAGCAGTTCCACGCTCTCAGTGGTCGATTTCACTAGTTGCAGCAAGTCATCGTTGGCTCGTTCAGCCACTTGACGGATTTCGTGCTCAGCGTCTGAGATACAGTGCATGATAGCTGCCAAGAGGTCGGCATAGAACTCCACCAGCTTTTCACGTCCAAGGTTCACAAATTCCTGCACCCAACTCACAGCAGTCAATCGGTTGAATCTCTCCTTGCTGTTGCACTGTCCCACGAGGATATCCACCATGCGTCCGAACTCCACGTCGTCCGTCTGCTTGATCTCCCGAAGAAATTCGGCCAACGCACTGTCCGCAGCCTGTCGGATCTCCCTGTTGCCGTCACTGAGCATATTAAACAGTCCATCCAGGAACTCAGGCAGCCAGTCGAGCATGTCGATGTCCGGGACCGAGTCCAGCACTGTGATCCAGCCCACCAGAAGCTGCCGGATGTACGGGTTTGTCATCCGGATATACTTGTGCAGCAATGGGATGAACATGTCCACGTCGAAGTACTCACTCTCCGTCACAATGTCTTTCACCAGTCGATCGAGCAAATTGGCTCCGTTCTTAACGTCCACATCCACATCGGCGAACAACTTGCACAGACCGTCGAAGATCTGGTTAAAGTACTGCAAAATGTGTCCTCTGGCCACTTTTGCAATGTTGTAGAGACTCTCGCACGCGTAATAGCGTACTCGACTCTCCGGGTCGTCGAAGCAATGCAGCACTGGGGGCAACAGTTTGTCCAGATACAGATGAGCGTCGTGCATGAGTCCAATAGCAGTAGCAGCCAGGCCAATCAACCCCCCTTTACGGTGGTTCGCGTTGGACGAACACGCGAAATCGCTGCCTAAAAGCTCGATAATTGCCGGAATCCGCTGGCGACTGGGGTTCGACACGGCAAATTGATCGAGACTTTCGCTTTCGGTGCCGGTATCAATGGAATTAACGCGAGGGGAGGGGGAATCTTCCTGGTTAAGTTGCAGTTGATGTTGCTGGTGGAACTCAATGGACGCTGCGTTCTCCTGCAGTTGCTTAATGAGGTTCTCCAGCTCCATGGCGGCCCCTTTGCGCTTGTCGTACGAACGGTCCCCTAAGTTGCGCATGAGGTTCGGGGCCAGCGGCAGCTGCATGGGGTAGCCATTGTCAGGGGAGTCGCCCCCACCCAAGCCGAAGGGCATCGCGGCAGCTGCAGCGGCTGCAGCCTGCGTTAGCGCCGACTGGGGCAGCATGGGCGAGGGATCCGTCGCGTAGCTCATCTCGGATGAGTTTTTGAGGAATTCTTCAAGAATAGCTGGATTTTAGCCAATCAAAAGAGAGAACATTCTATAAAATGGCTACATTGGGTTTTGAAATGGCTACATGCTTCAGGTTGTACCAGTATGCCAGTCGTGGACATCGGCTGAAAGAGGTTTTCCCTGTTCGTAGTACGTTTCTCCAGCTGCAGCAATAGGACCTCCACCGTAGCAGAGTCCGTCAGATCGGTATAGCACTAGAGCTTGTTCGGGTGTCACTCCACGCTGAGGGTGGTCGAAATCCACGCGTAAGTAGCTCTTCTTGTCTTTCTCCTTTTGGTCGACATCGTCTTCATCTGCAAGCGGTTCAGGATTCCAATCGTGAAGTTTACTGGCACTTTTGCGAGCCTCTTGGTTGGATACAAGTGAGATTGTACACTCGTCCAGCTCCTGTCGATATCTCACCCGGTAGAAGCAGCGCATTCGACCAGTTTCCACGAGCTCTTGAGGTAGGCTTGGTGCCATCCAGTTAAACTGAGCTGCTGAAGCGAAGAGCGCATCTGAGAAGAGCGCTGGGTTTCGCGTACCTTCTGCAACAATTACAGAGTGATCCGACTTGTGTTTGCCCACAACGAACCACTTGGCGCTCATGCCCTGAAGTCGCGCGCCTTGCCCCACAGTATACGCTGTGAAACCGTGATGTGAGTACATTTTCTCCCCGTCAACAGTGTAGAAGTATCCATCTTGACGTTGAATGTACTGGTGGATAAAGTCCGCAAAGTTGCGCTTGCCAATAAAGCAAATCCCCACCGAATCCTTCTTCGTCGCGGTGCATAACCCTTCGCTTGCTGCGATCTCCCTCACCTCCGTTTTCCTCATTTCGCCGAGCGGAAACAACACATTAGCGAACGCTCTACCGTCCACACTGGATAAAAAGTAGCTCTGGTCTTTCGTGTCATCCACCGCAGCACACAGATTTGGCTGGCCATCCTCTCCTTCTGGTCGCAATGCAGCGTAATGACCCGTAGCGACGTAGTCGGCGCCGATCTCCTTCGCGTACTCGGTAAACGCCTTAAATTTAATCTCCCGATTGCACAGAATGTCCGGATTCGGCGTCAAACCTTCTTCATACCCCTCCAGACACGGTGCAAACACCTGATTCCAGTAAGACTGCACCAAATTCACCTACAACAAGTGAAAGCCATAGCATTTTAGCACGAATAACTCCACCCGCCATGACTTCTTCATACCATTCGCGCTTCAATTCCGAGCTGCTCGCAGACCTTCTGCACATCCAAATACTCCGAGTCTACGGGGCACGCGGACTCCCCTTCCTCGTCACTGGGGTCCCAGTTCTTCATATACACGCCAGTGACATGGTATCCTTGACGCTTGAGCAGCAGAGCCGCTACTGACGAGTCTACACCTCCAGACATCCCCACTACCACGTGCTTTTTACTGTTGTCGACGTCAACTGCCACGTCCTGAGCGCTGGCAATGCTAGATACGCATCTTCGTGCTGTGACCAAGCAGTTCGAAATGCTCTGGAGCGCATGGGAGCGTCGACGCAGTGCAGTGCGGCGTAGCATTGTCGACGAATGGTTGATTGACATAAGTGTATACTGAGTATACTTCATCCGGATACTACCTGCTACTTAAGTATTTAAAAAGACGAGCAGAGTTGCTACAGAAAATGTCATTAACTCCAGGGATAAAGCGCGATGAGCCTAGAACCTAGTGCTGAAAAGTGGTGAGCTGAGAAATCCTCAGCGACGCGAGCATCGACATCGTCTTTTTGCCAGTGGTCGGCAGGGAGAAGGCGAGCTTTGTAGCGACGAAGCTGTTCCTGAGCATACGTGCGGTTCATGGGAGTGTCGGGGATGAAACCAGTGTACACGACTTCACGAGGGATAGTGCCGACGTGCTTGTAGCTATTAGCGTGTGGCAAACGCCAGTCGAAGAAGATGACACTTCCAGCTTCACAGCTGATGTGTTGGTAGCGGTCGATCACTGCTCGGTCTTCTTGCATTCGCAGCGGGGAGAAATCACCCAGACAGACTTGAGGACGTCGCACAGGAGCTGTCAATGGTGATTCACTCATTGCTTCAGGCTGATTCTTGGCGACATAGTCGGCGAACTCCTTGTGGAAACCGGGCACGCACTCAAAGCCGCCAGTATTAGGCTCTGTGTTGCTAGTGAGCACTGTGATGCACTGAATAGGCCTCCAGCGTGGTGTGTCCTTGCCCGAATCAAACATCTTGGTCGGACAGCAGTCCCAGTGCGGCGTCAACGATCTCTGCATCGGGCGGGACTTCTTCTGTGCAAACTTCTTGGAGATCTCATCGGGTACGCGATAGCACACGCGGTTAACGTACATGTAGCCATGTTTGCCGTCGAAGTCTCCAAACGGGTGTTGGAAATCCGGGTGATTGTGTGCATACGTGGCTTCCCACAAGTCCGTCATAGCTGCAAATACCTTCTCGTGTTCAGCCACTTTGAGTCTCCACGACGGATAGAAGAGATCAAGGATTCCACCTGCACCACCAGTACTCGAGAGCTTTTTCAGATTCTCTCCACTTTCCTCCAAATTGTTATGATCCTAAAACCAATTGCGAGATTAAAATTGCATTAGAAACTCATTGCAAGTTCATACGCAACAGTCAATTGAAGCTGCAACGCACCACTCCGTATTTCAACAGCTCTCCGTGCAATCCCTGACGAGCTTCTGCCACCTCTTCAGGCGTCAGGACGTTCGGAACCACCAATACACCCATCTCCATGAACTGTTGGACCTGTTTATCCGTCAGAAAGCGCTCGATAACTGTAGGAACTGCATCGTCGCCCGAGATTCCCTGCTCCATCGGCTTGTGCGGTGTCATTGCTACCGACCAATGGGAACTATGGCATTGGACGCTTTTGTAGGAATGAAGCTATAACTGTAGGACCAAACCTGCAATAGATCTGATTCTGAGGATGAAAATTTTGGTGTCCATAGTGAATTCAAGTCAAATCGTTACCGCGTCTCCTGACTCCCCCTTCCATAAACCGTTTGGTAGAACCATGCTGCGCAATGTGCTCATCATGGCGTCCAGCGGCATCGTGCTCTTCTCCAAGGAATATGCGAACGCTGTTGCACAGGTATCTTACTCCGCCTGGATCTCAGCTCTTTAACTGAGGAATTCTTAGGCTCTGATTCGTGCTGCTCGCCGAGTTCTAACAGAAAATGCGTCGTCGTGTCCGTCACATTTGGGGTATATGCTGCGTTTTAGCCTCGATTAGTCGGCTCTTTGATCACGGCGATGCTCGAGTTCTCCAATAAAGCGACCGGCGCTCCTGTGTCGTATATTCAGATGTCTTCAGGTGTGTTGATCCGCTTCGATTGCGGCGCTAGAGCTGTTCAAGACGTGAAAATAATATTGACGTTGCTGCATTTTGCTGCTAGTGGCCGTCACGGTTGTGACCAACGACAAGCACAAGGTTTTCTGCGCTATGTTCCACGATACAACGGACGGCGCGAGTTTCTCAGCGTTCGTGGCACAAGAGCTACTAGCAGCGTTCATTGCGCAGCATGGGGACGAGCTGGGCAACATGGGCCACAACTTGCGAGATTTCCATCGCTTCCAGTACAGAATCCTCAGCGTTATACGCGAATCGGTCAAGCCAATCGTCAGGAAATGTAAGTGCAGTCAAGGAGCTGCTTGGTGGGGGCTTTAGACTAAATGCTTGGTGTGTTTCATCAGTGCAAAAGCAGCGAGGAATTTTGAAAGCAATGCTAGTGGTGGACGGCGCAGTAACATGTGCGACAGGAGATGTAGACCCAATTGGCGTACTGGCGAACCTACAAGCGCTCGTGAACAGTTCGATCGATATGAGTACGTTACTGCGACCTTCGAATAGCTTCGAGCTCTCACCTCTAACTGCTTTATTATTTGACAGTGTCATTTTCTGGTGATGGAGTTAGCTCCATGACCATTCAGAGCGGACGCAACTCGTGCATACAAGTGAGCGTCGTAGAAGGCAATGACGCATTAGTTGTAGTCTACAAGAAGGGCGCACAAGCTTCCAAGAACACGGCAGCAATAGAGGAGTGCGTTCGAGCACTGCGTCACGGTACGTCCCACTCGAATAGTTTGCAGCAATGGCGACGGAGTGGCTAACGTTGTTCTCTTGTTGACGTTTGTAGTCTGCATATTAGCACGCACACTGCAACAAAACTCAAGATGATGGAGATTCATTCGACTGTCATTTTCGCCACTCTTTTAGTAGTATTCACAGGTTTTCACCTATAGCATCGGTTTTCTTACGTAAGTATGTATCATTCTGTCCTCATTGAATATGTCACGTGCCCGTCATTTCCTTCACCTGTCTCTTCTTCTGATGAAAGTGTTGGTCCTCCTGCCGTTGTACGGCGCTCATACCGGCCGTACTCGGATTGAGCAACAGTATTGGGCATTTTTCTCATCCTCATCCACTTCAGACTCCGACTTAAACTCATTTTAACACGACATCAAACGTAGACACGCGGAATGTTTACTGTAGGCATATTCACCGCACGGAGGAAACCAGCGCAGGGCGCAACGACCTGGAGCTTAAAGGCCGGCGCCTTGCCACCATTTGCCATAATTTTTTATTTTTTAACAATAATTGGACACTTCGAAGTATGTTTCCTTCAACCAATCAGAATGCACCATTTTATTAACCTTAACTGTTATCTTTCGAAACGCAACACGTTCAACAGCATCATCAGGTCATTGCCAATTCTGCCAGCGGAGCCACACGTCTCAGTCGCTTGTTGTGCTTCCCTTCCAGGGCATTTCTCTCCATTTAACTCCTTTAGGATGCATCGACTGGCAGCTCGTCGTGTGGCTTTGCTGCAGTTTGCACGGTGGAATTCGACTGTCCCATCAAGCCAGAACACTCTGCACACCATCTACAAACAACGCGCAGACAGCGGCATCACGTACGACCCAGTGCAAGTGCGTGCTGTGCACCACTTGGACGCACTGTACGATGAGGTGGTGAGGTACGGTGGTCCAAAGCCTAAAGTGGCCAATTCGAGCTCCGGCTCCTGGTGGCAGAAACTCACGGGAAAGGAAGACAAGTCCGAACCGGAGCCAGTGGATGCACCGAAAGGACTGTACCTCTACGGCGGTGTGGGCTGTGGCAAGACGTTCGTGATGGATATGTTCTTCGACAATGTCCCAGTGAAACAGAAGCTGCGTGTACATTTCCACGAGTTCATGCTGGACATTCACAAGCGGATGCACGAGTTACGTAACCAGGGTTTTCACGAGGATCCTATCCCGCACATTGCGGACGAGCTGCTGGAGAACAGTTGGCTGCTGTGCTTCGACGAGTTCCAAGTCACGGATGTAGCCGACGCGTTGATATTGAGGAGACTATTCTCGGCTCTGCTAGCGAGAGGATTCGTCATGGTCGCGACGTCAAACAGACAGCCGAGTGAACTGTACAAGAACGGACTGCAGCGAGAGCTGTTTGTACCGTTTATTGACTTATTGGGAGAGCGCTGCAACGTTGTGTCGCTCGAGGACTCGACCACGGACTACCGAGTGCTGAAGGGAGCCGTTCACGCTGATAATGTTTATGAGTACCCGATCACTCCAGACACGCGTGCTGCGTTCGACTACGAGTTTATGACTTATTGTAACGGGGAGGAGACGGTGGCAACGTATGTGACTACACAAGGGCGTAAAGTGCACGTTCCGGAGGCTGCAGTAGAAGCTGGAGCGTGTCGATTTTCGTTCCGTGACTTGTGCGACAAACCACTGGGTGCTGCAGATTATCTGGCCATCGCAGAAGCTTTTTCGGTGGTGTTTGTGAGTGATATTCCTCTACTCAACGCTGAGAAGCTCAACCAGATGCGACGATTCATCACGTTCGTCGACTGCATGTACGACCGCGGTGTTCGGGTGAGTTGCAGTCGTACAGTAGCTATTTTTTATGATTATTTTATGAGCTTACTGTAACTGTGTTTTGTACTGTTTAGTTACATTGTTTGGCACCGGAAAGTCCTGAGCGTCTGTACCAAGTGGATAACAAGTTGAAGTCGAATGTCGACGAGGTCTTCGCATTTGATCGCACGGTTTCTCGCTTACTTGAGGTGCGGAATTATTGTAAGGTGTACTGCTTTCTGTTTAGTTTTAATTCTTTGCTGTTTTCCTGTTTCAGATGGGAAGCGAAGCGTACTTGCTGGCACATAGTGAGAAGCAGGAAGAGCTACGTAATCAATCTCGTGCTCATTTGTTCTTGGCTCCTGGTACCGTCGGATCTGCCAGCGAGTTTATCGAAGCTGAAGAAGAGGACGAAGAATACGAGGAGCCTCGAACAGCAAGTGCCGGAAAGTAACTACCAACTCACAGCTTCAGTTTGGTGCAGTAATTGGTTTTGGAATTGGAAATATGAGGGGGTTTTCACTGCATTTTGTTTGCAAATTCAGTTTGATGAGCTATGCTTCATCAGTACAGTCTTTAATTGGCTTCTTCCACGCGTCGAGCGTGATCCTTCTCCTTCAGCACTGCAATGGCCTTCACAAACTTGTCGAACGCCTTCTCACCGGTCAGTCGACGACGTTCAGGCTTGCCCTTCGCTTTGTTCTTGAACTTCTCAATCACGGCATTCAACGCTTCATAGGGCTTCAGAGGATTCGCATCATCTGCGACTCGTAGATGACGTTCGGCACTGACCGAAGTCACTGCGAGGAGGAAACTCAGCACAACTAGGAGAAGTTTCGCCTTCATTTTTTGTTGAAACTTGCGCTGTTCTTTGCTTTAGCTAGATTGATAATGAATGAGCACTAGGGAGCTCAGGATGAACCCATGATAAGCTCTGGGTGCTGTTCCTACTGGCTCCTTCTTTCTCTTTTGGACAATACCAGTTTTTTAACGACTACATTAGCGTTAAGTTACTGTTCTGCTTACTTCTCCGTTAGTTCTGGGGGTGCTTAAACTTGGGAAGATTGATCTTGAAGAATTTCTCCTCGGTCTCTTCGATGCGGCGCGTGGATCGTTTGGCTTGGCCGACTTGTAGTCGCCCTTCCTCAGCTTGGACGACATTTGCACTCAGCAGCACGCAACCAACCGCCACCAACGTCACTAGGAAACTCATGCGCATGGTGGTAAATTCTTGTCCTTCCTCGTCGTGTGCGGTACGTTGCGACTTTCAAAATGGAAAACGGAAGTGCGGGTGGATGTTGCAGCTTGAAGTGGGAGAATTTAATTGGCTACATTTGCTAAAGTGTTGGGTACATCGAGCTGGACTGTCACGCCACATTATTATTTTGCTCTGGTGCTGCTGATTAATTGAAGGTACCACCGGTAACTGTACTTGGATCGATATATAAATCTCAGCTCGTTGCCTCACCTGTTGGTTTCCAAAGCAAGATTGTAAGGAAAAAGACGACTTTTTTACATTTAGATGAATCGTGCACAACTTGTTCTACTTGATTCATGAAACTCGGCGACTGCGAAGTAAGTCGATTTCGTCCGGATTCTGCTCGGAGGTGGTCGGGTCGGTCGATGTCGTCGGGGGGTTCGTAGATTGCTGGTTATTTAGCAGCGAATTGAGGCCTCCGAGTAGATTACTGATAAGCCCTTCACTGCGGAGTAGGCGGTTGCCGTCGGTGTCTTGGATTGAGGTCGTCAGTGTAGAGCGTAATTGGCGTGGAGAGTTATCGGCACTTACAAAAGCAAGCATTACCGTCAGCACAGTCAACAATGCAGGCATCTTCATTGTTGCAATTGAGGTGTTCGATCGAGAATGTGCTTGGCACAGGAAATACAATACTGACGAGCTCAGAAGACGGGAGATCAGGTTCGGCATGAGTGATCGCTGCTGGCCTTAATCGTGGAGTTGCAGTGCCGCGGAAAGATGGAGGCAACGTGCTTATCAGATCCAGAGTTACAGTAGACTTCTGCTTGACAAAATCATAGAAAAGCGGAAGGCTGACAGTCTCGCGGAATGTTCGCGAGCAGGTCTGGTGTGCTTACTAAAATCCCAAGAGAAATTTTGCGTAGCGACAGAATGGAATAAAAGCACAAGTACTAGTATGAGTTGTTTGTACTTTGTAGTTTAGTCAAGCACTAATTGAACGTAGCACATAATCTCCTGTGGACGCTAGTCGAATTGTTATTGTACCGGCGGGTAAGTTTGAGTACGTCTAGAATCCGCAACCAACCTCTCCTCATCCTTGCCACTATCCCGCACCAGCGTACCCGCTTGCTTAGCACCTCTTTTTTTGTCTGCAAGTAGCACATTCCAGTCGTCGCCCGCCGTTTCTTCAATTCCGTCTCCAGCCACAATTCGTGCGCCAGTTTGTTGCTGCTGAGAGCGAAGCTGACGACTTTCGAGTGCGTATGACACAGTTGCAGCCACGAACAGCATCGCCCCGACCGTAGAGATTTTCATTGTAAGTTGCGCGTTAGAGAGTCTTGAGCTTTCTCGCCAATTCAGGAATGACCGAAGTTACTCATAAGCTTAGTCCAAATCTTTAGCTCGACCAGTCGCACAAAGCTTTTCGCTCGTATCTTGAATGGTTGCAGCGATCTTTGCAAAGGAAATGAAGAAAAAAAGCATCGGAAAAGTGGCATTCGACTGCCATCGTGTTGATTGTTAAAGTCACATGAACGACACTATGTTGCAGCGGGGGCCTCATGCCTCTCCTTCTGTGCCTATTTACTCAATGAGCTCTACGTAGTCGGAACGCAGACGACGCATGCGGAACTTAGTAGGCTCAGCCTGGACTTCATTGGGCTTGTTGTCTTCGTCCTGCATTATGTTCTCTTCCAGTTCACGAGTGGACTGGTGCTGGTTCTCGAAGAGCGACGCTACGGCCTTCCCCACACGCAGTTGGCGCCTCATGATGTCGGTGGCCTCGTTAGCGGAGCTTCCGCCAAGCTGCGAGATGCACACGAGCGCTAACACTAGCATAGACAGCTTCATTCTTGGGCTTGTTTCTCTCGAGATTCTTCTTTGGTTCTTGCTTTTTGATTTTTGTGAAGTGGCTGTTCGACAAAATTCTTCGCTGGCTTCTTGGGTTAACGGCTCTTCATGATCGGATGGAATCCATCGATGGAAAACGGATCCGAAATATCCGTTTCAAATTCCAGAAAGTTGCAAAACCATAATGCAAAAGGCCATTCCTTTGGCTAAATAAGTCGAGTATTTGCATTGAGTTATTTGCTACACGTAGCGCTCAAATACACGAACATCTATCCCACGTACATTATGGCCGCTTAAATAGAGCCACTGAGAGCGATCTGGATCGTGAGGAAGACGATGAAGGCAAATGCTGTGGCTGACACCGTCGTAGGAACCGATTTCGTATCCTCAAGCGATTCGGGCAGAAGTTCTTGCACAGCCACATAAGCCATTGCGCCACCAGCGAAACCTAGACCACATGGCAAGATCGGAAGCCACTGCTCCACGAACAGGAAAGCTGGCACAGCGAAGATCGGCTGCGGTGCACTAGACATGATGCACCACAAAACAGCGTAGAAAACACTCAGTCCACGTGGCACCAGCGACAGACTGATAGCGACGCCTTCCGGGATATTGTGGATAGCCATCGTCATTGTGACAATGTGGCCACGACGGATACCACCTTCGCCACCGAACGACACTCCAACGCCGATACCTTCCGAGACGGAGTGCAGGGTCATCACAGCCATGATCAACAGCGCTTTACGTGCATCCAAGCCTTTGAGTCCGCACACAGATACATCTTCATAGTCTTCCAGGAAAACCTTGGTGAACTTGATAAACAAAACGCCAAGGAATGCGCCCAAGATCAGACGGTAACTCACGGACACGGCGTAGTCCGTAGCTTGAGGGAGGTACCATCCTTCGTAGAATAGACAACCTGTAGCCGCTATCATCATGCCTGCAGCCAAACCATTGCAAATACCTAGCCAGAATTTATCCAGGTCTCGGATCCAGTAGAATGGTAATGCGCCGAGGCCCGTAGCAATTGCTGTGAGCCAGCCACACCACCAAACGTAACGAGCATTTTTGCCACCGCGGCCGTGGAAATGGTGGTGCATGGGGAAACTGTAGAAGGTAATGATGATCATGGCCAACGCTAGTGCATAGGCGAATCTGCGGGTTGTAGGAGATGAACCCAGAAGCGGTTTAGCAGCTTTGCTGTCCTTGGTCTCCTGTAGTTCTTGCATTGAGGCTTTGCGTGCTCGTTGTTTCATGAGTTCCACGTCGTTTTCGATGGGGATTTCGAGCGTCTCGAGCGGCTCGACGTTGGTGATGGGAAGCGCAGTCTCCATGCGGCTTGGAGAAGACGAGAAGGCGCGGGTACTCGATGCAGGAGGCGAGTGGCGAAGTGATCTGACTTCCTGCTTGAGTAAATGAGGGATAAGTTGCAAAGTGACGTGTTGCCTCCTGCCACCGACTTGGCAGCGGCTTTTTTGTGTGGCACGTGTCACTGTCTTAGTGAAACGAAGAGAAATTCTGGCGTGCGGATCGGTGGCGCGACGAGCAAATGGTGAAGGGGAAGGGGAACTCGGAGTCAGAGCATTAATTTTTCCCTGTCACACGCACATTTAGTGCTGGTGGTGCACACTGTGCAGCACTGTAGGGTTTCAATGGTACTTTGAAGTATTTGGTCATTTGTGGACAACGAGGTTCGTTTCTTCCCGATCACGCTGCTTCTGGTGATCCATCCATTGAAGATGCACTCGGCACTGTTTAACAGTAAACTGTTGTCCTGTTAAAGTTTAACAGGTCTGACAACGGTTTGCAAACAAAACTTCAAGAACTCAGCATTTACTGACGCTAGATTGAGTTTAACAGCTTGGGTTAAAACCCAACTGGCGCTGCAAGCAAGCAAGCAATACATGTATATGCAGCCACTTCATGCACCACACGACAGAATCGTGAACGATCCCTTTGCAAACTATTGATTAATATTGAATCAAGGTCTGCCCAACTAAATTGCTACGCTATTTTGCACGCTATTACCCATGCATCAATGAACAATGCTTGAATCTACACGTATGCTAACGATGCATAATTCATGTTGAAGTCTTGCAACAACAGCGGTGTAGCCATATCACGATTCGACAACAGCTCATTTATTGGCCAAAATGCATCGACCGATCTTTTTGCCGCAACAAGCAACAAAGCAACACCAGCAGTCATGTCGACGTTAACCAGCACGGATATGGGGGAGCTTAAGCGCCCCACCACGCGTGTACACGCTCCTCCTGGAGGAGGATCCAGCTGGAGCTTTGGCGAAGACCCGACTCCCGCTTCCACGGGCCGCAAGCGCTTCGTGCAGCCCCAGCAAGACACCAAAATGGAGTCACCACGTGCCACTCCTGAACCTGCTCCCGTGACAGCTCAAGCTCCCGCCCAATCTGCTAATGTGCCTCAAGGTATAGTTCGTATTGCACTGCTGAAGACCAGCAACGACGCGGAGCTGGTTGACCGCGTGGTGCAGAACTGCTTCGAGAAACTGGAGGGTCAGTCCGTGAGCTCGGAGACCTTCACAGTCGCGTCACTGGAGCAGCTGCCGTACGCTGCCAACAAACTGACGCAGTTTGGCGGTTTTGATGGCGTCATCTGCTTTGGCTTCCTGAACACGCAGGACCCGCAGTTCCCGGCTTTAAGTACGGCTCTGACGCAAAGCTTGATCGACATCAGTGTGAAGAATGTGCGCCCAGTGGTACGTGCTGTGTTCATGGGGGAGCCACGTGTAGCGTCGGTCAAGGTGAAGGGAGGCTGGGGCGCTGAGTTCGCTGACGGCGTGGTGTCGTTGGTGCAACTCGGTGGATTCAAAGGGTC
Organism: Phytophthora capsici; assembly: GCA_030324255.1. Taxonomy (NCBI): domain Eukaryota; phylum Oomycota; class Peronosporomycetes; order Peronosporales; family Peronosporaceae; genus Phytophthora; species Phytophthora capsici. The sequence goes on from CM059354.1 coordinate 1,858,586, forward strand.
CAAGTAAGTTGCAATTGCAATCGTCCAGCAGATTTAAGCAAACCAGCACATTAATCAAACTTCTGCTCTGAATTAGTTCAGTGATCGTTTTTGCAGTTCTTCATGCAAAAGTTTGCAAAACACACGAAACGACGCGTCGTTTCGCGTGCAAAACGAGTTTTCAAGTCTCGGACGCTAGTGTGAAATGCCACACCGCTTGTTGGTCGATTCCTCGGCCTTAGCAGTCGAAGATGAGATCATTCACTGGCTCAGTGGCCAAGCAGACGAATCTGGCTCGACGCCGCTGTACGAAGACTCGGATTTCCCTCCAGAAGCTTCAAGTTTGTACTTTGACCCTTGCAAACTTCCAGATTACGTACCTCAACAGAACAGTGAGGCTGCAGGAAACGTATTCTGGTATCGACCAACGGAATACACGGAGGATCCAGACTACTTCAAGAGTGCTGCAGGTTGTAGCGTCCTTCGTGAAGGATTACTCAATGACGTGTGGTTATTGGGAGTTTTCGCTGCTGTAGCTCTCCACCCGGATAATCTCGTGGAAAACCTCTTTGTATCCGAGTCACTGCACAGTTTTAAACAGTTCGGAGTCTACACATGTCGATTCTACAAGGATGAACATTGGGTATCGGTGACAACGGACACTCGGATCCCTTACTCAATGGAACTCCAGTCAGAAGACAAGGTCTTCAGTGGTGGCGTATCCGCTTTCAGTCCTCCAGGATCTGTCCTCTATGGTAGTAGTGTCAATAAGAACGAAGTTTTCATTCCGTTCTTGGAGAAAGCGTATGCTAAACTCCACGGTAGTTACCAATCTCTGGACGAAAAATACGGCGGAGGGATCGGAGGAAGTGCAGGCACCAGTAGTGGTCGAATCCTCGAAGCTTTTCTTGACTGTACTGGAGGAAGTGCACATCGAGTTGATCTTCAGCATGAGCGTGTGAAGCAATTACAGTTTGATCAGGCTACAGCGGGGAACCGAACTGGAGCGCCAAGTCCATCGATGGTATTGTGGAAGCAGTTGCTACGCTACAAACGCAAGAAGTGCATCCTCACGACCCAGTTACGGCAACTTTCGTTTAATGCGCATGATGTGACTGCAATGGGGATCGTCAAGAACCGGCAGTATATCATTCAGCATGTCACCGAGGTGGGGCTGCCATCTACAGGGTCAGGAGGTAATTCTGCTGCTCATGAGGAGGTTCTACGCTTCGTCAAACTCAAAACTGTTTGGGGGCGTGGGATGTGGAAAGGAGAATGGTCAAATGACGACAGCAAGTGGGAAGAACACGCTCAAGTTGAACAGGTAATGCGCTCTGATCCCCGCTGTGAATTCTCGCGATCCGGACATGACGGGTGCTTTTGGATGGTCTGGGAGGATCTACTCGATACTTTCACGGAACTCTTCGTGGTGCATGTTTTCCAGCCTGACGTTCGTCAATACAGTGTAAGAGGTGACTGGGTCGGTACAACTGCAGCTGGAGCACCCGCGAAAGCCCCACTACCAGTACCACCGGCTACAGGAGGCAACGATCACCACAATTCACTTCATTCACCTAGTCACACAGCGCGAACGAAGGAGATACTGATTGAAAAGACTCGTTGGGGTTGGCTCCACGATGGAGATCCCAATTGGCATCGTAATCCACAGTTCAAGCTATCTGTACCGCTCGAGAACCTTAACTCAGCTAATGGTGAAACAACGGGCAAGACTGTGAGTGGGGTGTTGCTATCGCTCACACAACGGGACTTCCGACTCTACGGGGGAGATAACTACGCCATCAACTTCGTTTTACTCCGTGAGAAGCTGACGCTGGCGACGGCATCCTCAAACGACCCACCGCCAGCAATTTGGGAATTCAAGCGGAGTCACGTCGTGGCTGAAGCCCATTCGTACGAGACTTCGCCTGCTATCGACTGGTCTGCAACACCTGCCACTCCAGCCACGCCATCTCTCTCTTATCCTACAACACCGATGCCAGGTACCGCAACAGGAGCAATTGGAGCAGTAGGTCAAGCAAAGACCCTCCCTGAACGAGAACTGGTAAAGGAAGACGTCACGATTTCTCCTGGAGCTGCGTACTACCTCATTCCGTTCACAACGAACCCCAAGGTCGAGATGGAGTTTTTTCTTCGTGTTGTGGCCCCTCAACCCCTTCGTGTTGAACGAGTTCCTCCTATCATGTCAGTGATACGCACTGGACGGTGGCGCGCTGACGATGGAGCTGTGAATAATGATGTCAATGACGCTTCAGGGGGTACAAATGGCTCTGGAGAAATGGCAAATGCTGGCGGGCCACTATTGACACTACCTTTGCCACAATCTCACGTGGTGGGCGAGGAAAACCCAGCATGGTGCCAAAACCCACAGTTCTGGGTCCGATTCGCTGAACGATCACCACATGAAGTTCGAAGACTGCGGAAGTTGTTGGCTACGAAAGCACACGTTACCATTAAGGTTGTGCTCCGTAAAACCTCTCACCGTGCATCCCTTGGTACGAAAACTCGCCAGCAGCGTGAAGCAGCGAAGGACCGAGCTAATCTGGTTGGGATCACAGCAGTTCGAGCAATACCGACCATTTCTACTCCGGCAGTAGTTGTTGGGGGGTCAGGAAGCTCAGCGGCAACACAGCTTCGAGCTCATGTCAAAGGTCAAAAGACCAACTTCCTCGGCGAAATTGTAGAATCTCCATATACCAAGGCGACAACAATTAGTGAGAGATTGATACGAGGAACCAAAGCTCGAGGGAACCAAAAGACCGAGAAAGTATTGGACGAATTGGATGATGATGGAGAAGCTCCTGAACAAGCAGAGCCTGGATCGCTTACGGGGAACATCCCTTCACCAAAGTTTGTAGTGAAGCCTACGGAGTGGTGTCGGTTATCATCGTACACCAGTCCAGCGTCAGCTTGTTTGTATCTCCGAAAAGTGCCTAAGGAGTGGCTTCTAGCGTCCGATACACCTAGTGCTCTCAATTCTAGCGGTGGCGGTGGGCTTCTACTTGCTCCAACATTAGGCGAGGCTGGTGCTGAGGGTTCCTTCGAGTTGCAGGTCGACAGCGATTTCCCGTTACTTGTGGACGAGTTACCGAAAGGTGCAGGTGCGGTCCAAAGTATCCCTGGTGAATGGACGGCAGCCAAGTCGGGGGGTTGCCACCTTCATCCTGACTGGAGGCAAAACCCTAAGTTTTACTTACAGATCCAAGGAGTGAGACCAACGAAGGTTCGCGTGACACTGACGCGTTCGGAGCGTGAATGGAAATCTCGTTGTCAACGCGACTCGGTTGGCAGCATGATTGGTTTTTATCTGTTTCGAGGAGGATCTGGCAAACTGATGCGTCCTGCTGATGCATCGGCGGAGGGAGGTGAGGCGAATGCTTCCACGCACCCGATTGTGATCAATGGTCGAGTATGGAGCGAAACAGATTTTGTGCCTTTGCACTCAGTAAGTTCACCACCCGATCTCATTTTGTCGGCAGCAGCCAAGGGCGGCTATGTGATTGTTCCTACCACTTACGAGCCTGGGCGACATGGGAAGTTCGTGCTGTCGGTGCAATGCGATGCTGAATTTACACTCTCAGGTGACGCTGAGTAGGATATTGCAACAAACAACTTTACGATACAGTTAAGATTTGTTATCATCAATCGCAACTTTCTAGCATGACACGTTCCATCTACAGGACATCATCGAGAAGCTCATTGCCCTAGCGTCGCTGGCTGATTCGTTGCTGACATTGTTGGTAATACGGGAGCGCAGCAGTCTCCATTGTTCTTGTTATCCAGCTCCGTGTCAATTTGATCCCACCACTGTTTTTGCAGCTCGGAAAAATTACATTGATTGCGATTTTCACAGTCCATAGGGGAAGCCAATGACTGTTGGTCACTTCCTTCATCATCGGTTTCATTTGTTGCAATGCTCAACGTCGAGCTCGAGATGTTGTTTGAAGGTGCCTTTGGATTCATCATCTCGACGCAGTCCAGGAACAGGTCTGCAGAATTGCTGCGTTCACGTCCTGAGGCCCCCTGTCGCTTTAACACCTCCACTCTTGACTTACCCAACACCCGTTTCTTGTTCGTAAGCGCATTCTCTGGTGTGTCTTCGAATTGTAGACCTTTCCACGCCGACTGGTGGTTTTGCAAGGTTGGTCCTTGGTGTGGCAAATTCTCATCCAATTTCACCGAGGTGGAAATGTTCGTTGTCAAAGGAGGGAAGAACGACTTCGATCCTCGCTCTTCCACCGGAAATAAAGCTTTTGGCGATGGCAACGTCATTGGCATTGGCAACGGTGTTGCCATTGGCATGGCCACGGATGTCGATACAGACGCACCTCGATGTGACAGCCTCAACGGCGACAACAGCGTTGGAATACCTGTTCCAAATCCACTGGTCCCTACCGGTATGGGTGAACTCATCGCCAAAGGGGACGGAAAACTCAACACCGTCGATGCTGCAGAAGCTCCGCTCCAAATTGAAGTTGCCGTTGTCGGGACCTGCACCTGCTCCTGTTTAAGGAATGTATGTGCCATGGACATGTTCATCTGTTCTGAAGTCGCCGTCAGCTGGACCTGGCATTGTTTGGTCTTTTCTTTAAGTTTTGCCGCTTGGCGACAGCGACGGCGATACGTCGAGTACCAATGGTTTTTGATTGCGTTGTCCGTTCTTCCAGGTAGTAACTTCGCTATCTCGGCCCAGCGATTGCCAAGTCGCTCTTGTGCTGCCAGAATGAGTTGCGTTTCGTCCGCGCGCCACGGAGCCTTGTCGATGTTAGGGTCTAAGAAGTTGAGCCACCGTGTGCGGCACTGTTTGGGCGTGCGTCCAGGCAGCAACGCTGCGATTTTGGCCCAACGCTTGGTGCCGCACTCTCGTACGAAGCGCAGAATCACCGCGTCGTCCTCGGGTGTCCATGCACGACGCTTGTCCGTTCCGTTGTTGGGGCAAAGGATTGGCGAGTCCGTCACGGATGAAAGCGACGAGTTCGAGAGCGAGACTTGCATATTTTTGATACTTTAATACTGCGGGTAGGTGGTGTGTTGTGGTTTAGCTTTAGCCGTTGCACTGTCGCATCGGGCAGTTCGAGAATGAGGGCGGCGTTAACTTTGCACTGCAGCTTAAGCTAAGGCTTGGTCGGTGGCGCGGGTGGTCGGTGGTTCGTTGGTTTTTGAAGTCGCCGCAAAAGCGTGCAAGGTAGCAGCTGAAACGGACAGTTGTGTACCATTGGTTGAAACAAAACAGATTGGGAACTTCTGATTGGCTGTAAATTGGATCCAGGCGCACGTAACGGCCTTCAGTGTGGCAGCCGGGGCATACGACCTTTCAGTGGAAAAGAGAAGGAAAGAGGAGGATGCGCCCGTTACGACTTGTCGGGGAGCTCCGTTGAAGACGTTGGGTCTTGGTGGCTAAGACTGCTTGCATCTCCTGCTTTGTCTTCCAGGGCGGAAGTACAGATGGCATTGGCAATGTAGGCAACGGGTCCGTCGCATGCATATGGCGTGGATCTGCGGCGCTTGTGACGTTGGAGGAATCGCGATCCAAACTGCCAAGGGCGGAACAAGGTTTCGTGTGCCGTACTGGTCCGTGATATGACAGTCTTGCATTTCCATAGGAAAGACTGTAGGCGGCTTGTCTCTCAGTTGGTGTCTATCTCGCCTCGTCAATTGGGTTGAGCCTTTGGTTGCAGGAACGTCCGTTTCTTCTCTTCAAAGATAACACTGCTTTGAGCTTCTCCTCGTTCTATTATTCGAGGCTCATTCGTCGCATCTGTGTCATTAAGCTCCATGCAGCTCCACGAAAGCAGATTGCCGAGTGCGTGAGCGTAGTGGTGGGGTTTGCCGAGATGCAGCTGCAGGTTAAATGCCGTTGAGCTCCCTCGTGCGTGCTTCCATAGTGCCGTTTAACGGTCATCCTGTGAGAAAATCAGGTAAGTTCGCTGAGCTCATTCGCACTTACGTACATGCCAATTGTAATTCGACAATCGGGTTGTCGACCACCGTAGTTTGGTGGACAACTTCGAACAATTTGTTCCTACCCAGAGCCTTGCCAATAAAGATTGTTTATTGATTGTTGTCTTCGATCCAGAACAATCTTATATTGCAATATCAACAATCTTTGGCTTGGATATTGCAATATTTGCCTATATCTACGCTTCAATTCCATCATCCATAGTTTTGGCTCGCTCAATTGCCTTCGATACTTCAACCAGTGTCACTAAGTCCCAATTCATCTTCAGGTACATGATAACTTTAAGATTTTCATGGCTCAGGTTCTTCCTCAAATACCCGACAGTACATTTCACTGTGAAAAAAAACAGCTCAACGACGACAGAAGTTGCAGGAATCCAACTCGCATCCATGAACTTGGATTGTGGTCCTTCGCGTTTGCGTGCTCTCTTGTTGATCTTCTCCTCCAGCTCCTCGGCAGCGCGCTTCCGTTTAGAAGTTGCTGTACTTCCCACGATAGGAGATGGTAGTGGCGGATCTGGTGAGGTGGAAGTAAGCCGACACAAAGCCTTGCGCTCGTTTCGCAGTAAGGAAGTCTCTACACCTGCTTGAAGTTTAGCCACACCACTCTCGAATGCTGGTCGACAATGTCCGCATCAGGAGCCAGATACTTCTCCATGTCGTCGTACTCGTCCAACACAATGTCAAATACGTCGCGAACAGTTGCCAAAGTAACGCCGTTGCGCTGGAGCTTGCCAGTGACGACATCAAATGCTGTCTTTTCATCCAGCAGTTCGGCAATGCGTATCTGCTCACTCAGCGATGGAGGTTCTTGTAGCCAGCTCCCTTCTTTTGCTTCACCACGTCGTCGCAGATAGTACACGTACGCTCTGTCAAGGTAGGGTCCTTATAGAGCAGGTTGATGATTTCAGCATTCTTCATGGCGCAATCGGAGATTCACTGTGAGGCAAATTGGATATTGATGGCCTTTAACCAAGCTAGCCCTCACAGAACAAACCCACCAACCACACCTTGGATTGCTGACAGCCTTCTCAACTGAAATGGCGCCAAACGTGTTCGATTTTCTCTTTGGGGTTCGGTTGCGACTCGCAACTTGCGAGTCTGTGGTTGGCGGAATAGTACGCTGGCGCAGTTCGTTGGCTGTGGCCGAGGAAAAACTCGTAGTAACTAGGGGAAACAATATATGATTGTGATTGTTCGACCTTGACACAATCACATATTGTGATTGACAATATTGACAATATTACAATCACAATCTTTTTTTGCAAGGCCCTGGTTCCTACCACCTGCTCGCAAAACTACTGGCCTTATCGCTAGCGGGAGCCGTTTGGCATGGAGAAGAAGACGACGAAGACATAAGCCATGGACTGACGACTAACAGTGCAAGACGTGCATGTGGTAGATCCTAGAGCAAACACATCTAGCTATTTAATTTTTGCCCTGTAACTCTCGTGGCCAGTCCACGTTATTCAACAGTACTGTCGTCTCAGAGTTCTTGTGCCAAAAGTTGAATTTTTCTATGACGAGAGCTGTAGACATGATGCTACTTCACGCACTGTCCGACACCAAGATGACTAGAGGTACGATACAGATTGATGAAGTAGTTGATGCCACAAGGAAATATTTTACACGAGTTAGCCAACTATTGAGGCGTTGAGAACTTCGAAACAATTCTAATTGCTAGCCATTGAAGCGGTCTAATACGGCGGATAATTCTCATCAGCAATGCCACTGGAATTCTTCAATTCTTCAAGTAGTGATGTATTATAGTATAAAATTTTGAATACATGTACACTCCGCGACAGGATAGATCGGCCACCCACGTCGGTGGCCATAACTTCGTCAATTTTAGGAGTTGGAGCCTGCCATTTAGATATGTGCTACAGCTAATTCAGAGTAAGATAGTGTTTGTGCTAGCAATCTGGATTTAGCAGTCAATCAGGTGGCTAGCATACAGAGCATCGTTTTGGCACTGCGACAGATTAGATCGGCCACCCCCATCTATACTAAAATTAAGTATAGTTGTATCGAAAAGATTGAGCCTCATTACTATTGTTATTGACAAAATGCATGACGAGTGGTGTGTAAAGCGCTCTCTCCGCTCATTGTGCGCTTTGATGCCTGAATACTTGCGTTGTCTTATTGATAGATGTAATCTGTGCCGTAGAGTAAATGCGCGAAGGGGAGAAGAAACTCAGAGACCTTCTGAGTTCTGCCTTCCCTTCAGCACAACCATTGGCGACTTTCCGAGCTTGTAATAAGCAGCCCATACCATAACAGAGCCTCCTCCGGCCTCGCGGGCCGTTAGAGTGGGGAGGGGGGGTGCTGGCGCTTGAGTTTCTTGGGAGGAGGAGGAGGAGGAGCGACAACGCGGCCAACGGTATCTCGGCTTCGGTCTGTGAGAAGAGCGATGTCTCGGGCGCTAACCCCCGCTTCATGCAGTCCTTGGATTCTACCGCGCTCACGCTCAGAGAGTCGAGGCTTCTTGAGAGAGGGACGGGGCTTCTTCTTGTGTGGCATCAAAGCGCACAATGAGCGGAGAGAGCGCTTTACACACCACTCGTCATGCATTTTGTCAATAACAATAGTAATGAGGCTCAATCTTTTCGATACAACTATACTTAATTTTAGTATAGATGGGGGTGGCCGATCTAATCTGTCGCAGTGCCAAAACGATGCTCTGTATGCTAGCCACCTGATTGACTGCTAAATCCAGATTGCTAGCACAAACACTATCTTACTCTGAATTAGCTGTAGCACATATCTAAATGGCAGGCTCCAACTCCTAAAATTGACGAAGTTATGGCCACCGACGTGGGTGGCCGATCTATCCTGTCGCGGAGTGTACAAGTCTTACTTTTTTTTGAGTCGAATGTACCCATGCCTCAATTTCAGCCAATCCAAATGCAGTACAGAACCTTCTCAAAAGGATCCGCATATCCCCACAACAACTCAAAAGGAGCAAAAAGGATGTCGACACTCACCAGCACGGACATGGGCGAGCTCAAGCGCCCCACTACGCGCGTGCACGCGCCCCCGGGTGGTGGTTCTAGCTGGAGCTTCGGTGATGATTCCACACCCTCCTCCACTGGTCGCAAGCGCTTCAACCAGCCGCCAGTTCCTACTGAAGATGCAAAGATGGAGACTCCGCCTCCCGCACCCGTGCAGACTGAGACTCAGACTCAGGCTGTCGCTCCTCAGACGGGTGAAACGCTCCGTGTAGCTCTTCTTAAGACTAGCAGCGATGCGGAGATCGTGGATGCCGCTGTCCGGAACTGTCTGGAGAAGCTACAAGCCCAATCAATTAACTCGGAGACCTTCACGGTCGTGAATGTGGAGCAGCTTCCGTACGCAGCCAACAAACTGACGGAGTTTGGTGACTTCGATAGCGTCATCTGCTTCGGTTTCTTGAACACCCAAGACCCGCAGTTCGCGGCTCTCAGCGCTGCATTGACGCAGAGTCTCATTAAAATCAGTGTGAAGAATGTGCGTCCCATAGTGCAAGCCGTGTTCATTGGAGAGCCTCGTGTGGCCTCTGTGAAGGTCAGGGGTGGTTGGGGTGCAGAGTTCGCAGAAGGAGTCGCGCCTTTGATCAATTTGGGAGGCTTTGTGGGGCCCATTGCTCACTCGGCGTCCGGTACACCCGTGAAGAAGCACTTCGAAGTCAGTCGAGGCAATGTGCTGCCGGCCAAGCTGCTGCGTGGATCCAAGACGGTGCTGCAGTCTCTGGGAATCTTGAGGGATTCGTTGTATGAGCACGGAGCGAAGGGCATTCGTGGACTGGGGCGCAAATTCCGGATTATCGACGACGATGGCAACCGCTCACTGAGTCTGGAGGAATTCAGTAAGGCTATTCGTGAGCATGCATTGGAGCTGACGGAGAAGGAGGTGGAGGAGCTGTTTAACTTCATTGACACGAACAACTCAGGTGGCGTGGACTTTGACGAGTTCCTGCTGGCTGTGCGTGGTGAGCTGAACGAACGCCGCACACAGCTGGTCCTGATGGCTTTCAAGATTCTGGATGCCGATGGAAGCGGTGTCGTGGACCTGAATGACATTAAGGCGAAGTACAGCGCCAAGCAGCACCCTGATGTCCTGCAAGGTCGCAAGACGGAGGACGAAGTGCTGCTCGAGTTCCTGGACACGTTTGATGGTGGTGAGAAGGACGGGAAGGTTCACCCAAGCGAGTTTGTGCGATACTACGCCAACGTGAGCGCGTCGATCGACGACGACGACTACTTTGAGCTGATGATTCGTAACGCCTGGCATATCAGTGGCGGTGAGGGCTGGTCGGCCAATACGACCTGCCGCCGTGTGCTTGTGAAGCACGCCGATGGGTCGCACACTATTGAGGAGGTGAAGGACGACCTCGGCATTGCTGCAGGAAACGTGGAGGCCATCCGTGCTAACCTTCAGGCTCAGGGGATTAACGATATCCAGTCTATCAGCACCACCGGTAACGTCCAAGCCGAGAGTGACGCCAACAAGCGCTCGAACGACAGTTTCCACCCCCAGGTGACACGAAAGAAGCAGCACGGTGCCGGAGCGAGCTCCATCATCTTCGGATAATTCACGATACAGCAACCGACTTTTTATCCTGTTGAAGAAGAATGCAGATGAAATAGAAGTTGGAAGAGAAGCCAGAATGAAATGCGTTTAGACCGACATTTGCTGTATTCAACTTAAGCTTGGTTAACTTCAAAAATCTGCTGCGACCACTCATGGGATGTACACTTTCGCTACTACATTGTGGAGATTTGTGTGCCTCAACATGTTGTACTTTGTCCTCATTCCGGATCAGAGTATATTAAAGTATTTTGAATTGGCGATCATCGGCAGCACAAATCTCCACGCAACACGTAGTATACAACAACCAGTTACGTACCTTCACCGATCCAATGCCGCATCCTCGTCACCTGTACCACAAACACCTCCTCAACGCAATGAAAAACTCTTGACTTCGCTCTGCAAAAAATGTTCCCCAGAGTCGTATTGGTTGCGCCAACCAACAGAGTTAGCAGCCCGTAAGCCACCTCCTCGCCGGTCGATCGTTACCCGTCAGATCACTGAAGGCTTAATCTGCAAGTCCTGAAGTCATCCAGTCGATAGAAACACTTAGTTCTCCGGAATGTCCAGCTCGCCCTCCGTAATGAGGCGCTGGATCTCCGTGGGGGCCTCGCCGTTGACCGTGCAGCCGAGCGAAGAAGCCGTGCCCAGAATCTCCTTGACCGTGCCGGCCAGAGTGCGGGCCATCGAGCGCTCGCGCATGATGCGGGCCACCGAGATGACCTGGTCAAGCGACAGGTTGCCGTCGTGCTTGATGTTCTTGACCTTCTTGCGGTCACGCGGGGGCTCCTTGAGCTCCTTGACCAGCAGCGACGAAGCGCTGGGGATCAGCGTGACGGTGGCCTGACGGTTGACGATGGTGAGCTTCACCGTCACGTTCAGTCCCTTCCAGTCCTTGGTGGCCTTGCAGATGTCCTCACCGATCTTCTTGGGGGACAGACCGAGGGGACCGACCTTGGGGGCCAGAGCCGAAGCGGGGGCAACCTCGCCGCCCACCGTACGCAGAACGACGACCTTCTCTTCGCCAGCCGGAGGTGGAGCGCCCATGTTGTTTATAGAGGATGCGAGTAAAGGGGGTAGAAAGCTTCGGGGATTGAGAGCGAACTCGAATGACCGGCGCTTAGACGATAGCGGAGGAGACCGTAGCTCCTCGACCAACCAACGTTTTGAAAATTATTGACCAATGAGGAAAATAGATAGATTATAGCGTATCACAGTCGAGGTGCGTTATAAACAGTTGAATTTCGTTTGACAGAAAAAAAGGCCTTAGTGACGAAACGTAAGCCCTAGACATTACCAATTTGGACTATTTTCATTTTGTGTTCTGCTGATGATGCTGCGCCGCGCGAGAGCTTCCTGTGCATACCGAGCTTTAGGAAGTGCTGCATACTCGACATTACCCTCTCGAGAAGCAGCTAAATTATCTATACTAGACAATGCCAGCGAATTGCGTCTAGGTGTGTTAGGACTGGGGGCCATTGGAACTATCCTTTTCACTAAGTTGGGGCTGCTGGCAGCCAATTCAAGATCTCCGTCCCTCGCAGTTGATGCTTTTATTAAGCCTAAACGGTTTGATGACTGGAGAGCAAGGAGTTCATTGCGGTTGTCTCGCGAAGGCCACAAGGACGAGACGCTAGAGTTTCGAGTGAATCCCGACGAGAATGTGGCGATAGTCTCTGGTGCTCCGAATGTTCGAGTCCGCAGACTGGAGAGTGCAATGGAAAGCAGTTGCGACGACAGATTGGATGTTCTGTTGGTTGCGGTGAAGGCGTATGACAGTGTTGGAGTGATTCGAGAACTTCACGAGAAGAATCGACACTTGTTAAAGGATGATGCACTGTGTGTGTTGCTCCAGAATGGACTGGGTGAAATACCGGATACGAGTGAGGCGGGTGGGGTGAAAGGTAGCTGGCAGTTTGTGAATGGAGTGACGTTTGTTGGCGGGCGACTGGTGGAGTTTGGTAGTGTGGCGACGAGCGGGCTGGACACGGGGATGACGTACCTCTCTCCATTTAGTGGACGCAGCAGCGGTGGGGCACTGGAGAGTGCTTCTGAAGATGAATCAGTACGAAGAGAACGTGATGCCAAGATGGAGATACTAGCGCAAGTATTCCATGCGGCAGGTATGCGCACATTTTTCATCAACGTACGATGAACTGTTAGTGATGTGACGACTTTTTGTATTCAACATCAGGCTTACGATGCGAGGTATTGGAGACTAGCAAGATGCAAGAGATGCTCTGGCGCAAGTTGATTGTAAATGCGGCGATTAATCCACTTGCGTCACTCCTGGATGCTCCGAACAGGGTAAGTTTTTTGGTAGTTCGTTCTTAGTTTTCAACATGCTTCATGGTTTTCTTTTAACAATCTTTGTCTGTTGATGAATATTTAGAGCATTGTTTCCAGCGAAGGCAGTCAACAATGCGTGGCTATGGTGGTTCGAGAGGCTCTCGCAGTCGCGCAGTGTGAGCAGATTCCTTTGACTTGCTCGCAAGAGGTGCGAATGTATATGTGAACGAGAACCCAAGTACCTGGCGTTAATCTTTGCTGACAGCAATGCTTTTATTTTGCACAGGAGCTCGTGAAAGATATCCTAGAGGTGGCCCACAACACGAGCACCAACGTGTGTTCCATGCTAGCAGATTTGCGCCGCGGATCCAGGTAAAATACTGCGCCGCACTGTGATTGTTGCATGAAGCTGAGTTTGTTCTCATGCAGAACCGAGATCGACGCTATTACTGGCCGTATTGTTGCCGGCGGGAAGCGACACGGGATCCCCACACCAACAAACGACTTGTTGCTGTCGCTGATCAAAGCTCTCGAGCTTGAGGGAACTCGACGAAGGTGACCCATAAACTATACTATACGCGAGGGTCTACATGTACGGTAGTCAAATCTGTGGTGGTAGTGTGAATACGAATACTTGTACAAGAATGTACGAAGTTACATATTTTTTGCCACAACAAGCTAGTATTTTCGAAGTGAGCACGAACCTAGCCTATATAGAAGAAGAACCCAAGAAGAAACCGGGTAATGGCTGCCTTTAAGGCATCTATCAGTTTCTTCGTCTCTTAATGTGTGCCATAGTATCTATTACTTTGTATGCCATCAATTGAAGTGTAACGAGATGAACTGCCGTTGGGCACTGGAAACAGCGGTTGATGACGGGCGGAGACCAACGGAAGATCGCGATATCTGTACGTTGAAGTTGGTGGCCGTTGACGAGCATGTGGAAGAATGCAATGACGGGAGTGTAGGGCGGAGAAAACGCCCCTGGAATGAAGCGTCGGAGTGAGCTTCAGTTAAAAACTAGACGAGCGGAGCACAGGCGAAGTTGAAAACTAGACGAGTGGAGTGCAGATCGAGGGAAGCGCAAGTGAGCTTCTTGAGAACTGGACGAAAGGAGCGCAAGTGAGCTTCTTGGTGGACGAGCGTGTAGCGGACGGACGGACGACTGGTGAACGGAGGACGGAACTGGCACCTGATCAACGGACGAGGACAGTAGAGCGACTGGGTTTTGGGCGGCATCCAGTGTGCCAAGCCAGCGACAGACCGAGTCGACAGCGGGCTGAAGCGACACGTACGGTGCGGGATCCAAGGACAGTAGCGTTGCTGCTTCGACGAGTTGATTGCGGTGAACGAACGAACTGAACGGACGAACGAACGAGACGAACGGGATTGTTGTTGGACGAACGAGAGTGTTGTGGACGAAAGGGACGGAAGTGAACGAACGAACGTAAGAGCGAAAGCTCACTATATTGAATATAAATAGGGACGGTGACGTTCCGGCGCAGGTGACCTGAGCCAGCACTGTGTTGTGAGTTGATTGCGAAGAAGTCCAAAACAAAGAACCCGGCGAGACAAACGTAGCAAGTGCTGTCAGCCATACTACCCGCTAGCGAACAGGCGTATTGGGTTCGTCACATGGTGGTCATACAGGGGCTTCTAGCTAAGAAACGAGAATTGCGAAAGCGACGAAGTAATACGATGACGGCAACAGTGGTGACGCCAACAATGACTGCACGAATGACCCGCAGTAAAACGGCCAAGCCAATTGAAGCCGAAGAGAAACACGAAGATAATGACGATAGTGAAGGTTCAATTCCGGTGTTGAGCTTCGAACAGAGACAACCAATCGAAATGACTGATACGATGACTCAAGACCGAGCTGTTGAACCCACTAGTGATACGCCCACAGAACCTTACGACGATGGATCAGATGAACCGCATGAGCCACATGAGGTCGGGGTATCAGATTTGGAGCGTACAATGAAATGGCTGCACTCAGCGATGTCCAAAGTCGATATGAGACAAGGAACCACTTCGGACAGGGTGAAGCAGTTGGCGGCGGATCTTCAGCAACTGACGGCGAGGTTGGTAACACCACGAGTGGAAGGAGCATCGTTAGCAGATAACGAGCAACCACCAAGCCAACACGCGGAGCACGAAGGCTCGGAAACGCGAGACTTGGACGGCAATGATGGTAGAGCCCGAGACTTACACCGTAGCGACCACGAAGATGTAGCACGGGAAGCAGCGACTCCATCACACCGAGCCAGAAGAACGCAAGAGCCAACAAGACACATGCGTGGAAGGCCGCGTGCACGGCGGAACGATGATCGTGGTGACACTGAACGACAACCCAGACGACGTGCACGGAGTCATGACGGACGTCAAGGACGCCGATCCCACGAAGGAGATCATGATGAACGACGTGGGCGACGACGTCGAGAACAGAGGTCACGACCACGGCGAGCTGTTCCCGACTCGAACCCTTCCGACGGAGATGGAAGTTCCAGCGGCGACAGTTCCAGCGACGACCAATGGAATGGGTCTGGACGAAGTCACGAGAGCGACGAGAGCAGCAGCTCCAGCAGTGATTCTGGTGCTGACGAAAGTAGTGACTCGAGCAGCGAAGATCGAGCAGTGCGGCGACGTGAACGGAGGCTACCAAGACGTGGGCGACGGCATGAACGGCGAGAACAAAGAGAACGCCGGAAGAGACGGGCACGACGATACCGTGAAGAGCCGAGACAACGAACTCGAACACGGAACATTAAAGACCTGGAACTTCCAAGTTTTACGCCGACACCAAGAGCATCGGTATCCACGTGGGTCGATAGAATTGACTTGGCGTTGAAAGGAGCCAAGGAATCCGGTCGCGGAGAGTGGTCTGATCGCTCCTTGTACTTCATTCTTGGAAACAAATTGATGGAGAGTGCTGCACGCTGGTGGGTAAACATGGATCGCCGGCTGCATCACAGAGATCGCACCTGGACGAAGTTGAAAGTGGCGCTGTTGCGGCGATACGGTCCCCGAGTGGATAAGTCAGCCGCAGAAGCTCGAGTGAACGCCAGATTCAGATTGAAGAATGAGCCTTACGCGGACTTTGCTGCTGGTTTGCGTGAAGCGGCGGATCGTAATGAAGTCAGTGAACGGGTGTTTCTTGCGCAGTTTTATCGTTGCTTGGATCGAACGGTACGACAGTTGGTTAAACAGCCACCAGTTCCGGTTACACTGGAGGAAGCGGTGGAAAAGGCCGTGGAGATTGACGACCCAATGGACTACCTGATAGGAACTCAGCATGTGAATCAGAGCTCCCATTCATTACAGCCGTCTGGAGATGGTAGCCGCATGGTGATAATCCCTGGAGTCGGTACGCTGGCTATACCTACTGATGGCACAGAGAATGTGACGGAGGATGCGAAAACAACCACCAACACGTCGAGTGCACCAGCTATATGTACGAACCAGCAGGGAGTATACAACTGGCCGGCTGGAGTCTACGAGTTTCCGCCAGGACAGAAATGGAACGGGAAGATTCTGGGCAACACCAGGCAACCCTGGCAAGAAGAAAGCTGAGAAAAAGAAAGCCACGCTGAAGGTGAAGTCCGAAGGAACGCCTAAAATGAAGAAGACGTCAAAACGAGCGACACCTGAATCCAGCAGTGAGGATGACACTAAGGAACCATCAGTGAAGCGCCACAAGGCAGCGAATTCGTCGAAAATGGCTGCTACCAAGCTGATATCCTCCGAAGAACGACCGTACGGTATGACAAGAGTGGTGGAAGTTCGTCGGTCGACACAGAGAGATCGAGATCGAAATGACGCATCAACTCAACCGTGCTTCCATTGTGGACAACGTACTCATTGGGCGTCACAGTGTCCGAATGAACCAAGATGTTACGCATGTTTCCAGAGAGGACACTTCGCCAGAGACTGCCCCGACGTGGATGCCAAGAAGAGGAATGATGAGTACTTGAAGAAGCGTGCGGAGGAGCTGAAGAAAACAGCGGAAAACGAAACCCGGGCGTAGCGACGGAGATGCGACGTCCGGAACAACACTCCACTCTCCGACACACAACTGATGCTGTAAGCGGTGGACATGACAAGTCTGTACTGCTAGCGGTGGCGTCCCAAGATGAAGGGGTTGGAAATGTCATCGAACAGATGAAGACGAGTACGGTGGAGCGTGACAATGAGAGAGCGGCGATTTATGTGGCAACTGTGAGACCTGCGATGGCGACTACTAGATACCGACGTATACGGCTGGATGAGACGCTGGAAAACC
This sequence comes from Phytophthora capsici, assembly GCA_030324255.1. Taxonomy (NCBI): domain Eukaryota; phylum Oomycota; class Peronosporomycetes; order Peronosporales; family Peronosporaceae; genus Phytophthora; species Phytophthora capsici. Next base: position 1,875,678 of record CM059354.1, read on the forward strand.
CGGTCACTAGTTTGGTGGAGAATGAGAATAGCGACACCGGAGTTGAGACTGGAGAAGGCGGACATTCTATCGGCGGTGGTGTACGAGTTGTTGCCAGTGATGATGTTGAAGCTGGAGAAGGCGCAGTAGCAGGAGTCTTGGACGGTGAAGAACGCGCAGTATTACGACGAAAAGTGACCCACGAACGACGACAACGGCGGAGAGAAGCACGTCGAGCAGCACGGCAACGGCGCCGAGATAGAGTTGCTTCGCATAGCCATGTCAAGTGTCGACAACGAGAGAAAGTTGATAAGAAGGCAGTTGAACGACGAGAGGAGGCTGTTACAGCGATGCAGGCGCTCGTGGAACGGCGAAAACAACGAGCCGTGGCACCTTCAGTAGCCGAAGAATGTGAACAAAAGGAGTCGATGCCTGTGAAGCTGGTGAAACATCTCCGAGATCGAGCTGAGGCGACTCCATTGGCGGCCAAAGATGCTGAGGAGTACGTGAGTTCCGCAGACGGTCTTCCAACGGCGAAAGTACGAGTGAACCGAGTCTGGAGAGAAATTAAACTGGACAGTTGCGCTCGCTATACGGTGGCTGGTACCGCTTGGATGCAGTACGGTGATCGATTGAAAACTGAAGCACCGGTAAACTACGTTGAGGGAATCGGAGGTTTCTTGCTGGATGTGCTTGGAGTATGGCGATTCCAATTCAGAACCGTGTTTGGTGAACTGGTGTGTGTCGAAGCTTGCATTGTAGACGGCTGTGACGATGAATTTCTGCTGGGCGTTGATTTTCTGAAAGAACATGGCGCCAAGCTGGATTTTGAACGCAATGAGTTAGTCTATCGAGCCAAAGAAAGAAGGGTGGTTATCCCATTTCGAACTGACGAAGTAGACGGAGGAGACAACCGAGCCCGAATAGCAGCCGTACGGATGGTACGAAGAACTCAGTTGACGGGAAACGCGGTAACACCCGTGGAAGTGTCAGTTGCTGCACCTGATGGAGAACTGGGAATGTTTGTGCCTACCCGATGTACTGGAGCAGTGATGTTGGCCTCTACAGTGACCAGAGCACGCGACGGTAAAGCCATAGTGCCCATGATCAATGCAGCGCCGGGAAGAACTAGGCTACCTTCGAAGAAAGAATTGGGCGTCTGGATACCCATTGCTGATGACATGGAGGTGCTAGAAATTAACGGCGAATTGAATCGTGACCGTGTGAAAACTTGGTTGGACCCAAAAGCCGCTCAATAATGAAAACGATGTGAAGATTGGTGTTGAAGACGAGGACAGTCGTAAACTGATCTTGAAATTGTTGAGAGCCTACCGGAATTTGATTGAGACTACGGGTGACTGTCCACCACCGACGGCGTTACCTGTAGAACACCATATTGACACGGGAGATGCGGCCCCAATAATGCTGAAGAGACGGCGGCAGGCGCAGACTGACGACGCGATCGTGGAAGAGAACGTGCAGAAGATGCTGGCTGCTGGCGTAATTGAGGAAGGCAATGGAGCTTGGGGTTTCCCAGTCGTCTTAGTACGTAAGAAGGATGGAGAAGTCAGATTTTGCGTAGACTACCGCGCACTGAACAAAATCACACGCAATGATGTCTATCCATTACCACGTATTTACGAAACCTTGGAAGCTTTGGGTGGAGCACTGTTGTTTTCGACTTTAGATTTGAAGGCGGGTTACTGGCAAATATTGATGGCTTTGAGAGACAAAGAGAAAACTGCCTTCATGACGAAACAAGGACTGTATCAGTTCTTGCGGATGCCGTTTGGGTTGATGAACGCGCCTTCAACGTTCCAACGAATGATGAACGGAGTTTTGAGAGGACTAACCTGGTCGACATGCTTAGTATATCTCGATGACATCGTGATCTACACGAAAGGGGGCATTGAACGACACGTGGTCGAGTTGGCATGTGTGCTGGAACGACTGTCACGAGCAGGACTGACCTTGAAGCTGAAGAAATGTAAATTCGCCACCGAAACGATGGAGTACTTAGGGCATGAGTTGTCCAAGGACGGCGTGCGGCCATTGGATCGATTGGTGACTGCCGTGAGAGACTTCCCTAAACCTACTGACGCTGTAGAAGTGAAGAGGTTTGTGCATCTGGCGGGATACTACCGAAAATTTGTGCCAGGGTTCGGATCGATGATGGAGCCCCTTACCAAATTATTACGAAAGAAAGTGAAGTGGAAGTGGGGTGCGTCACAGGAAGAAGCATTCATGGTGGTCAAAAAGATTCTAACGACGAAACCAGTGTTGCGATATCCGGATTTTAAGTTGCCCTTCAGATTGTGTACCGATGCATCTACTGTAGGACTTGGAGCGAGTCTGATGCAGGATGAAGGAAACGGGTGGCAGCCAGTGGCATACGCCAGTAAAGTGAACAGTGATGCCGAAGCAAAGTATGGTATTACGGAGTTAGAATGTCTGGCGGTAGTTTGGGCCATCAAGCTATTCAGGCCTTACTTGTACGGACGACATTTTGTGGTGGTGACGGATCACGCAGCGTTGAAATGGCTGATGACCAGTACGAATTTGACAGGGAAGTTGCATCGCTGGGCTCTTATCCTCCAAGAGTACGATTTCGACGTGGAATATAGACCGGGAAGCACCAACGTTGTTGCAGACGCACTGTCCAGAGCCCCAATAACGACGAAAGCGCTGGCGACAATTGGACGGAGACGTAGGCGGCGGAGAACACGGATGGCCGGAACGCTGACGAACGACGCGACAGCGGCTGGTGACGATGTCCCTAATATACGAGAACCGAATCAGTCAGAAAGCGAGAGTGAAGAAACGACGCTGGACGTACTGCCGGTGAAAGATAAGCAGTCTGTCGTGAATGAGCAGTCGACGGTGAACCAACCTGCGACGAAGAAACAAGCGGGAAGTTTACGGACGACGGCGGCAGGAACGAAGGCTGGAAGCAACGCAACGATCCCGAAGAAACTGCTGTCCCGAAGCGCTGCGCTGAAACGAACTCCCGATGAAACCAAGGAGGTACGAGGGATGTATGTGGAGTTAGGGACGCCGCTGGGCGAAAACCCCTCAGAAACGAACGAAGGACCCGCGTACGGGAACTCCTACTACTGCTGCTGCTGCGAAAACCACCGAGCGGCCGATGACGAATACGGACGTTGTAATGGCACGAACGAGTGGAGATGCTAACGCTACAATGACACCGCAATCGTTGGAGACGATGCCGATACGAGGGCGAGACACGAACGTGACAGTAGCGCGGCCAGAACTACCCGGTCGACAGTTTGTAGAACACGAACGAGCACGTGATGAGCGACGACGAATTCGAGCGCAGGGTGACACACTGCAACTGACTGATGAAGAAATCTGCGAGGCTCAGATGGAAAGCAAAGTAGTGCAACGGCTGATTCGAGATGGCGAGTACCGAGGCATGCGTGTGACGACGAGTTATGGACTAGCGGTGATTGATACGGCGGACGGTGTCAAAATGATACTGCCGGCAGCATTGAGAACCATAGCTTTCAAAGAATGCCACGACTCTATCTGGGCTGGACACTTACGAACGACGCATACACGAGCTCGAGTAGCGCAAATGTACTGGTGGCCGAAGCTGGCGGACGATGTGAAACGCTGGGTACGCGGATGCCAAGAGTGCGGGAGTCGAAAGGCCAAACCGAAAGAAGTAGTGCCACCATTACGAAGCTTACGTGGAGGAGACGTTGGAGACCGCTGGGCATTAGATGTGGCTGGCCCTTTACCTGTTGGAGAACACGGACAACGGTATGTGGTTGCTGCACTAGAGTACGTGACAAGGTATGCTGTTGCAACGGCTGTTGAGAGCCACGAAGCGAGCAAGATCGCAGACTTCTTGATGAGAGAGGTAGTGCTAAAATTTGGACCATTTCGTGAGTTGCTGACGGATGGAGCTCCGGAATTGACTGGCAAAGTGATTGAAGAGTTGGTGATGCTCTTACAAGCGCAACAGACAAATCCAGTACAGTACAGACCCCAAATGATTGGGCTGGTTGAAAGATTTCACAGGACATGGAAAGACTGCGTGGCAACCTACATGAGTGATGAACGACAGTGTGACTGGGATCATTGGGTGGATTTCGCGGTCTATTCGTACAATTCAGGACGACACTCGACGGTGGCGTTGACTCCCAACGAATTGATGATGGGAAGGAAACTGAGGACGCCAAATGAACTGTTGCGACGTACGCACGTGACGGAAGCTGGCGAACTCACGGGGCACCACGAAAAGCTGTTGAAAACGATGAAGGAGAGTCATAAATGCGCTGACATTGCCAGACAGCGAGAACAAGAACGCCAGGCCAAATATTATAACCGAAGGACGAAGAAGATGTACGACTTCAAGCCAGGAGACAGAGTGTGGGTGTTTAGGCCACCAAGGGGCCCTAAAGCGTCCAAATACGTGCACTCTTGGATCGGACCCACGAAGATCGTTGAGCCTGCAGGATATGACAACTTCCTGATAAGACGTGAGGATCTGGATGGACAAGGGGAGCTGATAATAGCCCACGTGTCGTTCTTGGTGAAATACCATCACCCTGGCCAATTGTTGCAACGAGTTGGTGAAGACATTATCGAAGAACTCGTGGATGAAGGAACGCTCGAACGTGAATCGAGTACAACGGCGCTCGGAGAAACTACTACAGCAACGACGGCTACAGTCAGTACGATTACGGCTGGACGAGTACCGAAGAGAGCGGACCGAACAGCTACTAGTGAGAACGAACATGGTGAGCAACGTGGGATGCTGGTGGAACTTGGACGGCGACGGAGAAGAAACGAAGCGGGCCAATATGTGCTCGAAGTGGAGTTGCAACCGAGACGAACCGTCGGTGAGCAGCATGGAACGAGTCAGACTGGACGAGACGCAGGCACGTTCTGGGTATCCATGCGTGACTATGAAAAGTTCTTCCAAGCCGCCAGAGTCGTGGAAGACTCTGGAGAAGGAGAAGGCGTGTAACGAGATGAACTGCCGTTGGGCACTGGAAACAGCGGTTGATGACGGGCGGAGACCAACGGAAGATCGCGATATCTGTACGTTGAAGTTGGTGGCCGTTGACGAGCATGTGGAAGAATGCAATGACGGGAGTGTAGGGCGGAGAAAACGCCCCTGGAATGAAGCGTCGGAGTGAGCTTCAGTTAAAAACTAGACCGGTCGGGACCTTTTGCCATTCGTGGTTGAAACCTTTAGTCGCTTCGAAGCGTTTGATATGGCGAATATTTTTCGTCATTGTGGTTGGATGGTGCAAGGATACTTTGATCCTGTCGATCAACTGGAAAAGGAAGTTCGAGCTCGAGCGGGCGGCGTGGATGATGGAGAAGGAGTTGGCAACGCAAATGAAGACGATTTGGAGTTTTTTGTTAGGCTGAATGAACCGGACATTGAAGTTCCTGCTGATCCTAGTCGACGCAGTGGCGTTTCATTGCGCCTGTTGCATGGTGAAACCTGAATGCACACTATTTTGCTCCATTCGTCGACCCTTACGTATTGCTCGTGTGTGCGCCACGTAAACAAGCTTCACGATGTCTTCGTCGGTGATGACGATCATCAATTATTCGTGGTCAAAGTCAGGAATGTTTTCCATTTCGTCGAGCGGGTCGGGAACGTCACGGTTCGGAAGCACATCCAGCATAAACCCTTCAATGACAGACTTGCGCGTGTTTAGGACATTCTCGAGAGCCCTCAGCCGTCTTCCAAATGACTCCCATTCTTGTTGCAGAATCCGGTAATCCTCAAGCGTCGCAGTAACACAATTCAGTGCAAGGCTAGACGAGCGCGACACGTTCGTCAAATGCTCTGCGAGACGAGATTCAGATGCACGAAGCATCGTTAGAATATCTGCAGGTGGGTCGCGATTAATGGCTGCTTCCCAAGTCGAACGGTCGAGGTTTGAAGTAATTCGGTTAGCCCACATTCTCCAAACAACATTGGGGGCATCGAACACAGACTCCCATCGCTCTTGCAGGTTTTCTACAACTTCGTGGAGACAATACTCAGCAGTTGCTCCAGCTCGATCCGTGAGCGATGGATTGATGCATTCACTCTTGAATGTCGCGAGGACTTGGTTTGTCGTGATGGCAATTCCATACTCGAACACAAGCAGCAAAACTGTCTCTCTACGGGAAGCATGAAGCCACACATTCCACGCTCGCTCCGATTTACCACTGTCCACTACGTGGCGCTTGGACTTTAGCTGCATAACCTGGTACCATTTCTCCATGTCGGGTGGCTGCAGCGACCACTCCTCCTCTGCTTTAACGGCCCTCCCTTTTACACGGGGGCTGAATCGCTGCCAAAGCTTCGGAAGCATGTATCGAAACGATGATCTGTTTACGACAAAGTCGTCGAGAGTTTCACCTGATGAGTCTCGCTGACTGATTTTCTTCTTCACAATTGGCCGCACGACGAGCTGGTAGAGCGATCCCTCATCTGTAGACGAATGCCCTGCATTGCTATGTGGTGATTGCTCCAGTAGACGGGGCGATCTACGAACATGCGTTCTACCTTCTTGGCTTTCAAGCACCTGTGCTGCCTGGGGAGATTCTGCCGGTGGTGCAGGGGTAATTGATGCCAACCGAGGTGATCTACGAGGGGGAGGTGTGTGTCCTGAGCTAGATGATGGTGGCGGTAGACGATCAGTCGTTTCAAATGATGTACGATCGCCGTCAAGACTTGGCGAATGATCCGTGGCCTGAAGACAAGCAACAGAGGTTTCCTCTAGATGCGTCAGTGGTGAATTCAGCTGCGGTGGGCCCCTTGAAGCTAAGTTCCGCGCTGATTACGGCGCTGCAAGGCGTGAAGCCCGATTGCGTCTTGCTCCTCCTTGTGATGAGGGAGAAGGTCCGCCGTTTCCACCTCCTGCAGCGCCGTGTCGGCGATTGCCGCCAACTGCCATTGTCGCTTGCCTTTGGATTGCAGACTGCAGGTTTCCGTGATAATGGGTACATTCTCTTACTACTAAATAGCATAAATAAAGTCGCTTTCGTAGGTCCGGCGATTGGCCGGCGCTTGATTCAACCAATCGACCTTGGAAATTTTGAGTAGAACCCCCAATACTGCACCTCGTTTCGAGCAATGACAGGACACATAAGATTCGTTCTTTGCTAGTTTGGGACGCGTGCCACACGTGGCTTGCTTTTGGGGGGGAGGGGATGAAATGAATGGCTCGCAACCGTCCCTGATTATTTTTAAATTTCAAATATAGAGGATTTATCTTCACAACCACAGCCTCAGTGAGAACATCTTCGAGAACTATCCGTCCAACAGAAAGATGACTGACCCGGACGTCCTGGACCTGGTTGAAGAACTCACCAAAGTTGGGGGCAAGCCAAAGAAGATCCTGATGTACCTCCAGGAGACCACAGGTACTTATGGGCTTTATAGCACTGTACTAACAAAACCAACGGGGCTCTGTGGCACGATATTAATGCAGGAAAGCGTATTACATGACGCGACGTGCACAACTTGGTGCAACGTATCAAGACTAAGAGCCGTGAGCCCGGTACTGTCGAGGATCGTTTAGAGATTGTCCTTCGCAAGTTTTGCAGTAATCGTGAAATTACTGCTACCGTGCTGGTAGACGATGCCAGGAGGACGCAAACCATCACGATTCAGACTCGACAAATGAAGCGGTTATTTGAGGCGTTTCCTGAGATAGTCATGCTAGACTCGACACATGGAACCAACGCTTCCAAGTATAAGCTCTTCAGCTTCATGATTGACGATGTCTTCGGCCGATCAGTTGGTGATCCGTTGGTGAACGGTTGGTGAATTGATAGAATTCTTCAAAATGTCTTGGTGCTGCAAGTATTGCAGACTGACCGTCTAAGGATGTAATGATGCCTTCATAGTCTGCGTGTAACGGAGTTAGCTCCGTTTACGATTCTATACCTGATAAGATCCCTCTCTTTTATGAATGCTTACGGGACCATGTCCTGTTGGTGTGACGTCTTAAACACCATACTGACCCCCAGCGCCAGACGAAGCTCCGTTGATGAGCCTGTCGTCGGCTGCAAAACCTGTCAGGATGTCGCTTGGTGGCTGTCCGTGAAAGCACGGTACGCGAAGAGCAGATAGATGAAAAGACCTCAACCGATGAGCGCCTTGTGCACGTAAGTCATCTGTGTCTTGTCATGGATCTCCTGGTAAGAGAGTTTCGATTCGATAATATATTTCACCCGCATTTGCACCATCTTAGGAGGTTGGTGTTGCCCTAAAGAACTTTTTAAAAGAAAGTAAAATCAAAAGCGATTGTGTTTGTTTTTAAAAAAAATTGAAAAGTCGAAGCCACACTTCTTGTTTTACTTGTTCATCAGGATAAACCTACCTACCACAAGCAAGAAGGTATTTATCACAAATCACAAAACTGCAGTATGGATCTTTCTCCACCCCGGATAAAGCACCCCCCTTTGGTGGGTTATTTATGCTTATTGCAGCCGCGCGCAGCATACGTGGGCTTATAGTGAAGATGGGCAGGTGCGGAGACATCAGCTCTACTGTATCGACTCGATTTGGAAACATCCCAGTGTATGAGATGGCTTCATTTCGACGTTCGGTTTGGATCGATGACGCTTGTTTCATGCTTGTAATAAGCTACTTAATGGACCTACGGTGTATTGGAGGAGTGAACCCGTTGTATGCGAGGACATAAAGCGTGATTTGATAGAGTCGACATCGTCGTTTCAAAGGGGCAACCAAGTTGTTCTAGTACCTGTGCACTTCGAGACTCACTGGTCGGTCGTTGTTTTCATCTTCGCAGACAAAAAACTGGTGTATTTTGATCCAATGCAAACGATGTCAAACTATGAAGCCATGGCAAAAGGTCGTCGACAATTACTTCGATGCAGGCCCCGGGAAACAATAATTCAATATCAATACAATTGGGATTGGGATGTCCCAATACATTATTATTGGAAATCATCAAATGTTGATACTATTGACAAGAATAAACTATTATTTTGTTTTCCCGCAAACCTAACCGGTCCTGCTCCAACACATTGCATCGCGGGCATGTCCATTCGTTTCGATCGAAGCTCAGCAACCAATAGTTTAGTAACAGCATTTAATACTGTTTTGAGCTCATTTCCAATTTCCCATTGGTCTCTAACATGCATCTGTGCGAGTACTTCAACGCCCTTGAGGCTCCCGGTTTCTTCAAGTGCCGCTATTGCGTCAAAATTTGCAAGCTGGCAGTGACCAATTGCTTTACCAACCTTGTGGGCCACCTCACGGACAAGCACCCCAAACACGAGGAAGACTACAAGGAGTACGAGAGAAGTGGCTGCAAGAGCCTGGATAGTTTCGGGTTCGTCACCGACTACGCGTGCACCGTCTACCACTGAATTCGCTGGGTCGTGGAGCGAAACATGGCCTGGACAACAAGCTCACCCGCGAGATGTCTCGGTGGGCTTCCGTCTCGTCTCAGACTCAAAAATACATGGCGCTGGTGGAGAGCAAGGTTGAGCAAGCCATTGCCCAAGAGATGCCTAACAGCATCGGCCTCTTGTTTGACGGCTGGAGCGCAGGCTCTACGTACTACGTTGGCGTCTACGCTATCTACGTTGTTGCTGGCTCGCCACGGCGTGTTCTACTAGCGCTGGCACCACTGCTGGACGAGAACGACTTTGGAGCTGACTCCCACATTGCATTCATCACGGAAACGCTGTCCGTTTTCGGCAAAGAGCCTGGCTGCGTACGCTTCATTGTTCGCGACAATTGCAGCACGAGCCAGGCCATAGCCACGCACATGGGGCTCCCTTTGGTCGGCTGTGCTAGCCATCGCCTCAATTTGGCGATTCCGCAGCACGTCGAGGAGCACGAGGGTTTTCTCTCGCAAGTAAATGAGCTGACGTGTCAGCTCCGCACCAAGAAAAATGCAGCGACGCTGCATATCCACGCACATGGGGCTCCCTTTGGTCGGCTGTGCCAGCCATCGCCTCAATTTGGCGATTCCGCAGCACGTCGCGGAGCACGAGGATTTTCTCTCGCAAGTAAATGAGCTGACGTGTCAGCTCCGCACCAAGAAAAATGCAGCGACGCTGCTCAAGTTTACGGAGCTACAACCCGCCAAGAGAAATGCCACTCGGTGGAGCTCAACTTTCAAGATGGTGAGGAGATTTCTGCAGATCAAGCATGCTGTCAAACATGTGGAGGCAGTAGAGGAGCTCGTGCCTCGTGCACATGATTGCAGGAAACTTGAGAAGCTTGACCCAGATCTGCGTGCTCTTGACAGCATTTGCGTGACGCTGCAGTCAAACAAGACAACTCATGCAGATGTTCGCACGCTTTTTGATGGTGTTGGGGAGCGGTACCCAGCAATGTCGAACTACCTCTCGAAGGATGCAACTATTGTCCATTCGCCAACTTTTGAAGCCGCTGCCGTCAAGGTACTATTTTTATCAACTGTTGTCTTATCGCGTTACTAACGCTCTATGCTACTGTAGGTAAAGCGCGGACAGGGCGATCTGACGCGAGCGGAGGCTGCTGCCATCGCCCCATTTCGGCTTGGCGACCACGACAGCGCAAGCTCTGAGTCCACGCCTGCCCCCTTCGTCGACTTCGCCACGGCAATGCTATATATTGCACTGCTATATATTTCACGCCGGCAGCAAGCGCAGCCATGGCACTGCCAACGCGGCTACTTACGAGCAGTTGCTGTTCCATGTCCCCCTAACAAGCAACGACTGCGATCGGCTCTTCTCGAAGGCGAAGGCAGTGTTGACGCCCCAGCGGAGCTCGATGTTGCCCATCAACTTCGAGATGATCATGTTTCTCAAGGGAAACTCGGCGTACTGGAGTCACCTCACGGTTGCGGAGGTGCAACAGAGCGCGCCAGACCTGGGCACGGCCGAGGACAACTAAAAGCAGCGGTAAGGCGCAATAATACATTGGTATTGCCCAATATATTATTATTGTGATCGCTTCTCACCAATTTAATATTATGCTTTACCTTGCTGCTCCATACAATACCAATACGTATTTCCTGGGGTCTGCTTCGATGAGCACATATCAGGACTCGAGCCAATTCGTCAGCGCGCCCCACAGCAAGAAGACACGCATAGCTGTGGACCTCTAATGATGCTGTTCTTCGAGTGCATGGCTCGCAGTACCCCAATGCCAAGCATTTCACAGGAAATTATTCAGTATCTGCGCTTTCGCTTCGCGTTTCTAACCAGCAAAGGTGTTTTCTGTCGGAAGCCTTCCAGCGATGATACTGGTTAAGTACTCGTAACACACATTCTCTCTCTTGTTTGATCACATTCTACTTTTTGTTGTTTGAGTACGCAAGGGTAGCAAGGATTTCATCGTAGCCATGTCGCTTTGGATTGGAGAGATGAAAGCGTTAAGTGCCCTATTTATTCGCTCCACATTTGAGCAGCACCACAAGAAACTCTACAAACGAGTTCATTCGTAGAGATTCTACGCACGCTAAGTACGGTATTATATTATAAATTACGTAATATACGATGTTCGTTGGTGATCCGTTGGTAAATACTAACGAGACTCGCCCAACTGACCAACTATTGTAGGGGACAATGAACTTGGACTTACTTTTGCCACGATCATAGGGGGGGGGGCCTCTTCGGAAAACCATATGCAACAATTAGTAATATGGGTAAAAACACGGCTATCGTTCCAAAATTGAGGTCCGTTTTGCCAGATTCCTTCTCGTTTTCACGCTACACGCCCTTAAACGCAAGGAATCCGAATGCCCAAAACTTGCGGGAATGGGCTCCGCAAATATAGGAATTTCATTGGGCGAGAAGGTAAAACACATGAAGTTCACGAGAAAATGCAACTTGTTGTGTCTCACGAAAATGATGTGTACCACCATAATATTAATTTTGCACGGAGTATCCTATGCTCTGCCTTGGTGCAGTGTCGTTTCCTTCCGCGTCACATTTATAAGATATAGGAGGTTCATTAGACAGCATCAAGTTGTCACGTTTCGCTGGAATCGGGTCCTCCCACCTCGAACGGCAAGGTCTGTTGCCTCCTAAAGTCCCGCATCACGCGTTTGACCGTGTTAGACGAGAGTCCAAGGCACTCTGCTGCAATATCTCGCGTTCTTCCCCTTCGAGTAAGGCCTTGCTTGCGTGCGGAGGTGAAGAAGTTGTGTGCATTGACCACAAACTGCTTCTCGCCAGCTGTGAGACCCACGCCTTGGGGCATGCCGTGCTCGCTCAGTTTTGAGCGCTGCATGGCGATTTTGGTACAGAGTGCCGTTCTGGTATCTATCTTTAGGTGCTGTATTTTGCTGCACAGTGGCGGCAGTTTTCACTGCAACACGCCGTGGTTTGCCTCGATGTACCTGATATTGCAGTTCAAGTGGGGCCAAGTGCACTGTCCCGTACAATAGTAGGTGATTTCGTTGGTGAAATATGTGCTTTTTATGTATTTTCGTTGGTGACTCCAACAAGGTCAAATACGAAATGGCGGGTCGTTTCAAGGTAACACCAACCAAATCTTCCAGCACCGGTACACCCGTTGGCGTACCGGTACAAGTTGTACGATACAACGTGCCAATTGGTCGGCATTTTCGCCAGCTGCGTCTCAATAACTTCAACTCAGCTGCTGAATATTACAACGCCAGCAACCCTCGTTGGCGTACCGGTACAAGTTGTACGGTACAACGTGCCAATTGGTTGGCATTTTTGCCAGCTGAGTCTCAATAACTTCAACTCAGCTGAATATTCCTGCTTCCCGTACCTGCAAAACTCGCCCACAAGTTTGTCAAACGTGTTCAGGATGCGGCAACCGTTGCAAGCCTTGCAACAAACAGACACGCAAGAATACTTGTACAAGAATGTACGAAGTTACATAATTCCTTTGCCACAACAAGCTAGTATTTTCGAAGTTAGCACGAACCTAGCATATATAGAAGAAGAACCCAAGAAGAAGCCGGGCAATGGCTGCCTTTAAGGCGGCATCTATCAGTTTCTTCGTCTCTTAAGTATCCGTAGGCGTCTTTATGACTTCCAAGCTTCGTCCTATGCCTCATTCTCCAAAACACCATGGACCGACAACAACAACTCGAAGCCGACATCGCTGCTATCCAAAGGAGATTCCCACTCGCCGACGTTCAAGGCAACGCGAGGTTCTTCATGACAAACCCTCTACCTGATTAACGTCGCCGGAACGAGAACGCTAGACGTGCACTGGAGATCGACATCATCGCACATAGGTCACAAGTCACTCTCCGACCAAGTTCACATGACACGGAGATGCTAAGGAGAAATGTGCTGTACTTGGTTCGGATGGCTCCTCTAACTCGACAACTCCGATCCGGGGCATGGGTGTTAACCTTAGCGGGCATTTTTTCAGCTCTGAGGATGCTGGTTGAAGAGATGAGAATAGATGCAAGCATGTACCAAGGCCAGTACGCTGCAAAGTTTGGATGCACTACTGTGTCTGTCAGGCAACGATTCACTAGGTTAATGTCAGAGCTACGAGGCAAAAATTTTCCTGTGCAGAGCTATTGTACGCGGCATTGAACAATAGACCAGGAATTATAACCCGTACAGAACAGGCTGTAACGAGGCTAATATTTGTCTGTTTCATTTAAATAAAATTGCTACATATATATATATATATATTAGTGGTTTGTGAAGGCAGCGGCACCTCTTCAATTAGCCACAAGCCTCCTTTTGAAACTGCACGATGTAGCACGAGTATTCCCTAGGAGAGAAGCAGATGATAGTGAACAGCTATGGTTCTTAAAAAAAAAACAGAAAGAACACGGCATGTTCAAGGGCATCTGGACACGTCAATTGGTCTCCGATTGCCCACGCTGTGCTCCCAACACAGTTGATTCCGTGGTTAACGAGAAAAATGAAAATCCAACGACAGATTTTGAGGTAATACATCTTAACTGATATTGTAACAACTACATTTAACAATTATTATTTGCACAAAGGCTGGCAAAAATGACAGAGGCCGAAAACGAGATTATGAGCTGACAGATATTGAGTCAACAATCCGTCAATTTATTGAAAGAGAAAACAAAGCTGTACGTCCAACTACTGCAACCCGTATCGGCCTGCATCTGCACGAAGTGACGGGAATTCTACTTGCTGAGCGTACAATGCAGCGAGTTTTAGGCGGGCTGGATTTTCGATACGTGAAAGGCGAAAAAAAGCACATGTACGCAAACTCTGAGGCGAATATTGCATTTCGAAACAAGTATCTACAACAAATTATTGCGAATCGAGTTGGTGAAGCGGTCGATCGACCTGAGGTGTACTTGGACGAGTCATTTTGCAATGCCAACCATGTTCGAGGTCAGACATGGCTATCCTCGGACAACATTCGCTACAACAAAAGTGGAAAAGGAGATCGGTATTTGTATTTTATGTTTTATTATTTCGATTTATATTTTTACTGACATTTTAGATAGTGCTTGCATTGTTGCCGCAGGTATTGTGGCGAGTAGAGGCCGTACAACATACGCTAAGTTTGTGGAGAGTTCAATACAATGCTGGAATGAAAAAAAAAAGAAACAAGATGAAACAGAAGATTATCACAGGAACTTCAACTCTGAGTTGTTTGAAGCGTGGTTCGAGAATGTCTGTAAATTGTTGAGGGACCAATACGGTGGCTGTAACATCCACATGGATGGAGCTGGGTACCACAAGCGCTTAACCAACGAAATGCTGACAACGCGGTCACTTCGGAGTTGGCTTGAAGATCATCTTAACAAAGTTGGTAAGTTTTGTTTTTATAAACATTTATTTGACTAATTGTTTTTATCTTGCTTATGCAAGTGGGTTTACAGGCGGGATGTCAACAAGAACGTACTGCTCAGTTTGGTCAAATAAAACAAACCAAAGGCCATTTACGCAGCCAACACCATTGCTACACGCTACGACCATCAACTCTATTATACACCACCGTATCACCCAACCTTGCAGCCGATAGAGCTTATTTGGAGCCTTTTGAAAAATAGAATTGCTGGAGACCCATCGAAAAGCGGAGCTGATGCAGTGGAGAAGGTATTGGATGGCATAGCTAGAATTTCTCCAGCTGAGTGGCTCGCTCGATTTCGTCACGTACAAAAGATTGAGGACGAATATGTTGCTCTACAGAAACCACTAGAGAATTAACTGAAAGCAACCGAATACCTTTATATTTTCCTTCACCATCCTGACAGCCGGATTGCATGTTAAATCTCCAGAATCAATCTGCGACCTGGTGAAATCTCTCTTTCCTTTTGTACATATGTTTTCAAATCTAGACCAACCAATCATAGATCTTAATTTGGTGCGCCTTTTCCCCGAATATTGCACCTCTTGGAGTGGCCATTTTAAACTTGATGTAGCTCGAAAACGGCAGGATTGATTGAAACTGATTGCAAAATCAGAATCAAAACGCGTGATTTAACCCTATATCTAAATGTCGATATAGTTTTTTTTCCAAAACTTGTACCAATTATACCCCTGTAGATTCTGGCCCATTGTTCAATGTCGTGTGCAATACCCCCCGTTCTACGCTGTTTGTATCTGCGGACTCCCTATTTCTCAAGCGTATAGAGGTATGTATGCGCAATAGGTTCGATCGGCGCAGACTGCGGTTCCGACAACAAGCACAAGGAGAACTCTACCCCCGGAACCTGTCATCTTCATCGGAAACATTGGTGTTCGTCCTCAATGATGAACAATGTAACAATATCTTCGTTGTAATGCAGAGAATGGCTTGGAGGCTCGATGACCTACAGAAAAACAACTAGCGGCAACGGATATCGACGAGATAGTTCCGCGAGTGAACGTACACGAGTTGTATACTAAAGTTCTTGAGGATGCTGCGGCCTCGATAGATGTTTAAGGTTAAACATAATTTTTCGTTTCGTTATGTAGACTTGTAAAAGAAAAGGATAAACATGAAGAAGATTGGTCAGCCAATTTCGATGATCAAGACGAAGGGTGATTGAGAAGACAAACGATTTCGTGCTCATGCTTAAACTAACGGGGCGATGGCGCTGATTGGGAGAACAGAAACTACACTTGTGGGGCGCCCTTTCCCAGATCAGCACAACTTGTAACACGCCGTCCTTTCTACGGTGCCCAAATCGGTTTTCTCCATGCCGTCAAAATTCGACCGTGGGCTCCAACTGTACCGATACGGACGCTTTTCAGTTTTATGACATGTATGTGAGAAACAGTGCCACTAGGAAACTGTGGTTCACACCCAACAGACTACATACTCAACAGCGCGCGGCGGTGGAGTTCGTACGGCGGCGGACTTGGTGGCAGACTCGGTGCCGGCGGACACGGTGCTGGCGGTGGCGGACTCGGTGCGACACTTGTTAGCAGCACTGGCGGCGGAGACAGGGGACTCGGTGCTGGTACTGACGTCGGACGCGTTGGTGCTGCTGGCGACGGAGACGGGGGACTTGGGGATGGCGCTAAAGTTGGTCGTGATGATGGTGTTGGTGGAGAAAGCGGGGTATTGTTGCTGGCGTAGACACGGCGGGCTTGGTGTTGGCGTCGGCGGTGGCGACGTGGTACTAGTGGTGGAGGCGGATGTGGCACAGCTATCCGGCGACAGCAGCTAGCCATCATAACGCGTTGGTTTGACAAATTGTAGACATGCAATGCGGTGATGTTTTCTGTGGCGGTCCTTCCGGAAGAAGGTAGCAGCTTTTGCTGCTGGCTGGTTCAACTCCAGCATCCGTCCTAGCATTAACTTTATCCCATTGTATTGTTTCCTTTCTCTATGTTTTTTTGTAGGTTACGTCGAAGGTCGATGACGAATAAAGGCAGGAAAAGCGGCTGATGGAGTTGGGTCAATGATGACTCCATTTTCCACGCGCTCGTGGAACGCTGCAATTTGCGTCTCAAGCTTCCCAGCTTTATGAAACTTACGGAAGGCTTTTACAGCCGTGCCTGCTGCAACAGCAGAAGATTCGTTGGACTTCAAGAAGGCAAGTGCGTTCGCTTGGGCCTTCTCGTCTAAGGCTAACACCTCGCTTTTGAATGCTGGGGAAGCAACATCCAGGGCAAATCCAGAAGGTAAGAACAGCATCATGTACCCTGTGGCGTGTCGTAACTCATACAACGTTGTATTTTCCATAGAGGGCGAAGCATACACGCGTGGCTCCGCCGTGAACCAATCGTACCAGACGTCTGAAAGCGACTGATACCCCTTTTTCTCGGAACGCACGGTTCGAGTTAGTTGTTGTGGCGCCCCCATGCGTTCAGGCTGGTCAACAGCAGGTGCTTGTTCTGGTGCACCAGGTACGGCTTTGGTTACGGAGGAATGCAAATGTGACTCAACAGCTAACAGGCGTTTCTCTAGCTGCCTATTTTGCAGGATGAGAACATTGATCTGCTTTGACTGGTGCTTCACCTGAATCCAGGAGTTCCATTGAATTTGAGTCACGGTCAGTGGGCGCGTCAGTCCTAAGCTCCGGTGGGGTGAAGGCACTCCGAATCGTGTTGCTCCACGCAAGCACCTCAGCCTCTCCAATAGACCGTTCAGACATGACCTCCCGAATTCGGGAAATCAATGCATTCTCGTTTGATAACAAGAGCATCTCAGGGTAATGCATTACGAGGGTGGCTGTCAAAACTTCTGCTACGTCCTCGTCGATGTTGAGAGCGACGTCCGAAAAAGCCAAGGTGTTCGAAAACAGCAGCGCCTGAAACTTTAGAGCACGGGCCAATATTGGTTGTTCAAGTGTGCGCAACGAAGGCAACCGAGCACGCTTCCACCCACTCAGCACTCGTGCTACATTCTGGTTTGCCTGGGTTGTGCCCAGCATCTAGCCAAAAGCTTTATTTACGCGGTCGAGCTGCCAGCCACCTCTCTCAATAATCCAGTTTTCAGCACGCTCCCGTCGTTGGCGTGCATCGTCGGAATGAGTGCGAGGTAAGTCCGGTGGTGAGTCTAATTTGTTTCTCATCGCCCAACGTTTTCACTCTAAGCAACAACCTGTTCACGTAAGCTTGTGCACCAGGGACTGCCCGCTTGGGTGCTGACCGTGAATTTTCCAAAAGAGCAGGAATGTTGTCAACTTCTAGGAGCTCTACGAGGCTCAGCTCCTTAACGTCGACTGCGCATGTGGTGCTACGCCTTGTAGAGAGGAACTGAGGGAATATGCGCTTACGTGGGGCAGTTTGCATTGCCAGCGCTGACGCCAACGTGAATAGAGGACACGTAAGAAAGTTTGAGGGGTATTTGAAAAGGGAAATTTCTAGTAACAAAGCCGTTTTCACCCTCTTGAAGCGCAGGAAGAGCACACCACCTAACATAACAATATTAATTCGACAACTTTTTCAAAAGTAAAATAAAAAGCTACCGGGTAGTGTAGAAAGCTGTTGCTTCTCGAGTTGCTCTGCGTCGGAGCTGCGACCGTACATATACCACATCATGACGACCAGTGAGGCATCGAGATAAATACTTTCGGCGGCAGACGTATACAGGAGGCGAACGATATTTTCTAGATCTTGCTTGGAACAAGGGGGTGCTTTCTTTTCAAACGCGCCATCTCCTCGATTGTTGCAGTACTTACCAAGACCAAAAACAAAAAGTAGCTGCGGCTTCACTATTCCACCTTGCTGCGGATACTTATCCAGTAGCCAGTTCTTCACATTTCCGAAATATGCCAGACACGTATTTGTAGATCGAGATTTGTCTGTTGATCTCGCTAGGGAATATGCATACTTACCTAAAATGGCTCGAAGCACTTTACCAGTTTTGTCGGCGTCAATAAGTTGATGGACAGCATCGAGTGCTATGCTATCCGACGCAAGGAACGTTGTGAACGAGTTGATGGCAGTCGTCCTGGCCTTCTTGTTGTTTGCTGGAGCCAACGACGCGATGGACATGGCTTCAGCTCAGCAAACTGCTTATGTTTGTGAATTCCCAACTACCGTCAGATTGGTAGGAAACTTCTGCATATTTTTAGTACATGCATTACTATGAAAGTTTGTATTGAATACAAAATATTTTGAGAATATTCCAACTAAATATGGTTGGAGAAGTTGGATATTCTTATAAGCTCTCCCATTGGCTATAATTTTGTCGTTGTCTAGTTTCATTGGCTCATACAAGCTACAGGAGCTACAGTCGGTTGGATTATAGTGGATATTATAGGTGACCCGGAGCACTGCTCCGGGGGAGTACACAGGTCGAATTTTAATACGTTACTTAAAATTGTGCCCTTCAATCATTCTGGAGGGGGGGGTGACCTATTAACACCTCTGTTACCGCAAAATGGCGTGAACCACGTCGTACATGTAACTTACTGCTTTGGTGTGGTGTACTGTATCTTCCACTCACATATCCAGCCCGACGGGAGTATAAATTACAAAAAGGTTTTGCTAAGTCGTATACATTAGGAGAATACAAACGATCGGAAATTTTCTGACACTGTCAGGGGGTGAATGGGAAAAAGAAATTTGGCACTTCTTCGGGATCAGTTAGAACTCCATGTCGTCAACGCGAGTGGAAAATTGGAGAGCTTCACCCTGGTACATCTGAAGGCCGGTGAAATGTTTAAATTTCACAATTGCGCCATCAACAGGGCAGTTTGTTTTGCCATCCCAATCTTCCCAAATGCTAACAGTAGCAAGGTCACGATCGGCTGCAGCCCTATCATCGTCGTATTTGTTGTGGTAAATCTAAAAATACAAGAAGTTAGTACAGCGAGGGTCATTGCTTGAATAGAGCGGCATACATCCATTAGCTCGTCGAAGGTGTTGTCGGAGGCAGTATCGTAAAAGTGTAGGTGCCACTGAATTTTACCGCTGGCGTGGATATGCTTTTTTTCCACAAAAAACGAGCGTAGAAGGTGACTTTTTCGTTTGGTGGCATGCCGCGCTTGATAAAATCTTTCAATTCTTTTTTACAATCATCAATAATGTTAGATCTGGCTCGTATTGTTGTTGGGGAATCGATTACTATTGTTACCGTAGCCTACGTCACGGTAGGCACACTTGTCCAGTTCTTTACGGCGCTTCTTGGCTGGTGAAACGTAATCAGCAGGAAGGGCTGGTGGTATAACACCCTTTTTCTTCATAGCTGGTTTTTTGCCTGGAGCAGTCGGCATACTAAGGCTGTTGTCGAAGACAAAGCAAATTGGAAAGTGAGAATTGGTTGTATTTTATGTGCTTCCAACTGAAACCCTATTACAGTGAGAAAAATAAATTTCTGTAGAATGTTTGTTGAGAGACATTTCAGTTAACTAGCGCGACTGACCGCATGTGAATATCGTGGAAAGTTAGTTGACATGTAAATATCTTTGTTTTCTGACTGATAGTAGAGCAGTGTTTGTGCAATACATGTTATGACAGTTAGGTTGAACAAGAAGTAGTGGGTGATTCTATATTTTCTGGCCTTTAACAGTACGTTGATGCGCCAGATAATTCCTGTACCAGTGCAATTGGTTATTGTTTGTAGTCAAATACGCGAAGAAAGATGGATGAGGACCCACGGCATGGTGATAATCAAGGCACGTGTAAAGAAAGTCATATCGAAAAAACTCGTCGACTACGCCGCGAATACATGCGTCAATACCGAGAGCGTGAAAGTGCTACGCAACGTGAAAATCGGTTGCAGACAGAAAAGAACTATAACAAAACTCGCCGACCCTAAAAAAACACGAGGAAACACCGTGCTAACCCAGCGTGGATCAGTTTGGATGTAACAACGGACGTGAAATCTGGTGTAAAAGCAATTAGTGAAGAAATAAAGCAGCAAACGAAGTCTCGATTGCAGAAATCACTTGGACCCGAGCTGTTGGAGGAAATTACTTGTGGTGTGTGTGACCGGCTGCAGCGACAATCGGATTGTCGGGATGTGACGCCTGATGATTCAGCATATTTGCAGAAGTTGAAGTGCAGTATTGGATACTATGATCCAACTCTCCCGGCAGAGCTGAGATCGATTTACGACTGCAAACATGTGTCTGATAGATTCGAGAATCTTTTGTTAAGTAAGAATGGGGTACATGTGTGCCAAAAATCGGGGTGGTGGCGACTGATGGTTTGTAGTGACTGTGACAACTACATATTACGAAGACAAATGCCAAAGTATGCTATTGCAAATGGCTTTTGCATCGGTCTGCTCCCCAAATATCTTGAGGATATGACGTCACCGGAGCGCTTTTTGACACAGCCGGTTAGTATTGTAGCATTTACTCGAGTAATGAGGGGTGGTAAACACCGTTGCATCCGGTCGCACTGTATGGCGTTCGACGCGACACCAAGTCCACCTGTGTGTCTTTTACCTCGATCACTTGATCAAGTACTTGCGTATCGTGTTGTGCTGGTTGATGGAATGACAGAGAAGCAAGATGCGAAGGTCCGAAAGATGCATTGTATTCGTTCTGGTAAAGTTAGACAAGCCCTCGCGTTCTATAAAGATCATAATGGTTTATTTGCTGGAATTTCGGTGGATGACAATGTATTGGACTGTGATCAAGGCTTGTGGAAAGCTGCAAATGACAAGCTTTTTATTGTTGCTGATGAACAAACGGGTTGCAAGGTGGACAAAGAATGCGAAGGGATCGAAGGTAGTCACGATGATTGCCGGGCTTTATCAGAAGAAGATGAAGTAGAAGTAGTGGAGAGAGCTATCGGATTCGTTGCTGCTGATGTTCCTGTTGATACAAAGAAGTCAAATATCGTGGTTGAGATGCCAGGGAGTACTGAACACGAGCGAAAATTCTTAGTTCGGAGTTCCAGCATGTTTTCACATGATACCAGTGGAGAGATTTATGGAAAAATGTACCCCCACCTTTTTCCCTATGGACGTGGGCACCCTGGAGAACCGCGCAGGCATCCTTTATCACAACAAGAATGAATTCGCCATTATATGCTGCTTAGTTCTCGGAGGTTTGCTGAGGATGAAACTTTCGCTTTCGTGGCTTTTGATCGTATATCATTAGCAAAAATGTATACACAAACTGCTGTACGTTGTCGCTACTCCCCAAATTTGTTTAGAGGATTCGAGGAGTTATCTGAGCTTCAGCTGGCAGAAGCACTGGAAGTCAACGAACAAAGACGTCAAGGAAGGAAGCCAGCAGGGATATCGTCAACAACGGGAAGTCGATTCTTAAAGAGTGTGGAAGTGAGCTCAGCGGCAATTTGGGGGAGTGCTGCCGAACGGCGGAGTTATAGACAACAAGCCTTTGCTTATCAAGCACGATACGGGCAGCCAACACTTTTTTGTGAATTTAACTCCAAATTCCGATAACTCGTTTGTCACTGTTCACTATTCCGGGAAAAATTGTGGTGGGAGCCTGTGGGACAGCTGGAAGGAAAAGCTGCCTTCACGCATTGACGTAAGAAAAGCTGCCATGGGGGATGATGCAGCCTCAGCGCGATTGTTTATTAGACAAATGGGTGCATTTGTTGAAGATGTTCTTGGTATTGATCCGGTTACAAAGAAGAGAATGGAATTTGGAGGCTTGTTGGGAGATGTTCGTGCCTACTTTGGTATGATAGAAACGCAAGGACGTGGAACTTTACATGGACACTTTTTGATTTGGTTGGCTGGATTCCCGCCTAACACTAAAAGTTTTGACGAACTGGTAGCTCGTGATGGTGAAGAATTCTTAGCAAATGTAACCAAATATGCAGAAAGCGTAATGACAAATGAGCTACCACTTTCTCCGGATAGCGGCAATTGTGTAAATTGTGGTGAATTGTTTGATTCTCTTGTCCCGTTACCAATTCCTGTGGAAACGCACAAAAATGTCATTGGAAAGTGTACTCAAAAACACATATTGAGAACGATTCGAGAACCTTTACTTGTGAGATGTGGACGTTGTCAGTCAAAGTTTAGCTCACAGCACGTTTTGCGTCGTATGGTACTTCTGAATCGTCCGATTATTTGGCCACCTCCATTGCGGCAATTATCGCGAGATGAAATTATCCAGCAAGTAAAGAAAGAAGCAGCCAGCCGAATTACACTGAATGAGGCTTGGAATATTGTGAATGAGAGGGAAAGCATACAATTCGCTGTTTCCGCTAATGTTTCGGACAACACCGGCAGTTCTGTATTGAGAGATTTTAATGAAATGAAGCTTGCTGCGCTGCACTATCAAAATGTGGTCCAGGCCCCATACTCTCGCTTGGATGAAGACCCATTTCTAAACGATGAGATAATAAGTATATTGGAAACAATGCCGCCTTCCCCAAATGACAACCGCTTATCTAGTCAAGATAATGACTTTATGGTGTCCGCGCTAGCGCTGCGGTTTAATCAACACTGGTGGTCGCATACTTCATCGTGTTTTAAGGCATCGAAGAGTACTGGATCGAGCAATTGTTGTCGTTACATGTTTCCACGTGAACGAGAAGCATACTCAAGATTTGATAGCGACGGGTTCCATCTTAGAAGAGCAGTGGGCTACGAATATATGAATGGGTTTAATCCAACAATTATGGAGACATTCCGCTGTAATCATGATATCCAACTATTGCTTGGTGGAGCTGGCGCTATGGATCGAATTTATTACGTTTGTAAATACGTGACTAAGGCGCAAAAGCAAATTGATTCTATGGCGGCAATTGCACTAGCAGCTTTTTGAGCGTCGTGAGGAAAGGGAGGAAAGGTCAAAACAGGACGGAATTATTGACGATAAAATCGTGGCCGGTAGAAAGCGAGTGACATCGGTGGCATTTAATATCACTAACCGACAGGAAATTGCTGGTCCATTGGCGGTTTTGTACTTATTGCGCGGTTCATGCTGTTACAAAAGCAACGAATGTTGTCGATTACCGCTGTTTGAGGTTCTGAAGCAATTGAAGGGTGAGGATTATGGCTGTAGGCTGGTATTAGCAAATGGAGAGGATAGCAGCTCGTTTCGCACTGTATCTGTGCTGGACGATTACTTGTACCGTCCAGATTATTGCGAAGAAGCTAGTCTTTATGAGTTTGCAGCGCGTTATTCCGGAAACGAAAATCGACAGGAACTGCTAACGAATCATGCTTTCGGGACGGTCATCCACTTCAAGACACTCACTGCGTTGGCATTCATGAACGTGAACGCATTCCAATGATAACCGGATTTCAGATTCCAGCGTGGAAAGACTCAGGACGAGCCGATGAGAAAGAGAAGTACGCATGTGCGGTCCTCGCCCTTTTCCACCCATTTCGAGAAATAACTGATCTTCTCGGTGTGCATTTAAATACTACGAATGGATGGATTGCTGCGTATCTCGAGTGGAAAGATTACCGAAGTGGTATCGCGAAAGAAATAATGAATAATCTAGATGATTACTATGCCGGGAAAGAAAAAGCAGATGAAGATAGTTCTTGTACTTCAGCCGTGCCATTTTCTCAATACGACTCTGATAGTGATTCGTCCGAAGAAGATGGTATCTTTGCAGCAAAGAGTGGGTCAAATCTTGATTTTGAAGGCGAAGACTCGGAGGTGTACAATGGAACTAGTGCATTTGAGCAGTACGGTTTTGGAAACGATGATACAACAGTGCTGGAGTCCAGCTCTCTAAATCCAGCATTTTGCCCCACTATACGAAAACCAGAAAGCCAGCTCGAAAGGACAATGGAACTTTGTCTTCATCATGACATGTTCGACGGCACATTAGCTTCTGTTGCCGATTCTGAAGATAATAACTACCCTCTAGGTGAACATTCTCGTCGCGAGGATTTCAATTGTCAGGACGAAAAATCGAAATTGAAGACATGGATAGCAAATAATGGCCTGGACGTTGACAAATTGCGAAACTGGGTGGCCGATTCAAATTCAGACTCTACTCTGCATACTCGCACGGCACCATTGGCTAAACCTAGTGAGACACAAGTGATTGAGCTGCTGGAAGATGTTTTAAGTAGCAACTATCGTACATGGACACCTTGCAGTGCGGATGAAAATGGAGGCCAATCATCTTCTCAATATGCGTCTCTTTCAGAGATATCGAGAGCTTTCACCCTGAATGAAAAGCAACATGTTGCGTTCTGCATAGTCGGAGAGGCTCTTTTAAAACGGTGGAAGCTAAAAGAAGAGTACAAGATGGATGGAGTACCCGTCCAAGACCTGCAGGACACACAGTTGCTGATGTTTTTGGGTGGAGAAGGGGGAACTGGGAAGAGTAGAGTGATCGAAGCTATTGAGAATTTGTGTTGCAGCTGGGGTCACGGGCCTAGCCTAGTCAAAACAGCATTGACTGGCAAAGCAACTACCGTAATCAGAGGTAGAACATTGGCCAGCTTTCTGTTGACTTTGGAGCAAGGATTATCACCAATTGATTTAGAAAGTTTGGATATAATAATTGTGGATGAGGCATCGATGATCAAGAAGATGGAATTAGCTAAGCTCGACAAATTTTTACGGAAGCAGAAAAGGATGATGGCCGTGCCATTTGGGGGAGTACATATTTTATTGACTGGAGATTTTTTGCAGCTGCCTCCAGTAGGAGCAGAACCATTGTACGTGGATCCAAAAATGAAAAGGAAATGGACTTCAGTTGATATCGCAGCATTTGAACTTTGGAAAACTTTTGAGACTGTTGTAATGTTGGAAGAGTCGGTCCGTTTCAGAGCGGGTCTAGAATGGGGAGAGGGTTGTAGGGCAGCTCGTCTCGGAAACTGGAGTGAGGAGTTTATTTCTATTATCAATAGCCGACTGGTGGACCATTCAACTGACGCAGAATCGGCGATTAATATCAAAGAAGTGGCGAACAAACAGTGTGTTTTTACCAGTCCTGAGAATGGTACTCGTGTAGCAATAAATAACCGGTTTGTGGTTAGGGCGGCTGCGAAATTGCGCCCTCAGCGTTATCCTATACGAGTCGTGGCAAACTTTAAAGGAGCATTACAAAAGCTCAGTCGACAAGAAGTTGACACGGTTATGAGCTTGCCTGATTCTAAATTTGGTCGGATGGCACCATTTCTAGATTTAATCCTTGGAATGCCTGTTCAAATTACGCAAAATGTCCGAGCTGCCAAAGGCGTTGCTAATGGAACTTTTGGGGTTCTGGAGGATGTCATTTTTAAGCCATCGACCAAATTTCGAACTGTTTCGGATACAACAACCGGAATGCTGGTTTCATTACCAAGTGAATCACCCGTGGTTGCATTTATACGTATTACGAGAGGCCCAGGGGCTATACCTATCAGTCCAACTATCAGCTCGGATATATTTCCTGTATTTTATAGCACTGAAGCGTATTCAAAATGTAATATCAAGCTGGCACCAGCTCCAAATGGTAATGAACGGGCTCTCGCACTGAAGATCCAGCAATTCCCGTTTGTGTGTGCAGTTGGCTCTACAGTCTACAAAGTTCAAGGCGAGACTCTCAATTCGATGGTAGTTGTCGACTGGAAATCCCGGATCTCTTTCGCTAACAAGCCTCAGCAGAATTACCTTGTTGTATCACGTGTCACCTCGCGTAACGCACTACTTACCTTGAAGCCTTTCACACGAGCAATTGCGGATTGGTCTAAGCCCCCTCAAGAAGCACTGGATGAAGAAGAACGTTTGATATCTCTAAGTAGAACCACCATTCACGATTTTTCCTTGTAGCTACAAGTAGGGTTTAAAGAACTTGATTGGAACTGACATCAGCGTTTCTTTTGTTATTTTGCCTAGTGAAACAGAACGAAGACTTGATACCCTATTCTGGCATAAAAGAAGCACTTAAGTGGGAACAATACCCGGTTCGGTACCCAATTTGTGTAAGTTACAGTTCAAATGGCGACGGCTAAGCACAGTTCTTCGACCTGTGAATATCATACCAAAAACCAACCCAATTTTGTTTGGGTTCTTTGTAGATCAATCTACAGTGCCCTCTCCCAGATCAGCACGACTCGTAACACGATCCTAATTTTGTCAGCCACCTTAAATTTGGAATTCGTCGACAGATGCGCAAACTGTCGCCGAATAGGTCACTCACAATCAGATCTTCCATCAAGTGTGTTTGACCATCACTCCTGCGATGTCGAAGCCCGAGGTGTTCAAACGTCTGCCAACATGCGTCGTGCCGCAGAAGGTGATCCCCCTGCACCTCTGTCTTTATATATTTCCCTAACGCTTGTACTGACGCTTTTCTCCCTTTCCCAATGCCAGTATCACGTGGACTATGAACTCATCGACCTGCTCAATTACCGCTTCGAAGGCTCGGAGCGCGTCCAGCTGCGTGTAGACGAACCCACGTCTGTCATTACCTGCCACGCGGTGGAGCTCTACGTCTTCGACGTGTCTGTTGAGGACGCAACCACCGGGAAGACGCAGATGGCCCAACAGATCACGTACCAGACCAAGGACGACGCGGTTTCCTTCCATTTCCCTGAGCCTTTGACTGCAGGCTCCCAGGTGACGCTTAAGCTGCAGTTCCACGGCTTCCTGAACGACCAACTGCGTGGATTTTACCGCACTGAGTACGAGAACCAAGGGGAGAAACGCGTACTTGCTGTCACACAGTTCGAAGCCTGTGACGCTCGTCGAGCTTTCGTCTGCTGGGATGAACCGGCACTAAAGGCCACTTTTGAGATCTCTATGGTCACAGAGACGGATCTTGTGGCTTTGTCTAATGCCCATGTGGTGGAGACTCTTGTGAGACCCAAGAAGAACGCTCATATCCGGAAGAATTCGCGCTCAGATGTGGGAGGGACGATGGAGAAGCTGTGGAAGTTTGCAGAGTCCCCTGTGATGTCGACGTACCTGGTGGCTATGGTGGTGGGGGAGTTTGATATGATTTCGGATCTCACCAAGGAAGGTGTTGTGGTAAATGTGTACACGGCACCGGGGCAGAGTGCTAGAGGACGTTTTGCGCTTGATGTCGCCACCAAGGCACTGTCGTTCTTCACGGAAAGCTTTGGCATTCCATACCCACTGAAGAAATTGGATATGGTAGCAATCCCGGACTTCTTGGGAGCTATGGAGAACTGGGGGCTAGTGACGTACACGGAAACGTTCCTACTGGTTGACGAAAAACTCAGCAGTTATGAGATCAAGGTGGACGCTGCGCGCGCTATTTGCCACGAACTATCGCACCAGTGGTTCGGCAATTTGGTGACAATGGAGTGGTGGACAGGTCTGTGGCTGAACGAAGGATTTGCACAGTTCATGGAGTTTGATGCAGCGCACCACATTTTCCCGGAGTGGAAGGTGTGGGAGACGTTTGTGCAAGATATCATGCTTGGATCTGCTTTCGTGAAGGACGCCATGGTGTCTTCTCATCCAATCGAGGTCGTGGTGAACCACCCCGATGAAGCAGACGAGATCTTTGATGCCATTTCGTACCACAAGGGGTCCAGTATGGTGCGTATGCTGTCAGAATACCTTGGGCGCGATGTTTTCTACCGTGGCGTGCACGACTACCTCGTACAGTTCAGTTACAAGAACACCGTAACGGAAAACCTGTGGGAGGCACTGGAAAAGGTATCCGGTCAGAAGCTGACGGACATGGCAAACACTTGGACCAAGCAAGTGGGCTTTCCACTGGTAACTGTGAAACAACTCGACGATGGAAAATGTGTACTCGCCCAGGAGCGCTTCTTCGCGGATACGAGTTTGAATAGCAGCGACAATACGCTATGGGATGTACCATTGACGTTCTGCACGTCAGATGACCCTAGTGCTGTTAAGCGCCTTGGAATTTGGGATGCCAAGACCGCTTCGCTGAAGGCCTCGTCAGCTCCCACGACACCGTTTGCGGCTGGTGATGAGATAAACAAGCAGATTCAAGTACCGGCTGGACCAAAGGGCTGGATCAAGCTTAACCCGAACCAAGCTGGCTTTTATCTTGTGAATTATTCACCGGAGCTGTGGAAGCGTCTTGAGATTCCTGTGAGAGAGAAGCTTCTTGATGTCCCCGATCGTGTTAGCCTCCTGAGCTCTGTGTTCACGTTTGCTCGCGCTGGCGTGTTAGATCTTCCTGTTGCATTGGACTTCACCAGTGCGTACGTCGATGAGTCTGCTTCTTTGTGTTGGAAGGAGATCTCGCGCAACATGGGTTACTATTCCAACCTGTTCCGTGACGAGCCCTTCTACCCGGAGTTCCAGAGATACATTCGCACGCTTTTCGAACATGTGATGAAGCGTTTGGGCTGGGATGCAAACGTGTCGACCCAAACGGACGCTGATGAAGGCGAGTTCCGTAAGACCGTGATTCATCGTTTGGGTCTTGCCAATGACCAGGATATCATCAAGGAAGCGAAGACGCGATTCCACGCGTATATTGGCGGAGACTCGTCTGCCCTGTCCGGTGATCTGCGCAGCCCCGTGTTTGCCATCGAAGTTTCGCACGGAGACGCAGCCAATGCTAAACTTTTGCAAGATTTGCACAACAAGAGCGACTTTGCGGAGGAGCGTCGCGACTGCCTCAGCGCCATGGGATTTGTGTCTGGCGCAGCTGCCAAACTTCAAGTCTTGGAGTGGGCAGTGGAGAACGTTCGTTCTCAGGATATTCACGGCCCGTTCTGCAGTGTGGCTAGTGATAAGCTCGGGGCCCAGGTTGCATGGCAGTACATTCAAGATAAGTGGGACTTCCTGGCGAAAAAGTACTCAGCAATGACGCTGGGCTCCATTGTGTGTGGAGTCGTGTCTCGTTTCCAAAGCGAGGCCATGACTGTAGAGGTGGAAGCATTTATGGTGGACAAGGATACGTCAGGATACAAGCGTCGCCTCGAAGTAGCTCTGGAGGGAGTGCGTCTCAAAAGCGCCGCATATTGTCGCGACCGTGACACACTCGCAAAGTGGCTTAAGGAGCGATCCATCTAAAGGGAAGGTAGCGGATGGTAAGACTATTACGTGGAGTCAACTAACGTGCATTTACAAACCCATGCCTTATAATCCAGTCGTTCTTCTCCTAGTTTTCCAGAACGACGCGGTATCGGACCGTGCCTTCGCGCATCATTCGGAGACCGTCGTTCACTTTGCTCATCGGGAGCTTCTGGATCACCGGACGCACATTTTTCTTGGACGCCACCTCCAGCATGTCTTTGATGTTCTGGATGCTGCCGATGTTGCTGCCAACAAACTTCGCACCCTTCGCTACCACGTGGAAAGCGTTGAACTTGATGTCATCGTCCGGCAGACCCACCATGATGCAGGTGCCACGAACGGCCAGGAAGCTCAGAAACGTGCTGTAGGGCATGCTTTTGGCATCGGCCGTGATCAGCAAAATGTTCACAGATCCAGCAGCTCTAGTTGCCTGCTTCTCATCTGAATAGTTGACGAACTCATCAGCTCCAAGACGACGAGCTTCCTCCTCCTTACTGTTGGAACGAGAGAACGCCACCACGGAAGCAGCCCCCAACGCCTTCGCGAATTGGATTGCAATGTGGCCCAACCCGCCGATACCCACGATGCCCACGCGGTCTCCAGACTTGATGCCAGCCTCTTTCAACGGTGTGAACACGGTTGTGCCAGCACACATTAGCGGCGCCACTACGTCCGATGGGATGTTGGACGGGATCTTAAAAGCGTATTCGTGGGCCACACGAATATAGTCCGCGAAGCCGCCGTACGAAATGGCGCCGTCGCTCTTGTACTTATAGTTGTACGTCCCCACTCGCCGAGGGCAGTACCCGTCATCACCACTTGCACATACTGAGCATGGCTCATTCGGGTCCCGGTTTAAGCACGCCCACACTTCCGCGCCCACTCCAACTCGGTCGCCAACTTTCAGATCCTTCACGTCCGAGCCAGCCAGCGTCACTTCACCTGCAATTTCATGCCCAACGACGCACGGATACATGACGCCGCCCCAGCCACCACTGAGTGTGTGGACATCCGAGCCACAGATACCGCAGTGCGAGATCTTGATCTCCACGTCTTCAGGGCCTAACGGACGGGATTGGTACGTCCACGGCTTGAGTTCTTCTCCTTCACCACTGGAGGCGTACGCGTGGACAGTTCTTGGGGCTGTTGACATCTTGACGGCTTGGAAGCAAATTGAAAAATGATCTTGAACGATTTCAATGCACGAGACTCAGTCGGGGACTACATGTAATTCCACCAAGCGTAAGCATCATAACCACATAATCCGTCGACGAGCACTTGGAAACACCCCAGTATTGACAAGCATAATGGATAACGTACTCGCTTACGCTGCCACAGACGAAATGAGCCGAGAGGATTGGGCAATAGACTGCACTGGCACGTCAACATGTTGATAATTGACATCCAGCTTTGCTGTATGTGTGCGTGACGTCAACATCTTTAAGGAAATCGTGCTCGACACAAGGACAGATCGTCAATACGTTCATTTTGCCTCGAGCCTTGATCAGTGAGAGCACCAGATCGATTGTCGTTGGAGGCTTCCCAGCGGCAACAATACGGGCAGTGATAGCACCGCCTTGTAGTGGAAGCCTGGTGCAGGATGCCTAGAACTATTTTCCGTAAATCAATAGCAGGTTTATTGCGCGCATACCCACCTTGTACACGTACCGGTATTATCTTCATCTTAACACCACATTCTCTTTGCGACGCTATTTTATCCTCAGACGGCCAATACGAGACAGCGGATTGTTCTTTGCCACACTATCAATCTCCATTCAGTCGTCCGCTAACGAACGTCACCCCACTAGCAAACTGTCAGCCTCTCTACTCCTGTTTTCTGATCGGCTATTCATTTTTAGAGCTGCTTTCATATCCTCAGCATGCGCTGATTCTTATCACGACATTCTACGATAACTCCAACGCCATTCAGTTTGCCGTCACAGTCGCAACAATGCGAGCGAGCTCAAATCAAGACTGTCACCTCGAAATCCTACCGTCTTATTCTCGTGTTGTTCTCCAGTCAATTGAAAATAGTCCCAATGAAGCTCCGGTTAACTCACGTCACGACTGAAGCAATAGCTGCAGATGCCACAGAAGCCCAAGGCTTTCGAGAGTACCTTCACACACTACACCGCCTGCATTTCTCATCCACGCCCGTACTGACCTCGAACTCGCTGCTCCAGTTCCAGTCTAGATGAAAAATGATGCTGACGTCAGGTATGTTGCCGCGTCGCATACGTTGAACATTGCGGGTAGTTCAACCTGAGACGTGTGTTAAACGCTGCACCGGACTGTGAATTGGTGGCAGTTCTCGCCTAGCGGCTCGCTTTATGGCCGGGGTACCCGGCGTGCCGTACTATATATATATATATATGCTGGTTAGAGTGATGCAAAGTGAGTGTCACATTAATGCTTGTCGGGTCATTCGACGCTAATCGTCCATTCCCTAACGTTACGAACTTGAAGTGAGCATGGCTAAGTTGTTGGTCGTTTGTTGCGAAGACGTTGTGCTACTACTTGTTGTTCAATTCCTTGCTTGTGTGGTGACGTTTCGTCGGTGGAGAAGCCATTGGAGCGTTGTCTTGCGGCGTTGCTGAGAGTTTGCGCTTAAGCTTGTTGGCACCAAGTGTTTCAGTAGTCATTGCGTCGCCGTGGTCATCAGTTGTACTGTCCAATAAGTACACAGCAAATGGTTCTGACACTTAAACGGTTTTGCACGAACTATATTTCGCAAGTTGGCGCGATTTTGATCACTGTACCTCCATTCTGCCAGCTTTTTTGCAGACGCTACAAAATGCAAACCTGTGGAAAGTAGTATATACTACCTTTCACAGGTTGAGCTTGGCGCTTTGTTTGCTTGTATGTATGCTTTACTTTCGACACTTCAAGGTTGAAGTTGACTAATTGAGATGCATCCCGGTGCTTCCATCTCGCTAACCTTTTTGCAGGTACAATTTCTCACAGGTCCTGCGTTGTATGTTTGTATGTGGGAAGCAGACTTTTTTCTGCCATGTTACTCTGCAAGCTATGTGTTTTGCGAAATTAACGGTACTTGCGGTTAGGTTTCGACACCCACTGCCAATAAGCCGGGTACCCCGGCCATTGAGTGGACTGAGTCCACTGGACTCCACTGTGGAGGGCGGCGGCGCTGCTTGGAGAGTTACCGCCGCCCATCGACGCTTGCCATCTTTCTTCCCGTGCGTCTCGTCTTGATGTCGGTGACGAGGAAAGCGTGCATTATATTAAGATAGACGGTATGGCCTTTGTTTCTTCGATAATCTGGTATAATTGATAATTATATTTTAGCTACCTATAGTAAGAGAACCTTTAAAATCGGTTTTCCGGTGCGGAATTATAAAATAAAATTTAACAGGGCAAATAACAGAGACAGACGAAACGACGCGAAGGGCTATGATTGGTTGGTTCAATTTCCATCTGGCGGCCACGCACTTGAGTCATCGAATTGTCATATTCAGTATGTGAAGCCACCAAAGTTTCTCCTGGATCTGACACTCAATTTTAGACATTGATCAGGTGTTACAGTACTCATCTTAAGTACCAACCAGGATATTAACGATTCCTCTTCGAACAACACAGTTGTGGCAAAGGAATTATGTACTTCGTACATTCCACCGCACAAGTATTCACCACCGATTTGACTGACTACCGGTAGACCCTCGCGTATAATGTTCTCATATTCTTCTGACATTACCAGTACATGTACATATAACATCAGTTTCAATTTACTACTTAATCTGTCATCTCAACCCGAACCGCATGACGCTGAACGGCAGTTGCAGTTCGGTAGCCGCTCGCTCATTCCTCTTCTCCCCGTGTCCGTATCAAGCGGTTCCCCAGCCTGAATTAGCTCGCGCAGCTCCCGTCGGCTCTGATGCTGCAAGCTTCTCACTTCAAAGCGCTACGTCGGGCCTCCCCCGGCCGTGCCAACAGCTTCCAGTTGACGCTTTTGCGCGCCTTCGCTTCGGGCGACTCCAGTGTATCCAAGGAGGAAATGCTGCGCGCACTGGACAAATTCCAGAAGGAATCGGCCAGTAAGACGGTCCCGTGGTTCCTGCAGAACATGCCTCCCTCCTATTTCCGATCTATCGGCGAGGAGGACCGTGTGCAGCACCTGAACGCCATCACGGCGCTGGTCGGCGCCGAACAACCGGAAGTGATGCTTCGCTCTCCGGACCACAAGGTCTTCTCGCACTTCCGTTCGGGTGCCAACTTCCCCGGTCGATTGGCCAATGTGCTCGATCAACTGCCACAAACTGTGGACGGAGCGACATTGGCCCGTGTCAAGATCTTCACTGCACTGGACGACTCACTGGGTCTCGACATCTTCCGCTTTGGCCAGCAGGAACCTTTCCTCAACCAGACGGAGGACGAGAAGATGGCACGTGCAAGTATTCAGCGCTTCTGTGCGGAGATCCAGTCGGGTAAATACGCCGGCAACAAATGCTACCCGGAACCGGGCGCGCACTTCGAACCGGACGCCGTGGACACGTTCCTGAACCATAGCAACACCATGTACGTGCAATTTAGCAATCCTCGCCGTCTGGCCTGGCAGATGGAGCTGTTCAACAAGGTGCGCGGCACGGAAGGTGTGACTGTGGACGTGGAGCACAACTGGGAGACTCGCAGCGAGGAGAACAAGCTCACGAGTGCCGGTATCCCCCAGACGATGCTCACGATCGCTGCTTCCAACGTCATCCCCAAGAGTTTCATGCAGAAAGCAGCCACGTACCTTGGACTTTGCAACTTGAACGTGGTCCGAGCTCATTTGGATGTGGTGAAAGACCCAGAGAATGGAGACGGCCACGTCGCGATGATCCGGATCCTAGTGCAGCCCAGCGAGGAAGCTCTGAAGGAAGATTTCCAGTTCGAGTGGTCCAAGATCTCGGGGAACCTCAAGTATCTCAAGTGGGTGGACGACCGACCCGTGCACCTGACGCTGCAGCACCCGGACTTGGGTCTTTCACGCGCGGAATTGATCTACGCCTACGGCAATATGCTGCACGGCGTTCTGGCCAAGAAGGACCCGTTCGCGTACTCTTTGACCCGTATCATGAACACTCTGGAGCACGACCAGCACTTGCCGTTGGCGTCACGCATTGCGGACTTCTTCCTGGACAAGTTCGACCCGCAGAAGGAGAATCTGATGACGGACGCCGAGCAGGACGCAGTTGTGGAGGAGCTCAAGAAGGAGATTCGACGCAACGTCGAGCAGGAAGACGCGATCTTACTGCTCAACAGCATGGCTGATGCCGTTCGGGGTACGCTGCGTACCAACAAGTTTGTCCGCGATCGTTACGCGCTCTCACTGCGCATGGACCCTAAGGTCATGGGTTACGGAACGGTAGGCAAGGATACTCCGTACGGCGTCTTCTTTATCTACGGTCGTCGATTCAAGGGCTTCCACGTGCGTTTCCGTGACATTGCCCGTGGTGGTCTCCGTATGGTGTACCCGAGCTCCACGGACGCTCATGCTCTGGAGAGCGCGCGTCAGTACAACGAAGCGT
The DNA here is from genome assembly GCA_030324255.1 of Phytophthora capsici. Classification (NCBI taxonomy): domain Eukaryota; phylum Oomycota; class Peronosporomycetes; order Peronosporales; family Peronosporaceae; genus Phytophthora; species Phytophthora capsici. The sequence continues at coordinate 1,910,911 of CM059354.1, forward strand.
ACAATCTTGCGTTCGCCCAACAGCTCAAGAATAAGGATATCCCTGAAGGTGGATCCAAAGCGGTGGTGCTCTGTGATCCCATTGTGGGACCCATCGGTGACGTTGCTCCGCGTGATTTCATCATCCGCAAGAGTGTCAAGGCTTTTTCAGATGCTCTATTGGATTTGAACACGACGGACACAGCTGTGAAGTCCAAGATCGTGGATTATTACGGCAAGGACGAGCTGATCTACCTTGGTCCGGATGAGAACATTATCCCCGAGGACATTGTCTGGATGACCAAACGGGCGGGATACCGTGGCTACCCGATCCCGCGAGCGTTCATCAGTTCGAAACCGGATGCCGGGTTCAACCACAAGGTGTACGGCGTCACAAGCGAGGGTGTCGCTGTCTTTGCTGATGTCGCTCTGCGCTCCCAGAACATCGACCCGAAAGCGCAGCCATTTACGGTAAAGATCACGGGCGGAACGGACGGCGATGTGGCCGGCAACGTCATCAAGATCCTGCACCGTGAGTACGGCGATAACCTGCGCATCGTCGGCATTTGCGACGGCACGGGGGTCATAGAAGACCCCGAAGGCTTGAACATGCCGGAACTACTGCGTTTGGTGCATGAATCACTGCCACTGTCGAGCTTCGACGGCTCAAAGGTGTCGTCCACAGGAGTGAAGCACGACATCAACACGCAGAAGGGGATCCGTGCGCGTAACTCGATGCACAACCGCGTGAAGAGTGACCTGTTCATCCCCGCCGGTGGCCGTCCTAACACTATCAACGAGAACAACTGGCGCGACTACCTCGATGCAGACGGGAAGCCGTCGTCCGGGCTCATTGTGGAGGGAGCAAACCTCTTCATCACGCCCGAAGCGCGTCAGCTACTGTTCGACAATGCCGGTGTAGTCATCGTCAAGGACAGTTCGGCCAACAAGTGTGGCGTGGTGTGTTCGTCGTACGAGATCGTGGCCAGCATGTTACTGGAGACGGACGAGTTCCTGGCCGTCAAAGACGAGCTCGTCGTGGAAGTGGTGGACAAGCTGCGCGCCTTGGCTCGAGTGGAGGCCCAGCTGCTCTTCCGCGAGTACAAGAAGGACCCGACGTCGGCCCTGCCACCCGCCAGCGAGCGGATCAGCCGTGCTATCACTCGCGTACACGACGCCGTGCTGGCTCATTTCGACGACGTGTGCGCGGAGGACCAGCAGATCCTATTCACTCTCATCGAGGAGCACTTACCGCCCAAGCTCCGTGAGCTGGCACTGGACCGCGTACAGCAGAACGTGCCGCTCGCGTATATTCGCTCCATTGTGGCCTCGAGTCTGGCCAGCAAGATCGTGTACCGCGAAGGCCTTCAATTCACGGAGGCGCTGCCGGACTCGAATCTGGGGAACATGGCGCTCCAATATCTGAAACAGGAGAAAAAGGTGCAGCGCCTCGTGCACGACGTGCGTACGTCTCAGTTGGCCAACAAGGACGACATCGCCGACCTACTGGCACGTGGAGGCGTGCGCGCTGGCATGGACACACCCCACTAAAGGATGCAAAGGCACCAGGCTCCGTAATAGATGCCAACATTTGAAATGGAAAGTTTGAATTATGAATATACGAGATCAACAGGAACCGTACGGGTCAAATGAAAAGAAACTAGCAAACGGACGATTCTTGTAGAGGCACAATGGTACCTCAGCTCAGCAGTGGGTAGTACACGTCATACTCATCTCCGCCACGCGCGGCCCGGGCGTTCCGGCGCTTGACGACCACCAGAGCAACAACTGCAACCATAGTGCTGACACCCATCAGAGCCATCACCATTGACGGCGTTGCGGCGTCCTTCCATTCGGCTTCACCTCGAAGGGCCATTACTATGAGTGCACCAGTTGTCGCTGGTTCACATCGCTCGACTCCATCGACTCCGTTCGACTCGTGTAGTGCAGTGCACGCCAGCGTCGTACTGCACTCAGCACAGCAATCGCCCGTCACTGTCTTCTGTTTGGTCGTGGAGCCTTCAGTCGTGAAGACACTGCCGCTGCACGCCTCGAACGGGCCTGGCATCCCAGTCGGTGACATACATTCGCCAGCCTTGCACACCGACTCCTTGCCGTAAGTCTCCACCGTTGGTCCTTCGCAGTCGGTCACCGTGAATGAGTGCGGGCACGAATCGATCTCTGTCGTGGTCCCGCCGTAGTGCGTAAACGTAAAGTCACATTGCACCTGGACGTCCGTGTTAACAGCCGTGCTCGCTTCGTGTACCAATTCCAGCGCCAGTTCCTTCGAGACTACGATGCGGCCATTCGTCTCCGGAGTCCAAACCAGCGGTACCTCTACTTTCGTAACACTTGATAGTTCACCAGAAGCAGCTAGAGTTACGTAACACTTGACATCGGTGTACTTGCCCCTGACGGTGTTGGCATCGTGCGTCATCCCAGTCTCACTGTCGTACGCAAACTGCATCAGCACGAAGTCACTGTTCGGATACGAACACATGTGTGACTCCACGGTGTGCGGGTATGCCGTAAGCTCATTCCACATCTCGTTGAAGCCCACACACTTCGGTCGGGCACTGTGTACGTGCAGATACAGGGTGAACTTATCGGAGAATGCCAGACCGCAGTGCGTCCATGCTTCCACATAAATATCCGTCTGAGGCTCGGTAAACTCGAGGGCTACCAAGTCATCCCAGGAGTGCCAGTTCTCAGTGCCAACCGAGTACCGCCAGAACACGTACTCGTCAATATTGTAGGAGGCAGGAACTGACACTCCCCACTGGGACGAGTGCTCGAACAGATCTCCTAACAAGGGGTTGAACGAGCAGCCATCACTGAACGACGTGCACGGGATGCTGCGGTGGATATCTTTGACACCCGGAGAGATCGGTGTAGGCAAACCAGCGATAGTTGTCGCCGTTTTGGTGTTCGCGGCCGTTGTAATACCTGCCGTGGATGTAACCAGGGTGTTGCTTGGCATCTGAAGACAGTAGCCGAACGAACACGAGTCCGAGGATGACGTCTTCTTCACTGTGTCCGCAAGTGCTGTGCCACACTGGTATTCGTAGTAGTATTCCTGGAGGGTAATCGACTTGGAGCAGCAGCGACTGCACTGCAGCGCCTTCATCTCCAACTCGGTTAGCAAGATGGGATTCACATTTGGTTTGGCATCAAGCAAGTGGGTCACGAAGTTATCGTCGTAACACGCTGTGTCCATGGTTGAAGACACCGGAGACGACGCAAAGAAATCTTGGACAGTGGCAGTAGTGACATCGCAACGTTCGTTCGCACCAGTGGTTGGATCATACGCACCGTTGCTCACAATATTGTTCGGGTTGTAGAAGGCTGTAAACTTCGCTTCTTCTGCAATCGCGGTGATGAGGTTGGACGCAGAGTAGAGAACCGGGGTAGCGTGTGTATCAGTCGCCGTACACTTATCCAGAGCAGTTGGCGGGTAGTTATCGGTGACAGCAATGCAGCCCGTGCAAGTGGCTTGGGTATGATAATCCGTCGAAGTGAACAGTAAATCGAACACGCCAAAGGAGCTGAAGGTTACCTCGTTCTCAAGGTTCTGTGGTGTGAGTGCGTAGTCTTTCCACGGAGTCTTGTGCTCCACACCGGTCGCATCCCCCTCTTTCGTCGCGGTGATGGCAATGACGGGGTCGGTCTTAGTCGGGTCGTTAGCGTTTGTCCGTCCGTCGTTCACGTAGTTATCCTTAGAGACAGGAGCGTTCACCTTGCAATCATCCTTTAGCTTGAGATGGTCGAGATTATGGTCAGACCACGGGCACTGGAATCCCACATTGTTCTCCTTCCAGTAGCATGTGGATACGCACATGCCATTCTCCACATGTTCACCACTTGGACAGGAGCAAACACCACCGACGAGGGACTGTCCTTCTGGGCAGCAACACACTCCGTCGATAAGGACTTGGTTACCGGGGCATGAGCAGAAGCCATTCACAAGAATTTGATCGCCAGGGCACGAGCACACACCGCTGTTAAGTGTCTGGTCGCCTGGGCATGAACACACGTTGTTCACTAAAGTCTGGTCTCCGGGGCATGAGCAGGCATTATTCACAAGCGTCTGGTCGCCAGGACACGAGCATACTCCATTTACCAGGGTCTGGTCGCCAGGGCACGAGCAGACATTATTGACAAAGGTCTGGTCACCAGGACACCCGCAAGCATTATTCACGAAAATCTGATTGCCAGGGCAGGAACAAACACCGTTGACAAGAGTCTGGTCACCAGGACATGAACACACCCCGTTGGCAAGGGTCTGGTCGCCAGGGCATGAACAGACATTGTTCAGTAGATATTGATCACCGGGGCACGAGCAAACGTTGTTGACGAGTGTCTGGTCACCAGGACACGAGCACGTGTTGCCAACGAGAGTTTGGTCGCCGGGGCAAGAGCACACGTTATTGACGAGCGACTGGTCGCCAGGACACGAACACGTTCCACTGACTAGGGTCTGGTCTCCGGGACATGAGCACACTCCGTTCACAAGGGTCTGGTCGCCAGGACACGAGCAAACACCATTCACGAAGGTCTGGTCACCATGACAAGAGCAAACATTGTTCACTAGCGTTTGGTCGCCAGGGCATGAACAAACACCGTTCACAAGGGTCTGGTCGCCAGGACATGAGCACGCGCCATTCACAAGGGTCTGGTCACCAGGACACGAGCAAACATTGTTCACAAGTGACTGGTCACCAGGGCATGAGCAAACGCCGTTCACGATGGTCTGGTCACCTGGGCATGAACAGACATTGTTCACGAGAGTCTGATCTCCCGGACACGAGCACACGTTGTTTACTAGACTCTGGTCACCGGGGCACGAGCAAACGCCGCCGATCAATGTCTGGTCACCAGGACACGAGCACGTGTTGCCAACGAGAGTTTGGTCACCGGGACACGAGCACACGTTGTTCAGTAGCGATTGGTCGCCAGGACACGAGCACGTGTTCCCAACCAGTGTTTGGTCACCCGGACAGGAGCATACGCCATTAACGAGCGATTGATCGCCTGGACAAGTGCACACTCCACTCACAAGGGACTGCCCTCCGGTACACGTGCAGACTCCATTCTCGAGTGACTGACCGCCGGTACACTCACACACACCAGGGGAGGTTTCCGTCTGTCCTCCAGTGCATCTGCACGCGCCGTTCTCATACACCATACCGCTTGGGCAGGAGCATTCACCACCAACAAGTGACTGTCCCGTTGGACACTCGCAGACATTGTTATGAAGGGACTGGCCGCCAGTACACTGACAGACGCCAGGGGAGGTCTCCGTTTGCCCTCCAGTGCACGTGCAAGCACTGTTTTCGTAAGTTTGGCCTGTTGGGCAGTCACACACGCCGTTAACCAGAGACTGCTCTGGTGGACAGGTGCAGGCTCCGTTTTCAAGTGACTGGCCGCCAGTACACGCACACACGCCAGTAGAGATTTCCGTTTGCCCTCCAGTGCACACGCACGCACCGTTCTCATACACCATATCGTTCGGACACGAGCATTCACCACCAACCAGTGACTGGCCCGATGGACACTCGCAGACGTTGTTATGCAGGGACTGGCCGCCAGTACATTGGCACTGACCATTCTCCAGTGACTGGCCACCGGTGCATGCGCACGTGCCACTCACGAGCTCCTGCCCACCAGTACACGCGCACGATCCACTCACAAGCTGTTGCCCACCGGTACACGCACAGACACCAGTAGCAACTTCATCTTGGCCGCCAGTGCATGTGCAGACCCCATTCTGCAGCGTCATACTTGTAGGGCACCCGCACACTCCATTCACAAGATTTTGGCCACCAGTGCAAGTGCATGTGCCGCCAACTAGTGATTGACCGCCGGTGCATGCACACGTTCCGCTTACGAGTTCTTGACCACCAGTACAGCTACAGGTTCCACCAATGAGCTGTTGATCACCGGGACACGAGCAAACATTGTTCACAAGTGACTGGTCGCCAGGGCATGAACAAACACCGTTCACAAGGGTCTGGTCACCTGGGCATGAACAGACATTGTTCACGAGAGTCTGATCTCCCGGACACGAGCACACGTTGTTTACTAGACTCTGGTCACCGGGGCACGAGCAAACGCCGCCGATCAATGTCTGGTCACCAGGACACGAGCACGTGTTGCCAACGAGAGTTTGGTCACCGGGACACGAGCACACGTTGTTCAGTAGCGATTGATCGCCAGGACACGAGCACGTGTTCCCAACCAGTGTTTGGTCACCCGGACAGGAGCATACGCCATTAACGAGCGATTGATCGCCTGGACAAGTGCACACTCCACTCACAAGGGACTGCCCTCCGGTACACGTGCAGACTCCATTCTCGAGTGACTGACCGCCGGTACACTCACACACACCAGGGGAGGTTTCCGTCTGTCCTCCAGTGCATCTGCACGCGCCGTTCTCATACACCATACCGCTTGGGCAGGAGCATTCACCACCAACAAGTGACTGTCCCGTTGGACACTCGCAGACATTGTTATGAAGGGACTGGCCGCCAGTACACTGACAGACGCCAGGGGAGGTCTCCGTTTGCCCTCCAGTGCACGTGCAAGCACTGTTTTCGTAAGTTTGGCCTGTTGGGCAGTCACACACGCCGTTAACCAGAGACTGCTCTGGTGGACAGGTGCAGGCTCCGTTTTCAAGTGACTGGCCGCCAGTACACGCACACACGCCAGTAGAGATTTCCGTTTGCCCTCCAGTGCACACGCACGCACCGTTCTCATACACCATATCGTTCGGACACGAGCATTCACCACCAACCAGTGACTGGCCCGATGGACACTCGCAGACGTTGTTATGCAGGGACTGGCCGCCAGTACATTGGCACTGACCATTCTCCAGTGACTGGCCACCGGTGCATGCGCACGTGCCACTCACGAGCTCCTGCCCACCAGTACACGCGCACGATCCACTCACAAGCTGTTGCCCACCGGTACACGCACAGACACCAGTAGCAACTTCATCTTGGCCGCCAGTGCATGTGCAGACCCCATTCTGCAGCGTCATACTTGTAGGGCACCCGCACACTCCATTCACAAGATTTTGGCCACCAGTGCAAGTGCATGTGCCGCCAACTAGTGATTGACCGCCGGTGCATGCACACGTTCCGCTTACGAGTTCTTGACCACCAGTACAGCTACAGGTTCCACCAATGAGCTGTTGATCGCCAGGACACGAGCAAACATTGTTCACAAGTGACTGGTCTCCAGGGCATGAACAAACACCGTTCACAAGGGTCTGGTCGCCTGGGCATGAACAGACATTGTTCACGAGAGTCTGATCTCCCGGACACGAGCACAAACCATTCACAAGTGACTGGTCACCGGGGCATGAGCAAACGCCGTTCACAAGGGTCTGGTCACCTGGGCATGAACAGACATTGTTCACGAGAGTCTGATCTCCCGGACACGAGCACACGTTGTTTACTAGACTCTGGTCACCGGGGCACGAGCAAACGCCGCCGATCAATGTCTGGTCACCAGGACACGAGCACGTGTTGCCAACGAGAGTTTGGTCACCGGGACACGAGCACACGTTGTTCAGTAGCGATTGGTCGCCAGGACACGAGCACGTGTTCCCAACCAGTGTTTGGTCACCCGGACAGGAGCATACGCCATTAACGAGCGATTGATCGCCTGGACAAGTGCACACTCCACTCACAAGGGACTGCCCTCCGGTACACGTGCAGACTCCATTCTCGAGTGACTGACCGCCGGTACACTCACACACACCAGGGGAGGTTTCCGTCTGTCCTCCAGTGCATCTGCACGCGCCGTTCTCATACACCATACCGCTTGGGCAGGAGCATTCACCACCAACAAGTGACTGTCCCGTTGGACACTCGCAGACATTGTTATGAAGGGACTGGCCGCCAGTACACTGACAGACGCCAGGGGAGGTCTCCGTTTGCCCTCCAGTGCACGTGCAAGCACTGTTTTCGTAAGTTTGGCCTGTTGGGCAGTCACACACGCCGTTAACCAGAGACTGCTCTGGTGGACAGGTGCAGGCTCCGTTTTCAAGTGACTGGCCGCCAGTACACGCACACACGCCAGTAGAGATTTCCGTTTGCCCTCCAGTGCACACGCACGCACCGTTCTCATACACCATATCGTTCGGACACGAGCATTCACCACCAACCAGTGACTGGCCCGATGGACACTCGCAGACGTTGTTATGCAGGGACTGGCCGCCAGTACATTGGCACTGACCATTCTCCAGTGACTGGCCACCGGTGCATGCGCACGTGCCACTCACGAGCTCCTGCCCACCAGTACACGCGCACGATCCACTCACAAGCTGTTGCCCACCGGTACACGCACAGACACCAGTAGCAACTTCGACTTGGCCGCCAGTGCATTTGCAGACCCCATTCTGCAGCGTCATACTTGTAGGGCACCCACACACTCCATTTACAAGATTTTGGCCACCAGTGCAAGTGCATGTGCCGCCAACTAGTGATTGACCGCCGGTGCATGCACACGTTCCGCTCACGAGTTGTTGACCACCAGTACAACTACAGGACCCACCAATGAGCTGTTGGCCGCCAGTGCAAGCACATGATCCACTCACGAGCTGTTGGCCGCCAGTGCAAGCACAAGTACCGCTCACCAGTGATTGTCCACCAGTACACGCGCAAGATCCACCTACGAGCTGTTGACCGCCGGGACAGGTACAGGCTCCATTCACGAGTTGTTGCCCGCCAGTACATGTGCACGAACCACCTACGAGCACTTGACCGCCAGTACAAGTGCATGCGTTGTTGACGAACGCTTGACCGCCAGTGCACGCGCAATTGCCGTTTACGAGTACTTTCCCCCCAGTACAGGTACATGCTCCATTAATGAACTGTTGACCACCAGTACAGGCACAGCTTCCACTCACAAGTTGTTGGCCTCCGGTGCATCCACACACTCCTGGGGACACTTCCATTTGGCCACTTGGGCACTTGCACTTGGTACCATCGAACGTCATCCCTGTAGGACACGTGCATACTCCGCCAACGAGTGACCGACCTCCAGTACACGTGCACTCTCCATAGGACATTACCGAGCCACCAGGACACGTGCATTGACAGCAACCCGCATGCTCGCCGGAGACAGAGTTTTTGGGCGTTGGGCAGTCGATGAGATCTCGAATAGCCTGGGGGATGCGGTTGTTGACCCCAGTGAGGGTCGTCACCACGATGTCCGTAGGTAGCACGCCGCAGTCCAAGTTGGGGCAGACGCGAACGGCCACAGCCCCTGGTTCCTTCTGCTTGGTTTTGCCGGCCAAAACCTCGAGACGAGGCGGTGCAGAGACCGGGACTGGAGGCGTCACGGGACTCACATCACTGGAACAATCCTTGTACTTGAACGTCTTGCTGCCAAACCTGGCGTTGGATAAGGGCCAGTTGCCCATGGACCAGAGCTTGCTGTACTCCGACGAGGAAAGGCACTTGGACACGGTGATTTTAAGCTCGTAGCCTTCGTCCACCTCGCAGGAAGCGCTTCCGGTGCTGACGGTAGCTAAAGCCAGCAGTTCGTCGGACGGTGTGGTAGTGTTGGCGGTGTCTTCGTCCATCATGAGGCGGAACACGAGTCGACCGTCTTCCCAGACGTCGCCTTGCATGTGGACAGCCTCCGGTGCGTCCAGGGAGAGGGCGGGAGCCGATTCATGCGCCGAAGTAGCCGCGAACGCCAGCGCGTACGCGGATAGCGCGGCGAATAGGCGCATGAAGAAGACGACAGAGATTTACTTGGGACGCAAGCGCTGCACGGAAGATTGCAAAGTGAGCGTCGACTTCGGGTGGACCCTGCGGCGCGGAGGCTCAAGGCTAAGACGGCGGCATGGTATCGCGACGGGCAGGAAGCGGCGGAGGCGAACGAAACTCCTAAAGATCCGCCATGTAGAGGCGGTATGATCCTCTGGAAGCGGCGCGTGATGAAAATGCGGTGGGTTGGCCGAAGTTCGGACTCCGAACAGCCTCGGGGTCTAGGTAGAAAACTACACAAGTACGAAGGCTTTGTAAAGTAGGTTGAGCTACAAAGTTCGAAAGAATATCGGTTTACCGGTACCGATTTGGGTCATTTTCATCTGGGTTTTTAGCAACTGTTGTAAATTGCCCACATCTAAAGCTGGATTTAATGTGGTGCACCAAAAATCCTTTCTTTTAAGTGCGTCGTGCATTTAACGGGTCGCCATCAAGCGCCGCTTCCTGGAGCCCATGCCGCCTCTTCATGGCGGATCTTTAGGAGTTTCGTTCGCCTCCGCCGCTTCCTGCCCGTCGCGATACCATGCGCCGATTGCCTCGTGCTCCAGCGCCTCAGAATTCACTCGTTTAATGTAAATTCCAAAGTGAAGGTCAACGTAAATGTACATTCTCTAACTTACGTAAGTTTTATGTGGCACTCTGAGGCAAAACGTCGGCGGATCCACTTATGATTTCCGGAATCTGCGAATTCTGACGCCGGCGGGTGACTGAGTTTTACTATCGGTGACCAAGAATCGAACTATGTCGGGAAATCGTATGCGTCAGGAGCCGACGATAAGATAGCCCTCTAATTGGCCAAAATTTGGTGATAACCTTGACATACTATCACTTCAAAGAACAAAATCTCTGCTAGAAGCTCGCAGAAGGACGCGGTCTACGTCGATCCTAAGGCTCTTCAAGACACTTGCATATCACGCGACAAGTTTCTGAAGAAAAGAGTGTCACGGCAGGGAATATTACAAGGGAGCTGTTACGACTGGAAATTAGATCGATGCTAGAAGATGTGGGTTTCCAAGCGGAAAAATTCATCAGCTGCCAAAAACCTTTGATTTTCCTAGCATTGATTCTCTTGAGGCGTGGAGGCTGTGGTGGTTTGGATACAGGTACTACTAGTTTTGTCCTGGACCTGCTGCTGAAGCGCCGAGATGGTACGCTGCAGCTTCGTGATGGCCGTGTTCCGCTCTTGGAGATCGCGCAGCAGCGTCTTCTCGTTGGCCAGCAGCACAGCACACCGTTTGCGCTCGCTGTCCATCTGATGCTGCAGCGCCTTTTTTTAGGCGTGGGTGCCCTCCGTAGCAAAGCATTTCTTCCGATGACCTAGACAGACAAAAAAGAAAGCAACACTGTCAGAATGGCCGATGCTAATGCGGCACATTATTCGTAGGATCGAAGAGAAAACTGGCTTACCACTTCCTTGATGAAGCTCAAGCCGTGGAGCTGTTCAACACAGGATACCAGATGTTAAAGTTAAAGCCAAGTAAACGAAAGCGCAGAGTGACCCAGATCAAACTTACCACAGTGGTGCGGCTAGTTCGCGAAGCAGAATCTAGCCGGACTCGCAGCCTCCCGTTCTCAACACGAAAGCGGAAGAAACCTGCTAATGACTGCAGTGCGAACAACACAACGGAGAAATTGACAGAGCGTACAAGTGGTTAGCATTGTTAAAGTGTGTCTTTTGCTCGTGTACTTACATCATGGTGTTGGTGTCAACGTCTTCGTTCTTCTTCTGAGTGACAGTCTGTAACTCTACACGAGCAGTCGTAATATTGTCCAATCAGATCCCGTATTTAGTCGTCGGCGTCCCGGACATACGAATTCCCAAGTCAAGTCAATTTCGGAACATGTACCCATTGTTCGGACTGCTCGGTACCTGTACCAGGTGTACCTTATACAGCTGAAGGTAGACTTTCACCCGCACAACAACTATAATAAGATTTATGATTTTTCGTAAGCCAAAACTTATTGTTTGTCAGACAGCGTCCGACATTTGCTCTTACTTTTGGCCATCAACGTGATTTGATGATCTCAAATTTGACTTGCACCCACTATACGTTTTATTTAAAGGAAGTATTATGTTCAAACTAATGCCGTACTAAGCCCTGGATATTTCAATCTTGAGTCAAGATTCTTGACGCGAGACGGCCTCAAAAGGAATCCTATTAGTATTCATCGATTCCCTTCATCTTGTACTGTACCACCCCGGTGTATCGTATAATATAATATTATTAGAGCAATAGGCTTGGAACGACATTCACCAGTGCTTATTATGCTTTACCGTAGTTTATTAGGTATTCCGTCCTTTTACCCTATCACTTGCAAGTCACTATACGTTTAATAATGACAAATGTAGCAGCCTAATATTTTATAGAGGATCGTCGACTGTTTTCGATCGTCCCTAAAACTCTGGATATTGATATTCATACTGTTTTCGATCCTCTATAAAATATTAGGCTGCTACATTTGTAATTATTAAAACTCTGGATATGAATATCCAGAGAACACAACTTTTATTTGCCAAAACGTACGACACTGCGTCAACCAACTCTAGTGACACTGCCATTGGCTGAAAAGCGAGTTGAATCCTTATTTCCTCACCTACTAATGGAGCCCCCCCCCCCCCCCCAGTTACCCACCAAGCCACGTCACGCCTAGTGAGGACGACGGGGGACGACGGCGACACTGAGCTGCTACCACCTCCTGCTACCTTGGCTGCCCAGCAAGAGCCTCTTACCGACGAGAATGCTCGAAAAGCATGCAATTCATCTCGAACCCAGGCCGCATACCGAAGTTATTGACGCGGAATCGCAACATGGATTCGGGAATCTCAATCAGATCACGAACGATTTTTCGATGGCGCCGGCAATATTGACGTACATGTATCTCTCCAAAGCATTTTGAGGCATTTTTGGCTGCCAAGATGAATGGAAGTGGCCGTATCAATAAAGCGACTACGCTAGGAGGCTATTGGAGTACATTTACAGGCAAAAACGGGTGGCTCTTCCGGTAGAGTATGCAGACGATGATATGAAGGCTTCAGTGGACCTAAATGTGTAGGTCACAATCTGTGGAAACTATTAACTCTGGCCATCTGAGTAATGAGGACGACAGCATTGGAATTGTATTTCATAAGAGCAAAACCATTTAGGACGGCACGGGACCTAAAGATCCTCGCTACATGTACGCAAAACCCGCTGTCCCCTATTACGTGCTGCATAACTGCGTTAGGGATTTACTGGTCTTGCAATCCACGCCAAGGGCCAGGGCCGATTTTTCATGGGGCACTGTAGCGCAATCGCTCGCATGACGTGTTAACACGAAAGAAACGGCAAACGTACTCAGAGTGGCGCATGATGATGGAGCACATTTCGTCAGCAATCGAGAGAAAAACTGGTGCATTACCTTCGCCCACAATATCCGAGCAGCAGTCTGCAGTCTGTGCATCGCTGCCATCCACTTGGCCCCTCCAAATCATCACGGAGAGTCACCCAGTTGAAGGTCACGACGTTGCTTCGCCTCGTGCGCCAGGTAGAACACAATAACAATCCAAATGCCCGTATATTATACTACAGGCCCAGGAAAAAGAGGAAAGAAAACTAAATGTACTCACTCGTTCGCTGTTGATGAAGATTGCTTTTCGTATCGCTACTGTTTGCTTCTTCGCTACGACGTTCATTTTGACTAATCACAGCTCACAATGGTTTTGCTGATACACTGTCTTACAAAGGCTCGACACAAGTGATTGAAAACCAAAGGGTTTTCTTTACTGAAATAGCTTATGCATGTTAGCTAGAGTGAGCTATGAGGCACTACCAACGTCAAATACCTAAATATGCTTTTCATCGACGTGTTACTCAATTTCAACGTTCACTGCATGAGCCTCGGGGTAAAACTGGTGTCGAGTCACATCAAATGCATCATCACCAATCGCACACCATTAATATAGCTAGACGAAAGCGTCTCCACTTTCTTCATCGAGATGCAATTTTGCTTTTTAACGTGAATATGATCAGGTACGCCGAAAGCTAGCCTAGCGGCAGCTTTTTCGGCGAGGAAATCCAGTATTAATGCAGGCATTGCAGTAGATGCATCGAATTGGCCCATGAGATTTATCACCAAGCTTCTCGAAGCAACTCCAGATGGCACCGCGCTTCCTCCATGGTTGGTTCTCTTCGGCTTGGGCCGACTGGGTTTCCTTTGCCATCGTCTTAGTCACGGCATGTTGGGTCATTTGATTAGTAAGTGCAGCTTGGTTGTTTGCCCCCCCCGTGAAGCCCGATATTGTAGTCTGGGTACTCCCAAGTAGCTGCATTGATCATGTGTTCTGCCACATCGCGTAACATTCTGGGACGTAGTCGGGTGTATACAGTGTGACGCACCAACTCGACCACATCCCCATAAGTTAGACAACCAACTCGCTCTTGCCTGCTGTCAGCAATGCACAAGCACATCCAATGCGTAATGAGTGCGTCGGTTCTTCAGGTGGGTTTCCGCCTCGCCTCGCTGCTATCTTTTTGATGAGCTTTGCCACTTCAATCTTTTGGTTTGTTGTGGTCGTACTGTTCGACGTAAGGTAAGATCCGAGGCGTATGCCCGCGCGTATCCACCGGTTCCTTGCTGCTAAACATGCTTCCCCCGAAGCCCCTGGGCATAAGGCTGTCTGTCCGGACTTGTAATGTCTGATTCTGCTGCCTTGTCGAGTACGATCGCCCTTGTGAGAGCGGAATAATATCTCAACTGAATTTGCATCCCCGTGGCCTGGTTGCGCGACTGATCCCTTCTTCCCCGAAGGCAAACGTCAGTTGCCCTCACACAATGGCTTGTACCTTCAGGGGAGGTGTCCCTTGCCACAGGACCCCACAGCTCCGAAGCTACGGTCGAGAAAGAAGAACGCAATAAATTACGATCCCCATAGCATCTCTATGTGTTCCGTGTCTCCGCTGTGCCGTCGTTGCTGAATTTCAGCAAACATCTCGCACAACATGGGCGTGGTAATGGGCTGCTTTCGGCCCACGCCGCTGTTGGTTCGCTTATACCCCTGAGCAATGAGCTCAAATTCCGCATTCTTGTAATTGACCCTGGCGTTCTGCACGCTCTTGTGGGCATCACTCCCAAAGACCAGTTTCACTGGGTCTCGAAGTCTTCGCCCTGCGCAAAGCAATCGGTCCTCGACATCTACTTCAATGATGACGATGTCGTCCACCCATTGGAAAATCCAGAATGCCGACGGGAACCCTCGGATGTATGGTCAGCCGGTACGTTGGTAGTGCCTAACCGCTTTACCCAATACTGCGAAGTATCCTGGGGATGCCGTCCAACCGAAGACTGCTGATCCCGATACAATGCCCACCTGTGAGTGTGGAATAGTACCCTTAAAAGCTGACGCGTGTTTGGAATAGACAGGTACATGATGAAATGCGTCAGCGATGTGTGCGCCGAACGCATTTATCTTTTTTTTTGGAACATGTTCGTCATTTAGTTTTCAATCTAACGACATCCTATGGCCTTAGCGAAATGCGTCTCAATCCACATCTTGGGTCCTGAACTCTCTTGGTTCAGCCCTCCCACGTAGTTGCACCTGAGAGACCCCGAGCTCCAAAGAGCTCTCATCATTCCTGTTGTATCTCCAGTGACCGATATCGCTGGATGCGTGTTCGGCAATCTTGTACAGTTCGACCAGATTGCTCGTCAGTGTAGAGTAATTTGGACACTTCTGCGGTTATCCATCGCTATATTGGCGAGGGTATCTGCCATCTTGTTGAATCGTCTTTTGTGGTGCGCCCAGGACGCCACTGGCAGTAGGTCAGCAAGGCTTCGACTCTGCCAATACAGACCCAGTAGGTGCTGTGCCTTCGGTGGCTTTCCAGCCCGGTGCTGACGAAGGACGAGTTGACTGCCCCCTATAACATGTAGTGGCGACCATTGGTACCGAACGCATGCGCGGAGCCCGATGAGGAGCCCGAGGTTCTCCGCTGGTCGTTTTCGACGCGTAGGACATGCTGCTAACCCAACAAATTGTGTATCCAGTACCAAAACGTTCCAATCGAATGACCACCACCCCGCTGTTCCCTGGTCCGGGGTTTCCACGGGAGCCCTCCTCGAAGAAAAGGAGATACGTTGCTGGCCTCCCCAGCAATAGCGTGTCCATGGGTTCCCATGCGCCCGATATCAGTTCTTGCATAACTGACGCCGCTTTGTCGGAATCCTGAACTCCTTGGCGTCTCACACATTGTAGATAAATAGCCCGATACCCTTGGCGCAGCCTCGCAGCTAATAGCTCCCTATGATGCCGTGGCGAGAGATCAGTGTCGGCGGCGAAATGAGCCACCAGCCATCTCCAGACACCTTGAAAGTACAACGCGACTCCAATTCGCCAGCAGCTCGCTGCCATGTCCGCAATGGCCAGGGCCAAGTCCTCTAGGGCGGCTGGGGCGAGGAACGGGTACTTCCTGTCCACGATCTCCCATACGTCGGGCGGAGTAGATGGGAGTCGCAAGCTAAAGAAGGCACTTTCCAAATCCGCGTCCGCGGCCCCAACCGCATGTCACTGACTGGAGAAAACATGACGAAGACGTGTTGCCGCCGGGCACGCCTAGAAGACGTGGTGCAGAGCCACGTCTCTTGGCAGTTCACTCAGCATGTGGGCAGCCAATGTACCCGACGGTTTGATCATATAGTGAAAACGCGTGCGGTTTGAGTCGGAACAGAAGCTGCCCCCCCCCCCCCCAGGGCCCGATTCCGGCTATCCGCCTGATCCTGTTCCACTCGAGCCGCTCCAGTCCCTTCGTCGCTTTACTGCTCACCGTCCGCCATTTCCGCTTCCGACGGTGAAGACCGCGGCGCCCTTTGCGCCACTGGGATGTGAGCAAGTCCTCACGGAGATCTCTACGCGCCGTCGTCCACAGTGGAGTATTCGTCCATAGGCGTATGAGCTCCCCCCCCCTACCGCCGGGTGGGGATGTACAGATGTGAGTCGTGCTGTCGGTCGAAAAGCTAATCCCAAAAGACGAACTATACTGCCGTGGCTGTCGATTCGAACCTGGGAGTTTACCTGTTCAAATCCGACGGTCACTGTCATTACCAGCGCCGGTGCGTGCTCGATGTGTGCGGCCGCCAGGTGATCCCGAGGCTGCCTCAATATTCTTGCATCTTCCTCGTCTATTCTTCTCATTACCAGACCTGGGAAGTTAGAGATGAGCACCACCAACAGCCGTTCAACCAGTTCCTGACCCGTCTGGTTATGATGAAGGCGCCGCCCAATGAGTGTGACGAGGAGGATCCCATCACCCTTGTAAACCCATTGTTCGACATCTCTTAGACATTGAGCGCCTGACCCAAGTTTCCTGAAATCCGTAGCTGTAGTTTCAGTACCAGTAACCCCCCGAGTATAGGCGCAAGTCCTGGATCGGGATGTATGGTAGCCATTCGAGACATGCCCTCCTAAGTATATCCATTTCCTCAGCCTGGAACTGGTATAAGGTCGATCCTCGGACTCCGCGCCCGTTCACCGTGGCTTGTCTACCAGCCCAACAGAAGTCCACACCCCAAAAGTACTCCTCCGTCTGAAATACTGCCTAAACCCGTGTCGTCCGTTGCCAAATCGTCGTTCGCAGTGGTCAGGACAGATTTTCCGGTGGCCCAAAGGGATAATTGAAAGCGGAACTTGGTCAACGTCCCTTGTTCACACGCATTCGGGCAGATGTAGACTTTGAGGACTCGTACCTTAGCCTTCTGGCCCATGTGGAAGAGGACGTCCCCAACTATGTGATCCGTCCTGCTACCATAAGCGTCCCATTTGACGACCACTTACGCCGCCATGGCCTGTAGCCCTACTCGTAGGTTTGGCAGGGCGAGGTCTGAGGCATCGATGCTAGGTCAGCATCCAGCCACGCTTTGCTGACTGGGAGATCAAGTCCAAAGATACCATCTCATACAAAGTTCCGAATGTTTTTGTCCAGGATGGAAACTATCTCTCTGGTGGGCCAGGAGTGCTGTCCCACGTGCGTTAGCTTCGGGACGATGACGGCCCGATGCTACCTGACTCCGTTGATCAACCGTGAGCAGTTTGCAACAGGCTAAGTGAAGTCTCGTTTGCAGCTGTTGTTCAGCTACACCCCAGGACACGGCGGCGTTCCTGCGACTACCCACGTGGATCCCCAGATACCGACGGTGTTGGTCTACCGGTAGGTATTGGAGCGGCTGTGGAAGAGGTGTGTTGAGCTCACTGCACCTCTCTGAAAGGGCAATGACCAATGTCTTGCCTTGATTGAGTTGGTGTCCGGATGTGTTCCCATAGGTCTCCGTTAGCCTCAGTAAGGCAGGGATCATAGAGGGGCTCTGCAGGTACACCGCCGTATCATCTGCGTACCCCACACTTTGACGTTCACTGTTTTCGCATCCGACCGCAGTTGAATACCGTGGAGGTGTTGTTCCCAGTCCACTTGCCGGTATAGCGAGTCCAAAGCGAGGATGAACAGCAGAGGGGCAAGTGGACATCCTCGTCGGATGCCGCTGGCCACGTGCACCCGTCTCGACCTATGTCCATTTGCCAGGAAAGACACTGTCGTTCCCTCATTCAGCGCACTCACCATGTTCACGAACTGAGGAGGATAGCCGTGTCGTTCAAGGGTGAGGTTGAGAAACCGACGAGACAACGAATCGTACGCCTTCCGAAAATCAAGAAGGAGTACAACCCCGTTCGTCTGACCTCCCGCCTGAACGCTAGCTTGAGCCGCCTCAAGCAGGTGAATGGTATCATGGATCGTTCGGCCCGGGACGAAGCCGGTTTGATGTGGATGTATCCGGTCCTCCAGCGTGTCTCGCACTCGGGTTGTGGGCGCCCTCGTGAAAACCTTGTAACCGGCGTTAAGCAGCGCAATGGGACGATAATCCATTGGATCGCGTTGATTCCCGCCTTTTTTGAGACAGAAAATGTTCGCCTCCAAGATCGGTCCGGCTTCGCACCATGCGTTGAAAAGGAGGACTAAAATGGGGACCAAGTGCGCAGTGTGGACCCTGTACCAGTCATTGCCTAGTGTATCCGGTCCCGGGTTTCCATCCGGGCATAGCGGTTTCAATCTCCGCCGGGCTGAAGGGGGCGATCAACGCTTTGGGGACCGTATTGGAGGCGTCCGCGACGATCCACTCTGTTACGCGCTGTTGGACATCCGGTACCGCCACTTGCTGTTGAAAAACAGGCGACCACGAGTCCGCCAAAGTATCAGCCTTCCCCCTGTCCCCCCTCCGGGAGAACACATTCCCCTGACGTACTTGGTGGGTTACGCCAGTGGGATCGCGGCCCTAGGGCCTTTATTTACGGAGAGGAGGTGTGCCCGCCGGCATCTCGCACCGCTGCATCTGGAGCTGAATCCAGCTTGCGAATCGTGTTGTCGTGAAATTTGCGCGAAAATTCGCCGAAAGAACTCTTTAGTGGGCTTTCCGGTCCAATGTGTCGAGTCCATGAACGCGCGTGTCCTTCGAAATCTATTGCGCTGTTGAGTGCACAGCGATATAGCTCGCAAAATCGAGCCCGTGGTGTTTTGCCTTCTCCGTGATCCAGAGTCAGCGCCGCCATGCCGTCTGTTACCGAAGCCACCGATGCTGGTACTCCTGCCTTTAGCGCCTTGTGTCCGCCTGTTCCTCCCACGTAAGACCGGTCGGCATCTTGGTTGCCAAGCCCCAATTACCAGCGCTTGCCTCTCTGCATAAGGTCCGTAGTGGAGGGTATTCCGTATACCATTAAGCTAACGAGTGAGAGCTTCGCCTCCCCATTGCCGTCGCCCTCCAGTGGCGCACTACGTAGGGGAGAATATGCAGAAAGGCCCGAACAGTCCAAAGGTCATCGCCCTCCTTCCGAAGGTAGCCATTCGAGGGGCTGCTTCCACCGTGCGTTATCTTCGACCCTACGTAATTCATCTTCCCCTGGTCGGCGTGTGAGTCCTCTAATCCACCGCGAACAGAATGTACGAAGCTCCTCTGTTTGCTCCTCTGTTTGCACTATGGACTCCAGCTGCTGCAACCGCTGGAGATACGCCTCTCTCCTGCCCCACTGGGTTAGCGGCGATCGCAACGCATTTGGCCGCCAGCTCTGGGCCCAAACAGATTGCGTATTAGGTCGACTTCCACACAGGGTGCCTGAACCAGCGATGAGATCCCCAGCTCTCCTATTGTTTCTTCAAGAGCTGTCAAGGCGGGTCGTCTGAGATTGTACCATTTGCTGAACGCCTCATCTTTGGCCGAGATGGCCTTCTGTAGCTGCACTCCTCTGCCCCCAACTGGTGAGTCCAGAGACTCCGCTTGCAGAAGGTCTCTGTAAGCACTCTCCGAAACTCTGTAAAGTCGACGCGGTTGGAAGCGCGCGACAATAGTGGTAGATGTAGCCTTCAGTGAGGAGGTCACGACATCGGCCATCTTATACAACCCCGACCGCATATAGCGGCAGGTCAAGGAACGGAGTTCTAAAACGCGCTGAGCGATAAAATGGAAGGGATCCCACCGAGCATCAGGGTTCCGCGGCGTGTTCTCGGTGTCATTGATCGATACGCCCCGTGGAGCTGATAGATCATGGATAGCCGACCATCCAAATGGAGTAGTACGTCCTTCTTGGGGGCGAGAGCGAACGCACTCGCGTGGAACGCTGGTTCCGTCGCTAGAGCTGCCAAACGCGCTATAATACAATGACCGTGGTAGTATTCCTGTAATAGGCGGTGTGTAAGCACGGCTGAGCCTTCAACAGCGCTGGGTTAGTTAGATGGTACTGGTCGTGTACCGGTGCGTGAACCCTGGTTCCGCTAGTGCAGAATTACCCGTTCTCCGCGACGCTGCAATAGAGACGTAGGTGGCCAAATGTACCGTAAGGCCGCAGAGCCTTGTTTGGACGCTGGTCCTTCGAGGTCTGTTCTCTTAAAACTCGAAATGTGTCTTCGCTTACTAACTGAGGTAGACGAATGAGAACTGCTAGCAATCGGACATACGGTTCCGGAATGGTTAACCGCCCCTCTGGAGGCTGAAGGAACACTGTGTGCACTGGAAATGCAATACAGTGTACTGTAGCTATAGACTGCATCCGTCGAAACTACACATCTGGTGATACCATTGGCCACACATGAACGTTCGATGTGGGTGTCGAAGAGCGATTGTTCAAACCTTGCTGAGGTTGCAATGGAACAGGGGCTATGTGTCCTAAAGAGAGGAAGTCGCCGCGATGACCAGCGGGCCAAAAGCCGATCCCGGATCGAGTGATCTACTCGCGCGTAGTCTAGCATCTCCAACCGCCAAAGAAGCTTCTATTTCCGTAGGTCGTAGCTACCCGGCGAAGGAAGACATGGAACCGCACATCCTTGACGCAGGGTCCGTCGATAGATACTCAGGTAGTGGCCAAGCTGAGTTGCCTGCGGAACAAGTTCGCAAAGAATCCGACGGTAGTGCATCCATGGCCCAATTGCATAACCCATCCGAGGCCGTATTGTAAACCGGAGAAGCAGCCACTACATTCACCATGCGAAGCCGCAAAAGTTGAGCACGAATCGTCGATATGGCCGGTGCCAGGTTTCGACCCCGGACCCGACATGCCCCCCAAAGCCATGTTGATGATGACTGCTGAGTCACCAACAATTTGAACTGGGACAGATTGACAATGAAGATTGAGCCACTGTAGTCCTGAAAGAAGCGCCTGTGTCTCCATCTCGTTATTTGTGCCGCCGGGCCTAACCGCAGCGGCCGCCCACCACAATCGGAAACCGGAAGACGATCACAGGCACCAACTGAATGCATTATCCGAGTTAGATTATCGCGTCCCTCCATCGAATGACACGACGATGGACGTCGCTGCGCGTATCCAGTTTGAAGGGTGAACATTATGATCATCGATAGGGTCAGGTGTGGCACTACCCTCGCCCCGAAACGAAATGTGTACATGTGGATCAATACTAAAGAAGGCGCATGAGCAACCGAATGATGAACGGAATATTGTGGATCTGCTCCAACCAGATTCTCATCGCCTCTGAGGCGTCAAGCATTAAGGGTCGGGTCACCAGTCTTGAGGTCTCCTTGCTTCTCTGTCAGGGAAATTTTGACTGCAGGCGGAAGTTGGACCAGTTCATGAGCCTTCTGGTAACCCGTGAAATCGCAACCTTTCACTGTTTGGAAACGTAGACAGACTGGTTTGTTTTCGTGCACTGGAATCTGCGCTTTGATTGTAGTGGGAATCTCTCCCGCTGCCTGGTTCTGTCGACACTGTGTCGGAGCAGGTTGGTTTTGGCGAGTTCTGCGCTCTGCGCGCTGTGATCGTGACTTAGCAACCGGTGGAGGTTGATTGCGGGCCCACGTAGAGATAAGGGCTTGATCGATAACGCTTCGAACCAAACGGCGATAATCAACAGAGTCGTGGGAAAGTATATCCCGTGCGAATTGTGCCAAACTCGCTGCTGGATACTCCTCTCGAATGGCATGAAATAGACTCGTGAATACATGGGTATAGAGATTGATCGTGGCACAAACGAGCCTTCGTGGAGCATTGTCCAGAAGACGATCAAGAGAGTCAGAATGAAGGCAGCGGAAAACCTCTGCTACTGGGCGTGGGTACCACTTGGAGGCTGTATCCTGAATGCAGTATAGAGATCTACGCAGATCTTCAATGGTGGAGATAAGAGCCACTGGGCTCGAATTCGCAGATGGCCATGTGGCTGGATCATGCGTCACCAAACGCTCGTTGCCGCTCTGCGCGGGAGGAAGAAAGTGGTCGAGCTGTCTCGTCCCAAAGTTCACTGAGAACAGCATCTTCGCGGTGACTTTAGTGACACAATACCGGTTCCGAGGAGATTCGTGGTGCTGAATAACTGAAACGCTATCCAGAAGAGAGTGTCGTCAAAATGAAATCAGAGCTCGCTCCGAATACGTACCGTTCGGTCTCGGGTCCACACGTGCTACTTGGTGTACCTGTACCCTCTGCCGATGGCGGCCGGAAAGAAGTCGCTCCTGCTAACAGTTCGTCGAAAGATTGTTCACTCGTATCTTTATACACGGGTTGGCGCTCAGGGTCGAACTCTCGTTGTCCATGATAAAGGTCATTCAGGGTACGACGTTGTGGTGGTGTACTAGCTGTAGAACGACCGGGGGGGGGGGAGGGGGTACCTATGGTCCGGGTCCGTCGCGTGATCCGACAGACGCCCGTGTGGACTATCATAGTATCTCGAAATCCCCATTTCAAGCCAGCGCGGTGAATCTCCACGGTTGACATCATAGCCGCCAAATACAGGAACTAACGGAGCAAGTCGGTGGTCCCGGCGCGAGGATCTGGCCGTATGGCCCCGGTCCCTGGACCGTTCCCGACCATACTCCAAACTGCTGCTACGGTGTTGGTAATGGTGTCGTCGAGAGCCACGTTCACCCCTTGGTCGATCTCGATCTCTGCTACGACTTTGACCACGGGGGTTATGTAGTAGGGGGCTCTGACTACGGTTATTGCGACCGCGACGTGGGGTACGACTGCGATCCAGGCTGGTCAGGCGCTGCTGCCCTTGACGGCCAGTGTGGCTGGCGCTCTGTGCCCCATCAGTCTTTACCTGCTGCCCACCAGGCGGCGGGTTGACCGACGCTGTGGTCGGCTGCCGGGGCAAGGAGTTGTGAACTCCGTGCTGCTGAGTTGGCACTGTAGGTTTATCTTGGCGGTCACAAGCCTGCTGTTGTAGTCGCTGCTTCGTCGCCGTTGCAATTTGCTGAATAGACTGTGTCAGCGCCACCAGTGTGGCCATCATTGCTTCCTGAGTGAATGATGGTTGCTGCGTGGGGTGTGTACTGGTGTCGTGTTGTCGAGGCCAGGCCCCAGGCAACTCCAGGTTCACCGGCATATTCTCGGGACTGCCGGTGTCAAGTGTACATCAACTGAGGCAATGGTGACTGAATAGTGATCACCGGTATGTCGGACGGTAACGGCCGCCCGCGTGAAAACCCCACCGCCAAAATATCTGATGGCGACTCTGTATCACTGTCTGCATCCACGTCCACGTCCAGGCGAGTCGTTGGTCGAACGGGGCCAATGTACGTCTTTGCGTAGTGTAGTGGTGTCACGGTAACCACACGACCGAACTCCGTCACTATAGAGAGTGGCTCTGTGCCGAAATTCACATGACGGTCAGACCCTGATGGTACGAAAGTGTCACGTAATAGGCGCTGTAAATCAGACTCGGTCGATGGCGTAATAACGAACTCCGACCACCGCGGTTGAAATCGGGTCATACGTCACGCAGGCTGTGATGAAGCTGGTACCCCGTGGCACCAGCCGACAACAAATTCATCCCGAGTGACCTGCCCTTCTCATGTCATGCTACAACAGATTACTACGTTGGCAGCACCTTCTGAGGCTGGTTGACGGATGGCGACGACGCATAGGTACCGCGATGTCGGTTGTAGTGTGGCGCCTGTAGGTGCCGAGAAGGTGTAACCCTCGCTAGGGATATATGCCACAAGTTGCCCCAATCAAAGCCGATTCCACAAGAGAGCGTTGGTTCCGGCCAAGCATTGCCCGCAAATAACACGACTTGAAACGCACGAACCGAAAAAGCATCCGTAATGGTCGGTCTCGAAGCTCAGACGAAAGGTTGTCAAATGACCGAGTTAAGCGGTCTTATGGAACCGCCAGATCTTGCAGCCCGGGCAACTCAGTTGCTGCTTACTCATCGTCGGCCTCAGTCCGGCTGTAGATTAGAACCTGGGCGTCGAGCCCCGTCGTCAACGACAAATGATGGGTCCTGGTTTGAGCTAATGTAGCGTGGCTCGCATAGTCGAGCATACACAAGACCGTCACATGTCCCTTCGGGGAGCTCAACTGGGCACATCAATCGCACAACGTTCCGTCGAAGCTCATCGGAGCGTGTAACCTCTGCTGGCGGGATACTGGACATCTCGAGCAAAAAGTCTGGAAACATGTTTTTTTCTCTTTGCAGCTCTGCGCTTGCTGACTGAGCTCTGCGCTCCTTGGTATCCGCAGCCGTCTCTTCTTGGGGGCCGGAACGGAACTGCCGTTCTTTCCGTCTTGAGTCGGAAACCCCCGGTTCGCGTAAACCGGTCCTCCGGACCGGACCGTGAACCGTCTACTTCTCTGTGTGGCCTTTTGTGCCGAAGAGGGTGCGGCATCGTGGCCTTGAGGTGCTTGGGCACTTTTCTGTCGCTCGTAGTCGTCGTCCAGACCGTAGGTGTAGATGTCTTCATGGCCTTCATTACGGCAGCGGTCGTATCCTTACGGTGCTGCTGGTACGGAGACCAGTGAGCACGAAGTGGTCTCCCTGGGACCGTTAGAATGCCTAAAGCCCGTACCGCTCTTCCTTTGGAAGATCTTCGAGCTGATGGAGGTAGTGTCGGTGTGCGACAGGATGACCCCAAGGTGCCAGAAGGGGAGTTCCCCCGATGAGACGTAGCGATTACGGACGCCTGCCGCGCTGATCGCATTGCCATCACTTCAACTTCAATTTGTGCACCAGTGCGGAAGCGTACTTAGGTTTCTTGGATACACAAACTTAATCGGAACTAATGCCTGCGTTGTCTTGGATATTGGAGTAAATCAGGAGTCAATAATGTGCAGTAACATTGCGACGTCGTCGTGATGTACATGTACGACGACACCCTAAAAGTTATTGACTGATAATTCAATTCCATTTCTTCCAGCTCCATCGTCGTCTTGCAGAACTCCCTTGGACGGTTTAAAATACTCGTGGAGCTGCTTCGTAAGTGGCGACATCAGGTATAACTGGGTCAAAAGATTTTACTCTTGTGACTGCCACGTAAAATGATGATCGTTGCGGCGAGCGTCGGGTATGATGGTGAGGAGCCAATATCATTTTATCGACAGTATCGTTTTATCGACAGTAACAATTTATCGACAGTAATTGTTACAGAAGGCCAATGATGTCGTATGACAGTTACGCGAGTGTTGCTCCATTACCCTGTTGCGTGAATGTCGTTCTTAACCGGTTGGGGTAACATTCGCCCAATATAGAATAAGTTGTAAGCATTTATTAAGTATTAGGTCATTTTAGTACCATATTTGGACAATAATTACTATCATTCAGTACCATCGCAAGCCACAAAATTGTTTATACAGGATTTTTGAGGGGTCTGGAACCACCTAGACTAGTGCCGTGCGTAGTCCGGGAAGCCCTGGATATTTACTTACGTACCGGAATTTTCCGGTAAGCTTTTGATGAAAGGCTCAACGAAGAACTACTGTACGCAGATATTCAGATTCTCGACATGAACACGTTCGACTTGGTCAATCTTCCGACAAAGTAACGCCATGCATACTTAGGTGTCATGGTCAATAAATCCAATACCACCAAGGTGGTCAGATGGCCACGGAAGCGGGCGGTAATCGTGTGACTCTGAGCATCGTGATTTCTTTTGTGCTTGATGACTAACGGCTGCTTACATTCGTACATAGTATAGTTCCTCGCTGTATTATATCAACCGTCGAGCTCTGACCAACACATCCTAGGCAATAATGGCCTACTACGTGGACCTTAAGGATGGAATCTGCGGACGCTGTGGTAGCCAGCGTCGAGTATGTTGTTCTTGTCTAGTGCTGCAGATATACAGTAGTACTGTAGGCTAGACAACTTGCGGCGAACGTTATTGCTTTTATTTTTATTCAAGTGCTGAAAACCAATATAAAACGTACCGAAATCGATGCAAAACGAAAGAAAAGAATCTGATTGCTGGATAGTTATGGGAGCTCCATAGCCTCAAGTCGAGTGGTCTCCTGTAGCACGTTTGCTGAAGGTTTAAAATACTTTAAAAACTGCTTTGTGAGTGGTGACATGAGATATAGCTGGTTTAAAGATTTTGTAACGTGTCGCTTGAACCTGCACGCCGGGTGTTGATCGTCAGTGCCAATTGGCCCACGAATCCGCAGGCTGTCGGCAACAGAACGTCTGAAGCCCCGCCGGTGAGTGTGCCCGTTGACCCACCACCTATTTGTATTAACTGTCTGTCGTTTCTGTCTAGTCTACCAGTAGCTAGCTAGGCTGCCAATAGGGTATACTCTGTTCGCCTCACGCCGGCTTAAGCTGTCGTCCGTCACCACTTGGACACTACACCGAGTGTGTCTTACCCTTCACGTGCGCAGTCTCAACCGACTAGAAGACCGTTGTCCTCTACTCGTCGTCCGCGTGAGTCGTCCAGCCGTTCCGTTCGTTCGTCCAAGCCGAGTTCGCGTACACCGTCGTGTACCGTTCCCGCTGTACATCGTTCACCGTACACCGTTCATCACCTACTCTCCAGCCAGTTGTTTGCGGAGTCCGCGTGCTCCAAACCCGCAAAGCCGTCCAGAGGTTCACTTGCGTTCCAGCTGGCTAATCCGAAGTCCGGGTGTCTCCCTGACTGCAGAATCTAAAGTGAGCACTGCCTGCCTGCCGTCTTGTGCTGGGTACAGCGATATTCTAGGTACCGTGTCCCTGAGACGAAGTGATCCCATTCGGTCGTCCATGCTGCTCATCCGTCGTCCGGCTGCTCAGGTTACCAGTCACTTCAAGTTGGGGTCCATTACCGCGTGACTGCCACGTAAAATGATGACCGCTGAAAGGATAGTCGTGTAGAATGCCTTATAGGCTCTAACGACGGCGCCTTCTTGCAAATGTATGTGCAGCAGGTGGCTCCATAATGTGTTCTAATGATGTCTTTCATCGAAGAGGTCGCTCGAATCGATGAGGCATGTCGATTTTTCGTCGATACTTAGTATCTTTAGTCTTACAATTTGTCTTACAATTTGCTCCTCCTGTTCTTGATTCGTGCCCACAGCTTACGTTTGCAGTGCTTTTTAGTACTCTTCGAGTTCCTGGTCCAGGATTTCCTCAAAGAAACGCTATGACTTGCGGCATGTATTGTTAAAATGTCGTTTTAATTTTAATCGTGTCGGTTCAGTTTTGCTTGCAGTGGTCGCTCGAATGTCGTGTCTAATGATGTCGTTAGAATGTCGTTCACCATCTTTCATTACAAAGGTTGCTCGAATGTCGTTCTTGACCGGTTGGGTCGACATTCGCTTACCTTAGCAAAAGTCTCGGAGGTTATAATAGATTCTGACATTTTGATTAGGTAATAAAGAACGAACATACCATGGTATATCTTAAATTACATTTGAAGCCCCAGTATATATTCGTACAGGAAAATTGACGGTTCTCGATCCCACCTAAGACTCTGAAAAAAATATCCAGGTAACTGTGTACTGTACTTAGTTAATTCTTCGAACTTAAATGGAACATCAAATGGTACATGTACATACAACAGGTCCAAAACCTCGAGGACGTCACGGGACTCACATCACTGGAACAAAGGCGCATGGGGAGGCGATAGGAATTTATCGAGAAGCAGCACTAGACGGGAAATTCCAAAGTGAACGTCAACGAGTGGATCCTGAGGCGCTGGAGCACGAGGCAAACGTCGGCGCATGGTATCGCGACGGGCAGGAAGCGGCGGGGGCGAACGAAACTCCTAAAGATCCGCCAGCCATGTAGAGGCGGTATGATCCTCTGGAAGCGGCGCGTGATGAAATGCGGTGCCTCTTGTAAAGTAGGTTGAGCTACAAAGTTCGAAAGAGAATCGGTTTACCGGTACCGATTTTGGGTCATTGTCATCTGGGCTGGTGCAAATATCCCACATTTAAAACTGGATTTAATGTACTGCACTAAATATCCTTTTTTTAGCTGAGTCCTGACTTCCTGGAGCTCATGCCGCCTCTACATGGCGGATCTTTAGGAGTTTCGTTCGCCTCCGCGGCTTCCTGCCCGTCGCGATACCATGCGCCGACGTTTGCCTCGTGCTCCAGCGCGTCAGGATCCACTCGTTGACGTTCACTTTGGAATTTCCCGTCTAGTGCTGCTTCTCGATAAATTCCTATCACCTTCCCATGCGCCTCTTTGCCGCGCTATCCGCGTGCGCTCTGGCGTTAGCGGCCACTTCGGCCCTCGAAGCTGCCAACGGTGTCTCCCCTGACGCACCGGAAGCTGTCCAAATGCAGGGCGATATCTGGGAAGACGGTCGACTCCTGTACCGCCTTATGCTGGATGAAGACACCAATAGCACCGTCACGCCAGCTAACGAACTGCTGGCTAGAGCAAACGGCGGATCTACATCCTGCAACGTCCCCGAGGGCTATGAACTCAACTTCATCGTGTCCTCATGCCTGCCTATGTGGGAGTACGGCAAGCTCTGGCTCATGGGCAAGTGGCCCGTGTCCAACGCCAGGTTCGGGGGCAAGACCTTCGCCTACACACCGTGCTCCAGTGACGTGGGCCCTGTGACCCCTCCCGTCCCTATCTCCACCCCACCCCGTCTTGAGTTTTTGGTCGGTAAAACAAAGCAGAAAGCACCAGGGGCTGTAGCCATTCGCGTCTGCCCCCATTTGGACTGTGGAGTGCTGCCTACGGACATCGTGGTGACGACCCTCACTGGGATTAACAATCGTATCCCACAGGCTATTCGAGACCTCGTCGACTGCCCAACGCCCAAGCACTCTGTCTCCTGCCAACACAATAACGTCTGTCAATGCTCGTGTCCAAACGACATGGTACTTTCCTATGGAGAGTGCACGTGTACTGGAGGTCGGTCACTCGTCGGCGGAGTATGTACGTGCCCTGCAGGGATGACGTTCGATGGTACCGCGTGTAAGTGCCCAAGTGGTCAAACGGAAGTGTCCCCAGGAGTGTGTGGATGCACCGGCGGCCAACAACTTGTGAGTGGAAGCTGTACCTGTACAGGAGACCAACAGCTCATCAATGGAGCATGTACCTGTACTGGTGGGAAATCACTAGTAAACGGCAATTGTGAATGCACTGGTGGCCAAGCGCTCGTCAACAACGCATGTACTTGTACTGGGGGTCAAGAGCTCGTAGGTGGTACGTGCACATGTACTGGTGGGCAACAGCTCATGAATGGAGCCTGTACCTGTCCCGGCGGTCAACAGCTCGTAGGTGGATCTTGCGCGTGTACTGGCGGACAATCACTGGTGGATAGTACTTGTGCTTGCACAGGCGGCCAAGAGCTCATGAGTGGGTCATGTGCGTGCACAGGAGGCCAACAGCTCATTGGTGGGTCCTGTAGCTGTACTGGTGGTCAAGAATTCGTAAGTGGAACGTGTACATGCACCGGCGGTCAATTGCTTGTTGATGGCACATGCACTTGCACTGGTGGCCAAAATCTTGTGAATGGAGTGTGTGAGTGCCCTGCAAGTATGACACTGCAGAATGGGGTCTGCACATGCACTGGCGGGCAAGTCGAAGTTGCTACTGGCGTCTGTGCGTGTACCGGTGGGCAACAGCTTGTGAGTGGATCGTGCGCGTGTACTGGTGGGCAGGAGCTCGTGAGTGGCACGTGCGCATGCACCGGTGGCCAGTCACTGGAGAATGGTCAGTGCCAATGTACTGGCGGCCAGTCCCTGCATAACAACGTCTGCGAGTGTCCATCGGGCCAGTCACTGGTTGGTGGTGAATGCTCGTGTCCGAACGATATGGTGTATGAGAACGGTGCGTGCGTGTGCACTGGAGGACAAACGGAAATCTCTACTGGCGTGTGCGCGTGTACTGGCGGCCAGTCGCTTGAAAACGGAGCCTGCACCTGTCCACCAGAGCAGTCTCTGGTTAACGGCGTGTGTGACTGCCCAACAGGCCAAACTTACGAAAACAGTGCTTGCACGTGCACTGGTGGACAAACGGAGACCTCCCCTGGCGTCTGTCAGTGTACTGGCGGCCAGTCCCTTCATAACAATGTCTGCGAGTGTCCAACGGGACAGTCACTTGTTGGTGGTGAATGCTCCTGCCCAAGCGGTATGGTGTATGAGAACGGCGCGTGCAGATGCACTGGAGGACAGACGGAAACCTCCCCTGGTGTGTGTGAGTGTACCGGCGGTCAGTCACTCGAGAATGGAGTCTGCACATGTACCGGAGGGCAGTCCCTTGTGAGTGGAGTGTGCACTTGTCCAGGCGATCAATCGCTCGTTAATGGCGTATGCTCCTGTCCGGGTGACCAAACACTGGTTGGGAACACGTGCTCGTGTCCTGGTGACCAGTCACTACTGAACAACGTGTGCTCGTGTCCCGGTGACCAAACTCTCGTTGGCAACACGTGCTCGTGTCCTGGCGACCAGACATTGATCGGCGGCGTTTGCTCGTGCCCCGGTGACCAGAGTCTAGTAAACAACGTGTGCTCGTGTCCGGGAGATCAGACACTCGTGAACAATGTCTGTTCATGCCCAGGTGACCAGACCCTTGTGAACGGCGTTTGCTCATGCCCTGGTGACCAGTCACTTGTGAATGGTTTGTGCTCGTGTCCGGGTGATCAGACCCTTGTGAATGGCGCGTGCTCGTGTCCTGGCGACCAGACCCTTGTGAACGGTGTTTGTTCATGCCCTGGCGACCAAACACTAGTGAACAACGTTTGCTCGTGTCACGGTGATCAGACTCTCTTGAATGGGGTGTGCTCGTGCCCTGGCGACCAAACTCTTGTGAACAACGTTTGCTCGTGCCCCGGTGATCAAACCCTTGTCAATGGCGTGTGCTCGTGTCCAGGTGATCAAACTTTAGTGAACAATGTTTGCTCATGCCCTGGTGACCAGACTCTCGTCAATAACGTGTGCTCGTGCCCTGGCGATCAGACCCTTGTGAATGGCAAATGCTCGTGCCCTGGTGACCAAACGCTGGTAAACAACCATTGTTCGTGCCCTGGAGACCAGACCCTTGTCAGCGACTCGTGTTCTTGCCCTGGTGACCAGACCCTTGTGAATGGCGTGTGCTCGTGTCCTGGCGACCAAACTCTAGTGAACAACGTTTGCTCATGCCCCGGTGACCAGACCCTTGCCAACGGCGTGTGCTCGTGTCCAGGGGACCAGACCCTTGTCAACGGTGTTTGTTCCTGCCCTGGTAACCAAATTCTCGTGAATAATGCGTGCGCGTGTCCTGGTGACCAGACCTTTGTCAATAATGTCTGCTCATGCCCTGGTGACCAGAC
This sequence comes from Phytophthora capsici, assembly GCA_030324255.1. Classification (NCBI taxonomy): domain Eukaryota; phylum Oomycota; class Peronosporomycetes; order Peronosporales; family Peronosporaceae; genus Phytophthora; species Phytophthora capsici. Next base: position 1,942,655 of record CM059354.1, read on the forward strand.
CCTGGCGAACGGGGTGTGCTCGTGTCCAGGCGACCAGACACTTGTGAATAATGTCTGTTCATGCCCTGGAGACCAGACTTTAGTGAATAATGTCTGCTCGTGCCCTGGCGATCAAACACTTGACTATGGCGTGTGCTCGTGCCCTGGTGACCAAATTCTTGTGAATGGCTTCTGCTCATGTCCCGGTAACCAAGTCCTGATCGACGGAGTGTGCTGCTGCCCAGCAGGACAGTCCCTCGTCGGTGGTGTTTGCTCCTGCCCAAGTGGCGAACATGTGGAGAATGGCGAGTGTGTATCCTCGTGCTACTGGAAAAACAACAACGTGGGATTCCAGTGCCCGTGGTCTGACCATAATCTTGACCATCTCAAGCTAAAGGATGATTGCAAGGTGAGCGCTCCTGTCCCCAAGGATACCTACGTCAATGACGGACGGACAAACGCTAACGACCCGACTAAAACTGATCCTGTCATTACCATCATCACAACAAGAGAGGGAGACTCGACTAGTGTGGAGCACAAGGCTCCGTGGAAAGAGTACGCGCTCGCGCCCGATAACCTTGAAAACGAGGTGACCTTCAATTCCTTTGGCGTGTTCGACTTGTCACTCACTGCGACGAATTACCGCACCCAAGCCACTTGCACGGGCTGCGTCGCCATTATCGACAATTTCCCGCCGACCGCGCTTGACAAGTGCACAGCAGCTGATACGCACACTACTCCAGTGCTTTACTCTGCATCCAATCTCATCACTGCGATTGCAGAAGAAGCCAAGTTCACGGACTTCTACAACCCGAACAATATTGTGAACAACGGTGCGTATGATCCAACCACTGGTGCGAACGAACGCTGCGATGTCACTACTGCCACTATCCAAGATTTCTTTGCGTCGTCTCCGGTGTCTTCAACCATTGACACAACGTGCTTCGACGGCGACTTCGTGTCCCACTTGCTCGATGCCAAACCAAACGTGAATCCAACCTGGCTCACTGAAGTTGAGATGAAGGCGTTGCAGTGCAGTCGCTGCTGCTCCAAGTCGATTACCCTCCAGGAATACTACTACGAATACCAGTGTGGCACAGCACTTGCGGACACAGTGAAGAAGGCGTCACCCTCGGACTCGTGTTCGTTCGGCTACTGTCTTCAGATGCCAAGCAACACCCTGGTTACATCCACGGCAGGTATTACAACGGCTGCGAACGCCAAAACAGCGACAACCATCGCTGGTTTGCCTACACCGATCTCTCCAGGCGTCAAAGATATCCACCGCAGCATCACCTGCACGTCGTTCAGTGATGGCTGCTCGTTCAATCCCTTGTTAGGAGATCTGTTCGAGCACTCGTCCCAGTGGGGAGTGTCAGTTCCTGCCTCCTACAATGTTGACGAGTACGTGTTCTGGCGGTACTCAGTTGGCACTGAGAACTGGTACTCTTGGGATGACTTGGCATCTCTCGAGTTTACCGAGCCTCAGACGGATATTTATGTGGAAGCATGGACGCACTGCGGTCTGGCATTCTCCGATAAGTTCACCTTGTATCTGCACGTACACAGTGCCCGACCGAAGTGCGTGGGCTTCAACGAGATGTGGAATGAGCTTACGGCATACCCGCACACCGTGGAGTCACACATGTGTTCGTATCCGAACAGTGACTTCGTGCTGATGCAGTTTGCGTACGACAGTGAGACTGGGATGACGCACGATGCCAACACCGTCAGGGGCAAGTACACCGATGTCAAGTGTTACGTAACTCTAGCTGCTTCTGGTGAACTATCAAGTGTTACGAAAGTAGAGGTACCGCTGGTTTGGACTCCAGAGACGAATGGCCGCATCGTAGTCTCGAAGGAACTGGCGCTGGAATTGGTACACGAAACGAGCACGGCTGTTAACACGGACGTCCAGGTGCAATGTGACTTTACGTTTACGCACTACGACGGGATCACGACGGAGATCGACTCGTGTCCGCACTCATTCACGATCACCGCATGTGAAGCACCAACGATTGAGACGTTCGGCGAGGAGTCGATGTGCAAGGCTGGAGAATGTCTGTCACCGACTGGGATGCCAGGCCCATTCGAGGCGTGCAGCGGCAGTGTCTTCACGACTGAAGGCTCCACGACCAAACAGAAGACACTGACGGGCGATTGCTGTGCCGAGTGCAGTACGCCGCTGGCGTGCACTGCACTACACGAGTCGAACGGAGTCGATGGAGTCGAGCGATGTGAACCAGCAACAACCAGTACACTGATATTAATGTCACTTCGAGGTGAAGCCGAATGGAAAGACGTCGCGACGCCGTCAATGGTGATGGCTCTGATGGGTGTCACTGCTTTGGTTGTAGCGGTGGCGCTGGTTGTTGTCAAGCGCCGGAACCGGGCCGCACGTGGCGAAGACGAGTATGATGCGTATCACCCGCTGCTGAGTTGATCGCTGTTGATGCGGTTATGCTGGGCAAACCCAGGAAATGCATTAGTAAGTCGTAAAGCGTCTGGACAGATGATGACCATTAGCAATAATGGCAAAATACCATTTGATTTGTTCAGTCCGCTTCTAGCTGGAAAGCCGACAAGACCATTTATCGCCTTCAAGGCATTCAAGACTGTAGCTGGAATTGCGTGGCTGCTGATAGGACATGTAGGGATCCACAACCGCTTTACTCGGTCTCGGACTGTCATGAGCTGATTCCTGTAATAAACGTCAGACATTGCATAAGAAAAAGCGACTCAAACTTACATTTTCCTTGACGCGATAACGCGCAAATTGACGGAAACGATCTTCGGTCATCTTGCTGTCATTGGCTTCGTCCGAGGTATTGCCGACACCATAATACAGATTCCCCTGCACCTTCAACAAGCTGTGAATGTTCTTGCCAACACGAAATATTTCCTCCTCCTCGGCCAGACAAGGCAGAAGTAAACAACACTTCAGCGTTGCTAGGGGGGAAAGCCCCAGCAATGCTACCCGAGAGGACCCAGCCGAGCTCTGAATATGCATCAACTCGTCAAAGTCACGTTTGCTGGATCTGTATAGCAACAACATAACGTCATAAATCGTCATCAGTCTTAAGTGAGCCTTGAAGTACGTACGCGCCTTCGGATGCTGTGTGGAATTCAATCTTCTCCCCAAATCTCCCTTTGAATAAATGCGCATGCAGGACGGTCCTCCAGACCATATCTAGCTCTCGCACCGGGAAGAAGTGAGCCTATAGCAACGGCTGCGTTAGAAAGTACTCGAAGAATTCAACCTACAAAGGTGGACGCACAAAGAACCCTTGGTGAGTGGAGTCTTCTCCCGCTTCTTTTCGCTTCCTCTTTCGGGCAGCAGATCCCTCTCTTATTGCTGTTGAGGACTCCGAAGAACCATCCACATTTAGCAGCCGTGAAAGTGCGATCCCCCTGCCAGTGGTTGCACTCCTCCCGTATCCTTCATCTTCGTCCTCCTTCCCACCACTTGACACTATCGATTGTAGTTTGACTGTTGCTTCAGACTATACTTGTACAGCATTTCATTAAGCAAATCGACCATTCTTATCGCATCCATCCACGTACCTCATCAAGTTGATGCGCTGGCTGGCACAGCAGCACCACTTTGCTATGCGCAAGCTTGCTCAAGGTCGTATTCAGCAGTTCTGTCCACCAAAACACATCGTTAAAGCCCCGTAAACTGCGTTCTTCACCACGACTCGTCTCGTACCAATCATGCTCTTGACCATTACTTGATCGTCAAAGGCGGCCCAGAAACTGTCGTCTCCAGCTTTTCCCTCCGACTTGGAGACCTTAATTCTCTTGGTCAAAGGTGGCAGTCCACCCATTCTAAACCCCGTCTCGTCCTCCGAGTCATAGTACACGTCTTCTTCATCCTCGTCGTCTTCCTCCTCTTCTTCTTCGTCCTCTTCTTCATCATCTAGCTCCTCCTGAAAAGGAAAAACACTTGTAATCATGTCTCCCTCCCTTCCCCGGGCTCCTGTGGACCCAGCAACCTGCAAGGCTGCAGGTGTAACTGAGTCCCTCGTCTCCTTCTCCTCTTCTTCTTCTTTCTCTTCTTCTTCTTCCTCCTGACTCTCGGGCATGAGATCTTGCCAGTCATTTTCCAGCAGCCAGGTGGACGCCAGCGCCACGCTCTGGTCGCAGACCTCAAGCTGTAAGAGAAGAGAAGCTAAAGTCAGCTATGCCTTGCGCGTTAGCGTTGTTATGTCTTACCACGCGCAGTAAGGCCTCCGTTGGTACAGTCGAGAATACTCCGCGCAACGTCTCCATCTTTTGAGAAACAACTTCAAGTAGTTTAAACAATTATTGTAATAACAGTTATTGGTAGTTTTTTTGTGAAAACAACAATAATTGTAGTAACAGGTTGACTGTACAATGTTTGCATTGGAACTTACTGCTGGCATACATCTTACATCGTTTAGCTCCAAGACATGAAGAATTGCACCTACATATTAACAAAGGGCTGCCAACCCCTTCCACTCGTGAAAAAATACTTCCACTCTGCGAAAAGCTCGTGAAAAAATACTTCCACTCTGCGAAAAGCTGAGGCGCTGAACACTGAGGACGCAATTTCTGGACTGATGCAGGCCGCCAAAGCTTCGCGTCTGGAGAAAATTTTGTTGGCTTTTCCAAGTTAAAACTCGCGAGCCAAAACTGAACTCTGCAGCGATGTTTGGTCGAAGTTGGCCGTGTGGAAGGAGTTCAGACTCAGTGCACGCTTGCGCAATGGCGCGTCGTCATCACAGTCACGATGCTGATACGTTGGTTGCTGCGTCGCCGAGAACGGTCGATGACCGAGTCCTCCGCTGTCATCACTGTTGTTGTTATTCTCCGGGAGCGCGCTGCGGTTGATAGCCAGCGAGCAAAGACTGCATATTGTCAGTTTCATCTTGCCTACGACCGGGATATCGGCGTTGATCGTTAGCTTACAGCGGCCGCAGATGACCTAAAGAGACATGACAGCACAGCGTTGCGTTAATAGATGCCCAAGACTTCGTAGAGCGAGGAAGAGAGTCGGGAGCACGTAGAGAAGTCGGATATGAGCCTGACTAGCTTCCATCACAGTGCTCGAACTCTCTTCTCTCGCCGCCACTCGCATTATTCCGTACCTCGCCACACTTTTGACAGTTGTATCTCCTCTTGAACGTGCCAATATCATCCACACACACAAAGCACGTCTTCACTTTACCGGGGGCCATGAGCTGACTGCGTCTTGCGAACGTCTGGTTGGCCACGCGCTTCATGTTCACGTACTTCTTAAGATGCTCGAGACTCATGAGTCTCTGCCGCAGCCCTTTGGCCGCCACCCACTGCGGTACGTTCCCTTTCAAGTCTGTATACACAGCCTGCACAATATCCAGCGTCTTGCGGTCTCTCTTGCTCTCAATGAACACGATACCCGACCGGTACATGCTTCCCCTCACGAAGCCGTGAGACTTCTCCATGTCTGGGCAACTCTTGATCTTCACCGAGTGTAAGCAGCGAGCAAAGCCCCTTCGTCCATCAGGCAGCGTGAAGCGGCGCTGAATCTCCAAGTAGCAATAGTCTCTGTTGCGCACCATAACGTAAGGCGAGCGTACTGCTGACCAGCGGATGCCAATGAAGACCGTGCTCTCTTCCGGTCTGTACTGCTGGATTTCATACAGCACAACCGAGTGCAAGATGTCGGGGGATAATTTCTTCTCCAATTGCATATTGGGGTGAGCCATGTCCACCTCGTACAGCTCCATAATCTCCTCGATACTTCCTTCCACCTGTGTAATTCCCCTAAAATAGTAGACCCCTTTCTTCGCCTCGGACTTGACCTTGACCTTCTCAACTCGAATACTCTCCATCTGTTCTGTGTATTCCCATTTGAGACCGTCCTGGAACTGCTCGTCGTCGCTGTCGAGGCTAGAGCCGGTGCTGTTGAAGGCCTCCCCGGCGGAGAAGCGCAGCAGCTCGTCACATGCGCGGTTGGCCTCGTGTGTGATCTGCTCCGTGCGCGAGATGGACAGCGGCGGGCAGTGGAACTTCTTCCATTTGGGCTGCTTGGACTTCATCGTCTGACGGCTAAAGTGCGACTGCCATTAAGCTTAAACTAGGGGTGGCGGGCGGTGATTGGGAGAAAATAATCCCACGACTCGTAAACAGCAAAGGATAATAATTATATCCTTATATACAATTATTTGTTCGGGTTGTGTATATTTCGCTACCCTTTAAGTTGCGTCATGGATGCCTAGGACCAACGAACAACGGGAAATGCAGGCTGTGCTACCAATATACAGGGACCATTCACGGTAATCGGAGCACATTTTTACTCGAGCAGCGGGTAGTACGCATCCTCGCTCTCGTGGGCACGCGCAGCAGCGTCTGCACGGCGCTTCACCACAACCAGAGCCACAACGGCAACCATGGTCGTGGCGCCTAGCAAAGCTGTCAGGTTTTCGTTCGAGAAGATGGCCTGTTCTGCAGCTGCCAGAACAGGGAACTCGGTCATGATCAGAGGAGTGGCGGCAGCCTGGCAACGACTGACGGTAGATCCAGTTCCGACAGGATTGCACGTGAGGGTGTGGTCGTAGCTATTGCAGCACGTTCCAGCAGTGAGTTGTGTGAGACTGGTCGTTGAAGCGGTCGACGTCACTAGTGGGCCCTTGCAGACCTTATTCAAGCCTGGACTTGAGCATGTACCGGTGGATAAGGCATCTGGGGTTTCGTCCAGAAGCGGGGGGTCGCAGTCGGTCACTGTAAACGTATGAGCGCAAGTCGCCTCCGTCAAGCTACGGCTCACCTCGTCGGGATCGGTGTCAGCAAGCATGATGTTGCTGTTGAGACTACGTTTGACTGTGCACGTAACCTTAAAGATCGTCTTCTGTGCCGTATGCGGGTTATGCACCAGTTGCACAGCGAAGTCTTCATCAATTGTCAGATCCGATCCAGCGGAACGACTAAACAGTTCGACGGGGGTCGTATCCGGCTGGGCAGGGTTGGACTCCTCCTTCGCCGAGATCTGACACTTCATATCCGTGAACGTTCCCGTTACCTTAGAGGTAGCTTTTAAAGGCATAATGTCCCCGACGTGATATTTCATGTGGAAGACTGCGAAATCGGTCTTCGGGATCGAGCAATAAGCTCCACCAGCCACCTCTGGATTCACGGAAGTGAAGAGACTTTTAAAGCCATCGCACTTCAGCTCGTTGTGGTGGTACACCGTGATATCGTAATGGAACTGTTCGACCAGTCCAACGGCAGTCCACGCCTGGACGTAGATGGTCGATTCATACGTCTCGGTTGTGATGGCAGAGGGAGGGAACGAAATAGGGCCATCCAGTGTACTGTCACCAGGAAGCCATTGGGTCCAAGTCCCGCCGCCGATGTTGTATCGATAGAACACGAAGTCCTTGGCATCACGCGTCCCACCCGTACTTGTGGTAGTGGGAAATCCATCAGCGAAGTGTGGGTCCACCGCAATAAGGCCCGATAGCGTGGACTTGAAGGTGCATGTGTCCGATCCGTCAAAGGATGAACATGGTACGCTGCGGTAAATGTGATTCGCGTGGTCAAAGACGACGTTTTGAGGGTTGTCAAGGTCGTCCGTCACACGCTTGGAAGAGTCTTGAGCCGCCTGCGGGATTTGGTGATCGACTTTCTTAATGATCTCGGGTGGTGTCGGAATGATAGAAAGGTCCATCCCGCAACTTGCATCACCCTGGCACGTTGACGTCGTAGCGGCATTACAATCGAATGCGTCCACCATTTCCTTCAGAACCTTGGTCTTGATGCATTTCCATGTATACTTTGCAGACAAGTCGGTAGTTGCTGTAATCTGGAGATCAGTTAAGAACGGGTTTGTCTTTAGCTGTCCTACGTTGAGATCCTGAGCGGCGGCGTCGAAGCACTTCGAAGGGGTACCGGAACCTGAAGCTGACTGGGTGTTGAATCCCTTCACAGTGTACGTTTGAACACTGCAATCAGTACTCCAAGCACTGGCGGCAGACTGCGATACGGCCGAGTCGAACTCGTCTTCGTACGTTTTTAGGCTGTCAAGTGTACTCAACTTCGGTGTGCCGCTGTATGCTGGGCACGTTCCAAAAGTAGGTCGGGTAGTATCCAGGACGGCGACGCACCCAGTGCACTCCGTGTTAGCGTTGTAGTCCGAAGCTGTGATCTTCACATCGTACAGTCCGGGTGTAGTGAACTTAATGGCGTTCTGCGTCGTCTTTGCGTTTGTCGCGTAGGTGATCCACGACACCTTCGTTGATCCAATTTCTTGCTGCAAACTGTTCGTCGCTGCAAGGGTAATGAAAGCTTTGGCATCCGTCGAGGTCAGCGATTGGTCGTACTTGTTCTCCCGGCCGCCGTCCACATAGTTATCACTAGGGACTGGAATGGGCAAATTGCAATTACCCAGCTCCGTGTTTACGTTGCACGTGTATGAAGCACTATTGGCCCAGCACACTTTATTGGTGATCGTGTTCGCCATGAGCAGCATCGGTTGAAGCTGCGACTTGTTCTCGTCTCCGAGCTCCCGTAGCATCGGGTGGTCGTCTTGAGCCAACGCATGAACTAACCCGCTGTAGGCTGTGGCTACAACGAGAACAGCAGCGATGTTCATAGTGAAGCGAAGAGAAACAGGCTCTTGGTGAGGAATTCGACTTGTCCTTTAGGGCTTGCAAAGCGAATTGCGAAGTGAATCGGAGGACAAGCGACCACTGGCGCTCCAGCGAGAGGCTCTTAACACAAAGATCCTCCCTGGTAGTCCGATGGTGGGGTTCACCATGGCCAGATCTGCGCATCCGGCTTGTCGGAAGCGCCGTACTAGAGGCGGCGGTTTAGAGGGACGTAGGTTTTGCGATCATGAAAAAAATGAAAACCGACAGAAGATATTTATGGTGTGGACCACATCAACTTCTTGTTCTATGATTTTTTTTTCAGTTTTCGTATGTCATTCCAGTTGTTTTCGATGGCACCTTGAATACCATTTGAAATGGCCACAGTACCTCACATCACAGAAACCTCTGCCGTACACCGGGTACTTCATTTTCCTCCTTCACGACCGCTATGCTGGTCATTGTGATGCTGGGGTTATTGCTGCCTATGGTTTCTGCCTCAACTATGAGTGCCATCGTTATTTTCTCCGACAGTCAGTGCAATGGAACGCCCGTACGTGTCTTTATGACTGAGAGCTCCAACTGCTCCACGTCAATTTGCTCCGAAGGCGAGTACAATGGCGGACTGCAATACCGCGCAACGGCATGTGTTGATACAGATCGTCATCAATTTATCGCTGAGGTCTTCAACGGAGTCTCTTACGTGACACTGGACCACTACGCACAAGACAATTGCCAGAACCTCACCTTCTCCAGCACATACCTAGCTGCTGGCACTTGCCAAAGCGGTACCACCAACGCGACAGTCATCACGAAGCTCTACTCGAATGGGTCTGCTTCGATTCAGGCGTTTAATGGTCTTTCCTGTGGTGTCATGGCCAGCAACTTTTCCCTCACGGACGATCTCATCGCTGATCACACGTGCGTCCAAGATCGCTACAAATTTTACTCGAGTACTAGCGACAAAGCAGCAGGAATCTCGACTACTTCGTCTTCTGAAAGCGAGCAGAGTTCCGGGTCTTCTGCAATTTCACCAACGTCATCCGAGTCTGGCATCAGTACAGGTGAAATTATCGCCATCGCGATCGGAAGTTTTGTATTAGCGGTACTGTGTATAACCGCCTTCTTATGCTTCCGACGTCGTTGCAAAAAACATGAAGACGAACTCACGACTCCATCAGGCTTCACCTCTTCCAAAGGTAGCCACCAGGCCCTCAACTCATCAACAGCACAGGCTCAATCAGTTACGAACCCGGATAGCTCTCAAGATCGGTCCAAGGAGTTGACCGGAACTATCACTGGTATGTGGGACGACGAGGTTATCGTCGCAGCACGCCTACCACGTGAAAAAGTGTTCATCAATGAACGTATCAGTCGAGGCGGGTATGGAGAAGTGTACCTTGGCCTCTTCAACGATGAGACTATTGCAGTGAAGATGTTGCTGCCTGAAACGAGAAAAAGCATCAGTCACGTGAACGAATTTTTGTCGGAAGTGAAGATGATGGCTATGATGGAGCACCCTCGTATCACGAAATTCATCGGAGTGGCTTGGGACTCCCTGGCTGATCTCTGTGTTGTCTCTGAGTATATGGCTGGTGGGGATTTACGAGCATTGCTGAACAAGTACGACGAGTCAGGACACCAGAAAGGGTTCGATAAGGTCAAGGTCAGGATAGCCTTGCACGTCGCTCACGCACTCACGTACATGCACTCTTTGGAGCCTTCAGTCATCCACCGAGACTTGAAATCGAAGAATATCCTACTGAATGAGGATCTGGACGCGAAACTGACGGACTTTGGCATTTCCCGCGAACGAGTTGATGAGACTATGACAGCTGGAGTGGGGACGTCGCTGTGGATGGCTCCTGAGGTCATGCTGGGCGAGAAGTACGACGACAAGGCCGACGTGTTCTCGTTCGGCGTCGTTCTCTCTGAGTTGGACTCACACACGTTACCGTACTCGCACACAAAAGAATCCAACAATTCCGACCGCCAAATGCCCGACGCCGTGATCCTTCAACAGGTTATGCTGGGCAAACTCAGCGTCCAGTTCACACAGTCGACATTTCAATCGATAACAGACTTGGGTTTGGCATGTGTATCGATTAATCCGGACGCCCGACCAACTTCAGCTGAGGTGTTAGGTCGACTTCACCATATCCTAAGTCAGGAAATGCATTAATAATTCATGTTTTTGTTAGAGAAGTTGATGTGCTCCACATCATTAATAATTAATGAAAACCGACAAGATATTATCTTGTCGGTTTTCATTATCTTTTTATGATCTCGAAACCTACGTCCCTCTAAAGCGGCGCCTTCATCGCGGCGCTTCCGACACAGATCTGTCCATGGCGGTCTCTTTAGCCGGATTCACACAAGGATCTTTACGTTTAAAGCTGCCCAGTGGTCGCTCTATAGCTCGTCCTCATGAAACTCATGATATTTAACTTAAAACTCACTTCGCAATTCGCTTTGCAAGCCCTAAAAGACAAGTCGAAGCCCACTAACAAGACACCGGTTCTCTTCAGTTCACTATGCGCATCACGGCAGTCCTAGCTGTGGCTACAGCCTACAGCGGGTTAGTCAACGTATTGGCCCAAGATGGTCACTCGATGTTACGAGAACTGGGAGAAGCCGAGAACCAGTCGCAACTTGTACCTGCGATCATGTTCTTGGCCAACACCATCACTAACAACGTCTGTTGGGTCAAAAGTGACTTGGTCAAATGCAACGTGGGCACGAAGCTGGGAGATTGCAATTTGGCCATCCCGGTCCCCAGTGACAACTACGTGGACGACCGCCGTGTGAACAAGTACGACCAATCGCTGACCTCTACGAACGCCAAAGCTTTCGTCACCATCAAGGCGACGGACAGCTCGAACAGCGTCCTCGGGTCTGTCAAGGCGTCGTGGATTACCTACGCGACTGACCCCAAGACAGTGCAGAATGGCATCTCTTTCAACAAACCAGGGCTGTACGATGTCTCGATCTACGCATCAGACTACAACGCTGAGGCGTATTGCACTGGTTGTGTCGCGATTCTGGACACTATCCGACCTACTTTCACTACTTGTCCAGTCTACACTGATGTGAAAAAGCTCAGTGCACTGGACAAGCTCAAGACGTTCGAGGACAACTACGACTCAGCGGTGGACAACATTGTCAACAACGCTGGGAGTGGAGCGGACTGTAGTATTCAAACGTACACAGTGAAGGAACTTGGTGCTACCCAGTCAACTTCAGGTACTGGATGCACTCCTTCCAAGTGCTTCGACAGAACTGCCCAAGATCGCAATTACGCGAAGCTCAAGACGAGCTTTTTCTCTACTGACCTCCAGACTACGAGCCCAGACTTGACCTCGAAATGCACCTGGCAATGCACGAAATCGAAAGTTCTCAAGGAGAACGTGGTTGCACATAAGTGTCTGTCTGGATCAACTTCGACGTGCGAGGGTACTGCGACCTGCGGGATGGACATTTCCGTCTCGGTGACGCAGGCTGATATTGCAACAATCACGCACAGTATCCCGAATGCTGTGAAGGAGGCTTCCAAGCGCGTGACAGACAACCTGGACGCTACCGGCACTACCTTTAACTACGATACGAGTATACACCGCAGTGTACAGTGCACAGCCTTCGACGGGACGGACAAGTGCACTTTCAAGTCCAAACTATCGGAGCTTGTCACGGTTTCGGCATCCAAAATTCCCGGTAGCGGCATCCCTAACAACTACAAGGCCGAAGATCTCGTCTTCTACCGGTACAACTTTAACGGTGCGACGTGGTACGAGTGGAAACCCAACGCCGACACCGCTCTTTCATTCCCGAACCCGTCAGTTGTGTCGACGTTAGCGCCGTCAACTGGCACATACTCTCAAAAGATCAACATCCAGGCGTGGAGTGCGTGTGGACTGATCGAGCAGTTCTCTATCGATGTTAAAGTTTATCTTCACAATAGCTTGGATTGCAGCAATTTCCCGAATCTGTTCACCGGTGTGCAGGCGGTGAGGAGCGGCGGAGCCTATTGCTCACTTCCAGGGGCCGATTTCGCTGTCTTTAACATGAACTACAAAGTTGGCGACATCATGCCCGTTAAGGAATCCTCCAAGGTGACTGGAAAGTTCGAGAAGATCGAGTGCGCAGTCGCGGCAAAGGAGGTGTCGACCCCTGCTGCTCAAGATACCAGTGCTGCAACACTGTTTACTCGTGTCAAGACTGACACGGATACCTCGATCAACGAAGACTTCGCAGTGCGAATGGTACGATCCCCTACTACCGCGCAGAAGACGGTTTTCACGGTGACGTGCACAGTCACACGAACGCTAAACACCAACTTACTTGCCGACAAGAATGGTTATTCGGATGATTCTTCGGAGGATTCTTCGGATACTTATTCGACAACAACGACGACACCGACGACACCGACGACGCCAACGGTATCATTGACGTCAGCCACCTGCAGCAATACGTTTACTGTGACCGACTGTGAATCTCCGGTGCTTGATGCGGTTTCGGAGCCTGTGTGCAACGGCAATTGCAATGATCCAGGCTTCCACGAAGTGTGCAACGGTCCACTTGTGACTTCCACCGCTACAACGACAACCGTGACCAAGTACACCTCGAAGAAATGCTGCTCGAACTGCTCCCCTTCCTTGCAGTGCAAAGCCATCGGGACTTCGGCTTCGGCGGTCAGTCGGTGCGGAACCACGGCACTGCCGATGGCCGAGTTGGCAGCTGTGGAGGAGGAGAACTTCTCGGGCGAAACGACGATGGCGCTTCTTGGGGCAAGCGCTATGATTGCTGTTGTGGCTCTGGTTGTCGTGAAGCGCCGTGCACATGCCGCTGCACACGCCAAGAAGAACGAGGATGCGTACTACCCGCTGCTCGAGTAAGAAGTACATCTCAACGACGCTAGTGGGAACATAGCGTTGAATAGTATTCTTTGGTCTTTCGAGGAAAGCCTTCGTATGAATTCTGATGGCTAAATACCTTATACTTGAAGACGAAGCGCATTGTTTGTTGCTTACTAGGCCTACATGAGTGAACAAAATGTAGAGTAGATTTTTCACCGATTGTGTTAAGACTTCTGCAATATATTCTTGTCCGAAATGCAGAGGGGATCTGAGACTTTCAGTGTTAGTGCAGCAACGGATAATAAGCGTCGTCGGTCATCTGGGTCGAGTGTGTAGCAATGACTCTGCGACGAACAACCAGGAGGGCCATCACTGCGACCACTGCCGTTGCACTTAGCAAAGCCACAGCGACAGGATGCGCTTGTGTAGCTTCACTCAGCAGTACAGCAACCTGGTGATAGCTGTATTCGGTTGAATAAGCTTCTCCAAGGCTTGGTTCGCAACGCATAAGGTCCGTATTATCCCCCGGCAAGTCCAATAGCGCCGTACACGTCACTTCCGTGTCGCCGCAGCCCTGACAGCAAGGCTTCTCACCCGTCTGCACGATCGTACACGTCTCGTCGGCCTTGATCACTGTACCTCCACATGCTTCGTACAAACCAGCCTCATCCACACCAGCGCAGTCTTCATACTGACAAGTCGAGTCGGGGGTGCCAAAAGCCGGGCCTTTGCAGTCCTTGATAGAGAAGTCACGCGTACAAGTCTCCGTCCTCGCTTTCCCACTGTGCATCACGTACGTGAAAGCACACGTCACTTCAAAGTCCGTCGCTGCTTCAGTCGACGCCTTGTTCAGCATCTCGACCGCAAAACGGGTCACGATTTCAGGCGAGTCCTGCGTCACACTCAAGATCGTTATGGGCTTGCGTCCTTCCAACGCACCGGTGCACTCCACCTTCGACACCTTCATCTTCAATTCTTCTCGAGAGTACTGCAAGCCTGCGTTCGGGTGGAAATCGAACGTCAGCTCTGCAAAGTCGCTACCAGGGTACGCGCACATGCCAGTACCGATCGGCAGCCTCGACACCGACGTCTGGTACCACATGTCGTTGAACTTCTCGCACACGCTCATGGGACTGTTGACATGTAGATGCACGTAGAAGAAGAAGCGACGGACAAGGCCACACTGAGTCCACGCCTCGATTGTGATCTTGGTCTCCGGGTTGGAGAACGTCAACACGTCGTCGTTATCGTACGTCACTTCTCCGTAGCTCTCGTGCCTCGCCGTCTTCCAGAGCTGCCAAGATGCGTCTCCCGACACAATACTATAGCGCCAATACACGTACTCCGTAGCTTCACCCGAATCCATAGAAGCAACGTTTAACGTCTCCGTCGTGTCGATAAGTTCCGAAAGTTTAGCGTTGAACTCGCACGTCTCGTTGAACGAGGTGCAGTCAAGCGCTCGGTGGATTTGAGTCACCGTCTGATACGCTTGGTCCTCCACTTGAGCCAGAACAGACTCCGACTCAGCTTTGGCAGCCTCAGTAATGGACGCAGTGACCGTCGCTAACGTATCACCGTTCACTACCAAGCACTGTTGGAAAGCACAAGTCTGGGAATTGTCACCGTCGCAAGATCGAACGTCATAGTCGGAGCCGCATCGGTAGTCCGTCCACCACTCCTTCAAGGTCGTCTCCATCTTACAGCACCTAGTGCATTGCCCTGGAGGCACAGGCGCTGGGGTATTGTCGCAGTTATTGGCAGTATTAATGAGAGGGTTCGTCTTGGTTTTACCAGCGCCGAGTAAGTCATTAACTAGTGTGGCCTTGTCGAAGCATCTCGGTGCTTGATCGTAGGCACTGATACTGTACTCCGTCTCGAAAAAGTCTCGACGGCTGAATGATTCATCGTCACAGCGGTTGTCAATGCTGCACGCGTCGTTCGAGGCCAGTTCAGCGAAGTCGAAGTACTGCTCAGCGAGCTCATTGGCTCTGTCTAGGTTTTCTTCTGTTAGTTCAGCCGTACCAGTGCAGTCAACGGGATCAGCGACAGTATCGCAGAAGCTGTTAGGGCAGTCCGTTGTGGCTTTCGGCCGGTTGTGATCCACGATAACCAGGCAACCTTCACACGTGGCGCTCGAGAAGTAGTCGAACGCACTCACCTCCAGGTGGTACTTGCCGTACGATGTGAACGTAATGTCGTCGATGTGAGCGTCGCGGTTTGTCTGGTACTCCTTCCACGTGGTGACTTCATTGTGGGTAGAGCTGCTGTAACCAGCATTAACGACTGGAGTGAAGCTCGAAGCTTGTGGGTAGAGTCCAATAACCTCTTGGAACGTCAAAGGGTACGATGTCCCTGCACCAATGGCTACGTGAATATCACGTCCATTGTACTCAGCGTCTTGTTCACGTGCTGCAGTAACGATAATGCGTGGGTTGACTGCACCGTCAAAGTTATCGCGTTTGTCGGCAACGTAGCCGTCCGTCGGAAATGGGACTGGTAACCCGTAGCTGGAAGCCATGCTCGTAAAGGAACATTGCTCCACATTATCCGTAACGATGAAAGGGAATTCGTTCATCTGAGCCCACACACACGAGCACGGTTCCTCGACAACCTGCACACACGTAAGTCCCCCGTACTCGTTCTCATCCAGCTTGTAACCAGCAGGACAGTTGCAGAAACATTGACGCTGGCCGTAGTCGTCAAGGTACGTGACTGGTACACCCCCGTCCAAGTTGGAACATTCCAGTGAACGCGTCACTGTGAACGGGTTGTACATGAAGAGATCTACCACCTCTGGTAGGTCGATGCAGTTCTCGAACGTCCCGTCACAATTGACACCGTTTTTGCAGATATGGAAGTTGAAAGTCTTGGAGATGTGGGCTTTTAGTTCAAACTGGTACACCTCACTGTAAGATTTCTCTCCAGTAACGAAAGAGATGAGAGCAATTGGATTAAGTGAAAGGGTGACGTCTTCGTCGGCCAGATTAACGACATTCCCCAGTGAAGGGAACGCTTCCAACCGCTTGAGGTCATTTGGATGCACCTCATCGGCAAGTAATGAAGTGCCTCCTTGGTTAACCATCTTCGGATCCTCAAGCCCTTGCTTGGTCTTCTCACTGCGCTCTTCACAAGCACCCGGAACCATCGTCGACTGGAACGTCACTTGGGCGATATCGGTGATTGTGGCTTTCACCTGGTTCACCCACTGGTCCACAATGCCTAACGCTGAGTCATTGAGACACTTCGAGAAGGCCAACACCACTACCACGTCGCCTTTGTTGTCAACCGATCCCGATTCCGTGCACGTGATTCGACCGTCTGGACCCAACACGCCCGGGGAATACTCATGATTCTTCAAGGCGTGGATTGCAACCTTGTCGGAAAGGAGGCTGGTGCTTGGGAGGTCGAAGGGGAGTGTATCGAACGATACACTGTGGTCCCTGCTCTCGGCTAGTAAGGATTCCTTGAAACCCACTGAGGCACTGCTGGATGAAACCCCAAGAGGGAGTCCCGCAGCGAGGAACCCCAGGAGCTTCATCACGAATGGACTGAACTACGGTTTACTTGTCGTCTCCAATGTGGAAATGCATCGGTCAGGGCTGCAAAAGAGCGCCAGATCTTCCCAGTGTCCTTCCCAAGAGCCATTTCTCCAAAGAGACTTTTACCAGGGGTCTCTCTTGTTGGTTTTAGATCGCATTGTCACCAGTCGCTGCGTTTCCAGGCGAGCGTTTTGTAGTTTAATCAGCTTGTCATTTGGAAATAAACTGGAGCGGATAGGAGAAGTTTCTCCACTTTCTTCTTCAATAAGGTGACAAGTTCAATACGAGAAAGTAGCAAAACAGTAATGCAAAAAGATCAAGAATCAACACTTCATCGCTGAAAACACTCCGAGTCAAAGGTATTTGAATACGAAAGCAATTTATTATGTTCTTGTCACTACATAATCTTCACTGCCAAAGACAAACAGAATGAGTTACTATGGCATGAAAGCGAAGTCCGTAGCAAAATGAAGACCATCCGATCTCTTAAGAAGAAAAGAAAGCACCAGCCTAGTGAAGCAACGGGTAGTACGCGTCGTCAGCCGTTTGAGCCGAGTGTGGAGCCACCGCCCGACGACGAACAACAACCAACGCAACCACAGCGATCAACGCCGTGACGCCCATAAGAGCCGTGGCTGCAGGGTGTTCCTGGATAGTCTCCGTTAGCAGAACAGCCCCGTAAATGGTATTGTGGCTTGAGTAGGCCCCTCCTCCGGACTGGTTCGGTTCGCAGCGCTTGATGTCCGTGTCGCCATTCGGCAGGTCCAGCAGGGACGTGCACGTAATCTCAGTCGATGCGCAGCCCTGGCAGCACTCCTTCTCCCCCGTTTCCACGTTTGTACACTCGTTATCAGCCTTGATAACCGTCCCGCCGCAAGCTTCATACAAACCAGCCAAATCCTTCCCAGCGCACGCCTCGTACTCACACACACCGTTCGGAGTGTCGAACGCAGGCCCCTTGCAGTCCGAAATAGCAAAGTCTCGCTTGCACGTCTCCGTGGCTAAGGCTCCACTGTACTTGGTGTACGTGAAGACGCACTCGACGTGGAAACCCGTTGAAGCTTCAGTCGACGCCTTGTTCAGCATCTCGACCGCAAAACGGGTCACGATTTCAGGCGAGTCCTGCGTCACACTCAAGATCGTTATGGGCTTGCGTCCTTCCAACGCACCGGTGCACTCCACCTTCGACACCTTCATCTTCAATTCTTCTCGAGAGTACTGCAAGCCTGCGTTCGGGTGGAAGTCGAACGTCAGCTCTGCAAAGTCGCTACCAGGGTACGCGCACATGCCAGTACCGATCGGCAGCCTCGACACCGACGTCTGGTACCACATGTCGTTGAACTTCTCGCACACGCTCATGGGACTGTTGACATGCAGATGCACGTAGAAGAAGAAGCGACGGACGAGGCCACACTGAGTCCACGCCTCGATTGTGATCTTGGTCTCCGGGTTGGAGAACGTCAACACGTCGTCGTTATCGTACGTCACTTCTCCGTAGCTCTCGTGCCTCGCCGTCTTCCAGAGCTGCCAGGATTCGCCCTCAGAGATAAGCTTGTACCTCCAGAAAACGTAGTCCGTAGCCTGGGTTGACGCATAGGTCGACGCAAAGTTGATCGTCTCAGTCGTGTCGATAATCTCGGACAGTTTGGCTCGGTACTGGCATTCGCCATCGGTACCACCGAAAGAAGTACAGTCGAGCGATCGGTGGATTTGAGTCACTGTTTGGTACGCTTGGTCCTCCACTTGAGCGAGCACAGACTCTGACTCGGCCTTAGCATCTGCAGTAATTGACGCAGTTACCGTCGCTAACGTATCGCCGTTCATCACCAGGCACTGCTTAAAGGCGCAAGTCTCATCAACGTCACCGTCGCACGAACGGACATCATAGTCGGAGCCGCATCGGTAGTCCGTCCACCACTCCTTCAAGGCCGTCTCCATCTTACAGCACCTAGTGCATTGTCCAGGGGGTACAGGAGCTGGAGTATTGTCACAGTTGTTGTTGACAGTATTCACAAGAGGGTTCGTCTTGGTCTTCTGTGAAGCAAGGAGGTCTTCCAGTACTTTCTCCTTAGCAAAGCATTGGTGAGACTGCCCACAGTCGTGGCTCTTGTAGTCGTTCTCGAAGAAGTCACGTCGACTGAAAGATTCAGTATCACAGCGGTTGGACACACTGCACGCGTCGTTCTTAGCCTTAACCGCGAAGTCGAAGTACTGGTTTACTAGACCATTGGCCTTGTCCAAGTTCGCATCCGTGAGTTCGGCCGAATCCGAATTCTGAACACTGCTTACCACAGTGTCGCTGAAGCTGTTGGGGCAGTCCGTCGTGTGCTTCGGGCGGTAGTTGTCCACGATTACCAGGCAGCCTTCGCACGTGGCGCTCGAGAAGTAGTCGAACGCACTCACCTCCAGGTGGTACTTGCCGTACGACGTGAACTCTATGTCGTTGATGTGAGCGTTGCGGTTTGTCTGGTACTCCTTCCACGTGGTGACTTCATTGTGGGTAGAGCTGCTGTAACCAGCATTAACGACTGGAGTGAAGCTCGAAGCTCGTGGATAGAGACCAACAACCTCATGGAACGTCAATGGGTACGAAGTCCCTGCGCCAATAGCACCGCGAATATCACGGCCCTTGTACTCAGCGTCTTGCTCACGTGCTGCAGTGACGACAATGCGTGGGTTGACTGCACCGTCAAAGTTATCGCGTTTATCGGCAACGTAGCCGTCAGTTGGGAACGGAACGGGTAGACCCCATTTCTCGGCCACATGCTTAAAAGAGCACACTGGTTCGTTGGTCTCCACCTTGTGCTTGAAGCCAAGACATTGGGCCCAGACACAGGGACACGTGTCCTCCACCACCTTCTTACAGGCAGCATTACCGTACTCGTTCTCTCCGATCTCGTAGCCGGCGGGGCAATTGCAAAAGCATTGGCGAGCTCCGTACTCATTCAGGTACGTGACTGGTACACCGTTGTCCAAATGTGCACACTGCAAGGAGCGAGTGATGGTGAACGGGTTGTACATGAAGAGATCCACCACCTCTGGCAGGTCGATGCAGTTCTCGAACGTTCCGGCACAGTTGGTTCCGCTCTTACAGATATGAAAGTTGAACGTCTTGGACACTTTGACACTGGTCTCGAACTGGATCACCTCACCGTAAGATTTCTCTCCAGTCACGAACGAGATGACAGCGATGGGGTTGACGGAAAGAGTGACATCGTCGTTAGCCAAGTTGACCACATCCCCCAGTGCAGGGAACGCTTCCAGCCGTTTGAGGTCGTTTGGGTGAACCTCATCGGCCAGCAACGAAGCGCCTCCTTGGTTAACCATCTTCGGGTCCTCGAGTCCTTTCTTGGTCTTCTCACTGCGCTCTTCACAGGCCCCAGGAACCATCGTCGACTGGAACGTCACGTCCAGGTTCTCCCCGTACGCGATGTTGGTGACTGTCGCCTTGACTTGGTTCACCCACTGGTCCACAACTGCTAGAGCGCTGTCGTTCAGACACTTGGAGAAGGCTAAGACCACTGCCACTTTCCCATCGTTCTTGACAGTCTGCGATTCGGTGCACGCGATGCGACCGTCTTCACCGGTGTAGTAGTTCTTCGCAGCGTGAGTGGCTATCCCCTCGGAGATGAGGGTAGTGCTTGGAAGGTCGAAGGGGAGTGACGCGAACGACACGGAACGCTCCTTGGTTGTAGCCAGTAGAGTCTCCTTGAGCCCCAACGAGGCAGTGCTGGCCAGAATTCCAACGGGAAAGCTGGCAGCGAGCAGTCCCAGTAACTTCATAGTGGACTTCGTCTTGGATGTGGTCGAGAAGCGGCGAATCCGAGAATGACAAGCGAAAATGAGCTTTCCATCTTGATGCTTGTCATCGTGTCCTGGCCGTCCATTGCTAAGATACCGACGCTGGAGAGTCGCGATCTTTGGATTTTGACAAGCATAACTGTCTGTTTGATTGCCATGAGGGGTCGCCCAGGAATCCGCGTTGGAGGTTTGCTGCATGTATTTGAGGCTCGATAAAAAAGCATGTTAGCAACCTGTACTCGAAGTAAACCATGAAAGGTCGCATTGAATGATACGCGAGCTTTTTGACAACGGGTGGCTGTGAAGCTTGGATCTTGTGGAAATTTGCTGTGGCCTTTTGGATCGGATTCCACGCGAATGATAGCCGCTATACGGCAAGTGAGCTGCACAGGGTGTGCTGTAGCGCATCAGGCAATATGCTTTTAAACTCCGTGTTTGGCATCACGCCACCCTGTCCTATGCAAACCGCATGAAGCAGGAATGGGTTGCTGTTGCCAACAGGCTGCCGATAAGCGACACATTTCGTCCTCGTTTGAACTATCCATACAGATGTGGCACTTTCATAACTTCCTACCCGTAGTCCAAGTTGGCCAAATTGCTGAAATCGGTTTCCCAAGTTTCTTTGGTGAAATTCAGGTTTTTTTTTTCTGGTCATCTCGTGTGGTCCACCCTTTGATTGGGGGTGGACCACACAACTTCAACCTCGTAAGCTCATTTACTTTACGCCACAATCGCACACTGTTCAGGATGAAAACCCTTGGCCTGAATCACATCGCAAGTTAGTTAGCCGTCAGTTATGGGGTTTCGAATATGGCGAGTGAAAAAAATGACAAAAAAAAGAAACGAAACGGCCTGAGTTTTTGAGCCTCAAACGCCGAATCAAGAAGGCCAGCATGAGGCCAGCTACTCCAATACCTTGCAGCGTCGCATGTATGGCGCCTGTGGGAAGGTAGCCTTGAGGTCAGCTCCCCCAGTAACATGCAGCGTCGCATTCATTACACAACAATTGCCTTTTGTCCTATCGTGGAATTTCCCCAAAGCGAAAATATTCAATAGTTGTGCGGTTGAGATCGGCAACGACAGCTGGTTGGGCATTTTTCGCGCTGACCCGAATAGAGCGCTGTCGGTCCTTTCTCTGGGTCGGCCAGCGATAAGATCTGGTGCTCAGTATGTGGAGTCAGTGCCGCCCCCTCTCGCTCTCTCTCCCCCTCTCTGTGTTCTCGCTGGAAAGTCGAGCCGCGACAAAACGCCAAAAGGAAAGAAGGCGACCGGAAGACGCAGTAAAGCTACGACGTCCCGGACGAAGCCGCCGCCCACACACAAACAGGAAGCAGCAAACGGACAGCAATGAGCGCCAATTCAGACCGGAGGTGGAGTCTCGCGCGTGCCACCGAGTTCTTCAGCGGCGACGGCAAGCCCGACATGTAAATTCCTTATTTATAATTAACTCCCTCTATAAGAAAACATTCACTCATGGCCACTATTGGCACTATGTATGTAGGCTTGATATTCGAGGCATGACGGCGGTGACCAAAGGAGCGGCCGGCAAGCGAGACAAGTTCCGCAAGAGCGTCTCGCGCTGTGGCGTGTCCATTTACGGCCCGAAACACTCGGCTTCAGCCTCGACGGGAGACTCGGTGAACCGGGAGAAGATTTTCATTGAGGACCCGAGAGCTCCGTGCCTCAACATTGACTACTCGAACGACGCGTACCGTCTGCTACCGTCCTCGGAGAAGTTCTCAGCACACACGGGCGTGTGCCAGATCCTTGGAACCAAGTGCATTCGAGGAGGGAAGCACCGCATTAGGGTGGGCGACATCATCCGGTTCGGGAGTGTTGGTCTATTAGTGACGGAGATTGACACGGGCAACGTAGGCCCGAATGACGCCACGCTGAGTCCGTCCGAGGTCAACAGTCTCATTCAGCGCGTAGTGTGCCATGATGAGGCGCTGGCGGACGTGGACAGCGGAATGGACACGGACGACGAGAACGGAGACGCGTCAGGCAACGATGAATCGAAGCCTCGGTCTTCTCTGCAGAGGCAGAGCACGAGCGCCATCTGTTACGTTTGTTACGACGAATCGGAAGACGACAACCCGCTCATTGCTCCTTGCAAGTGCTCGGGAGACACCAAGTACATCCATTTGAACTGCCTCAAGCGCTGGAACACGAACGGAGAGAAGAATGAGATCTGTACGGTCTTGGACGAGAGCAACGCTCGCACTTGCTCCATTTGCAAGGCCCCGTACCCGAGCAAGACACGACTGCCTAATGGCAAGGTGCTGTCTTTGCTTCCGGACAGGTTGAACCCGCCCTGCATCATGTTCCAGGTCGTGACCAAGCACTCGTCCTCGACGCTGAACTTGTCCACACGCTATCAGCTGAGCTACAAGATGCTCATGGACAATGACATCCACCGGCCGCTGATGGTGGGACGCTCATCGCAGTGCGATCTGGTGCTCAAGTACCGCACAGTGTCGACTATCCACGCTGAAATTCACTACTCGAAGGGTGAATTCTTCCTCAAGGACGCGGGCAGTTCCAACGGCACGTTACGGTACATTTACCGCCCGTTGACCTTGCACAACAACCAGTCGCTGCACGTCAAGTTCGGTCGCACTGTATTATCAATCAAACCTACGAAGAAGATTCGGCTGCCGCACTTCTTCGGCACGACCGGCCACCTCCACGGCAGCGGCTCACGGCTTGATGATAGCGGTGTGCAGGACGACGACGAGATGTCCAACAACTCCACCCCCCGTAACAATAGAATCCGATACTACAACCACGCAGCGCAGCAGCAAGTGCCGATGATGCCGACGCCGCAGCAACAGCAGCAGCAAGGAACTCGCCAGAATTTGCAGACGCAAATGCAGAACTTAGATCTGTAACGTCGCAGAAACGTGCGCGCTCGTTGGCTTGGAACGGATTCCGTTTTGCGTGAGATTTCCCGCCCCCGCCGCCATCGGCCGAGCCGCTCTTGTACCATCATCATCAAGAGCCGATGCTTGGGACATCGACCACCTTTACAACGTATTGACTCGACTTCCCGCGCCTCTGTTTTAATTACTTATTCGACCCAGATCAAGAACGACTTCAGAAAAAATGCAGAACACAAGAGAGAGGCCGGTAGCAGAGCAGCCAACTAGGTGTTGTCTGCCTGTGAATGAAGTGACCGTCTGAATGAAGAAAATCCCAGAAAAAAGTGAGTTAAAGTGTCGATCGAGTTGTAGGACCGACGGCTTCCTGAGTAACGGGTTTAGCTGAACGTGGAGCTAAGGATGGTAGGAAGTTGAAGGGTGAAGCTGACCTTCGTGCACTTGGTGCGTTAGGTTCATTCATATTCTACATCTTGTAATAAAAGGTTTACGAAATGGCTGAGTTGGTCTCTGGAAAGTGAACAAGGAAATCATTGATTCATTCAAGATGGACGCTCAGTCGTCCGTTAGGTTGGACTCCAGCACACCGATAGCCATAGACTGCAACATGGCCTGCTGGAAACGAGCAGCTAACGCGGGGTGTGCCTTCTGCATCCGCGCGTAGTGAGACTTCGCCAGGAAGAAGATGGAGCTGTGCGCCTTAACCTGCGCTGTGAACTGGTGACGTTTGTGCAGAATCATCTCGGACGCGCCCACCAGACCACCTTGGCACACACGCGTGATGCGTTTGCGTCCACGGAAACCCGGACCCAGGCCTTCGTGGATCTTGGACGGCATGAACACGTCCACCTTGCCGTAGCCGATGAAGTAAACACCGTTTACTGCTCCTCCTGCTCGGTACAGCGTCTCACCCTCCTGTTTGAGCAAGTGAGTCACGTACATCTCACCGAGCTCCGGAGTAAGCACTGCGCTTGCGTCTTCGCTTCTCGGAGGTGTCGGTCTGTCTGCAAGTGAGTTCATTAGCAGCGCTTCGTCGTCCGTACGGTGGGAGCCGTCTGGACGCGGCAGGAGTTCGTCCAGTAGCTTCCAGCGCTGGCCTTCATCGCCACCACCACTTAGCAAGGCTGGAGCTGATTCACTGAGCGGCAAAATGCCTTCAGATACGAGCAGCTCGTCCTCGCACCACTCCAACGCCTTGTCCAGAGTGTCGAACACAAGAGAACCCGTACCGGAGCCGTCTTCCTTCTCAATGACATCATGAACACGAAGCAACCGCTCTGCGTCAGCTGGAACACTGGCGAAGATAAGAGCAATGCCGTGCTGAGCCAGCAGCTCCTTCGTGGCATTAAAGCAGCTCCTCACAGCCGTCGCGTCAACGCCGCTCACCTTCTCGAAGTCCAAGATGAAGTACCTTGTCCGAGCAGCATGAAGAGCAGCAGAGCCGCTTCGACCAGCCTTTGGCGTAGACGAGTAGCCGTGGGGCTTCTGGTCGTCGAAAACCGAGTCCAACGTGGCGAGATCGTCGCTGAAAGTGTCGTTTAGCGAGCGAGCGACGTACGGCGAAGGCGCGTGGCGGTGAGATAACATGGGCGAAGAACCGGAGAGAGTACTGGTCTTTGCTTCTTCCTTCTCTGTGGTGGTCACCAGCACGTGACGACGCACTTCGTCCATTACCTTGACACTTGATCCGAAGAAGATGTAGCCTTCCAATTCCAGAGTGACAATGGACATCCGCATGTTCTGAAGAAGTACACGCTCGCGCAGGTCACGCTCCACACGCGAACGCTTCATGACGCGGTGGACACTGGAGGTGGCGATGTACGAGTAGATAAAGTTGAAACCTGCGATGATGATGCCGACTACGATGCCCAACTCCAGGTTCACGAACACCATGGACAGGAACGTGAGCCACACAATGCCGTACTCACGCGGAAGGAGTTTGTTGCGCGCGTGCCAAAGCCACTCGAGCACGAGGTCGAGACACACCAGCATCTGCAACGCGCCAAAGAAAACCTTGGGCACGTACGCGATAATGGAAAACGGGCTCAGTACTATGGCGATTTCGAGGACAAACACAATGAGACCAACGTAGCGGCTGTCGAGCTTGCCGCGAAGAGTGAAGATGGTCTGTGAGAAGAGGTAGGAGCCGGTAAAGCCGCCACCAAGACCCGAGAGCAGGTTGCTGATGCCCACAGTCTGGAGCTCGTGGTTGTGATCCAATGGTTTACCCAGCGCCGTCTCGACAGCAGCCACGTCCAGTGAGGAGGAGAAAGCCACCACGAAGTACATAGCGATCCACGTCGGGATCTGATCGGTCAAATGCGAGAAATTGATCTTGGAAAAGTCGTAAAAGCCGTAGATCTGCGTGATCGTACGCGGCGATGGTGGCGGCTCGGCGACCCATCCAGCAGCACGAGCATCTTCCAGCGATGATCCAGTCACCAGCAGCAAGCCGTAGAAGGTTATCAACATTGCTGCCAAGCAGCAAGGCATCACGGCCATGTGGTCCCAACGCGAGTTGACCCAGAAGATGGCCGTACCGGCAATGACACCTGGCACAGACAGCATCAACGCATTCGTGTCGGCCAGCTTGATCCAGTCGGCAGGCTCCTTGATACTCTCCGTGGTCATCATCGACAGCCCAGCTTCAAGCGCGTAGAACCCAATGAAAGCCAGGTACCCACCAACCACTGGCATAGGTAAGTACTGGACAAAGCTGGCCAGACGGAGCTTACCCGTGACGATCAATGCCGCACCCAGCACCGCCGTGGATACCGCCATGGTGAACAGCGTCGTGGCCAGTACCTCCTCCATCGAGAAGTCATCGCCACGCATCTCGTGCAGCGACTTGATGATGGACGAACACATAGCCGAGAGGAAAATGAGCCCGGCGTCTTGCACTTGACCCATAGCGAACGGCAGCGAACTGACGCACGTGAAGCAGATCTGATGCACAGCGGCCGATACCAATACCAACTTGACCAGGTCGTTCATGTACGGTTGGAACTCCGGGTCGCGGAAGATGATCTGTGCGAAACTGATCATGAGCGGCACGAGGATGACTGTGTTGAGGACGCCGTAGACGCCGATCTTGATCTTCCGCTGCGTGGGGGAGAGGACCGGGCCGTCGCCGGCGCGCAACAGCGACGAGTTCTCCGCTACATCCACGACAATATCGTCCACACTTGTGGCTGCTGCACCACGGCGCGGGTGGTACGAGTGCCGCGGCGTCTTCATGTTTCCAGTGGACAGTGGCGGCACACCGCGCATCGAAGACAGCGGCGTGCTGCCGTCGTACGTCCGACTGATGGCTCCGGCCGGCGACTCTGGCATTAGAAGACTGCCGAAGTCGCGACGGCGCGTGCGCGGCGTACGCGCCGTGGCTCCCGTGCTGTCCATGGTTAAGTAGCGAAAGGACGGAGCTCGTGACGGGTAGGAAGCGAATCAACAAGTGTCGGCCACGCACGCGGAGCTCTGACTTGGACTTTCTCTACTGGTATCCCACCAACAACAGCCAGCTCCGGACGTCGGCGGCCTTCACCATCAGGCCAAAGCTCCGACATGGGAATTTTTGCCACATTGGTGCGACGCATGCTCTGATTGCTGAAGCGGTCCGGTCAGCTGGCCGCAACATAGAGATCGACCATGGCGGTGCCGTACTCCAAGCTTGGCAACGGCCTGAAAATTTGTTTGCAGCTCGTTCGACGTCCATGAAAAATGGTGACAAGCCTCAAATCTTGTCATTTATTGTTGTCTACTCTGCAGTAGACAACCCACTGGCTGCAAGAGAGGCAACGAAATTTGCCTTACTGGCCATGACTTGACCGGGATGCTGCGGTCTCCATGCGCTTCGTCTCTCCGTCGGTGAGAAAGGAAGGCTTTGAAGCTCTCGTGTACCCGCCCAGCACTTCCCGATCTTCCAGAGCCGCCGCCGTTTTTGTTCTCCTCGGCGGAATGGAGGGCGACGTCTGTTTCTCCTTGGGATTGAACACGCCATTCTCTTTACGTCATGGCTACACCTGAAGGAATATCCGTACGGCCGAGCACGTTCCGGCGGCTCAATTACGCCAACGTCTCGCTCATTATGGAGATCGCTGAACGCTTCAACGTCGACGCCGTCTGGGCTGGATAGGGCCACGTCTTGCCGGACACTTTGGCTCAAACCGAGCGTAAGATCGTCTTCATTGGCCCCCCAGGCAAGCCCATGCGTGCGTTGGTAGACAAGATTGGCTCTACTGCGTCGAACGTGCTTCAGGATGACTACATGAGTCAGATTGAGTGCGGCCAGACACCGCACAGCGACTTACTGTCGCAGGAGGAATCGCTGGAGCTCATCTACAATGGCATTAAGTACAACATCAAGACGTGCTGCAGTGGCCCCGGTTCAGTTCACACTGGGTTGTACGTGCAGGTGGAGATCCGCACGCTGTCGGACGGTTCTGCTGAACGGCAATCAAGGAAGCGCGGAGCCTGCGTCTTGTCGTCGACAGCCACACGTGCGTGTTCACCAAGAAGCACAGCCCCCCCCCCCCCCCACGCGCCTCGTGACCGACACGGCCGGTAAGCCCGCTGGCTACCTGGTGGACGATGGACCGAGGCACGCCGTACGCTGAGATCGAGGCGATGAAGATGTAAATGCCTCTACTCACCCCGGAGTACGCGAACTCGCACAACATTGAGGACGTGGTGATGGCTTGCGCCAGCAGAGCGCGTAGGACCTGGACAAGTTTTTCTCCGTTGCTCGCTCCCACAAGGGTTTAGAATAACAAGCTGCAGCTTCTTGAAGATGCTGCCTTCCTGTCGCTGCTCGAGAACCTCGATACCTTCGAGGAGAAACAGTACTCGCAGGTGGCTCTGGAAGCAAGGCAGCTTCTGCTTGACAACAAAATGCCATCGTACCACGACCGTGTTAGTCAAGGGCTACCTCGTTATCGGTTCGCGAACCTCCTGGACCAGTGTTTGACCTGCTTATTTCGCTCCTCGACCACGAATACCAGAAAATCGGCAGTTGGCTCGGAAGCTGTACGCGCAACGTGTGTACCGCTCATATCTCATCGAGTCGATGGAGACGATAGGCCTCGACGACAACTTCACCAAGACACGTCGCCTGTTGTCGACACGCTGGTGGTTGGTGTCGCCTCCACCGAGAGTTACGATGACCTGGCTAGCCTACTGGACCTGGGTGAGTACAACTCCGAGGAGAGCAGCGATGACCAAGTGACCGTAGATCAGCCACTGACCTAGCCGGTCGAGAGCTTATCCCCGAGCTTTGAGCATCACGGCGCTATTGTCCGCCTTACCAACCTGGAAGCGTTCATGGATGATATGTCGTTGTTCCCGCTCGCGAAGACGACGTTGTAGGTGCACAAGGACCCTCTGGTGAATGTGCTTCATGTGATTCTGGTGTACGAGCACTCAGAGAAGGCGAACCTGCTGGAGCAGGCCGAGGGGCACCTAAAGTCTGTAGACCAGAGCCTCTACTCGCACAACATCGGTCGTGCGACCGTCTCGGTGCTTCCGCAGCACATCGAGAACATGTCGGCCCACATTGCTGACATGGCGTTGTACCCGAACATCTATACGTTCCCTGGCCGTCTGAACTACAGCGAGGACAAGGTCGTGTGCTACATGGAGCCCCCACTCACCTATAAGCTAGAGCTGCGTCGTCTGTAGAACTACAGCGTTACGCCGTTGGCATCGGAATGTGCACTTGCATATAAGATGAAGGAGTCTGGCTCACACTTCGTGACCGATCGCTCCCAACGCATTTTCGTGCGTGCGGTGGTGCGTCAGTTTGACCACGATGGCAGTGACTCGCGCTCGTAGTACGACGCATACTGAGCGCTCGCTTATGGATGCACTTGAACGCTCTGAAGCTAAACCTGTTCAACCCGTTCGTGAAGAAATCGTCGCTGCCGACCAAGAACAACCACGTGCACCTGAACATCCTGCCTCGCGATCGTGGACCTGCAGTTCCTGGAGGGCGTGATTCGCATTCTGGCGTACTGTTTTGCCGAGCGCCTGGAGCAGTTAGGTGTGTCGACGGTGGAGCGTAAGATCATCGCCAAGAGCGAGGCCCCAACAATCCCTGCCCACTGACTACGTGGTGCGCATGCAGGTTTACGTTGAGGCTGCAGGCCACGATGAGCCCATTTTCTCTAT
Organism: Phytophthora capsici; assembly: GCA_030324255.1. Lineage (NCBI taxonomy): Eukaryota > Oomycota > Peronosporomycetes > Peronosporales > Peronosporaceae > Phytophthora > Phytophthora capsici. The sequence continues at coordinate 1,972,459 of CM059354.1, forward strand.
CGATGACGAAATCCACGGCGAGCTTAACGGCATGCTTGTCACGACGCCGTACCAGGTTGTCTTCCCCTTCGACAAGAAGCGTCAGATAGCTAAGGCGATGTCTAACATGGTCTACGTGTACGGCTTCCTTGAGCTCATCGAGTACAACCTGCTACGCCATCGGCGTAAGTACGTGCAGCAGCGTACTCGCGGCGGTGGTGCCAAGATCACCATCCCGAACCTGCTGATGGGGGTGCGCGAGCTGATCCTGGACGCGACGGGTAAGTACATCACGGAGACTACGCGCTCTCGCGGCCAGGTATGGTGGCGTGGCTGCTGGCGCTGTACACGCCTTAGTTCCCGGATTTGGACGTGAGATCATCATCATTGCCAATGACATTACGTTCAATGCCGGTTCCTTCGGTACCCGCGAAGACACGCTGTTCGGCCTGGCGTCGAAGCTGGATCGTTCCTAGGGCATCCCTCGCTTCTTGTTCTCGGCCAACGCTAGTGCGCGCATCGGCATGAATGAGTCCATCCAGGCCCTGTACAAGGTCATGCTGGAAAGGCGAGTGAAACCCGACCAAGGGCTTCGAGTACCTGTACCTGACGGAGGGCTACAAGATTGTGTCGGCTGACGGTGCTGTGAACGCCGAAATGCTACGAGCGAGTAGCTCTACGTGCTGAACGATATCGTTGGTCGCGAGATTGATCTCGGTGTGGAGTGCCTGAGCGGCAGAGGTACCATTGCTGGCGTGACATCGCGCGCCTACCAGGACGTGTTCACGCTTACGTACACATGTGGTCGCAGTGTCGGCATCGGTGCGCACTCGCCAATCCTCCTTACGGGCTACCAGACGCTGAACAAGCTCATGGGCAAGGAGGTGTACTCGTCGAACACCAGCTTGGTGGCGTGAAGATCATGCACACGAACGGTATTCTCGAGTGGCTGAGCTTCGTACCGTAGGTGCGTCGCGTCCCGTTGCCGATCCACGACCTCACTGGCGTGTTTTGGTGGTATCCCTGTCGGTGTGGTTGCATCATCCCGGCTAACCCAGCCACCACAGGATAGCAGGGATTCTCCGGCGTACAGCGCGACATTTTCGACGAGGTGCTCAAGTTCGGTGCAGCCATCGTGGACGGTCTCGTCAACTAGGTACGAGCAGCCCGTGTTTGTGTACATCCCGCCGTTCGCATCCCTCCGTTCGCCGAGCTGCGCCGTGGTGGATTTACCACCAACGAGGGTATCATGGAAATGTACGCGGACCCGCAGGGCCGTGGAGGTGAGCCTTAACTCTACCACAACCCACAGCAACCCACTGATTAAACTGGGACAGTCTTGCCACGCTAACCGATGTTGGCGCGTTGTTCCGCTCTGTCATTATGGACAGACAATAGCAACAACCAGAATCGGATCAGCGGCAATTGAATCAATACTGTTGCTGGATACACTAGCACCGTCATGCTCTGGTACTGACGGCCGTCGTGAAAGGGCGCGTGAAGGACCACCGATGCTTGTCAAAAAGATCTGACCGCCACTCTCGAATCCCTTCAGCGATGCCCACGAAACTTGTGCTTCTGGCTCTTGTGGCCACCCTCCACATCTACCCAATTGATGCAGCTGTACTCTCGTTCCGCAGTCACTTGGCTGTGTCGTTAGCCAACAATGGCACGTCGTTCGTGGCTTCCTCTGAAGAGATACCTGATGATCTGCTTCTGGCCGACAAGAAAACCACAAAGAAGAAGGTGAGGAAGAGCCTCAATAGCTCGGAAATGGTCGTGGAAGACCTGGTCATGTGCTCTCAAAGCTCAGAAGCAGCCTACGACGGAGAAATCGACGTGCTACTGCTCTTCTCCAAATGTATTGGGGACTCAACGCTAGCGACGGTGGCGACGTGGGCTCGAGATATGAAGAAGATCGTGGACGACACCGTTGATGCCTACGCTGGTGTCGCTCTAAATTTCAAAGCTTCGATGGTCCCTGGGGCCTGCACAAATGACGTACAAGAGGTCACTACGGACGACTTGGATCGCGTTGCTACACACCCAGGACTTAGTGACGTGTACGCGCTCGAGTCGGTTCTATCGTCGACGGACAGCTTCACTGCAGTCCTCTCCTTCGCTACGGACGCCACGTCGTACAACGCGATCGTCTCGTTCGAGAACGTCAACGATCTGGGCAACGTGGTGAACTTTCAGCTCAGTGGAAGCAGCGACAACTGCGAAGGCGGGCCGACTAGCTGCATCGAGTTGAAGCAGGACGACGACATCTTCATGTACAACCCATTCACAGTCACGCAGTCGCTGGACTGTGCGGACCTGGAGAACGGCGTACCAGTCACTCTTGTCGGTGACGACGGCACACGTCAATGCTATTGTGGCTGTCCAGCAGGCTTCGAGATGCAGACAAGAGGGAGAGAGAAGGCATGCGTGAAAGTCAACAACGCAGCATCTACCGGTATCTGTGTGTGGAGCAAGGTGAACGGGTACAAGCACCAAGTGACTTCTCCATACAGCGTCTGCTCTTTCGACCACGTTGTGGACAAGTGGGGTATCCCGCTCCCCCTTCCGACCAGTGGCTACGGGTTGAGTAAGCTCCTTTTACTATCTGACGTATCGCTCGACCCACGCGTGCGTGTAGCTGCTATCAAGATACAAAACCCAGAGTACTATGCGGGATTTCTCAGTCCTATCCTCGGTAGTGTCACGTCGTTGTGGCCACTGAAGTTTAGTGACGTCGTGGCTCGAGCTGCAAACGCTGCGAAGTTCGACCCAATGATTCCTGGAGGAGGAGATCTCCCCATACACGACGCAGCCAAGACTTGGAAAGATTACCAGTCGAACCGGGCGGACGCTGTGAACAGCATTGTGTTCAAAGACTTTGGCAAGTATCGGCTAGAGATGGATGCGTACGACTACTATTCCAGTGCAACATGCTCTGGGTGTCTAGTTATCCTCGACAAGTACCGACCACGAGCTACTTCCCAGTGCCCGACCAGCTTCTGCGACTATGGCGCCAATTGCTGCACGGCCGAGTTAACAGCAGACAGTGTAGCCAAGGCGAACGACCTGGTGCAGCAGTACTTTAACTATGGAGACCAAGCAGAAAACGATGGCTGTAGTGGCAACAACCGGTGCGACCTGCACCAATTCAGCAAGAGGAACTTCTTCGAATCCAAGTACACCAAATATTCGCACGACGAAGCAATCTCGTGCTTCGATCACGATGCTGTACTGGGAGAGATACTGAACCACAAGAAGATAACCGTAAACCCACTCAAGCAACCGGATGGACTCAGCAGCGACGCAATAGCTCCAGTGTCGACTGGCCAATGTACACGATGCTGCTCGATGTCCACCGCTTTGAGGGAGTTTTGGACGGACTATCGTTGTGGATCGGATTACGATGCACGCTACTGCGAAGGCGATAGTGACCAAATATGTACTTTCGAGCAATGTCTGGTCGTTAATGGAGATACTTTAGCTACAGTCACGGCACACGTCAAGCCTGTTGTAGTTGCCGAGTCGGAAAAGGTGCTGCAAAAGTTACACGAGGAAGACGCACAGACTGTGACTCAAATTCATCGTGCACTCGAGTGTACCTCTTACTACGGAAATGATGGGGTGTGCGACTACATGGCGAAGTTATCGGAGCTCATTGAGACGACGCAGAGTTTGAATTTCGAGGGAGATTTTAAGGTTAACAACTACGTCTACTGGCGCTTCAAAGTGAATGGGGAGTCGGAGAAATGGCAGCTCTGGAAGACCAGAAGACAAACAAGCGCAGAAACGGGATGCCAGTGGGCGACATGTGAAGCTGTGTACGACGACGACCCAGTGCTGACGTTCTCCGACCCGGAAACCAAGATCTCCATCGAAGCTTGGACGCAGTGTGGACTTGTACGTAGATTCTTCTTCTACGTGCATTTACACGTGAACAGCGCCGTGAATGTGTGCAAGCACTTCGATACGATGTGGTACCAGACGTCGGTCTCTCGACTTCCTATTGCTGCTCAAATGTGCGCGTATCCGGGGAGCGACTTTGCCGAGTTGACGTTCGATTTCCACCCAAAGCTTGGGCTGCAGTACTCGCGCACTGAATTGCAGATGAAGGTGACGGGCGTCGTCTGTTCTGGAGCGTTGGAGAACCGCACCTCAGTGGAGATACTGAAGGTGTCGAAGGATTCGCCTGAAATCGTCACGCGCTTTGGCGTGGAGCTGTTGCATACTCCGAGCACTGAGGCAATCACAAACTTTGATGTCTCGTGTGACTTCAAGTACGTGGGCTACGGAGATGTCCTTCACATCAAGACGTGCAGTCGCTCGTTCTCTATTGCCGACTGTAAAGGCCCACAGTTTGATGTACCGAGTGCCAAGTGTGAGTACGACAAGTGTGCCGGGAAGGACAAAGCTGGTTTGTATGAGGCTTGTGAGGGAAACATCATCAAGGGCTCCAGGACAAGTACTTACATGGAGTCCAGAGTGAAGGAATGCTGTCAAGGCTGCAGTGATACGAAGGTCGTGTGCACTTCGCTGCTGGATGTGCCCAATGCGACTAACGAACTCATGAGGTGTGAGCCGGAGAGTGACAGTGGCGCGTACAAAAGTTTCTTCCCGGTCACTTTCCTTGCCGACGTCACTCTGAAACACCCAATTGTCATGATAATGCTGAGTTGCAGTGTTGTTGCGGTTGCAGTCGCTCTGGTAGTTATCCGTCGAAAAGCAGCTTTGAGCTCTGCACAGATCGACTCGGACTTGTATTCACCTTTACTGTCCTAGGATTATTGACAAATTTCAATTGAGCACGGGGAAGATGTACTGGTCGTACACTGGAGCCCACTTGCAGTACTTTTCATCCACACACCAGCAACTGTGCGTGACATTCGGAGCCACATGGAGATACAGTCCTCCACGCTCATCCAGCGTACGCAGACCGAAGGTATCCTCGCGGTATTCCGTCGTGTCCGTCATGTTGACCACCGTCCTGTTCATGAAAGCCGTCTCGATCTCGTCCAGCGTACCCACTTTCCGTGTAGCGTCCGAAGATGCAGCTTTCCCACGGCATAATGGCGTCGTCAACTGGAGAAGCGAAGAAATGAGCTTCTTCCAACTTGAGGAAGTTGGCCTTACGGCGGTGCTGGTCGCTGATGCACTGGTCGTCACCGGGGAGGCACGGGTTGACGTTGTTGTACACCGGAAGGAACATGTTCGTGGTGGACCAACTGCCGAACTGGGGCCAACGCTGCACGTTGAACTGCGCGTATTCGTATTGGACGTCCGGGTTCTCAATGGTGTAGAGGGTGAAGTCCTTCTGCATCTTGCCGTAGTAGTCTTCCGGAGCGTATTTGCTGTGGTTGAACAGACGTTCCGGGACGATGTTGTTGAGCGATGGAGCCCCTTTCTCGATAGCGATATCAATGGCGTTGGGGCCGAGGAACTGGCCATTCTGTAGACCTGCGAGACTGATGAAGCGTTTGACCTTGTGGTCGTCCATTTCTTCAATGGTGGCACGAGCGATGACACCTCCTAAAGAGTGAGCAACGACGATGTAGCCATCGTCGAAAGCAGAGTTCTTGGCCACGAGTTCGCGCACAGCTTTCACAGCAACAGGCACTTGGGTCAGGAGCGATTCGATGGAGCATTGGGCGTCGCAGAACGTTAATCCTACAACTTCACGACCTTCCGCAGTCAAATTCGCCGCGAAGTTGTGGCCGAACTCCGACGTTGTCTTGCACTCTGTGAAAGAAAGGCTTGAGTCTCGGCTTAAGTAGCTGGAAAATTGAGAACTGATGATTATGAAAGCGCAGGAAAGCGCTGGTTAGAACTAACTACGGCTAAACGTAGATAGAAAATGAGAAGTTTCATGAGATGGAGGCCGTGGCATGCGATGTCTCCCCTGAAACTTCTTGTCGGGAGTTTCTTCTCTAGGATTGTACGACCACGAGTTATACTCGTGACACTTCCCCCCTTAGACGTGCAATAGCACGGGTTGGGTGCAGTGAATCGAGGTACTGACGAACGAGACCCACCACTTGACCCAAGTTGGACAGCGGTTCCCACGACTGATCCAAAGTCGTGTCGAGCCAGCGAACACGAAATTGACGAACTCCGTTTCGTCGACGATGACCTGTAATAGCAGATACTAAATGTCCTTCCGAGCCGTCGGCAACCAGAACTGGTGGCACCCGAGTGCTGCGCTGCTCATCAGTGTCGCGACGATACTTCCGAAGTCGGGAAACATGATACTCAGGGTGAAGCCGCAGACCCGGTGGCAATTCCAACCTGTACGTGTCGGGTCCGCACACAGCCACAACTGGGTATGGACCAATGAAACGAGCTGCGAACTTGCGCTTGCCATCGGTGCCCAAGTGAGCCAGATCTAGGTGTCTAGTGTCGAGTAGGACTGAATCACCTACTGCAAATTCCACGTGTGGTCGGTTGCGGTCATATGACGAGTGCCAACTCAACTGTGCGGCAGCCATGGCATCTTGAGCTTCTGCGAGAATGGCCTGCAAATGAGTGACGAAGCGAGAAGCTCGGGTCGGCCGTGGAGTACGTACGACACAATCTATAACAGATCGTGGTTGATAACCGAGATCGGCCATAAACGGAGACATGCCGATCGATGCGTGAACTCTCGAGTTGTAGGCAAATTCTGCTAGCGGAAGGAGACGATCCCAGTCAGTGTGGTGCGGGTTGATGAACTGTCGAAGATATTCGTTCACAAATTTAATTGTAACCTCAGCTTGACCGTCGGTTGATGGCTTAAAGGCTGTGCTGAGGTTAAGACGCGTACCCTGCAGCTGCATTATCTGCTTCCAGACCCGAGCGGTGAATTTAGTGTCACGATCGGATACGATGGACATAGGTAAGCCATGAAGGCGCTGATAGAAGTCACAGAAGAGTTGGGCTGTGTCGGCTGCTGAAGCGGTGGCCATAGTGGGCAGGAAATGTGCCCGCTTGGATAAACGGTCGACAATTATCATCACAGCATCGTGATTGTCGGCAGTTGTCGGCAAAGGCGTCATGAAATCCATACTGATGTCCTGCCAGCGACCTTCTGGAATCTCGAGCGGGTGAAGATGTCCTGCCGGCTTGCCACGGACATACTTGTTCCGTTGGCAAAGCTCGCAAGAACCAACGTAGTTTCGGACGGTTGCTGCCATACCACGCCAGTAGTAATTCTCGAGTAGTAACAGCAGCGTTTTGGCTTGGCCAGGGTGGCCGCGAGCAGGGGAGTCATGTTCTTCGAACATGATACCTTGTCGAAGACCAGGGGCGTCCGGAATGCAAAGGCGCCGTGGTCCACTGGGATGAAGCTGGAAAAATAAGAGTCCATCATCGAGAGAAAATCGTCGTAGGCGACGAGTGGAAACCGTACCAGCCTTCAGATCACGAATAATTGGGCCAAATACTGCGTCGCTATCGTAGTGTAGGCGACACTGGCGGGGAATATCCAATGTAGATGAAATTTGATGAGCGAATAAACTGTCAGGTTCCTGCGTTGTTGGCGCCGCTAATGAATTGATTAGGGCCGACAAACTGATAGTTCGGCTTGTACCATCATTCCAGTCAGGCCGTCGGGACACCGCGTCGGCTACAACATTAGTTGGGCCCGGAATCCAGCGAAACAGTGGTTGGAATAGAGCTAGCTCGTTCAGCCAACGTGCTAGACGTTGAGAGCACGTTTGCTGCTGCAGAATATTTTCAATAGTGTGATGATCCGTATTGATGTAGAACGGTTTGTCGATAAGATACACCTTCCAAGTGCGCATTGCGTGAAGTGCAGCAAGTAATTCCTTCTCACGCGTTGGATAAATCGTTTCGGCGCGAGATAACTTTCTGCCACCGAAGGCGATGATGTTCTCTGAGCCATTATCGGAGAGTTGAAAGAGATAACCACCCACAGCAAAGTCCGATGCATCGACACTTACGTGAAATGGCCGAGTGAAATCTGGGTGTGTCAGAACTGGCGGAGTAGCCAATGTCTGCTTTAACTTTGAAAAAGCTGTCAGTTCCTGCTCCGAAAAATGAACTTCGTCTCCAGGGCGTTTATCCTTGATCATGTCGGTGAGCGGAGAGATATACTCTCCGAAATCTCTGCAAACCGCATAACGTAGACACACGCTCCGAGGAACGACTGCAATTCTCGCTTAGTTCTAGGGAGAGGCCAGTCGCGAATGGCGACTGACTTTGCAGGATCCATTCGAACACCGTCGCGGCCAATGAAGTCGCCTAGACAAGGGATTTCAGGGGCGCAAAATACACATTTCTCGATCTTTACGTAGAGTTGTTCGTCTGCACATCGCTGCAGGACCTTCTCGAGCGCAGTTAGGTGCTCGTCCACGTCGTCCGTAGGTGTAAAGACGAATAAATCGTCGAAGTAAGTCTTGCAAATGTCACTGTAGTCCGCGAAGATTGATTGCACGAGGCGGTTAAAGCATGAGGGGCTACTAGACACTCCCATGGGCGTGACTAGATATTCGTATAATCCATCAGGCGTAGAGAATGCCGTGTAAGGTATGGCATCTTCACGCAACTTAACCTGAAAAAATCCCCATAGTAAATCCATAGAAGAGAATAAGCGACCACGAGCCATGTCACGCAGGATGTCATCCTTACGGGGAATGGGATTTGCTGGAACACGTACTTTGGCGTTTAACCCGCGGAAATCGTGAACTATTCGCCATTCACCATTCTTTTTGCGCACACAGAAGGTAGGAGAGCAGTAGGGCGAAGCTGAAGGGCGAATTATTCCTGCCTGCAACATCTCGCGGGTCCACGCCCGGATGGCGTTCTTCTGCTCAGCTGATAACGGGAACTGCTTGCGATGAACGGGGATCGCATCCGAGACTTCAATACTTGCGTCCATAGCCTGTTGGCGGGAAGGAGGTACGTCTGGTAGCTCGGAACGAAAGACATGATCCCGAAACTTCTGCAAAATAGGCCACACACGAGATCCTTCTAGTTTTTGCCATGCTTCCTCAGCTTTGTCGAGTTGGGGGTTATTAATCATGACGAAGCAAAACTCATTGTCCGGTTCACGTAGCAGTTTGCGTAGCTTTTGGGTGGAGACGAGTTTGGTTAAGCCGTGGTGTCCGTAATGCCCACGCTGATAGTAGAACTGTAACAGCTCATCCTCGCGGTTGCACCGAGTCGGAGTAGGCTTGGAGGTAACGCGGCGTTTAACGACCTTTTGCGCCGTGCTGTTTGGCACACATGGGTGAAATTGAATTCCACCAGTTGAACTGTCCTCGCGATCGGGTGTTCTGGGGCATATTGTACGTGTTACCCAGTCAATACTTGGGTTCACATCGACAAGCCACTTCATTCCAAGGAGCACATCACGACCTTCAGGTACATCCAAAACAAGAACTTTACTGGAGAAACTGCTGAAGCCTGGAATCTGGATTACAATATCGGCCTCTCGCCGAGGTACCAAACAGGACTTGCCAGCACCAAGTGTTATCCTAATAGGGCGCCGACTTTGAGAAATTTTGACACCAAGACGTTCGGCGAGCGCTGGTGTGATGGCGTTAAATGAAGCGCCAGAATCAATGAAAGTAGAGACTTCCCGGTCGTTAATAATGGCCGGAAGGTCCAAATAGCCATACAATTTTGGGTTCTGATCAGTTGAAGTGTGCTTGGCTTTATTGTGAGCCATGCTGCAACAACTACCAGAGGCTAACCGTGCTGTTGTATGGACAGGGACAGCAACGGTATTCTCGGCGGGGCGCCAGCCCGCCGAGTCCTCTAGTTTTTTGGACCAGCACCAGTGCCCCGACTTGGGCAGTCTGGTGACTTATGTCCAAGTACTCCACATTTATGGCAAGTGGGTACAAAAGGTATCGAACTGGTCGAATTAGGGGCAGTGGCTGGTTTAGTCGCAGGTGGAGTGCTGTATACAGATCCGTTGGGCTTGCTCCGACCGGGAGGCGCCCGGTTATCGTTGCGCTGCGAAGGCTTAGCACTTGCGTTAGAAGACGGCTTCTGGCGTGATGACTCCCGAGCGTCTTCGAAACGCTGCGCGTACTCGATAGTATCCTTTAGCGTCTCGGGGATGCTTTGAGAGACGTAGGCACTAGTGTCTGGCCAGAGATGCTGCTGGTAGAACCATCGCTTCACTACTTCTGGCATTTCGACGCTTGACTGCGACATGAATTGCATGAATTTCATAGTATACTCCTGTTGCGAGCCAGTAGGTCGAAGCTCGTACATCTTGGTGAGCAATTTAAACTCGAAGTCACTATCCCGAAACCTAGCCCTGATCTGTTGCTTGAACAGAGACCAGGGACGAGGTTCGTCACCGAGAATGGTTTTAAATTCGCGGTACCACGACATGACGTCGGTGCCCAGAAATGGTACCACCATGTCGACAAAGCGTGAGTCGTTACTCTCGCGAAGATCTGCGTAAGCTGCAAAATGCTCCTCAATCTGAAACAGCCACAACTCGAGGTCGTCATCAGGGCGAGCATGGAACCGTGGTGGGTTCGCCTTCTGCTTCTGGACATTCGAGCGTGCTTGTTGTTCGTACATAGCCTGCTGGAACTGTGCCTGCTGGTTCATGAACGCCTTCATCTGGTCGTTGCTGTTCTGGATCGCGGCCTGTTGGAGACCCATCATCTTTACGAGTTCTCCTAAAAGGTGTTCCGTAGCCGATGGCTGCGCCGTTGGCATCTGAGTCTGAGCCGACGAGGTGGTAGACCCTCCCTGTACTGGGGGCTCCTGGCTTGCCTGGTCTTGACCAGCATTACTATTAGGTGGCTGGGGCGGAATCTGCGAGGCCATGTCCGAGTTAACGTCTTCAGCGCGAGGTGACTGGCGTGGGCGAAGATTAGGTGATTCGTCTTCCGTGTAGCGAGAAGTTTTCTTGCGCCCCATGCAGAGGCAGTCACTGTTGAAGTTGTTCCGTACTTAGTAGAAGTTTATCGTACTTAGTAGAATTTATACGGTTTTTTCCTTGAAGTCTCTTGAACAGAGCTTATGCTCTAATTTCGAAATTGTCTTGCACTCTGTGAAAGAAAGGCTTGAGTCTCGGCTTAAGTAGCTGGAAAATTGAGAACTGATGATTATGAAAGCGCAGGAAAGCGCTGGTTAGAACTAACTACGGCTAAACGTAGATAGAAAATGAGAAGTTTCATGAGATGGAGGCCGTGGCATGCGATGTCTCCCCTGAAACTTCTTGTCGGGAGTTTCTTCTCTAGGATTGTACGACCACGAGTTATACTCGTGACAGACGTGGTTAAGATACCATGGAAGAAGATGACAGGGAGCTTAGATGCCGCGTTGACAACAGCTACAAGTGATAGGAAGACAGGGAGGGTGCGGACCATGGCTGGAGACTTGGGGGATTGCCAGTGAATTTGAGAATGACCTCCACAGCTTTGCACCAAGTTCTGGGGTTGAAGAAAGGAGGTGTTTCAACTGCACGACTATTCCAACAGCCTCAATTCAATAGTAGAACTTTGTATCTTGATGGATCAAGCGGCAACGTGGCGCTGTGCTGGAGTTCACGAACCTTTTAGATTACGTGAGATCGTGTAGCGCTGGTAGTGGGGAGGCTGAGGCTACGGGTACCACGAAGCACCTTCATGCAACATGTTAGTACCGCACGTAATCACCAGCAAGCGTAATCTTCCACAACTGACTGAATCAGAAAAGCTCTCAGAATCAGAAGTTCTGATCCGCTTGACACACCAACTTTACACAATTCCGCAACCAAATCAACCAAGTCACTGGCAGCGACAATGGAGGCGGACACGGCTTCTTCGCGTGTAGATAACGACGCGAACACAGCGTCTCCAGTCAGACCACAGGCACCATCTTCTCCACCAGACGAAGGCGTTTCTATTAATGTATCAGCCATGAAGAAACTCCCCGTAGAAGATGCGTCAGATGAAGAAGAAGTGACGACGGCCGAGTTCTCCGTGGACCTGGCGGACGGCCAAACGTGGGCCATTAACTTCTACGAGTGCGCGGCCGAGGGCGACCTTGAGTGTCTGGAAGAGATCCTGGAGAGCGGCCACGTAGGCGTCAACGACGTGGACGTGGATGGCTTCACAGCTCTCATGGTGGCCGCTGCTGAAGGCCATCGCGGCGTGGTGAAGGCGCTACTACGCCGCGGCGCTGATGTTGGTGTCCGGACACACGAATTACGATCTACCGCTCTACATTTTGCGGCTAAGGTAGAGCGTTCTACTTTTTTTTTATTTTGTGTCATTTTCTAATGTTTTAAATTGTAGAATGGTGACGCAGAGATCGTAGCTGCACTCTGTGAGTGTGATTCAGCGGTGGTAGACTGTTGGAACGTCAATGCAGACACGCCGTTGATATGGGCGTGTATTGAAGGCCGAGCTGAGGCTGTGCAGGTGCTTTTGAAGCATGGCGCAGATGTAAATATGCTAAATCAGTACGGCGCGTCCACGTTGCTGTGTGCTGTGATGATCGGAGAAGATCCGGAACAGGATGCAGAGAGCGATAAGCGGAGAGCGGAGATCGTGACGATGTTGCTGGAGAAGAACGGGAAGCTTGTGAACTTCCAGGACCGCGAAGGCAGCACTGCGATGCACTTGGCGGCGTCGTGTGGATACTTGGAGTGTGTGAAGACTTTACTGGGTTTTGGCGCGGATATTACGCTGAGGAATGCGATCGGACAGACGGCGCTGGAAGAAGCCCAGGACTCTGATCTGCGTGAGAGTGGACCATGTGTTGAGCACTTGCGGGGCATTTGGAGACAGCTTGAAGAGGAAGCAGCGGCGAGGATGATGGCCATGTTGGAGATGGAAGAAGAGGCAGCGACTGGTGCGAGTGCAACAGCACCAAGTGGAAAGAAAAGCAAGAAGAAAAACAAGAAGGCCAAACGCAAGGCAGCTAAACAACTTCAACAACAGCTACAAGAGCCGGAAGAGAATAGCAGCAATACCCTTATCAATAACGAAAAGCTCACAGAAGCAGAACCAGCGTCTGATAGCGGCACTACGAGTGGGAACGTGGTTGTGAAGGACAGTGAAGCAAGCTCTGACAATGAGGAAGAGTCGCCAGTCCGAGACTCGATGATATCGATTGATCAGGACAGTGACGATGAACCCGAAGACACTGTAGAACCAGAGGCCACGCAAACGACCAAAGACGAGCAATCCACTGGGGTCGCTGACACTACGCCGTCTGCTGGTGCATGGACAACTGTCGGCAAGAAGCATCGATCTCCTGTATCAACCATCACAAGCGGTAGCAGTGGGGCTAAACCCCCAGCAAGCTCACCGAAGGAGAAAATTCCTGTACGCCGAAAGTCAACGACATCTCCGCCTAAACCTTCTCCGCAACGAAAGTTCAGTCAGAGACCAAGCAATGCTCGAAATTCGACTGGTAGCGGGAGAGCACATTCACTAACAGCTCCACCTCCCGTTGCACACACTTCGAACAGAGCGCAAGAGGAACGGTGGGAAAAGACAAGTGGCTTCACTGCAACTAGTCGTACTTTGCGGTCAATCCCGTCGTCGCTGAACCCAAACGCGCTGGCCTTCCGATCATTGGGACTGACAACTGGGGGAAGTAATTCGTTAAATGTGTCGTCCCCCGCGACGGCGACTAGCTCAAGTGGATTACCGTTTTCATCGGCGTCACCGTGGCGACCAAGTTTCGGGTCGTCGACCGCAATGGCTCCGTATACTTCAGCAATGTCGTCGCTTTCGTCGACTGGTCTGCACTACTGGTCAGGTGGGCGTCTCACGTGGAAGCAGCAACGCGCTAACGGTAACCACCAAGTGGCACGTGAAACGCGTGATCGATGGGTGAACAAACTGCGACTTAGCAACGAAAGCGTGACGGAGACGCTGAGTTATCTGGCTTGTGGATTGTGTGGCGAGCTTGTGGATGATAATTTGCAATGCAGTGGCGGTACAGCCGACGTTGCTGGCGAGAAGACTTCTTCGCCATGCACACAACTGTACTGTGCGTCCTGTCTGGAGTCTTCAGCGTACCGAACGGCTGATTCGACTACGTTGAAGTGTGTTCGATGTCACGAAGTGGTCGTGAAGAAGTCAATGACCCGCAACAGCCTTGCTCAGGCCCAAGCCGCCTCACTTGGCCTCTCCATGTCAAATTCGACAAGTACGAAGGCCCAAGATGACCCCGTTCGCTACTCGTTGGCAAATATGCAGCATATCCTCGAAGACGCGGAATCTCGAGCCGCTGCGGTTGATCTACGGGCATTCTACCTGGCACCTGGAACGGATCTAAGTGCGCTTAGCAACGGCCAGCTGGAGGTGCTCGAAAGTGCCCACCACAGTGCTCTTTCACAGATAGTAGAGCAGCGTATCACTAATGCACGCGCACTCGAGCGGCTGCACATGGAAGAGTGGCTAAAGATGCAGCGAGATGTGCTGCAGTTTGCTCCAGCAGAACCTCGGTGAGAAGTCAATTAAGCATGAACGCCATAGAATAGATAGATACTCTTTTGCTTTGTATTTCTTCTTGTACGCATCAAACTCAACTTACGAGTGGCGGGCTTGTGGACAATCGTCGTAGTAGATATCGTCGCCATCCCCAGTGAGGTAGTTGTCGTCCTCGTCTTCGTGGCAGAGATCCTGGAGCATCCGAAGTTGGCGCTCAGCCCGTTCACGTTGCATCGCCGCTGTCTTCTCGTGCACTTTATCCAGCAGATACCTGAAAGCAACCACAAACCAGTCGCGTTGTTGCTCGTTCACCGCCTCAATGTCAAGAGAACGCAGTTGTGTCACTAGAGAAAAGCAGCGTGCGGCCTTCGCAGATGTCACCAGTCCTGCTGTTCGAGCTCTAGCAAACACGGGCGTGTGGTGACCTTCATGCACAGCGATAATCTCATCCAGTTGCATCGAGTCTCCGCTGCGACCAAGCCACGAGACCTCCCCAAAGCGGTCCACGAACACGCGTGTCTTGTGTGGTCGGCCTTTGCGGCCGTACTTCCACACAGCCAGTGTCTCCATACGCTTCATAATCGTAAGCTCCACTTGCTGGGCTACTCGTCGTTCGTGATCTCTTGCGAGATCCACTAGGAACTCCAGACTACGCTGTAGCCACTCGCGTTCTTCAGCCGTCTTGGCCTTGAGATCCAGAGTGCGCGTGTGGGTTACCACAGACAACGTGCATCCAGCGTCATCCAACTGCAGAGTTCCTTTGTGTAGCGCACGAGCCAGAACACTAGTCGACGGGCCGGACGTGACACGCAGGATACTGGCCAACGGGATGGCGTTCTTGGCCTTCACGCGCTTCTTCCCCATTGTCGTCGTCGCCGTCACGCCGTCCACTGCAATGTGCGTGGCGTGTGCCAATAATTTGGACGTCCACCGCAGCGTGTCGCCGTTCTCCACACAGAGATTCGTGCCGTGGGGTTTGCCCTTGCGTCCATACTTGACGACACTGGTGCCTGCCACACACTGCAACGCCACTCGATACTCCGTCATCTTGCGTTGCAACATCCAGTCCGCTCTCTTCTGCTGTTCCTGTCGTGTGCGGGTGACGCCCTGCACGTGCGCACAAATGGCCCACTTGACGGAAATGGCTGACCGTAACGAGAACCGCTTCTCCATACGGGCATTGTGCACGATCTGGAGGAAATAGGCGGCCCATTTGGTCGCTCGGATCTCGAACTCCAGCGACACAATGAGACCGCGCATGTACGCCTTGGAGCGTCTCGGGTTGACGACGTGACACGTCACTCTCACGTCTGCCGTGAGATCTCTCGGGAAGCAGCTCAAAAACTCATCCACCGAGCTCTCACGCCACATCTCTCGATGATCAGAGCTCGTCGGTGACAGCGCTAGTATCGGGGTATCTGAATCCACAGACGAATTCGAACAGGATCTCCGTCGCCCGTCATCAAGGACATGTACGTTTTGTCTGCGTTCTCTCGTTAGCGAAGAGCCAGAGGACCGGGACGACTCGGACGAAGACCTGGTGGAATACCGCAGCGACGACGAACGGGACGACCGCTGAGGGAAGACACCGGCGCAGTCCGCGCGCACCGCCAGCTGCATCTTACGTGGAGATTGACGCACATGATGCGGAGACTTCAACGCGTCGTCGTCCTCTTCTCCTCCGCTGAAGCTCCTGCTGCGACTCCGACCGCGATGTTTATTCTTCTTGGAACGGAGACGCCGTTGCTTGTCCTGTCCGTCGTGTTTCTTGTGCGAGAAGAAGGCCAAGAACCGAGAAGAAGCGGACGTTGTAGCCGCCGTGTCGTCAGCTTTAGCCCGGCGACTGAGACCCATGGAGCAGCGTGTCCCCTCGTGCGCAAAAGCAGAAGTGAGAACTACGAGACCCCGTGTGTACGTACGTTTCAGTGCTAAACTGACCCTTTTATTCCTACAAGGTGACCAGCGAAAGTCTTGCCGTGGTCAAGGCAACGGGTTGACTGTACAGTGCAGTGTATGATTTCAACTACAGATGGCTCCAAGGTGTCAGCAAATGTGCAGGATTTCTCCTGCCTATCTTGCGACTGTCACTGGTACTTTTGGGTGCTGAACGGTAGGGAGATCGTAGACGGAGACCGTCGGGAGACAAGTTCAGTGTTGGTCCATGTCGTGAAAGTTGGGGCCAGAAGGGGAGGCTGAACCCATGACGCGCTGCAGTATTTGATACCAACCGGTCCAATTGGACATGTTAACTAACGATAGTTAGAGTATGGACGACGCAAAGAAGCGAAGGGGGCAGTTAAGTTCGTGTTCGCGACGACTTCAACTCGTATGATACGGCTCTCGTATCGATCAACAGTTGAAGTTCTCAACTAGGGACCACGTCGCGAAAAACGGATAGGAATTCGGTGAAACGGCGACCGTAGCATGAGGTGAAGGCCTTTCAAGTCGTGAAAGGACCACAGTGGATGAATGTCAGGACGGTCTTTTTCGAGAAACGGTGGCTGGAATTTCTTGGCTGTCAAAATGAATCGAGGTTTTCGGCGTTGGTTTACTTCGACCACTTTGTCTACCCCTAGTGTGGGTCAGTGTGAATGTTTTGTTTCCCAAGTTATCTACGTTGGAGTCCATTTGTCATGTAGAAGATGAAACTCAGTTACCTTCACGTTTAGTCTATCTCGTCAAGGAAACCTTTAGTGGTTTCAGGGTGGCACAGCAACGGACATTCTTCAAATAACACCCAATTGCTACAACTCTATCTGCAGTGCCGAAGTACCAATGACAGTTCTACATCGTGGGTCTGTCCTGGCTGGCAATGGGCCAGAGCTGCAACAACAGCAACGAGAACCTATTGCCAGACCCATAGCGGTAATTACTTCAGCATTCTTTACACTTTTTTATACTAACGAACAGGTTTTATGTAGACAATTGGCTCCGAGTTCGCCTTCTTGTCGTTCGTATCGAGAGAAAACTGGATACGGCAATGGTGCATCCGCGTCATCTCCCACGTGTATTTCGACCGCTATATCGTCTTTTGTATAGCGCTAAACATTATCATTCTGGCCTTTGTAGACTTTTCTGTCGTTGATGACAGCTTAAAACCGGTCCCTAACGGCAAAAAGTTCCACAATGGGAGAGTCATCGACGCGTATTCACAAGCTAATCACGCTATTGTGATTTTTAACCACATTTTCGCGGGAGTTTTTACAGTAGAGTTCGTGCTCAAGGCCGTTGCATCGGGCTTCACTGGGGAGGACTCGTACTGGACTAATCATGGAATGTCATTGACTTCCTCATGCTCTTCGCAAGGTATTGATCGCCAAAAGATTAACCTGTTTTTCATTGAGTACTGACGCGATTATTAGCAGCTTTGTTGCGGAAATTCCAGCTATGCCCAACGTCTCGGAGTTCTGAGCGGTTCCCATTGCGATCGCTCTGCGTTTCCTGGGATGAAACGATTGATCGATGCCCTTCTAAATGCTATCCCCGCTCTGCAAAGTGTGGTAGCTTTGCAACTATTTGCGTTCCTGATCTTTGGAATTCTTGGAGTTCACTTATTCAGTGGTCGGATGAACCGCGTCTGTCGCTTGACGGAATTCCCTGTCCGTCTTCCAGTGGAGAATTTCTCGTGGCCAGTCTCGGATGCCTTTTTGAAAGAAATACTAGAAAATCCCAAAACTTCCGATGTCTTGAGGCTATCCGTTGTGGATAATGTCTACACTAATCTCCCTGGAATACACCGCAGCACTGCTTCTGGCCAGTAAACTACGACGACAATCAGCTTTGCGTCGAGCCCTACCATGGAGGCCATCCTTGCCGATCTAGTGAAACTTGTGGTTCGAACTACAATGCTTTTGGTAATCCTCGATTCGTAAGAAACAGAGTGATGGAAGATCCTTCGGATACACAACTTATGACAACTTTGGACGAGCGTTGCTGACAATATTTCAATCCGTCACGGAAGAAGGTTGGACGCTGATCATGTATATTACTATGGACGCTTCGTATCCAGCCGTCGGAGCTCTTTTCGCCGTTTGTTTAATCCTTTTCTCATGAATTTGACGATCGCTGTCATTAGTGAAGAGTTTAAAGCGGAATACTCGACGCTGACTCGAAAAATTGCTGCATATCAACGAAGCAAACGATTTTCCTCATCAAAAAAAGATCTCGCAATCTGGTAACCCATCGCTTTTTTAATGAATTGGCTATGGCCATGGTTTTCGCGGTGCTGTCACTGGATCGATCGAGAAGTAACAAGTGCTTTTCCTTTTTGTTCGTTCAAAACAAGTAGATTTAAAAAAAAAAAACAGTCTCGTATTCATAAAATGTATTCAGGTTATCTAGCCAACATCTTCAGTATTGTGTGCGTTGGGAGTTGCTTGTCCAGGAGGATCCTGAATATCCATCACAACAGCGCCACTGGTTATCCTGGGAGCACTACGCGGGGTAGATAAATCTCTACGTCCGTGATGTTTCGGATACAACCTGGCTAGTACATTATCTCGGTTTTCGGGTGCACATGCCGTTCGATAAACACAGAGACAAAGCGCGAGGGTCAGTAGAACGACTGCAAACGAAAATACAGCAAGTCCAGGTGTGCTCCGGAAGACCCAGGTAAAGACTCCATGGGCGAAAGACTGGTCAGTCAGCAGGGAGCTCTCGAGATCTGAATCAAGCCGTTCATACTGTTCAGCGACAAGTTGGAACGTTGACACGTCGTTACCAAGTCTTCTCCGGGCTGAAGTTGCAGGTGCAACGGTGATTCGACTAGTAGAACTCGTAGACAAGTAATCGGTGTGAACAACCACCCAGAAGTCGCCTGAGAACGACGACTTGGAGACCTCCACGACTTGAGACTTTGAGCTATCATTCGTTACGGAGATGTATGTGAAATCGTAGACAGATCTCGGAAGAACCTCACTCACATAGACGCTTGGTGTAACACCTCCACTTGGTTGATATAGTGGCTCAAGTGTTAGTCGTAGGCCAACACCCTCTCGAAGCGGCTCAGGAACCCGAAACATCAAGACTTGGCCACGTGTCAACGTGAAATTGACGGCACACGTCGAGCACAGCAACGAAACATTTTCCATTGCACTCCACAATTGCGTCAACTCGAAGCCTACCGGAGAGTTACATGAAAGCCCGGACCAACCAGCCTCACACTGACACGCTGGCGAACCATCTTGCATGATGCATTGGCCGTGACCGTGGCAATTCGCTGAATCTCCATCCGAACCACACGAATCACTGGCAGCTAAAGTGGTCGATGTAGCAGAGTGCACTACCGCTTGCACTTGGAACCGAAGTGACGAGCCAGAGAGAAATCGGTTGTGGATTGCTACTTTGTAGCACTCGCTGCCGGTCGTAGCAAACGAGCAGACCGTATTGACAGCTACGGCAACCTTTTGACTTGCTGACCGGGACGCTACAGCTTCGTAATCTTGTAATGAGGACACTCCTAACGACGGAAAGCCTGTATCGCTGGGACCTCGGGCGAGTAACAGCGGTCTCACTGGTGTGTCAGCTTCCGCTATGTCATTGAAGATCTTCAAAACGAATTCAACAGCCTTTGCGGACGTATCACTGACGTCAAATGAGAAATACGCCCACGCTCCGACTGCAAGTGTTAAGTTAGATGGAGACTCGTAGGCCACGTACGACGCAGAGCTGCTCGTTTCCGATTTCACAGCGGAAGCTCGAGATAATATGACGCGGGTTGGTTGTAGAGAGCAATAGTAACCGGCGTATCCATCAGCGCAATTGCACAACTCACTCGACCGTGGACTGCACTCTCCACTGTTCAAACAAACGCTGACACTATCATTTCCACCTGCAGTGGCATTCGTTGCTTCTCCCTTGCTCTTCACCAAGATCTTATTGAAAGCAGCAACAAGTGTCGGGGTCTTGCAATCCTTTGCAACATTAACGGTAAGCCGAAACCCCAGAGAGCCACGAGCGTAAGCGGAATTGTGAACGCCGACGTAGTAAAGACCCGAGCTTAGTGTGGATGTTGATCGAGATAGTACGAGTTTTCGAGTTAACCCTCCAGCAGCCCACCCACTTGCATCCGCGTATTGTACTGCGCTGGATGAACCAGTAGATAGCTTCGGTATGGTGTCGCGACGGACGAACAGCATCCCATCGCCTTCCGACGTAACTCCATCCAGACTTGCAACTAGAACTTCCCACTCATCTTTGACTGTAATCGTGTACAACGCCCAGTTTCCGCGTTCAATCTGCAGCTCCAACAAACCGACTTCCACCCGAAATGGACCCGTGAAATGCTGGATATACGCGATGGATGGTACGAGGACTTTGCAAAGCGCTTGATCCGACGTTTTTGGAGGATTAAAAGCAAACGCTTCGTCGCAGATACACTTCGGGTCTGCATCCTCTGTGGCTTTGCATACACCATTCCCATAACACTCGGATGTATTCCGCAAAGAAGTGACACCGATAGCTGTAGACGCCGTAGAATCAGAGCAGGTGCCTAGATCTTGACAGTCCGGACCACATTTCGGGATGCTGCAATCATCGCCACTCCAATGACGGTCACAACTGCAAACTCCAGGCACGCTCCGACCGCAGCTTCCATGTCCAGAGCACGTAACTCCGCGACACTTGCTGGTTTCCACTCGGAATTTTACGGTAGAACTTTTAGTAGAGAACCCTAGCAGTGATACGTAAAAGAATCCAGGTGCTGCTTGTGTATAAGACGCCGTCGCTTGCGTGCAAGTACGTGACGAATTAATACCTCGTGGGAAATCACCGAGAGATCCACAAAGGTTAATTTCATCCGTAGTCCCAACTCCATTCGTACTCGAAAAGAGAATACTGCTTGCCGTCATCGCAGTTGGGAAAGTATCATCAAAGGACCCGTACAAATCCACATCAGACGTTTTGGGGCTACCGGAAGGGTATTCCACGATGAACGTAACGTCGTAAGAGCTGGCCTTCAACGCAAACTTAAAGAACTTGTACTCTTTCGAGCCAACAGTTACACTTAGACCAGCTTCAGTGACAAGAGATACACTGGGGTCGTTGCCAGTGGCGCAATTAACGCCGGAAAATCCCGAAGAGCAAGTGCATGCGCCCGACTCACAACTGCATTTGCCACTAACTCCACATGATGAAGCTGTGCAACCTGGTACACACTCACAAGCGTCTCCAGAGTAGCCATTCTGACACGTACACGTGCCCTTTTGTGGGTCGCAGAGTCCATGGCCAGAGCACTGAGACGTATTCTTACTCCCACCGTCAATTGGACACAATAAATCGGTACAGCTACTTCCAGTGTATCCACTCGCACACTTGCACAGACCAGAACTGCGGTCACACTCTCCTCGACTTTTCCCTCCACACTCGACATTGTTGCTGCTTGGACACTCCATAGCGGAGCAATTATCGCCTACATAGCCTGGGAAACAGTGGCAACTTCCACTTGCCAGTAACACACCATGACTGGAACATTTATCCTGAAGCATTTGGCAAAGCTGCGTGCTTGGTGGACAGACCAGCTTCCCTTTGTACCCGTTGACCTTGATCTCTCCACCTTCGACTGGACAGTGGACTTTAACCCCTCCAATTGAAAGAGTTAAAGTAGTTGACGAGCATTCTACCACCTTGTAGCAGGTAGGCCGCAAGTCTGAGGAATCACCGGAACGTCGACTGAGACTGGACTCGAAGCACTTGCTGGACGACCCAACCTCTTCCATTAAATTATCCGCGTCTAACAGTGTCGAAGTGCGTCCAATCCCTCGACAATCTCCATTGTTGAAACCACGATAGAATGGACAATAGTCGGCATATGTGTCCCGACCGCCGAATAAAGGATCCTTAAAGTATTGGAAGCCAGCTGGGATACTTGCGCTGTAGCTAGCTACATTGCAATAGCCCTTCACGTTATAATCAGCCGTACATCCACGCTGCGAGGCCTCGGTACAGATATATCGATCACTCCACTGAGAGCACCGAGACTTTGCCACTCCGCAGCCTTCGTGATATCCCCACGGAAGCGGTTGGGCTTGAGCGAAACTCACTTCGTACCATCCACTATCAGCGAACAGGGCAAGCGTCAGAGCTGAATACACGGGGTCGTACGCGCTAATGGCGCTCATATATTCGTTCATGACGATGCGCTTCTCCCAGTGGGAACTGAACGAGGAGCTTCCCTTTTCGCCGTTTTCCAGCTCCAGCCCAGCATCCGTCCAGTCGAAGCAGTTGAAGTGCTGCTTAGCTTGCTGAACGACTTGCGGCGTGATGATTTTGCTGATATAGACCCCTCCAGTGCTCTGCTTTTGTGACACCACGTTTGAATATCCCCAGAGTGCGCCGTTGCGAGGCTGACGGAAATTCGCGAAGAGTCTTTGAGAAAAGACCAAGGCATGGGTCATTTCGTGCAGAGCAGTTCCCACTTGTTCCGTTCGGCTAGCTCCAGTGGTTCCTGACGGGTTTAAGCGCGATGGGCTGAAGTTAGCTTGACCGGAAATGGGTCGACCGAATTGATCGAGGTTGCATGGCAGCGCCCACGCAATGACAGAGCCCGTGGTGGGTCGGGCCGTGACGTGTAGTAAAAAATCTGCGTTAGCCACGCCGGTGGTGCGATAAAACGATGGCATGGAGTTGGTACAGCAAGCCCAATCTGTATCTTTCGAACACGACATCCCAGAGACCTTGAGGTTTCCTGTTACGCGCTGCACAGAGAGCGTACTTTCGAAGTACTCGGAGACCGTCTTGAGGAGGACAGATACAAGGAAGTCCTTCTTCGCAGGCGTAAGGATGTCATCCTGTAAGCAAGAGTACACTTGGTTATCCACCTGAATGACGTCGCCCACTTTTTCGCATTTATAGCCCGGATCTCTGAGAACGGAATAATAAACAGTCAGTAACTTTCGCGTGAACAGTTTAAACAAGGGAAATTCTTACGAATAAAGCTTTGACACATCGAAAGCAATTCGCAAGGGTTGGAAAGTGGAGGAGGCAGCAGATGATCTCAACTTCCGATGTGTTTTCGTTGTCGCTAAGCCAATCGCATCCAGAAAAGCACTAACCCAATAGTCGTCCTTGTGTTCTCGTATACCCATCCCACCTGTACCGTCGTCGAGATCCTGTGGAACGACAAGAGATTCCAGGTCCACAGACTGCTCGAATTCCTCTGCTTTCCTGTCATGGATGCAATCGTGATGGTGATGCCTTAGCTTTTCTCTTGGAAGTACTGCAGCATCGACAGCCTTGAATAATACCAGATTCAGAATTGCAAGACCAGTAATAACCCTTCGTTTCAACTTCGTTCTCCGAGGACCTGATCGAACGCTGGAGTTCTGTCTCGACATGCGTGTTGCTTTCTTGTCTTCTCCTCGACTATTGCAACGAGCAGGCTGCCAGTAACGGAAGTTTCATTGCTTGTCGAAAACTGCCGTCAAAAATAATAGCTTGAGAGCCACCATTATGGTCGTTATGGCATTTTTACATGTGGATGCTTGTGCTAATGCTATCGTCCACCCAACGAATGCAATAACCGTCCACATCTCCAGAAAGCAACTGCCGTTGGTCCGGCCCGAGAGTAAGTGCAGTCACCTTCGCGCGGTGGTCAAGTAACAGCTTGAAAATAAATAGCTGACAGGAAGGTACCACATAGGACCGTCCTCTTGACGGGTTCTGAATCGATATTGGCACAGTGTCTGTGCCCGCCGGTTTCGAACTGCTTGGAGAACCACTACCATTTCCAGCTTCTTCTTGGACACCAGACCCAGCTTCTTCCTTTTTCTGCCGTGCCAAATCGTCTGGGTAACGGATTCCCCACAAAGCAATGGCTCCATTCACATGACCAGTGACAGCAATAACACCACTTTGCCACGAATCGCATCGAGTAGAAATTGCGCATGACTACAAGGGGACAAATACACAGACTGTTAGGAAAACTATTGAACAATCGAACCGCAATTGTCACTTACAATTGCTTGGAGACCAAATGCAGATGAGGTTGATGCAGCAAGAAGGTCCCCGTTGATACTCCAAAGTCGTATTTCCGAGCTCGTGGTTGTCAATACATTTCCATTTGCACTGTTGATAGACACGTGGGAAACCGTTGCAGAGTGGCCAGCTAACTCCTGGAGAAGGGCTCGAGTTCGCAAATCCCACAAAAGCACAAAGCGATCCGCAGATGAGCTCGCGATCAAATTAAATTCCTACAACAAAATCGAAACACTCGTTAGATCTGCCCCATACAGACAACATCCGATACTCCATACCTTGTTAATAGCGACACAGACAACCGCATCACTGTGTCCAACAAACTTTGAGGCTTGGTTGAAGACTCTTCGGCCGTCCGTTGCCTTCGAACACTCGATCAAATTGACAACCGCGTCTTGTCCACCTGTGACCAGGAGTGTACCATCGTCTGACACTGAGGCACAGCTAATACTGCCGTAATGCGCTCCCTCAACAATAGCAAGAACCTTGTTGGCGTCGCGATATCTGCCTGGGCCTGAACTTTGTTGGTGTACACGAAGCTTCATTACCCCGCTATTGTTCCCCCAATCCAGGTATTTTGCAAAACGCGGTGGCATAAACGTACAGCCATCGCTTTGACACTGGATCTTGTCGTGAACGAGCTTCACATCACCAATAGCTCCGCCATGCACTTGTACTGAAATGACTGTGTGTTTCTTTAGGAATACATAGTCTTTCCCGATCGCAACAAGGGCAGGAGCTAATGGGGTGTGCCATTTAACATAAGCTTCGATGGCACTCAGAGTCATCCCGTCATATTGAGATGAATTCATCGCTAAGGGCATTACATCGGTAGCCGATCCACTGATTGAACCAGTGGGTACTAGCGTGGGTATCTTCCGTTGAGGGTGAGGGGCAGAAAACAGTCGCGACGGAGTCTGTCCAAAGTTTTCAATCTGAGCCAGAGTCGCAGCTCGCATCACAGGATCTTCAATTTGATCGATATCCACAGTGCCTTCGTACGTGAAGTGCATGAATACATTCTGAGAATCCACAGCAGCTTGTCCGGTTTGCTTCACGCCAAAGACCAGATCAATCCATTCGTGTAGATGCTCCGACACGTACTTCGACTCCAGTGCTTGTCGGTTTAGCCGCACAAATTCACGGGGGTCATCGTGTGCCCATGGAGGTAATAGAACATGCCACACTTCGTCACCACTCTGAGTGGTGCCAAACTCACACTTATTGGCATTATACAAGAACTCAGGGAGATAGAAGAACTCAGGAATAAGCTCACGCACGTCTTGTAAGTTATCTCGGGATGCTGACGTCCACGATGATGGAATGCTTCGGAATAATCGGTCGGGATGATCAAAGACGCCTCCTTGTAGCTCCAATGCTAGCGCTGTAAAAGGTTCTAGACGAATGAGATAGTTGACGACATACGCAGAGCACGAATAATGTGTGCCATAGTGAAACGCAGGTGTTCCCATTGGTCCGTCAAAATCCATGTCCTGGTTCATTGCTGCATACCGCTCGCGAAAGTTTGCTGCACGATTCTCACTTATCGCCCCCATAGGTTTGGCTAAATCTCGGTAAGTGTCGCGCGATCCAAGATCGAGAAATTCACTTGAGTAATCAGCAATTACCCACGGGAACACCGGATATTGCGTTATGTCATTGAAGCTGCGTCCGGCCAGGGTGTTCAGGTGAATTAGGTACTCGAAGTTCGTCATAGATCCACGTATCCATCGCTTTGTGACTGCTTGACGGATTCTTTTAATCGACGGAACCAAAGCCCCCGTACGAAGAACGGGGTTCCAGAAAATACTGTTGACCAGAGGCATTTGGAAGAGAAGTTTCACAACCTCTTCTCGCTCAGCGGCTGTCTCCAGTTGAAGAAAGTAAGTTGAACCAAACGTATCAAAGAACTCGATGCCAATTGGTCGTAGTTGGTACTTGATCCGACAGAACTGCTTGACATGAGCGTACTTAATACTCCACCGAGAAATTCTAGCAGAGGAACATTGCGTAGATGCTTCACCCAAAGAACTAGGCTGGGATGTCACATCTGGCAAAGGGACAACAGTAAATACTTGATCAGTCCCCGCTTTAGACATTGCAAATTGCATGCTGAAATCCGTCAGCGCTGCCCGAATGAGTCTCTTCGTGTTTTTTGTTCTCCCTTTAGTGGTTGTAGCAGTGCCGCCAGTTGCTGGATTACTGCTTTGAGAGTTCATTTGGCTTGGAACGGGTTGAAATGAGTTGGAATTCGTGTCTGGAGCGGATTTTGGTGTGAGGCTTTCGTCTTGAGACTCCAAATTACTGTAGAGCTTGGTGTAGCCACCAATAAAGTACATTCCGAAGCGGCAAAGCATGAAGACGCCCGGAGTTCTTCCCATACGTGCAATGAACGCCCCATTAAAACTCCGCATGGGAGGGTAGTCATCTCTTCGAAGAAAACGAGCGACAGCACCATAAACAGCATCACAAGACGTGTCTAGTCGCTTACCGTGCTCCGTCTTTGGCGACATCGGCTCAAATGCGGATACATCGGGTTGATCTTCCTTTTCAGTAGTATTTTCAATTCGCGGAGGTAAGGATGGTGCTTCGCTTTCTTTAATATCATCATGACCATCGGACTTGTCACTTTCTTCCCCATCGACTGGAAGCGTAGATCCAACAGGAATTTCGTCATCAAAATCGTCGTCTGACCCATTACGATCTTCCTCACCAGTATTGCCCACGGTGGCCGTCGTACGTGTAGATGACGCTGCTGTCTGTGTGCTCTCACTCCTAATCGCGTACAAAGCATACTGTGTCGCTTCAGCATCCGCGGCATCAAAAAGGGTCGGAGGGATAAACTGAGTACTTTCGTCGGCTTCTTTTAACAGGTGTTGCATGTCTGCAATAATGGACGGCGACACACCCATCACTGATTTTCCATCAGTATTTTCCAGATCCTCGAAAAACGAGCAGTATATTGCCCTGGCAACCATAAAGACTGTGACAGCACCGTCTCCTTCACTCTTCTCCTCGAGATTTTCCAGTAATTGACGCGTTGAATCCATCTCGCAGCGAAATAGGATGTTCTGAAAAACTGGATCTTTCCCCTCAGTGGTGTACCCTGTAGTTGACTGCTGATATACAAACTCTCGAAATGCTCTCACTGCATCGTGAAATTCCATACTTCGTCGGAATGGCTGGTTGTCTAGATGTTCCACTGGGCTTAATTTGGGGGGACTTGGGGGTCGTAACGAGATTTCCAGAGTGGTCGGGTAATCACCAGCAGTTTGTCCAATATCCTTCACCTCGTCTCGAGCAGCAGAAATTCTGTCTTCATACGTATAATCCCTCACGAGGCGCAGTCGCATCCGATATGGTCCCTCCGTGTGATCTAGACTATAGCCTAGTAAGTTCCGCTGGAACACACTTCTATCGGGAACAATTTCAGCAACTTCTGGTGTACTCACTTGCCATTTTCCAGTCTTCCAAATATTCCGCGTGTAGGTTAACCGCTCAGAGATTTCTCGCCACTGAGATAGCCCGTCATTCAACGCTTCTATCGCACTATCACGAATGCTGTTGTACTTTATGACCGTTTTCCTCGCAACAATTTCACGACGATCCAATTCCAAGTCGTCGCCAATATCACCCTGTACAGTCTCTTTCCGGATGTCAAGCCGTCCTGAAAAATTAGTGTTGAGGCATAGTTCTGTACTTGAGCCCTTTCGGAGACATATACACGACGAAATGACATCCAGCATGTGTCGATGAATTGATTCTGTCCTCGTAACCAATAGATCTTCAACCAAAGTGTTGTTTTCCGCTAACCACAGCTGAAACTGGCACCAGATTTCTTGGTTTATTGGGACGGCGTTGTCATCACCGCTGCCTCCATCAGGGGAATGAAGAGCATACAGAAGCCGGTCGAAGCCTCCATGAAAAATATCGACTGCAGCCTCTTTCTTGGTGGACGTGATCGTATGCAATACGGACGTTCGCGGTTCTGCAATGAAGAGCTCTTTCAAAATTTCAAAGCGTTGATCAATCAAGAACTGCCAGACCTCGACGGCAGTGTGGCGAACTTTGGCCGAGTCATTCATCAACATGCGGTAAAGATGAGAGGCTAGCGCGAGGATGAAGCTGCGATCAGATTCTAAACCGACGCTAAACTCTTTATGAGCATTTGCACTGAGACTGCGAACTCGGTTTATCCCCCGAGACCGGTGCCCTGATAAAGTACTACTGGGATCAACTCCACCACTGGTCTCGGTGGTAGTAGTCTGAGCCACAATACCACAAGCGACGACACTTTGCCAGCTTGGGCGTTGAAGCAGTATGTGCTGATATTCGGCCAGACAATCCAGTATCCGCTGTACAGTACCCATGCCTTGATGAACACAATTAAACTCGAGAAGTATGACTGTTTGCGCTGAAAAAATGAGAGCTCCATAGAAAAAAAGCTGCTCCTCCATGCCCAATGCCTCAGTAATTACAGATTTTGAGCATTGATCGCAACAATCCAAGAGGAACATAAGAACATCGACTCCAAAACACGCTGTGATGTTTGGCCCAGTTTTGCACGCAACAATGGCATCAAATTCGCGAGTATTGGATGCTGCGGAATCGTTCATTGTCTGCCGAAGGTGGTGGTTGTGTTCATCTCCCAAATACCGTGCGAGCGCTACGCACACGATGCAAATATTCCTCAACGACACCACCGTGATACTGTGTACCCAAGGCTTTTCTCGTTTGATGACGTGTTTTAGAAGCGCTAACCAGCACTTTTGGCCAGCCAATCGCGATTGAGCCAGCCCACCTTGCTTTAATACTGCTTCATCTAAAATTTCCAAGAGGAGCATCATCATCGAGCCAAACTCGTCTCCTGATAGAGATCGAATCATGGCGGCTTGAAGAAGGTTTACACACGCATCAATTGTAGACACGACAGCAATTGTTTCAGCTTCCAATCTTCCAGCAAGCCCTTGCAGCATACTGGACAGCGCGTCATTCTCTGACGAATCTCTCGACGGCGGGCTCGTGCCAAGG
This sequence comes from Phytophthora capsici, assembly GCA_030324255.1. Classification (NCBI taxonomy): domain Eukaryota; phylum Oomycota; class Peronosporomycetes; order Peronosporales; family Peronosporaceae; genus Phytophthora; species Phytophthora capsici. Next base: position 2,001,834 of record CM059354.1, read on the forward strand.
CCTTCGATTAGAAGACATTCCGCTACGATTCTAAAAACAATAGCACTTGATCTGCACACAATTGGGAAAAAGGATGGACTGTTCTTCAGTCGCAGCGCGATATGTTCCAGCACAATCATAGTTACTTCCGTACCAACACCGCGTCTGCAATTGTGTAGCAACAGATCTCCAATCAAATCCCATACCTCATCAATACCCCGTACTATAATCGGCGAAGCAAATGGCTTTGGCCCAAGCTCTGTTACCGTGAGCGTATCAAGGTCATAATAACTTGTATCGCCGATAAAAATGTTGGAGACATAAGCCAGCAGTGGGATATAGACACAACAGTCTATGCTGTACTTCTGTAGAACACGATTCAATTTTCGCATCAAAATAGACTGACATAGCAAATGCTCCGCAAAGCTCGTGTGACATTGAGCAAGAGACAGCAGGATCCGAATTGCCAGAAATACTTCTGGAGATACCCACGGTCCATCTTCAGGAGTTTGGTTGATCACTTCCAACAAAATATTTGCAAAGCCATCGGTCGGGTATGCCACCGAATGTCCCTTTCCAGATTTGGAAGAGCTGTCTGCTACAGGTGATTTTAATGCTGCTGCTTCAAGGCTGTTTCCGCTTATTTCAACGCGCTTGTCATCTCGCTTCTTGTTTAGTGAATGATCTCCCTCTCGATATAAGATTGCTGCAACAATAGTATCAGACAGACGCTGCTCAAATTCACGTCGCGTGTTTCCACTATCACTGGGACCTTTGCTGTGTGACGCATCGTTCTCAATTTCGTGTAGAATAAACTGAAGCAAAATCACCCGAATTGAGCTCTCTCGCGTGTGAAGAACTGTATTTGTCATCGAGAGTAGCATAATCTCACCAATATCGTTCCAGTCGTCCACGTGGCTTTCAATCCGCAGAAAAACTCGTAACAGTGACAACGCGTACTGTAAAATGGCTTCGAATGTTGGTTCCGAAAACTTTGGGAAGCACCATCGCATCTCAAGCGCGGTGTGTTTGTCCAATCTGCACTGTTCGTTCCCGAGCTCTGTCAAATAAGTAATGATCCACTGGAGCAGTCCTGCCCTCCGTAGCTGGCGAGCGTTAAATAATGCATTCGGGTTAGAGGCCACCATCAAGTCCATCAACAGTGAGACTAGCTGACACTGTAAGTGATGCGGTAATTTCTGTCGTAGCTCAGCATTCAATACAACTTGAGACAGCGCCACAAAGTCCACAATCACTGGATGCGCCAAGTGCAAACCAACACTGCTCGTTGCATAGGGCACCAGCTTTCCAGCAACAGCCAGGCGTACAACACACGTTAACACCTTTTCATCAATCAAGTCCACCCTAGAGCATAAATTCGCAGTGATAAAGGTATATCCATTCAACCCGATACACTCCGCCAAGCAAGCAGGGTTTCGCCGCAGTACTTTTGCCAGCATCTTAAATACTATGTAGAAGTTGTGTTGCTGGGTCGCATTACTCAATAGAGGAAAAATGATCTGGCTAATGCCTCCAACTGACGGTAAAGACCGAGCCAGGTCCAGGCCATTAGCTTCGTTGCAGTTGATGTAATGGATCTGAGTGTGCGCCAAAACTGGTGTGTTAGAGCGATCACAAGATGACGTGTTTAGTGTGAATAGAACTGCATCTTCGGATATTATGCACGACTGTAACAGCGATTCGATTTCAGATCCAAATGAGCTCATAGCACAGTCATAGCTGATAAAATCTCGAAAAGCAGCCACCTTATTCCTCTCTTTGCGAGAGAAAGCACCGCCAGTTCCAGTCGAAAGACGTAACCCTTCAGCAAATTCCTCTTTTTTAGCGATCATTGATTCAGCGATCAGGGCAGCCCCGGCAGCGACCGCATCGTTGGCTGTGTTCTGTGTTACACTTGGAGTCGTGTTGGAGTCAGCTCTGTTACGCCACTCGCGTTTACATGATTTCCCAAGTTTGGACAATTGTAACCGTTGAGCAAACTGTGCGATTTCAATCCCACGATCGGCTGCGCGAGCTAAATGCGAGGAAGCCATCGCTTCTAGCCAATCCCCTACTGAACGATATGAGTGACCACTGACGAGATGGGAGTATGTCGGGCCCAGAGAGAACACACCAGCAACAATGCTGCCCGATATCACTTCATCAATAAACCACGATGGACCGATCTTCCAGGATAGAGCTGAATGGGGGCTACATACTTGTGTGTCACTACCCACAAAAGCTTGAAAACATCCTGCAGAAGGCGCCGAAGGATAATTAAGTTTCTTGGTTGCAATCTCAAGACCGTCGATATATACCGTAATCAAAGAACTCCCCACGACAGATTTTCGATGTGTGAATGCGACGTGATGCCAATCTCGCTTCTTTTCAGTCCGTCCCAGTTGTGAAATGTCAGCATCAGCAGTACTAGCGTCATTGCGAGTAGGGCATTTCAGATCATCGATTGCTACAGTCTCGAAAATGACTGATGTTCGTTTTGGATTAGGGTTTATACTGGGGCCTGAGTTAACAGCGCCGGTGTGGAAGCGAAGGAATCCTGTCGATTGCTCGAAAAAGGCACGTATAAAGCATCCGGACGACTCCAATGAGTAAATTGAGACGATGCAAGCAGAACCTTCCTCAGTGTCGTGATGAGAATTCTCCAGCGAGTTAGCTATAGGGCTGTTACCATCGCGCTTTGCTTTAAAAGAAGTAAGGAGTTCATCAGTCGATGCGAGATTAGTAGTTAATACGCTTGAGCTTGCGGTTTTACCCATGCCAGAGGTACATTGCTCCATGGCTCGCCACCACATCTCCACTTTGTCTTCGTCTGTGCAGCTCGCCAGAAAAACTCGTGAATCTGCTACAAATGACCACTTCAACGGCTCTTTCCGAGCAATCTGGGTTATATCCAATTCCGCCATAGCAACTTCATTTTGAGCGGCAAGCTCCATTGACGCAAAAAGAGTCAACGTTGTGCCAACTAGTACCCCGTATGCATCTATCCGATCTTCATGATTGTCATCAGGGACTAATACCAAGTATCCTTCACATAGTGGAGCCGACGCACAATCTACCATGGGTGCATCGGTATTCAAGGCTTCGTCCTGAGCTTGCGCAGTATTAGAAGCTGGAATGACAGGAAAACGTAGCCAACATGAAAAAGAATAGCCTGATGCTGGAGGCCATACTCGATCTGCACTGTTCACGATATGAACGTATCGTCCGGTTTGTTCGCTTCCTTGTGGTTTCCCCACAGAGATATGCCGAATCGAAGGATCCTTCAAAAGACTTCTTAGCAAATGTAATCCTGCCTCGGGCTCATTACGGGTAACGCTACCCAGTTTCTCTTCTGTCGAATTATCAGAGAGCTTTCCTCTGCTCAAAAGCATGGGCATTCCTTTTCCAACAATACCAAGAACGTCGTGCAACCGTGGAATTGAAATATCTTCTTCCAGTGTAATTACCACTATCCACTTGAGTAGGAATGAATTTAATGGATCGTGAGTTTCTCTGATCTTTTTAATGATATCAGGATCATTCATCCACGTAAACACTCCAGCTCGAATAAGCCGTATTGCCCGCTCTTTCTTCGATAGGATGGCATCACCACCAACGTACTCAAACATTGATAGCAGCTTCTTCATGGAGACAATGGCAGCATTCTCGGGCAAAATCGGCAACAAGCGAAACACGATCTGGCACGCGTCTCCATTTTGTATTTCTCTCTGGATCACACCACCCGAAATCAGCTCAAAAACTCGCTGTAAAATAGCTTCCCTCTTCGAGCTCTGCACAACCCCAGATGTAATTATACAGCTCGCAACGGTCGAATAGCCTTGAATAGACCCAAAATATTCGGCATTGTCGGCCCCACCATGTTCAAAATGAAGAGTAACAGTTAATACCTCTAGCACCAGATCCATCATCTGGAATGCACGCTCGGACGACTCATTGTTGGTCAAGTCTAAAGATGACAGCAACGCAACTAAGATCTCATAACCCTGGCAAGCCTTCCATAGAGGCGCTATCATGCAACCACCCTCCTTAAGCAGTTCCATCAAAATGTTCAGAAGCAGCATTTGCCTCCAAACCGCCCCCCGGAACCGTTGTAACAATTCCAAAAGACCACTTAAATCGGACTCCACACCAGCCTGGAGTATCTCCAGGTGATCATTTTCATAGCTGCTTGTACATGTATAGCGTAAAGTAGTAACTAGTTCAGTTAGTGCGTGGATGACAGATATTTCGTTCAGGTGAAAATTTTCTTCTTGGACGAGATCAAAAGGGGTAACCAAGATGTCGCTAGACACGAGTACATCAGTAATAGCGTATAATGCTTGATGAGCTCGAGCTTGCCGAAACCGGACGCACTCCAGGGTATTGTGTCGCAGCATTAAGCACATGAGGTTTCCGTACATATCCAGATGCGTTTTCAAGGCAACCAAGATAGTGTGCCTCTTGGGCATGTCCGACTCAGGAACAGTAACTAGACATCCAGCAATCTGATCCAACCACAGGTAGATCCCACGATCCATTAATCCAAACGCACTGAGCTCTCGTTTGTATCTGCCCACTTCCGAGTCCCGTAATATCTTTATCAGACACTCACAGATTAGTGTCGATAATGTCAAAATAGGATTTTCCTTGAAAGCACCCAGCAAAGTGTCAGGAGTTAAGCCTGTTGACGCTGATTCATCACGATCGGCAGATTGAATACGAGTCGAGTCGCCGCTCTTTTGACTGCTGGCTTTGAAACTGATCGGGCCGTAGGCAATGAGCAACCCGCACACCACGGATAGTATTTCATGAGGCAGGGGGTCATCAGATTTTGCAGCACAACAAACATATTCCACAATTCGCAATATAATCACCTGGGCATCGTAAAATTTTGTGTACGGCAACTTTGTCAACAGTAACGCTAATGTTCGCGTTTTGGGCTCCAGAAAGACAAAGTTATCGTACTCACTTGTATATATGTGCAGGATATGAGTGAGTAATTGCAGAATCAGGTGCTCATTTCGACGTTGAACCTCAATTGTCAGTGCAGTAGCAATTTTCGTATCGTTGTGCATTTCGCCGATATAACTTAGCAGTAAGTCTCTCATGGTAGAAAAGGCATGAACATTTCTTGCACCCAATATGGTTCCACCTCGTTCGACACTTTCACAGCTATCTGAAGACCGAGATCCAAGCGGCATCAGCAATGTCAACATTTCCAGTAAAGTTGGGATCTCCTCTTCGACGCACGTATCCAGGAGACGCAACAATAATGCATACCCGCCAGAAGTATGAAATGCTTCCATTAGAACCAGCGAAAAGCGAAAAGTTCTCTCAAGAACGTAGATGAGTGACCTGAGACCAATTCGCACATCATAAGACGCCAAACAAAAACTCTCGGATGAAGTTGGTGGATCTGGCACTCTATCGTACATGTTCTCGCCATTTTCTTGTAAATTCAGGGGCAACTTCGGCGTCAGTTTTACCTCATGACCGCTTACGTGTACTCCATCTTGTGTAAGGCCAAGAGCCTCACTAACTGCGGCTGCCGCTGCTTCATCGTCAATACCAGTCTCGTTGTTGGACTGAATAGGTCGATCCGAAGTTAGGTATTCATATACAGGTAATGCCCTCTCCACTGTTTCAAGTGTAATGGTTGTGGCTAGTGTATAATTTGTCATCCGTTCAACCATCTTGGTGACAACATTACAGTCCAATAAATACCATGCGAGACCAGCGTTAAAATTGCGGTCAGGTACAGACATTAATGCCTGGCTGGAATAATCACGAATAAATTCGCCCATCGATGGATACTCCTCGGATGTCAATGCAATAATGTTCGGTAACTCGCACCGAAACCTTTCAATAAGCCTTCCGTTTGACGCGATAGCGACTACACAATTCATCAGGAGCTCAACTGGCGAGACTACGTCGCGAAACAGTACGGATGCGTCGAATTTTGCAGTTGGTTCCGACAAAGCAGCATCGTCCAGATTATCAATACCAGTTGCTTCATGTCCACGGTTTTGCTTTCCCTTTTGGGCTTCCACAACCATATTGCTGAGCTCCTCCTTCATGGCGTAAATACGAATTTTCGCCACAAAATCCAAGACCAAAGACGGGAAGGAAGTTTGCTCACATAACATAAAACCCACTGGACAAGCAAAATAGCTCTTCAATAAATCCAGTGACAGCTCACCTAGCAGCGCATACAATACCCGTAAATTGCTGTCATCCGACAAGAGTGTGAAGGTTACCCCGCACCTGACTGCTGCAACTTCGTCACGGTCTGGTCTGTAAACTCCACCAAGTCTTGGAGCTCTCCGCTGTGTGTCTCTCCGTTCGCCATCTTTGTAATCCTGCATCCCAACAATAACAAGTGAGATCTCCAGTGTAACCTTCAATCGCTACCCATCAGAGCGCATACACTGCCTTCACGCGTGCTGCCACACCTCGCAGTACCGTATCAACGTTCTTAATCATCTCCTATAGGGGTATTAAATAATTCCAGTTATGTTAATTACTATACAGTTTTATTATAAAAAAAATATTTGAGCGCGCACTTGGTCGACGGGTGAAGGCGGCGAGACGGACGTTGACGGTAACAGGAAACCTCCCCAGCGCTTAACGGTCGGCAAAGACGCCTCCTTACCCGCTGTAGTTGGCGTAGCAGCCGCGCGGGCGCTCTCAGCCGACTGAGAACGCGCGAAGATGCCGCCCAGGAGCTTCTTCATGGCTGGTCGCGAATCGCGATGAATGTTGAAGACAATGTGGTTGTTATAACCATGTAGTAATGATTTATAAGAACCATAGTAATACCTAGTTTTAGATTCGGATATAATGGCTACTGCGTGGTCATTGGTCAATCACGATAAGCTACAATAGTGTATCCATGTCAGTCGACTGATTTATTGGACCAAGTACACTCACTTTGCGAGTGCAGCACCGCTTGTCACTCCTGCTGCTATGGCGGACGAGACGGAGGTAGAGACGGTCACGCGCATTAACGCAGTGGACATCCGTGATCTGTACCCGGAGTTGGCACCGGAGGATGCCACGTCGCGCGTCTGCTTACTGTGTAGCGCCAAGCTCAAGGATAAGACACACAACCTGACGCGTCATCTGGAGCGACACCATGCCGGAGCGCTATTACAGCTGCTGGAGCAACGCAACCAGGCATCGCCGAGCGCCTTGGTCTCTAGAACCAGGCGCACACAACAGGAGAAAACAGCGGCCAGACAGCCGACGGGGCAGGTAGAGGATGCTTTGCTCCATGCTGGCGACGCCAAGCTAGCGCTGGCAAGATGGCTTGCACAGGAGCAGCTACCCGTCGACTTAATCGAAAAGTCGGGCTTCCGGGAATTCCTTGAGGCGCTCAACGAGCAATTTAGTCCGCCAAAGAGAGAAGAGTTACAACAGCTTTTTGGAGCATTGATGACAGGAGCCGGTGATAGCAATTTGGCCGGTCTTGGTGGTTCCGATTCGATCGCCGATGGTACTAACTCGCGGTCAACAGTGGAAATGACGGCATTGAGAGCCACGTGCCGATGCGACGAAGACTCGCCGTTGGTTTCGTGCAGTCGAATTGCGTGTGAAATTGCCGCGCAAGGAGAAGCCAAAGTGAAAGTCCTGCGAGCAGCAGCTTCACTATTTGATGGACAAATATGTCGTGGTAAAATTCTGGGCAGGAACGGTGTGCTAGGCAGGTCCTTCGTCGGAGTCGTCACTGAGTTGCAGCCTCCAAATTATACAGACGTCATGGCATCAGAAACTTCAATCAAGCTTTTCGACAAGGTCGTTGCGTCTCCATATCTCGTCCATGCCCCATCCATCAAGCAAGAACAGCATGAAGAACCCCAGGAAAATCACTTCGACCCTCCACCATACAATTCGGTTAGCAATTCTTCTTGCGTCGGTGTGAGTGCAGCCAGCGGGGCCCTCGCTGAGTACGTCGTGTTGCCAGTCTCCAACCTGTCTGTAGTCCCTGCAGCCGTTCCTGATGACCTGGCGTTACTGGCTGATGACATGTCCATCGTTTTCTCCATCGTTAGTGAGTTGCAGAGGAGAGCAGTGACCAACATTGCTATTCTGTGTGATGGTCTATCTGTCATCCTCTCGAACCTGCTGACGCGGTACTTGCACCAAGATGCGCAGTTTGCACCGCAAAATTTGCACGTGTTCACTACGAGCAACATCTCTTCCGTGCGATCGCAGCACGCCTCCCTCACCCCTCTAGATATTTATCAGCCTGCAGCAGTGACGCCGGTGCTTGCTAGACAGACCGAGCTGGCTCTGGACGCCGTCGTGGATCTCATTGGCTCAGAGGCGTCTACAGAGTTTGCTTCATCGTTGGTGCAGTCCATGGGCTGCCTGGTGCTTGTAGACAGGTCGAGACTGGAGCTACATCCGCGATCGGCGATCGCCATGGACATGAACTCCGTTGTCGTACGCGAGCTGGAAGTCGTAAGCGTATACGATAGCAGGGGCTTACTTGATGATGCACTGCAGTATTTGGCCGCACAGGCGGCAAATGAGCACCGCGCGACAGAGTTGCGGGAGTATCTGCTCGACGATGTGAAGTTGTCGCAGGCGCTCCACCAGCTCCAGACGATTCCGGAGGGAACGCTCGAGACCCAGTATCTTCAAGTTGTACAGATCTGACTAAGTACGAAAAGCACTTGCTAAAGAAATCACTTGTTTTGAAATTTACAAAAGCAAGTTTCTTTGTGCAACAAAAGCACTTTGTAAACAATGCTTTTTTAAGTGGTTTTTTACTGGGATAGCAAAGCATGAAATGCTGCTGCTGGTACAGCCCAAATCGGGTTAATTCGGACTCGGTAACTGAAGCCGGTAACTGAAGCCAGTAACTGAAGCCGGTACTGAAAGGTGTTGACTTAATATCTCGACAGCAACGCAGCGCGCAGTCTTACTGGGTTAGACTCGACTTAGAATCTTTGCTAACCTCCCTCTTTAGTATTACTGGGTAAGACTCGACTTAGAATCTTTGCTAACCTACCTCCGAAACCCAGAGGAGATGAGTGTGGCCAATGCAGATGTCGAAGAGGCGGTTCGCAGCACTGTAAACAGTTTGATGTCGCCTGCTGCAGTGGGGAAGGTGGATACTCGACATGCAAAGCATGTAACGGGTCGGATCTCCAACTCCCGGGGGATGGAAATAACGGGTCTGTTCAGGACTTGAACGAGGCGGGTGACGTCGACAATGACATCTCCAACCAAGCTCAAGTCTCACTGCCAGGTATTGTGTTCTCTCGCGAATCAGTTTTGCATCGGTCGATATCTCGGATTGCAGCAGAGCTGGAATTGGAGAAAAAACTACGGCTGCTGCAACTTCCACTCCCCGCACGTAATGTTTCAGCTCGGCGTCGTGAGCACATCTTAGAGCGCGGTGGAGAAAATTTGACAGGCGCAGAGTTTGCAATTGTTGAGGAAGCGATCGCCCACCAACGTACGTTTGATGCCATTCCGGAGGAACTTTGTAAAAAGATTTGGAGCCATGAGTCAGAGCGCACAGCTAAAGTTTTGGGAACTCTAGCGGATCTGGGATTGGCATTACCACACAAGATCGGGATGAAGCACCTGGTTCAGATTCTTCGAGCCGGGTACACGGATGGCCAAGATGGCGTGCTGTCCCGGGCGTTGAAAGATAACGCACTTGGTGGTCTTTTTCCCTTTAACCAGCAGGTTCGAATTGTCTTAAACGAGAACGACGGCACGGACCACAACGTCTCTGCAACTAGCGACCGGATTGATGCGGAGCGTCGCAGTGTGAACGAACTAGATTCGATCCGCATTGTTGGTTTTACAGAAAAGACGTACAGCTTCGCTAACACACTGCCACTGGTTTGTACTACATGGGGTCATCTTGCTCAAGGAACCAACAATCTGGTCGAAGGCTCCGTGCTGATTGTTCGTAATGGCTCAGTTTCGGACTATAACAACCTCCGGTCGCTTTCTATTGCAGCAGGATCTGACATACTCCAAGACCCTGCTTGCGCCCGTGCCGAGGAATTACATAACTGGTATGTAAACCTCCCGTCGTCCTACAACTTCCACCGACTTACCATTTAAGAAAGTAATCAGCCCGTAGTGTTCTGCAACGGTGCTCACCTGTTGCTCCGCTCTCTACAGAGCCGCTAGTGGCATACACAATCAGCCTTCTCGGACGAGGGTCCCCTGTTCCAACGGCTGCAGCACTTTAAACGTAAGGACAAATAGTCATCCTTCCCATTCTCTCCTTTTACCTGTCACTTCGCCCCTAATCTTATTTGTGAAAGCTAATTGGCTATCCCAGCGTATTCTCTCTCGTTTTTAAATAAATAGAAAAACGCTTTTCTAAGGAAGATCTACGTAAGTAGGCACAACGCGAACACGCCCAATATGCAAATATGATATTATCATATTTCAGCCACTGATCTAAATACAGCGGTTAACTGCATCAACTTGATGATAACAAGTTTGTCTGAGCGCAAGTTGTGCAACCAGAAGCGATTGGCTTCACTACAGTTTCGAGCGGAAGCGTTTGAAGGAATCCTGCAGGCCGGCGTCGTGTTGCACAGCATCCGCGACCTTGCTGTCCTGGGCCTCGATGATCTCGGCCTTAGATGCTACCTCAGCTGCATGTTCAACAGGCACGACAACCACACCGTTGATATCACCGCGGATGACATCCCCGTTGCGGACAACGCACCCTCCGACCACGATGGGGCCGTTGACGTTCACAACGGTCGTTGTGCCTTGTTGCCCATGCACTGACGTACCTCGTGAAAAGGCTGTGAACCCCATAGCGCTGATCTCCTGTACGTCACGGACACGTCCGTCTGTCACAACACCAGCAGCTCCTCGAGCCTTTGAAGCTGCGGCCAACAGTCCACCGAAGACTCCGGAAGTGCTGTTATCCGGGGCGCTGATGACGATCACCTGGCCCTGCTCAGTCTTGTCAACGTAGTGAAATGGCAACTTGCCTACTGCTGGTCCTGTAGCCGGAACAACTTGCACGGTGAAGGCGGGACCGCAGATCTCTGTGGATAAGGCGAAACCGTTCACGAGACTCACGTCCACGAGGTGTCCCTGCATCTTCAGCTTTGCCATGGCGTCGGCAATGGCACACACAGAGAGCTTGGCCAGGCGGTGCTGCACGTCGGGGGCTATGTGTGCACACGTCATGACAAGAAGGAACGTTCTCAAGTGAACTGACAGCTTGTGGATTGCGTTTCAATTTGACTGTTGAAGCTCTCAATTGGTTTAGACGGGCTTATCCTTGGTGTAAATAACACAATTTTGGTGGCGGTGAACGTCATACACAGTACTTTATTTCTGTTGTTGTGTTTGTAAATTCATCTACCGACACTTCAATCTGGTTGCTCACCGTAGGCATGGATATTTGGAAGATGCAATATGAATCCTGCCCAACTCGAGCGGAGAGCATAAGCCTGTATCCAACCACATCGTGAAGTTGAAGCCAAGTCGAAGTGATGGTCATTCTTTTAGAATGTGCGCAGATCGTGAAGTTGAAGCCACGTCGGAGTGATGGTCACTACAATATTTTACTGCTTCAAAACTACGAACAGCAGATTGCCACCGACTACGGTGAGAGATCGCTCCCCTGCCGTTACAGTTCCTCCCGCCAAGCTCACAATGCATTAGACTGTTCATCCTCTGATTCTTGAGTGTGTCGTTCTTCTTCCTCGAGGTCGAATGGTTGAAACTTCTGTAACAAATCTAACATGTCTGCCCTGATCTGCATGCTGGTCTTGTAGGCCTGGATGAGTTCAGCCCTGCACTCGCTTAGCTGGTCGTCGCGTTCGTCCAAAGAACTCGTCAATCGCTCGTTATCAGCCCTCACGCTCTCCATCTCTGTCAGTACTTCCACGAGTCTTGCCTCCAAATAGTTCACTCTCTCCTGCCCCTGGCTCCGATAGACCGCGTGGAGCCGCTTTGCATCAGCTGAGACGACTGAGCCAATTTTGGGCTTCATCTGCACTAGATTACGCTGGGCGTCGTGGTCTTTTGGGGTGTTGGATGACATCTTGCTTGATGCTGCTGTCGAGTCCCAATCCCAAAATTGAAGATGTGAGCTCCGGACCAAATGTGTTGAAGAAGAGTGATGGTCGTATCAAGAACTTCCAATACGAAGTAGCTGCAGACAGCAAGTGCAACGAAAACTGTCTGCTTCAACATCATTTTTTAATTTGATTTATTGTATGGAAGCAGGCAAGCAACAGTGTTGCTGCTTAGATGCTCAGCATTGCCTAAGCGCACGCTTAATTGTCCGAGACGATCCACGAGTCGAGAGCACGCTCGTAGTTGCTGACCTCCTCAGGGGTGAACCACATGGTGATCTCGTGCTTGGCCGAGTCCGGGCCGTCCGAGCCGTGCACAAGGTTGCGGCCCGTGGAGATGCAGTTGTCACCGCGCAGGGTACCAGGGGCGGCCTGGTTGGGGTTGGTCGCGCCCAGGATCTTGCGGCCCGTAAGGATCACGTCAGTGCCCTCCCAGACCATGCACACGATGGGGCCCGAGGTGAAGTACTTGACGAGACCCGGGAAGAAGGGGCGAGCCGAAAGGTCGGCGTAGTGGTTCTTGGCGCGCTCCTCGGTGGCGGTCATGAGCTTGAGCGCCACGAGTTTGTAGCCCTTCTTCTCGAAGCGGCCAATCACCTCACTGATAAGTCCACGCTGCACACCGTCGGGCTTGATGGCGATGAACGTGCGCTCCTTGGACGTGCCAGGGACACCAGCCAGGGGTGTCGTGGGCTTGGCGGCAGCCTTGTTCTCGGCGACGGGGGCAGTGGCCAGGGCGAAAGCCGTCACACCAGCAGCAGCAGCGACGGCAAGGGCGGCAGGGGCCTTGACGGCGGAGGCAGCGCGAGCCTGCGTGGCAAAGGTGCGGGTGGCGTTGCGCTTGGCAGCAGAGGCGACGCGGCGAGACACACGGGAGAACATCTTGATAGTGGAGCGAAAGAACGTGCGACGAAGAGAGCAGAAGCGCGAGTGAGTGAGGATCGAGGATCGATTCGAGCGGCGCTTTGGCGAGCAGTCTCAGACTGCCAGTCTGTGGTGGCAAATCCTCGGCGTGCGTGGTCAAGGACAACCGCGCGTCACCCGGATCTTGTCGTCCTGTCGTTGTAAAACCGTCGGAAACCTGGCAGAATAGATGGTGAAACCACGTCTATCATCTTCACTCTCAGTTTTAGGAAGTTAGTTACTTGTCTGTAAACATATCCTTGTATCTTCGATATATGTGTGGTCAACACGAAATTGCAAAAAGGATCCGGTTTTCAATTGGTTAAAACTAGCGTTGGGAATTGTCCTGGATAAAACCAGGATAACCACTTTTCGCCTGGATATCCATTTCTATCCTGGATTCATCCATTTTTCGCCATAGTGGGACCAAAGATTTAAGGAGCAGACACGAGAGCTTTAGGCGAACATTTAGCTGGCAGTGGATCAGGCGACAGCCCGTGACTGTCGTCGTTAGCTCGGCTGCTGCCTCCTTCTTCTTTAACTCTTTCTGCTCCTCCGACGCCTTACCCGTCGTTCCTAAAGAATTCCGCTTACACAACGCTAGTTAGCATATTCTTGTGTGTCGGTGCCGCGGCTTTAGGACTTTCCCTGCCTGAAAATGACCCACCAGGGACAGATTTACATAAAACAAGGCTTTGGCCAGATTGTACGATTGTTAGCCGTGCGACATTTTTCGCCACTTTCATCCTGGATATCCTGGTTTTTGCCTGGATGGCGATGACCAGGATTTATCCAGGACAGTTTTTTGCCCAACACTAGTTAAAACAAAGTGGTTATTAACGAATGGCATTACGCTAGCTCTTCGTCAAAGATTGGCTGGTCAAGTTTTGAACCCGAGGCAAGATGACGGAGGAAGACAAGAAGCAAGAGGTCGATGTGGGGTCAGACGGTGAGGAGGATGCGCCGCAGGAGCAGGTGAAGAGCAAGAAGGACGAGAGCAGCGCTATGGAGAAGCTCACGGACCTGGTGGAGGAGAAGCAGATGGACGAGAACAAGATGAAGGAGGCGTTTCAGGCGCTGCGCAAACAGGAAGAGGCCGATAAGGAGGCTGAGCGGCTGCTAGAGAAGAAGCTGACGGCTGTGAAGGTCAGCAAGGACGACGTGGCGCTTGTGGCGCAGGAGATGGAGCTAACCACGCAGCAGGCGGACCGCAAACTGCGCGAAGCCGACGGTGATGTTGTCAAGTGCCTCAGTACGCTCGTCTCAGCCTAATTTACAGGCGCCTACGAGGAGATTTGCCTCTTCCCACTCTTTGTGTTGCTCCAGATTGCTACTACCTGTTGCAGATATGGTGAGAGTCGCAAGTTAATAGACCGTGACCATTTTTTTTCGTTTTGGCTCGAGTCACAGACTGAAGTTGCTGCTGCAGCTGTGTTCGTCTAGGGTATATTAGGTTAGTTACGCGTCGGTCACACCCATGTGCATTGATTCTGACCCAATGACTATTGTGGAATTGTCGGGCCGGAGGATATTTTTCTTCGTGCGTGGGACTTCTGGATTGTACTCATCATACGCTCTAGCTGCATGTGCTTCATGTCGACGTGGCCGGGGCGGAGAACTTGAAGAGAGTCACGGAAGTGGTGACACGCGGCGACTAAACGAGAGCCTTTTCGATTGGTGTGCGGGTCTAGCATGTCGACTACATTTTGGAAGTGCGTACTCTTCTTGAAGCGAGGAAAGCTGTCTTTCACCATGAGCCGCATGATCTCATCGCATGATTCATCAAAGAAGGTGGCCTCGATGACATCTTTAGGCGACAAGTTGTTCATTTTCTCCAAAATGCCGTCGCGTATACAAGCTGGAAGATTCACCTCTTTTGGGGCATCTGGCTGGATATATCGCTCTCGAATATACACGGAGAACTGTTGGCGCTGGCTGTCGTCTTCAATGACACGGAACTTCTCAATATCAAGAAAGAAGAGGAAGTTCTCATCACTGTGCTCGGATTCCAGGAAAGTCTGAAACCGCTGTGTCAAGACGCCGTGTCGTAAGACGCTGACGAAGTCACATCTTTCGCCAAACCAAGCAATATTCGCCGCAGCTCCAGCTGCTGGGTATTCCTTGAACAGTTCAACCACCTTGCTAAAGGAACAAGTCAACAACACAGCGGCTGATCGGGCGAGTACCTTTGCTTTGCTAGTATTCATGCGCTCAAATGTGAATGGACCTACATAGCACCCTGGCGTTAGGAAGACCGTATTGTCATGGCCGAATTTGCTGGTTTTCCTCTGCTTGGACAGGATTTCTAGCGCACCGTACACCAAAAACACAAACCTGGAGTCTTCTGAATTGTCCTCGTCATGTTGCCGTAGCACAATATCTCCCTTATGTACTTGATCATCGATATCAAGCTCGTGACTGAAGCGAATCATTCGCTCGCTGGGTATGGAGTCGAAGAATGGGAGTACTCCGCTCAAAATTGCTTTCAAAAGCAGTCTCTCCTTCAGGAGTTTGTGTACACCCACTCGAACGTCAGGACACTGATCCAACAACGTATGGAACGCTTTCTTCTCAATGGTCATAAGCATACAACTCTCGAGTGCTCGGACTGTAGCTGCACGTGGAATGTTTATCAACAACGACATTTCTCCGAAGAATGAGCCCGCTTCCAGCTTTGCTAACGGTCCAGTTGCACGTGAGCTGGTGACCTCAACAGACCCGGCGAGAGTCACGAACAGTTGGTTGCTGATCCCTTCGTCCTCACGAAAAATGACGCTATTGCTAGGATAGACTCGAATTGTCGACATTTCTGTGAGCACTGCAAGTTTATCCTTCGGTAGATTGGCAAAGAATGGTATCGTACCAAGAAGTCCGATAAAATTTGCGTTGGTCAGTGCATTCAAGGACGAGTCTTTCCTCCCTTCGGTAGCGTCCGGTAAAGCCTGAGGGGGCAAAAGTAAATATCTCGCTTGGCTTTGCCATTCGACACGAGAACAAACTGTTGACTGCAGCACAACTTCGTCGCCGCTTCCTTCACTCACATATCTGCAGACGATTTCCTTGTCAGATTTCCAGAAGAGAAAAATCTCCGACGTGAGGAGAACTTCAGCGTCTTGAAGTGCGTACGTGTTGGGGGCATGAGGGACCACAGCTCGAGGCCGTCCAAGCGGCATAAAAGCTCGGATATTCAGAGTATTTCTCCCGTTTGCGTCGTAAAGACCGACACAACCGTCGAATATCACCGTGAGCTGACCTGTTTGAGCTGGAATAGCCGATGGACGATGAGCCTCGCCCTCTGCTTTTCGAACTTGTGCATGTCGGATAATTGCTTGGGTACTGTCTGCTCCGATGAGCTGGAGGAATAAACTGCACTCGAATACCCGTAGTACTTCCACATATCTGTTGCCTTGGGTACAGCAAATACCACCCATGCTCCAGTTGCCACACTAGAGACCTCGAGAGCTCCGGCGTTATACATAGGGTCATTTCGTCCAAGCTCTATTTTCGACCATCATTCTCAAGTGAAGTTGCTCTTTTCGTAATATATTTTTAGGAAAGGAAGTGGATAATGATCCCGCCCAGACGCTGCCTATTCCGGGAGGTGTACGCTCGTCGTTTCTGGCTGTAGGCGAGAGCCCGTAACTCCTCTCGCTCGGCTGAATCATCGACTACGGACCAGGTGAACGGCACTTCGTGCTACGTTTCAACGCCCAGGATCAGCGAGACTTGGTTTGCCCCGGGCGTGCTAAGGCATCTATCAGGCAGAATTAAGCGCGGGTTTGCGGTCGCGCCGACAGCTTCTGGTGGCTCCTTGGAAAAGGATGCGTTTGCGTTGATTCCCGACATTCCCCGCACGACAATGACTCCTCCACCAGAAGCAGGAGCCCCACCACCACTAAAGCCATCGGCCGCCAGCATGAACGGCCACTCAGACAAACATTTAGACCAAAAGCGACGAAAGCTAGGCTTTGTCGAGCCACCCAAGGTACAATTGATCTGTGAACATGAAGGGGGTATCGCTAAATGTACTTTGAAGTACACTAACGAAACAACTATTATTTTTCTCTAGGGATTTGGCGCAGACTATTTCTTCTACCATTTCTTACCAAGAGAACATATACTACGCCGGTGGTGCGTTCAGATCGTTTCCCACAATTACTTCGATCGCTTCATCATTGCTGCCATCGTGGCCAACTCGGTAATTCTCGGCTTGTCGGATTTCTCTGTGGTGGATAAGGATTTGAACCCAGCAAGCAGCGGCAAAAAATACGAAGAAGGCGGACTTGTGGATGCCTACTCGTTCCAGAACCACATCGTAGAGATTTCTGAGTCCCCCTTCACGATCATATTCACGACTGAATGTATCCTCAAAATTATCTCGATGGGGCTCTACGGCAAAGGCTCATATTTTAAGGATACGTGGAACATCCTCGACTTTTTTGTCGTCGTTTCAAGGTACGCAGTATTCCTATTAGCAGGTATAGCCCGTTTCGTACTTACATAAAATATTTCTCCAGTCTTGTAGCTTCTCTACCAGGAATGCCGAACGTCTCAGCTATTCGGACAATCCGCGTTCTTCGTCCACTTCGATCCCTCTCGGTTATCCCAGGAATGAGGCGTCTCATTGCCGCTTTACTTAAAGCTCTACCCGCACTCGGAAACGTTGTAATTCTTCAGATTTTTGTGTTCTTCATCTTCGGCATCCTCGGGATCCAGCTTTTCGGTGGCAGTATGAACCGACGGTGTCGTTTGACTTCACAACCTGTGAAGCTGCCTCTCGATGATATGAATGAAGTGATTTGGCCTGTTCCCAGCACGTATCTTGATGAGGTAAAAGCAAATGAGGCGGCATATGTTTGTCTGGACGCAGATCTACTCGACTATGAAGATTCAACTAACTACACGAAGGAAACTTCGCCTTGGAATACCCCGCAGAACTGTTTCTGGCCTGTTGATGAAAAGGACGAGTTCCTTTGTGCTGCTTCTGGACAACCAGGAAATCACAACTGCAAGAACGGAATGTTTTGTGGCTCGGACTACGATGCTTTCGGGAACCCACGATTTAGCCACAAAAAAGCGATGGTCTACGCGCTTTATCGCCCTAGCCTTGACTGGGGTCTCACTACGTTTGATAACATTGGATACGCGTTCTTCACCATTTTCCAGTCCATTACGCAGGAAGGATGGACAGTCATTATGTACATGGTGATGGATTCTTCGCAACCCACAATTGGGGCGATTTTTTTCGTGGTTCTCATTATTTTCGCCTCCTTTTTCGTCATGAACTTGACGTTGGCTGTCATTTCAGAAGAATTTAATTTGGACCAGAAGCCAGGGAAAACAGCAGCAGAGAAGCGAGAAGAGGAGCGAAAGGCCAAACTAGAAAGAGAGAAAGCCGAGAAGAAAGCCCGGGAGCACTGGCTCAATGCTATCGTGTCGCACAGGTTATTCTCTGGGTTTATCATGTGCGTGATTTTGGCAAATACTGGAATTTTAGCCATGGATCACTATCCGATGCCTACGAAAATGGACGAGGATCTCGAAATCGTGAATTTCGCATTATCGTGCGTCTTCGTCGTTGAAATGATTATGAAACTATTTGGCCTCGGTCTACGTCAATACTCTCGCGACAAATTCAACCTCTTTGACGCTTTTATCGTTACGATGGGTATTCTCGAGATGATTGCATCCCCGCCGTCCTTTATGTCTAGCAACCCACCCAAGAAGGGAGCAGTGTCAGCTCTGCGGTCTTTCCGGCTTTTTCGAGTTTTTAAGCTCGCTCGGGACTGGAAATCGCTACGAGAGCTGCTCGAGATGATTATACGAGCTGTGGCAAGTATCACGAACTTCGGCGTGCTCCTGTTCCTATTCATCTACATCTATGCCTTAGTTGGCGTACAGGTAAATAGGATCCCTACGTAGGAGTCCCTTAATTTGTTGTCTAACCTATTGTTATACGATAGTTCTTTGGTAACACGATGCGCTTCGATGACGAAGGGTACCCGACTCCGTTTAACTTGGAAGAATTCTGGGATGGAACGGTATGATTTTTATTTCCAAACTGGAAAGCATGTACTAATACTTTATCTTTTTATCTCAATAGGTCCCGCGAAACAATTTTGATACGCTTCTCTGGGCTGCTGTTACAGTTTTCCAGATCATCACTGGCGAGAATTGGAACAGTATCATGTACTACGCCATTCTTGGGAACGGCATGCTGTCGTGTGTGTATTTCATATCACTGGTAAGACTGTTCAAGATGTAAACTTACTGCGTTTTATACTTACTAACGGTTTTTTATTCATCTAGGTGATCCTTGGTGACTTTGTGCTGATGAACTTGTTCTTGGCTCTGCTGCTTGACAATTTTGGCGACAACGACGAAGAGCAAGAAAAGGAAAAGCAAGAAGAGACCAAGAAACTCGCACAAAAAATGTCGGTGATGAACATGAGCATGAAAGTGACCCCCATGACGACCTCAGAGAGCGAGCGATCAGTGACAACCCGAGGAAGTTTCTTAATGGTGTCGACGGCCTTTTCGCTGGGGGGTCGTCGTCAATCCATTATTGAAATGGACGAGGAAGGAGACGAAGAGGACGTTCGTGTAGTGAATTTGGAGAGGTTTGCTGACGAGCTAACGCCCAGCGTGCCTCTTGCAAAGACGGTTTACATCGAGCCCCCAGCTCGCCTTACCGCCCCTGCCGCCTCTGCGAGTCCGCGCCCACTTGAAAAGCAGGGAAGTTTGCGACGCAAGTCGTTGCGTAATATGATGACTGCAGCACGGAACAGTATCATAGCCAGCTCACGAGCAAGCGTGTTATCAACTATGATTATGGGTACTGGAGACCAGCCACCAGAAGAGGAGACTGAAGAACCAGAAGAAGCTAATGGACCACCGTCACCGTTCAGCCCTGGGAGATCTTTATTCCTGTTTGCAGCAGATTCAAAAGTGCGGCGTGTCGCTTGTTTTATGTCGAGACACCCATGGTTTGACTCGATTGTTTTCAGTCTCATCGTGATCTCTTCCATCGCACTTGCTGTGGACAATCCACTCGCCGATCCGACGTCTCGTCTTGCCACTTTCCTGAAAGGACTGGACAAAGCTCTAGCTATTGTTTTCGCGATTGAAATGGTGATTAAAATTGTGGCTATGGGACTCATTCTCCACAAAGGCGCATACCTTCGGAATAACTGGAATATCATCGACGGCGTCATTGTCATCTCCTCTCTCATTATGCTGGTTGCTGAGTCGTCAGGTCAAGGCAAGAACTTAAAATCGCTTCGATCACTCCGCGGTCTCCGAACATTCCGTCCTTTACGAATGATTAGCCGCCGACCGGGTTTGAAGCTTGTGGTGAATGCTTTGTTCGAAGCCATTCCAGAAGTGATCAACGTTCTCTTCGTCTGCATGCTCTTTTTCCTCATCTTCAGTATCATCGCAGTGAACTACTTGAAAGGCACCTTCAACGCATGCAGTGGGGACGTCTTTAATGGGTTTTCGGACGCTCAAATGGAGTTTCTAGTTACCCCCAAAACGTGGAATATTTCCTCCGAGCTGCAACGCAGTTTATTTAACGGAACAGTCTGCGAGCTTTCATTCCCAAGCACTACTGGATCGGATTTAACTTCCGAGTATGTTTGTGAGTGTTGGGGAGCTGATTGGAAAGAAGTTTTACCCCAGAATTTCAACAATGTCGGTAGCGCAATGTTGACCTTTTTCGAGATCTCAACCACTGAAGGCTGGGCGGATGTGATGATGGCCGCCATCGATAATAACGGAATCGGCATGCAGCCTATTCGCGACAATAACATGGTTTGGGCGCTCTTCTTCGTGCTGTTCATCCTGGTCGGCAGCTTCTTCGTCGTGAACCTTTTTGTTGGTGTTATTATCGACAACTTTAACCGCATGAAAGCCGCCTTGGGTGGAGATTTCATGCTCACACCGGAGCAAAAGAAGTGGATTGAGGCCCAGAAAGCCGCGTCTCGAGTTGGCCCGGTTCGCATCTTGAAGCCCCCGCGACAATATTTACGACGACAATTGTTCTTTTTGGTAAAGATGCAGCGCTTCGAGTGGTTCATCATGATCTGTATCATTGTCAACACTTTCCTCATGGCTGCACAGTACTTCGGCGAGTCGACCATGCAGGCGTATGTCATCAACATAGTGAACGAGGTCTTCGCGGTTATTTTCACTTTGGAGGCAGTGATGAAGCTCACAGCGTTCGGATGGGAATACTTCGAGGACCAGTGGAACCAATTTGACTTCTTTGTCGTGCTAGGAACGCTCTTAAGTGTCGTGGTTGAACTATTTACTGGAGCTTCTGTGCGTTCCCTTGCGATGCTAGTGCGCGTTTTCCGCGTCACACGTATCCTCCGACTCGTCAAGGCTTCAAAAAGCATTCGACAGATTTTACTGACGCTGTACATCGCTCTGCCTGGCCTCAGCAACATTACGTCGATTCTGTTCTTGATGCTCTTTATTTACGCAACCATGGGAGTTCAGATTTTCGCCAAGGTCGCTCTGTCCGATAACATCGATGAGCATGCCAACTTTCAGGATTTCGGCAAAGGCTTCCTCTTCCTTTTACGTGCCGCGACTGGGGAAGCTTGGAATAGTTGTATGCATGATTTAGCGTCAAGCAGTCCAGGGTGCGTGGATGACCCTCCCTATGACCCAGGCATGTGCGGATTTAACGACTTCGAAGGCTGCAAACCATTAAATGGCTGTGGAAACCCCATCGCCTATGGGTTCTTCTGCACATTTACACTGTTGGTGACGTACGTTATGCTGAATCTTACGATCGCCATTATTCTCGAGGGTTTTTCACTCTCTCACGAAGATGAGGAGCCGTTGTTTGAGCCGGAGATTCTCGACGAATTCCAGACAAAGTGGGCTGATATCGATCCCAAGGCCACAGGATTCGTCAAAGTCGATAAAATGCTGCTACTCGTGAATTTACTTCGACCTCCCTTGGGGAAATTGGGCATTCCCTTCGACATGGGTCACTTCTTCAAGTATATGTGTACGTCCTTGTGTGAATTTCGAATATTTTACAATATTTAGCTGACTCCTTTGGTTTTCCAACAGGTATGCTGGAGATTCCGTTATACGAAGGCGAGTACGTCTACTTCCGCGACGTATTGCTTGCAATGACTCGCGAAATGGTCAAAGTACGTTAATACTCTCCCTACCAAATCTAAAAAAGACACGATGGTAACTTTTGGGATGTCTAGCTCAATGCAGGAACAATTTCAGACATGCCTCCGGAGCAGGATCCAGGCACACCTGGTGGTCCTGGAACTAAGCGACGTCTTGAGTTTTCTGCGCATCAATATTTCGGAGCTCGTCGTATCCAGCGTCAAGTGGCGGGATGGCTGCGAATCAAACGTAAACTGGAAAAGGAGTACATGGAAGAGTACAAGAACAAGATCAAGAAGCCTAGTGGACGTCCAAAGAAACAACGGGACGCACGTGTCTTCACCGTAGGATAGATAGATAACAAGTCTTCGTTCCCTGGAAATGTATCCATCTTCTCAAAAAGTAGCCATCTTAGCGACGATTGGATCGACGAGCTCCTGAGCGCCTCTCACTCTCCTTCTTGAAAGCCCAGTCTACATGAATAACACTACCCAATATCTCTTGTCCATCCATCCTCTCCATAGCTGCCTTGGCGTCTTCAAAGTTCTCAAACTCCACCAGAGCGTATCCCTTGACGAATCCGGAACGCCGGTCCAAATTCATGTGAAGATCCTTGACTTGAGCGTCCTCACCGAAGGCATCCATAACGTCCTCCTCTTGAGCTTCTTCGTGGACACCTGTGACGAAAAGAATCCATCCCTCCACTGAGCGAAGAGCCGTCGAATGGTCCCGAGAAGACTTGAGCTTCTCAAACACACCACTCTCCGCCGGATAACGAGCTGCGTCCATTGCAGCGGAGCCAGAACCGCGTCCTTTAACCACTCGACGAGGACGCTCCTCTTCCTCTTCGACGGCCATTGCCGTGTCGCTCTCGTAGTCCACCTCGTCCGCCATCGCCTTACACTTATCCTACAGTATTGTAAGAAGTCTTTTTAAGTACGAATGTAAGGAGCTGATGGCTACATTTTAAAAAAAAATCTAAAATATAAGAAACATGAGCTTTGTGCAGTATACTTCGAAGTACGTGTATAACATGGTTGTTGTATTCAGTTATTAGTCAGCAACGAACGCGGCGAATAGCGCAGTACATAGGTTCACCTCCATCCACGGCTTCAACGATCTGCCTATCCTGGCCCTCAATAATCTCCGCTCGTAAGGCTATTTCCTGCGCATACTCGGGAGGGATCACCACCACGCCGCTCAAATCACCACGGATGATATCGTTAGGACGAACTACACAGCCTCCAACGACGAGAGTGCTGTTCACTTCTGCAACTCTAGTGGACCTGTACGCGCCGTGCACCGACGTCCCTGATGCAAACGCAGGGAAGTTCATCGCGGACAAGTCTTGAAGATCTCGTACACGCCCATCCGTCACAACCCCAACACAGTCCTTCACTTTGTATGCCGCCGCCAACAAACCACCAAATACAGCCGTTGTTATCCCTCGAGGAGCACTGATCACCACTACTTGACCCACTTTCGCCGATTCCACGTAATTAAAGGACGCATTGGAAGTAGATGTGGCTCCTGTAGACGGTATCATCTTGACAGTCAATGCTGGTCCGCAGATATTCATAGCCGAAGGGGACTCATAACCTCGAGCCAAGCTCACGTCCACCAAGCAGCCCCGAATCTTCATCCTCGCCATCGCGTCGGAAATAACGCACGTCGATAACTTCGCCAACCGAAACAGCAATTCGTCTGTGTTCTGTGGATTCTCGTTCTTCAATCTCGCCTTCAATAACTCATCAGCTATTTGACTTTTGACCGGAGACGGAGGTTTGGGAACGCCGGAAGGAGGAGGACGGGGAGCTTGATTAGGGACGAAGTTCGGTTCGCACGACTGTTGGAGGTGAAGAACGAGACGGCGCAAGCGGAACTCCCTGAGGTCCTTGAGAGTGAACTTCTTGTCGCATTTCTTGCACTGGTAGTTATATCGGTGGCGTAAATGATCGTGAGGCACTTTGATGTAGTAGTCGTACACGTTGCCAGACTCCATTCCTTCGCTTTGGTTTTGTAAGAAATAATTGGCAACCAAGCTATGTTTACTTTATGTAAAGGGTTAGGCTACTTTTATTTTTGTTTTCTTTTCATCAAAAAAGCAATTTTTGTTGAAAAATACCGGTACTTCTACCTTCATCGACTTGTATTGAGAGATCAGACAGTCGTTTTTGACGAGCGGAAACGGTGTAAAGAAGCCTGCAAAGGTTCGCCTTCGCTTAAAGCTTCGGCGATTTTGTTGTCTTGGTCCTCGATGATTTCCGCTCGTAAGGCAACTTCCAGACCGCGTTCCCGAGGTATCACGACCACACCATTGATATCGCCACGGATGATGTCAAGCGGCCGAACTACACAGCCCCCAATGACAATAGTGCTGTTCACTTCTCCGACGACAACGGACTCATACACGCCGTACGTTGACGTGCCCATTGCAAAGGCAGGAAAGTTCATCGCGCACAGTTCTGGAACATCTCGCACGCGGCCATCCGTCACGACACCAGTCAAATTCCTCGACTTGGACGCATTCGCGAGCAGTCCGCCAAACACTGCCGTCGTTATCCCAGGTGGGGAACTGATCACTACTACCTGATCCGTCTTCGCAATGTCCGTGTAGTTAAAAGACCCCTTTAAAGGAGGAGTAACTCCCATCGACGGCATCATCTTCACAGTCAACGCTGGTCCACAGACATTCATTGCTAAAGGGGCGTCATAGCCTTCAATCAAGCTTACATCGACGAAGTAGCCTTGGATGTTCAGTTCTGCCATCGCATCGCCAATCACGCTCGTTGTCAACTTGGCCAATCGAAGCAACAGCTCCGTTGTGTTCTTTATCCTCGGACGAGTCTGTATTGCTGCATCTCCGCCTTCCTCCTTTGCTTCCTCGTCGTCTTCCACATCTCGTTTGCCATGTTTGGGCAAAGGAGGCAGTGTCTGTCTAAATCGGAGTTTTTTCGACGGACCGTCTGGCTGGAAGCCCCGTGCGCATTTTTCCTGGAGATGTTCAGCCAAACGCTTGGCATGAGCGGCGTAGTACTTGTGGCATATCTTGCACCTGAAGCGCTCGTGCTTGTACTTGCTGCCCGGCTTGGGATCCACTCTGTCGTAGTACTCCCACACGTTGCTCTTGGGACGACCGACCATGGTGCTGTATGGTTTTAAAAGTATAATAAAACTCGACAAATATAATTCTCTCCGATTGGTTAAGAAATAACTAATAATAAGCGTTTGGATTTGACCAACGCAAAATCAACAGTTTGTGGAGTATTGCAATATTTTGCAAATATTAGCCAATGACATTATTTAATTATTGAATATGAGCAAATATAATTTGTTAGGGTTAGGTGTTTGCGTTCCGACACATTCCGACAAATATTAGTCGGAATCTGGTCAAATACGAATATGTAGATATGATTTTTAAGATTAACAAATAGTTTTGAAATATCCTGGCAGTTTGTACAACTACCGTCTTCCCCCGTACCAACCGCCTAAGCGCTTAATTCGAGGTATTTTTTTGGACAAGCTTAGCGTCCAGGTTTCCCAGAACAAAAATATACTCAGAAATCTGATGCATCATGTATTATCCAGTGAGGGTTCCAGGTTTAATTCAGGTTTCGGAATTAAAGAAAGAATCAGATGCAAGTAATATATGAAGATTCCATAAATTTCTCTAACAGGCATTTTCCAGGTAGAAACCTGGGGTATTCATATGAGCAGAACATAGGTAAAAGTCGAAGTGAGGGATGGTCAGTTCTGTTGGAACGACGCCGGACCAACCAAAACGCAGAGGTGATAGGTGTTCAAAACGTTAGTAGACCTCAATGCATTCATGTTTTGACCAGGTATTGACCATGTATTGAACTTAGTTAACAATCCTGCGTATGCGCTGAACACCTAGAAGTTCCTCATCGTCAGAATCGCATGCAGCATCGCCCAGCGAAGCTTCAACACTCCAGTAGTCGACACATCACTTGGTGCATCGGTACTTACACAAGCCCAGAACAGACGGCAAACGAAGACGCCGCAGTTGTCTCCGTCGCTCTGCATGGGCGCTGTCACTGTGGTAGTAGTGAATACCTCCTCTCCCGTTATTTTCGCGACGATCTCGCTTGCCATTGCTTTTAATACCTTCAGATTCTTTTTGACTCCCATGCTGTCGTACATCTTGACCTGCTTAGCAGCTTTGTCGATCACTAAGCATCCCCAATGGACACCTCCAAAGTTTACGGGTAACAGCACGTAAGAATGCAAAGCGACGCCCTCTGCAATATGCTTTAGCGTATTTGCAGGAAGTGTACCCATTTTTCCTGAGCTCTGAGGAAGCGCGATCGCTCCATTGTTCTTGTAGCGTCTCAAATACACCGCAAAAGCTCTGATTGCGTTGTCATTCAACCAAGCCGAGGCTCGAAAACAGAAAAGATCTGAATAGGCCAAATCAAACCCGAATCCTCGCAGCTGAGTATAAGGCCAAGCCTCCAAAAGTTGGAGGAACACGATCCTTGCTGGAACAGGGTCTTCTATAACAGTTTTGACATCACTGTTAATCCACGTACAACATTGAACAGCGTCCCGGCATGTGGCCTGCATGTTCCAGATCCATTTCATTGCTTCCAGTTGAGCTCTTGTGAACTGTCCAACCTTTTCGATAGTAGCCACATAACAGACCCGCTCATCTTCTCTTTCCCCGTCGCTATCAAGCTCGATTCGCTCTTCTTTAGCCATCCCGCCATTTAGTTGCCCCAACGCGCTGTCAATAATGGATTCTGTCAGGCGAAACCGAACTCTATCTGGAACGAAACCATCATCCTCACGCCATTCTACGGCGTTTCCGTTGCCCTTGCTCTTAACGTGGAACGTAGCGATGAATGAACCCATTTCACGTACGCCTGGCTTAACTATTTGTAGCGTTGAGACGACGTCACAGACATCGTTATCTCTCATAAGAGCGCGAAGCTTCATCCCGTCGTTATACTCTTTGAGCGCAACCTTCGCCTTTTGCTTCTGCTCGGCACGGTTCAGCTTTGGCCTACCGACACGTCTAACACCTCCTGACAACTTGATCTTCGGCCCATGATCACTACTTCCATTGGCGCCCATAGCTTCAGCCTGTACTGGGGCTGCCTTTTCAGAGGGCGGATCATTCGATGCGCAGTTTGTATGTTGTGTAGGTTTCGTATTGGAGTTGGTACCTTGCGTTGCCTGCGCCTCTGAATGTGAACTACTGGCGGTTTCGTCAGGAGTCTCCGCGTTTTCTCCGGATCCATCACCACTGCGGTCATCCTCGTTTCCGGCACCGTCACCGTCCTGTGTATGCTGCACTCGCCCGTGACGCAAATTGTACCACCACTGTTCAAGCTGATCCATCGCTGTGTTAAATTCGCTGTCCGGAAACTGGACAAGTTCGCCACAAATGCGCCCAAAAGCCTGCTGAGTCCTTCGATACTTCTCCGATTCAGTGAGGGTTGAAGCATTTGTAGATACTGTGGCCTTGTATATCTTAGCCATGAAAGACTTTTCCACCTCGACCAGCTTGTCTGGCACAAGACGGCTTTGTCCGAACCACCTGCAACAGTTCCGACAATACGTCATGGCAAAACGTTAGTCGATACCTGGTCAAAACCTGGACAAAACCTGAAAAATACCTGGATGCAATGCTGGAGAATGGGATGATCAGTGGGTTACCACTCACTTTCCTGTACACCATTGCATGTCGACATGGAAGCTTCATCGTCCGGGAGAACTCGCAATCGCACGAGAAGTCATGTTTCTCCAGAAGGTACTCGTGGTCTCCATACTGGACATTGACTGTGATGCCGTTGTCCTTGAACGAGTAGTTGTCAGCTACGGCAGGATCTGTCGCGATGTCGTACTGTGTTTTGATTGCTGCGGCTACCCAGCGCGTTGTCATCCCCAACACTACGTTTATTTCCTCTGGATAGGAGGCGTCCCGCAAAGTGCCAGGCATCTCGACCTTCGACTTGTACTCTTCTTCCTTGCGGTGCTGGTAGTCCAGAAGGACCTTGAGACTGGCCCGCATCGTGAATTGACCTTTTAAATGCCTCTTGAGTTTGCCGAAGAGACTTTCGACTCGGTTGTTCGTGTGATTTCCGAAGTGGGGCAAGTCCACACGATACGCCATTACCCACATTTCACAGCAATCATCCCAATTCTTGTCAAAATATTCGGAAAGCTCTGTACGACCATCTCGACAAGCTAGATGTTTGAACTCACCACGGTGCGACGCGTACGCCTCTACAGTTCGAGAGTACGTCATGTTTGTAATAGTGTGCCTCATTTGTGCCAGAACGTCTGCATCGTACGCTCCAAACTTTGTAGACTTCCTTATAATATCGTGCAGCCACTTGATCACGTGAAAATGGCAGTACAACACTCGAGCCTCCGGGAGCTTCTTGCGAATGACATCAACTTCGCGCATGTCCTTATCCACGATAACAATTCGTACAAACCGCCAGTGTTCATTAGCCCGCTTAAAGTGATCCAAGCACTTCCCCATGTGCCAGTCACTGTTCGTTTCAATTAGTGAGTATTGGACGGGCTGGCCGTTGCCAAACTGATCCATTGCTACCATCGTGAAAAGCTGGTAGTTGTACCTGGCAACGTGGAAAAAAACTGGTTAATACCTTGTCAAACCTGGGAAAAACCTGGGCTACTAAAGATTGCATATAACTCACTGGTTGGTCTTGTGTGTGCAATCAACTTGAATTACCTCAGGAAAGTTGTTCACCATTGCGCGCATGTGGCCACTTGTGAAGGAAATTACACCTGTATCTCCACGAACACTTTCATGTACTGTGGATACGTTTGCCGATGACGCTTTGTTGAATTCCACAATCATTTCTGCAACGGCATCATCGTCAGACAACTCATCACCTACGTAATAAAGGATGGACGTATCAGTTTAAAATCTTAGCATCATAACCCATTTAGGACACTCTTACCTTGATTCCTTAGGCGGTGCAGCAGGTTGTAAACGTCGTTCATTGTGACTTGATGGTTGGAGTTGTCTCGTATGTAGTTGTACACACTTGCAGTACCGGCTTTGGCTTCAACCAAGAGCTCAATCCCTGGCATCAAAGGTGATTCAGCCGAAACCTGGCGAATACCTGGATAAGACCTGTAAATTCCTTCGGAGATTCGATGGTTGTGACTATAGACTTCTCGCTTCATCACAATTCCCCAGCTGCCGTCACGACGCTTGGTCACTTGTGCTAACATTTGAAATGGGCAGTCCGTCGTGTTTAGTTTGTGTGACGTCCGCTTACCCGTAGATCTGTCACGCTCTGACCACCCGTGGGTACAGATAAACTTGCGCTGATAGGGCTCCATTTCAGTAGGTACGAGCGGTATCTCCGAATCTGGTAGCCCTTGGTACCGAACTTGGCTGCGAAGGTGAGCGTTACGGCGAGTGATATTAATCACCTCCTTCACCACGATTTTCTGACGTGTAGCCTCCATGTATTCCTTCAAGCTCACCTCCAACGAAGCCCAGGAATCGTGCTGAGCCTTAAACGCAGGAACCTCAGTCAATTCCTCATCCTCGATGTCTGAAACGGTCCTTTTCTTCCCTTTACGCCGCCTCCCCGGCGGTTCTTTAGACACTTGAGTCTGTGCGACGTCTTCCTCCGACACATACGCACTATCCGAGCCACTCTTAGCCTCCTCACCGGCTGATTCCGTGGCATCCTCGTCTTCGTCCTCCTGCGCCTTCGCATTGTCTCCTCGTTCCTCCGTGGTGTTCTCGGTGGTCTTTTTCTCTTCTCCATCGTCTATACCTACGATGGGGGGCTGAGATCTCTGCACAGTTCCTAGTGCTTGAGCCCTCTCGGACCGCGTACGCGCATCTTGCACGCGAGCGATGTCTGCGCGTCGTGATTCCTCGGCTAGCCGCTCCTTCTCCGCCATCGCTGCCTTGATGTGGGCGGTCTTGTGCGTACGCGCCATCGTCGCTGGTCTCGGCTGACGCGTCCACGTGTTGCGATTCTCTCCTCCCAACTGGTGGCTGAGGATCACAAGAAGAAATGACGGTAATTTTCAAACGATAAATTATACCTGGCCAATACCTGCTGATATACCTGTATAATACCTGACAAAGGAAACCTGGACTAAAGGGGTTCTCTATTTTTTTTTAATTTTTTTGTTGCGGCTCTCCCGATTTGAAGGCATGGTCAAATAGAACGAACCTTAACCATCAACAGTCACTGCCTATTCCCGACCAAATTGCTGGTTGCGAGAGAAAGCTGAGGCTTCATCAGCAGCGCTCGACCAACCGTTTTACGAAACTCATCGTCGGCTTGGTTTGCGTGCCTGGCCTGGCCTTCGACGGCATTCCTCAATTGTCTGCTCCGGCCGCAATGTCACCTGACAAAAAGCGGAACAGTTACAGCCTTCACTTTAAACGACAAGTCGCTAGCAAGTACAAGCCCAACACTAGAGGACACGGATATCATGCACTGGCACTAGAGTACAAGGTGTCTTCGTCTATGGTACGCAGCTGGGTGACAAGCTTGAAGGCGCCTTAAGGGACCGCCAGTTGTTACACGCATGCAGCGTCGCTTTCCCGGTGCCGGACGTAAGCCTGAGTTCGACAAACTCGAGAAGCAGCTCCATCGCTGGATAACGGTCCGAAACAAAAAGGGACTACGAGTCAAAGACAAATACATCCAACTTCAAGCATTGAACATCCACCGTCCCCAGCAGGCCATACAGCAGCAGAACTTTGTCGCTTCAACAGGATGGCTAGATCGCTTTAAGACCCGATACAACCTCGTGTCACGGCGCCATACAACAACAAGAACAATCCCGTCATACGCCAAGGAATCCTGTTTGGAATTCATCGAATCAGCTCAAAGATTGATCGAGGAGCACGGCATTTTGCCCTGCAACGTGATCAATATGAACCAAGTTCCTCGGTACTTTAAAACCGAGCCGAACAGGACCATTGCAACTCGTGGAGAACCCGGAGTGCTTCTTCGGAAAGGAGGAAGCAGCCACAAGAGATTCACAGCAACATTCGCTATCACTGGCAAAGGGGAATTCCTAACTCCTCATCTTCTCTTCTCAAACTAAAGCACAAGCCGACGGTTCCTAAGGGCGTTATTGTGGATGTTAACAGTACCGGTAAGTGGAACGACAAAATTCTCATCGACTACGCGAAGACTGTCATTTGCAGCAGAAAGGAGACACGATTTTTCGGGCAGCACGTGCTTTTCATAATTGATTCGTATGCGTGCCACGTTTCGCTGTGCAACGAGAAGCGTCTTCAGGGATACAACATTCACGTGTTGTTGGTACCACCTAACCTGACAAGTCTTCTTCAGCCTCTTGATGTGGCTGTGAATCGTAGCTTCCAAGCCGTTTACTCTGACCAGTATGACGAATACATTGGACGCGCACTTGATGACCCCAAGCTGCAGACAAAGGCAGGAAACACCAAGGTCCCAAAATATTCTGTTGTTGCACAATGGGTTTTGAACTGGATCGCTACGAGGACAGCTGACGACATTTCGGATCTGTGGCATTGTTGAGTGCTCCAAATTTGACAAGTCGGAACTGCACCCGCCACTTCGAGAGTTGCTTGACTCCAGCATCGACATGCATGAATGGCACCTCCGGTACCAACACCTGTTCGACGACGACAGCGACGATGACAAGGAGGAACTCTGTCTCCAAAAACCTGGTTGGTACACGCCTGAAGATATTCGCTCGAGTCTTTTCTGTTGTCTTAGGCACGCGTTTGCTAGGTATGAAGATGACTACCTTACCGATCTGACGCAGTACATGCAAGGACTCGAAGAGCTCAGCGGATTGTTTGACGAGGACTACCTTGTGTCCATCCGGAATGAACAGAGTGACGGAAGCGAACTCGTGAATTTTGCAGCAGTTCAGTACCATGGATGCAACATCGAGCTTAAAACACTCAACTACAATTGCAAGGTTGTGTCGACGTTCACGTACTCCGTGGACGACGCTTCTCGAACGATTTCCATTGCTAGAATTGGGCTGTACTACTGCCTGCAAGTGGAAGGAATGCACATCTAATACATTTGGGTCAATGGGCCTTGTGTTTGTCTCACTTTGACCTTTACCCTTTAATTGAACGCCTAAGCGCTCTAAACAAATACAATGCACACTGTGCGTTGTATTAAAATTGAACGCCTAAGCGGTTGGTACGGGGGAAGACGGTAGGCATTATCCTAAAGTAGGCTACAGGTAGCACGTAACTCTTTGTTTGCCAAAAATATCTCGAAAAGCACGCGACACGTAATGAGCCTAACTGCGTTCGTGCCTACGAATACCCAGAAGGCTCGCACCACCGCAATAACAGCCTTCAAGCGAATGTTAGATGAGGAGAATATTAGCATGGACTTTGTTCAAGCTAGTATTCTTTTGGATACATCTGGCAAGCGATTGGCAGCGACCATGGATCGCTTTGGCTTCTATATCGCCACAACTGACGGTAAGAAAGGTAAGCTTGCGCGAAATACTGCGACTTCTTATCATAGAAATGTAAAACTGTGGCTTTACGATCAGTACCCTCATCTACGTGTACCTACTGTATTGACCAAGGCAAGAAATTGGACAAGCATTGCTTGAAACGAGAAAAGGATGACTTGATTAATAAGGCTCCTCCTTGTACTAAGGAGGATTTACGGTCACTTATCCGTTATGTATACGGCACGGCTCGTGTACATGCCGACTATCAAGATGCAACACTAGCTTGCTTGATGTGGCTATGTTTTGGCCGTTTATCGGACCTAGGCTACATACAGAAGCAACACGTGCCCGTTTCAGCGGGCGGAACCTTTTACCTTCGCCTTCTTCGCGTCAAACCGCCGGAGGAGTAGGGGCTTACCTTGATTCCGGACAAGAAAAATTTCTTGACTTGCCCGCTGCATGCTATGGCGGTTGCCTTGGCGACGCAGGAAGCACCAAGCGTGGCGCTGCTGGACCAGCTACCTGACCTTGTCTCCGAAGTAGACGTGCCGCTGGATACGGGGGTGCCGCTTCAAACGTTGCTGGATGCCGAACCAACCGCGCTGTCAGTCAGTGTTGTTCCGACGCCTTCTTCTAGCGTCCCCGTTCGCACTGCACATCCGTCACCTCCTGGTCCGCCTGCCTCTCCAACTGAATCCACAACGCGCTCCAGAGATACGAAGAGAGGCGAAGATGGCGTACAGGCGTACGTGAACCGGTTGTTGAAGCGTATCGCCGAGCCTGCAGGCACCACCTCTGCCTTGACATCGCATTCATTCCTGCGTGGAGGAGCTCAGCACGCGAATGGAGACGATCATCTTGCTGCGCAGTGGATTTTTGATCGCGGTGCCTGGGATATGACGAAGACGAACAAGGCCTTCGCCTACATCACTAATACAGCGCGGGAGGACAGAAAGGTCGCCAGGGTCTTGAGCAGCTGGGGGGCTGACGGGAAGCCGACAACCCTAGATGTGGCAGCACTCGATCATGCTAGCCAGGATCGCCTAGGTTGCTTGCAGCGTTTCCTGTTTAGCTCCTGCTCTGGTCTCAAAGAACAACGACTAAACGTCACTACAAAGGTCTTACAGCGTGCCTGATTCGGTCCTATCCGCAGTTAAAGGGCATGGCGCCTACGGCCCCTATCGTTGCACGCATGGAAGGGTGCATAGAAGCTGCAGGCATCCCAATAGCCGACTTGCTCCAGTGGTCGATGACTTTACACAAGGAGGCTTCTCAACCTGAACAAGAAGAACAAGAAGAACAAGATACAGGTAAACACGTTTGCCCAAGTATCTTCACGCTGTAATTCAGGAGCTTATCACGTCGAACAAAGCACTAGCTGCGCGCTTAACAATTCTCGAGGCAGCCCAGACGAAGCGTACTAACAACAAAAGAAGCACCAAAGATACACAAACCGCGGTAGCATGAGAGCAAGGTCCCAAGCCCAAGCGCAGAAAAAAAAAAACAACCCACTTTGCCGCCGCGTGGTATGAGTGGTACACACGGGTGCCTCGCGTCTGGGACTCCGCCGACCGCCAGAAGAAATCGGAATCTCGGCATGTCGTTACCTTCATGAAGCTGTTTTTGGACGGAGGCTTCCAACTCGATACCATGACTGAGAATTACAGAGATCATGCCCTCGAGACTGGACGCCGAGGAGAAGATACATTGCTAGCGTTCCTAAAGGAGCGAGACATCAATGCAAAAGGAGCCAGCAGCGTCATCCGTGCGATGCGCCCTCTACATAAGGCTGGTGTCTTGAACGAACGTATCTCTGCGTACAAGCGCCTTTTAGCCTTCGGAAGCATCAATGACCCTGCACCTGTCGACACTCAGGATATACTACCAGTAGTAGATAATGTATAAACAGTAGTAGCGCAATTACCCAGTGCCAATACGAAACTCACCTTGCTGAGTTAGGCCGAAGTACATCTTGTCGAGCTAGGTCGAAACCCACCTTGTCGGGTTAGGCAAAAAGACAGCTTGTCGAGTTAGGCCGAAATAGCTGATGACAACGATCCCTAAACGCTTAACATTTGTGGACTCAATGCTTTCGACGGCGCTCAAAATGGTGAATGATTGAACACCACTCGACCACTGATTTGATACTACGGTATTTAGCCAATTAAAACGTGCCATGTAAAAAACCAATGTTTTGTTTGAACCAATTAAAAAATGCCATCTGTCGAGCTGGCCCGAAATACGCAATTTCGGAATTTGACGAGATGACGGGCGGTAGAAATCACACAAATGCTGTCAAGATCGAAGTACTGCTGCATTGAGAGGAGAAGGGCTGGGATGCCTCGGAGGAGTCCCGGCAAATGAGCATTCAGCGCACGACATTGCATGGATGGATGGAAAGTAAAGACGGCATTTTCTCCTCAATATTTGATCCATCTGCGAAACGCACAAAACGATCAGGAGCTGATCCACCAACACTTTCTTACAATACTACTATAGTTAAGTGCTTGAAGCAGAAGGTGGAAAATGGCCAAGAAGTTTACCGAAGGGATAAAATTGCTGAGGCTACCCTAACAATCCCAGGATTCAGTGAACGTGGGTCGACAGCTCAAGGATCCTGGGTAACTCGGTTCATTAACAGGTCACGATATCAGCAACATTATATCCGGCCTCATAGCGGAGAAAAAAGAAAGGCGGTGGCAGTAAATCAAACACCAACAAAAAAGACCAAGCCACCTGTGTCGAGTTCGCCCGAAAAACCTATGGCGCCTGTATCGAGTTTACCCGAAATACCCATGCCGCCGGTGTCGCGTTCACCTAAAACCCCAAGCCGCCTGTGTCGAGTTCACCCGAACCACCCATGCCACCTGCGTCGAGTTCACCCGAAACACCCAAGCCGCCTGTGTCGAGTTCGCCCGAGACACCCAAGCCACCTGTGTCGAGTTCACCCTAAAAACCAAGCCACCTGTGTCGAGTTCACCCGAACCACCCAAGTCACCTGTGTCGAGTTCACCCGAACCACCAAGGCCACCTGTGTCGAGATCACCCGAACCACCAAAGCCGCCTGTGTTGGGTTCACCCGAACAACCTATGCCGCCTGTGTCGAGTTCACCTGAAACACCCAAGCCACCTGTGTCGAATTCACACGCAAAACCTATACCGCCTGCGTCGAGTTCACCCGAAAACCCATGCCGCCTGTGTCGAGTTCACCCGAAACCGCCAAGCCACCTGTGTCGAGTTCACCCGAACCACCAAAGCCGCCAGTTCACCCGAAATACACATGCCGCCTGTGTCAAGTTTACCCGAAAAACCCAAGCCACGTGTGTCGAGTTCACCCGAAAAACCAAAGGCTCAAGTCATTTTCCTGGGTAATGAGCCGAGTGAAGACTTCCTCCCAAGCGCTTTTGGAGATGAAGCGATACCACAAGCCAGTATTATACGTGAAATTCAATCGCTGTTTCGTCCCTGGTAAAAGCAGCACGCGTCTAAAAATTACAGACCATGACGTCGAAACAATTCAGGGTGAGAATTGGCTAAATGATGTAGTCCTCACAGACTACTTGAGGTCTAATCTTCCTACATATGGAAGGACTTATGTCATGGATGCGAATCTGTTTGGGCACATTTTGTTGGAGTTCAAAATGCACAAGAGAAACATCTCGGCCGCTCGCCAGAAATGTTGTATGCTTACAGCAACATTTCCGTATGGAAAGTACGACCGGGTGATAATTTCCGTGTGCATGGGATTTCATTGGACCTTCGCAATCGTTCAAATTCCAGTACTAACTACCAAGAATCTGAGAAGATGCATGATTCACGTCGACTCCCTTGGTGCTTCGAAGTTCGAAACAATCAAGAAAGTAGTGGGCGGGTATTTTGATGAAGAACTGAAAAAAAGTATCCAAGCGCAACCGCACCCGATTTCGTCGTCCGAGGAATTTGCACCAAGCCTACCCAAAAGAACTCGCATGACTGTGGAGTATATATGCTCTACTCTATCAAGCGGGCATATGAAGCATTCATGCAAGACAACACGCAACTTCTAAGCGACATTGAGAAGATTTGTACTGCCCCGAGATCAGCGCGCTTAACGCCAACATGCTGAGAAAGGATATTATACAACAGATCACAGAGTCGAATTAAGTTGTATTTCAAAAACAGCAAAACATTCGTTACGTTAGAAAATGCACAATAAAACTCACTTGCTGCTACCATTTGCGCCACTACTCGCTGCTACGCGGCTCCTACCGCACACCACGGCACGACCTATACCCCACGGCCCCTTCCACACACGACCGCCGCCGCTGCTCTGCAAGTCACGCTACTGTGCACCACCGCCCTTAATCACGGCTGCACCGCACGCCCCATTGCTCTGCGCTTTACTACTCACCATTTCTTCCACGACACGCTGCTCAAAGCCGCTGCCGCTCTTCATGTCTCTCCGCTGCGCGCTTGTCAGCTCCCTATCCAGCCGCGCCGCGTTCTACGGCTCACCACCACTGCCACGCCTTACGCACTTCCCTGCTGCACGTCACCTTATCTCCACCGCACGTGCACTCCATGGCACGGCTCCCCCTTGCCTGCGCTAAAATTTGAACGCATTCTTCAGACCCCCATCCCGTAGTGTAATGGCGACGGCGGGTATCGATCCCGCTCCTCAGGGCAAACCCTGTGCTCATCCTTTGAGCTTCGTCGTCGAAATTGTGGCGCGGGGGAGGGGGGGGGGGGGTCACTAACTCCGTGGTTTATCGGAATACTTGCCCGTTGTTTATTGGATAATTAAAAAAAAACTAAACGAGGTTAAATGTTTGCCATTCTGTCATTGGCTAGTTATAAACCTAAGTGTGGTTAAATTAGAAAATCCAATGTCACTAAATTGTCACTAAATTGAATACAACTCAAATAAAGGCCTTCCATCAGGTGATCTGGTCTCACTTATGAATTTGCAGGCTGTAGCGTACGTGGCTCCAAGCCCATAATAAAGGTAAATCACAAAAACACGTTTTTCTCGGCCTATAGGCCTCTTAATGCCATTTCCTTGCGGCTGTGAGCACGCTTTCGAGGACTGATAGAGCTTAAAAAACGAAACACAGATGTATGCTTTTTATTGATGTTTATTATGTTTTAAGGTTTTGTGCTGTCTATCGACGACATCCCCAACTATCGGAAAATGTTGGGATGTCGGAACAGTTGCGATATGGTACTGTAGACTGCTGATGAAATAAATAAGGCGGCTGTTGGAGGAAATAGTGGACGTCTGCCAAAAATGGTGTAAGCACCCGCCGTAATTGCAGCGAGTAAACCCAGCTTAAAAAAGATATATGACGACATATCTGTCTGGCCGTCTACCACAAACACGTTAAGACCTCTGAAACTGTCCTATAGGAAATGCCCCATGTTTCAAATTTTATACTCAAGTTGAAAAAATAAGCAACCTAAACTGGGGCGAAAAGAAACTGAATCCTTCTATGCTTCCTCACAAGAACTTTGGCGCGTAAACTGCGATGGACGATGGCGACGAGACCACAACGCTTCTCTTCTGCATGGGCAACGCCATTGCTCAGCACGAGAGGGACCTGTCGGACGCTCGAGACGCAGTGTTCGAGCTGCTGGTTGAAGAGGCATGGAAAGTCGCGATGAGGTCGCAGCACTATCTAAAGCGTCAGTGCCTCGACAAGCCGTCCGAGTCAGCGTGGATGTCACTGTACACGTACGGTGACGACCTGAACTTTTTGAACGCTACCAGCTTAACGAGGTACGCGACTATTACTATGCTATGCTGCGTTTTTACTATACGAGTTCTAACTAGTGGGAATACAGAGCTGTGTTTTCCCAGCTTCTTGTCCGGTTCTCGCATTTCTATCGCACCCCACCTCCAAGCTCTCGAGGCCGGCCCCCAAAGTTACAATACCACCAGTAAGCGCTCGGCCTTGTGATGAGTTTCTATGTAGGGTCAATAGAGAACAGCACGCTGTCGTTGTTGTTCGGGTTGCCGCCGGCAACACTTTGGTTGAGAAGAGCCGAAAAGGCGTTAGCGGCGACTCTACGGAACTACAAGCCTTCTCGTATCGCGTGGCCATCGCCCGCCCGGCAAGTTGAACTTGCTCGACTGGTGGAAGCACGAGAGCCACATTTGAAGCACACATTCGGGTTGATAGACGGCATGAATCTAAGAGTGAGTTTTTTTTACAATGATTGTTTTCATAGCTTTAGATTATCTAATGCTATTTGATTTTGTCGCAGGTTAAGCAGCCTTCAAATGCCGATATGCACAATGCCATGTAAAATGGCTGGCTGCATTCCGTCCTAGTGACGGGGACGATCTGTTTTGCAGCCGACGGATGCATTATCTGGAGCCGGCACAATTGATCGGGCTCCTGGAACGACGCCGATACCTCGTTGGGTTTCGCGTTTCGGCTTTGATTTAGTTTTCCTCACGGAGAAACAACATCACCTTCATAATGCTTCCACCAAAACCAGATGAGGCAGCCTGGATGCTCGATATCTTCTGTTTGAGTTCGTCAGAAGCACCCAACGCCCTCGTTCGCTTTGCCTTCGCGAAGCTGGCCTCACATCTGTCCAGGACACCATCAACGTCGGCTCTCTTGGCGCCGACCGTGTCACGGAAAGCTCTCAAGTCACCACCACCCAGTCTACTCGACGACGTCAACATGCTCTTCGTGTTAGTGCTCGTTTCCGCGGAGTCGTCACGGTGTGCTGTTTTCTGTCTGGGTTTTGGACCCGCTTTCGTTGGCGCGTTGGAAGCACGTGTCGGTTTCGGTTTGTGAAGCCCTGTTGATCGAAGTGGGCGAGTTGGGGCCGTGCTTGAGCTTCCTTTGGTGATGGGGGTCGGGGAAAAGGCTGCCAGGCCGCCCACACCCACGCGGACGTCGAATGTCTGGGACTTGCAGGGGGTAACGAGGTCGGCATGCGCGTCAATGACTCCTTCAGCGTTGTCTGTCCCGACAGCGCTAGCGACACCTCGGTGTGTCAGACCCGAGATCAGCAGCAGTACTTCCGTCGCCGTCGCGATCATTGAAGAGCGTCTCGTCCGGATTTTAGTCGAAACTGAAGTCCGGTGTCATCAACTTTTTTTCCCCTCCGCCGACCTCTTCATCTTCGTCATCGTCGTCGTCGGTGTCAATATCGGGAGTGTCGTCCATCTCAATGACACTAGACTTTTGGTCGACTGCCATTTTCAGATCTTTGGCGCGTTCGATGAGTTCTAGAATGGTGCACTTGTCAGAGGGCTTTCGTATGCCGTACAGGGCCTTGAACTTTCTGCGGAGACTATCGATGTCGCGTTCGGCCCACGAATGCGGGCTAGTGGAGTTATATTCGTATGCCAAACGCTCCTACTCGTCTTTACCCACAGGCAAATACTCCCCCACGAGCTCGAGAAGCCGATCCACTTCAGCAGTCTTGTAGTTGCTACTCTCATTCTGCTTGCTCATTTTTGGAGGTGGCGGCGGGCTTGGCGTCTTGGTGTTGTGTCTGTCGCCACGAAGGCGAAAGGAAAAAAATGAAATGCAGAGCTGGCAAGACCACCGATGCTTCCGAGTCTCCGCGTCCAGTGGAGCTGCGAACTCGTGAATGAGGCGACACCTAGCTTCAAGGCGCGAAAACCTCGCGCAAACACTCCAACGTTCTGGACACCAACTGATCGCCCGACGTGGATACGTTTTGGCGCGAAGACGGCGTAGCTTCGCAATATTCGGTGATTTCTTTCAGTGACAATGATATCATCAATCTTGAAGAGCTACAACTTTATCCTTTATGAAACCGCACCGTTGCTCAAAGAACATATATATTCAGTATTGATAAGCAAAGTATCACACTCGTACCTCTCTGCTCAACACGATGCAGCCCTATACATTCTGCAGCGTCACCACTGCATGCCTCCGCCTTCTCATGGGTCAGAACACTCCTGAATGTCCTGGTGACGGCAAGCAGCGCTTCTCCAACGGCACACGAACCACAGATTGTCGCCGTAGGCAGCGGCAACTTCTTGTCCGCGCTGGAACCTCTCTGTAGTTACCACCATAACCGTCGTTCGACGCCCATTTCCAACCTCCACGAACTTGGTTACGGGCGCACAGGAGTGATTAACAAACCGCATAAGGCCACCCATACACTCGGCGTTAATTGCGACACGGACAGAATACTCTGGCCTCTCGGGCCGCTGCTTCAGAACTAGCCGGTAGCCTGTGTTCTGCGGACAAACGTGGCGGTTCATGCTCAGATGTTCCACTTCCCCTAAGTATTCCCCGAGAACTTCGCCTGCTTCAATATCTTCCGCAGCCGCTACACTCAACGCCGACGACTGACCTATGACGCCGAAGGACGAAAGTGAGAATAGATATTCGATCATTTTGTAGACTATTCTACAAACTACGTAAGGGTGTTCCTGGCCAATATCAAGGTTAAGGCAACAAAACTTCAAGCATTTCTTG
The DNA here is from genome assembly GCA_030324255.1 of Phytophthora capsici. NCBI lineage: Eukaryota > Oomycota > Peronosporomycetes > Peronosporales > Peronosporaceae > Phytophthora > Phytophthora capsici. Next base: position 2,042,842 of record CM059354.1, read on the forward strand.
GTATATTATGAGAAAAATGTTTTAACTCCTCCATTACCAGAAATACCATGCAGAAACTGCCTATTTTGTGTCGTAACTTACGACTTCATTTATATTTGATTTCACTATGGATGTGCCCTGCCCACGCCAGGATTTATAGGAATTAGTGTATAAGTTTTCGGGGAATCCCGAATTCGAAGTCGTCAGTGTTACGACTTACCAATTACACTAGCGGTCTCATGACCCATAACATACGACTTCGTGAACTGGAAAGACAATTATGTAACAACAGCTGATATTCTGCAAGCTAATCGGAACACAAAATACGTTCACCCTACGGGTTATCTCATACATTCTCTTCCGTTTCTTCTACTTCGCCGGGGTGTAGACGCTCAGAATCAGCTTCATTGCCCACGTTGACAAGAAGTTCATGGCGAGTGGATTCCTAGAGCCAACCTTACCTACACGATGGAGCACGATGCGCTTGCCCAGACTCCCAGGAATTGGAGTCCCACTCTCAAAATGTTTATGCCAGACTTGGTAATACGTCTTGGTGAAGCCAGCGTAGGTACGACGCGTGTTTAGGCAAAAGAAACACTTTGCGTCGGGCTGAGAGCAGTCCTCGCAATAATAAGTAGTCTGAGACACCTTTTGCGTTCGCCTCTTAGAAGTGCACAGACCTGGTATGAGCGTGACATTCTTGCCGACGGCGTTTACGTGAGCGCGCTGCTGGGGAGGGCGTTTGGGTTACGAGCTGAGTGAAGTCTTCGGACTTCAGTTGGAGTAGTTGCTCGTGGTGTGTAAGATACCAGTCTCCGCCTTTGGGACGCGCTGTTTGGCCATACACGTCTGCTTGTAGATTATGTCGGCGTTTACTAACGCCACATCCAAGAAGCCCAGATATAGCGACTTATAGTATTTCCTGAACCGAAACGCTGTCTGGATCGATTACGACTGGAGGAGGAGTTGATCGTGCACATCAACTCCATGCGTTAACACAACACCTTATTAGGGGTTAATAGGTCTTAATAACCGAAGGCACCTACTAACAACGACCTTAATAAAAAGGACTTTACTCTACGTGTTCTAAACCGAAACTGTTTATTTATCTTTTATTGCGGCTAGCCGCCTATAGGGTAAAGGCATGTGTTTAACTGTCTAACATAGAAAAACCAAGTGACATCCTACTTTAAAAGCATAAGGTGTGACTCTCAGCCACACGCACTCCCTCGAATGGTCGTACATCAAATATGTATCTTACACAAAGTGTATCCATGTGTGGAACACACACACCAGGCGTAAACCCGTGTAACACCGTTACACAACCACAGCTCGTGCCACACCACTGGAGATGCACACATGAACGGTTGCTAACCTGTCGGAGATTCTCACTTGTTGCAGTCCTTTCACAGCATGCAAACATACTGGTAATAAGATCTGGCCTAGCAAAGGTTGACATGATAGTGGGCAAGAATGACGAAACCAAGGGTACACTATGTACTTCCCGAACGATCTGATTGTAATAAGAACGCAGTACATCAAGAACGTCGAAACTCTGAACGGCAAGCATATTTTTCCAATTGCAAGCACAACTGAAGCACGAAAACCCAAAACTGGAGATAACGACCAATGATTGCGGAAGAACAGCAAAGAAGAACCAAACAACTGGTGAAGAATTACGAGGCGACCTGGTAGCGACTGATAGAAGAAACAAGAACTCCGTGAGCAGGTTGAGCAAGAAGAACAAGAAGAAGAACGTAGATAAAAATACGCTGCCGGGATAAAAGGTGAAGCTTCTAGAGAAGAAGAACGAACACCAGGTGGAGAAAAACAGAACCAGCCGATGAAGAAGAACCGTAACGAATGTGCATACGCAATATGTGCGCGAAACTTGTAGAAGTAAACAGAGTGAATACTGTACTACTGATCCAACGAACCGCAGGCACGCAATGGAGGGTCTGCGTGTTGAGAAGTGGAGGCAAGCTATCAAGTATAAACTTGATTCATTAGAGCAGAACGAGACGTGGAAAGTAACGAAAAATCGCCTGGAGCAAAATGCCTGCATACCAAGCGGGCGATTGAGCTGAAGGCACATGCAGATGGATAAATAGAACAGTACAAACTAGATTGGTGGCTCTGGTTGTGGAGCAGGAATTCTGGATTGACAATACGACGATATTGGAAATGATGTCCGGTAAAGTGATTCTGGTACTGTCTCGAATCTGGAAGGTGCTGGCGCGGTACGGAGATGTACTGAGTGCGTACGTAAAGGCGAAAAAGAAGGTAGAGCAAGTGATTTTGGTGCTGGTTCCTCACGCCATGGAGTCCAGCGATGATCGGCTAAAGGCACTAGGAGTGAAAACCAAGTGTGAATTAGGCTTGATACTGGACAACGGATTGTACGGGTTGAAGCAGTCTGGTCGGTTATGGAATTACCTTCTACATCGTATTCTAGTGTCGGTGGTTTTCCGGGAATACTAAATGCAAAGCTGCCTGTACGCCCAGCCGGAAGGTGACAGAGTAACCTTAGTGGACATCTACCTAGATGGCATACTAGTGACGGTAATGAACAAGACAAGTCTGCAAGTTCGTCGACGACATGCAGGTGCTGGAGATGAAAGATCTGGGTGCGGTGTCTACGTTTTTGGGAATCACATTTCATTTTGATGAGAAGGGCGGTTTGGGGCTGAGCCAAGAAAAACTGATACAAGACATGTTAATCAAATTCGAGCTGGGCAAGGCGGCAGCAGTAAACTCATCAATATGTAGTGGAGGACTGGTGACCATTTCCCATACTTGATCCCTGCCAGAAGAGCTTGCCGAAGGTCCGGTCGAACCTCTGTCCAGACCACGTTTTCAGGGAGCATCGTGTGGACACTCTTCTTGGGAACCGAAGTCTTTTCGCCAGCCCTGTCCACAGAGTCTTTCCCTGATGTATGGCGACTCGGACGGCGTTGGACCTTGGGCGGAGACGATCTCTTCTGAAGCTTAGATTTTCCAGTAGACTTAACGCGTGGCTGCTTCCCGGACGAAGACTTAGATGACTTGGGCGGAGACTTTCCACACTTGGACGATGCACCAGGACGCATCAGATCCAGTATAACTGGCGGCTTTTCTGTAACAACAGAGATCGACGCTGCTGCTGCCTTGTCGAAGGCCTCCTTGAAGTCAGGGACCAGGTCGCGACGCTTATCCAGAGAAGTAATGTTGATGACGGTGTCCCAAGACGAAGGTACCGAGGCATTGTCTTGATAGAGCTCCAGCAGCTCGTGAAGGCGGTCCCAATTACCAGAAACATCAGCGTTCTTCTGGAGAAACTCAGCGAAGCCCCAGGTGTCGATGGCCTTTGTTACTGGACGATCGTTCAGGAGACGAATGTGCACCTCAGCATCAACGAGACGAGCCTTGAGCTCCGTCTTGTCAGTCTCCAGAGAATCGATGTGATCTTGGTACCGAGTCTTGAGATCTTGCATCTCAGACTTCAGACGCTTCTCGACTTCATCAGAGGCACTCAGAGCTTGACCCACCAGAAGTCGCAATTGAAGAGCCACTCACCAGCGTGTTCGTCACACCGGCTCTGAGCAGCGGCGGCGTCGACCATTGCGGTAGCTCCTTGAGCCTCGACTTGTTCCCGGAGACGACGGCGTGCACTCGCCATGATCTTCAGGAAGCCCGAAGTTTTGAAAACGCGCTCGGCCAGCCGGTCCGCCGGAAGATGAGCCAAGAGAGACATCAGCTCACGCTGCGCCGCGATAGAATTCAAAGCTCCATCGAGGTCCCGAGGATTCGTTGCCATCGAGCGCGGACGTAGGATGTCGTCATCAGTGAACCCGGGGATGACGCGTTCGAGCTCGTCCACATCGTCACGCGAGAGGTATTGGTACCCCACCAGGTAGCTCGGTCCTCCATAGCTGTCGGAGACATGCTTCCCTTGACGGATGTCGGCCGCTCGAGCTGGTACGCCGACCAAGAAGACAGGGCCATCGTGTCGTGGAACTCTGGTCGTCCAATTTGCAGGCACATCCGGACGCAGGACCGCAGAAGCTCCCGTGCCAACCTCTGTCAGAAGTTCTCTGTTGAGAAGAGCGTCGACGTCAAAGATGCTTACCATGTGAGGCACCTCATGCGCGGTCACCACGGGGTCATCATTACGAGTATCGGCCACCGTGTCCAGAGGAGACGCTGGCGTTTGGGCTGGGGTGCCACCAGGCGAGACGGCTGCGCCATCACCACCGCCCTGAAGAGAGGACGCCGTTGCCGAAGCAGGAGCACCTCCTGGGGCGTTGCCGGCTGAAAAAGACGAAGGAACGTCGCTTGATTGGGTCGCGAAGGTGTCGGACATGACTGTCTTGTAGTTTTTTTGTGGAGAATGTGAGCGCAAGGATCGTGTGGATGTTTCTCGTTGGAGGTTGGAGTTTATGATGGATGGATTTCGATTGGCTAGGGAGACAGGGAACCAGAGACTCTGAAAACTCGGCAACTGACAAAGAGTTGCCGCAGCCCGTCGCTCTGAAAACTGACGTTCTCTGTGTTTTAGAGACCTGGCCATGATTCACAGTTTGGGAGAAATTTCCTCACTGATGGATCGTGACCAGGAGGGGCGGTTGTGAGATTGCTATTTCCGGTTTTCGAGCGAACGGTCGCTGGCTCTCTGTGATGTGTGTGTGGATATACTGGCTTCTGGGAGAAAGGGGAGCTGGGACGCGGCTGATATGTACCGGTTCTGTGGCGTAATACTTTGGTTTGTGGATTCATCCTTCGCCTGTTTGTAAAGGGGCCCAACGGGTTGGAAGTGCTACCCAGGACTGTGCACAAGTCTGGGCATACTAGCACTCAGTCCAACCACCGGACTTTCCCCGACGACGAGTGCCTAAGTTCTGGCGGAACGTCTCTCAGGTTGAATGTATCCCTGAGAGACCTCGTCCCGTTACACCCATGAGCGACGATTGACGGCTCAAGGATCCCAACCAAGACCCACAAGACCCAAGAGGCCCGAAGTGCCCAAGTGTCGTGCGCCGTGCGTCGCCTACCCAAGCCACCCCCGAGGACGTTGCGTCTATTGAGCATTGAAGCTCAACACCCTGGGAATCATCATCTCAAGTCTGAGGATCAAGCTTCTGAGTCTGAGAACCAGAAGTCTGAGAAATGCCACTCTGAAGACCAATGCCAGAGTGAAGACCAATACCGATCCCAGACCTCTCACACGATGATTACCCTAAGCAGTGAAGTTGATGCCTCACCACACTGAGTCCAAGTCAACCCGGGGAATCCAGTCCGCCATCAAGTGACATGCAACCCGAAGGTTACACACTGATGCCTCATCATGACCACTCATCAAGATCCGCCACACTGACTCCAATACTGAGACCAAGTGAAGATTCCCTGAAACATAGTGAAACCAAGACAACCTGAGATATGAAGACTGACTGCAATGTACCCAGAAAGAAGACCAAGAAGAGGATCGAAGTGTGTGTTTGAAGAAGATATGACAGAAGACAATTGTTAAATAGAGTTCAATTTGCCTCGTGATGCTCAAGCTACCGAGTTCCATCTGCTGTTCATACAGCCGTAACAAGGTTTGGTGTTACGTGATCTCTCGCCTTCTTCCAACCCCTTTAGGCGGAGATCAGCGTAACGTAGAGACCTGAAGTGACCCGCCTATTCCATTTCCTAGTTGGGTCGTTTGTCTTGTCTCTAACGGTAGCCCATTTCATATTGCTCGTTTGGACAGGTTCTGGGAGCTAGACAGTCGCTCTCAGGACGCTTGATTGACTGTTGTATATAACCGATTGTATTGGTTTATTCCCCTTTATATATTAGAGGGTGCGCGAAAGGAACGGGTTTTCAGACAGACCAGGGGTCTGAGAAACATACCCAATTGACCTGGAAGTACTAGGCCACCGTCCAAGGGCCAGGAATAATAAGTGACGGTTGTGTATATTGTATATTTGTATTGAACTCTGTTAACTGTTGATTATCTTCTAAGTCTAAGCCTCCAGGTACTGAATTTGCGATACTCAAGTGCCTAGTTATTAGACTTCTTCATTACTTCTCTGACTACTTACTCTGAGAATCACTTGTGGTTCTCAGAGCTTCCGACTCCAGAAGGACCCCGCAAAGGCTTCGAACGTCTTCGCCGCTGGCCTCGCAAGGAGCTCCCCCAATCTTCACCCCAAACCATTTAACCCGGGAGGTGTCATATTCCTCAGACAACGAACCGACATGGATACGCAAGGTATCACACGCCACAACCTGCGACTACTGAGAGCCCTTAGTACTGTCGCCCGTTGGTTCACTGTACAGTACGCCCCCCCCCCTGAACCGCGGTAAAAGTTTCACCGACTTCGCGACACACAACTTCAACGGAGACTGCGACTCCTCTGTGGATGTCCCCCGGTTTCACAAATTTGGACTACACGAGAGCCGAAGCAAACCCTCCACCGTCGTCCCAGCCTTCGTCGAAGGCTGGAAGGTCACCACTTCGGCGTCAAGGTGCTTCCAGTCCAACCACCTCGTCGCCTGTGCTGCTGGAGTGCCGTCTCCTCTGATAGGCTGTCGCACCAAAGGCTTAGAAAGCCGACGAGCGCGGCGTGAAGCCGCCGCTCCGTATTCCCGAGCTCACATTATTGGCGACCACGCTGGAAGATCGTGAGGTGTTTGTCCATTTTCACAAGACAACTGAGCAGTGGAGTAAAGTGGTGGGAGGATTCAAACGCATAACAGGCTTTAACCGCGTTGTTGGCGCTGTTGGCGGAACTTTGATTCGGCGATCTCGCCCGTCAAACGTTTGGGGTTGGTATTGCAGGAAAACTTTCCTGCCTACAACATGCAAACTGTTGTTGACGGTAGCAAATTATTCATGGAATTTTCGATTAGACCTGGAAGCTGCAACGACAACACATTCTGGGCTGGAAGTTGGATAGGAGCAAATGTGGATACCGTGATTCCTTTCAACCACCACTTTCTTGGTGATGGTGGATACATGCTGCGCGAGTACATACTGAGACCGTTTGAACACGACGCTAGGACGTCAGCAGAAATCAACACGTACAATTTGGCTCATTCAAGAACTCGTATTCCTGTTGAGTGTGCATTTGGGGCGCTGAAGGGCAGATTTCAGATCTTGCATAGGGAGTTCGAAAGCTATTCAGAACAAATTGATGGCACAATAATTGGGGCTTGTGTTGTGCTACATAACTTTTGCTTATTGCACGATAGGAACGCCGTGAGCACACTAGCTTCTATTGTTGTCGCTGATGAAGATGATAATTCACTAGAAGATGAAATGGTGCAACACACCAACGATATCGAAATGGACGGCAGTAAAGAAAACAGCACAACACAACTGCGATTAGGAGAGACCAAGAGGAACTTTTATTTACGGCAACTTTGCGATAACTAATAAATCGTACTATGCTTGAAGCTTGTCGGCGAGCTTACTTACAATTGTCGCTAGCGACTCGATTTGTGTGTTCACCCTGGAGACGTCTGCACGCAAAGGCAAAATATCATCTTGCGAGGCCGACTCAGACGTTGTAGGCCTTGGCGTGATCATATCAATGATGCGTTCGATCGAGTCGCAGACTCGAGCCACAGGTGCTTGGCCGGAGGTCTTGTTAGTCGAGTCCGGACCTCGTTGCTTCTTTCTTGGCGGTTGGGCCGCCCCTTTCTCGTGTAGAGCTCCACCAGCACCCTCGGGCGTCGCCACATGGGGGCCACCCCCGGTAAGACCCCGCAATCCCGGATAGGGGGCCAAGCAATCAACTAGAAGGCTCCAGTATGCAGGATACCTGGGAGCTCTGCGATTTCCCGTTGCCGTGTAAATGTCTTGGGTTAGTTTCTACGGAGTAGCACTTGAATTGTTAATAGTGACAACACGCTAAATCAATTAGCAAAGTCGTGGTACCTTATATTTCTTGACCAATGTTTTAAGCCGGTCACGGCACTGAGCGCTATCTCGCGTTCCCAATTCCTTAGCAACTTTCTCCCAGTTATCATCTTCGTCTTTCTTCTCTGTTTAGCATTAAAAAATTAGATCAAACCTCTGCTGGATACGTACAAACAATTATTACCACGCTGCGAAGCAAACCTCGCCGAGAGCTCCTTGTCTTTAAATCTAAGGTTTAGCAGGATGGTTGTCTACAGATGTAGATAACATTTAGAATAAATGATTTTATAATATGAAGCTGAGCTTGGTACCTCTTCATCGCTCCAGTTTAAGCTCCTAGTCGAGCTAGCAAGGGATGCTGGAGCTCGCAAGGACCTCTGAGGATTCTGGAGGTTCGACTAGATGGGTGTTTTGTAGCTCCGGAAATACTAGTCGCAGCCCCACCAACTCCCCATCCATTTTGTATTTGACTCCGAAAGCTAGAATGGCGGAGCGCTGCGCAGCCAATGCTTCAGCGGTTAGACTTTTTGATCGGATTTGGCGGGGATAAACTTTACTCAAGTTACCCCAGCTGTCCTGACTCCAAAACCGGGGCAGGGGGGGCAGACTTGCTGGACTCTGATTGGTCGAGAAACTTGCCCCTGTTAACCTGCCCCCGAATGAAACATCCCCTAAAGGTTCTGCCAATGTGTGGTTGACAGAACTCTGCTCTCTTCTAAGAGCACTAATTGGTAGAAATACGAAAATGGTGTAACCACTTGTACGTGTAACCCTGTTACACGAGAAGCTTCTTTTTTGCCATAACACTATTCCACCGGCCGACAGGAGAATGCCTCTTGTTGCCGACTCCTATTCTATTTGTCCGCCTCCTCTAACACACCGTTATCACGCATAGCTTCCTTGTCAGTGTTGACCATAAACTTTATATCCTTCGCCCCCTTGAGATATTTGGTTATTTGCTCGGCCAATCTCCACTCTACTTCGGTTGGTACGTGAGCGCGGCTCAACTGCCTTACAGATGCCCAAAGAAAGCAGAGCAAGAATAATTCATCGGTTTTCAGTTTTAGTGCATCCAGCGCTGATAGTCGCTTACAAGCTTCCGAGATTCGATTGTAGACAATCCCACTTCCTGGATATTTGCTACGAGGCTGTCGTATCTTAGTGTCAGGGAAGATGTACAACTCAACGAGTTCTTTGATATCGCTTCCAGTAGTAACACGTGATAGGAGCATTTTTTGGTTTCCTTCTTGTTTCCTTCTTTCTCTCTTGGATTGGTGTTGACAGGTAAAGCCTCGCCAATGCTGCGAGCACCCTGCGTACTCCATGATCTATATATCAGACCAGGGAGTCTATTTCATGATACAGGTCCGGTGCGTTATATTTCCACCTCCTAAGCAGCACGGCCACCTCACTGATAGATTTTTTCAATTTTAATCCAGACATCTTCGCTTCTTTTTGCATGTCAACTTTTTATTTTGCTCTGTTCTCAAATTATTCGCTATTTAAGGAATTTCGACGCCAAACATCGAGCTCATTGCGTTTCGAATGGCGCTTCATTGTGAGGTTTAATGTGTCGTTTTGTCTAATTCAATCGCCCGCTCGCTGTATTTTTTGTTGCTCAACTTCATCATCTTGCACACTTTTTTGCGTTCATATTGGAGCTCAATTTCTGCAGAGGCTAGGATTTTAGAATCGGAAGAAATACAGTTTCAGCAGCTTTAGACGTTATGTTTGGCCCAAATACATAGCTTTGGTACCGTTACTGTCGAGTTGGAAATCGAAGTGACATTGAATCTCTTAGTCGATATTGACATCGTTTCTCGCCATTTGAGGAATCACTTACTTTCTTCGAGACGCGTCTTTGTAAAAACACTGTCATTCTTAATTTAGGGCATCCTGAACTAGGTACATGTAGTTGAACGATTCCAAATTCACAATAACGGCAAGCATTTTACGAGAGAGTAGCAAATAGGACCTTGCAGCATTTTGTTGGTATTTCCGAGGCTAAACTGGGCCAGTTGACCCGTTAAACTTTCCATCGCAGTCTCTCGTAACGCACTGCCATGTTGCCTAAAAGCAGTCACGAAGAACTTCGTAAACGAGAAGTTATAGTAAATGTACTCACTGCGGCGCAAGAGGGTTACCGCGTACCCAACTATGGTTTTTGGATTAATTGACATGTTGATAGCTGGAAATGTTGTACAGCATTTTAAGTTGGTTAATTATCGCAAGGCCGGGAGTGGTGAATTAAAATAATGTAACTAAGTTCCGAAGTTTCTGGATAGCGGCAAATACCAGCTTTAAGCTCCTCCAAGTGTAGCAATACTCTCGCCATTATCGCGAGTGTTCTCGTTAAGACCAAACGCATACCGCAGTCATGCACTGAGTAAATGCATTTAACAGTCAAACTGATCTGTGTCTCTTCGCATGTTTTTCTTGAAGTTGCATGACAGTAAGCCTATAAATGAACCGAAATCCGCCTCAGCGAACTCATAAATACTTCACGCGCGGGAAATGTGAGGCAAAACTGATTACCAAGGCGCCGAACAAAACGCGTAATTCTTCATTCTAAAGGATAGTATACGGTAAATCAGAAGTAAGTAGCCGCCTCGTTGATATGGCTCGTACTCGTTGTGATGGATGCTTCTAGTGTATACATTCCTTTAGAACGTTTCTGAAATCTGAGGACATGACGCTCGACAAAACGCTGACCTAATTGACACCGACAAGACAGGTCAAAATCATGTTAGACAAGTTTGGCTAGATCATCGGGCAAGGCTCGCTCGACGAATACTTGTCTTGCCTACTTTGAGAACGTAAACATTTGGGCAAGCATCCAACATAGGGTGCGATAGTGAAGCCGCAGCTGCAAAAGATACTTTCAGGGCTCGGGAAATTCTGTACCATGCGCGAGACCGGTGGCTTTAAAAAGAAAGCGCCCCCAAGCTCAAATGAAGACGTTGAAAATAACGTTATGTTGCTATATACATTTGTCTCTGCCGACACTGTCATTCTTGATGCGTCTCTAGTGGTGATGATGTGGCATTTGTATGGTCGTAGCTCAGACACCGAAAAGCAGAAAAAACATCAGCTCTCCATACCTCCTGGTACGCCGTTTGCGTGTTTTGCGCTTTGATTACGAGTTTCGAGACTAAAATGTTATACCATTAGGTGGAGTACTCTTTCTCAGTTTCAACGAGTGAAGATGGCTTTTTTACAAGGCATATCATTGTTCAAAGGCCCAACACCCTTTCTAACATACCCGCTGTTTCGGAAAAACTTAAAATGGGCCACCAGCAGGTCTGGGTCATTTGGATCTCGAACCCATTTCGCGAGATCAGACCGATAGTAACACTAAATGCAAACTGATTTTTAATAGCTGCTAGACCCGGAATGGAGACAACTTCAGTATTTACCTACTTTCTAAAACCTTGGTGAATCGCTATGAGTACACAACTACAGAATCACACGTACTCTTATCGTCACCCTCGCACTCCTACGCGAAATCGTTGATGTAGTTGCCGTCGTTGGATTATTCTTGTAGATCGTTGTGGTCTACTTCTTCGCACTCTAGTCCTGCTTCATCAGAGGAACTAGCGCCGTCGGAGTACTCATTATCCGTGAGAGCAGGCCCAGTAGGATTGGTTGTGTCTGATTCGTCCGACGATTCAAAGACAACTGGTTTAGGGAGCTGAACTTCGTAACGAGGTTTCTTGTGGGCTCTTGAAAGCGAATCTTGACGGCGCTGCACATGGCCACATGCCAAACGCTCGATGGTACTCATGAAAACTGGCATCATCGGGTGCGGTGCGCTGAAAGCCTCGTTCATCTCGTGGTTAAACCGTTCCAACGGATTGTTGGTACGGTTTACTAACGGACGTTTTAGCTCATGCACCTTCCAGACCTCCAGGCAGTACTTCTTAATCCAAACTTTATCGAAATAGGTCCAACACCGCGCCCACTTGGCCGTTGCGTACTCGATATTATCCTCATTACAGATCCTCGATCTAATACGGCATACTATTTAGGGAATGCTGAACTTACTGTATAGTTATTTTTGGACGTCTTTGGTAGCAGACAGATCAGAACAGCAATTTTATAACAGAAACCGACAGCAAGCAAATAAAGCAGAGTTCACTAACAACAAGTTCATGGGGCTGATGGAAGTGCAACTAACGCTAACGACGACGGAGCTGGAGAAGAAGAAAATAAAATGAAGATAAAGAAGATGCTGACGCTCACGGGTAAACATTATAATAAAAACCAGTTCAATTTGGTGTTGAACTAACGGATTTTACTGAATAGTACTTGTGCTTCTATTTATTAGTGCCCTCTTCAGGTTCATCGATTTTGATGAGGGGTCTACGGCTTGGGCGAGGGCGTTTATTTAAATATGAATGCTATCTCTCTCTCTATATATATATATATATATATAAATATATACTCGCACGTTGCTCGATATAGCTGATGGTGTAACCCATTAATAAGTTCATGCTCAAGCCTCAAGCTTATGGGCGAGCCGACGACGCTATGATATTTCGGCTTACCACTTTCTTCATATTTCTGCTATGTCTGCTGGAAGCACCTCCCCGTACACTTCATGTCTCCAGATGAGCCAATCAGTTTGAATAGAAGAAAGTAATATTGCAGTCGCGGATTTGCCAAATACGTCTTGGTCTGTATCTTTCCAAATCGTGTACCCCGCCCAGACCCCGCCTCGAATCCTTTGGTTTCCTGTGCGGGTTTACCCATGCGACCCGAATACTTTCAGCCGTCAATAAGAGTGCAAAGTATATATCTGTATTGTTTTATACGTCCTACCTGTATATAAGCGGTTAGGCATCCAGGATTCACACACATAGCGATTCCACGATCCGCACGCTTGCCTATTACTTGTTTGAAATCTGAGTCCTCATGCTATTCCATATAAGAGCTTTTCCTTCGGCATGCAACACGCCGGGGTCGATCGAGTTGGATCAATAAACAAAGCCATTGGGCTGATAGGCGACGTATGTGCCTTCGACTTTCGAGAACTAAATTTTTAATAATAGACCGGGCTTCTGTTCGATGCTGGGTCTCTGTTCGTACAATCGAATTTCAATTTGGGGGGAGGGCTTCTAATACGTACGGGGCTTGTAAACGGTAAAAAAAAAAACGTTACCAACACAAGCCCCGGGTACCTTTACCAGATATACTTTATTCCAGTAGTCCATTCACCCATACCGATTAATCTTGCTGACAGCGCCAAGCGGATCTTACTGATAAGCACTACTACCCTGCGCAAGCAGCAGCATGTCACGATAATCCATGATCAGCGTCGCAGTCAAGCGTTCGGCTCCAGTATCATCAAGGTTTAGCGATGCATCTGCAAACGATCGCGTATTTGAAAACATGTAGTGCTTGGGCACGGTCTCGACAAGGAAAAGTAACAAAAGAAGCCGGGGATATTTTTTCGGGTCTCTCCCTCTCAAGACTCGAGAAACGCTTTGGTCGGTTGGAGCCGCGCCTAACATGTAGCCACATGCTTTGTTGACATGGTGCAGCGGTCAGCCGCCACGCTCGATGATCCAGTTCTCGGCTACACTTACGTCATTCGCCTGCATTGCTGCACCACAGCGGAAGGGGCGCGAGATAAGCCACGAGGTAAAACAAATATTCCGCTTTTGAGCTATTTGATTGACTTTAACCAGCTACCTATTGACATATGCTTGTGCTCCGGGCACTAACCGCGTACCCGACGCCGTTGGGACTTGGTGAAGCGTCTGTTCGTTACTTGCCTCAAGTAAATCGACGGAGCTCAACTGATTCATATCGACCGCAAGTGTGGCGCTCCACATCGTGGACTGAAACTGGGGGAGAAACGCTTGGTGTGAACTGTCTGCATTGTGAGTTGCGTAAACAGCGATTGGCATTAAAAAATCGATTACCTGAAGATCTGGTCTTTTATGGGTCCGCTCTCCGTTCGCGTTGTTGTAGGTCTGGCAACGTTTTGGGTCTTTCCAATTACTTCAACAGTTGAAGTTCAACTCTAACTCCTTTCTCATATTCTTTTCTTTTACGCAAGCTACAAAAACATTATTATGTTATTCTTCCCCTGATACACGCCCATCCGGTGGTGGCGACTCAAGCCTATCTGGTGGTGGTGGCGACTCAAACTAATGTAATCAAAGAAAACTGGATTGGTCAGCACATATTGATGATATGGGTGGTAGCGAGCTTATGAGCACCTACTGCTAACCTTTGCTCCACATTAATTTCATCAGGTCCCCCAGCAATGCCTGAACCTCCGACCTTCGATTGGGGACCTCCTGACCTACCTGCGCTTACCTTCCAGAACACCCAGCACTCTGCGAGATTTATCACAATCGTTTTCATAGATTGTTTTTATGTATACACGGGCACGTATATCCAGCAGCAAGGTGATCTATCGCTGCGGTGGATACCGACGTAGCAAAAGCTTAGAGGGCGCCAGTGCAAGATTTCTATACACTGGTCCTGGAGCACTGATGCCAGCCAAGGACTGCGCCAGTAGCAAATAAGGTCATCCAGGAAATGAAGTCCCGTGTTGATCGTCTTGCTTTTTCGGAGCTGTCATGTACCGCTCGCCATGTATGGGAGGTTGGTCGTCGAGAATATTACGAGGGCGCGACTCCTGATCAGGGAACAGATCATATCTCGCGTGTTCAACACGAGAAGAGACCACTATGGTGGAGACGTTCATGGCCGTCTAGAGATCCCACCGCTGGTTTTGGTGAGGGACACCACGCTTCAATTCTTTCAATTTCACCACGTGTACTACGAGGGCATGCAACAAAACCCAATCCGACCACAGCGTATTATCGGGTGGGCCCACCCCGAGCTAATACGTCTATTGATGTATACAGGCACTATGATTTCGTGGATGCTACTTTTCGTTGCGTTCCCCGCCTGTTCCAACAGTGCGTGATCATCATGGTATTGGACCAAGCAACGGGGGTTCTACGTTCCTGTCTCCTATGTACAATGCACTTCGAAAACGCATATTCAATTTCATTGTCGCCTGTACCGATGAAAAGCTCCGGCCTGTGACGTTCGTGTGCGACTTTGAGGGAGTCCTAATCAACGTCGTTGCTGTACAATTATGACGTCAATCGGGTAGGCTGTTTTTTTTTTTTTTATTTTAAGCAAGGTGTGCGACGCAAAATGAAGGAGATAGCTATCGCAGAGGAGCAAACAAAGATCGCGATGCGGCCTGGAGTACTCGATATGCCGAATGTGATTAAGCATAAGCACATCGAGAAGAAAGGTGTGTAATTTGTACAAAACAGAATCAAGTCGACTTTAGCTAAGGTAGAATCCATTGGCACGGATACAGCCTTCCATCGTAGCGGTCCAGATCCTGATATACATTTGAAGATGGCCTGGAGTCGGATACTTGCGTGTTTTAATTTTAGTTACGAACCCCTGACCCCCCCCCTATCCCCCGTCCCCTCACGTGCCATTGATTCTGTTCCTAGCTTATCTTTGCTTTCCTGACCATCACTTTGATCTTACCCACCTTGGCTACGATTGCCTTGCCTCCACGACCTCGGAACATATCGATCTTGGCAATACTAGCCTCGTACTCGATAGCAAAGGCCCCTAACTTTGTAACTTGCTGTTAATGGTCCGTTCGTTGAGATTCCAATTGCACTTTGCGGATACACAGGCGCCGAGTTGAACAAGCCCAGTTAGATATATAAATTAGGCAACATAACCGCTGTGCTGCATATGTCAGGTATTGGGAAGTGCTCAGACCATGGTCTATCGCGAAGCTTCTCTGCAGTCATCAACTGCAGCCGTGATCATCGTCATGTACGGCATCAGCATGCGATTCATGACTGTTCTAGCGTGAGCTATAGTGCCGTCCAGATCGGCCGTTTCCTTTCGAAGTAAACCAGCGCAGCTCCATCCAGTTTTCCATTCACGGCGAGAGTTCGAGGTCTTCTGACCAATCCCCACCGTTCATCGGTTACACTGCTGCGAGTGTCTGCAAGAATTACAACCCCCGTGCCAACCCCCATGTCTTGAAATTAACCGAATATAACTCTTTTCCAGTGAACGCCACGATGCCCTACCAGTCCAGGTCACACGGTTTCGCCACTTGGATTCCGAAATTCGAGGGTGGTACGAACTGCTGCACCGTGGATTTTGCCGCGGCATGATCGTCGTGTATTCTGTTTGTGGCATCTCCATTTCAGGTGATGGTACCACTTGTATCGGTGTTATATCGATGTATCTAAGGAACCCACCCTCATACGTAGAGTTTAGCCTTGATAAAATCCGTAAATACACTTAACTCGCCATACTTACACTCGAAGCGTGATGGCAGTAGCTGCTGTTGCTACCGGATCTCGGCCTGATTAGCCATGAACTGTGTTTGCGGCTTAGCCATACGTTCGGGCGGTCATTCCAGCCTATCCAGACACCCTGAGCTTGCGTTTGAGTTCCGGCTTCCCCGGCCAGGGGTATCAGACGTTCCTGAGCCAGAAAGCGCGCACTCAAACAACATGAACGGATCGACAGCCACGTTCAGCCATTGAACATCTGTAACTTGGATGTACCGCGGGTTTGGTATCGTCAGAACCAGTGGTGCTCATAACCTGTTTGCCGATGTGTTCTTACCAGCGCCACCTCGGTGTTGCGCTTGAGAGTGCTCGAGCTGGTAGGATTTAGACTGAACGTATGGGTATGCACCATTCTCCTATGTATGAGTTTCTTAACTGCATTCTCCCCTTACCCTTAGTCACTATCTTACTTGTTCTACGACGTCCCAAGATCTTCTTGATCTCATGCTGATATCCTGCGAGTTCCGTCATTTACCAGTTACCAGTGTACGTTATGTCTTCATCGTCACCACCATCCCAGCTGGCGTGGAGACCGTACCTGTCGTTCTGGAGCAGAGCACGTGCATAATCCGCAGTTCTTCCGGCGACCAAGCGACTATGTATTCCTTTGTTAAAGTCACGGTCTCACACTCTTCCAGCGTATGCCCTCGACTGGGGGTCGAGCAGACGACCGCGGCTTGTGGTCCCCATTTACTTTTACGCAGACCTCTCCACCATTCTATCACTTACCTCCAGCCCCAGTGCTCTTGCTACCCTGTTCCGAGTCTCCAGTCCATACGTTTTGCCAACGCCGTCGCCCCTCCTGAACCTCCTACGTTCCTCCAGCCGACGCTGCACATCGGCCTCTCTTCGCGATCTCCCAGTGCCCAACGTCGACCGGGTGCTCCTCTGTTACCTTCACTACACCTCTGTCGGGCGGTGGCAGCAGCTCGCATACCGGTGACTGTGTCCCCGCATTCCGCCACCTTGACATCATCTGGCTCAGGCGTTCACTAATTGCGGCTACTTCAAATCGATGATGTTGGCAACCACATTCTGGCACACCAACTCGCTCAGTAATGTACCCACTACTACCGTACATTCGTTCACCTACTTATACAGGATACCAAGTTAAAATCGATACTATTATAGCCTGTAGCCAACAAGTGCATTGTTTCGAACCGAAGCGCTGTCTGCTTCAGGGCTTCGACTCACAATTCACGCACACGAAGTTGCAGTGAGAGCCCCGCGCTGACTCGCTTTTTCTTGTTGGCTTGCAAAAACCCCATGTTTCCGTGTAGGGATCCGTAGCCACCGCAGAACAAGTCACTGGTGCCGTTAAGCCGAAATGGGTAAAGCTTCCTCGATAACGTTGGTTATTCCACTCAGTTCAGGGGCTCATATAGGCACTGCCTCCTGCTTGGGTGTGGCGAGGAGGACGCCCTTAAAGTTGGTGTCGGTTGGAACAAGCGGCTGGACTTGAATTGATCATGCAGCGTGTCACTGCTGTAGTGACTTGAGCTTGGATGCGTGTGTATCTCTCAAATACTGCAGATCGCCCAAACAATTTGATGATCAGACTGGTGATGCCGCCGGCGAAAAGAGCTGTAGTTCCACCGATTCGCAGTGAGTGTGTGGAGAAGCGGCTCGAATCCTGGTCGGCGAGGTTGACGGCTGTCTTAATCCACTTGTTAACATCGTTTGAACGATGAAATTCATCCTTTTTGACCTTACGCAATAATACGTCGGGGTCTTCACGAACGGTCCAGTGGTGTTCGAGTAAAATCGAATAGCATGAACAGGACAGCACCACTGCGCCTCATATGAAGTTAGCGACCGAGAAGTACCTACTCCGGTCTGGTCGTTTCTACCACCACGAAAGTTAATCTCCACTCTTTAAACGTGGGCTTTTCCTTCACAAATAATACCACTTGATCGTAAAATTTGATGTCGGATCGTCGAATAGCAAATTGGTAGATCTTGTTGTCATGAAGTGAATACTCGCTGCGCTTCAGCAGAAAGAAGAATCCCATGCCCAAAGGACACGGTCATGAGCTGAGTGGAAGTTGCGTTGCTGGTGGAGCACAGCGGGTCCGTTAATTCAGCCCCCCCCATTGTACAACAACTTTAATATCGCTTTGGTCTTCAAGAACGGCATTTTGCTCGCTCAAGTATATCCTTTCTAATCTACAAAAGCTAGATTTTCTAAAAGGCTCGGTTTGAGCAATTTCATTGGTAAACTAAAATTCTACCAATCAGCACACAGCTTGTTGAACGCCACTGATTTCTGGATCAACTGCATCTGTACTACCGTATCTTAAAAACGCACTTACCGTTTTGTCATGGCGCGTCGTCTCTAAATGGAAGGCAGGCCTCCGGCAGTCGCAGAATAGGCAAACATCTTCACATGCTACGCGATAGCGTGAAATCTATCATCAAATACTACAAGAAACATGGACACGCAGTCGAATCGAAGCGCAAGGGACGTCCGCGCCTCACCGACGACCGACTTGACACGTATTGTACCTGTACGACAAGTCGCTTCGTAAGTGCGGCCGCCGTCACACTATGTGCTGACGCTTTGATTAAACTCATTATTATATGGTTACATTATGAGGTTGAAATTGTTCTACAAAAATGGGGGGCTGGATTAACGGGCCCGCTGTGTACGGAGGTTGAGCAGTGTAATGGGTTGCTTGGGTCGGGGCAAAGGCTGGAGCCGATGGATTCCTTTGACTGTCATTGCGAGGTGGGGAAGGAGGCCGATATTTACCCCATATTC
Source organism: Phytophthora capsici (assembly GCA_030324255.1). NCBI lineage: Eukaryota > Oomycota > Peronosporomycetes > Peronosporales > Peronosporaceae > Phytophthora > Phytophthora capsici. The sequence continues at coordinate 2,061,836 of CM059354.1, forward strand.
GCAACGATGGTAACACGCGACTGCACTGATTTTGGACTCGATGGTATGTAGCAAGTTCCCTCGGACCGACGCGGAATCGCTGCCGTATTTGTAGCAATACACTGCGAGTAGACGAGTTGCCATGACGAGAGAGCGGGGTCCTCAGGAAACCACGCAATGTACTCCATTGATGCGCACCATCGTGCCCACTGGTTTCATGGGGAGAGATATCGTTATCGCGATGACGCGGCCAGTGAACAAGATTGCCGTTCGCGAAGAATTCTTTGTAAATCTTCCTCTAGTGCGCGGGCACCTGCACCTGAGCCCGTCCGGCCGACAAAATGACGGCAAGCAGAGATACGAATTCGGGAAATTGCTTCTGCCAGGCCGATGGCGCGGTTGATTTCTTGACCACAGTCACTTCTTAACTGAAGGCGACTAATCCATGTTACGACAGACATGTTATCGCTCCAGCATACCACGTGCGGAAAATGAAAGTCATGGCGCCACTTAGGTCTCCAGCACCAGGCAGCTAACACCATACAGAAATGTTCACGTACGTTGATAGTGAAGCCTGTTAAATCCGAAGTTTTGATCATGAGCGCCTCCTCTGCATCAAATTTGAGGAGCTTCGCGCAGGGTGGAGAACCGCTAGTCCCGTATCAGAGGCATCCATGTGAATACCGATGCCAACCTCAGGTAAAGACCCAAAGAACAGGAGCGGTAAATGCTCTAGATGACCATCCGAAAGAATGTGTTAACACCATTGAAGATCTCGAATTGAACAAGGGGTGAGACAATTTGACTGGAACACTTGGAGCCGTGAACACAAGGCCTGTAAGCGCTGGAAAAGGGCTTGCTGAAAGCATGTCGAAAGATGTCGGAGGCTACCGAGTAGATTCTAGAGATGCTTCTTGGTCACCTTTTCTACCGTAAGCATGTTGACGACACGGTCGAGACACTTGGAGATTTCCGCTGCTGACATCGATATGTGATATCGCAATCTCAGGTTTTCAAGCGAAGAGCTGCTGGCTCTCTACGACGTATGCAGATTTATACTGGCTTTTGGGGCTTGGACGCGGCCGCATGCGCATGATATGTACCGGTTCTGTGGAGTAATATTGTGGTTTGTGGATTCATCCTTCGCCTGTTTGTAAAGGGGCCCAACGGGTTGGAAGTGCTACCCAAGACTGTGCGCAAGTCTGGGCATACTAGCACTTAGTCCAACCACCGGACTTTCCCCGACGACGAGTGCCTAAGTTCTTGCGGATAGTGAATGTATCTCTGAGGGACCTCGTCCCGTTACACCCATGAGCGACGATTGACGGCTCAAGGACCCCAACCAAGACCCACAAGACGCAAGAGACCCGAAGTGCCCAAGTGTCGTGTGCCGTACGTCGCCTACCCAAGCCACCCCCGAGGACGTTGCGTCTATTGAGCATTGAAGCTCAACACCCTGGGAATCATCGTCTCAAGCCTGGGGATCAAGCTTCTGAGTCTGAAAACCAGAAGTCTGAGAAATGCCACTCTGAAGACCAATGCCAGAGTGAAGACCAATACCGATCCCAGACCTCTCACACGATGATTACCCTAAGTCCCAAGCATCCCCAGTAAGCCCAAGTATGTTCCAGTTGACGTTCAAGATTTCATGTGTATTGAGCATAGCTCTACACCCCTGGGGATTAAGTTACATGTCTGAAAATCAAGTCTCCAAGTCTGAGAAGCATGATGATCACCGCTCTGAAGATGAATACCGGAGCCAGTGATCACGTACCAGACATGTACCCAGTGAAGTTGATGCCTCACCACACTGAGTCCAAGTCAACCCGGGGAATCCAGTCCGCCATCAAGTGACATGCAACCTGAAGGTTACACACTGATGCCTCATCATGACCACTCATCAAGATCCGCCACACTGACTCCAATACTGAGACCAAGTGAAGATTCCCTGAAACATAGTGAAACCAAGACAACCTGAGATATGAAGACTGACTGCAATGTACCCAGAAAGAAGACCAAGAAGAGGATCGAAGTGTGTGTTTGAAGAAGATATGACAGAAGACAATTGTTAAATAAAGTTCAATTTGCCTCGGGATGCTCAAGCTACCGAGTTCCATCTGCTGTTCATACAGCCGTAACAAGGTTTGGTGTTACGTGATCTCTCGCCTTCTTCCAACCCCTTTAGGCGGAGATCAGCGTAACGTAGAGACCTGAAGTGACCCGCCTATTCCATTTCCTAGTTGGGTCGTTTGTCTTGTCTCTAACGGTAGCCCATTTCATATTGCTCGTTTGGACAGGTTCTGGGAGCTAGACAGTCGCTCTCAGGACGCTCGATTGACTGTTGTATATAACCGATTGTATTGGTTTATTTTCCCTCTATATATTAGAGGGTGCGCGAAAGGAACGGGTTTTCAGACAGACCAGAAACATACCCAGTTGACCTGGAAGTACTAGCCCACCGTCCAAGGGCCAGGAAAGAATAAGTGATGGTTGTGTATATTGTATATTTGTATTGAACTCTGTTAACTGTTGATTATCGTCTAAGGCTGAGCCTCCAGGTGCTGAATTTGCGATATTCAAGTGTCTAGTTATTAGACTTCTTCATTACTTCTCTGACTACTTACTCTGAGGGTCACTTGTGGTTCTCAGGGCTTCCGACTCCAGAAGGACCCCGCAAAGGCTTCGAACGCCTTCGCCGCTGGCCTCGCAAGGAGCCTCACTAATCTTCACCCCAAAACAATTGACCCGGGAGGTGTCATATTCCTCAGACAACGGACCAACGAGGATATGCAAGGTATCACACACCACAACCCGCGACTACTGAGAACCCTCAGTATTGTAGCCCGTTGGTTCACTGTATGCCCCCCTGCACCGCGGTAAAAGCTTTACCGGCTTCGCGACAGATGCTGTCCGGCCAGTAGTATCCCAAATGAGACCGAGCACTTGCAGTCGCGTAGACCAACCGGATAATTTTGCGGCGCTGATACTATTGGGACCCAAAACAGCTATCATACTCAGACGCATAGTCGCTTCCGCGAGCACGAGGCGGCTGTCTCGATCAGGCTCAACAGGAATATGATTGTCAGCTCATTCGTAACCGAAAAAGGGTTCATCGTCCTCGCTAGTTGACACAGATCCAGGAGAGTTAGAACTGACAAAGAAGCTTATTGCTCTCCCGAAGGCACCAAATCATGCTGGTGAGCAGAGCTGCCAGGTCGATGACTATTGCGTTTTCGTCCGAAAACGTCGCTCCCATCCAGCGAACGTGTGATGCATGAAGCATGAGATGACGGAAGGCTGACTTGACGCCACCCTTCAGTTACTTGATCACAATACCGGGATGAGCTTGAGCTAGAGCCTCAATTTGTCGTGCGAGGACAGTCACAGTGATGTAGGCGATGTCTGTCATAATTGAAGTTATCGTTGGTGGGGGACTTCACAGGGTGCGAGAGGTCATAGATTGGGCGAACCTCGACTTGAGGACCAATATCCTTTTTCTCCACAGCACCAAAAGGACTACATTGGACGCTCTCCTAGTGGTTTAGCAAGAATACATTCACCACAAGAAATTTCCCCCTAAGCTTGACATTCGCGGATGCTCTCGTGAGTAGTGGAGATTGATATTGTCTTGCCGAATTGTGATTAGTAGGCGGTGTCCGCCGTTATTACTGGTTCGATGTCCATACCGGACGGATTCCGACTCGAGCAATTGACGATAGCTAATTAACCAACGGGTAGCCTTGTAAGAACTGTGAAAGTCGAGCTGGATCGAGACCTTTGTTTGGACGGGGATCGTCACCACTTTCACCCCGACGATGACGTACGACATCGAGTAGTGTAAGATCCCGTTGTGTTGCGAATATGATAACGCACTCATGTTCAACTCGTCCGATGTCACGTATCGACTCTTCGAGGAGGTTCGACTGGATTCCGAACGTTATGTGCCATGTAGCTCTGAGACGACTAGAGTATCGGCTAAACTAGGAGGATAAACACGCGCGGACGCGCAGCCACCTCAAGAGAGATACTGACTGGTGGAATAGCGCGAGGAATGAATTTTTCGTATACTTGGAGATTGCTCGTACGGTGCAGCAGGTTTGGGACTCGACTTGGCCCATGCAAATGTAGTCCAGGACTGCTTGGGCGGCTTCATAGATGTGAGAAACGGTCATTTAACCCGACCACGTGTTAAATTATGTGTCCTTTGACTCGGGCGTCCAATGTACCTGGAACTGCGTGGGCCCGAGCACCATACACACATTGGTTGGATGCCCCTGAAGGGCGTCCCCGTGCAGAGAAATATTGAAGGCAAACGGTCAGACCGTTATGAGCCAGAATCAGGTTGAAGATAGTGGGTGGAATTCGGGGTTGTCGTTGAGCGCCTCGTTCACGCGAACAGGGCGAAGGACGTTATTGCTGCCTCGCCTGAAAGGCGAGCGATGGTTTGGAGGGTTGCTGGGTTTATATTGGCGTTACTGTAATGCGGAATGGCTCCAAAACCGGATTTACCCAGAACACAAGGTGCGCAACGTCAGTTGCCAACCACGAGTACCACCCGTCAGGCCGTTGAACCTAGTCGAGTAGTGTTTCTAGAATGTCACGTACAGGCTGGGCGTAGAACACTTGAGCATATCGACAGAGCATCTGAGCAGCGTCAACTAAGAGATCCTTTGAGGGAGCCTCGGCGGTAGAGAAGTTTTGCATGTTCCCACTGCCCGCGTGTTTTACCCACGCCATTCGCTGATGGGTTTCAAACCGAGCCAAGTGAAGAAATGATAGTCCAAAGAATCCGAATTGAAAGTTGTAGAGCTTAACAATAATCCCGAGGTGAGGTTGAAATCGCACAGTAGCTGCATGGAAAACAGATTCATCAAATACAGAAGGAGCCTTACATTGGTGTCCCGGGGCAGTGACCCCGTTGGGTACCGCTAGTTGAACTGCTGCCGGCGCAAAAGCATATTTTGACGTTCATCGAGGTGGCTCAACGTCGGTTGAAGTCGATAGTAGACGGGGTGGTGTTGCTGTCGACACCACCTGAATGAATCATGCCAGGAGGTCAGGTAGACCGAGGCGTTGCTCCATGATCTGGGCGCCTAGTGACGACGAAGGACAGGTTAATTGACTCGCACTACCGGAACCGCGTGGCGCGGCTGTAGGAGACACGCTGGCGGTTGAGGTGTGTACCACTTGAATATGACTAGATCCGCGCTGCTCAAAGGGTGATTTGGCGAGCTGGCATCACTCGTGCAGGACTGACGGGTTTTTCTTGGTCAAATAGAGAGATGGTGCTGCTGGGGTGTTTCGGCGGTAGAGAGTCTTGAACGGACGGTGAATATTCTGCCTATGTAGCTGCACCCACGGGTGCTTGCTCTGCCTGAATCGGAGCTCGGCAAAATGAAGATCCGATAGTCGCTTGGAGTGCCGCAGGAATGGGTGGCCACCATCTATCGCGAAGGCGTAGTCCACCGCCTGCTGTAGGCGAAACGTACAGCTTGTAAGGGTGAGTGGGTCGATCCATCGGTGGGCTGACTATGTCTGGTACAGGTACAAGCCCGTCCAACGTCGCCGGGATGGTATTCGTGGCGGGTGATCCAGCACTGCCATCGAGGATTCGATCAAGAATCGCGGTTTGCATATCGGTTAGTCCGTCCCGAGTCATCGATACATGCAACGATGCACGAAGAAGTAGCAAAGCTACGACTGGCGCCACAGGTGCTTGTCGAGATGGTTCAACGAGGATGGCTCGATCTCCCAGCTGAAGACGGGCAAGGCGACCTTGCATTCCGACTACCTGTCCGTACCAGAAGCGGGAGGCGGAATCCGTCCATGTGGCTTGATACATGAGCTGACGCACCCGTGTATGCATCGCCTCGTTCTTTGTTACCGTTATTGTGGGTTCTACTCAAAGTTTCCCTTGGCGGTTCTTTGAATGAACCGCCGCCGAATCGACAGACTACCCAAACAGAATAAAATATTCCAATACGAAGTGTTTCCGCTGATAGCGCACACTTCGGAAACATGGCCGATGGAGCAGCCCCAACAGAATCACGACTGTGCATGTATCGCCTTCAACTAGGTCGGAGCTGACAGAAGGAGTAGCGGTATCGTCTCCCACAGTGTCTACAGCTTCACGTCAGTTGGCTCAGCCTTTGATATTTTTGATCTTAACGCACTAACTACTTCGGTACGTTTATTGCATCTAGGACGATCTCGTACCAGTAATCGTGCTTCGCCCCGGGTATCGCCGTATCCACAACGCGATCGAACCCCGCCGCAACGTCTACAAGATGAAGCATCGCCTGCAACCAACGCTGCGTCACCTTCGGCTCATCGAACAGCAGCACAGCATCGACTTCAGCTAGTCATCCAACCAATCGTCAAGAATACGATTGGCCTACGTGACACATCGGGTGAGGCCCTCGATGTGTTTCCTGTGAATGGTGCCACATTTAACGATCTGGACCAAGTTCAGTTGCCGAGTTAAGGGGCAAGCAGTAAAGCTTGATGTTACCTGGTCTGTCGAGGACCCATTGGAGCAATCATGGTCCAAGGTTATGCAGTTTAAGAACGGTCGTCACCTAGTTGACAGCACGAAGAATAGCCAGGCTTGGAATCGCTGGATTGCTTCAGCGCGTGGCGAAACTGTGAAGTTGATGATCGACCAGTATGGGCTAGCTATTGCGAAAACACAAGATCTCGAAGAGTTTCTCACAGCATGTATTCGCCCGGTACAGACCGACCGCTCTGGCGCAGCAGCTGAAAGCTCGCTTCAGGAGGTTGTTGAAGAGCTGAAAGCAATTTGGCGTGCAACATTTCAGGCTGATGGCGAATGTGGGCGAATAACATTGTTCGATCTATGGATCGATCGACATAGAATCGTGACATATTGAGAGCTCCACCGGATTACATCGCGCGACTGCTTCGTCCCACCGGGGTGGAAGTTGACCGGCACCTGTCGAGTCTAACACGGTCTGCCCGTTTGGCGTTGGATTGTGTCAATGCATCTCTTGCTGACAACGATGCTCAATCCCAACACAATGAAGTTCAACGTCAGCTTATCGTCCGTCAAAAGGAACGCTTGCTGCAAAGAAAATCGACCATCGAGATATTTCTCGCTGACATCCCACTACCGTCCATTAAGACCCCCTCGAGAGAATTGAAAATGTTGAAGAGATCGACCACCAAGTGTAGTGTTTTAATTAAGTGCTTCTTTAGTTAAAGTGATACTCGTCTTTCAATATATCCTTCTTCGTCTTCTCCAGGAGATAGCGAATCATTCCTTAATGGAGGTGCTCGCCGCTGTTCTTTCTACATCGGACCACTAGGATCAAAATCACCTTGAACCTTCCATCCGCAGTGCTCAAATATTCGCTCCATTCTGATGTCTTTGAAGCGTTGAAAGGTATCGACGACAAACGGCAGGAAGTCACGCTTACTCGATTCCACATAGTACCTCTGGAATGCCTTCTTGATGTAACCAAATAATCGGATTGAAGAATGGGCAATATGCCGGCAGGAATAAGGGGACAATCCCAATACTTCTCAAGAAGTGAACAATTTCAGGGTCTCTATGAATTGATGCGCCGTCTAGAATCCATACCGAATGAAGCCCGGATACTGGCGTACATTTCCATCTGCTGAATAGGCGAAATCCTTGCAGCACTTAACGAACTCGACTCTATCAAACGTGCCTTGAGCATCATAGTAGCCAAGTACACCACTCACACCAATAAATGCGAGAATTGATACTCGTGGCTTGCGCTGAAAGTCGCCTCGGATAGCAATAGTATGCCCCTTTAGAGAATACCCCCGTTTCCGAACCATCCCTCGATTATCAAAAGACACTTCGTCCAGGAACACGAGATTGTTGTGGCACCAGTCAATATGACTCAGCTCCTCAACGAAGAGAAATATGTCCTGCTCCTTAATGTGCATAGATCGCCTCTCAAGCACCTTTCTCGTAAGTCCACACTCGTGAATGATGCGCCATACGGATGCCTTCGATATTTTGATGCGATAAGCACGTTTGAAAGCCGCTTGTGCTTCATCAAGATACGCTAGCGGTCGAGCGGCGTAGAAATCACATAGCCACTGTCGGTGAGACGCAGTGAATCTCCTACTGTTAGAACACTGATCACGCTCGTATGTCCCAGTCTCGTCGTAGACTTTGATCCAGTATCGGATCGTCTTCTCCGACTTATTGTACACCTTTGCGAGTTCTTGCTTCGTGTACCCCAGACAGTAAAAGCCATAGAGGCAATGAAAGGCGGTATTCTGATGCGCGTGCTGTTTCGTCACGGCTTCCTCCATCTTTAGTTGCAAGCAATACCATCAAATTAGCACAGGAAGAAATGTGTTTTGACCAATCAGATCAATGAGCTTACTGTCTGTCGGTTGGCCAAACCCACACAAATCGGCAAATTTGGGCGAGATTCACAATGTTGATGTCGATGTCACAAGTGACCGGGCCGTCAAGATCGAGAGAACGAACGGTCGCAGTTTTGACATTGAGTTCTGAAACCCTCGCGTAGAACGGGTATTCCGCGATACCTTCAACGTGTTCTGGTAGTAAGAACACGAGTCCGATGACTTGGAGTGTAGCACGGCGATTCATGATGAAACCAATGGTAAGACTGGTCGACTTGGCTAGTTGGACGCAAATTGCAGAATGAACTATCGAGCTCGCACGTTCTCGGCTTCGAGCGCACTATACTGGCAACCAACCATTCTAGACAAGTGGTGCTCGGTGGTGGTCTCTGGATAGGCAGCGGGTTGTGTAGCGAGTACCGAACCTCGCAAAAAGCTACTTTCACGGTCATGCTCAGCAAAAGTCCACATAATGTACCTTGATATAAGGGGGTGTCGGCATTATGGCGTGGCCCTGTCAAACCTGTTATAAGATAAGACTGTAAGACTGTAAGGGCATCTCCAGCGGTAAGTTCTAACGTGAGTTTTATAGGGGAAAAGAAGGGGCTTTAAGACGTCGGCTTTACATAAGACTTCGCATTTCACCACCTACTTGCAACGGTAAGTTTTATCACGGGTCATACGCAAAGCGTTTCGGCCAATCAGTAGCGATCGATCGTTGAGAGAAGCATGGAAGGTCTCCCCGTGTGCCACGGCCTACTGGATGCTGCCACTGGAAGCGACTCTGACGACGAGTTCTACCGGCTCGCGTATCTGCTCCCAGCCAAGAAGAGAGCAAAGCAGAAGCATGGAGGTTCCAGAGAGGGGAAGCGTGTGGACAGGGCGCGGGGTCGGGAGCGGTGGGGAGCGAAACTGGTAGTCGATTATTTGGTGGACAAACCCACCTACAACGCCGGTAAGTTCATAGCACTCTTGTGGAGCTCTCATCTGTCTGACAGGTTGTATAATCTATTGCAGATGAGTTTAGAAGGCGCTTCCGTATGCGCAAAAGTCTTTTTGAGACTGTAGTTGCTGCCCTTGTTGCCGACGATAGCTGCAACTACTTCCAGCAGAAGCTGGATGCTACGGGCTTGCCTGGTTTTCTACCAGAACAAAAAGTGACGTGTGCGCTACGAATGCTAGCTAATGGAGCATGTGCAGACCAGTTAGATGAACTGATTCGCATGACCGAATCGACTGTGTTGGAGACAATGAAAATATTTTGCAGCAGCATCAGACGATTGTGTGGGCCGGAGAATTTACGTAAGCCGACACAGCACGACCTAGAGACATTGTTAGACGAGTACGCAGCACGTGGATTCCCTGGTCCATTTTGGCGTGTCCTTCAAAGTCTCCCACGCGCTCAAAAACTCAAACTCCTTTTTGTGGCGATCAGCGTAAACCTCCATTGTGCTCTTCACGTACATGTCTTCGTTCCAACCCGAGCGCTCTCTCCTCTTCAACTTCGAGTGCATACCAGAAAACTTAGTCACCTCAGGCAGCAATTTCTTCCATCTGGCCACGATGGCGATCTCAGAACGAGAGTCTGCTTCCGCTGGCTTGTGTTCCAACCAATGCGTGTAAATGCTGCTGTAAAAGGTGTTTTTTTCTGACTCGCGCCTCGCACTGGGTCCAGGGACGTCGCCAACCAAGACCTGCACAGCTGTACGGTCTCAGCGTCACTCCATTCAGCTCCATTCCCCATGGGATCTTTGTACTGGTTGTGATGGAATCTTCGCGCTCTTGTTGAAGTGTGTGAACCACACAATCCTATAGAACTGAAGTCTTAATTTGAGACCTCAAGGAAGACTTTTGGGACCTGGTGAAGTTAAGACTCTGCCGCTGTGGACATAAGACTCGAGCTAAGTCTCAACTGCGCTACATTTGACATAAAACTGCCTTTAAGACCTGCCGCTGGAGATGCTCTAAGAGTGTAAGATAGCCTCTGGTCTACATATATGTATTCGTTTTGATGAAAAAAGCCACACCCAACTCATAGAGCTGTAACACAATACAGAATGAAGAGATACGTACTGATCTCATGTGTTCTAACCGACTTCTTGCACACCCTAGCTGCGGCACGTTGTAGCCACGCTGGTAATTGACAGAGCCCACTGACGAAGATGTTCACGTATACGCGTATGGCCTTTAAAGGTTGTTGAAAACTGCAATGAGCGCAAAGAATAACCGAAGGGCTGTAACAGATAATCGAGGCAAAGGAGACGCATAATGCTAAGTAGTGTTAACCATAATGGATGCAAACGTGTGAGCCAGCACAAGTCGTTCAGAATGTGATGTAAGAAGCTAACTTGTTAATTGAAATGCAGTATTCACAAGGCAACGGATAGAGCGACCATAAGTTGTTCAGATGCAACGTAAGAAGTTATCACGGAGACCACTGCCCTGCATCTCATGCCTAGAACTCGTTGAGCTTGATCGAGAAGAGCTTCTCGAATTCCGGCGGCCAGTCTGAGTAGAGTTGCCCCGCGCGGCCCGACTTGGTCGCCTTCGCGGCTGCGTCTCGGACATCCGCCTCCTTGACCACACGAGAGTGGTCACGTTTGACCCACTCGAACAGCTCGTCACGTGTAGCTCCGGTCGGAATATCTCCGACGAACGGGTGGAAGTAGCACGGCGAGTGCTGCTGGATGCGCCAGCTTTCAGCCAGAGTCCCGCAGTCCACGGGGTCGAACCCGATTTCCGATACGAACTTCATCACGAAAGCTTTGGCGTCTGTGTAGTGTCTGCTAGTAGAAAGACACGCGAGGGGAGTCGGCGAGCTCCCAGGAAATGTTAGCCGTAGTCTATTACTTGGTAAAAAGACAAGTGAGTAGTTCTATTCTACTCGTAGCTGGTGCTGCATGTGCTTGGGCCCAAGCTCTATTTGGTTGGCTGCTGTTAGTGTCAACTAGTTTGTCGATACCAGCCATCACTGGTGTCGTTATAATCACCTGAGTGATCACCTGCTGCGTTATGCCAGTGAAGCCGGGCTCTGGATAGTTTGTATACACGAGACCGGCCAGTTGTCGTCGTTGCGACTACCTTGGCAAGGCTGAAGCTACATATGCACTACACTGCCCCCCAAGCTTTGTCTAGGTAGGGGAAAAACCGACGACTCGTTTATGTAACCCAAGTCGGAAAAGTAATGGTCCAATGTAGCCATGTACCGGTTTTGTAACAAGTGTTACAGGTGCAACGTGTTGAAGTTGGCTTTACTGAATTGTTTTGACGTCAGTATTGCATATTTTTCACTGGGAAAATAATTAATGCATAGGCCAATTGATATACTACATGGTAGTAAGCCGATATTTAGAATTGGCAAACAAATGTTGATTGCGGCAAAACTACCAAGCAATTTTTATTAAAATTTGGAGAGGATGTCCTCCCAGTACGTGCGTACCTTGGCATCTTGCTTTTGAATGTATTGATCTAGTAGAACCCTGACTTCTTTAGCCAAAGAACTCAGCGGCTCCCACGAATCTTCTACAGACTCTAGGCCTTTCCAGCCGACTAGGATCTCGTAGTCTTTGATTGAGGTATTCCATCTATGCTTTTTCAGCTTTGAGATGGCCAAAACGATGCCTTGAGCGGCGACATGCTCGAGGATTTCCTCCGTGACATCTAAACTGCTGTCCATGTAGAACTTGAGGCGTGACGGGTGGACATCCAACTCATCTCCTGTGACGAGATGACTCACACGGAACGAGTGAGCGTCCGCACGAACCACCTTGTAGGGTCCTTGCCATGTAACCAGTAGCTTGTTGCCCTTCTTCTCATCCACACGAGAGCGTAGCACGTAGTCACCCACGTCAAAATTCACTGTATTCTCTCCACGCTCCTTCTTTTTGTTCAAAAGGCGCTGCTTGAGTCGCTGATCTGCCACAGGCCGGTGCATCGCACGTAGACTCTCTCGCAAAGTAGTCAGGTGCTTGTCAATCGCTTCCGAATTTGCCGGCAGCTTGACCAGCTTTCTTTTACTAGCGTCGTAGAACTCAGCTAGTGGCGATGGGCACGGTAGCCCAGTGAACAACTCTATCGGCGCCTTGTTCCCGAGCGACGGTACAGCAGTGTGGTTCAGACTTGATTGTACCATCGGAATTAAATAGACCCAGTCCTTGGTAGAGATCTTGTAGTCCAGGATCATGGCTCGTAGAACCTGCATGACGTCGCGGTTCACGCGTTCGACTGACCCGTTGATCCACGGGCTGTAGGCAATAGTAAAACTCTGGTGAGTCTTTAGTCTCCTCGACAACTCAGCCACCACTTCGTTCTTGAAGTGGGTGCCATTGTCGCTAACCCATGTAGGTGGAGCGCCAAAGCGACTATGCCAGTCGAGTATGGCAGTTGTTGCCACCGCGCTGTCGGCAGTGTCACACACCACTAACTCACAGTAGTGCGTTGCATGGTCCTTCAGTACGAGGAGATATTTGCTGTCTCCAAAAGACTCACCCAGGAATAGAAAATCCCAATGCAAGACTCCGTTGCGGTCGTTGCACTCGATCGTCTCTCCCCACGGTCTGCGAATAATTCGGCCACCCTTCACGTGTGGGCACAGCAAGCAAGCGGCCACGAAGCTGTGCACGACTTTATGGAGGTCTGCAATATGGAAGAGGCTGCGTAAGTGATTTACCATTGCCTGCTCTCCGCGGTGGCCTTGCGCCCCACAGTGAGCAATGACACACAGTCGACGGATCAGCTCCGTGCATGCTCGAGGAATCCAAAGTAGTTTGTTCACTCTCAGTACGCCGTCGCCACTTTTCACAGCTCCTGGAGGCGACCGATGTTTCTGCTGGGCTGCTGCAAGTTCGTCTAGTGACGGCCAGATAAAGTTCACATCGTCGAGTGGTCGCAGGATTGCTGTCGTTCTGGCCGGAGCTGCAGTCTTCTTAACCGTAGCTGATTTCCGTGTGAATCGCTTCAACTTGACAGTGTCAGTAGGCTGGCCGGCCCATCGTGATAACATGTCTGCCCAGACGTTTGAAATCCCGTCGACGTGCTCAATGACATAGCGGTAGGACATCAACTTAAGAGCCCACCGCAAGAGCTTTCCACGGATGTGCTTCTTGACGCTCGTATGCGGAGCGAAGACGTGAATTAGATTGCGGTGGTCGCAAAAGAGTCGAAAAGGTCGGGCGCGTAGCAGTAGGTAATCTAGCTTGTCGCAGGCTACCACAATGGGGTAGGCTTCCTTCTCAATCACTGTCCAATTCAGCTGAGACCCACGAAAAGTTCCGCTCAGACACGTTAAGAGTTTATGCTTCTGCAACGTGACGTTGACTTTCGGGTCGAAGTTAGTCACCTGGGTGACAACTACCGCAAAGCCTGAGTCGGACGCGTCGGAGAAAACACACGTAGTTGCCGTGTCATCTGGGAGTCCCAGTGTGGCTGACGTTGCCAGTAGGGCCTTAGCTTTGTCGTAGGCTGCTCGTTCTTCCTCTGTTAACACGATGGATATGCCCTCCGCAACGCGCTTTGTTCGCTTCCCCTTGCTAAGGGCTTGGTCCAACTTCCGCTGTAACGGATCTACTACTCGTGCGTAGTCCACTATTGATTCACGCATCCAGTTGGACGCGCACAAGAACTGCTGCAGTTGCCCTGCAGTCTCTGGGTAAGGCATCGCTCTCAGAGCATCGATCCGCTCAGGGTCGTGGGAGATGCCTTCGCTGTTGATGACGCGTCCGCACCATTTCACTGACTGCTGATACACGCTACTCTTTTTCGCACTTAGCTTCAGTCCGTACTTGTCAACCAGATCGAAGAAATCCTCCAGTTTTGACAGGTAGGTGTCCACATCATCGGCGAATAGTAGAAGGTCGTCAATCCAGACGACTATGAACTTATACAGCAAAGGTTCAAAGCATTTCTCCATAGTATGCTGAAAATGTACTGCTGCATCGCAACAACCCTGGGGCACTCGCCTTGGAGTGTAGATCTTCGAGTCGGTGATGTACGACATTAACTCCTGGCTCAGAAGGTGCAGCGGAAGCTGCCAGAACCCCTTCAGAAGATCAAACAGTCCGTAATGATGCTTGCCCTTGGTACATTCCAACAACGTGGTCATGTGTGGCATCGTGCTAATCATCGCCTCCACCAAGTCGTTGACTAACCGATAGTCGCAGGTTTGTCGATAATCATCACTACTCACACCAGCCTTACGAACGGGGAGCACTGGGCTGGCCCAACGGCTGCCTGGGTTCTCGTACACCCATCCAAGCTCGACCAACTTTGCGTTGAACTCTCTCAGGAATGCGCGTATTGCTGGTGGATACTGTCTAGGCTTCGATTTTACTGCAGATGCACCCGCCTTGAGGCGAATTTTCAGTGGCTTGACCTTGGCCGGGGGTCGTTACCCAGTTCCAGACGCCAAATGTCATGTTTGTACACGATGGCGCGAAGCTGCGCTTCGAGATGCTGAGGGAAACCATGTTCTAGTGCTGCACGCACCATCTTTTCCATCGCTTCTTGCAAGTCTTTGACTGTAGGGTCTGGTCCAGAGCCAGGCAACATCTCGTCCAGATCGACCGAATCGTCCTCGACGTTGTCCACACGCTTGGCGAGCTGTTCCAGTTGGTGATCGATGTCAATACCCAATGCCTTCAACAAGTCTTGCCCCATAATAAACTCGGGCTCGTCATCCTCGATAACGAGGCACTCAACTGGTTTGTGAAGTGCTACGGGCCCGGCGGCAGTGTTTAACAACACTCGAAGATGCACCGTTGTAGTACACGTGAGCTCATGTTTTGCTACCGTGACGTTCACAATCGGGGTGTCCAGACGGGTCAGCTTGATAGAGGGGTCACGTTGCAGTAACTCGTCGACGTGCGCTCGACTAATTGCTGTTCGATCGGCGCCAGTATCCGCACAGTATGGGAGCTCCAACACGTCATTGAGTGTCACAGTTTTGTCTTCAAAAGGGATGCATTCACGTAGTCGTTTGAGTCGTGCACCTTCCTTTTTGCTACCACGGCCACGTTCTGCACGTAACTTGCGGCGGATTTCTGTTTTCTCTTCGTCTGTAGCTTTTGTACACTCCGACAGCCAATGCATGCCGTCACAGTGCGGGCAAGGCGACGGAGGCACCTTTGGGCGATCTGCCGAGGGCTTCGCGGGCTGCTCCGCAGTCACCGTGCGTTGGCCGCTACCAGACGAGTTTCTTTTGGCCGACTTGGTCGGCCTCGAAGGCGGTTGGTTCTTCCCGTCGCCATCTCCACGGTCGCGCTTTTCGCGCCTGTGCCTTTGGAACACCTTTTCGTGCTCTAAAGCCTTCTCCAAAATCAAATCATGCAGGACGACTTCGTCTTCTTTAGCCTTTCGAGCTTGAAAACGGATACTCCGCTCTACATCCTCACGGAGCGCCTGTGGCTCCAATGAAGCGACGAGGATGCGGCACAGTTGCTTTTTTCCAGTGTCATCATCGAAAAAGACGCGCCACCCATTGTCATCGATGATATCATGACAGGTCTTGAAGTATTGGATCACCCTCTCACTGACGTCCGTCTCTTTCAAGTCCATGCGTAGTTTGCTTCGCATTTCGTAGTCAATGTCGGGTATATTGTTATTCTTCACACTTGCGATGATTTTGTCAACCTCGGCCATGATGTGGCCATCAGTGACTTCATCCATCGAAATGTGCCATCTCAATCGGCACCACAGTCGAAGTAAACCTTGGTCAAACGTCGCCTTCACCGGGACGATTACGTCGTTCGCTCCATCTTTTGCACGAGATCGAGCTGTCTCTTCGTAGTCTCGGCGGTCCTTTCGCCACTGAACCAATGCAGCGTGCGAGGTGCTGGTGATCTTCGGTGGTAAGAGCGGCGTGAACAACGGCGTCGAGGAGGGGACCTCACTTGAGGCAGTTGCCCGGGATTGAGATGCGTCACCTGGTAACAGGTTCGTTCGAGTCCGTCCAACGTCTTCACGTCGGGTACTTGATCGGTCACTCTGACGAGTAACTCCAGCGTCAACGCTTCGGGTTCCTGAACGCGTATTCGCCATGGTCTTGAAGCAGATTACTGCTAAAGAATTCTTTGTAGTGTCTGCTAGTAGAAAGACACGCGAGGGGAGTCGGCGAGCTCCCAGGAAATGTTAGCCGTAGTCTATTACTTGGTAAAAAGACAAGTGAGTAGTTCTATTCTACTCGTAGCTGGTGCTGCATGTGCTTGGGCCCAAGCTCTATTTGGTTGGCTGCTGTTAGTGTCAACTAGTTTGTCGATACCAGCCATCACTGGTGTCGTTATAATCACCTGAGTGATCACCTGCTGCGTTATGCCAGTGAAGCCGGGCTCTGGATAGTTTGTATACACGAGACCGGCCAGTTGTCGTCGTTGCGACTACCTTGGCAAGGCTGAAGCTACATATGCACTACAGTCTGCGTCGTCGCCAGCGATCGGAAGGGCCCAACGTTCTGGGTCGTTGACGGGGCGGGGACCGAACCGGAAGTGGAATTGGGAGATGTTGTGGAACGCCTTGACGACTCGAGAGCCTTTCAGGGTACGCTGCACCAGCTCGCTCGTTGAGAGCTGGAAAGTGTCGAGTTCCTCGATGTTTCCGTCCCGCTCTGGGTAATAGTTGGTCGTGTCAATGACGATCTTCCCAGCTAATGCCTCAATAGGGAGATCCTTGATGCTCGTCAGTGGAATAGAGACAGAAACGACGTCACTCTCACGCACGGCCTCTTCGACAGTGGCAGCACGAGCCAAAGGTCCGAGTTTCGAGACAGCCGTCGCTAGCGTTGCCGGGCCCCTGGAGTTGCTCAAGATGACACGGTAACCAGCCTTGACAGCGAACAAGGCAACGGTGGAGTTCATATTTCCGAAGCCGACGATAGCGATGGTGGTTGGCATGGCAATAGTCGTGGTCGCGAGGTTTGATGCGGAGTTGGTGGTTTTTTGAGGAATGACCCGAACGTCTGAGTGAGCGCTTTCGAGCTGTGTACAGACGATAACGCAATCTCAATTCCGTCATCGTGATTAATAATACGAGGGCAGTGAACTTACCATCTTGCACGATGCAACATCTTTGATGCGTGCGGCACGCATCTTGCAGTGGAAATGACATTTCCAGTCCGTTTTCCCCACATCAACTGAGATACATTGGTGCATTTGATCACCGAGTTATAAATGATACCAAGTTGAAATCGATACTGCTACAGCCTGTAGCCTGCAGGTGCCTTGTTTCGAGCTGAATCGCTGTCTGCTTCAGGGCTTCTTCAGATTCGACTTACAATTCACACACACGAATTTGGAGTGAGTGCACCACGCGGACTCGCTTTTTTCTTGTTGGTTTGCAAAAACGCCGTATAGGGATCCGTAGCCACCGCAGAAAAGAAACGGAGATCGAGTCGCTCATGACAGAAGAGCTAGATAGAGTCAAGGGGAATTGTTTTTAGCGTGGTGCAGTAAAGTCACTGGTGGCGTTAAGAAGAAATGAGTTGATTTTTGACTGGCGGCTGAAATGCTATCGACAACTTCGGATATAATGTTCCTTGATATAAGGGGAATCGGATTGTAGAGCGTTATGGCGTGGCCCCGTCAAACCTGTTATAAGGCTGTAAGACTGTAAGAGTGTAAGATAGCCTCTGGTCTACATATTCGTTTTGATGAAAAGAGCCACACCCAACTCATAGAGCAATAACATAATAGGGAATGAAGGTATGCGAGCGACTTTACTCTCGCCCTGTTAAGAACAATTTCCCCTGACTCTTTTATATTTTTTTATAATAGCTCTTCTACTCACTCCAAATTCGTGTGTGTGAATTGTGAGTCGAATCTGAAGAAGCCCTGAAGCAGACAGCGATTCAGCTCGAAACAAGGCACCTGCAGGCTACAGGCTGTAGCAGCATCGATTTCAACTTGGTATCATTTATAACTCGGTGATCAAATGCACCAATGTATCTCAGTTGATGTGGGGAAAAAGGACTGGAAATGCCATTTCCACTGCAAGATGCGTGCCGCACGCATCAAAGATGTTGCATCGTGCAAGATGGTAAGTTCAATGCCCGTGTATTATTAATCACGATGACGGAATTGAGATTGCGTTATCGTCTGTACACAGCTCTAAAGCGCTCACTCAGACGTTCGGGTCATTCCTCAAAAAACCACCAACCCCGCACCAAACCTCGCGACCACGACTATTACCATGCCAACCACCATCGCTATCGTCGGCTTCGGAAATATGAACTCCACCGTTGCCTTGTTCGCTGTCAAGGCTGGTTACCGTGTCATCTTGAGCAACTCCAGGGGCCCGGCAACGCTAGCGACGGCTGCCTCGAAACTCGGACCTTTGGCCCGTGCTGCCACTGTCGAAGACGCCGTGCGTGAGAGTGACGTCGTTTCTGTCTCTATTCCACTGACGAGCATCAAGGATCTCCCTATTGAGGCATTAGCTGGGAAGATCGTCATTGACACGACCAACTATTACCCAGAGCGGGACGGAAACATCGAGGAGCTCGACACTTTCCAGCTCTCAACGAGCGAGCTGGTGCAGCGTACCCTGAAAGGCTCTCGAGTCGTCAAGGCGTTCCACAACATCTCCCAATTCCACTTCCGGTTCGGTCCCCGCCCCGTCAACGACCCAGAACGTTGGGCCCTTCCGATCGCTGGCGACGACGCAGACGCCAAAGCTTTCGTGGTGAAGTTCGTATCGGAAATCGGGTTCGACCCCGTGGACTGCGGGACTCTGGCTGAAAGCTGGCGCATCCAGCAGCACTCGCCGTGCTACTTCCACCCGTTCGTCGGAGATATTCCGACCGGAGCTACACGTGACGAGCTGTTCGAGTGGGTCAAACGTGACCACTCTCGTGTGGTCAAGGAGGCGGATGTCCGAGACGCAGCCGCGAAGGCGACCAAGTCGGGCCGCGCGGGGCAACTCTACTCGGACTGGCCGTCGGAATTCGAGATGCTCTTCTCGATCAAGCTCAACGAGTTCTAGGCATGAGATGCGTGGCAGTGGTCTCAGTGAGAACTTCTTACGTTGCATTCTGAACGACTTGTGCTGGCTCACACATTTGAATCCAGTATGGCTAATATTACGTAGCATCGTGCATCTCCTTTGCCACGATTATCTGTTACAGCCCTTCGGTTATTCTTTGCGCTCATTGTAGTTTTTAAAAACCTTTTAAAGGCCATACGCGTACACGTGAACATCTTCGTCAGTGGGTTTTGTCAATTGCCAGCATGGCTACAACGTGCCACAGCTAGGATGTGCAAGAAGTCGGTTACAATGGAACCAGAACACATGAGATCAGTACGTATCCCTTCATTCTCTATGTAATAGCTCTTTAGCCGGCTGCTGGGCTAGTCGTGTAGCTCTTGGTGCTTTTCTGCGGTTCTTTGTTCCAGAGTCCGGTAGGTTTGGCCGTTGCTCCTTAATATCCAACGCAAATAAACACCGTATTGGCCCCTCCTCAAGGTAGCCGGACTCTCGTCCTATTATATTAAACACCTCCTCCTTCTTTTTCTCCTCCACCGCTTCTCCGTCCTCCCTCTTCTCCTCCTCACACCCCTTTGGTCGTCCTCCCTCTTCTCCTCCTCACACTTCTTTTATCGTCCTCCCACTTCCTTTCACACTCCACCACCGCTTCTTCCTCTTCTCCTCTTCTCCACCACCGCTGCACGGAGGCTTAGTGCTCTCCGGCCTAATTCTTGCGTCTGCACGGAGGTAAGAACTCTCCGGCTTCTCCTCACGTCTGCACGGAGGTAAGAACTCTCCGGCTTCTCCTCACGTCTGCACGGAGGTAAAAACTCTCCGGCTTCTCCTCACGTCTGCACGGAGGTAAGAACTCTCCGGCTTCTCAGCAAACTTGGACTTGCACTCCGCACCTCGACTTGTGCCCCGCTCCGCAAATCCAGGACTGACGGTTCTCTGTGTCTTGGTCGCACACATATTTGCATGTTCAACTTGAATTTCATCCAATCACAGCTCCTCAAAATAACGGGGCTTCATTAAACTTTCCGTCTGCGACTTCTCCGGCAAAGATATCGCTTGTGCGGCTCACAGCACCCACAGCCACACGCCGCACGCCAGAATCCTGCTCCCCACACTTCGTTGTACCGTGGCTCCTTGCCGCAACTTCAACTTCGGCAGTCAAGTTCAATGTCCCCTTACACGACTTCCCCACCCGTAGAGTCTTCCACGACTCTATCGCGGTGAAATAACTCCTCGTATTCTTGGATTGAGAGCCAACGTCGTTCTTCATGGCCTCCTGCGGCTCCTGGCTTGCCGCCTCGTGGGCTTGTCGGTCGCACTTCAAACTCAAGCACGTACTGCCCTGCTTTATTTCTTCGTCGCCTTCGTCGAAGCTCCACCAGCTTTTCACCTGGTTCATCGCTTCTCGCTTGGTTCTCCATTGCTCCTCGACCTCGTTTCGCGCCTGCCGCAACCTCCGCGTCTGGTTTAGAGCTAACCTCTGCTCGTACAGTCTTCGCTGCTGCCGTGACATCCGTTGCTCGTCTCTCTGCGACTTCATCGACATCCTTCTCGCTTGTATTCTCCTCCGACAGCTCAACTTCGAGATCACTCGCAACTTTCTTTAGCAAATCGTTTGGGTAATGGTACTGCACAAGGAACGAAACGTGAGCAATAAACCTCTCCGGGACTTGTTCAGTGTCTTCGCGCTCAACCAGGAAATTGTCATAGCCCGCGTCTTCGACCACTCGCAACGGACCGATCCAAGCATGCACAAATTTAGAAGCCTTGGGTCCTCTGGGAGGCTTAAACATCCAGACCTTATCCCCCGGTTTCACCTCGCGGTTTTTTCTTGTCTTTCGATTGTAGTACCTGGCCTGTCGTTCTTGCTCCAACTTCCTAGCCTTCTCAGCGCACTCTCGGCTGCTCTCCAGTGCTGCTAACAACCTCTGGTGGTATTGCGTGAGTTCACCAGCCTCCCGCACACTCGTACTCCTCAATAGCTCATTAGGACTCCTCAGCTTACGTCCCATCATTAGCTCATTAGGCGACAACTTCACCGTGCTATGCTGTCCCGAATTATACGCGTAAGTAGCGAAATCAACCCACACATCCCAATCGCGCTGCTCCTCAGTGTTCATGTACGTTGCAACACAATCTTTCCAGGTCCGGTTAAAACGCTCCACCAGGCCAATGTGCTGTGGTCGGTACGGCACTGGGTTCCTCTGATACGCCTGCAACAGCACCACTAACTGGTCCATGGCCTTCCCTGTCAGCTCTGGAGCTCCGTCCGTTAAAATTTCCCGAAAAGTACCAAACTTCAAGACCACATTTTGCATCAGGAACTTCGCCACGCTCTCCGCTGTGTGCTCCTTCACGACTCCGGCCACTGCATACCTGGTCACGTACTCCAAGGCCGCAATTACATATCGATTTCCACCCTCCGTCACTGGCAATGGACCTGCTACGTCTAGCGCCCACCGGTCACAAACATCGCCTCCATTCAGGCTCCTCAACGGCGGTATAACCTCGCGAGGCCTTGCTTTCCTGCTACCGCATTCCTGACAACCTCTCACCCACTTCTTCACTTCTCGCATGAGGTCGGGCCACCAGTACACCTGTGCGATCCGAGCATAAGTGTGTGCTGCCCTCAAATGCCCGGCCCACACACTGTCGTGGCTCTCCTTGAATACGACCGCCCATAATTCAGGCGGCAATATCACTCGTCTGCCGCTCACCGTCTCGAGCAATACCAGTCCGTGACGCACCACCACCTTCCGGCCTCGATGTTCACCAGTCGCCACCAGTCGTTGCACCATCTTGCTCTTCCTTTGAGCTTCCGCAATCTCAGCGTCAGTCAACTGCAGAGTGGGGTCTCTTTCCTCTTGACGGCTGTTTGTCTTGGATACTGCGCGTGGCTGCATTGGCACTGTGTATTCACCATCACCTCCGAGTATAGGGCCCACTTGAACTACTGGTTCCGCGAACGTCACCTGCTTCCGCCTAGCTGTCACATTTCCAGGGTTCCCCGACACGTGAAGATCGCTCTTTCCGGCTCCTTCTTTAGGCTTCGTCACTTCAGGACTTCTTTTTTCTGCCGGCCTGGTCTGTTTCGGTTTCTTCGTATTCTCCCGACGTTCTTTTGCTGATCCCACTGCATTGTACAAGCTCTGCACTTCGCGGGATTCGTCTGGGGTTGCTTGTAGCGCTTCTCGCCGCGATAACTTAGTTCCGATCTCGAAGCCAGCTCGTCGTCCAGTACCAACTAACGTTTTGGATCCTCCTTTCACCTTTCCGAGCGCTTCACAGTCCCTGTCTCCGAAGCTTGCCTCTACTGTTACCTCTGGAAATTGCTCTGTCGATGCTGCATTCTTTTCCGTGGTTGCGCCTTCCCCAGATCCTGGTAGACTATTACCAACTCTTGGCAGCTGCACGTCTACCGTCACAATACCCCTCGACCCCTCATTTTGAAGATTTGTTACGGCCTTTGACTGCTTTCCTGCTCGTCTCCTTCTTCCCCGAGCTGCCAGCACCTTACTTGCCACCGGCGCTCTCGAAAGTGCATCAGCTACCACATTGTTCTTCCCTGGTCGATACTGCACGTCCAGATCGAATTCTTGCAATGTCAAGGCCCACCGGTGTAATTTCCCGGTCAGATTCGGACTGGTCATTAGCCACTTTAATGCCGCATGATCGGTCAAAATTTCAAACCTCCTTCCATACAGGTAAGGACGGAACAACTTGACTGCCCAGACCACTGCCAAACATTCGAGCTCGGTTATGCCGTATTTTGCTTCTGTTTCGGAATTCACCTTGCTCGCGTACGCAATTGGCTGCCATCCCTTGCCTTGGTCCTGCATCAAACATGCTCCCAGTCCCGTCGCACTCGCATCTGTCACCACTCTAAACGGTAGTCGAAAATCAGGATAGAGAAGTAGTGGTTTAGTTGTCAATATAGTTTTCACCCGCTGGAACGCCTCCTCTTGTTGATCTCCCCATTCCCATTCCGCCGTCTTCCTCAACAACTTCGTGACTGGGGCCATTAAGGACCCGAATCCTTCAACAAACCTCCGATAGTATCCAGCGAGATGTACGAAGCGCTTAGCTTCGACCGCATTGCTTGGTCGCGGAAACTCCTGAACTGCTGTTACCAACCTCTGCAGCGGCCGCACTCCGTCGCAACTTAACTCATGACCTAGATATTCCATCTTCTTGGTGGCGAAGGTACACTTCTTCAACTTGAGTGTCAATCCAGCTGCTGCCAATCGTTCAAACACGCAAGCCAATTCGAGTACATGCTGTTCGATGCCTCCTCTCGTGAAAACCACAATATCATCCAGGTACACTAAGCATGTCTGCCATGTCAAACCCCGCAGCACTTGGTTCATCATACGCTGGAATGTAGACGGCGCATTTGTTAATCCAAACGGCATCCTCAGAAACCGAAAGAGCCCTCGCTTGGTCGTAAACGCAGTTTTATCCTTATCTTCATCCGCCACTAATATCTGCCAATATCCAGCTTTCAGGTCCAACGTACTGAACAATAACGCTCCTCCCAGCGCTTCCAACGTCTCATCGATTCTTGGCAGTGGATAAACATCCTTCTTAGTGACGCGATTGAGAGCTCTATAGTCTACGCAGAATCTTACTTCGCCATCCTTCTTCCTGACGAGGACCACCGGAAAACCCCAGGCACCATTTCCTTCTTCAATAACACCTGCCTGTAGCATCTTCGTGACATTGTCATTGATAATCTGATCTTCTACCTGTGCTTGTCGCCTCCGTTTCTGCATTATCGGCGCCGAGTCCCCTGTATCGATATGATGATGCACATCCAATGCTGTCGCTGGTGGGCAGTCTCCGGTACTGTTTGTCAACTTCCGATAGGTTCGTAGCAACTTCAGGATCAATTCACGGGCCTTTGGTTCCTCAGTACCAATGTTGATCTCGCTCTCGTTGTCTAGTGGCTCCTTGGTGTCTCCCATCTCGTCGAGCCACGACTTGATCCTGTCACTGTTCATCTCACCACTCACCTCCAAAGCTTCAATGTCGCTGCTAAGAGGTATCCAAGTTCCCAAATCTCTCCGATGCGGCAGTCTCATGGTCTTCGTGTTTGCATTTATCGCCGGAATCCACGCGCGTCCTTCTCGCACCGTAGTCACCGTCGCCGCCAACATTACCGCCCCGATATGCTGCGTCGGAAGGAATATTCCTTGTTCCCCGTCCTTAGCCGACACTGCTATCGCCACTGGTCTCACAACATTGTCTTCAATATACATCTTCCTAGCCATCCTCACGGATGCAGGTCGAGCTACTCCTTCCTGGTCGTAGGTTTGGAAAGGAATCACGATTGCCCTGATCTGACCTCGATACCGCAACTCACTACGCTCAAAGTCCATCACCGCGTTGTGCATCTTCATGAAGTCCACGCCTAACAGGAATTCTTCGTCACATCCTTCCACTATGCACGCGTCAATTACCACCTCCTCATTCAGTACACTACGCAGTTTGAATCTCCATACGCCAACAACATCAAGAAGAAACCCTCCGATTCCTTCAACGTGATCAACCGGTGCTCTGTTTTCTAGTTGGTATCCATATTTCATCCAGGATGTACCAGCAATAGTGTATCTGGCACAGGTGTCCAACTTGACACTCTTCTGAACTCCCTTCACCGTCATAATTGCTGTAGGCAACCCGTCTTCAGCTGCTACTCCTCTCACTGTGTCCTTCGGACCAGTATGCGCTGTCGTGGACACCGGTACCTCATGTCGTTGCACCAGACTCACTCGCGCAATGCTACGATCAGGATTCAACCCCTCACCCTTTTCGGCCGCTTGTTGTTGTAGTTCCGGCAATAGAATCTCTGTCTCGTTCTCGGGTTTGTTCATCCGCACATCGTCATCCACAGCTACCGCACTCGCCCGTTGCTTCTTCACGTGCTGACGTTCGATGGCGCGCTGCACCCTTCTTTGTTTCAACTCCTTCTTTAACGCACGCCGGGCCACTCTCGCTTGAGATACCCTGGTCACCTCGCTTGACATCGCTAACTGTCCTTTCCCCGAACGCAAAGCGTCAATATCCACGTCGCTAATGGTGTCACCTTCACCACGCTGTGCTGGCATCATAGTCATTCCGCCTTCCCCAGTTTGGAGGTCCTCGCTGAGGGAGCGTTCTTCCTCTCGTATCACTGCTTCACTGTCCGCTTCTGCTTCACTGCTTCTCCTCTTGTAATTATACCTCTGAGAGGCTTGAGCAGGGCGCACTGTTGCAACATAGACTGCTGCTCGCAGGCTATCTTCTTCTGATACACCCAGCCGCATCTGCTCTAGTACTCCTTCTATACCTCCATCTGACGCCGCCTCCGTCCGACTCTCTCCTTCTGCCTCCGTCATCTGTGCATTCTTCTGCTGGGGTTTCTTTCCAGAACTCGGACGTCGTATCCCCTCAACCACGTCCTCGCCTAGTTTTCCGCACCCCGACGTTTTTCGGTAGTCGTTTGGTCAGTACGCTCTTCCGGTTGTTTCGCTTCACTGTCAGGACACCTGGTTGATATGTGCCCCATCTTGCCGCATGCATAGCATCTCAACGTTGGGCACGCAATCGCCCAATGACCAGCTTTTCCACATCGAAAACAGCCACGTGTTTTTACTGGTGGTTTCTCTTCTGCAGAATCTTCCGCTTCCACCTTCCGGTACCGTGGAGCTGTCACCTGTCTCACGGCTGCTTTCTGTTTCTTAGGTTCCCTGGCTTCTTCTTCGCTACTGGGATCCTTCCTTGCAAAGCGCTTCGCCTTCTTCGCTCGTTGCTTCCGCTTGCGCTGGCGCACATCAGACTCCTCGCTGCTCGATTCTGAACTCGGCACCTTCGTCTTCCTTGACGCCTTCTTTATGGTTGTCCGTGGTGCCTTTCTTGCGCTCTTCTTGGCCGTTGGTTTAGGTTCCCAGCATCGTCCATTAAAATGCCAACCCGGCAAAGGCTGCATGGTACCCGTAAACTTATTGTAAACCCCCTGAGGGTGGGTGAACAAGGCTAAGTTCACTGCCTCCTGTGACTCATTATTTCCAGACTTTTCTTGGTTTTCACCCACTTCAGACGCAATACTGACTCCTCCAACTCCAGGGATCACCACCATCTGACCCGTAGTTCCTTCCACCTGGGTTAACTGCTGACGCGGGGCAATCGGGAAGGGCTGCCCAATGTTCTGCATCCCTCGTGCCACGTTATCACTTGGATCATCCAACTCATTGGCCTTCTCCACAGCTTCTTCAAGCGTATCAGGCGTCGGCACCTGCTTCACCAACTGTCGTGTAGTCTTGTCCAAGCTTCGGTAAAATTGTGCCAAGAACACACGCTCACTCACTGGGTTCCTGTCCGCAGCATCTCGCATACGTGCAGCAAAATCTGCGTACGTCTCTCCTGGGGTCATCACACACGAATTCACTCTCCACTCCGCATCCGCCAAGTTCTGTCGTGGGGCGTACCGCCGTAACAAGTTCCGCTTCAAGTTCGTCCACGTCCGTTTTTCTCGCGAAAGGCCTCGATCCATCGTTACCCACCATCGTGCTGCGTTGTCAAGTAACTTGTTACCTAGAATGAAGTATAGAGCACGGTCTGACCAGCTTCCTCGATCCGACTCGCGTGCTCCTTCCAATGCCAAGTCAATCCGATCTATCCACGTCGCCACCGAGACTTTGGAATTAGGGCTGAACGTGGGAAGTTCCAAGTCCTTAATATTACGTCCACGCGTTCGTTTACGACGTTCTCGCTGCCGCCGCCGCTCACGTCTTCTTCCACCTCTACGATGATGGTCTCGTTCACTACTGGAACTTCGACTCGATGGAAACCCACTCGACTCGCTGGGCTCACTTCCCGGATCATCGTCTTCATCATTCTCCGAACCAAATCGTCTTCGGTCGTGTGGACGCCCGCGACCTAGCCTCGAATCTGCGGAACTGCTTCCATCACTGGGAGGGTATCCACCACCTCCATCACGACGGTGTTCACGACGATGTTGTCTGTTGCCGATATCTCCTCGCTGGTCTCTTTGTTCGCGATACTCATCGCCACCTCGGCGGTAACCATATTCCCGTCGTTCTTCTCCGCCTCTCTGGTTGCCACGTTGCCCAGCCAATGGTCGCCCACGACTTCTGTCGCGTGGATCCCCTCCTGGTTGCGCTCGCCGTCCCTCATGGCTCCTCCTATGTGGTGCTAGCCTCAATGCAACTCCTCGCCTAGGTTCGGGTTCCATTCTTTCTCCTCCGTCCGCATCTTGACGCGATGGTCCTTCAGATTCACTATCAACACCGGGTGTACGCGTTGGTTCCCGATACCCTCGATGCGTTCGGTATTCCAATTCACCCTCCCGACTTGAGCGGCTTGAGGCTCTTCTCTGGGCTTCTGCTTCGTTCTCCTGTCGTATTGCGCGGCCCTGTCGGTTTGATATTGATGGTGCCTTTATCAGCAATTCGGTGAGCATCTGCAACGTTCCAGCGAGCTTCTCCAGTTGTGTGTTTTGTGATGTACCGCTCGACAAGTTGTTCTGTGGATGGCCAGGCCCACCTTCGGCTTGCTGCTGGTCACAGTCGTATTCTTCTGCAACTGTATCTTGCCGATTCACCTCTTTCTCGCGGTCCGAAACAGGCACGCTGGTCGCCATTACTGCCTCCAACTGCTGCGCTGCTTGCCTAAGAATAGCCACTTCAGGTGACTCCTTCTCTTCTTCGTTGTCTTCGTTTTTTGCTTCTTCCTGCCCTTCTCGGGATGATGACGGCAACTCAGCTGTTCCCTCAGATCTCTCAACCACAGACTCCGCGACCATGGAAGTACTAACTCTAGACGCTTCTCCTGCATCCCCTTCTCCGTTCGGCGTTGGACATGGCAGGGTATGTCCACTCCGAGTAGTGGCGCGCTCGTCATCGCTCGACGTCTCGTCCTCGAATGCAGCACTCACGTTCTTCTTCTTCTTTCGACTACTCCTTGGTGTCTTCATGGTAATCCTCGTTGAATTCGGGACAGAGTCTAGTGAAGTCATCGGCGATGTTGTCGCTGTCTGTCTGCCTCGCGTTCGTTTCGACCTTACTCCTCGCAACTGATAACGCCCCTGTATGACCACCATGTAATAGCTCTTTAGCCGGCTGCTGGGCTAGTCGTGTAGCTCTTGGTGCTTTTCTGCGGTTCTTTGTTCCAGAGTCCGGTAGGTTTGGCCGTTGCTCCTTAATATCCAACGCAAATAAACACCGTATTGGCCCCTCCTCAAGGTAGCCGGACTCTCGTCCTATTATATTAAACACCTCCTCCTTCTTTTTCTCCTCCACCGCTTCTCCGTCCTCCCTCTTCTCCTCCTCACACCCCTTTGGTCGTCCTCCCTCTTCTCCTCCTCACACTTCTTTTATCGTCCTCCCACTTCCTTTCACACTCCACCACCGCTTCTTCCTCTTCTCCTCTTCTCCACCACCGCTGCACGGAGGCTTAGTGCTCTCCGGCCTAATTCTTGCGTCTGCACGGAGGTAAGAACTCTCCGGCTTCTCCTCACGTCTGCACGGAGGTAAGAACTCTCCGGCTTCTCCTCACGTCTGCACGGAGGTAAAAACTCTCCGGCTTCTCCTCACGTCTGCACGGAGGTAAGAACTCTCCGGCTTCTCAGCAAACTTGGACTTGCACTCCGCACCTCGACTTGTGCCCCGCTCCGCAAATCCAGGACTGACGGTTCTCTGTGTCTTGGTCGCACACATATTTGCATGTTCAACTTGAATTTCATCCAATCACAGCTCCTCAAAATAACGGGGCTTCATTAAACTTTCCGTCTGCGACTTCTCCGGCAAAGATATCGCTTGTGCGGCTCACAGCACCCACAGCCACACGCCGCACGCCAGAATCCTGCTCCCCACACTTCGTTGTACCGTGGCTCCTTGCCGCAACTTCAACTTCGGCAGTCAAGTTCAATGTCCCCTTACATCTATTATGTTATAGCTCTATGAGTTGGGTGTGGCTCTTTTCATCAAAAAAGCGCTATCTTACACTCTTACAGTCTTACACTCTTACAGTCTTATAACAGGTTTGACGGGGCCACGTCATAACGCTCTACAATCCGATTCCCCTTATATCAAGGAACATTATATCCGAAGTTGTCGATAGCATTTCAGCCGCCAGTCAAAAATCAACTCATTTCTTCTTAACGCCACCAGTGACTTTACTGCACCACGCTAAAAACAATTCCCCTTGACTCTATCTAGCTCTTCTGTCATGAGCGACTCGATCTCCGTTTCTTTTCTGCGGTGGCTACGGATCCCTATACGGCGTTTTTGCAAACCAACAAGAAAAAAGCGAGTCCGCGTGGTGCACTCACTCCAAATTCGTGTGTGTGAATTGTGAGTCGAATCTGAAGAAGCCCTGAAGCAGACAGCGATTCAGCTCGAAACAAGGCACCTCCAGGCTACAGGCTGTAGCAGCATCGATTTCAACTTGGTATCATTTATAACTCGGTGATCAAATGCACTAATGTATCTCAGTTGATTTGGGAAAAACGGACTGGAAATGTCATTTCCACTGCAAGATGCGTGCCGCACGCATCAAAGATGTTGCATCGTGCAAGATGGTAAGTTCAATGCCTTTGTATTATTAATCACGATGACGGAATTGAGATTGCGTTATCGTCTGTACACAGCTCGAAAGCGCTCACTCAGACGTTCGGGTCATTCCTCAAAAACCCACCAACCCCGCACCAAACTTCGCGACCACGACTATTACCATGCCAACCACCATCGCTATCGTCGGCTTCGGAAATATGAACTCCACCGTTGCCTTGTTCGCTGTCAAGGCTGGTTACCGTGTCATCTTGAGCAACTCCAGGGGCCCGGCAACGCTAGCGACGGCTGCCTCGAAACTCGGACCTTTGGCCCGTGCTGCCACTGTCGAAGACGCCGTGCGTGAGAGTGACGTCGTTTCTGTCTCTATTCCACTGACGAGCATCAAGGATCTCCCTATTGAGGCATTAGCTGGGAAGATCGTCATTGACACGACCAACTATTACCCAGAGCGGGACGGAAACATCGAGGAGCTCGACACTTTCCAGCTCTCAACGAGCGAGCTGGTGCAGCGTACCCTGAAAGGCTCTCGAGTCGTCAAGGCGTTCCACAACATCTCCCAATTCCACTTCCGGTTCGGTCCCCGCCCCGTCAACGACCCAGAACGTTGGGCCCTTCCGATCGCTGGCGACGACGCAGACGCCAAAGCTTTCGTGGTGAAGTTCGTATCGGAAATCGGGTTCGACCCCGTGGACTGCGGGACTCTGGCTGAAAGCTGGCGCATCCAGCAGCACTCGCCGTGCTACTTCCACCCGTTCGTCGGAGATATTCCGACCGGAGCTACACGTGACGAGCTGTTCGAGTGGGTCAAACGTGACCACTCTCGTGTGGTCAAGGAGGCGGATGTCCGAGACGCAGCCGCGAAGGCGACCAAGTCGGGCCGCGCGGGGCAACTCTACTCGGACTGGCCGTCGGAATTCGAGATGCTCTTCTCGATTAAGCTCAACGAGTTCTAGGCATGAGATGCGTGGCAGTGGTCTCAGTGAGAACTTCTTACGTTGCATTCTGAACGACTTGTGCTGGCTCACACATTTGAATCCAGTATGGCTAATATTACGTAGCATCGTGCATCTCCTTTGCCACGATTATCTGTTACAGCCCTTCGGTTATTCTTTGCGCTCATTGTAGTTTTTAAAAACCTTTTAAAGGCCATACGCGTATACGTGAACATCTTCGTCAGTGGGTTTTGTCAATTGCCAGCATGGCTACAACGTGCCACAGCTAGGATGTGCAAGAAGTCGGTTACAATGGAACCAGAACACATGAGATCAGTACGTATCCCTTCATTCTCTATTATGTTATAGCTCTATGAGTTGGGTGTGGCTCTTTTCATCAAAAAAGCGCTATCTTACACTCTTACAGTCTTACACTCTTACAGTCTTATAACAGGTTTGACGGGGCCACGCCATAACGCTCTACAATCCGATTCCCCTTATATCAAGGAACATTATATCCGAAGTTGTCGATAGCATTTCAGCCGCCAGTCAAAAATCAACTCATTTCTTCTTAACGCCACCAGTGACTTTACTGTCGCCACCCTGCACCACGCTAAAAACAATTCCCCTTGACTCTATCTAGCTCTTCTGTCATGAGCGACTCGATCTCCGTTTCTTTTCTGCGGTGGCTACGGATCCCTATACGGCGTTTTTTGCAAACCAACAAGAAAAAAGCGAGTCCGCGTGGTGCACTCACTCCAAATTCGTGTGTGTGAATTGTGAGTCGAATCTGAAGAAGCCCTGAAGCAGACAGCGATTCAGCTCGAAACAAGGCACCTCCAGGCTACAGGCTGTAGCAGCATCGATTTCAACTTGGTATCATTTATAACTCGGTGATCAAATGCACTAATGTATCTCAGTTGATTTGGGAAAAACGGACTGGAAATGTCATTTCCACTGCAAGATGCGTGCCGCACGCATCAAAGATGTTGCATCGTGCAAGATGGTAAGTTCAATGCCCGTGTATTATTAATCACGATGACGGAATTGAGATTGCGTTATCGTCTGTACACAGCTCGAAAGCGCTCACTCAGACGTTCGGGTCATTCCTCAAAAACCCACCAACCCCGCACCAAACTTCGCGACCACGACTATTACCATGCCAACCACCATCGCTATCGTCGGCTTCGGAAATATGAACTCCACCGTTGCCTTGTTCGCTGTCAAGGCTGGTTACCGTGTCATCTTGAGCAACTCCAGGGGCCCGGCAACGCTAGCGACGGCTGCCTCGAAACTCGGACCTTTGGCCCGTGCTGCCACTGTCGAAGACGCCGTGCGTGAGAGTGACGTCGTTTCTGTCTCTATTCCACTGACGAGCATCAAGGATCTCCCTATTGAGGCATTAGCTGGGAAGATCGTCATTGACACGACCAACTATTACCCAGAGCGGGACGGAAACATCGAGGAACTCGACACTTTCCAGCTCTCAACGAGCGAGCTGGTGCAGCGTACCCTGAAAGGCTCTCGAGTCGTCAAGGCGTTCCACAACATCTCCCAATTCCACTTCCGGTTCGGTCCCCGCCCCGTCAACGACCCAGAACGTTGGGCCCTTCCGATCGCTGGCGACGACGCAGACGCCAAAGCTTTCGTGATGAAGTTCGTATCGGAAATCGGGTTCGACCCCGTGGACTGCGGGACTCTGGCTGAAAGCTGGCGCATCCAGCAGCACTCGCCGTGCTACTTCCACCCGTTCGTCGGAGATATTCCGACCGGAGCTACACGTGACGAGCTGTTCGAGTGGGTCAAACGTGACCACTCTCGTGTGGTCAAGGAGGCGGATGTCCGAGACGCAGCCGCGAAGGCGACCAAGTCGGGCCGCGCGGGGCAACTCTACTCAGACTGGCCGCCGGAATTCGAGAAGCTCTTCTCGATCAAGCTCAACGAGTTCTAGGCATGAGATGCAGGGCAGTGGTCTCCGTGATAACTTCTTACGTTGCATCTGAACAACTTATGGTCGCTCTATCCGTTGCCTTGTGAATACTGCATTTCAATTAACAAGTTAGCTTCTTACATCACATTCTGAACGACTTGTGCTGGCTCACACGTTTGCATCCATTATGGTTAACACTACTTAGCATTATGCGTCTCCTTTGCCTCGATTATCTGTTACAGCCCTTCGGTTATTCTTTGCGCTCATTGCAGTTTTCAACAACCTTTAAAGGCCATACGCGTATACGTGAACATCTTCGTCAGTGGGTTTTGTCAATTGCCAGCATGGCTACAACGTGCCACAGCTAGGATGTGCAAGAAGTCGGTTACAATGGAACCAGAACACATGAGATCAGTGCGTATCCCTTCATTCTCTATTATGTTATAGCTCTATGAGTTGGGTGTGGCTCTTTTCATCAAAAAAGCGCTATCTTACACTCTTACAGTCTTACACTCTTACAGTCTTATAACAGGTTTGACGGGGCCACGCCATAACGCTCTACAATCCGATTCCCCTTATATCAAGGAACATTATATCCGAAGTTGTCGATAGCATTTCAGCCGCCAGTCAAAAATCAACTCATTTCTTCTTAACGCCACCAGTGACTTTACTGTCGCCACCCTGCACCACGCTAAAAACAATTCCCCTTGACTCTATCTAGCTCTTCTGTCATGAGCGACTCGATCTCCGTTTCTTTTCTGCGGTGGCTACGGATCCCTATACGGCGTTTTTGCAAACCAACAAGAAAAAAGCGAGTCCGCGTGGTGCACTCACTCCAAATTCGTGTGTGTGAATTGTGAGTCGAATCTGAAGAAGCCCTGAAGCAGACAGCGATTCAGCTCGAAACAAGGCACCTGCAGGCTACAGGCTGTAGCAGCATCGATTTCAACTTGGTATTATTTATAACTCGGTGATCAAATGCACTAATGTATCTCAGTTGATTTGGGAAAAACGGACTGGAAATGTCATTTCCACTGCAAGATGCGTGCCGCACGCATCAAAGATGTTGCATCGTGCAAGATGGTAAGTTCAATGCCTTTGTATTATTAATCACGATGACGGAATTGAGATTGCGTTATCGTCTGTACACAGCTCGAAAGCGCTCACTCAGACGTTCGGGTCATTCCTCAAAAAACCACCAACCCCGCACCAAACCTCGCGACCACGACTATTACCATGCCAACCACCATCGCTATCGTCGGCTTCGGAAATATGAACTCCACCGTTGCCTTGTTAATTGAGAATAGCGAACGAAGCTTGGTAGTGTAGTGAGTGTTGGAATGGAAATCCGAAAGTGAGATTGATTTAGTTATCTGTTCTTGCTTCCTACACATGCATTGCTCCTCCTACCTTCGCTACAGAGCATTTGAAAAAGTATGCAAATCATACATATCCTGTCAATTTGTAACGGGAACGCGATTTGTAACGGGAACGCTAATTGTAACGGGAACGCTTCCCGATCTCATGATCACCGTCTCAGCCAATCATATCGCCCCATTCGACCCACTTCAAGATATAACCTTTCAAGGCACACGCTTGCCACGCACCAACCGCGTGCTCCAGGCGCGTGCCCAAAGGTAGGGATCCAGACGACGTGACGGCGAAGTGCAATCACAACACCCCCACTCAATTCGACGTCTCGAGATTGGGTCCGACGTTGCTGGCCATCATCAGGTAGCGTAGGGACTTAGATGATAAACCTTTGGTGAGGTAGTCCGCGAGTTGTTTCTTGGACTCCACGTAAACCAGCTCAATGTCACCACTTGTCACCTTCTCGCGAATAAAGTGGTAGCGAATGTCGATGTGCTTGGTACGAGCTTGATAACCGACGTTCTTCGCCAACGCCATGGCACCTTGGTTGTCCTCGTAGATCACCGTAGCCCCCACTTGCTCTGCACCAATGTCCTTGAGAAGTAGTCGCATCCACACCACTTCCTTGATGCAGTCACTCAGAGCCATGTACTCCGCTTCAGTCGAGCTTAGGGCGACAGTCTTCTGAAATGTAGAGCGCCAAACCACAGGTGCTCCACACATCATGAACATTGTCCCACTGACCGAGCGTCTGTCGTCGCGGTTGCCAGCCCAGTCTGCATCCGAGTAGGCGACGAGCTCTGTTCCTTGCGATCCATCGTACAGGATGCCAACGTCCTTGGTCTTCAACAGATAGCGCACCACCTTGATTCCAGCATCCCAGTGTTTCTCACCAGGGTTCTCCAGGAAGCGACTCAACTTGGCCACTGCAACCGAGATGTCAGGCCGCGTTCCACACGCCAGGTACATGAGGCTACCGATGAGCGATCTGTACGGCTTCGACTTCATCTTGGTCTTGTCCTCATCGGCCTGCGGTCCATCCTCCTTAGTCAAGTGAAGACTTGGGTCCAGTGGCATCAGGCTTGGCTTTGCATTCTCTTGGCCAAACTTCTTGATGATCGACTCAGCGTACGCCCGCTGGCCGATGCCCAACGTTCTGCGCTCCATGTCGTAGTCGATCTCGATCCCAAGAATGAAGCGTGCCCGTCCGAGGTCCTTGATCCGGAACTTCTCAGCAATACCAGCCTTCACCGACGCGATGATGGCCTTGTCCCGTGACGCAATCAGTATGTCGTCTACGTAAAGACACACGATGCACTCGTCCTCGCCTTCACCTCTTGTGTAGATGCACGGGTCAGCATCAGCAGCCTTGAACCCCATGCTCTTGAGATGATTGTCGATTGTCTCGTTCCAAACACGAGACGCTTGCTTGAGTCCGTACAGACTTCGAAGTAGCATGCAGACGACATCATCTTCACCTTGAGTCTCTGCCAGTACTAGCAATTCCCGAAGACCTTCTGGCAGCTCCATGTAGATCTCTTCTTCGAGCTTGCCGTACAGGAACGCCGTATCCACGTCGCACTGCTCGATCTCGAATCCTTCAGCACAACACTTGGTCAGCACTGCTCGGATCGAATTCAGGTAAGCCACAGGCGCGTACGTTTCTTCATAGTCAATGCCCTGTCGTTGTGCATACCCCTTGGCTACGAGACGGGCCTTGTGTCGAATCACTTGTCCCTTCTCGTTGCGCTTCAACGCGAACACCCAGCGGCAACCGATCGGGCGCTGGTGTGTTGGTCTTGGCACCAACTTCCAGGTACCATTGTCCGTTAGCGACTTGAGTTCACTTGCAATCGCTTTCTTCCAGTTGTCTTGGTCCGCGCTTGTAGTCGCCTCAGCGTACGTCTTCGGGACCTCCTCTGTAGCAGCCATCAGCTGTCCACTTTCAACAATGGCGAGTTCGTTACCACTTGGTCTCGGTCGCTCTTGAGTCATCTTTTGACGCTTTGTTCCACTCGACGATGGAGCATCAATGACTTGCTTCTTCCTCGCGCTTGCCTCTTCAGGATCCGTTGTCTCGTCAATGTGCCGAACGCGTGAACGAGTAATCATAGGATGTGTCGAATCGTATGGCACCATTGCAGTATCCACACTCACGTCACGTTGAAGTGGGATCACGTCAGCAACTTCAACATCAGTAGGAATGATTTGCGTGGAGTCGCTCAACGACATCTTCTCCATGGTTGGCGCTAAAGCGTCTACATCATCGTCGCCATCCACACGAGTCATGATGTGCGCAGGATCGGCCGTCTCGATGAACTTGACGGTGCGCACGATTTGCACCTTTCCAGTTGACAAATCCAGTACACGATATCCCTTGACTCCATCCTCGTATCCCATGAACCGACATTTAAATGCCTTTGCATCCAGCTTACGACGCTTCTCGTTGGGGATGTGAGCATATCCCAGTGCACCGAACACCTTCACGTTCTTGAGTTGTGGCTTGGAATGGCTCACAATCTCGTAGGGTGTCTTCACATTCACCGAGTTGGGGATCCGGTTGATGATCCAGGCCGCAGTGTTAACCGCTTCAGCCCACCACTTTCTGTCAATACTCTCATGGTAGAGCATGCAGCGAGCCATCTCCACGAGGCTTCGGTTCATCCTTTCAGCAAGTCCATTCTGCTGAGGTGTGTACGGCACCGTCTTCTCATGTTTGATGCCACAGTGGTTGAGGTAGTTCTTGAACTGGCGACCCGTGTACTCGCCACCGTTGTCCGAGCGCAGGCGCTTGATTGTCTTGCCTGTCGCGTTCTCAATTCCGGCCTTGTACGTCTTGAACTTCGACAGTACTTCCGATTTGGCCTTCATGAAGTAGACCGTAACGTGGCGTGAGTAGTCGTCAATGAAGGTCACCACGAACCTACAGCCACCAGGTGTCTTGGTTTGCATCGGACCCATTACGTCCGAGTGCACCAGGTCAAGCACACCAACACTCTTGACGAGCTTCTCCGGATGTCTCGGGTAGTCGTCAGCTTTCATCTTGCCCATGCAGCAGCCTGCGCACACGCCGTCCCCGTGGACTTCTCCCGTGATGCGAGGCACTCCTTCTGCCATGGTCAGTAGTTTCTCATAGCGCTTGTACGGGATGTGGCCGAGTTGGGCGTTTGCACAACAGCCCATGGCTCCTTACGAGTGGTCGTTGCAGAATGACACACCTCGTCCCCCACTGTCTTCAACTTGTAGATATTTCCACAGCGCTTCGCCTCCATGACGGTAGCACCACCAAAGCTAAAGACACACTTGTCCTTGCTGAACTGCGCGGTGACGTCCTTCTCGGCTAGCTTCGACACCGAGATGAGGCTTCCTTCAACTTCAGGGATGTACAGGACATCCGACAGCGTGACAGACGTTCCGTCCATCAGCTTCATACCGACGGTGCCCTTCGCAACTGCGTCGAACTTCGTGCCATCCGCGATCGTGATGCGGACTGGCGTCTTCAGCTCCTTCAAGGACACGAACTTGTCCCGGACACTGGTCATGTGCGAGCTTGCACCTGAGTCGACGAGCCATTCACTCTTGGTCATCGCACCCGTTGCCATGAACGAGAAGTCGGACGCTTCCTCTCGCGCCGCTTGTCCTCGTTCCTCATCAGCCTTCTTCTTCCGGCACTCGAACTCTCGGTGCCCTTGCTTCTTGCAGTAGAAGCACTTGCCCTTGAAACGTTGCTTGCCACCGAAGTCCTTCTTCTTCGTAGCGAAAGCCTTCTCTTGAGCCGATGACGATTCATCCGAGGCTTGAACACCAGAGAGGGCTTGGATCGCGTAGGCCAACGTCACGTTGGGCGTGTTCTCGAGGACAGTACTGATCATCTTGTACTCGTCCGTCAGACTGCCAAGGAGCAACACGAGCTGGCGAGTCTCGTCCAGAGTCTCACCGATCGTCTCCATCTGGAGGACGATCTCCTTGAACTGATCGACGTGGGAAGCGAACTTGGTACCGGGCTCCATCTTGAAGTTGTTCAACTTCTTGGTGACGAGAAGCCGGTTCTTGAGCGTCTTCTTGTTGAAGTGCTCCTCGAGCATCGTCCACGCCTCAGCGGCAGTAAGTGCTCCACGGACGTAAACTTGGTACGTGAGACTCACGTCTCCAGCGATAACCCCAAGTGCCTTCAGATCGTTAGTCTTCCATTCCGCCGTGGAGCGATCACTCACTTGGTCGAACTCGGGCTTGATGATCTGCGGGAGCAGACCCTTCCGAGCGAGCTTCATCCGCATGTTGAACTCCCAGTGGAAGTAGTTATCATCCACGAGCTTGTCGATGTTGTCGGCGTAGCTTGGGCTCATAACCAATTGAGAATAGCGAACGAAGCTTGGTAGTGTAGTGAGTGTTGGAATGGAAATCCGAAAGTGAGATTGATTTAGTTATCTGTTCTTGCTTCCTACACATGCATTGCTCCTCCTACCTTCGCTACAGAGCATTTGAAAAAGTATGCAAATCATACATATCCTGTCAATTTGTAACGGGAACGCGATTTGTAACGGGAACGCTTCCCGATCTCATGATCACCGTCTCAGCCAATCATATCGCCCCATTCGACCCACTTCAAGATATAACCTTTCAAGGCACACGCTTGCCACGCACCAACCGCGTGCTCCAGGCGCGTGCCCAAAGGTAGGGATCCAGACGACGTGACGGCGAAGTGCAATCACAACATTGTTCGCTGTCAAGGCTGGTTACCGTGTCATCTTGAGCAACTCCAGGGGCCCGGCAACACTAGCGACGGCTGCCTCGAAACTCGGACCTTTGGTCCGTGCTGCCACTGTCGAAGACGCCGTGCGTGAGAGTGACGTCGTTTCTGTCTCTATTCCACTGACGAGCATCAAGGATCTCCCTATTGAGGCATTAGCTGGGAAGATCGTCATTGACACGACCAACTATTACCCAGAGCGGGACGGAAACATCGAGGAGCTCGACACTTTCCAGCTCTCAACGAGCGAGCTGGTGCAGCGTACCCTGAAAGGCTCTCGAGTCGTCAAGGCGTTCCACAACATCTCCCAATTCCACTTCCGGTTCGGTCCCCGCCCCGTCAACGACCCAGAACGTTGGGCCCTTCCGATCGCTGGCGACGACGCAGACGCCAAAAGCTTTCGTGATGAAGTTCGTATCGGAAATCGGGTTCGACCCCGTGGACTGCGGGACTCTGGCTGAAAGCTGGCGCATCCAGCAGCACTCGCCGTGCTACTTCCACCCGTTCGTCGGAGATATTCCGACCGGAGCTACACGTGACGAGCTGTTCGAGTGGGTCAAACGTGACCACTCTCGTGTGGTCAAGGAGGCGGATGTCCGAGACGCAGCCGCGAAGGCGACCAAGTCGGGCCGCGCGGGGCAACTCTACTCAGACTGGCCGCCGGAATTCGAGAAGCTCTTCTCGATCAAGCTCAACGAGTTCTAGGCATGAGATGCAGGGCAGTGGTCTC
The DNA here is from genome assembly GCA_030324255.1 of Phytophthora capsici. NCBI lineage: Eukaryota > Oomycota > Peronosporomycetes > Peronosporales > Peronosporaceae > Phytophthora > Phytophthora capsici. The sequence goes on from CM059354.1 coordinate 2,101,428, forward strand.
CGTGATAACTTCTTACGTTGCATCTGAACAACTTATGGTCGCTCTATCCGTTGCCTTGTGAATACTGCATTTCAATTAACAAGTTAGCTTCTTACATCACATTCTGAACGACTTGTGCTGGCTCACACGTTTGCATCCATTATGGTTAACACTACTTAGCATTATGCGTCTCCTTTGCCTCGATTATCTGTTACAGCCCTTCGGTTATTCTTTGCGCTCATTGCAGTTTTCAACAACCTTTAAAGGCCATACGCGTATACGTGAACATCTTCGTCAGTGGGTTTTGTCAATTGCCAGCATGGCTACAACGTGCCACAGCTAGGATGTGCAAGAAGTCGGTTACAATGGAACCAGAACACATGAGATCAGTGCGTATCCCTTCATTCTCTATTATGTTATAGCTCTATGAGTTGGGTGTGGCTCTTTTCATCAAAAAAGCGCTATCTTACACTCTTACAGTCTTACACTCTTACAGTCTTATAACAGGTTTGACGGGGCCACGCCATAACGCTCTACAATCCGATTCCCCTTATATCAAGGAACATTATATCCGAAGTTGTCGATAGCATTTCAGCCGCCAGTCAAAAATCAACTCATTTCTTCTTAACGCCACCAGTGACTTTACTGTCGCCACCCTGCACCACGCTAAAAACAATTCCCCTTGACTCTATCTAGCTCTTCTGTCATGAGCGACTCGATCTCCGTTTCTTTTCTGCGGTGGCTACGGATCCCTATACGGCGTTTTTGCAAACCAACAAGAACAAAGCGAGTCCGCGTGGTGCACTCACTCCAAATTCGTGTGTGTGAATTGTGAGTCGAATCTGAAGAAGCCCTGAAGCAGACAGCGATTCAGCTCGAAACAAGGCACCTGCAGGCTACAGGCTGTAGCAGCATCGATTTCAACTTGGTATTATTTATAACTCGGTGATCAAATGCACTAATGTATCTCAGTTGATTTGGGAAAAACGGACTGGAAATGTCATTTCCACTGCAAGATGCGTGCCGCACGCATCAAAGATGTTGCATCGTGCAAGATGGTAAGTTCAATGCCTTTGTATTATTAATCACGATGACGGAATTGAGATTGCGTTATCGTCTGTACACAGCTCGAAAGCGCTCACTCAGACGTCCGGGTCATTCCTCAAAAAACCACCAACCCCGCACCAAACCTCGCGACCACGACTATTACCATGCCAACCACCATCGCTATCGTCGGCTTCGGAAATATGAACTCCACCGTTGCCTTGTTCGCTGTCAAGGATGGTTACCGTGTCATCTTGAGCAACTCCAGGGGCCCGGCAACACTAGCGACGGCTGCCTCGAAACTCGGACCTTTGGTCCGTGCTGCCACTGTCGAAGACGCCGTGCGTGAGAGTGACGTCGTTTCTGTCTCTATTCCACTCACGAGCATCAAGGATCTCCCTATTGAGGCATTAGCTGGGAAGATCGTCATTGACACGACCAACTATTACCCAGAGCGGGACGGAAACATCGAGGAGCTCGACACTTTCCAGCTCTCAACGAGCGAGCTGGTGCAGCGTACCCTGAAAGGCTCTCGAGTCGTCAAGGCGTTCCACAACATCTCCCAATTCCACTTCCGGTTCGGTCCCCGCCCCGTCAACGACCCAGAACGTTGGGCCCTTCCGATCGCTGGCGACGACGCAGACGCCAAAGCTTTCGTGGTGAAGTTCGTATCGGAAATCGGGTTCGACCCCGTGGACTGCGGGACTCTGGCTGAAAGCTGGCGCATCCAGCAGCACTCGCCGTGCTACTTCCACCCGTTCGTCGGAGATATTCCGACCGGAGCTACACGTGACGAGCTGTTCGAGTGGGTCAAACGTGACCACTCTCGTGTGGTCAAGGAGGCGGATGTCCGAGACGCAGCCGCGAAGGCGACCAAGTCGGGCCGCGCGGGGCAACTCTACTCGGACTGGCCGCCGGAATTCGAGAAGCTCTTCTCGATCAAGCTCAACGAGTTCTAGGCATGAGATGCGTGGCAGTGGTCTCAGTGAGAACTTCTTACGTTGCATTCTGTGCTGGTTCACGCATTTGCATCCAGTATGGCTAATACTACTTAGCATTGTGCATCTCCTTTGCCACGATTATCTGTTACAGCCCTTCGGTTATTCTTTGCGCTCATTGTAGTTTTTAACAACCTTTAAAGGCCATACGCGTATACGTGAACATCTTCGTCAGTGGGCTCTGTCAATTGCCAGCATGGCTACAACGTGCCACAGCTTGGATGTGCAAGAAGTCGGTTACAATGTAACCAGAACACATGAGATCAGTACGTATCCCTTCATTCTCTATTATGTTATAGCTCTATGAGTTGGGTGTGGCTCTTTTCATCAAAAAAGCGCTATCTTACACTCTTACAGTCTTACACTCTTACAGTCTTATAACAGGTTTGACGGGGCCACGCCGTAACCCGACTTCCTCTTATATCAAGGTACATTATAGCCGAAGTTGTCCAGGAAGCATTACCCATTTCTCACTTGACGGCACAGGCGACTTTACTCTCGCCCTGTTAAGAACAATTTCCCCTGACTCTATGTAGCTCTTCTGTCATGAGCGACTCGATCTCCGTTTCTTCTGCGTTGGCTACGGATCCCTATACGGGAAACATGGCGTTTTTGCAAACCAACAAAAAAAAAAACAGTCAGCGTGGTGGTGTACTCACTCCAAACTAGTTGTGAGTCGAACCTGAAGAAGCCCTGAAGTAGACAGCGATTCAGCTCGAAACAAGGCACCTGCAGGCTACAGGCTGTAGCAGCATCGATTTCAACTTGGTATCATTTATACGTTCTTGATCAAATGTACTACAATATCATAAATTTCAGTTGATGTGGGGAAAACGGACTGGAAATGCCATTTCCACTGCAAGATGCGTGCCGCACGCATCAGAGATGTTGCATCGTGCAAGATGGTAAGTTCAATGCCCTCGTATTATTAATCACGATGACGGAATTGAGATTGCGTTATCGTCTGTACACAGCTCTAAAGCGCTCACTCAGACGTTCGGGTCATTCCTCAAAAACCCACCAACCCCGCACCAAACTTCGCGACCACGACTATTACCATGCCAACCACCATCGCTATCGTCGGCTTCGGAAATATGAACTCCACCGTTGCCTTGTTCGCTGTCAAGGCTGGTTACCGTGTCATCTTGAGCAACTCCAGGGGCCCGGCAACGCTAGCGACGGCTGCCTCGAAACTCGGACCTTTGGCCCGTGCTGCCACTGTCGAAGACGCCGTGCGTGAGAGTGACGTCGTTTCTGTCTCTATTCCACTGACGAGCATCAAGGATCTCCCTATTGAGGCATTAGCTGGGAAGATCGTCATTGACACGACCAACTATTACCCAGAGCGGGACGGAAACATCGAGGAGCTTGACACTTTCCAGCTCTCAACGAGCGAGCTGGTGCAGCGTACCCTGAAAGGCTCTCGAGTCGTCAAGGCGTTCCACAACATCTCCCAATTCCACTTCCGGTTCGGTCCCCGCCCCGTCAACGACCCAGAACGTTGGGCCCTTCCGATCGCTGGCGACGACGCAGACGCCAAAAGCTTTCGTGATGAAGTTCGTATCGGAAATCGGGTTCGACCCCGTGGACTGCGGGACTCTGGCTGAAAGCTGGCGCATCCAGCAGCACTCGCCGTGCTACTTCCACCCGTTCGTCGGAGATATTCCGACCGGAGCTACACGTGACGAGCTGTTCGAGTGGGTCAAACGTGACCACTCTCGTGTGGTCAAGGAGGCGGATGTCCGAGACGCAGCCGCGAAAGCGACCAAGTCGGGCCGCGCGGGGCAACTCTACTCGGACTGGCCGCCGGAATTCGAGAAGCTCGATCAAGCTCAACGAGTTCTAGGCATGAGATGTGAGGCAGTGGTCTCACGTTGCATCTGAACAACTTATGGTCGCTCTATCCATAGCCTTGAAAAATACTGCATGTACTGGTATGTCAATTAGCCATTTGTTGCCGTAAAACACGGCAGTTCTCACAGCGACGCAATCCAACTTATTCATGCCACGAAAAAAAAGACTGGTGCGACAAATTCGTTACAAAATAGGTGACGAAGTCTAGGTCGACTCGTATTGTAGACTTAGACGTTCCGCGACGAGCGAAAACGGTGTAAAGAGCGCTGCAATGGCTCGCCTTCGTTCAGGGCTTCGACAATTTTACTGTCTTGGTCCTCGATGATCTCTGCTCGCATAGCCACCTCTTGGGCACGATCTGCAGGGATTACCACCACACCGTTGATATCTCCACGGATGATATCATTGGGACGCACTACACAGCCTGCAACAATGATATTGCCGTTCACTTCTCCGATGGTAGTAGAACCGAACACACCGTGTACCGACGTGGACCTCGCGAATGCAGGGAAGTTTATCGCGCAGAGCTCTTGAATATCCCGTACGCGTCCGTCCGTCACAACCCCAGCCACATTTCTTGCCTTGGATGCAGTCGCCAGTAGTCCACCAAATACTGCCGTCGTTATCCCTGGTGGGGAACTAATCACCACTACTTGACCCATTTCTGCTGTGTCCATGTAGTTATAGGACACACTAGAGCGAGACATAGATCCCGACGACGGCATCATCCTCACTGTCAATGCTGGTCCGCAAATATTCATCGCCAACGGCGCGTCATAGCCTCGAACCAGGTCCACATCGACTAAGTAGCCCTGAATCTTCATCTGAGCCATCGCGTCGCCAATCAGGCACGTCGACAGCTTGGCCAACCGCAGCAATACCTCAGTCGTCTCCTGAGGGGGTTCAACTTCTGCTTCCAACATGTTACTAAGCAGTTGCTGATCAGCTCTCCTCAGTGTTAACGCCGTGGGTGGTGTGGCGCCGTAACTTTCCGTCGTGGGCGGTGGCACTGCGAGGGACGCCACTGTAGTCGCCATCGCATCAGGGGAGTCGTCATCCACCTCTGTTTCTTCCTCCTCTTCTACTTCGTCCTTATCACTGGTTTTAGAACTTGGACTGGCCTCCGTGTGTGTTGCCTCCTGCTTTGGAGTGTTTCTAGGGCGTTGATTGGTCTGGAAACTCGGTTCGCACGATTGCTTCAGGTGCTCAGCCAGACGGGTGGCATTACTGGCGTACTGTTTGCTGCACTTCTTGCACTGGTATCGCACGAGGCCCCTGTAGCTTCCATCGGCCTCCAGTCGGTCAAAGTAGTCGTACACGTTGCTAGGCTTCCGGCCCATGGTGATGTACGGAGTGGTTCGCGCAACCTTAAATCCAAAGAGGGGGTGAAGAGCCTAAAATGCATAAAACAAATTTCAAGTCTAGCGTGTATGCCCTCTGTTACGAGGGAGCGGCTATCACATATTCTACATGAATGGACTATGAGAGATTGTTCCAGGGTAGTGTCATTGGCCCAGGGGCTTTAGATGCTAAGGAGAGCCAAGGTCTTTGGCCCTATGACCCTCAATTCTAGCGATTTGAAGGCTGTGACATCCATCCTCACATGAGGGTTAGGGTAATACCATATGTTTTGCTTGGTTGCTTTAAGCAATTTAAGGTTGCCGAATGGTTGCTAATGGTTGCTATAACTGATAATGTTGCTCTATCTTGTGTTGTCATGTCGAAAATAAGGTTGCGGTAACGCCATCCGGTGATGTATGGCTCCAAGGCGTAAAAAAACACATTTTAAACCATTTCAACCAATCAGAAACGATATTTAAGAACCAATAGCAGTCATTTCTACGAATTTAAACGGACCAATCGTGTTTTGAGAAACGATTCACTTCAACGTAAGGTGTCACTTGAACTCAACAACAATGGCCTCTCCTCGCTGTTTGCTGTTGAATAGCCATCGCTCGAAGCCACAGATTCCTCATAATCTTCCGTATCATAGCCATCCAAACCAAGAGACCGAGGATCGCGGCGAGAATCCCTTGATCGAGTGAGTGCAGCGCGTCGAAACCCGAAGAACGAAGCAGGTAGTCGGTCAGAATCGACTCGATCGAAGCGCCAGCCAAGATGCAGATAGCATGAGTTGCAGTGCGTAATAGTCCACGAATAACCAGCAAACCACGTATCCTCGGTGCTGCGTGTCATGTCCATGAACACATGAGCACGGTCCACTTCACGTAACGTTAGCACTTGAAAGACGTGGCCTCCAGGATTGACAAATGTTCCACCGGCAGTGCCACGTGCTGTCATGCTGAAAATATCTCGAGTGTTTGCTAGAAAGGAGCCGCACATGGAGCAAAAAATATCGTCTTCAACCTGTTCAAGCAGCTCGATCTCCATGCGCAGCAAGCGAACGGTGGAGTTCGTACTCAGCAATTTCAATCGTTGAGATGTATCGAGCGGCAAGTTGCCAGCCACCCAGTAGGCAAACAAATTCGGGTCTTGTCTGTCGCTAGGCAATGCCAAGTAGGGCACTAACGCTGCTTTCCCGTCCTCCTCGTCTTCTTGAGTTGATCTCTCTATCGGTGGCTTTCGAAACCACTCGCCGTGGATATTCGACAGTAACATATTCTGAATCTTCCCCACCAACACCCGGGCATCGTACAGCGCATATGTACTGCGACCCCAGTACGCAGGGAACTGTCGTTCTCGTAGTCTCTTTAGCCTTCTGCAGCTCTCCGTTTCGTCCTCTCGATGCCAGCGCAAATCATCAAACGGAAGGGTCTGTGCTCTGTGCTGCGGCAAAATCTCCACTTCTCCCCATATTATTAAAGACCCGAATTGAGCCTGGAACCACTGCTTGAGTCGAAACCGTTGCCTTGCAGCCCCAGTCATGCGAGCACTGTGATCTTCCACACTGAATCTCTCGACTCGAACTGTAGCTCCATACTGTTCCCCTGCTTGGTGTGGAGGCAGCACAGCCAGTAAACCACCTTCACGTGATGAAAACACGCGGATCCATTCAAGTGTTGAGTCGGATAGCATTCGGAGGGGCAGATCGTCTCCCGGGAACAAAACCTAGAGTTAGGAGCAGCTGTAATTACATGTAGTCGTTTTTAAAAGCTTTAACGAATGGTTTTACGTACGATGTCGGGTAAGTAAATTAAGGGCAATCGTAGTACTTTTCCATCAGGATAAAGTGAGAGTTGGTGGTGGTCTACAGCCTCCAGATCGCCCAAATAGGCGTGAGTTCTGTCGTCTTCGCCATTAGCAATAGTTGTCATTGTTTCAGAGTGAAGATTGATGGTGTTGGGTACATCAAGTTTCTATTGAACATTTTTCAATTCTAGCCAATCAGTTTGAAGAATATGTTGTGTTGAAGCTCGCTGCAACAAGGACAATCTTCGACTTGAAGCAGGAGGGCACCAAGATGCCAAGATGACCATCCTGCAGCTGGACGAGAGGCGATCTTGTCGTCCATGTGGCGATTACAGGCGACAGTGACAGGAGTGATTCTGAATCAGACACTGATGCCTTCGCACCCGTAGCGTAATGCGCGCAGACCTCGTTCTCAATGGCCAGGCAATCATCCACAGGATAACCCAGCAGTATCGTTCTATGCTCGCTACATAGCGTGGCTCACAGACACCGATAAGCAATGGGCGTCACGTGACGGGCTCCGCTTCGGCTGAACCACCTGCACCTCTCCAGCTGTTGTGCGTGGGTACATTTCACGTCATACCTGATGAACAATTTAACCCCTCTACAATTTGTTTTTAAAGGTTTTGTCTAACTGTAGCTCCATATCATCAATAGTGTAGCTAGCATATTATCAAATGAACCTGTATATATAACTTTTCAGCAGATCAAGATACAACATCCATTATCACAGTACCTATACTGCTTCATATCATGCTACAAGACAGTATAAGCAATCTGTGACTTGTGCAACGGTGAGGACGTGGGATCAGCTCCTGCGCTCTCTCTTCCTGGGCGGCACCTTCTGGTGGGAGAGCGCGGCGTCAAATGGCGCTGCTGGTCAACTGCGTCTTGTCGTTTGACTCACGCTCTGCCTGCAGATTGCAGAGCTTTCCACTTTTACTTTACTCCGGTCCGTGCCAAGTCCGGAGTCCCTTTACTTACTTGCGCTCCTCTAGTAGCGTTTGTATTTACTTTCTTCCTGTATCAATGAGTACCTCCATCGCTTCAACGTGGACTGCGTGTCGTCCTGTGACCAAGCAGAACTGGCACTCCACCATCGACCTCAGTGCTCGACGTTCCGTGCTGCTCCACATTCTCATCCTGCTCAAGTCCAAGTACGGGAAAGTCGACACCAAGATCTCGTACATCGGTCGTAGAGCGGAATTGGCTCTGTACTCGCAGGCCTTTTCCGCTTGGGAGTATCGCAATCCACAGACACTCGGTCGTCGTCTGCACTCGCTGGTTGTGAAGCTGCACCTGAACAATCTCGCAACCTCGGAAGATGCGGCTTTTGAGATGGAACAGGCCATGTCAAGGAAGCGAAAAGGCTGTTCTGCTGAAACTCAAGTGGGGAAGCGTGCTAGGTATGATGTTCTAGAGAACACAGCCACTAGCCCACTGTTTTTCGATGGGAATCACGATCTATTGGACAACGTCTGCTCGTTTCTCGATGCTCGGGAAATCCTGCAGTGTGCAGCGACTTGCTCCCTGGCAGCAACGCAAGTCACTCAATTTGTCAAGAGTATCGAGCTGACGACTGTATCCATGATGAAGCTTTCGCCTACGACACGCTCAACGTTTTTCCAGCGATTCCCGAATTTGGAGAGCTTCTCACTAACTGGCAGAATGCAAGCACAGCAGTTCAACTTCCAGGACGAGCAGACGTTGGTGGCGCGGAACGTATTGGTCCGTAGTGTGTTGCATGCTCTCAGCAATGCTCAGCTGCCGAAGTTGGCTGTGTTTTCGCTCAACTTCTGCTACTCGGAAGGGCTCAAGGACCACGTTACGAGTCAGATTGCCTCCGTGTTGGCTGGACCGTCCAACAAATTCCCACAGCTGCACACGCTCTCTCTCGTCGGCAACTGCATCTCGGACGACGGCGTTTTGGATCTCTACGATGCGATGGCACTGCCTCGTGACGGTGGATCGCATTTGACTCTATTGGATCTGTCCCAGAACTTCATCGGAGAGCGCGGCCACGTGCAGATGCAGGAGCTCGTGACCCAATTCGCTGCTTGTGGCTCCAATTTGATCGTCAACGTGATGAACAACCTCTTGACGACTAGCCCGATCCAGTAGGTGAAAGGTGCCCTGGTACAGGATTGATGTTTGTATTCTAGAGTGTATTGAATCGACTTGTGAAGTTATTGCCCATTACATTTCCGAAGACAAGATCGTGTGTAGTTTGTAGAGAACTTCTGCCGCTGTTGGCCTCTGTGTCGGGTCTACTGCCACACAGGCCTTCCCTAATTCTTGAGTGGATCCTGAGCCTCGTTGTGAAAACTCCACCTGTATGTTGCCTGCTATCATACGCTGTAGAATGAGCGACTCGGGGATTTGATGTCGAGATTGCGACTCGAGATGAGAATACGGCAACGAGTGTACGTCCAGCTCCGATAGAACCACCCCGAACGAGAAAACGTCAGCTTTTTCGTCGTATCGGTGTCCCATGATCACTTCTGGAGCCATCCACAGCGCAGATCCAACGCCTGCAGTCATCGTCGAGTCCATTTGCTCCCTTGAAATACCGAAATCGGTCACTTTGGCGTCCAATTCGTACGTTAACAGCACGTTCTTCGACTTGAGATTGCGATGGAGAACCGGTGGCTCCAATGAATGCAAATAGGTGAGTGCATGTGCAATGTGTAACGCGATTTTCACCTTGTCGTAGTCGAACCCAATGGGATGGTTTAATTGGGCAAAGGAATCCAAAAGCCCCCGCAGATCTCCTCCATCCAAGTATTCCGACACCACACAAACGTCTGTCCGAGAATCCCAAGCAACTCCAATGAGCTGTGCGATCCGCGGATGATCCATAGTCGTCATCATCTTGGCTTCTGAGCAGAAATCCACCACGCACTCGATGTTGTTCCTGGTTTGAGGCAGCAGAGACTTGACTGTCACTAACTGGCCGTTGAATGTGCCTTTGAACACCTCTGCATACCCGTCTCGACTGATAAGTTCGTGAACCACCACTTTGCTGCGTGGGATCCGAACTGCAACGATCACTTCATCGTCCCAAACGCCAGTAACTCTCGAGTCTTTTCTGTATCCATGAACGTCCGCCATGGTGCATCGTTCCGTTGTATCCGACATGTAGGACGGATTGAATTTACTGTCATCACGTTGGTGGTCAACAGGACTTTCCACTTCAGTTGGTATCCACTGCTTTGCCTTGGATCGACGACGCCAAACGACCACTGCAGCAACAAGCAGAGCGAGTGCGATACTTCCCACCACAATCCCGACGATCCCAGCCAAACTGAGCCCGGTTGAATCCGTTGAAGCCTCCGTTGTAGAAGAGATTGACCCGTCCGTTGATGAAGTTCTACTGGAGCTGCCCAAAGTGGAAGAAGAAGTATTGAAACTCATACTGGAGTAAAATTGCATGCTGCTTTCACACTTGTGGCTTGAAATGTCGTAGCTGGGGAGAATCAGCACCTGTCGATTGAGACCGCAGTGGATGTCATCAAATAACTCAATCGCCGCTGACCCATCCGAACCGAGCCGAACAATTGAGGACATTGACGTATTCCCTGTCGTTGCCGGCTGACAAATCCCTGCTGCCAGATACGCTTCGGAGAATATCCACTGGGAACAACCTTTGTCGTCGTACAAATCCGTCATGACGTAAGAAAACTCGCCAAATAGTTGCGCCACGAAGTCATGGCGCTCCATGTCCACGCAACTCACAGATTCGTACTGAGTCCCCACATCTTCTCCATAAGCTGTGCACTTTGGTTTTTCAATGGAGCAGTTGATGTCTTCTCGGAGTTCCAGGTAGATTGGAGTCCCGTGACAATTGGTGTCGGAGTAGACGACTGTAGCTTGCATCAGTGTCGAGGCTGCTATTGGTATCATCACCGCCAGTAGACTTAACAACACCGCCCCGAACTTCATGGTTGTTTATCGGTTGTTGTCTCTTTGATCCCTGAATTTCGCAACTGGCAAATTCATCACAGTCCCTTTCAAGAAGAGCCAGGTGTATCATACGATAACCTCAATATCATCTGCGTCAGTTGTCAGCCACTACAGAACCACACAATAAAAACATGTTGTCCTGAAGCTCCAACTGGAAATGCATTGATATAGTGAAAACACTGGGATGAAGATCAGTATTGACGTTGAAACGGACGGTGGTTCAAGTTCGACCTTTCAAGAAACGTGGAGATCATCCAGCAATTCTTCAAGTATCAATCATGCGGGGCAACTATGGTACGCCATGACTTTGTTCATCCCTAGTTTTAATGTATTGAATAATGCCATGTAGATGTTTGGTTCCGAGCGAACTCCCCCGAGCACTACGACAAGCTGCTCCGGGGTGAACGACCTCTTGTAGAGTTAACCATGCGACAACTCTGTGTTCGTTCGCTTCGACTGTGCAAACAGCTCCCTAACTCGCCGCTCACGTGGCTCTTCCTGGTTCTCCTCGGCTCCGTGGCCGCAGCTTACGGTTTGTTGGTGGACAATTGGGTCCGCACACTCTTCAGGTTCCGTCGGGTTATTATTGAGTCTGTGGGGACGGACTCCTTTGCTGGTTTCATGTGCTGGCTCTGCTGGTGCATTACATTGGCGATGCTTGCAACCTGCTGCGGTCATTTCATCTCCCCAGCCTCCGATGGATCCGGTATTCCCGTTATGCGTGCCTTGTTCGCAGGTGTTTACCAAAACCCGGGGGATATGCTTTCGTTCCGAACACTTGTGGCGAAATCTCTCAGTACAGTGATCGCCTCAGGTTCCGGTCTTTCTATCGGACGTGCAGGGCCGTTTACTCACCTTATGGCTATGATCGGCTACCTTTTGAATAAATTCCCATTGTTCCGTCGCGTTAACTTTGGTCAGGAAAACTACAATTTCATCCGTGCGGGTAAGTGAATAATACGGTTATTATTTTTTAAAATATGTGTCTAATGAGCACTGTTTTAGCTGTCGCTTGTGGAACGACAGCGAACTTCGGAGCCCCATTGGGTGGAGTCTTGTTCAGTATTGAAGTGACAGCCAAATACTACGAGATCAAGTGTTTATGGGAAGGCATTATCTGCTCTTCAGTGTGCATCCTCGTGTACAACGTCATCACGTTCCTCAAGCGCGACGTTCTCTTCGAACGAACGACATTTGCAGGTTTCGACATGGACTACGAGATCTTCGCATTCGTATTACTTGGCGTTGTCACTGGAGTAAGTATCACCTACAGTTCCTACTCTAAAAACTACTTATCTAACGCTAAATTCAATGTAGATTGGCGCAGGTATCTTCTGTCGTCTAGCGGTTCTTCTTCGATGGACGCAGATGAAGCTTTTCGCCAAATTAGGACTCAATGGACCATCACTCAAGCGTCGAACCGTTCACATCCTGTCCATTTGTCTAGCTACCGCCATCCTGACTTACCCACTAGGGATCATGCGTCTATCGGACCGAACAATTGTCAACGAAGTGTTCCGGGATCAAAATTTGAGTCTACCACAGTGGAAACAGCTCTCGGAATACCCTCAAGTGACGCTATTCTTCTACATTCTTGTGAAAATCATAACGTCGATACTACCGTGTGGAGCTCCGATCTCCATGGGTGTGTTTGGACCGTTATTCACTATCGGTGCTGCAGTCGGTCGGCTGTACGGAGAAACCCTAATGAGGTACTGGAATCCGACCCAGTCACCGGCCACTTATGCTGTGGTGGGTGCTGCTTGCTTTGCTGCTTCAGCTACGCAGACTGTGTCAACTGCTGTGATCTTCTTTGAGCTCACATCACAACTGAGTCACATGGTGCCGGTCATGACGGCCTGTACGGTTTCCTACTTTGTCTGTGGAGCCATTTCGCCTTCGATTTACGATATTCTGGCTGGCTGGGCGGGCCTTCACTCCGTTTGCTACGATTTAAATGAGCACGTGTTGAGTCAGAAATACGCCCAGGACTACATGAGTCCAATTCCAGTCTTCTTTACGAGGGAAACGACGTATGACGAGGCTATTCAAGCTTTGGTATGGGTGGGTTTTGGCTTTGAGTGCTTCAAATACTAATCGTTTGTATCTCAGAATACCCACAAGAAGGAGGAGTATTTCCCAGTTTGTGACAGTGCCGAAACGCAAATGCTGATTGTAAGTTACCATTTCAGATTGATCTGTGTAATTTAGATGCTGACTGACGGTCGTTTTGGATCATCTAGGGCTGTATTCGACGTTATGATCTTGAAATTGCAGTCGCTCGATTCATTGCAGCTCATCGGAAGCAGGCAAGGACCAGTTGATCTGAATTTGAATTTAACAGTACTAACGTGAACTTTACAGATGCCGGATGCTAAAGATCCAAATGTCTCGTTACGAATCCAACACTTGGTGTCGAATATTCTCGACATCGACAAGAAGAAAAGCGCTGTGGTTGAGGACTATTCGCTCGTCGACTTCCAACCGAAAGAAGCAACTTCCCTTTCAAGTCCGGTAAGGCTCCAACCAAACGTCTTCGAAACTTACAACAAACTGACTTTCATTGACAATTTTTCAGTTGGAATTGGGTCCTCCATTCCACGAATACTCATTCACCTCCGTTCCAGTAGAGAGCTACCCACCTCAGGTACAACACAACAAATATCAAGGGGTTTTGATTTGATCTAACGCATAAACGATTGTAGGTGTCGGAAGACGTGAACCTTTACCGAGTCCACAAAATCGCAGCCATGAGTTCGTGGACCAAAGTTTACGTCGTACGGCTCAGTAAACTACTGGGTGTCATCAATCTTGACTCGTCTCTCACAATGCTACGCACAGAAGAAGACCCCGTCATGTTAGCTCCCTAGTTGCAAGACAAAAGACAATCTCCATACAAATAATGCAATTTTTTTTCATTTTCTTAGCAAATCATAGTCGTTCGCTCTACAGGTTGCACTTCTTCACTTGGAGTGACGATAGGCTCTGTAGCTTTCATCTCGTCGAAAGGAGAAACATTCGATCCGTTAGCTCCTGTCATTGAAGAGCGGGACTTTGGCGTTCGCTTCCGCTCTTTAACTTCCGGTTTCCGCAGAGGCTCAGAGCACATGCAGCAGAAATTGGCGCTTTCCTGGTGGAATTTCTGGAAACATCGCACACATTCGAAGATTTTCGTGCATTTGGGGCAGTCGATAACCTCCGAAGTCACTGGGGCCGATGGGGGTGCACTGAGCATTGAGGGGCTGGCGATGATTCCGTAGCCGAAAAACATTACCAGAGTGGCCAGCATCCGGCCGACGATCGTTTGAGGGGAAATATCTCCATATCCGACCGTCGTAATGGTCACCACTGTCCAGTAGAGACTCACTGGGATGTTGCCGAACTGACGGTCCCCTTCAATGAGGTACATGGCACATCCGATGACGAGGATCACTGTGAACAAAGCGACCAGGAAAACCGCAATATTCCTTCGGTTACTGTCAATATTCTCGGTTAGAGCGGCGCTGGCGTCCACAAAACGAGCTAAGCGCATGAGTCGGAAGACGCGCATGACTCGGAAGATACGCAGGACGGCCAAATGGAGCAACGGACGAGCTTCTGGGAAGACGTAGCCCACATACGAAGGCACCAGTGCGCACATATCCACAAAACCCAGCAGACTGAAGATGAACTTGCTCGGTTTCCGTAGACAAGCGATCCGAAGACCATACTCGATTGTGAAGAGGAAAGTAAAGCCAAGTTCAATTGCCAGCAAATAGTCTCCGATCAAATCTCTACAATCCCAACAAACAATTAGCTACTGAAAGAAAGTATTACAACTAGATAATACATCGTACCGAATTTCCTTGACGCTGTCCAAGACGGCTGGAAAATAATCGTTAGTAAGAAGAAAACTACTATTTCACTAGTATGTACCCACCGACTGAAACGCTGACAGTCACTAACCCAATCAGTATGAATGCTACTTTCTGTCCCATGGGGGTACTGGTCCGGAAAAGAACCATATAGACGCCCATCCAGTCTTTCTTGGCTCCTCCGATGACATCGCGGTCCACTAGGACACCATTGACTCGGAACTCCACTGGTTCTGATTCTACTTCTTCCTCTATTTTCTTCTTCTTCTTGCGTGGAGATTTCCCTACTTTTGCCTTTTGACGAGAAGGCAATTCCCCAATTGGCATGACTTTCTGAGCCTTCCCTTCGTCTACCACCGCTGTAGCAGAGATCTCTTCAGAGACAGCGGAATCCATTGAGACAATCGAGTCTTCCAGGTCACCAGGTGCCACCTCAACTTTACTGGACCCTTCCGTATCATCGACAAGACCCTTTTTCTCTTCCTTCCGACGCAACTTTCGTTCCAACTTCCTCTCGGACATGGCGCTAATTGTTTTCTTGTAACTGCAGCACAATTAGCTTGAAAATATCTACTCGTTATAGAAAACAACGGCCATAACTTGTCCAATCTATTGACAATACTATCCCAATCTATTGTCAATATGTTATCTCCACAGAGCACTTGACGCTCTTTTCGCATTTTTACGGAGTGCATCCGTCCTCGCTTCGAGTTGCGTCGTCTCATTGAGAAGCCAGGAAAATCCTGTAGTCGGACTGAGTATTGGCGGTGGCAATACTGCACGTCGTTGATCAGGTCCAGCATCCACTGCAACTGCTAACTCGAGAACATCTCGTAATAATCTGCTCTTCATACTGCGATCTTCTCTCGTGGTGGTCGATAACGAAGGTGAAGCGTTCACTTCCACTAGCCACGGCTTGAGATTGTCGTCCACAATAATATCGTAGCCGTAGCACTCGAAGCAGTGCGGATCATTAATAATCACGTTCTGAACAGCTTTAAGAGCGTGCAACATGACGCCGTGAATGTCTCGCAGGAGCTTCTCTCCAGTCCCACGACCTCGAATGGCTTCTACGTATAAACAGAGATTCGCCACACTCCATTTCCCACCGTGGTTACTATTGTAGTCCTCGTTGTTCTTCTGCACAGCAACATTCGTCAGGTGCATGAACGGATTGTCCATGTCGTCGACTGCGGCCGAGTATTTCACGTTACAGAAGCGAGCGAAGCCCTCGCGATACACAAGAGCTTGCATCGGGCGGTAGGAAAGCACCAGTACGTACATTCGTAGATCAAATTTCTTGCCTCCAACCAGCAGCGGCTTGTCAATGTACCTGGAGACGACGTATCCTTCTTTGATCGGCATGTTGGTCCACCGCTGGTTCGCCCATTTCTTGGTCTGCGAGAGTTTATTAATGATGAAGATCCCTTTACCTTGCGCCTTCGAGCAGGGTTTCATGATCCACATGACGTTCGGATTGCGTCGGAATTCCTCGACAAACAGTGAGTAGTCGGCCGGTAGAGTGTATGTAGTGGGCAAAAAGTCAAGCCCTTCAACAGGATACACCGTAGGGCTTGAGCCTCCGTCAGCTTTAGCTTGTGCGTTCGATAGCATCTCCTTCTTGTATCTTTTGATGTTTTTCACCATTAAATCCTTGCGTGTGAGCTCGTAGTGGTTGGGGAAATGGTTCACGTACTGACCATCTACCAACCGCACGCCGTTCTCGGGGTTAAACATGTTCTTGATGGTATTTTTACTAGCCCAGTAAATGTTCCAGTCGTCTGCGTCCGTCTTGGTCCAGCCTCGACGCTCGAAGTTCCACACCACCACATTCTTCTCCGAGTCCATTCGCCATCGAAACTTCCCTCCACTTGCTGTAGTTGAAGCAGAAGGTGTTGAAGCTCTACTCATTGTTTGATAATTATCCATTTGGCGACTTCTCACAATACCAAAAAGAAGAAAAACAATTCATTTACAGGAGGAGCTAAAAGCTTTTTTTTTCAAATGTCTCCCATTGGGAGTTCGGCGGCGCTGATCTCCGAAGACGCTGGAGAGTACGACATGACGCCGGTCTTGTCATCCGTGTCGGAGTCTGCGGATCGGCTCTTGTTGCTGCGTAGTTGACGTCCCCGACGTCTCATGGTCGAGTAGTAGCGGTTCTTCACGGCGTTGTCCGTCCGTCCAGGCAGCAAGCGAGCGATGTCGGCCCAGTGATTGCCGATACGGTCGCGTGTCTTGAAGATGAGCTCGTCCTCCTCCTCCGTCCAGGCCTCTTTGTTGACAGCCGGACTCAAATGGTTCACCCAACGTTCTCGACACTGTTTCCCCAATCGACCAGGCAATAGGCGAGCAATAGCCGACCAATCGTTCGCCCCGGTGGTTTGAACTGCCAGCTCCAGAGCTTCGTCTTCCTCCGGACTCCATTGGCGTTTACTCAGTTTATTGTTGGGCGTTGAGCTCGACGTTTTCAAGCGTTTACACTGAGGAGACAAGTCCTTCAACATGGCTACATCATGTGCAGGGGAGACCAAGGCCGCTTCTGCTGCTCGTTTCCTGGCCGATGGACTGGCACCCACGAAGCCACTGGCTACGAATCGTGGTGACATGCCGCGATAGGTCATTTCAGCACCGGATAACGGAGAAAGCTGCATCTGCATGGGCATTGACATGCCCATTTGCATGGACATGGCGGTGGGGATCTGCATCTGGAGGTCCACGATGTTCATGAGGCGAAGGAGATCCTGCTGGAGAGATAAGACGCTCGCCTTCATGTATTCTCGTTCGGCCTCTCTCTCCTTCTCGCGCTCTAGTAATTGCTTCGTTAAGAGCTCTTGGGCTGCTAGACGCTCGCGAAGTTGCTCGGTCGGTTCCTGGTTGTCCGTCTCTTTAATCTTATCATCATCACTGGGCTTCACAGCTGGAGCTTCTTGTACAGGGTCTGCGGGTTCACTCTCGCGCATGTCTAGGGGGCTGGTTATCCGTAATTGGTCGGAGCTGCCTGAAGGGACGCGATCTTCTACAGTTTCAAGCATTTCAATACCGATGGCATTCGATTAGAAGGGGATTCGGTGTCAGATCTCATAGTTGATATTCGCATGGCCGAAGCGGATGCCTTCATTTTCGCGGCGCTCCAGCAGAGTGGGTGGTGCGTACGCGGTCTTCTATTGATCTTGATATTGCTTTTTAGTGTTTAAATGCTTACCTGTGCGTTGGCTTTTATCAGGCTGGAAGACTCAGCAGATCCCTCCAACTGGACGGTAGCGGAGCTCTCGTCCGACGCGTTCATTGTCGTCGTTTCAAAGTTCCTGGCGCGGCTGCACGGCGGAGATGATAATACGGGATTCGCTCTCCCTGATGGATACACTCAGGCCCCGGTAGGCGTCGCAGCGCGACACCGTGTGGGCTCCCAACTCGCGACTATCCTGAAGGTCTGTCATATTTTATATAAGTCACTGTATCTTATATCTTATGTTGAAGTCGGATTGCTAAATTTTATATTCAACAGGAATTGGGCTATGCTGGAGAATGCGGATACAACCACTTTTTGTATCCGAATGAAAAGGAGACGCGGAATATTTTGTCGTGGTTGGTGGGGAAGCTGCCGAGATCCAAACACGAAGAAAAGGACGAAGACGACGGAAAAAAACAAGTCTTAACCTCAATTAGTACAGGGACAGAAGACGCTGCCTCTGTACTGGAAAGTGGCCAGTTGGCAAGCATTTTCTCCAGCTGGAAACGGGAGAAGACGCTGCACGTGATGCCACACCCAAAGGTGGAGGGATTGAGGGGATTTCAGCGACTGCCTTTGCGAACTTCTCCACTGGAGTTGCCTTGGAATAGACAGGAACAGTCTACACAGACACTGTTCGAAGGGTTCCCGAGTGATTGTGGCAAGGCGACGTCACTACTTGAGGCTTTAGCTGTGGCGAAACGTGGAAGCTTAATGCTGCTGAGAGAAGAGGAATTCGAGGAGGAAGCTGACCCCGAGCAAGTGGATAATCAACTGAAGCAGAAGCAGCTTGACGGTTCTCTAGAAGATGCTGAAAAAGCGGAAGAAAGCGGTTTACTGATTTTTCAAGAGGCTGAGGCAGAGGACGACAAGTTTGCTACGATTCAACCGCAACAGTTTTTATCCAGTGCGCTCCCAGATGTGCCTCTCTCTGTTGGAAACCAATTATTGGGGTATACTGGGCTGCCTGAAGGTGGAACAAGGATGGGGTCCGCTGGATCTGCCATACTTGATACTGGCAAGGAGATTCAAGCAACTGAACAGACAGAAAATGAAGAACAGTCGCTTGAAGAGATCCAAAAGCAGGTGGAAGAGACCCAGCAGCGCATTGCTGCGATGCGTAAAGTACTCGATCGAGAACGTGGCGAACTACTCCAAGTCGAGCAGCACATTGTTCAGACGCAAACGACTGGGCAGGAGATGCAGAAAGAACTCGCGCGGAACAAACAGCTCATGGCGATGCTTCCTCAAGCCCAAGCAAACATTGCCAAACTGGAGGCGATTTGTCAGACGAACGCGGAGAAGAAGACGGAAATTGCTGAGCAGATGAAACTTGCTCGTGATCCTCTACTGAAGGAGTATGCGTTATTGCAAGGCCAGAAATCAAGTCGTAAGGCTCGATGTCGACAACTTATCCGAGAGATTAAAGAGTTTCAAGCGGAGATGCTGGAGGTCACTGGGATTATCCACTCCAAGATGGAAAGTGTACGGACTCTTGAGAAGATTCACGAGCGACAGATGAACAAATTGGGCAAAAAGGATGAGTCTGAAGGGGGTCCGATGACCCGCAACAAGTACACGTCTCGTATCATGGATATCATCAAGCAGGTTCACAAGCAGAAACAAGACATTGCGAAGATCTTGGGAGATATTAACGGCCTTCAAAAACAGTTGAACGTGGCGTCGGAGAAGCTAAAGCGAACGGAAGCCGTGGCGGAGGAAAAACTGTACAGTGCAGCCAGTAAGAGTAAACTCACCAGCAGCACCAAAGCAGAAGCCTACGTCGAGTGCTATCGCAAATTCGCGCAAGTGCGGGAGCTGTTCGAGGAGCTCATTTTGGTTGTTGGAGATGTGGGGAAGAAAGAAAACGCAGCGCGCGACCTACAGAACTGGATCTCTCAGCTCGAGGCTCGCGATAGCAGCAGTCACTTAGACAAGGTGCTGGCTGATCTCGAGAGTGTGCGACTGGAGAATAGCTCTCTTCAGAACCAACTGCGTACTGGTGAACGTTAAACGGTGAGTTGTTGTCAACTAACTACGGCTACTGGTTTGTTTGCACTGATTCGGCTTTCAAGGTTCCTCGAAGTTGTTGAGAGGTTCATATGCCGTATCATACGCTTCGGAGTCACTAAGAAGTCTATGTAAGTATCAGTGTAATTGATTGACTAATTCAAGCTGCATAGTGTACCTGCTGCTCCTCGACGTTGAACAATTCTCTAACGACTCACGACGTGCACGTAGCTGACCGAGCTGTGACTCGATCTTGGACTTGAGATGAAGGACCAGCATTGACGCCACCATCGACTCTACAGAGGCTTCTTGGCTAAATTATCAGACATGAAGTGGTTAGATCCACGGCCAGTAACTAACCTACGCGTCTTACCTCTTGAGGTTTGAGATTATCGACTTCGCCAAGCTGGCCACGGTCTCGCTCAGATCCTCATGGCTGTTGTCTATAGCTCGGAGCTCCATTTCCACGTCTTGAAGCTGCTGCAAAGCCATTTCTGTGGCTTCCTTGAAGATGGCGTTGGAACAAAGAAGCTCTTTGGAGTAGCAGTGCTCTTCATCCAGTTGCTTCAGGAGATTCTCCTTCTCAATTGTAAGTTCCTCGTTCCGAACGGCCATATCTGCTGAATTCCTTAACTTTTTTTCTACCTCCAGGATCCGAGTAGTGAGTTCTGTTTGGCGTTCTTGAGCCTGGCCAAGTCGCAATGTCAGTTTCTCTTCTGCCTCGCTCAGTTTCTCTTCTTCAAGCAAACGGAACTGGCGCTCCATGGCGGTAATATCCTGCTGCAGACCAGTCAATTCAGCTCGAAGCCGAGTGTTTTCCTCTTCGAGGTTTTGGCGATCGCGTTCGAGACGTTGCAAACGCTGATCAGCTGCTTTCTGACAGCACAAGGACGCATTCTCGAGCTTCTGTTTATCGTTCGCCAAGGATTTCACCTGTTCTTTCAAGGCTGAAACCAAGTTCTGCCACACGATCCACTGATCGCTGCCATTCCCGTCTTTCACGCTCATCAGCTGCAGCTGAATCTGCTCTTCCTGTTCGACTTTCAGCTGCTGCAGCTCCAGTTCCAGTTCGTTTCGAGCATCTTTCGAGCTCTGCAGCTCGCAACTCAGCGCTTCTGCGACCTCTTTGATCCACAGTAATTCCTCCTCCAGTTCAGTGGCTCGAAGCGAACTCTGCTGCTCTGCGTAAACTGAACGCGCCACTTGAGCCTGCAGCTCCTCCACCGTCGGAGGACGCGCGTTTTCATCGTCACTTTCTGCTACGAAGTGGCGAAACATGTTGTCGGCTTCTGCGTCACGTTGAGCCTGTTCCGCCCGCGCTGTCTTCTCGTGAGCCGCTTGAAGCTTTTTGATTAATTGGTCGATGCTGAGCGCCGCTTTCAGCTTTTCGTCTGCGAGTTGTGTCTGTAGCCGGTTGATCTCGACGTCTTGGGCATCTTTCGAGTCTTCCAAGGCACGAATGCGCTGAATTTGGTCCAGTTTGTCCTGTTCCAACTGCTGAATCTTCGCTTCTTGCTGCTGGAATTTCTCCAGATGAGCCTTGTAGCGGTTGGGCATAGGCAACATGCTACGACGTTCTTGAGGTGGTTGATCCATGGCGAACAAGACGGAGACGACGCTGAAATGGTGCTGCACTTTCCAGAGTGATTGTTGAAAGTTGAAGGCCCATCATTCTGAGGTATTTTGCCACCTCCTGGCCGTTGTTTACCACCAATGTGGTACTGCTGTTCCAGTCTTAGTGCACGAAGAGAAGTACATCAAAGTAGTTGCCTTTTAGAGCCAACTTCTTCGCAAGCTTAAACACGGGACGGCTGAAGCGCAATTTGTGGTCGATCAGCCAGCGCAGAACGTGCAAGTGGCCACCTCGCGCGGCATTGTCGATTCCTGCGGTTGACCCCCTTTCGTTGGGTCGATTCAGCCACTTCAACAGAGACAAATCCCCACAACGTGCTGCCTCATCCATCACCTCTGTTTGAGATTTTCATGCAACAATTTCACTACTGGGGAGTGACTTTGAGGTGCCCATTCCACCATTTCACTTGCCAACGGTGGATCTAAGATAAGACTCGATCTCTGCCGTGCACACCAAATAAATCCAAGACAACTCAACAACTTGAAAATCGGTAAATGTAAGCACAGTACAATTAATAAGGAGTAGCATTGCTCGTGTACTCACCAACGGACAACATCACTATAGCCGTTCTCCACCGCCAACTTCATGTCGTCATCTCCCCATGTCACACCATTTGCATTTTCGCCCTGTGTGTGTCTGCTGTCATTCTCCAGCAAAAACTTCAAGATCTCTAAGTAAGAGATCTTGGAGCTGACTGTGGCACCAAATGCGGTCCAGAGAACCAGTCGCACAAGCTTCGTGAAGTCGAATATTCAAACTGCAGTCCAGATAGGAAGATATAGATTAGCGACGGTCTTGTCAGAGGTACTGGCATTCTTCTCTTCTTTACTTTTTTAAATAGTTTTATTGTATCTTGACATTTGCAACATGTCACTATGTCACTCAAATGCGGATTGCCAAAAATGCAGCGATGGAGCGGCTTCCTAGCGAGAACTCCATGGTCGCTTCCACTGCCTAGACGACACTATACGCTGCGACGGAGCCTCTCATCTACACCAGAAGTGTCCACCGTCCAACCTGTAAGCAGCACAAATCGCGAGAAAGGGATTGCGTTCGAAGAGAAAGTTGTGGCACTGATGCAGTCACTGAACTGCGAGCTACACGCGACACAGCAGTCACGAGACGGCGGTATCGATCACCAGGTAAATAATCTCAACTCATTGTCATTTGCACATGCTTTGGCGTAATTGTAGCTTATAGTCGTTGCCATTTCATGTTGATTTAGGGATCCTGGAGACTGCCGGACTTAGAGGTGGAAGTGGTGACGCAGTGCAAGAACGAAAGCAAGCCAGTTGGCGTCCACTACATGCGGGAGTTCCACGGAGCGTTGAGTTTCTTTTGTCCCAGCACTGTGGGCCTTTTTGCCTCTGCATCAGGCTACAGTATCTATGCCCAGCGATTTTTCCTTCGGATGACGCATCCAGCCATCCTGTGTACCGTTGATTCCGAGTCCGGCCGCATCGCTTCCTTCCTGCTCAACGATCGTGCTCAAGTTTTGCTACCCAAGCTCACTGTAGGCTCGCTCTTTGTGAATCAGGAGCATGCTCTCGTGCTCACTTACGGAGACACGATCCTCGGACAATAGAAGGCACAATTTGACGAGGGCGTTCTTTTCCGTCCAACACAGTATTGCAATGGTCGGACTATAATTGGTAAACCTTTTTTTTACATGATGTGTAAAAAAGTGTTTTATTTCATACTGCTATCGTCGGTCGATCCTCCAAGGTCCCCACGTTCCTCTGTCCATGGCGGCGACGCTAGACCTCGCAAGCCTGCAGTCCATGGCGCAAACCCTACGCGGAAGCTTCCTGAGCCAGGCGCTGGTGCTTCTGATGCTGGTTCTGCTTCTACGATACGTGGCGGCGTCCTGGCGCTCCGGTTTCTCGCCCTACGAAGTGCAGACTTGTCCACCGATCAACACGCACGTGCATTACCGCTACGGTGTGTCCCAGATGCAGGGAAGAAGACCTTATATGGAGGACCGACACACAGCTATGGCTGATCTCAATGGGGACCCGAAGCAGAGCTTCTACGGCATCTTCGACGGCCATGGAGGCGAAGGTGCTGCCAAGTACGTAAAAGCAGCTGCATCAATTGGTTATGGGGAGGAAAATGTGCCTAATTACGTACTGTGTAGTTATTGTGTGCAGGCCATGTGCCAGAATGTGATCCGAGAGCCGTCTATCACGAAGGAACCCGTCGAAGCGCTAAAGAACGGGTTCTTAAGGACAGACCAAGAGGTTGCCAATTGAGTGCAAATTGCTGCAATTGTTACGATTGATATTGATTTTTTGTATTTTATACCGACAGTATTTGCAAATTGCCAACCGTAAAAACTCGGAAGACGGAACGACGGCCGTTGTGGTCCTCACACAGGGCGACGAGATTTACGTGGCGCATACAGGCGATTCTCGAGCCGTCTTAGTGCATCGCAGTGGGAAGGTGTCGGTACTGACGTCCGACCACAAGCCGAACCGACCGGACGAACGCCGTCGGATCCAAGAATTGGGCGGATCGGTCGTCTTCTGGGGTGTGTGGCGTGTAGAAGGCATCCTCGCGGTGTCTCGCGCCATTGGCGACCGCATGCTCAAGCCTTTCGTGGTGGCTGAGCCGGAAGTGAAAAAGTTTACGAGAACTGAATCGGATCGCTATGTCGTTCTGGCTAGTGACGGCGTGTGGGACACAGTCTCCAATGACGACGCAGCACAATTGGTGCTCAAATACGAAGACCCGCAAGCTGCGGCACAGCGGATCATGGAGGAAGCGTACGCGCGCGGAAGTATGGACAATATCTGCGTCATGGTTATTGACTTGAGAGAGTAAGTACAATGTGGTGATTGTGGTGAATATTCTGATTAACCTTTGTGGCAATTTGCATAGGGAGAAGAACGAGTGTTCGGTAAAAGACGCTTAGTTTGACCGGATAGAGCGAGAGGGATAGCAAACTTGTCAATAGTGACGATGTCAATGACGACGGCGAGTAGGAGAAGCAAATTCCCCGTTTAATTACGCAGCATGTGACCATTCAAGCCGCAGATACACAACAAAAGACGCGAATCCAATAGAATTGTCCTCATATTCAAGTACCGGAAGCAAGACCGTGGACTTCTGGGTACATTGGACTGCAACTTACTACTTGTATGTAGGCTGAACCGGTTTGCAAAGTTGTTTGTGGAACTTTGGATCTACGACGGGGTCCATGGATACAGAAGCGTCTGTGACGTAGCGGGCCTTGACAAGTGCTTCACCTTCATTGGTCCAACGCTCGCGATGTTTCTGGAGCCCCTCGCCTCTCATCGTTCTCCCTTTCATCTCCCGCGGTGCTGCGAACTCTGTTGGTTTACTGAAGTTGTTATACGCGGACTGTGAGAGTGACCGCCACGTCTCGGATCCTCTCGTTTTGTCTGCTCCAACCAGTTCGTTGTAGTTGTACTTGGACGAGTCGTTAAAGTTGTGGAGACCTGCGCCAAACTCTTTAACGGTAATACCCGCTCCTTCTTGCATCTGAATGCGCGTGTTGCTGGTGTAGTTGGCCCCTCCATCACGGATACCTTTAACTGCACCAGGGCGATAGGCCTCCTCCACGAAATTCCCCACCAGCGTTTTGCACTCGAATGAGCGCTTTCCACCGCGCAGGATGTTTGAGCCCCCACCTCCCAACATTTCGAGCGCAGAGAACTTAATGCGATGCCAATTAAACTCATGAAGTCTAGCGCTGTCATGCAACAATTTATAGCACGATTCTTATCACCTAAAGATGGATTCGGTTTAATTCACCTGAACTGTAGATAATAGGGGGTTTCAGAATTAACCAAAAGCCCCTCGCAAATCACAATTTATTTGGCGCCAAATGACATGGTATTTGACGCCAAATCAGAATCACCCACCTCTGGAGGTGGGTGATTTGTTCAAATACCATGTCATTTAGAAGGGAAACCTGTGATCCGACAAAAGTTGCACACGCTCACTCGCGCGTTTTTCGAGAGTAGAGCAAAGTACTTAGTGGCAGCTTCTTGGCGACTGTACGTTGGGGTATCACTCCTACAGCAGCAGCTCCAGACATTCCTCGCTACCCGGGACTTGGTCCTACAGTCGTTGTGCGCGCGCCGAGATCTCGGTTAGCGTCTCGTCCTCATATCTGCGCCTACTGCGCGACACCGGCAACCAACCCTAGGCACATCGCTGCCAGAAGGCTAGCCCTACGATCCTGACACTGCTCTGAAGCAGCAGAGCAAGCAGCAAGCCTACAGTGGACAGTGACACCTGGGGTCAAAGCAACGCCATCGCAGCACTGTGCCAGGAACGTCAACCAGTAAGTCTGAGAACGTAGTTCCATCAATAAACCCGACACATCCTGGAAAACCTTGACGCTTCATTCGCCGTGCAGTTTGCTTCCGCTCCTCTTCGTCTGGCCATTTAACTAGTTCTGCAGACATATCAATCAGCGCAATTACAACTCGAACGGTGAACAGATCAAGTGTTCCAACTCCAACCCCCCCCCAAAAAAATATTGGTCGTTCATGTTTAATGACTTATCATTTCTGAATCTGATACCCCTTTTGTGATCCCTCTATATTTGGCCTTCAGATGTCATGTCATTTGCTCAGAAATACCTTTTCATATCGACGCAAATGCCACACTGGTTTTGCAATTCTGAAACCCCCTAATAATGCTCCTCTCCCGCAAAAGAAATGAACAGCTTCGAAATGAAAAACACAAATGCAACTAAATTGCACGAATCCAGTTAACCCATGCAAGTTTCTCTTCACAAGTCTCTTCATGACAGCTTTTGTTGGCAACATCTCAATCCTATCCAAGCGCATATTCGATCTCTCAATCTTTCGCGCAAGTCGATCCCAACATACTGAATCAAACAAATCAGACCTCTAGAATAGAATCTTTCGCCTTTTGGATTTTCTCTTACAAATACGCAGTCATTCCTACATGTTGCAAAAACTCACTTTTGGAAATCCGTTGCAGAGTGCCACCCACACCTCATTTGCAAATATCAATTGATAATGGGAGAAAGCTTGACCGTCAGGTACGTAAGGGGAGGAACAGCAGCAGTGGCTTAATGCATCACTAACGAACGTCTCTACTAGGCTCTTTGTACGTACACAGACGTACGACATCCCATGCGACCCGCGGCAGCCTGCCAAGTGGCTTCTACAACAAGCCAAGAACATCCAACGGTCCAGTCAGAAGAACACGCCTGAGGATGAACTAGAAGTGCTCTTTAACCGTACAACTCGCCAAGTAATCAACTTGGAGGACTCCATTGGAAGCAGCGTGTCCCCCATGGACGTAATCGACGCCCGCACATTGCTACAGACGCCCGATACATCCTTCAACAGCGCCATGTTCCCGTGGTTACGCTCGTACCCTGGTGGGTTACTTTCGAGCGACAAGATTGACTCGTCCAATGGTCTCTTCTTCCAGCAGTTATACGCCTTCACACTCATTGGCAAACGCACACCAGTGTCTGCTGCCCAACGCAAACAAAAACACGATCAGGACGCCTTCTTGTCGCTACTACACACGTACGTTATGGGGAATTACGACCAGGACCACAAATCACGACCCCAGCCGCCAAACGGACGGTATCAGACTTCTCAATATGCCAATGGAGGAAGAACAGCCACGGCTTCAAGTCATAACACGGGAGCCCGTCGAACGACTGTGCCATCTTCGCCCGTGTATCCACCAGAACACGATCCAAATGGCTTCTCTGACTCTGGATCTGATAGCAGCTTGGAGGATTCCCCGTATCCGACACGCTCTTCGCTAACGAACGAACGTGCAGGACCGCAGCGTATCCCCGCTCCTTCGAGTCCTGTGCAACAGGTGCCGACAGCTCCGTCTCCGTCTGTTCCACGGCCGCAGAACACACTGGACGGGATGGAGAATGTATTTGATATTGTATTCAAGCAGCAGGCTATTGGTATGAAGCTCGGCGCCGATGAGACCAAGCAGTTCGCGATTGTCAAGGAGTGCTTCGAAGGGTCTGAAGCCAGGAAATACCCCGAGATTCAGAGTGGTGTGGTCATTTTGGCGGTGAACGGGCAGGAGGTGAGCGGCCTAGGGCTGTCTCGTGTGCTGTACAGATTACGAGAGGCCCCTCGCCCTGTGGTTGTTCGCTTCGGACGCATGTCGACCCGTCAACTGCTGGAGCGACGTAAAGCTCGCGGTCCGTTTTAAATACTAAACGACTCAATCGAGAATCTTTGGTATCAATGCGACGGCAACCAGAGAGCTTCTGTGCACTGCGCTTCATCGTGTCCTACTACAATATTGACGAAGAGAAGAGAATGTTAATGCTATCTCGTAGCTTGCGACTAAAACAATCCGGTATTGCAAAAACAATATTCCAACCTTTGTCTCTAATTTCGATGTCGCTTAAAAGAGTTCTTGCAGCTCCAGATCAAACTTGGACGGTGTTTTGTCAGCATCTGCCGGGCGGATTGTAAGCCGGCGTGATGATTTATCAACCGACAGGTCAATCCGCTCGATGACGATGGTGTCCACAGCCACAAGTGGTGCGTTGAGTTCGTCGCGGTCGCTACGCAGCAGCATCTCAATGTCTTCGTTCGCGTAGATCCCAAACAAGTTGACGGACTTGATGCGGCACTTAAAGCGGTGGTCTACAGATGGACAAATAGTGTAAGAAAAGCAAACACAAGTCAACGTAAAGCACCTTCAAAGTCCCTGCCGAGAGTTACGTCCAGCGGAACACCAGAGGCTCCACGAGGCTTAATCTTGCCCATAAATACCAGCATCAAAGATAAGCCACGTCCATAATTATATCACGTTTAGCTCACCAGCAACTCAGGTGCTGCGAAAAGCTCGTGCACTGCAAAGAACGAGTCGGCACCGCTGAGTGTACGGCTACACCCGCGCATGACACGGTCGACTACAAGCAGCGCGCGCTCTGGATGTTCACCACCACCCACATGTTCGCTTACGATACGTTTAACAGCCGCCACAAAGGCCTCAGTGCGATGATCCCCCACAAAACGCACACCGTTGAGCATAATCTCCTCCCGTGCAGCATCGCGAAAGGCCTGCGCTGTGTTTACGTCGCACTGCGTAGGCAATGGAATAGCAGTCAACGGTCCTGCAAATGCCCGCAAAACCTCCACGTAGTCTGCAGGTCGTGGCGACGGTCCCAGCGCGCGGCGCATCGTGCGCACAAGCTCCACATCTAACAACGGCTGCATAATTGAAAAGATCGGTTTGAAGTGGTAACTCGTTCATTGATTGGCTAATTCAAAATATTGCAATGGTAACTGCAAATAAAATGGCGCTCTTCGCCGCTGACGACAAGTTCACGGATGTTGTGGCTGCTCTGGAGGCGCGTAGATGGAAGCGGTTGCCTTTCGTTGGCTGCCCTAAGTTTGACCTTAAGTGGACGAACTACTCGAAGATCGCGTGGTCGCGTGTGGCGCCTGAGCAATTTGTGAATCACCTGCGGAATTCTGTGCTTTTTTCGCAAAAGGACCAGCTCACACAGCTTCTGTACACCAAGGCAAACAATAAGGGCGGAGGTCAGAGAATCCTTGACGGATTTTTCCCTCGCACGTTTGATCTGAGTCAGCTACGAGAGCAACAATTGCTTAGATTTTGGTTCGTTTACTACAAAGCACTTGAACTGCTAAAGAGAAGTTTGAACGAAGAAGAAGCAGTGGAGAGCTTGCTGGAAACGGCACTAAAGCTCGTGAAAACTGTAGTTGATGATGATACTTTCTTTGAGAAGTGGAGAACAGGCGATGTTTTTGGAGAATTGATACGTGCAACGGAAGCTGAGCATCTTTTGACGTCGAAATCGGGAAAAAAGTTACTAGATTTCGCCACGAGACACGAAATTGAACGGATTTTGGCTCAACTGGAGCGCCAGGATCCGCAATTTCATGTGACGGGGGTTGGGAACAGCAATGTCTGGATTTGCAAACCGTCCAATCTGTCTCAAGGTCGAGGAATTGTACTGTGCGATTCTTTTAAAGAGTTAATGGCAATCACGTCACCTGATAACGATCAAGAGCCACAGAAGAAGAGGGACTTGAAGCCTGCCAAGTGGATTGTGCAGAAATACATCGAACGGCCGCTGTTGCTGCAAAATGGGCGTAAGTTTGACATCCGCCAGTGGGTTCTCATTGCTGAACTTGAGCCGAAGCCAGTGGCGTTTTGGTTTTACAAGAGTTACCTGAGGTTTTGTTCCCGTAAATTTGACCTGGCGAGACTGCACGATCGGTTCACCCACCTGAGCAATTACTCGGTTCAACAGCATTTTAATGGTACTGCTTCTGAGACCTCTAGCTCTACCAGTGAAAGGATCGTGGATAATTCTGAGCCCATGTGGTCGTCGGATTTGTTCCAGGAAACGCTGAGGTGAGCTTTTCTTCATCTCGTAGGTTTGGCGTTTGAACTCACCTTTATGTACATGCAGGCAGGAGCATGGAAGAGATGTGTGGAGCGAAACTATTCTACCCCAGATGCAAGGTGCAGCACGACTCGCTATTGATGCAGTGCTACCAAATCTCGAGGCTGTTGGGGTACGTAGCTATTCGTGAAAGGCTGTGTAGCTAGAGTTTTAATCTTTTCTTGACCGTGGTTAGCGAGGCTTCGAGTGGCTTGGCTTTGACTTTCTCGTTGACGAAAGTTTTCGTGTGTGGCTACTTGAAGTAAATGTAAGCCCGGACGTCAGTCACAGCACCAGTGTGACAGCTGAACTGGTACCTAAATCTACAGTCGACGCTTTAAACGGTACGATAGCTTTGTAAAAGTGAAATTGCCCCTTCTAACTTGTATCTTTTGCAGTGATTCTAGACTCTGAAACCCTTCGAACCCCTGACAATGGGTGGCTACCATTCCCATTAGAATCAGACCAGTGAAAGCACAAGAAGACACTTAACCACAAGATTGGCCACCACAACGAATATTATGTTGAGGTGTGCAATTGCCTTGAAGGGATTTCTTACCTTGCGGGCCTTTGTAGTATGCTTCTTCACAATGCGGTCCAGCGGAGTGATACACAAGTTGATTGTTTGCAACTTTTCAGTTTTGCAAATGTACCCATTCTGCAAAAAACGATGCAGAATTGCCCATCGTCACCGCACAACCGCAAAACAATTTTGTGTCAATGGCGTCCATGCCGTCACCTTCCAGCCCCGACGGCTCTGCCTCTCAAGATGAAGCGCAGACCCGTCAACTACTGCGTGACCTGCGTGTGGATACTGGTGACGTTCTTCTATTCGACCGCAAATGCTCCACTATGGGGCTCTACGGCGGTGCTATTTGCGTTTGTGCCAAGTTCTTCGGACAAACTCAATGGGACCACAACGGAGTCGTCGTTCGCGCTCCTTCTTTAGCTCCAGACGCCCAATCACCCGAGGACGAACTGTTTCTACTTGAAGCAGCTCTTACAGGCGTCAAACTGAGGCCGTTGGTGGCTCGAGTGCTGCTCAGTCGCGGTCACGAGGTCGCCGTCCGTAAATTACAGGTGGACCGCACGTCAGAACTGCAAAATAAGGCTGTGCAATTCGCTCTAAGTAGCTTAAAAGCTCCGTACGAGGATAATCCAGCCAGATTCTTCAATGCAGGGGTGTCAGTACCCACGAGAATCGCTCGGGAACGGATTTTTGCAGCTTTGATGGCTACGAAGAAGGAATTGGCGCGGTTGGACACGGAACTGGCACATAGGGACAAGATGCCGGCTTTTGAGAGGAAGGCGCTGCTTCAAGAGCGACAGGCTGTGAATGAACGGTATCAAGCTTTAGGAAATGACCTGAGAGGAAGAGAACGGTCAGTTTTCGAGAACGCAGTGGTGGAAGGGGAAGAAGTGAAGACGACCAAGATGTTCTGTTCCCAGTTGGTGGCGGGCATGTATCAACATTTGGGACTGCTCCTACCGTACCCGTCGGCTAATTCGTACTTGCCGAAACATTTTAGCGCTAATGATGGTGGAGATTTCCTGAAACTGCAACAAGGAGCAAGTTTTTTACCGGAGATTTCACTGAGGAAGAAACTGGACAAGGAAACAGAGAGGTATGCAACGAGAGCGCAGGAAGCCAAAGAACGCGGGCCACGAACTGGCAGTGAGACTGCAGCCATCGTGCACTGCTTGCGTCGCCATCAGTTGTTCCATACATTGAGTGAACCGGAACTTCTGGCAGCAGCTTCGCAGTTTCGCCGTCGTGTGCTGGCCAAAGGAGAGGTGGTTTTCTACCAGGGAGCTCCAGGTGACTGCTTCTATATCATTGAGAGCGGAGATTGCGATGTTTTCGTCGATTACGACCACTTGTTGAAGACGCAAACAGCTCTTCATGCAGCAGATTCAGAAAATGCTCCGAATCCGGAACTTCAACGACGGGTCCAGTTACGAAAGCGTAAAACAATTGCGCTACCGGAGTTCAAGTCGTCATCGAGCCTCGTAGGCCAGAACGAGCGTGTACACGTGGCCACGAATGGTCCTGGTAATGCATTTGGAGAATCGGCTCTGATTTATGACACTCCACGACGTGCTACAATCCAGGCCAGTTCCTCCAACTCCTCCGACGAGGAAGCGGTTGTGTTGTGGCAACTGGACAAGCGTACATTCAAAGAGATTCTGGCTGGCCACCCAGGCACCCAGCAGTCTTTGGAAGAACGGCGTTTTCTACTTGAGACACTGGAGGATCACCCGTTATTCGCTGAGCTTGACGATCGTGCTAAGGCTTTAGCTGTACGCAAGTGTTTCCCGCTCAGTGTGCGTGCAGGGACGACAATTCTACGCCAAGGCGACCCTGGAGATTACTTTTATCTGATCGATAGTGGTCGATGCGAGGTTTCACGTCGCAAGCCAAAGGCAACGAAGTTGTTCGTGGATCGAGTCATTGGGCGTGGTGCAAGCTTTGGAGAAGCTGCTCTGTTATACAATAGTCGACGTGGAGCCTCCGTGAAAGCACTGGAAGATTCCAAAATCTGGTGCATGGACCGCGCCAGCTTCCTCACCATTACGCGCAGCGGATCAACTGCACTGCATAAATTGTTCAAGAAGGTGGGCACCACGGTAGTGTCCGGTTCGACCGAGAGCTTTGCTACTGAGCGGGACTTGCGTCGTATGCTTACAGACCCTCAGCAACTGCAGTTAGTCCGACATAGCGCCAACGAAGACGAAGATGATGAAGAGGGGAAGCCAGCAGTTCATCCTGCTCTGCCTTCGTCTGCAGCTTACGATCGTGCCGTGCAACTTGCTCTATCGCTTTTACTTTATGACTCGTCAGGCCTTGTTAACTTCTCCCAGTTTGCGCACTTCCACATCGCATTGGGCGCTTCGAACATCGACCAACTCCTTCCAGAAGCTGCTTTTCGAGTCCTCAAGTCGGTGACTGACTCGTATGAAGGTGGTAACACCCGTATCCCGACAACAGCATCTCATTTCGATCAGGATGACGCAGACCAAGCTGCTATCAAGCTGAACGACCTCCCTAGAGCTATTCAGCAGTGGGTTTCAACAAGTGAAGCTGAAAGTGCTTCTCTCAAGCTGGATCCACCCGTTCGTATGACTCCTGGGCGTTTGGCGTTCTATGAACGTTTGTTTGACTTGCCAGCCCACAAGTTAGGCGACCAGTACGTAACTCACGATGACTTGGTGCGTGGAATTGCAGCTTTCGAAGTAGAAACAGACCCAGACGACGATCATCCTCAAGACGAAGACGTTATCGCAGCTACGGAAGAATTTCGCGCGTTCTTGGCTGCGTTAAAGTCGGATATCAACGCTCTCCGTACGATCTGGCGAGCTGCGGAGTTACAAGCTCACGGTGGAGACCGCTATGACGCGGTTAATGACCAGGAAAGACTCACTTTCGATGCCAACCTCAAGTCTGGTTGGATATCAGCGCTTCGTCAGAATCCAACAGGAGGGGATTGGGAATATCTGCAACCAGAGATGGAAGACAGGAACAAAGCGTACCACAAGATCAACGCGACACTGCGGAGACAACAGTTAACAGCGCAGATCACGTCCTTTGCTGCTGCTATTGCCGCTGGTGCTCTAGCGCGTACTGTGTGTGCCCCATTGGAACGTTTGAAGATGCTAATGCAGTTGTCTCCCCCTAAACCAAGGGGTGTTACGCTGTTACCCACTGCGCCGTACACTTCATTGACCAGAGGTTTCCTGAACATGGTGAAGCTGAGTGGACCCCGCAGTTTGTTCAGCGGGAATCTTGCGCACTGTATTTGGGTAGTGCCCTCGGTCCCGACTAAATTCATTCTCTGTGGTGTGTATCAAGAGCAGCTCGCTCGGATGCTCCCTGAGTCTTCGTCGCCATTCGGTAACCATCGAGTATCAGCGAGTATGGCCAACCTCGCGGTCGGAGGCCTCGCTGGTCTAACGCTCAACTGTTTGTTCTATCCGTTGGACGTCATTCGCGGTCGTCTCACTGTGCAGCAGTATTACAACGCCTCTCGTCCGTCAAGTGGCATTCTCCATTGTGCTCGTTCGATCCGCGATAAGGAAGGGTTGCGTGGGTTTTACAGGGGGTTTGTGCCCGCAAGTCTTGGCGTGTTCACGTACATTGGCTGCAATTTCGCTCTGTATGAGTCGTTGCGACCTGTGTTTGTGCTCTACGACACTGAAGACACAAGCAACCAGCTCGGACATCCCAGCGTGCCTGGTCAAATCCTGTGCGCCACCACAGCTTCGCTCGGATCGCAGTGTCTCTCGTACCCGTTCGACGTGATCCGGCGACGTGTGCAATTGCAAGGAGCTAAATGGCATCCGGAGCTCGCGTTCCCGACGTATGAAAGCGCGTGGCACTGTGTAAAATCATCTGTAGCTGAGGAAGGCGGTGGTGTGCGTGGCTTACGCTCGTTGTATCGCGGGTTGTTTGTGAACGCAGTGAAGGCGCTGCCATCCACGGTCATCTCGTTCCTTAGTTACGAGAAGCTGCGCGAGATGAAGAACAATGTAGATGATGCGTAGCGGACTTGGAAAATTGTCAACCTCCATGCGCTGTTGCTGTTTTGGTTGCTTCCAACTACTGATCTGCGTATCTTTTGAGATTGCGGATTTCCGCCATGAGCTCCTTGTTTTGTGCGATCCAGTTCCTTTCCAACTTGGTGTATGTGTCATGCCAGATTGCTCGTGTTCGTTCTTCCTTCGCTCGAACCCTTGAGCACTCGTCGCAAAGTCTACTGAGTGTAGCACTGTGTTTCTTGGCTTGTTCCTCCTTGGAGTGTTTAATAGAAGCTACTTTCGCGCGTAAAGTCTCCACCAGCTCGTCTTTACTCTTCATCATTCTCCTCACGTGCATCAACTCCTCACGAAACTTGTTGTTCTCCTTCTTCTGGTACTCGCAGATTTGTAGATACCTCTGCTTCGTTATCTCCGCGATGTTCATATCTCTCGTGTAGCTCTCCCGTCCGTATTCGATTTGCTTCCTCAACTTGTCGACTTTTTCCTTCTCCAATCCTAAAGCAAGCTGTAATTCTTGAGCTTGATGTGCACGCCGTTGTTCCAAAACCTGCACGGATTCTTCAGACTCGAAATATGAAAATCAAAGACAATTCTCTCAATACGTCACCTTTGCGTCTTCTTGAATGGTTTGTGCAGCTTGAATCATTGAAATGTCTCGTTCTGCTAGCTGCTGGTCACGTTCTTCCAGCTGCAAACGTAGCTGAATCACTTCAGTCTGCAAATCCGCACTGCCAAAAACCTTTTCTCCGTTGTTTAAACGGATCAGCTGCTCTTCTAGGAAATCAATACGCATCTTGTGGTTGAAATTCTCTTGCTGCAGCCGACTGTACTCGGCCTCTTGGTCCCGTAGTGCCCTGTACGGCATCCCGCCGTTGTTTTCTCCTTCAACTCTTGCCATCTGCATCGGATTGTGATTCTGATGCGGTTCAACTTGAAGGACCATCACTCTGTCTTCAATTTCAAATCAGAAATGAAAAGAATCGTTCTGATCTTTTTTTAAAAAGATCTTTTTTTAAAAAGATTTAAAAAAATGGAACTATAATACATGCTTGTTCTAGCTGGTTACACTTCGGATCTCCTTCTCCAAGTCTTGCACCTTCAAGCCCACACGACCTAAAGACGACAGGGAGCTGCGATACAGCGCATTGACGCTGCGGTGGGCCGACGTCGACGTCTTCGAGTTGCGGCGCTGGGTTAATCCATTCTGCTTGACGGGACTCTCAAACTGCGGCTGACTCGCACTTCGTGATCCCGACGTGCTCTGGTGTTCAAAGAAATCAGCGTCAAGCGGCGACCACTTGGAGGACGGACCTTCTCTCCTCTTCACCGAGGCGTTGTTGTCCACGGCGATGGATCGCTCCTTCTCGATGCGTTTCTTCTCGTCCCGCTCCTTCTGCAACACGCCAGCGATGTTGTTGACCACGTCTCGCATTGTCTCGGAAACTCGCACTGCTTCTGTAAGAAGACGCGAGCATTTCCGTTCGACATCGTCCACCCATCGAGGTCGGTCTTTTGTTCGGTCGAATCCACGAGCTGCTGACTTCCACGCATCTCCGTATCGTCGCTGCAGCTCTTGAGACTGCGTCATGAATTCGCTCCACCGCTCAGACACCAACTGCATCCGACCAATATACTCATCAAGCTGCAGGATCGCTGCCTCGTAGCTTTCCACTTGTCCAGAACTGTTTACAATAGGGCCACGGACGATGGGGCTGTCCTCCCACCGCTTGTACGTCTCGGAGATCATGTACTGGGTCTGCTCAAGCTGTTCCAACAACGTTTGCTTGACCTCACCGAACTCCACACGACGCTTAAGTTGCTGAGCGTACTTCATGACCGCGGATTTGTACTTTTCAATGTCCTTGTCGCGTCCAGCAATAGCGTCCTTGTACATCTCGATCGCCTTCAACAACTCCTTGTTCTCATGAACAGCTTGCATGTACTGCTTGCGCGCGTGATCAGCAGATCGTCGGCGCTCCTGAACTTCTTCGAAAAGAAGTCGGTTGCTCTCCTTGAGGCCATGGTAGTCATCTTCATGCGACTCTTTTTGGCTTCGCTTCAGTGTCTCGAGTTCGCTCGCTGCCTTAGAAGAAGCGTCCTCTGCTTCTGCTACCTTGGTTTGGAGATAGAATATCTCATCTTCAAGTGACCGCCTCTCCTCCTCCTTCTCCAAGCGCAGCTCCTCATACCGAAGTGACCAGTCCTTCTCTAGCGACTTCTTCGCATCCTTCGAGTGGACCAAAGAGCGTTTGAGAACGTCAAGATTACCTTCGTTCGACTCTTTTTGGCTTCGCTTCAGTGTCTCGAGCTCGCTCGCTGCCTTAGAAAAGGCCTCCTCTGCTTCTTCTGCCTTGCTTTGGAAATAGAAAATCTCCTCTTCAAGCGACCGCCGCTCCTCCTCCTTCTCCAAGCGCAGCTCCTCGTACCGAAGAGACCAGTTTTTCTCAAGTGATTGTTTGGCATCCTTTGAATGAACAGAAGAGCGCTGGAGTACGTCCAGTTTGCCTTGACTTGAGCGCAGCTGAGTGGATAGGCGTTCTAACTTGGAGTTCAATAGCAACGTCTGTTGTTTCCACCGTGACTGCATAGCAGTTGTCTCTGTCTGGAACTCGTTCTTGAGAGTGGAAATCACCTCACGCATTAGACTTACCACTGGTTGGTGTCGTCCATCACTTAGATCACGGCTCCGACCGGGCAGAACCGAGCGGAGTTCCATTTCTACTGCCTCGAGATCCCGTTGTGCGGCCAAACTTTCAGTTTTCAGTGCAGACACCGTTCGCTCGGCTTCATTTGCACGCCGCCGTTCTTCGTCCAGTTGTCGTTCGAGCGAATTCCTCTCCGAGGCAAACTGGTTTTGCCATTCGGTCTGCAGTTCTCGAGCAGCCGAGCTCGAAGAAGAACTGGCGGCTACTGCTTCTGTCAATTGTCGCTCTAGTTCCTGTACACGAGTTGCCCGTCGCGTCAGCTCGTCTTCACAGCCTGCCAGTTGGTTCTGATACTCCCGAAGCTGAGCCGACAGTCTCTCCAGCTCCTTCTCATACGTCAAAAGGTGCTGACGTTGCTCCTGCGTGTTAGCAGCTTCGTTGGAGAACCGTCTCTCGCTGTCTTGGAACTTGCGCTCCATAGCCTCAAGGTCGACCTGGAATCCTGCTAATTCCGCCCGAAGGCGTCGGTTGTCCTCTTCCATTGCCTGGCGGTCCTTTTCCAATGCCAATAGCCGCTCATTAGACGTTTGCTGGCAACGAGACTCGGCCAGGTCGCATTGATCCTTCATCCTGCGAGCCTCGGCCTCTGCGTGCTCCAATCGACTCTCAAGAGTCCTGACCGTCAGTTCATGCTCATTTTCCATCTTCCGCCGCTGGTGCAGCTCAGACTCAAGCTGATGGATGGTGTCCAAAGAAACTTCACGCTCAGCCTTGAGGCCATCCAACGACTTGGTCAGCTCTTCACTGGCAGCAGTCAGCGTCACATTTTGTAGCCGTAACCGCTCGGATTCGCCTGCAAGTTGCTGCCTCTCCTTCGTCATCCTCTCGATTTCAGTCTGCAGTCTAGCCCGTTCCTGCTTAAGGCTCTCGTTCTCCATGGACAGCCGTTCCTTTTCGAAATGTGTCTTCTCTCTGTCCGTCAGGAGCCTCGTGTGCTCAGTGCGGTAGTTTTCACTCTCGCGCTGCAATTGCTCCATTTGATGCTGCACCTGTTCCTCCATTCGCTTCAATTTAGCTTGATATCTCGCATCCTGTGCCTGTTTCTCCTGTCCTGTCGTCTCCAATTGCATCTGCAGTGCTGTAATCTGCTCTTCTCTCTGTTTACTCACAGCTTTCCAATGATCAGCCTCTGCGGACACCTTGACATTATTCATCTCGACCTGCTGCATGTTCTGTTGTTCTCTCTGGCTCCTGAGCTCCATCTCTCGCTGATCTCGCGTTCTCGCGTCCTGTAGCTCCTGCAATTGCGTTGTAAGTGCGTTCACAGCTTCGTTCTGTCTCTGTAGTTCCTGTTCCAGCTGCTGGGCCTTCAATTGACTCTGTTGTTCACTGTGGAGAGCGGAATCAAGTTCTTCTCTCCATTTCTCCGCCGTTTCTGCATCTACGCCGCCCCTTTCTTCAAGATGGTGCTGTAGTTGTTCTTCTGCTTCTCTCTGGGCCTCTTCTCGAGCCCTAGCAGCCGTCGCTTGGGCCTCATGGAGCTGTGCGTTCAACATGTCGATGGCTTCCGTTGCTCGGATCATACTGAAGTTCCGTTGACGCAGTTCGTGGTCCCGTTCCTCTAAAGTGATGCGCAGCTGAGCCAGTTCGCTCTCTAGGTCCTCCGAGGCGAAGTCTGTACCTTGTTTCATGCGTAATAGTCGCTCTTCTAGGAAATTAATGCGCAATGCTTGGTTAAAATTGTCCATACGTAGACGTTCACGCTCCGCTTCCTGTTCTCGGAGCAGCGTCGAGTTGTCGCGCGTGGGCGTCATGGGCGTCCCAGAGTCGCCGTCTCCACGCGGGCGGTGCGGAGTCTCCATGGACGCGGATGATCTCCGATAACCTTTAGTGATGACTCTTGACAATGTTTTATTGCTATTTGGAGATGCTTGGGGTTTCGCGCGCGATTCGCTTAAATAACATATGGGAATTTGTATGGATATTTTAAGTGGTGGCGGACCAAAGATGGACTAAAAGCCGGACCAAAACATAAGAGAAAAAAAAAACTGTGACGAGTGCGACCAAAGGAAAGCTTGTGTTTGTTTGTTTCTTGTATTTTTTGTTAGTGTAGGTTGATGTTAAAAGAGCAACGAGCTCTTCATTTCATCGAGCTTCGTTATCGTGAGGTTGAGATGCAAATTGTGATGGCATTGCATACCATCGTAACAGTCGACAGAAGTAAACAAGCTTCGAATTCTTCTGTACACAGCCGCAAGGAAAACATATTCCGTTCACTCTGTGAAGAAGAAGAGTTCTAAGAGTATTCCTTGTTGTACAGTAATCGCTGTAGCGTATCAGACAAGTTGTTACCGGTATGCTATCTCTTCATGGTTTGCTGCTCGAGCTGTTCTTGAGCGCCAGATTCCTTAATGATAGAGAACTCATCTAGTATCTCCCCGGTAGCAGTCTCGATCATCGTGATCGTCAGGTTTGTCGGGGTCACGGAAAGTGTTGTGATTCCGTAGTGCTCATTATCCGAGACCGCAAGCCACTTCGGAGACGGAGGGTTCTTATACACAGTTAAGCCTTCCGAGCTGCCGGCAGACCCTGCAATGACGTGCACAGGAGCCTTTGGGTTCGTGTATGTCTTGCCGTCCTTCGATACGCCCGCCATGTACGTTTTGCTGTTTGCTGTCGGGTAATGACGTTCGTACGAGTGTACGTGGCCTTCGTACACCAGATCCACTTTGTACTTGATAAACAACTTCTCGAACGCCTTCTGCAACTTCAGCGACTCGTACTTGTCATTCGGTACGCCGTCGGGGTCGCAGGAGCGCAATGTGTAGATGGGGCGATGCATACCAACAACAATCCAAGGCACATTGGCACGGTTCGCATGAGCAGCCTTCAAGTCCGCTTCGAGCCACGCCAACTGATTCCCGAAGTTACCGTACGTGCGCTTCGTGTAGTACGCGTTACTTGGTGCGTTAGGGAAGTCCGTCTCGGACGAGAGTGTCGTAAAGTGCACCGACGCGTAGTCGAACGAGTACCACATGTTCAAGACTCCTCCACTCTCAGGTGAAGGCATCCGGAACCGAGCGTTAAAGGCAGTATAGTTCCCGAGTTGGTCCTTCTTCGCCTCTGATAGTAAACAATTAGGCGAGTGGCATTCAGCCTCATGGTTGCCGACCACCACCATGTAGGCCATGTGCCGCATAACGTTGGTCATCGAGTTCATGAATTTGTTCCAGATTTCTTCGTAGAAGAAGCCAAATACCGTTTTGACGTTCAAAAAGTCATTGTCCGCGTATGAAATGTCGCCCAAATGATAGATGAAGTCCACTTTGCCGACCAGGTTGTTAACAAACTTGTTCGCTGCCACCGAATTCGCATCCGTGCCCATGTCTCCATACACAGCAACGGTAAACGGACTCTCGTCGCCACTTTCTCGCGCCGTCTTAAATGAACTCACTGCACTTTGAAACTTCTTTTCCGTAGCGCTGCCCACTTTGTAGAAGTATTCCGTGTTCGGCTCAAGCCCGTTAACAACAGCGTGATAATTGATCAATTCGTACTTGTCGTCCTCGTAGTATGTCTTCTTCTCGATCTTGGCGTGTTTCACTCGAGTTAGTTTTGCCTCGCTTGTACCGATCCAGACAGCAGGGGACTCCTCCAGTGCAAATGTCGTCCAGGAGATGGCCATTCCCGTGCCGGCCTCCTCACCAGCGAAGGCCAAATGGAACTGCTGTGGAACCTTAGTGTGATCGCCAAAGTCACGTACACGACAGGCTTGAGAAGGAGTAACATCTCCGAATTGGTACTGAATCGAGC
The DNA here is from genome assembly GCA_030324255.1 of Phytophthora capsici. Classification (NCBI taxonomy): domain Eukaryota; phylum Oomycota; class Peronosporomycetes; order Peronosporales; family Peronosporaceae; genus Phytophthora; species Phytophthora capsici. The sequence goes on from CM059354.1 coordinate 2,142,552, forward strand.
ATTTGCTCTTGGGTTGGCAGCTCAGCGAGGACCACTTGTACACACACGTGCGGTCGTCCGTACTGTGTGAGCTGGATGTGCTGGCATTTGTGGCGTCATCGCTGTTGAAGAAGCTAGCAAACAGGTGACTTAGACCAGCCTGCTTAGCCGTGGCGACGGAGCACATTAAGCTCACGACTAGCGTGAGATGAAATACCACGCGAGTCTGCATCGGTTGAATCCTCGAGTTTGCCTTGGAGCGGTTGCTGTGTTGGTGTCAAAAGCACGAGTGACTTTCGCTGGCTGGACCTTCATAGAGTTTTTCTGCCAGCACATCCAGAAAATGATCCTAACATTGCCAAGCCGGCAAGCAGCACTGTTTACATGCACCTGTGCACTGCACAGTGCAGTGCACGGTAGTACCGTCGGTACCTGTACAAACACGAGCCCTGCGTTTCTGTGCAGGGCATCATGTCGGCTACGAACTTCGTAATCCAAAGAATTCTTTGCCGTGAATCGTCGGTTGGACGGCAAAGACAAACACTGCTGTAGCTTTCATACAGTTGTTACTCATGTACTAATTCAGCAACTCAATGCATTCATTATGGTTACCTCAGGATGAGAATAATCTATGCGCTGCCCATGTGTCACCAAGGTCTTTTCATTCTTGTTGGCGACAAGCGCCTGAATGCGTCGTCTGTTTCACACTTGCTTGAAGCAATGCTTAACCTTACAGTTCCATCTTTCGTTTGCTTTGCACAGTAAACAGTGTGTATCTAGTTGTGTCGTTAGCTAAGTCGGCACAACCGCCCTGGCTCGATGCTATAGCTTTCACCCGTGATCCACGTACACTGTACGTGGATCACGGGTGAAAGTTACGGTAGCATATGTGCACACGTACAAACAGGGTTCGGAAAAAAATAATTCCATACCAATAGTATTCATATTTTTTGTACGGAATAATTAACTATTGAAATGTAAGACTGTCTGATATTATTGCTTGCCCAGACAATATACTTAATCCTGAAGGTTCAGCTAGAGGACCTGACATTTGCCAACGTTCGAGCATAGTTAGACCCCGTAATGGAGCGCTTCCCAACGACAAAGGCTAAGTTGAGTGAGATAGCTACTTTTGAGTGAGGGTACTACTATTTTACATTTAATTTTATAATCGGTTTGTGAAAATACTAACGCTACTGATACTTTTTAGGTCATTAAATGGGGGTGGATAGTGACAATCAGTGAAAAACGCACCGTCAATATATTTTATATTGAACAATAATTATCTATTGTTTGTGTGGTTATTGAATAACTTATTACGGATAATGCAAGCAGGCCGTACAATAAGATACGGTATTTTCCGAGCCCTGCGTACAAATCTCAATTACGACGCTATTAATACATGTATACAACTTAGATGGGCTCACACTTTCAACTCAGTCGCTATCGGCGTGTGCATTCAACAACTTCCCTCTGGTTCTATGTAGATTCCTTCACAGCGAGTCCTCACTATTCTCCGTGCGTCGGCATAATTTCTTTACATGTGTGTACTTGCGAAAAAGGGATGCATCCAGGATTGTACCAAAGTCGAACATCGTACGTAACGTTTAGTCACATCTTGGCAAGAAGTTCACGTATTGTAGCATAGCAATTTTGAGTAATCTGGCTGTCAATCTCGCTGAATTATAATACCTGGTACACGACCGCACTGTACATACATGTACAGACAGACCTCTTCACTACATGGAACAGTCAGTAAGTTACCATGTTACTCGCCTACAAAATGGCGTTGAGATGCTCTCTGATTGGCTAAAAGTAAAAAGCAACCGTGTCACATTCAAAAACTCCCAACAGCTCACGAAGAAGCTACGATGATCCTCAACCTGAGCGCTCTCCAGCTGCTGTTCCTGCCGCCCCTGCTGCTGCTGGTGTCGGGTCTGGCGCTCTTCAACTTCCAGAACGTATTCCGCTTCCTCACCATGAGTGCGTTATCCTCTCTTAAAGCTTATCAGGTTTTTCCTTGAAACGCTAACGGATCCACTGATGCAGACCTTAAGAGCTACATGACGATCCCCGCCGTGCAAACGCTCAAGCCTTGTAAGAAAGATATCAAGTAATGGCCTGCGAGTTGTCCGTTTAACTGACGTGTCGTTGTACCTTGTTGCAGACGCGGACAAGCTGCGCTACGCTCTGGAACAAGTTCTTGGTATGTCTGATATCTTAATTCCTCAGCAAACGGTATGCAGATATCTGACTATTTACTTTATAGGCAAAGCGTCTTCATTCAAGTTCAATGTATCGCACGTTCTTATGATGGCGGTGGTAATCGTGCTGATCGCCATCTACGAGGCCATCCAGAAGAGCAACCAGCTGAAGGAGCAGGAGATCAAACTTCGGATGAAAAACAAGCGCGCATAGATCACTTCGCTGGAAGTATCTGCTGAGGCTGAGCTGGCAGAAGACGCTGACATTCATGTATCGTAATGCCATGCACAAAAGTTTTGAACTTATACTCCCATTACTTAATCGTGAACACCGGTAGAAAAAATGAAAGTTCGCATGCAGTTAAGACGCGGTCACAAGTTGTGACTCTGGCACATAATACGCGTGTCAGTCAGTTGGTCCATCACTCCTTACCCAGACGCAAAGCGTCGTTTCCTCAAGCCGGCGATGTCGACGTGTTGATACGGAGGTGACCGGAGAATATCGTTGCTGTCGACTTAGGCGTAAAGGCCCTCGATCACCGACTCGTACTTCTCGTACACGACCTTACGCTTCAGCTTCAGCGTGGGCGTCAGCTCGTTGCCGTTGATGGAGAAGTCGTGGTCCAGCACCGTGTACTTGGCCACATTTTGAGCACGCGAAGTGGCGCGGGCGTTAGCACGCTTCAGGCCGGCGTCCAAGTACGCCTTCACCTTCTCATCAGCACGAGCCTCAGCGACGGTCGTAGCCGAACTGCCGATCTCCTTCAGAGTGTGCAGGGCCTTTTCATCCAGCGTATCCGTGGGGTGGCCCTCCTTATCAACGGTCACGCGCAGAGTGAACAAAGCTGACAGGAATTTGCGACGGTCACCAATCACCATGACATTCGAAAGCACCGGAAGCTCCTCCTTGATCGTGTCCTCAATGATGACAGGAGGGACGTTCTCGCCACCGGCAGTGATAAGAAGCTCCTTGATACGGCCCGTGATTGTCATGAAACCGTCCTCGTCGATCTTGCCACAGTCGCCCGAGTGCAGCCAGCCGTCCTCGTCAATCGTGTCCTTGGTCTGCTGCTCACCCTTCAGGTAGCCCATCATGAGGTTACGTCCACCAAAGATCAGCTCGTCCGTTCCAGGCACCACCTTGGTCTCCGAGCCGTCAATAGTACGGCCGCAAGTGCTAATCTTCCAGTTACCCTGCATACTGCACGTCTGCGGGCCGCAGACCTCGCTTTGGCCAAAGAACTCGTACACGGGCAGATCTAGCGAACCGAAGTACTCCACCACTTCCCTGCTGATGGGGGCAGCACCACTGAAGCTAGCAATGCACTGGTCTAGACCAAGTGCCTCCTTCACACGCATGAGCACCACAGCGTTGGCGACACCAAAACCGCACGGGGCACCTCCCGAGTTTCCGTACTGAGCAAGCTCCGTCTTCTGCGCGGCCTTGTCCTTGGCCCAGGCGGCGATGCGCTTCTTAATACCCGTTGTCTGGGCCGCAATCGACCACATCTTCTCGGCGATCTTCTCCCACACACGGGGGACACCGAAGAAGAAGGTAGGACGCATTTCCTTGAGCGTGACACCCAGAGATCCCTTCAATGCGTCAGGCTGCGCGAAGTAGATCTGCAGACCGCCGCAAATAGGCAGCCAAATGTCGATCAGCTGAGCAGCAATGTGGGACATCGGCAGGTAACTGACGAGACGGTCTTCGTTGTTCATTTGGTGGTTGAAGTTGCGCTTAATCATGCCGACAACACTCATAATGGTCCACACAACGTTGTCGTGCGAGATCATGACAGCCTTTGGGTCGCCCGTCGTGCCTGACGTATAGATGAGCGTGCAGCAGTTGCCAGGCTTCTGGGAGTCCATGATTTCTTTGAGGGTCTCGTCCTTCACATCCTTTCCGAGCTGCATGAAGTCCTCAAACGAGTAGACGGGTACCTTAGACTGAATCCCCTCGGGGACGACATCGTTCCACACCACAAGAGCCTTGAGCTTGGGAAGGTTCTTCTCAATAGCCAGGAACTTCTCCAGCTGCTTCACGCCGTCGCACACGACGACACCCGAGTCCGAGTGCTTGGCAATGTACTCACAGGCCTTGGGGCTGTTGGTCGTGTAGATACCAGCGGCCACAGCACCAGCAAAGATGGCGCCGACGTCAGCAATGACCCATTCTGGCGAGTTGAAACCGATGATGCTCACGCCCTGGTAGCGTTCGATTCCCACGTGCAAAAGGGACTTGGCGAACTGGCAACACTTGTCGTAGTACGTCTGGAACGTGTAGGACGTCCATTCGCCGTCCTTCTTGAAGTGCAGCGCGTTGGCCGAGCCGTACTTAGCCAGTGTACTCTGGAAAGCCTGTGCGGCTGTGATGGCGGGGCGGGCGCCGGCGCCAGACTCCGTCATGCGGATCTTTACCTCCTCATCGATCTTCCACGTCTGTATCGTACACACTAGGGTTAGCTAACTAGTCTCTAGGGTTTCTCTAAAGGGGGCGTACCGTGTATTCCGAGGCCATTGTGGATGCTGCTTGGTCTTCTGCGTTCGCTGTCGCAAATTCCGCACTGGGGCAGTCGACGGAGAGACGTCTGGGCGGGTGAGGAGTGAAACGGAGACCTCTCTTTCTCTTGCAGTTTGTATGGTGCAACTTCCAGGGAAACGCGCTTTTGGACCAATCAGAACCCGTTCAACAGGGCGACGCACGTACGTGGCCGGGTCACAATCCTGACTCCATGACACCCAGCAAAGCGCTCAAGACGTTCATTACGCGGCGACATGTGAGGTGAGCCGTTGTTGATGGTGACAAGGAGTAAGCGGCTTACAGAAGAACTAAGCCATGTTTCCTTTGGCTTCTTACAATGTCGTGACTCAATTAAGTCATTAAGTCGCAGCCGAGATTCCAGTTGTACTTCATGCCTTGGAATTGCACCTACTGTTCTGTACATGTAGGACTCCTACTAGGAGGGAAAGTATGACAGCAGGTTTCAGACCGCAGGTCTCGGTGCGTTAATAAAGCAGAACTCGTCGGGTTTGTCACTGGCCGCACTGGGAATGTTTCGACAGGACCCTGGAGCGAGAGTGGTATTGCCGGGAACGATATCGAATGTGCAGCTTGTGTTGAAGACCACGCCGTGGCCGGGCCGACGTCCGGTTCAACAGAGCAATGCGGATTTCCAGCTACATGTATGCAGGTAAGCGCGGCATTCGCAAGCTGTGATCGTCACCTTCGCGTGTCCTGGCCGTGTATTCTCGCTGAGAACTTGTTAAACGAGTGCGCACCGACAAATTTCCAGACGACGTCGACGAAGTTCTACCAAGGGCGACAACATGAGGATTGCTTACGCCAACCATTATAATTCATATCCGTCGATATAGCATGTAGTGTCTACATGCATTTTGTTACGCTGAATGTTTTAATCTACTATTATAGTAGATAAACTACCATATCGAATAGATATTTTAATCACCGCCCTGATTGCGCGCAAATGACAGGTTGCCACTTCAAGTTGTGCATCAGATGCTTCTTCAACAACAGTAACTGTAGCGCGCTCGCGATCTCGCGCACGAGGTCTTTCAGCCTACTAGTTTCAGTTCACCTTGAACTATTTTCTAACTGAAAGAAAGTAGCAAATATGGAAAGCATCGAGAGACGCTATTTTTAAAAGAGAATCGAGATCTGAGGCAATTTTCTATACAAGTCGACGCTTCAGCTTTCACAGACAAGAAGGTAAACGAGTGCGCTTGTGAAGTATTATTCATAACTTACATGAGTGGTGTGGTGTTTGGATGCCGCAGTGTGTCTGGGATGGTAAGTCGGACGCCAAGAATGGAAGAAATGTTTCGAACTGAAGGTGGGTTGCTCTTCTTCATTAGGCTACATAAAGTCACATGGATTGATCCATATAAGGCTAGAGTGTAAATATCTGAGCGTATTGCTGCAGTAGTTATACGTGTTGGTTTGCCTTCCACTGATCGAAGTCTGTCTTGTCTGTTGTGGTAGCGTAAGGAGGCATAACTACAAGCTCAATGAGGCGCTGTATTTCGAGGATAGTCGCCCCGTTTGGCTTGAAGTTGTCTAGATATTGTCTTGTGATTTTTTCCGTAAGTGTTAGCCCATTCAAGCTAACAGCTCGAGATAAGGCTACATACAGTGTTTGAGAAGGTGCTCCGTTGTGTCGAGTGAGTGGTGTCACGACAATGCCATCAGAGCAAGTCTGCCCCTGCAATTTCTCAGTTGTACATGAAAACGCGGGTACAACAGCAAATTGGTCGACTGTGACGGAAGCTTGCGACAAGTTGGGGAACTTTTTTAGCTGCAAGCGTGCGTGTAACAGCGGGAGACCAATGACACCTTCTCCAAATCCAGTTAAGAGAGTGGTTTTGCAATCGAATATTTTGACGAGAAGCAGCTCTGGTCGAAGGTCAAGTCGGTGAATAGGGACTCGATTGATCGTGTATCGAGATATTTGCAGCTCATTCGGTGGTGGATGCATCCCAACTATTGTCCCTAGGACCCCGTTGGCTATGATATCAGCGTCGAGTAGTAAAGGATGTTTTCGTGTCACCATAATAGGCATCCCGATGTAAAACAACAATCGAATGGGAACCCTGTCGGTGAGGTCATCAGTTGCGTTGGAAAGGTGGTCGACAATTTGTTTTGAGCGCGACGACGAAGCAGCCATGCATTCGTATACGGGGATGTTGTGAGCTTCGGCAACTTGGAAGATCATGTGGTTGTTTATCGCGCAACGAAGCCGGTTAGTGGACACGATGAATGGTCGATGATAAGAGTCGCTAGTTGGTGTTGCTTGAGTTTTTGGTTGAGTGGAAGACTGGACACGAGTATTCAAAATGGATAATTGTTCGTCGGAAAGACGTCCCCAGCGAAGGCAGTCAAGAATTTCGGTGTATACGGGATCCGTTCGTGCTCGCATGTTCATTGTCAGAAAGACTACAAGATTAATTGCTGAATACAGCGCGTAACCGGCGTGGCGAAGACGATTAGCTGTACAAGGCGGTGGTCGGAAGCCTACTCATTAAAAAAATAAGTTGTTAACTAAAACGGAACATATTTATCGTCACAGGAAACGTACATGGATAGCCACCGATAGGAGGAAGCTGCAAGTAGTCACCAATTAACAGAATATGTCTACCGCCCATGAACTTTTGCGGCGACGTCGACATTGAACGGGAAACGGCGTCTGTTCCACCAAGTAAAGCTTGATCGGTAATAGAAATTTCGTCAATGATGACCAAGACTACCTGCCCAAATCGGCCTCTCATCTCGTTTGAAGGAGAAGCATTGGATTCGGCTCCGTTAAGTTTCAGATTCCGCGCACTGTGCATCGTTTTCCCGTGAATATTGATAGCGGCTGCACCTGTGAATGCCAAAGTCTCAACGCTGCCGTCACGACCCCACTTTCGTGCAAGAGTTAGCAGTGCCTGCACTACCGTTGATTTCCCCGTTCCAGCCTGTCCTCCAAGATAGGCAACTAGTTGGTCTTTGATGTCATAGACAACAGGTCGGGTCGAAAGTGGAAACGATGTTTCACCACTAGTACTCTCAATGTCTCCAGAGTATGAGTAGATTAAGTGACGAGCGGTTGTCTCGAAAATAACGTGTTGCCAAAAGTTAAGCTTAAAAGCTTCAGATAACATTGCAATCGTAGGAAATGAGGGAAGCGAATCAGGCGTCCAACGTGGCTCCGATGAAGGTGGGGAGTACGGAACAGAACAATAACAGTCTTTCAAACGTTCCAGTCGCGTCGATGTGGTGCGAAAAGTGTCAATAAAATGCTGAGTACCGCAACAATCGCTACTTTCGTTTGGCTTAATTATTCGTGACGAGATAGTGTCGAACTTGAAATCGTGAGGTAAAAGTACCGGATTCACGGAGCGGTATATTTTGCATGTGGTTGCTACAGCATTCCTCAATGTCGACACGGAGTTGATCGTGGCTTCAGCATAGTTAATGAGCTTTGCGGTTGACATATCCGATAAATAATCAGCCGTAGAGTCAATAAAACCCTCCGGTGGAAGTTCCGCCATTACTTCGTCTTCATCTCCTGTATCGGTTGGCTTTGGGGCAGTGCGAGACGGAACGTACGATGTCGTAGCTGGAGCTCTTGTTCTTATCAAAAAGTCTTCTGGAGATTCCTCATCGCGACCATCGTTTCGCTGGGCACGGTAATAATCTTGCCATTGATCTTCGTATTGCTGCAAAAGCCGGACGTTACCCCTATGCCCATCACGAACAAATGTACGGTAGGCCTCAAGTGGACTTTGATGCGCGAGTAAGAGTTGCGAACGTCTGTGAGGTTTGAAAAGAGTCAAAATCGCCAAGTAATAGTAATTAATTCGGTCTTGGCTCAAATTCGAAGAAATGTCAGGTATTTCTTCGCCACATAATACGAAAACCTTTCGATGCTGGCTCTTCAAGAATCGTACCGAGGGTGGTGTTAATGTACTGTTTCGCGATACTGATTTTGCATTCTTGGAATATTCATAATTCTCGCAAATTTCAATAAATGATACGTTTTCCAGTAAACGATCACGATTCCAATACCGTTCCAACGCAGAGTGCGTTGATACTGTAGCTTGAACTGAATCCAAGTCGCGTGCAGGTAGGTGTGAAACAGAGATTTCAACAGAATCGATATGGGGTTGCAGCATGGTTTTCAAATTGATGTGAATGAAGTCATGAGAGAACCAAAATGGAGTTTCATGGAGAATGTAGAGAGCAGCCATCGTTGCAGCTACCTCTTGTCCGTTTGTGACGCTATAAAGCATAGATCCCAAAATCCGATAGCCTTTTTCCATCGGCGAAGTTTTAGGCGGCAAACATTGCGCATTCTTTGTAGCTTTCGCGAAGGCTGCCAACGACAGAGCTGAGTAGTTTTCAATTGCGTTTTGACTCTTGCAGCAGTATTTGATGACGTACGCCGCTGCATTCTTGGCTCCATTGCTAAATACAAACTGCGCGTCGTGATTGCATTTCAGCGTAGCCATTATAACTGGGTTGTAGGCATTTACATATTCACACCCAATCGCACGGTGAAGTCGGAGCTCCGTACCATTTTCAATTGTTGATACGCCGATATGTACTGGTTCAGGCTTCAGAAATCTGCAAATACTCGCCTTCGGTGTTCTAATCGTTGACTGATAACAGGCAAAGAAGGAAATAGTTAATAACGTGGATGCGCCTGTTCTGGAGACTCCTTCGATGCTCACCTTAAAGCAGGATCGGCAGTGGTTCCAGTAGTGAACTTGTACATCTCTTACTACCAACGACGTTGCCAAAACGCCAGCTGAAATTGTTTGAGGGGGTCTACATTTCTCGAAATCTGTTGAATCGTCGTCTACTGGTACATGAGTGGTGTCTGCAACGGCTTCGATGGAGAGATTGATAATGTCTTTATCCCGGAAAATAGCCTCACACTTACTACATCTAGCGGTCGGCGGTGGAGTTGCTCCAGGTGCAGGGTGTCTGAATGCATCCACTCCTGGTGTAATTGATACCAAGGAATCCTCTGTTAGACAAATCGGACACTTTCGCTCGGCCATAATACACGGAGGTTTCGTAGAGAGAACCGTGTCAGCTAGTTGCACAAGCCGATGCTGAAATGTTACGTCCGTTTCAAGTGCATGGTTGAATGCCTTTGCAGTCGTAGGAAATCCATGTAGCCAAACAGCAAAATGCGCATGTAAGTCACCTGCTCGTTGTGTTTCTACTGCAGCACCGAAAGCTCGGACGATACCAAAAACACCACCCCCGCACTTAGGAGCATGGGTTTTGGAATCCCACCCAAGCAAATCGCCAATGACAGTTTCCATTACCTGTAGAAAATAGCGAGCACATTCCATCGGGTGAGAAGCGGCAATTGCCTTCCGGTCAGCTCGTTTTGGTAGAAGGACCGAATTCGCTTCTCTGACCACCTCTTCTGTGACTCTGCCTGTCTTGATAGCAATGCTGTACGTCCCTGCAGAGTCTGGCGCTACTGTGAAGAAAAGCTGAAGCGGTCCGAAACGTTTCAACATGCCAAATAAATCGTGTCGAGCTCTCATGCGCCCAGTATTGGAGCCATAACAGGCAGACTCCGCTACATGAAGACCTTTTCTTAAGTCGATTACTCGTTGCACCTCAAGGGATGGCGGCCGTGGCCTAATTCCTCTCGAACGACAAGCTGTCATGTGGTTGAAGTAATTTATAGCCTCTTTGATAGTAGCGCGTGGAATCTCGGCAGCTTTTAGTGCGTGACGCTTAATGTTCATTTTCACATATAAAGTGGATCTCGCATTTTCAGTCGCCAAATAGTCGAAAGCGAGAAGCATGAACGCGTGGTGCGATTCGAATCGGTGGTCATACATCTGCAAACAGCGAATAATCCATTTCCTGACTGAAATCCGATTCAGTCGTGGTTCCGTAGGGCCTCCACAGCCACCCGGAAAAAGGGTGGGAAACATTTTAACGCAAATTGTCCATTTAGACGTCGACTCGTACACGTTAGACTTGCGTACAAGTAAATCGGCCCATCTGTGTTGTTGAGGCTGCAATAGTAAACTCGAAGCAGCGATCCAAGTATCCTCCATGCTATGATCATGCCCTTCTTGTACACTAGAACCGAACGAAGAATAGGTACTCTCGTCTCTGATATCAGTAACCAGTTCCTCGTTGTCTGTGGCCGGGCCGAGTGTGGCCGATCGATCAATAATGACAGCGGTAGGGATCATTTTAGCGTTTCCTGTATGCTGTTGGACTGGGACACGAGTCCGGAGCTTGTATTCTCGATTCTCTCTATCCAGAAACTTCAGAAATGCTCGGCATAGCGGCATGTTTATTTTGTATTTCTTCTTGCAGGCAGCTACTTGAGCGGAGGTCATGCTTCCAACCATAGTAACACGAACCCGACCTGTCAAATCTCGGGGTATCATCTCAACAATCGGTCCCTCCGTGTTCTGAACGATATAGTGATGTGACTTAATCGTCTTACACGCTCCCCCACTAACCACAGATAGCGCCACACATGGAAGGACGAGCGCGACGGCCTGCTCGTCTGTTCGAGTCAACCCTTTGTAGCACAGTGGTAACCTTCCAAAATAATTTCCATTCGCAATCGCGCACTGTGGTGGAACAGTATACTTCCCACTTTGGATATGGTCTCTGCAACTCGGACATAACTTTATATGAGTCGTATCACCTTCCTTGAAAAGTGCTGGACATACCAACCAACCAAAGCGGTGTAACATGAGTAAAGCTTGTGTAAGTGGACAAGTCAACCTACCGGTACGCAATAGAAGAAGGCCTTGTAGTCTAGCATCAATATCTGATACATCGTACTGTTTGGCAACGAATTCTGGGACTTTAGCGTCGGGATGGACAGAAAGACATTTACGCATCAGCTTCACGTTGACATGGTAAAAGTTAGTGGCCCAAATCTTAACCAAATACAAAGCTACAACGTACCTCAGTGAAGTTAGTTGTTAGTTTCTTGACTTGAATATCGCTCCTTGGGAACCCCATTTCGCAGACACAGCAAGGGACAGTCTCCTCCCACGCCTTCGCCATTGTAGCCGTGGCCTTAACCGTAAGCACCTGGAGATGATCCTCAGAAGGGATCATAAAATTCATGTTTTCGCTTAATTTTCCAAGTTCTTCTTCTGTGTAAATGCCTTCTGCGCGTGAATCACTTGGATATCCCAGCGATAGTGCTTGAGTACAGGTCGAGGTACAGTTGCTACCTATACTATCGGGGTTGATTAATTGTTCACATGCTGGCATTTCCTGTCGAACTGTTGGATTAATGTTTGCAGGAACAGCGCCAGGTAGTACTGGCAGCGTGCTAGATCCACTGTACCACGAACGGACAGCCGCACTCTCGAAGAACAGCCCCGACGTGGTTGAAGGCGCGACTACATCCACGCGTAAGTTTTGTTGTGGGGTAGCTTTGTTTTTAAACGTTTTTCGAAAGGTCGCCTTTTCCGTTTGCAGAACCCTATACATGGAGCTGCCCATTATCATCTGAGTCTCGTCAGACACTTTCTTCCTTCTCTTGGCCGGTGGCATCGCTGATCCGCCGCAAATCAGTATATGCTCCCGTGTCGGAATCCCCACGATGCAATCATGTTAGAAGTATGGTTATAATGCATTTTTTGAAATCAAATTTCAATTCTCGTATCCTCGTCAAGTATATACATAATGTTTCTGTGATCATGTTTCCAACTATACAACGGACATAGCCCATTTTACCCCGTACTACAGTCCTTCAATATAAAAACTCACTTTTTAGAAAGCTGGGCCACGATGTGGTGTCTCACTTAGAGCTGTTTGTGCGTGGGGGGACTCTCGAACGCTAGTGCCTTGCCAGACTTGAGGTTCGGCTTGCGCTGCTTCACCACAGGTCCCGATTCTTCATCGACACTTGGGTTGCGTCTCAACACAGACTTCCTCGAGGGTGTTTGAGTAGTCACGTCGCCTCCTTCCCCACTCGGGTGAGCAATGTGACCACCAGCAATCGGCGATGAATGAGGAGGTGTCACCTCCGTTCCATCTCTAGCCGCGGATCTTGAAGAAGCGGGTTGGAGTTGGTCTTCACGGTTGTTATCAGCACACGGTGTTACATGAAGATGAGCATTCTCGTTGTTAGCGGGTTGGCCACGGATCAGTGGCTCTGTCTCAATGCGTTGGCGAATCTGCATGCTGCCCATCGGGTTGCCGTACATCAGCTTAAGAGAATGAACTCTCTCAAATCGGTAGCTGAAGCCGGGCCGATAGCTAAGCCGATTGAGATCTTCATCCCGGTTTTTCCAGATCGTCAACTGGAAGACGCACTTGTGACGGCGAGGGACATCGAGCAGATTAAACATCTCCAGTATTTTCTCAAACTCGCGTTCGTCATCCCGCCCCACTAAGTCCAGACGCCAGAACCGATCACGTTCTTCAATGCGTAAAACACACATCTCAAACGGAATGTTCATGTTTGGAGCAGGGCATTCGTTAGAGATTAGTGATCTCGCGTCTTCCACAGAATGGATAGCGGGGCGTGCTTCTTCAATAGCCTGTTCTTGATGCTCAGCGCGCAGAAGTTCCAAGGTTGTGGGCATCGCGGAAAAATGTCAACTGGGCTGTACTGCGTCAGCATCTGGGAACCGATTCCAGGGAGGAAAGCAAATTGTTCGCTGTTGTCAACGATCAATAGTTACCGTTCAGCACATCCCACATGTACAACATTCTACTGTGTTCTAAGCATCATCGCGTACCATTTTTTGTAGATCCACAGGTATACTGCGTCCTGGAATTCCTGGCCGTAATGCTGCGCAACGCAGCTTTGTGGTGGTCCTCGTTGTATCGGAGGCACCACCTCGAAATAAAAGCCGCATAAACTTTATTGTGCCCAGACGTATCAATGGGCTACTGGCGTCGGTATGGTGTCGCGAGCATTAGTGGTCCACTGATCCACTCACTTGCAATACATGACAACGTACAAATAGTTCCGTTTTAATTCTTTCAATACATCTTCGTTTGCGTTCGTAGCTCCAACGGCTTTACTAGCGCCATATTCTGCATTCGGACTCATGCCATGCTCCTCTTGTCCTGTCACGTTGCACTGCTGTCCTGCGGGCGCTGCTTCAAAATGGAGTGTTGGCTTACGGGTCCATTTAGCATTTACCTGTGCTGTCTACAGTGTCGGACAACGTAACGAGAATACTGCTGCCGCTCACATGGCTACGTCCGGTACTGGTTTATCCGACTCAGGACACAACTTTCTTCGCCTGTTCGACCAACTCCATCAACACACGTGCACGTGTCTCCTTCACCAAGATGATGTAACGCGGGCGGTGCCTATTTCTCCAGCTCAACGCTTCCCCAGCGTTGGTGGAGATTACAGCTTCGTCGAGATAAATGCTTGGCCGGAACACATTGTCCACATTACCAACAATGTTTTCTGTGCCTCGCAGCCTTACCCTGTCTCGAGACGATACCCCACCCGCCGCGAATATTGCGAGTGCCTAGGAGGACGCTGCCTTGTTGACAACGCACCACGAAGAAACAGCTCCTGTATCAACGTACTGCAAGACATTGTTTGTGATGATACCAACTGCTTCATTGGTCCCTCGTGTGGAAACCGTATGCAGCAAAACTTCAACCTCGATCTCATATCGACACGCGTCGGGCTCGGTGTCGTCTGTGGCACAACGATTCCAAAAGACTCGTTCATCATCGAGTACGTGGGCGAAGTGTTGTTAGGACATGACGCAAAACAGCGCACCGACCAGCGCTACCAAGTTGAACTCAAAGCAAAGGCCAGTTGGGACGGTCCCCAAGACGTGTACATCGATGCCGCCAGGTGTGGTAATGTGAGCCGCTTCATCAACCATTCGTGTAACCCGAACTGTGGGTTATACGAGCTCGAATGGGCCAACACGTCACGCTTGGGAATATTCGCAAACGAAGACATCCCCCCCTTAAGAGAACTAACATTTCGGTACCGAGAGTCCAACCGCGTGATGTTCCGTTGTCAGTGTGGAGCCATAAACTGCATCTCAAAGATCGACTCCAAGACCCGTATCTTCGAATAACATTCCAAATTCGGCGTCTCCTAGCACGACCTCATTCCCAGTAAAATCCCTCCCCAGTGTGGTAGGAGAGCGCAATTTATCACACAAGGAGTAGCAGTATTCGCGTCCATATCACTGATGAATAAAAAACGACATTTATAGTTAGCCCTAGGTTGCGTATAGAGGATATATGAGGTAACTAAGCACAATATAATGGTTCCTACCGCTGACAAATATCATCGCGCCAAACTCATCACGCAGCGACACAGTGGACGCCCAACGTCTCCCACTCTACCCGCAGCGTGCAATACCAGGGAATTACCAACAAGTTTGCAGAAACTATTCGTCAATCAGGCGACGTCGACTTGGGAAAAAGAAAACTGCACTTTGAATCCTTCCAACAGTCTTTTTGTCTGTCAGGTTTCGAACACATGCTCATGTGGCACACAATAGAAACTATTTAGATATAGAAATCGTACCAACATTGTACCAGTTGAACCTGGGGGGGCTTAGTGAAAACAAGTCAAAAAAGTGCCATATTTCGAGATTGCATTTCATTGGCCGAGGAAGGGACAAGTCAACTTGTTCGAGGTGCCACCTTGGATACTTCCAACGGCCCTTGCATACCGTTTCACCTCGTTGTAGTTAATTTCTAAACTGCACTGTACACTGCGACTGGTGCATGAAACTAAACGGAGAACTACCGTGAAGTAGACGTCCTAATCCCGGATACATATTCGAGTAACCGGGAAAAAAATTTGAGCACATTCAGACATTTGAAGGGTCGTCCCATGCGAGTTTTCGCACTTACGCCTCTTACAAACGCCAAGTCAAAGTAAAAAACACGTTCGGAACAAACCCTTTAAAACACGTGTAGCCACCTCTGAATTTCACAAATTTGGTTTAAAACTCGACTTTGGGGTGATTCTTAGAGATTTTGCCCCTTTAGAAACGCAAGTCGACCTCTAGCTTTCAGCCCTTAAGGCTGAAAGAATTGGTGGCAGTTCTCGCCTAGCGGCTCGCTTTATGGCCGGGGTACCCGGCGTGCCGTACTATATATATATATATATATGCTGGTTAGAGTGATGCAAAGTGAGTGTCACATTAATGCTTGTCGGGTCATTCGACGCTAATCGTCCATTCCCTAACGTTACGAACTTGAAGTGAGCATGGCTAAGTTGTTGGTCGTTTGTTGCGAAGACGTTGTGCTACTACTTGTTGTTCAATTGTGTTTTTGGTGTCTCGGACGGTGTTTCCTTGCTTGTGTGGTGACGTTTCGTCGGTGGAGAAGCCATTGGAGCGTTGTCTTGCGGCGTTGCTGAGAGTTTGCGCTTAAGCTTGTTGGCACCAAGTGTTTCAGTAGTCATTGCGTCGCCGTGGTCATCAGTTGTACTGTCCAATAAGTACACAGCAAATGGTTCTGACACTTAAACGGTTTTGCACGAACTATATTTCGCAAGTTGGCGCGATTTTGATCACTGTACCTCCATTCTGCCAGCTTTTTTGCAGACGCTACAAAATGCAAACCTGTGGAAAGTAGTATATACTACATGTACCTTTCACAGGTGAGAGAGAGAGGCAGACGATTCCATTTGGTCTCTTAACGACTACTAGATGTCTGTTTGATCCTAAGCCTGGCTAGCAACGCCGGTTCCAGGGCCTGGTCCGGTGGTTGTACGGGGCTCTTCTCCGTTGGAGACTTCTCTGTGGGTATTTTCTCCAGTTGTTGCAGGCATAGCAGGAGTCTTGTCCCGCTTTCCAGCTTCTCTGGTTGTCTTCTTTCTCGTTTTGCGATTGCTCGTAGCTGTTGCTGACTTGTCAACCAGAACTCCATCACGCTGCTGTCTATGGTGACTTCTTCCTGCTGGAAGACGACCCGGTTCCGCTGTATCCAGAGGCTGGTCGCGCAAATGTTGCACATGATCCGCCACATTCTCTTCCACTCCTTCTCATACTGAGGTTCTTCGTCCGGATGGTCTCTGCCAAGGTTGGCTTTGACTACTTTCGATAATGCCGGCGCTTTCCTACTTGCACATGCTCGCTGGAAATGGTCCAGCTGTTGTAGCGTCCATTGCTCTCCAGTCCAGTGACAGACTATTAATAGCTTCTGCCAACATGCTTGGGCGTAAGGGCATTCCCACAGGATGTGTTCTAGTGTCTCTTTTTGTTTGAACACTAGAGGCTTACCACGTCCTCTGTACTTCGCTTGATTTCTGGGGTCGGTAGGATAACTTGAACACTGGAGGCTTATCACGTCCTCTGTGCTTTCGCTTGATTTCTGGGGTTGGTAGGATAACTTGAGCACTAGAGGCTTACCAGGGCCTCTGTGCCTTGACTACAAGATCTTGGTCGCGAAGGGTCGCTAGGCCTTCCTCGCGTGGTGTAGATCTTGGCCTTAACATGAGGCGCAGCGATGTAGAATCACATCCTCATGGTAATCGCACAAGCGCGGCACTGCGTCCGCACTAGGCGTTCTGGAACACCCCATCTCTCATTCTCGGACCCACACGGGGGACTTCGCACCGATTTATGAGAGATCCTCTTCGTTTGAAGAGGCGCTGGAGGTGTCCCTTGATCCACTTGTGCCAAACGGCGCGAATTGCGAAGTGAACCTTTCACAGGTTGAGCTTGGCGCTTTGTTTGCTTGTATGTATGCTTTACTTTCGACACTTCAAGGTTGAAGTCGACTAATTAAGATGCATCCCGGTGCTTCCATCTCGCTAACCTTTTTGCAGGTACAATTTCTCACAGGTCCTGCGTTGTATGTTTGTATGTGGGAAGCAGACTTTTTCTGCCATGTTACTCTGCAAGCTATGTGTTTTGCGAAATTAACGGTACTTGCGGTTAGGTTTCGACACCCACTGCCAATAAGCCGGGTACCCCGGCCACTCGCTCGCCATTTCCGATGCAGTCCGTCGGCCAGTATGTTGATAGTGTCGCTCTTACCTTGCCTGTTCGGTGTGCTTCTTGTTGGCAACAAGTTGTTGCAGTACATGTAGAAACTAGCCAAGCCCTGCGATAGGTTTTTGTTTGGTCACAGTTGTGAGCAGGGCTGCCGAAAATTGTATTGTAATCTATTGCACCTACCAAGAGAGAATAGATAATCGCCATCAGCTATTTACCTTGAACGATAGATTATTGCACTAAGACAAACAATGAAATAGATAACCGATACAATGCAGCTTCAATTTTCAATTATTGCACCACCTACTCCAAATTTTCGACGGTACGGGCGTCCCGGAAGCTCTCATCCTGGCGCAAAAAGAGCAGCATCTCAAGCTTGTACGGCTGCAGCGAGTGTCGTTGCAGCCCGAACGTAGTCTGAAGATATACATGTATTTATAAAATAATTTTAAACGTACCGCCGTGAAAGCCCTGCTCACACAGAAGGATATGGGCAAGTTGCCCATGACGATCCACTCCAGCCATCTGAACGTGTTCAGGGCGGAGTGGCGGACGTAAGAACCAGTTTCTCCCGGGGTTGCAGCCAGCATCTCCGCAGCAAACGAGGGGTGCTCGCGCCTGGTGTGCTGCATCAGGTTCGTGTACCCTGAGCCAGGGGCACGCTTCCCGGCCGTGCCGCGCCGACAGCGAAAGTACTCGAGGATTACCTCGTCGTACTGATCACAGCGCGGCCGGAAGTAGAAGTTCGCCACCTGCCTGTTGGTGAAGGTGGCGGGACGCTGCGTGCGAGGTGTAGTGAGCATGCTGGGCAGTAAGCGTCTTAACTTCAGGTAAATTTGAAAGTGGGGAGAGCTGGGAGCTCCACGAAAATTGTTATCGGCTGTGGAAAGCTTTAATACATTATTGAAGTCAAGAGGTTCAGCTCAATAGATAACTGTTAGGTAACTGTTAAGGTTACTAAATAAATTATCGGTGCAAATTTATTGCAATAATTGCAGCATCAATTTATTTTTCGGCAGCCCTGGTTGTGAGGCACCCGCCGCTACGCTTCAGCGGGTATGATACAAAAATCAAGTATGATAGAAATGGAAAAAAGTTTGGTGTCGGACTCGAACCATCAGTCTGTCGCTTAGATCATAATCCACTGGAACATGTAGAAATACCGGTGTCTTTGCCAAAGACACCGGCAGTGAAGGCAAAGACTCTTTGCCTTCACTGCACCCCATCCAAAACGATCGTGAATGCCCGCCGTAAAACAATTTCAAGCGACGGGCCCAGAGGCAACTCGTCACGAGTTGCCTCTCGTGTCAAGTCCGTAGGACTACGGACTCCGTAGTACGGAGTCAACATCGTCGATGTTTGGTGCGCTTCAACTTCCCACTGATATGCCGCCGTGACTCCAAGCTTTCGAGTCCAAAGAGTCCTTCGAAAAGACCTTTGCTCGTGCTGACCGCTCCTGCGAGGTAGCGATCTCTCCATGCTGACTTCAGTGACTGATAGAGGGGACCTCTGCCGCGCTCTTTCGCCAGCTCAAGAGAGAACTTCTACGTGAGTTTCGCTAACACGCGCACGACACGCACATGTAGAGTCTGAGTGGCTTAGGGCACCATAGCCGTCATAATTATAGGACGGTGAGCGTGTTTGATCGACTCCAGACTAGCATAATAGCCTTCTTCACCCTATTATATCCATATAGGGAGCATTGCGCAAGACAACCCAAGCAACCGCTAGGGCATAACCTAGAAGGTTAGTTGGTTAGGTAGCTGTTAGGAAGTCGTTAAGCCTCCACTAGGATACGCAAGTGATTTCGTCTTTGAAGTGTCCCACCAGTCGACAAACATAGACACGAGTGTCAAGAGCTCCGCAAGATGGAGAAGGTTCGTCCCAAGTCCAGCAGCCTGCTAGCAGCCTTGTGGCCCTGCCTGGGTTACTTCCTGTGTTCTCTGGCCATGAACGTGCTCACGAAGACGCTGGTGACGACCTTCCAGTGGCGCTCCGTCTACACGTTGGGCGCCATCCAGAGCATATTTACGCTCACGAGTCTCACGCTGCTGGCGATGGCGAGGAGCGTATTCGTAGTCGTCACTGGTGCCGAACAACACTCAAGTGTCGAGCAGTCGGTGGAGATCAAGCGTCGAGGCGTGGGCTACGTGCTGCGTGTCCTGCTTCCCCTGATAGCGCTGCATTTGAGCAATATGTTGCTGGGCTTCGCGAGTCTGCGAGTGGTCAACCTGCCAATGTACTTGCAATAGAAGCTAGTGTAGTACACGATACTAATTGCTTTCCTCCGTGCAGGTACTTGGTTCTACGTCGATTGACGACTTTCACGGTCATGACCATTGAATGGCTTGTGCTGCGCAAGGTGCGTCCATCTCAGCGCCATCTTTCAACTTGTCCTATGCTGAAGTGGCTGTAAGTGTGTTGTAGG
Source organism: Phytophthora capsici (assembly GCA_030324255.1). Taxonomy (NCBI): domain Eukaryota; phylum Oomycota; class Peronosporomycetes; order Peronosporales; family Peronosporaceae; genus Phytophthora; species Phytophthora capsici. Next base: position 2,162,622 of record CM059354.1, read on the forward strand.
TCATCTCTGGGTCGATTAAGGTGGCGATTCTCGTGAGCTCTGCTGGTAGCCTGATCGCAGGCAGTACGGACGTCGTGTCCGATGTGCGTGGAGGCTACTCGCTTGTGCTGTTACAGAACCTCTGCACAGCGATGTCTCTTGTTTTTTCAAAGGAAAGTTCGTTGACTCCACACCAGCTTGTGATCCTCAACAGTTCAGCTGGTGCGCTCTGCTGTTCCGTGCTCGGATTCCTTTTTGAACGGGACGAAGTGCTCGCATTTCCGCACCTGGACGACCCACGCTTCATCGCTGGGATGGTTTTAATGTGCACGATGTGTGTGCTCTACCAGTTTTCCGTGCAGCTCTGCAATCTGCACACTTCAGCACTGACAACGTCCGTGACGGGGAATATCAAGGACCTTTTCGCCACTGTGGGTGGATACCTGCTTTTCCCCGATGCTCCGACGCATTTTGCTAACTTCGTGGGGGTCGCACTCTCCTTCGTTGGGGCGTACTCGTTTTCGTACATCCGCTACTGCGCACTGGTGGCGCCGTCGCCTCCCCACCACAAACAAGTATGATCATGATGGTAGGACTTTGTCAATTGTTTAATCTCAATTTTGTGCTCTAATTATTAGGGGGAGTCAAACCTTGGCTAAAAACCGAAATATCACACTTTCATTTCGAAAAAATCACTGTGAAATCTGAGCGTGATATCCAACATGCCATTTCAAATATCACCCACCTTTCGAGGTGGTTGATGTTTCAAATGACATTTTGTTTTCCTCAAAAAGATACATGTGATTTTTAAAATTGACATGTCATTTTGTGGAAGTTTACGTCAGGTTTGACTCCCCCTATTAGAGACTTTGTATAAATCAATCATGATGAAGAACGTCTCAACGTGTAGCCAAGGCAACTTTATGCTTTACGCGCTGAGACGTTGAACGGACACAGGACGGACACACACAGGACTGGACTACCGCGTTTAGACCTTATTCACTCCGCGGAACTCTGAGAGCTGACCTCGAAGTGACTGTCGGTATCGTCTTCCAAAGGTGAAATACCTGCAGACGAAGAGAGAAATTGTGGATTAGTACAGCTACAAACAAGGCCTCTCATCAGCTAATAGCACTTACATCCGTCGCGTGGAGAGGACGTCTGAGAAACATGGTCTACATCTTCATTAGCGTCCGCCATCGAAACGCTGTCGAAGTCGAAATCCAAACTGCTGGAGCTGTCCTGGAGATGCTCAGGGGGCAACGACTGTACCCTTCGAGCAAGAGCTTTCGTTCGTCTTCCAATAGGAGGAAGTTGGTGAGTCACTGGAAGCACCTGCTGCTGTTGAAGCTGTTGCTGCGTTCGTTGCATTTGCAATTGAGCTTCTCCTTCAATCCGCTGGCTTTCGATGAAGGCCTTGAACTGTCGCGAGGCACTTGGAGGCGGCGTTCTGTTGGTGCCCATTTGAGCAGCCAGGCTCTTCGGTGCGTCTGCAGGTTGGTCTCCAGCCATCCACGACTTGCGTCGTTCCTCAAAGCTCCAAGGGGACCGTTTCCCTTTCTCTACTGCAGCTGCAAACCCCGGCATGTTCTCCATAACATCGGAGAAGGTGACTTCTGGACTGGGAGGTGGACCATGAGACTCCCAGTCTGTGAAGTGAGTCAACGGTTGGCTAGCGCGCCAAACTGCAGCTTGACGGATCGCTTGGGAAAGCGAGCGCATCAGTTTGGCGTTGTCGCTTGTGCCAGCCGAATGCTCTTCAATCTCGTCTAGAAACAGTTGCTTTTGGGCGGCAGCACGTGTGGGCGTCGCCTGACCATGGGGGACCATAGGCGTTTGGCTTGTCAAAGACGAGAGCTCTCGCGTGTTCGTACCGCTTAACAGACTACCCACGATCGTAGTCTGTTCGTCTTCGTCATCATCGTTCCTTTCTTCATCAGCTTCACGTCCAGTATCCTCTTCATCCTCGTCTTCACTGCTGGAAGAGTCTTCCCCCTCGTGATCAGGAACTCCAAATGTATCCATTGTCTGCTCGGCAAGTAGACGACGAAGCAGTAAACGCTTCGAGACCTTCTGTTTGATAAGTGGACGCATGGCCTTGCGAACACCTTTACTGGACCATGCCTTCTTGATGGAATTCTCGTGCTCACGGGAGAGCATGACGAACTTCCCGATCTTGTCGTCCACGAGTTGTTCTCCTCGATCCAGTTTCCGCAGCACTCGCACTAAGGTGCTTTGGATCGTCGCGATACTTCGGTCAACATTGGTATTGTCGATCTTGGGGATGAGATACCGGTCGCCGTGCTTGCAAAGATGGCGTTGGATGATGCGGATGTTGTCAAAGTGCTTGATGTACTTGTTTTCCTGTGGGTCGATGGTCATGTGGCGCGCTCGAACAGCGAACCGCTCGCGGTGTTTGTTCTCGTTGCTGATGTAAATCACGAACGGGACGCAGGTCGGGTGTTTCTTCACAAGTGTCAGCAGATCATCCGTGTTCAAATGAACCCCTTCCACTACCAGCGACTGCTTGCGTTCTTCAAACATCGTCAGCACCCGATCGAGCTTCTCCAGCACAAGATCGGACTGCATCCGGTACCCTTTCAGTACCATCTTCTTGTGCAGCCTGGCAGCGGACATATCCTCTCGGCCATTCTGAATAGCAGTGACCATCTCCGGGGACAAGGCATCTCCAGCTTGGTACGTCGACACGAATGCACACGGGTTTTCTTCCTTCGAAGTGAACGATCTCAGTACATGACGTACTGAATCAGTAGGTAGTACCGTCGTCAGTCTCAATCTCGCAGCCAACAACGACGCCAACGTAGACTTCCCAGTACCGGAAGTCCCTCCTAGTAGTACAGCGAAGCTCTGGTTCCTCTGCGTGATCTCTTTGGCCACTTCAAAATCCAGAAGATGGTGTGGTTTCACGTAATCCAGCCTCGCTAGTGACGAGTAGATGCACTGGTGTAGCATATGCCAAGGTAATGCCATTGGGAGCTTCGTTTCCTCGCTCTCTTTGTCCTCCTCGCCTTCGCTGTTGTTACTGTATAGACTGTTATTGCTACCGTTGCTCTCTCTGGACAAATGCTTATTAAACACAGAAAAGACCTCCCGAGTGACGGTGACCGCGTCTTTAGGTCTGCAACCCATTAACATGAGCGTCTCTTGCAGTCGGTAGCGCGTAAATCTCTCCCGCTGTCCCTGGCGGTTGACGTGGAGCAATTCCATGGGGTCGGAGCCGTCGGCTTCCGTCTCCACAGCGTCCATGGCGACCGACGGCTCAAATTTCGCAGAGAATTTTGCGGATGAAGCTAGCGGCGGGTGTATAGGGATATAGCGAGGAGCTGGACGCTGGAGCACGGGGGCGGGGGCGTGGCCGATCACCTTGGCGGGTCGTTTCCCGGATGGAAAATGGCTCAAGCACGTCTGATGCAGATCTGACTAAGTACGAATGATAAGCAATCGGTTTCATGGGTCCTGCGACGTGTCATACTGTAGTACAGCTACCGTCGACATTAAGTAATTTTATGGTGAGTAGGAATACAAAATAAAGAAATATATACTTACATGGGAGATTCGTGTCTGAATAATACAGACTCCGCCCACAAACTGAAAACTACCTCCAGCTTATAACCTTTCAAAATCGGCTGTATCAGGCTAAGCATATTCAGGAGGTGGTGTCTGTCTCACGCCAATGTGGGTCACACTAACTGTTTTAATTTCAAATTCTCCCGCCAATTGCATCATTGCACGTCTTCGAGCTGAGCAGAACATGACGAAAGGCACGAAAGGTCTCTGGCTAACTATCAACCAGAACTTCTGGTCCAGAAGTGCAAGGTTATTGAAAAACATTGCCGCTGTCCCTCCCTGACACTGTCCGAATTGGGGCGCTGGGCGCTACACGCGTTTGGGCTTTCGCACCCTCCAGCCGATGCTACAATCTTTAGAGTCCTGCGGGACGCAGCCACCATCAAGGCTAAGCTTCAAACTGCTACCACCGCTAAAGGACGGATATCTCGTGTACGCTGCCCGGAGCTTGAGATCCGGCTTGGCGAGTTTGTGATGGAGTGTCAGAGTGCTCATGTCTGTCTTTCTCGTCGGCTCATTACGAAGAAGGCCCAGCGTATTATGGCGAGCCAGCGGTGAGCTCACCAACATCACTGTGCAGAAGTTGCCGCCAAACACTACATCATATCTTCAGCCAATGGACGCCGGTTTTATTGCGGCAGCATTATCGCGATAGGCACATGAGTTTGGCGTGCGATAGGGCTGACAAGTCGATGCCACACAAGGCTCCGGAGGGAAAGGGTATCTACTACGTTGACCAATTGCAAGGAATGAAGTGGGTTGACGAAGCATGGGACGATATCACTCCAGAGACAATTCGCCACTGCTTTATGAAGAGCGGGATTGTATTTTCAGAGGAGAAGGAGAACAACCCTCCCTCCACGCGTCGACATCAAGTGAGAATGAGCGACGTTTTAATTTGACAAATAAATGTGAGACATTTGCTTGCGATATTACATATTCGGTACATAATTTATAACCTGGGGGAACTTTGAAGGTCCACCCTTTTCAGTTTGTGGGCGGAGTCTGTACCACACAGCTTGCTTGTAAGCGATCAGAGTTCTGATCTGATATGTTTGTGTGAACCACATCATCTACGAACTCTGTAGCCCCATCGACAGAACAGGTACTTAAGTAAATCACACAGAACTAAGGCCCATTCTCAACCGGCATGGACGCACCGCACCGCATCGCACAATTATGCTCCGTGCGGCCGCATCGGTTGAGAACGCCCGTGCGGACGTTGGAAACGCCTAACCACTCGAGAAACCACCTGGATTATCTTAAGCAAGCGGCCGTGTAGCACCTGGGGAATCGAGCCGCCAACTTCACTTCATAAAACGAGTAGCAGAGCAAAGAGCAACTGCAGGTTGGTGTGTTTGAGAGATTGATACCTATTGACATCGACTAACTTTATGCGCGCGCAGTATGCATGGCAACAACTTCACGTCAGACAATGAGGCTCTCCCGAGCGACACTCAGATCTTTCAAGGTCTGCCAAGGCTGACCTCCTATCATCTCCACCCACCGCCTGCATTGTATCAGCAATTCGAAGTCGGGCAGCCCGTTTCGATTCAGCAAGCTGCTCCCACGCAGTCAGCGTCAACGCCACAGCCGTCAGATCTTGATCATTAGTGGTAGTCAGACTTCAATACAGATTACGATTTCAGACCGATGCACCTCAGCTCATTGGTTAAAATTTGTCTGGATTGCAGACGAAGATGCCGACGCTTTTAACTTTCAGAGCATGGTCTGAATTTTATATAACGTAAACCACACCAGAAATTTATCGCGAGCAGAATGGAGGGACCTGCGAAGAGGAGCAAGAAGAAGATAATTTTCTGGGACAAGGATGGCTTCGACGGAGGCCTACCGTCCGTAGAAGTGCTACTAAACTGGATGACCACAGAGGGAAACTACGACAAGTGGAGGGGGAGCGACCGAAATAACGGAAACACGAAGGAGTTCTTGCTGAAAGAGATCGTAGCAGCGCTAAAGACTGTTGGAATTGAGCACCGATCCCCGGCCCAAATTCGCGAAAAAATCAGCAACATTGAAGAGAAGTATCGCCTGGCGCAAGATTTCCTGTCACAAACTGGTTCTGGTATTACTGACGAAACTACACTACGGGCTGAGGTATCCGGCCACACGATAACGTCAGACTTAAAACTGTTAAGGGCTCGTATCATTCTCCTTGCCAGTAGACTCTCTGGTGTATGAGAGCCTACCGAGAGGTAGTCGGCTGCACGTCCTTGGCCATCCATTGAGCCCACCACTTTCAGCAAACTCAATAAATGCAACTCCACCGACATTTTTCGTTGCTTTCCAGGAACACACTGAAACTCGAGATGATCCGCCACAAGATCGCGAATAGCGAAGAAATACTGCTGGGTCATCCGAAACTGCAGTTTAAATTCCGTTTCGTTCATGTCCGTAAGATAGTAGTTTATGCGAGAGGGTGGACGAGGAACACGTGTCCGTGGAGCTAGGTATCGCCGTGATTCGAGAGTAAAATACAGTGTCGAGACTTCAATCAGCTCCTCCTCTCCACTAGAAGTGTCGTCGTCCTCTGCGTGTGCTTCTAGGAGTCTTGACCAGACCCTCCGTACAGCAGAAAGCAGCCTTTCCCTGTTGCTTACTCTCGGCATCTTCGTCGTCGTTGTTAGGTCGTCTTGGTCGTCTGAATTAGAGGCGGAAGTTGAGTCTGAAATTCAAACTCTGAATAGGGTGTCAAAGTTGGCTGGCTCTTATTGGTCAATTTATCTGTCTGAACTCGAGCTCTATATCCAAGTCTGACTACCACTATTGTAGGAAAGCAACGGAATCATTCCTTCCACCAGGTGCACGGCACGCCATCGTTGTAAAACGGCACTTGTAATCAGCGCACGCCTGGACATTAAGCCCATATCGCTGGTAGTGACCCGAGAAGAACGCAATGCATCGCCCACACTTGTTAGCTCGAGGTACTCGAATAGGGCCGGAGCCACCCATCAATTGCACCTATACATCCTGGGATAGCACAAGTGCTGATAGAGCGGAATCCCGCTGCAGACATCGCTATTTCATCATCCGGTACAGGAAACTTGATAGCTAGACTTCTCGTACTGTTGATTGCCTTAATGACAGCGTGCACTACGCGGTAAAACCCAGCTCTATTAGTTCCAGTAATAATGCGAATGTGATGATAGCTACCCCCAGCGAGCCATGAAATGCTAGCCTGGAGCATGCTGACTGGTGACAAAGGAGATTGACCACGTGCTCGACGCATAGACTGCAAGGCGTCAAGTGCTAGTGCACCCCCAACAGCCCTGAGCAAGCGCTTGAGACCTAAGAAGCTCATTCTATAGTACTGCTTGAACCCCCCTTCCAAAAGCAAGCGTCCTGCGTGCGATTTCCAGTTGAGACGCTCACGGATAACTACCATTTCACTGCCAGACGATTCCTGCTCCGCAAAATCATTGCGATAGCCGGTAAAACTACAGCGCAGAACTCATCCTCTTCAGCGCGGCGAAGTGTCACGAGCTTTCTACTCTCAAATCGAGGTGGGCCTGGCATCTCGAGTCTAAATGTTGAAGTGATGCTGTTGAAGTCTGCCATGCGGTAATAATCGAAGAAATACGGCATTCTTATTGGTGGGCTCGGTGCCTACCCTATTGCATCTCGTGCGGCCAATTCGACGCATGTGGCCAAACCGCCGCACTAGCGTCTTTTTGTTTTGTTTTTCGACGCATGCGTCGGAGGCTTAGGGTTGCCTCCACAAGCCAATCAAAAGGCGATATTCGGCGCATGCGGCCGCTCCAGCCCGGTTGAGAATGGACCTAAGGGCCGACACACAGAAAATGTGATACAGACGGGTACACTTTAATATGACGGACTCGAATGAGTGTGTTTTTTTTTGTTATTGATTTGAGCCAATGAAAAGTCATTAGTAAATATGTGGCTCTGTTCGGTTCACTTACGTCGCTGCGCGCAACGGAAGAACTGGAGCTGCGGATGCTTCTGTGGAGCGTTCGCGACTATGATGACACAAGTTCCAGTGATGGGGAAGATGCCTTCGAGGACACTAGTGATACTGGAAGCGGGGACAATAATCAGCTGTATCATGATTCTAGGATCGTCGTCACGCGTATCCAAATGCAGTGAAGCTTCAAGTAGTCGACGCCGTGAAAGCTGGCGGCAAAGTAGCTGCAGTGGCCGATGCTCGCGGTGTTGACACTCATACAGCTGTGTACGCGTTGATTAGGAACGAGGCTAGTCTTAGAGCGGTATGTGCGAACAAAACGAGCTCTAGAAGTACTTAATGGGGAGACAAGGTCGTCATTGATCTTCCCGTACGCAGATGAGCTCATTCAGTGGATCAAAAACATGCGTCGTGAGGACTTTGCACTAACGACAAACCACTGTGTTTCCTGTGTTAAAGTAGAATACGCTGCATGGGCGTCAAACTACTTGTTGTCGCGCCAGGAAGACAGTCTGCGGCGTGCAATCCGTCGTGTTGCGCTTAGCCGAGGATTTTCGTTTCGGCGATCCACTAAAACTATCATATCGACCCGACAGCTTCTTGAAGAGCAGCAACGTTTTGCCGCGGAGGTTGGTCGGGTTGTCAACCAGGCCTATCTGCGTGAATGCATCTACAACGTTGATGAAATTGCAGTCTACTACGAAGAAGACCCCGGCGTTATACTGACTGAGCGCGGGCAGAGCAAGCCCGCTCGAGTAAAAGGACGACGCCGTTCAGATCGTGCGAGCGTGCTGCTAACAGTTTCGGCGGCTGGAAGAAAGCAAAAACCATTGATCATATTTCGCGGACAGCCAGGGGGCACGATTGAGCGCGACATGGCTGCATACTCGAATCAAGTCGTTGTAACCGTCCAGCAAAACGGCTGGATGGATTTAAGGGTTTAGATCGAGACGTTTATCAACGGTCAGTGGGCAGAGTTTGTAAGTGACGAATTTCTAGACCCCCTAGTTATCTACGTTGACAACCCTAAGTGCCACGTGACTAAGGACGCGCAGGAAGCATTTGCTTCGTGGGGGACCGAGTTCGTGGTCCTGCCTGAGAATACGACTGCTGTGCTACAGCCTCTGGACGTGGGTGTCATGGGGCCATTCAAGAAGAAGCTACGGTCTCTGACGCTATCCTACGACTTAGCCTCCATCCAGAGTAATGTGACGTTGTCTATAAGAGAGAGAGACTGCTAGCGCTCAAGCGCATATCTGCGGACGAGAAGAAGAAAACTGCTTATAATTCGCGTAGTGACAGCTTGGGCAGCTATTGACGAGAGCCGCATTAAGCGAGCCTGGGAGAAGTCTGGACTGTAAAAAAACTCTTTTGCTGGTTTGGATAAAAATATTTTGAATTTGCAAGTATTGTGCCTTTCACTTCTTTTGGCTGATCGGAGATGAAAAAGTATGTTTTTGTTTAGCGAATAGGGCTGGTACGTTGGTTTTTAGCAGACTGATGCCATTGATTTGCTAAATTTAACCAGTAATTCACCCAATAGCTGACCAGTATCGGGAACGTACAAGCATCGATATACACCACTCGCCAGAGAGACTTTGGAAGGAGTTTGAGCTCCGAATGGCGACATTGTTTTCGCCATTCGGAGTTTGGCAGGACTTTTGCATAGGGATGTATTCCACTGATCTCCGATGGCGGGGAATAGTTCTTACGTATGTGTACGGAATTGAAATTGCCACCGTATCCAGCGTGCTAGGGGTGTCAACTCGTAGCCTCAGTCGTTGGTACCAGCTTTTCAAGACGACTGGGAATGTGCTAGAGGCTAAACCTACCGCTCGTTCGTCGCGTTGGCCACCCGCAGTCTGCCACTACGTTAGAGAATATGTAAGTTTGCACCCCTGCTTCTACTTTGAGGAGCTACGAAGTGAAATCAAGGCACGATTCAAGGATACAATTAATCTGTCGGACTCTAGCATTTGCCGCGCGCTGCGATTTGATCTGAGCCTGACAAGAAAGATTCTTACCAAGCGAGCAAGAGAAAGCGTGCCACAGGAACGTCAAGAATACAAGGCCCGGTTGGGACCTTTCTACAGCGGTCCCGATCAACTCGTCTTCGTCGATGAAACCTCAAAAGACGGACGGTACGTTTGCTGTTCGGTATTTAGATGGCTACATGACTTTGATATTCAAACTGTGCTATGATGACTTAGATCTGTTCTACGCCGCTATGGTTGGTCCGCGCGAAACACCCCGGCTACGGTGTCTGTGCCATTCAATCGTGGGAAGCGCGTCTCCGTTCTTGCTGCAATGGATGTTAAAGGCTTTTTTGCATGGGGAAATGTGGATGACACTTTTACTAGATTGGAGTTTCACAAAGTATTCAAGGAACGTATTCTTCCCTACCTTAATCCATGGCCACTACCACGCTCTATAGTGGTCATGGATAATGCCAAAATTCATATGTACGAAGAACTGCAAGATTTGGTCCACGCCGCAGGTGCACTGCTGTTTTTCCTTCCGCCGTACTCGCCGGATTTGAACCCAATTGAAGTGGGATTCTCCCTACTAAAGCGCTGGATTCAGCGCCATGCCAATATGGCTTTCCGAGAAGACCCGTTAGCTGTTCTCAAGGTTGCGATGTACCAGTGTACACGCCAAAAGGAGTTAGTAGGAGAAAACTTGTACAGGCATTGTGGTTACCAAGTAAATCAGCTACTCATAAAAGAATATTAAACATTTATGCAGAAACAATCACTGATGGTCCACATCAATCATGTCTTCAGGAGGATCAGGAGTGTCAATAGAAGTTTGTGGTCGAAACGGCGGTCGAAGACTGTACGCTGGAAGCCCAAGAGCTTCTCTCAGGTCTGAGATGCTGACAGCTACAGGCACAGGCACGTCGTGGATCTTGATCCTGACCACTCGATATTCAGACTCACATATCTGTGTCTCTGCCACCTGGGATTCGTCTATAGCAGCTTGCTGCGCATCAATCGACTGAAGTTGCCTAAACGTAGCGCTGTCTGGAACTTGCATATTGCTGCCTTCGGGAGGCGGGCCTGAGTAACCGCCATGTAATTCCTTGATGCTGGCCCAGCAACAACACCCTGTTGGTCGAGAAACGCGGCTACGCGCGGGAGCTGCTGGATTCGCGCCTCTGTAGCCCGTCTCAACGTGGTCTGGCCAACTGGCTTTGGGACGTATACGAAAAGCAGGAGGGTAAAGCTGGCTTGTCCGTCCTTACGAAGCCGTGCTCTGTGCCACACAGTTTCCAGTTGTGCTTGGAACGCTTCTGTCGACGTACAAAGCTTCGCATAATCCTTTTGAGGCGCGTGTTTACTTGGTTTTAAGTACACATCAAAACTTGAGGTCGATTGGCCGGGCAAACTAGCTTCAAACTTCTCCTCAATTGAGGCTCGAAGTACACGTGGCCCATTTGCTACTCGAAACACGAAGTCACAAGGAGCCACCTTGTCTCGACAAGCAGTGTACGGCTGTCCACTCTTTATAGTCAGTCTGCAAGATAATACGTCAGGCAAAGGAATCTCCATAGTCAGAAAGTGTTAGACAGCGAAATTGACAATATTTTACACAACACGTAAGCTCTTTCACCAACCCGGTACAATACCATTGGTATAGACAAATACTTTGTCGCTGCATCCATCTGTATCAAAGCCATACTGCCATTGCCCAGAGCTTCTCCCGCTTTATAATACAAATATAACCACACAAACATACTGTTAAATGTTCATTGTTCACCCAAAAGCCATAACACCCGCATAACTTAGCCAAACACGTGGCACCAGCAACACACTTGGCATACTCTCTAGCCGTCCAACCAGCTCCAACCATCAGCTGCTGTGTCTCGAAACTCCTTGCGTGCACCTAATAATCCCCAGCACGAGTTCAATACGATCAGACAGATGAATATAGAGTCACTAACCTCCTCGAAGGCGATTGATCACTACTCCATGCTGTAATGTGCGCTCTGGTCTTGATGCATGACCGGCCTTGAGCGCAACATTTGTTTCTGCTTCGCTTGGATTGCTTCTCTCCTGGAGCGGCGCCTAGGCTTGGACGGCGTTACTTGAATGAGCCGTGTTTGCCATCCATTCTCCTTATGTACGATTTTATGGAGATTGTGTATGCTACATCAATAGGTTTAGGTGAATATTTAGATCTCGCAACGGTTCGATTTGTTGTTTGGAAAGACTCCGAGGAAAGTCCGATTTTGCCACGGCAAATCGACAGAAAGGCACAATATATTTAACGAAAAACCTAATGTGTCATATTAAAGTGTCTTCGTCTGTAACACATACAATATGCGTGGGACACATCAATGTCACATCACACTACACAATCTATACGTGTGTCGCTCGTACATTAGCCAAAACACACCACCCTAGGGTTTCTACACACCAGTGAATATTTGCGAATCACGACCATTGCAATGGTAATCCGTGAGCCAATCACCGTCCTTAATATCCTTTCTTAACAGCAAAGATCCCATTCTTCATACAGTAAAACACCGATTTTCTGCCCCCTCCCCCCTTTCAACGAACGATGACCGCGACAACCAAGTGGACGACTATCTGCAGCGACATGGCTCGCGAGGATTCCCAGCTGCTTATGGAAGTCATGAAGGAATTCATCACTGTGAAGAGTCAGTTGATTGTGTGCTCCGACCAAGCCGCACAAGATTCGGTACCAACTGCTGCGTTGTTCCTCGGGAACATGCAACGCAGCCACGCCATATGACGCGTGTCAATGGAAAGGTAAAGTGCTCACGTGCCAAAGTCTTAACCGCGCCACCATAATGGAGACTGGTGCTCACGACACGCTGGTGAGGGGCCTTCAAAAAGCGAAGATGACCCCACGACTCAAGGATTACGCCCGTGAAATGGCAACGCAAGGGTTAAAACCCGCTCGGATTCGAAATGGCATGACTTGGGGATTTGGGTTGACGGAGACGGAGATGCCGGCGCTACGTCATGTGCAGTGGTTCGTCAGCAGTTATTCAAAGAAACATCTGCACCGCAATGACGATTATGACAAAATCCAGGGCCAGATCGACCAGTTGGCGTATGGCCCGACCGTCTCAGACACGACTCCATTTTAGTTTGAATGGAAACGTGACGCACACGGCAAACCAAATGTGGGGAACGGCTCTGATGAAAAGCCATTTTTGGTGGGGCTGACAACGAAGCATCTCCTACTGAATGCGGCCCGCGACCCGGATTCATTTGTGTTTCGCATGGATGCCACGTTCAAGCTGAACCAAGTCGGGTATCCTGTCATTATCTGCGGGATCTCTGACAAGTGACGGTCGTTTCACCTTGTGGCACTTTTCATTACATCGCAACGCTTGGAGGACATTTACGTGACAGTGTTGACCGAGCTTCGCAGAGTTTTTACTTCCGTGTCTGGTGGTCGACAACTGGCGGTCATGGCCGATGCTGAAGCAGCCCAACAGAACGCAGTGACGCGAGTCTTTGGTGCCGATTGTAAATTGATATATTATATCATGTGATGGCCAAGGTTCATGAAAACCTCAAGGGTGTTCCGGAACATTTGTCAAATCAAGTGATGGCGGACATATATGATCTTCATTTTGCGGGTATCCAAGATGTCTATGACGAACAAGTGATACATATTCTGACCAAGTGGTCAGTTGAAGAGCAGCTGATTTGGTTTAAGGCTATTTCGAGCGTACGTGGGTGACAAGTTTGTTTTGGCGTTGGCAATGCTTCCATACCCCTAGTGGATTCTCCACCGTAAACAACCCGGTGGAGCAGTTTAACCGTCTGATCAAGCGTGGCTACAGTCTCCGGACCAAACATAAGATCGGGACACTGTTCCAGCAGCTGGCGGATTGTTACGGACACCAGTCGATAACTTCAAGAATCTTCAAGGAATCTCCTAAAGCCACCCAGCCGTTAAACGCAAGGGTTAAGGATTTTCGCAACCGAGAACTTCTTGTGGACATGACTCCCAGCAAGTCCAGCATCGACTTCCTACTTGTATCTCCAAACCCAGAAGTGATTCGTGTGATGTCGCGTGGCTGTGAGCGTATTTACCTTCCGGAACTCGGGCGCAGTCGCGAAGTAGCCCCGGTGTCGGCCCAGATGGGAGTGAATGACGCGCGAATGGAGGGGTTTGGGCAGCCTGAGGGCGGCTGGCATGTGGATTTGAGTACGAATTCGTGCGGATGCAAGAACTACTTCAAGTTTGCAATTTGCATTCACGTGCCATTTGCTCTGTAGATTAAGAACTACACGGGAGTAGATGATAAAAGGACTCTAGTCAATCGTTCCGTGTCTAAAAAAACGCCGCCGATTGGATGCCCTAGTTCCCGAGTGCCTGCTGGTCGCCCACTGGTAAACCGACATGCTTTGAATACGGCTTGAAATCCGTTAGCATTAACTACAATCGCTTCTTGCTAAACTAAGAAACTCTAGCTTCGTGTCTATATTGTTTAAGTTAATATTAGTATCACGTTTCAAGTTTATCTTCATTTTGAACTACTCTTTGATTGTGTTCATTCTCCAATTCACCTCAACGACGGCAAGCCAACAGGACGGACCCCCAACTGACGCAGCCCCACCAGCACCATTTCTAGCCTTCTTCAAGTGGTGCCAAGCGCACCTCCGTGCCCGTGAATGGGGGCGCCTCGATGAGGCTGCGACCCGTTACCTGAGGTCATGGGTACATATACAACGAGGTGATGCCTCAAATACCGGGGAAGCGATTAAGCGTCTGTTAGATGCGGTACCACAAGGCCGCATCACTAGGGCACACCTCACCGAGACAGCTGCTTTAGGAGATGATGCTGGTGAAGCAGAATGGGCCCTGCCAACCGGAACTGACCTAAGTGGCCAACCAACCTACCAAATGCGAACTATTCTGGCAGATCGTCGAATTGACGGTCACGTGCAGTTCCTCCCTTCCTGGGAACCAACATTGGCGCCTGCCGCTAACCTTCCTTCCAACGCGATACGATCATTCCGAAGACGCCAGCGCCGCCGTGTTGAGCGCCGCCGTGTTGAGCGCGCCTACATTGAAGCCGAAGCAGATGAAGATTAAACAAGTATCAACAGCCTTAACATATTCTTCTAATGCATTTGTTTTGTCTTCCCTGCTCGTTATCTTCACGTCATCAGCGCCCCAGGCCATCCGCAAGGACAGTGCAGGGCCTAGACCCTTCAACATGCCCCGCACAAGCCCGAAGTACCTTTTCCGTGTTGACAATGACGGCTCGAAACCCAAACGCATGCCAGTGTATCTCAATGCATGTCGTAGTAGCCGCGTAGCATGCCGTAGTAGTCGCGTAGCATGTCGTAGTAGTCGTGTAACATGTCGTAGTAGCCGCGTTGCATGTCGTAATTGTCGTGTAGCATGTCGTAGTAGTCGTCCTGGTGGCGCGCGGGCGCCGCCGTGCCGGTGGTGGTTCCGAGGCAGGCCACGCCGCTTGTTCATAACTGGAGAAATTGCGGAATGAGCGGACAAAGGTAATGAAAGCCACTGACTTCCTTTCCGTACTCCTAGTCTGCTATGATTGGCTGTTACTTGGGGCGCGGCTACGGAACGGATGGTCCGTGGCTGCTTCCCACTATCTGTGCATGGCTCTACCGCACAGACTGAGGCCAGTCTGTTGCATGGCAGAGACTCTACCAGAGCAGCCAGCACGCGCACGATCTGTGTGGCACGCAGATTGAGCTGCATTTCGCATAGTTAGTACTATTTTGTCAGTCCCATCGATGCGTTGCATCTGTTGTCGGGAGTCTGTCAGTGTGGGTGTTCTAGTGCCCTAACTGGTGACATAACTACAAAAATATGTGCAATAAAGCTAAAGTCACGTACTATGTAATAAACACAAACCTCCTACAACTGTTCGATCTGTTACTACGGGTACTACCAAATGAATGGTACATGCTATTGTGCCTTTCCGAACTTTTGGCCAATCTGACCTGAAAAGGTATGTCCTTAGTAGGAGGGGTTGCTGAAGGCTAAGCACCATAAACCAAGCTCACGAGCACTCCGCCTTATGGAAGCAAAGGCAAAGGCATTCCTGATCAAAACCATTGACGACCAACATGTGCTCATGATCGAGGATAAGACGGCGTTTGAGATCTTCCAAACAATCTGTAGTAAGTACGAAGGTGCTGCCGTGCATGGTGACCGGTACTACATCCAGGCGTACATAATGACAATGAAGCACGGGCCTAACGGCATGTGTCTTTGAGGTGGAACAAGCCATGAAAGCTGTGGCCAAAGCCACCGACAGCGTCATGAGTGACCAGCGAATATTTACCATGCGCTGCCTGAAGATTGGAAGTCTGACATGACTGTCTTGAAAGACACAAGAGAGTACATACCGTACTAAGATCTCAAGCGCAACATCGATACCAATGTCCATCGTGAGCTAGGGCTTACCCCACACAAAGCGCCTCGGTGTACTAAAAAATATTATGATGTAGTTTAGAACAGTGTGTAACCTCGTTTACAACGTAAAGTAGAAAACAAGGACACACTGCGGGAAGGGTTCTATTAAATCAATGAACTCTAAACCAATGCTTTTAGAACGACTCTAATGCATGTAGAAATCTACTCTCCACACATTCTTTTATTGTAGTTGAGACCATCAACACTCAACTGATCATTCTAAAAATATCAGCTTTTCAATACCACTACTCCAGCCAACGATGTCCAGCTCACGTCGTAGTTATACTGTCATGCAGAAACTACTGATAATACGAATGTGATGTTCAAGGAAAAGGTTTCCATGCTGTTGGTAAACGACATGGTGTTTTGGCCAGTACTATTCGAGGCTGGTGGGCAAAACGAGACGAGCTGGAGAGTGCTTCGCGTGATCGACAGACCACCACAAGAACTGCAAGACGCCTTAGCGGAGGTGGGCGACGGCCAGCACACAGTTAATTTGAGGAGAGGCTTTATGAGTGGGTCCGTACCGGAACAGCAAAGGCATACGAGTGAAAGACGCGCACATCCTGCTGGTGTCCTTGTGGGCGTCAACAGCACTGGAATGTGAAGTGATGACATCCTCCTATGTGGGAGGAAGGAGACATACGGTTGTCATGTTAATCGGGATGATTCTCAGCGACTGGAGCGCTACAACGTTTTCGTTCTTGTGGTCCCTTTAAACTTCACCAACCTTCTTCAACCTCTGGATGTTGCCGTTAACAGGAGTTACCAGGAATTTTATCGGTCAAAATACGACGTGTATATTAGCTTGGCCCTGCGAGACAAGAGTCTGCAAACGAAAGCAGGTAACCCCAAGGGTCCCCGTTACGACACTGTGGCACAGTGGACGCTTTGCTGGGTGGGTTCCAGGTCAACGGCTGGCACCAAGAAGGCGCTCTCGCTTTGTGGTTTGGCTGCTGAAGAAGACGTTATCGCGGAGCAACTACACGCCCCGCTAAGGGATATTCTGAGTCCGACGTCGAGTATGCATCTGTGCTGACGCGTTACATGGCTACGCTGGACGATCTGGCAGGACGTCTGGATGAAGATTATCTTGCCTCGGTAAGAGACGGACACGCAGATCCAGGCAAGCTGGAAATCTATGCTGCATCCAAGATGCACGGCTGGAACATCAGACTTCAAAGTGTCGATAACCAGACCCGTCTGATGTCAAGTTTCACGTACACGACCGAAAACGCCGCGAAAGACGTCTTTCTGGTACGAGGTGGCGGCTATTTTGCTGTTCCGATTGATGGATACCTTGTATAAATAAGAAAAAAAAACATATGTTTTAGGAAAAGCAGAAAATGTTAGATTCAATTTTTCAATTGGAATTGTCAAGTTTTGACATACCTTTTGTGTGCGGGGCATTAACAAGTTTTAACTCGCGACGCCTCTCTTCCCTGATGGGCTCTCAACACAACCTGAATCGACCCATGGGCCAGAAGTAGGCCAATCCATGCTTCGACCAATTGTGCGGATGGGTTTTTGTTGAACCACTTTTCATAGGGAGTGATCTTGTCTATAACAGAACTCGGGGTCATGTTAAGAAGGTCTGCAACATGAGTCTCACATTCTCCCCAAAGAACATGGGGTAAATCTCCGTCAATGAGGCTCTTGTTCTCTCAAGGAGCGTCCGCATACGTCTCTCTGCTACACCATTCTGTAGTGGTGTGTAGGTGTTTGTGAATTGAGCGTGAATGTTGTATTTTTCAAAGGTGTTCCGTCCAAGTTTCTCGTATTCACGAGCGCTATCACTTTGGTGCGTGCGGATTTCCTCATCGTACATGTTCTCACGATACTCGAGTTGCCATACATTGGCACGAAACATGCTTTGGGCATTCTTTCAAAGTTCTCATAACATTATATAGATCTGATTTCGTTTGATAGTGTAGATAAACATGTACCGTGAGTAGCCATCAATGAAACCCACAAAGAATTGAGGGTCTGAACAGGCAGATGCCCTGCCATGTCGGTATTAACCTTTTCAAGAGGAAATTTAGCCCTTCCAATAGTGTGTTTATTAAAAGGGTTACGATGGGACTTAGCATACATGCGTGAAGAGCAGAAGTAGCCTTGCTTTGGATCGAATTTCGATAGTCCCAGTTCCTTGACGTGCTAATGTTTATCCAGCTCCTGCATAATGCGAAAGTTTGGATGGCCCATACGTTTTTGCCAGCGCATAATGTTGTCAGACTTACCTGAAGTAACCGCATGGGCTCGTTCGGTGTCTGCCGGGTGAGCTTCGAACTGGTAGAGCCGAATGTCTTGTCCAGTTTTGGCCTCGAACTTGATTCGATGGGCGAAGAACAGAACACATTTCTTGGTGTTGGGGAAGGTGATCTTGAACAGATTTCCGGCTTGACGGACGGAGAGCAGGTTGTACTGCAGTTCTGGGGCATAGAGGACGTCATACAGACTAATCGTTTGCTCTTCCCTTTCGTGTTCTTGACACGTATCTTCACAGTTCCCGTTCCTTTAAAAGGAATTTGGTGATTTCCACCGACCGTGATGGCCTTGCCGATACACGGAGTCCGTTCTTCAAATCACGTTGGGTTTGAGCTCGCGTGACGAGTACAACCAGAGCCAACTGTCCACATTGGGCCTTGGACGTTCTCTTCAGCCGTTAGGCTCGTAGCTTCAATAGTCGGCTTTAGATCAAGTGTGGTGATGGCAACGACGCCGTATTCGTCGGAGTCACAGGCGTTGCTTTGGTTGTGACGGCCATGGAACTTGTTGTGGCCTTGGTTGTTGTCGTTCCCACCGCGATGTCCATTGTGAGACCTTTTGTTGTTGCTGTTGTTGTTGTTATTTTTGTTGTTTCGAGACTAGTTTTCACCTTTCCCGTTACCTTTACTGTTTCCTTTGTACGGATGCGAGCGTTTGGAATTCTGCTGTGGTTTTAGCTTGAAATTGGCTGGTAGCACTGTTCCAGCTTTGGCCTGGCCATTTTGGAGGTGGTGTTGCAGAATATAGCAGTCAACAGTGTCATGGTTGCTGCGATGGAAGTAGGTGCATCCCATGGAAGCCACCAGGGCTGATTCTCCCTTCGATGGTTTGGGGGCAGGGGTTAGCTCAGGAACCGTAGCTTGTATTGCTTTTTAGCACTGGTCTCTCTGGATTCAGGAGTTCCTTGCTTATGGACGTAGCGGTTTTGCGCTACCGTCTTACCCCGCACAGAGCGCCCAGGCATTCTAATAAAATATAGCGCCCAGTGAGCGCTTTATTCGTTTTGAGTGCCTAGGCGCTATTCTACGAACCAACTTCTTAACTTTAAAGAACGCACAGGTCAGGTGGAGATTATACTGCTACAAAAAATATATATGCATGCACGTAACTTTATTATGTGCTGACGGCTCAATACATAAAGGTGTCTAGATACTCTGTATACCGGAATTATACACGAAACAAACTCGAAAAACGAGCAAAGAAGTGCATGTATCTTGGCATTCCACCCAATAAGAAAGGGTACCGACTGCTAGAAACAACGGGAAACAGGATTGTATACAGTCGTGATGTTATCTTTCGAGAAAAAATCCCCCAAACTGGAATTCTTAACTTCTGAAGCCACGAGTGACGTACTCAGCCCTCTAACTCAAGAAGAAAAGGGCCTCAACACCCGCAACATCTCCCACCACTAGCTGAAACGCTAAAGCGGAATACAAATGACCTCGCTGCAAAAGAAATTTGATATGCACAAAAGAATGCAAAGAAGTCTACAAAATATGACGAAGAAACCTCTCTCTTTGAACCGCTCAACGATCCCCTTGATGTCGAAGAACGATAAACTTTTGTTTCTTAAACAAACTCGTTGCTTACTATCCGACATATATCGGAATTAAACACGTACAAAGAAGCAATGTAACTTCCTGAAGCCGCTCAGCGGAAATCTGCAGCAAGGTCTGAATTCAAGTTCTTAATGGAAAACAAAACCTGGGTTCTTACAAAACTACTCAAAGACCGAAAAGCACTGCAATGTCGCTGGGTATTTGTTGTCCAATATAAAGGAAATGGCAAAATTGGCCCGCCTAGTTATCAAAGGTTTTTAAGTATGGCGTTGACTACGACGAGATATTATCTCCAGTCATTCGTATAGAAGTTATCAGCCTTTTCCTGACGATTTCCGCAGGATACATCAAATGGACGCGAAAACTGCGTTCCTAAATGATTTCCTCGACGAAGAAATCTACATGGTTGTAAGTTATTTAAAAGCCTATATGGCCTCAAACATGCACCTAGAATCTGGCATTTTACGCCCTGTGCATTCTTAACTTTGATGAAATTTCAGAAACTGGTAAAAGACCAATGTGGCTTTGTTGGAAGAGTTGATAGACACACGTGCTACATACTTGTGTATGTCGATGACGTTCTCATCCTTGCTCAGACACTCCCATCGTCAATTACATTAAAGACGCTCTGAATCAGCGCTTTAAAATGTCTGAGTTAGGAGAAGCCCAGTACCTCTTGGGATGGTCTATAGTACGAGACCTAAAGAACAGATCTATGTTCATCCACCAAGAGAAGTACGCTACCAAAGTACTCGATCGCTTCTCGCATCTTAATGATCATCCGGTCGGTACACCAGCGGACCCGAGCACAAAACTATCTCTCACAATGTGCCTACAAACTGAGGCAGACACGAAAGAGATGCGGGCGATCCCGTACAGAGAGGCAGTTGTTAGTATCATGTACTTGATGATGGGAACCAGACCCGATCTGGCTTACTTCCTACGGGAGGTAAATCCATTTCTAGCTAACCCAGGTAAAGCTCACTGGAATGCAGTTAAGAGATGTCTTAAATATCTCGATGGCACGAGGAAACTTGGCATTACTCTAAGAGGAAGCCAAAATCTAGAGCAGTATAAAGCACAGCAATACCTATCTGCCTTTTCAGATGCAGGCTACGCTAACTGCCCTGATACTCGTCGATCCGTAGGAGGATACATCACCTACATGCGTGGAAGCCCAATCTCATGGCAATTCCGAAAAAAACACGCAGTTGTGTTATCCACAACAGAAGCTGAATACATCGCTCTGTGCCACTGCATGCAAGAAGTTATCTTCTTAAATCTTCTTCTCGTCGAGCTAGACCGCGAAAGTCCACATCCCATTACGCTATATGAACTTGTCACATCAGACATAATGATCACTAGATAAAAGGCTCATTCAAACAAACCCGGTTCTTGAGAACTGTGAAGTCTTATCACTCGAAAGCCTTAGCCCAAACTGTGACGTTCAGACTCGCATTCACAGGATCTCTTTCCCCGAGAAGCTTGAAAAAGCTGAAAACACACAGTATAAGTACTACATTTTAGAAAGTAGGGTACCTTTGAGTTGACACGGCGAGATTGCGAATGAAAATCGGGATGCTACGTTTTCATTATCGATACACAACCTAGGTATAGCACTACTGTAAAACAAGAGAAACCCCTCTTCCACATCTGAGTCCTGGTACAGCCTCCGAAGTGAACAATACCGCAGAATTCCTATTCGCCCTCAGGACAAGTAGGACAGTCCTCGTCCTCTTCCCAAATTATTTGTACTGATTACCGTACCATCTGGGATAAGAAAATTTCACCACTTGGACACAGATAAGTTGTGACATAACTACGATAATCTGTACAATAAGGCTAAAGTCACATACTATGTAGTAAGCACAAACCTCCTACAACTGTTCGATCTGTTACTACGGGTACTACCAAAAGAATGGTACATGTACTTCCGACAACTAAGCTATTCAATCACTATTGCATTTACCGCCAAACACTCGAGACTCTTCTCCTTCCCCCGTCTTTATTATCTACAGCCTTCCACGAAACCCTCGACCAGCAACAGAGCCCCATCGATGCGCTGCATCCGCCATCGGCCAAAGGTGTGGCGAGTCGCCTCTGGTAACTGTCGGACTGACGTGCGTGGGCCACAAGCGCGGGCCACCGCCGGCATAAGTCATCAAAGCGCAAGAACGTATCTGAAGGTGTCAGAAATATATGTTTGAATTACAGTTAAACCGTTGCCGCGGCATACTCGAATACGCTAAAGGGCTCTCCTAAAGGACAGCTCCGTTTTTCCTTACTGTAAATTTCTAATGTCAAATTTCTAAGAAACGATTTTGAAAACCTATTATTCTGACAGACGTACCTGGGTTCTTAAAAGATTCAGCTCCGTTTTTCGAGCGATAGCGCGTCTCCACTCGTATTTTCACTCTCGGCATATGTATAGACCCCAGGATCAGCTCTCTCCTGTTTCTGTTCATCTTTTTCCCTTCTCCTGCCACCACCCTCTGCACCGCCACCCTCATGCTGATCGCCACCAGCTACCACTACCACCCCGGAGCACTCCACGCTGAACACTATCATCGCCGAGACGGCGGAAAACGATGGATCGGAGCGGTGGCGGCAAAAGGCGGGGATTATAGAGAAAGTAATGTTCTGCCCAGGCTGCCAGAACCCCATGCGTGTGCGCGCACCCGCCAAGAAGCCATCTTGACGGTGTTGCAGAAAAACCAACATACAAACGGAAAAGAATATAGTATTAGAATGCTTACTAACACATGGCAATCGAATATGAAGCTGTCACTCTCGCAAGCGGCTCGACTGCTCTGTGCGTGGTGCATGCGGCTTCGCCATACACAGATTGCCGAGATCGTTGACGTCTCAGAGGTTGCAATACACGAGTGGGGTGTATTTGTGCGCTTACTCTGCTCGAAGCAGCTAAATCGCGATCATTTCCAGGTAGAGTTTTTATTTTATTTATATAACTGAAATTGCCTTTAGATTGGTGGAGCGGGCATATCGTTGAAATTACCGTGACCAGGGTAAAAACAGCAAGCACGGCCGGGGCCGTCACTACCCCGATTTTTGGCTCTTCCGAGGTGTTGATCGCTCCACAGGCCAGTGTTTTGCTCGTTTTATAGACGACGGCCGCACGCAAGCAAGTCTTTTTCCTATCATCTGAAGAGGTCTCCGACGCAGACATTGAGAGAAAATTCACACCAGCGTCCGTCTTAGACAAGGATGAATACTTCGCCACCGACCCTCTGCTGGATGCGAGCGCTAGGCGAGCTCTGAAAACTGAGATCATAGTGTGTAGACCTCAAGTCAACGTGATAAACAACCAAGGGGGGGGGGGTCAAGAACAAGATGTAACGGAGTTAAATAGGAGAAACGTGATATACTTTTTTTGTGACGTCGTGAGGCTGCCCCCCCCCCCTCTCACAGCGAATGTTGGTCATCGACAGCTGGGAACCTTTTCTCCGCTATAGAAGGAAGAGATGATGTTTACCAATACCGGGACCTGTAGGCAGCTAAGTATGGTTTTACAACCACAACTGCCGTGGCGCGGTTCAGTCGCTTGCATTCCGCTTTACGCGACAAAGGTTTCCTTGAAGGCTATTCCCTTTTCTACGCCCTCTGCATCGACGGATTCCCTTACTATTAGAGCGCATGGAGTCCGGTTTGCGGAATCTGTTTAGCGGGCAAGGCCTTCGGCTTAGCCAACATGCGCGGGGATTCAGCACCCCGGCAACCGGCCTGTTTTGGCTGAGACATTCGAGTTCGTCTGCTCTGATGAACTGTGTAATACCCCTTTTGATCTCTTCCAACTGTATGTCAATCGGCTGAACGCTGGCCGTCGTTGCGTCCCATAGTCAGGATCTACACTTACGACGCGCCCGAACTGAAACCCTACGTCGCTATGGCTCATACATTGACGACGACATCGTCGAGGATGGTCATGCGGAAGCCGTCCTGGAAGAGGGGCTGGAGGCAGTTAAAGACAGCTATGTGCTCCACTTCTACTTTAACGGGCTATCCTAAAAGGCAGATCCGTTTTTCCCTACGGTCAACTTCTAATGGTAAATTCTGAGAAACGATTTTGAAAAACATATTTTTTTTACTATCTAATTGCCGAGACGGAGAATGAGCTGAATGAGATCCCTCATAATCTGTGCCGTGGTAGCCTTTCGAGGAAAGTACCAAGACCTCCACAAATAATCATCAATGTAGCTAATCAGGTGCTCCTTCTGATGTGACATTTTCACGTGAATATTCTAAAGTCCTTCAATCGTGTTTGTATAGCCTCCATCGTCTGGGTCAACGTAGCGCTCGATATGATTGGCGTAGTTGTGTGTGTAGTACATGCCAATCATGGCTGGGTTGTTCGCAAGCGTGCGGATGCGCATTCCGCGCCGTGTTTTCTGTCAGTAACATACGAAGCGAACATATCTGAGTGGATAGTAGTTTTACACAAAAAATTAGAAAGCGATAAAAATAAATAATAGAAACAAACTTATGATAAACTTCCTTTTTGCTGGGATAGTATTGCGCATCCCAGACCCAAAAATGTGCTGCGCATTACACAGTGTACAATCACCTAGCAACGAGAGTAATTGCTGGATACAAGGCCAACAAAGCACATAGCCGCAGTCATGACAGACAGGAAATTGCGTCACTCGGAGACAAATTGGGCACGCGATGCTCTGTGGCCCAGACACGAGCTGCAGCGGTCTCCATTCCATAGTGTCATCATTCACAGGGAAATGACCGGAGACAAAAAATTCTTGCTCTGAGTAGTTCATCGTCTTTTGATCAGTGAGGACTTAGATTAGGGAGGAAGGACTAAAACAGTGGCGAGCGAGCGAAGGGAAAACAGAAGAGAAAAATGCAGTCACCTCACTTTAAATTGGAAGAGTCAAAACGTCACTCCAATCTGAAGCCGTCATTTCAATCTCACTTCACTTCAAGGATGCCGTGAAAATGCATAGTGTAAAAATTGCAATAAATATGCGGGGGGATAAGGAGAAATATTTTCAGTTTAGCATACATCATGTTTTCCGGTACATGTATGATATACATGTACCGGAAATTGACTTCGATCTGTCGTCCGACCCGTTTCTACCGATACAAAACCGGTTTCAGTAGTATTACCGTCGTATGAGTCCCGCACCTATCGGCCACTTCAGTTTCCTTACTTAAGCTCAGTATCTCGCTTCGTGGCATCGTCCGTCCGCATTCCCCGAAGTCCCCCAGTAGCAAGCCTCGGGCCATGGCGAGCAAGCGTCTGGACGCCGTGAAGCTGGCCAAGAGCTCTCGATGGGAGGAGCTACGGCGCCTGGTAGATGCCGAGCCAGCCACCGCGCAACAAGTGGACTCTTACGGCATGTTACCGCTCCATTGGGCCTGCACAGAGCCGCAGTCTATCGGTGAAGGCGTGTTATTAGCGTTACTTAAGGCCTTCCCCATGGGCGCCAGAGCTCCCAATACAGCCGAAATGCTGCCGCTACAGATTGCAATCAAGGCCCAAGCGCGTATCGAGTGGCTACAGGCTCTGTTGGCCTCGTATCCAGACGCAGTGCTCAAGAAGGCGCCGACGGGCGAAAATGCCGTGCAACTTGCACGTAAAGCGGGTTTGCCCAATCGCAGCATTAAGTTGCTGGAAGAAATGTACCATCACGTGTGTGCTAAGGAGGGATTGCCCGATCAATTGGCCATTGAGGAGCAGGAAGCCAAGCAACAGGAGCAACAACAAGAGGAAGAAGGTCAACTCCGACCTTCCGAGAGATTTCAAGCCATTGCAGGAGATTTACCAGTGCAACAGCCACAACGAGTCAGTGGTGTACAGTATGGACAACGACAACGCAGACTCAGCAGCACCGCGTCGCTCAAGATGCGGTCGTTTTCGGACAACGACTTCTACGCTCAGCAGGTCAATGTGACACTGGGCGCTACGGCTGGCCCCAGCCCCTGGTCTCCTCGTAGAACCACGGAAAGCTCAAGACCGCAGTCGATTGTATCGCAGAGACCTTCAACGACGGGAAGGAACACCGGTACAGTCTCGTTACCCCCACGCTGGATGAACGCTCCTAGTTGCAGTATTTGTGCACAAAAGTTCGGGACGTTTAAGAAACGACATCACTGTCGCAATTGCGGACAGTCCATTTGTCGTGACCACTCGGCTCGTGAACGCATGAAGCTCCCGCACTACGGACTCAGCGACCGCCATCGGGTTTGTGTGGTGTGTCACGATATGCTGCGCAACGCTAGTCGCCAGGCAAGACAGCAGCAAATTACGATGCAAGCGGCGCAGCGTGTCGGCCAGCAGACGCGGATTAGTCAGGCTGTGAGTGGGGATGCACGTCGCTCGGATGAGGCCCAGCGCTCGCCCCCCAGTATGTTGGAGCGTCATGTTTCGGCGCCGGCACGTGCCTCGAACTCTGCTGCTGGGCCGTATAAGGTGGGGAATGACGTCGCAATCAACGAACAGGTCGCGAATTTGCAGAAGCAGGTGTCGCAGCTTATGGAGGAGAAACAACAGGCCGAGATGCAGCTCCGTGTGCAAGCGGAGATGCTAAGCGATCCGGATCGGCTTACGAACGTCTCTCAAAGCAGCAATACGAGTGGTGGTAGTGGCGGTAACATGCCAGTATCCCGAGACCGGCAGAATTCACTTCCGATGCCGATGCAGATGCGTACAGGATCGACTACAACTGCCCCACCTGCTGCAGTGCCCAACCCAGGACTTGCAATGTACCGCTCTACCGGTCAATTGCTGAACAGAACACAGAGTGCAGGCAACTTCCGACAGGCACGCGAGATAGATATCGATAGCCCCAACTTTGGCGAGGAACAGCCTCAGCAGCAACCGTCCAGATCCAATTCGACTGCAGGGAACCCGGCACTTCAACGGACGACACGGCTGCAGGATGCTTTAAACACAATTGCCGCTGTGGAATCAACATACGATGATATCGACGGCTCGGACTCGGATTCCGACATTGACGGACGACAGACAGACATTGGCGACCTTCACGACGCTGAGGCGGACATTTATGACGTTGCAAAGGAGTACCTTATCGACGAAGATGACGACGATGATGATGACGAAGAAGCGGTCGTGGAAGCGGCAAAGGCTGGCGTCGTACAGGAGGTGGAAGGTGAAACGGAAGCTGAGAGCGAGGACGATGTGGGCAGCGACACGTTGCCAGAAGTGGACGTACTGGTGAACCTTGGACATGTGATGATGGAGAAGGGCAGCGTTAGTGCAGCCGTCCAGGCGTTCACCCGTGCTGTGGAAATTCGACCGGACGATCCCGCGCTTCACTCGTTGCTTGGCCGCGCCTACTACGCGGACGAGAACTTGGAAGATGCAGTGGCTTCCATTGCCAAATCCCTCGAGCTGGAACCGTCGGCTACCAACTCGACGTTGTTGGGCAAGATCCTGTTTGAGAAGGGCGACCACGAGAAGGCAATTGCGGCGTATCAGCAGTCCCTGGACATGCAGAAGTAAGATGAGTACTTGAAGTAGGTAGGTAGATGTCCACAGAGTTTGCAGACCGATAGATGAGCTTCTTTCTAATCATAAGTAAGGTGTTCAAGTCTTGGGAAAATAATTAATACCTGTTGTTCTGCCCCTACTGACCTGTTGCTCCTTCACAGCCCCTGCTGGCCTGTTGTCCACCCTGGTGACCTGTTGCACATCAACAGGGAAGCAGAATACTAGAAAGGCCGTTATGCACGTTGAGGCCTTAGAGAGGCGCCATGACAACCGGAGCGCAGCGGAGGTCTGTCAGGGGACGGCGCGTAGGCCGGAGTAGGTTCCGAAACAAGAACTTACAATCTAACCCGCGCGGGATCCTTGCCCGCCACGAGCGAAGCGAAGTTGGCGGTGCAAACGCCGCGCAATTTGAGGAGCGTAGCGACAAACCTACTGGAGTTTTTGATTTATTGTTAATAACAGCTGAACAGTACTGATGACAGACCAGCAGGGATCACAGGTACTGAACAGGTGAAAAGGGATAAAACAACAGGTTATAATTAGCACCCCAAGTCTTGTGAGATACTAGTACTAGTACCGGTAAAGTCTCTCCTCTCTTCTTGTCCCCCCTGACAGAGACAATGCCTTGTCGAGGACTGCAATGCTTCCGATCGTTATGGGGCTCTCCTAGCGCCTTGAAACTCGCCGCCAACAGCACTGCCACGTCGTACGCAGCGCAGTTACTCGCCCATATCCGTCGCCAAGGGTTTGACGGGATTGAGGCGAGTCTAGGCGACTTGGAAGCGTTAGGAGGAGTAAACGTGGTCTTGCCACTGCTCGCTGAGAACGACTTGGAGCTGATCGTGGGTGTTTATTCGGGGTGGGTGGACTACGAGCCCCAGAACCTGTACCAGCAGTTCGAAAGAGTGAAAACCCACGTCAACCGCTTCCACCAGCAACTGGAGACCGTCTCGAGCTTCACTCAACGTCCTGTACGTATCAACGCTCACTCAGGTAGTGATCATTGGCGTCCAAGCGAACAACGAGAGTTTCTGAGTCGTGCGCACGAGATCGAGAGGGATCTGGGCTTTGAGGACATTTTATCCCATGAAACGCACCGGGGACGCATGTTCTACTCGCCCTGGCCGACACTAGCGCTGCTGGAAGAGTTCCCAAGCTTAAAACTGACGCTGGACTTCAGTCATTGGTGTGTCGTAACGGAGAGACTGCTGGACGCTCCACAGGACAACGACTGGCTACTGAACAAGGTGGTGCCACGCGTCCGTCATGTTCATGGACGCGTGGGGACGGAGCAAGCGGCTCAACTGCCGTATCCTCTCGATGACGATCTTTCCCGTAAGGAAGTCGAGCGGTTCCAGAGACTTTGGAATGCGATCTGGAAGCAGCAAAAGAGTGAGGAAAACTCGACTTTCACGCCTGAATATGGACCGATTCCGTACGCCCCTCGCCACCATGAAAATCAACAGTTTGAAGCTTACAACGTCGACGAACTATGTGCGCAACAGGCTGCGGCTCAACGGGAGAGATTCGACAAGACTGGGCAAGACTAAACAATTGTCACGAATGACTTGCAAACGTATCTTTTGCATCAACTTCAACATGAAGAGCCAATCAAAACGCTCTATTCTAAAAACATTGTTTTTAAATGCTATTTTGTTTCTCAATATAAATAGCGAATACTTCCTAGGAGCTGCAGCTTGCAAGCCTCGTAGCAATGGGTGGTGCTGTCTCCATCGGCCGAAGCGATGCCAAAGCCAGTAGATTCGCGACCACCAGTGTCATCCCTACGTCCAAGGGGAAGGCGAGTCCTCCGCTTCCTAACAACGGAATGGGCTCGAAACGCAAATTGACAATGCGCCACACAGTTCGCTTAGACACGGAAACAGCTCAGAAAATCCAAACAATTGTACTGGAAATGTCCAAAACAGGTCGAGTGGAGCTCACGTCTACCGTTGACCGCGAAGGCTCTGTTGGTACTTTGACTCACTACGGTTTGCGGGCCTTACAAAACGTCCCGGAGATCGTTTTCTCCATGCTTCACCTGACAGAATTGAATTTAAGATGCAACGAAATCTCGGAACTTCCCAAGGAGATCAACGCTCTAACGGCTTTACAGGTGCTCGTTTTGTCAAAGAATAAACTCCCAATGCTTCCTGATGGGCTAACGAAGCTCTCAAAGCTGCGGGTTTTGGAGGTTGCAAGTAATCAACTCACTGCGCTGCCTCTGAATTTGGGTCAAATGGAGTCACTCGAAGTGCTTTTAGCTAATCGGAACCAGATCTCAAAGCTTCCAGACAGTATTGGCTACTGTATCAAGCTTCGAGTCTTAAACGTGTACAATAATATGCTGACGGAGCTGGGAAAGCCCGTGAGTATTTTACCAGAGCTCGTGGACCTCAATGTGAGCAACAATCAACTGTTCAAGCTCCCAAATGAACTGCTACGGTGGAAAAACTTGCGTCGGTTGCTTCTCCAAGTCAATTGTCTCGAGTCGTTACCGTCTTTTGACGCCATGTGCAACCTCGAGGTCTTGCAACTGCAGCAGAATCAACTGAAATCCCTTCCCAGTATGAAAAACCTCGTCCACGTCATCAAACTGGACGCCAACAGTAACGAAATCACCGATCTACCGACGGAAGTAGCTCATATGTCGGCACTGGCCCACCTCAATCTCCGTCGGAATCAGCTCAAGCAGATTCCTCCTCAGCTCGGTCGCTGTTTGTCGTTGGAGATCCTGGACCTTGGAGCCAATCCCATTGATTCTCCGATACCTGCGGGGTTCGCAGAGCTCTCGAAACTACGCACCTTGTTGCTGGACGGCTGTAATATCACCGTTCTACCGATCGAGCTCATCGGCCTTAGTAGTGTGTGTCGAGTGCATCTGGGCGCTTGCTTGCAAATGGACGACCCAGAGACTTGTGAAGTGGTGCTGGGTCTTCGAGACAGCTGCAGCCGGAAAGGAGGTTGGCTCAAGACTGGGGACTGGAAGACGGACCCTCGATCGGAAAGTATGTCGTCACTTGTATGGGAGCTTTACGATGAACTCGAGGGCCAAATACCGGATGAACCTGCACGAAAAAGTAGAGTGACAGGTGGTCAAGGTAGTTCCGACTTCTTCGCTGGTCGAGAATCCCTCTCGACAAAAGTGTAAATAGAATAATCTGTTGCAACACAGAGATGAGTCGTAATTCTTGATCTTGATGAGTTCTACGTACTACCTTTCCCGGTCTAACTTGGTGCACTACTATGGTACGAGGACGCCGTGAGCTCTTGCTGCTTGGCGTGTATTTTCTGCACGAGTGCCAGACACATGAACTGCTTCCGTGAGAGCTTCCGAACTTCCTTTAGGAAAACCGACAGCTCCATCTCGTCGTTGCTCAGCGCACGATCCATATAGTAGAGCGCATCCTCAATCGCGTAGTGTTCTGCCAGCGTTTTGATCATTCTACACGCAAAACAAACCACAGTTAGAACTCTCTTCCTTTGTCAAAAGTGGTAGAACGACGTACTGTTTCGAGAGCGCGTCGCCTTCTACCAAAATTGTGTCGGGATCCACTGTGTCTTTGCCCTCGTTCTCTTCCAACCAAGCTGTAACCTCTTTATCCTGGTCCTCCACGACGCCCTTAGCGCGCGCAATGTCATCCCGAAGGAAGCGCAACGACTGTAGACCACGTTCTACGTTCTCCCTTGACTGCGTCAGCTGTACTTCATGCTCAAACTGCAGATCAATATCGTCTCGCACGCGTTTAAACATCTTCTCCAGCTGCATTTGGATCTTTCCTGTCACCTCCACTTTCAACGCAGCAGCCCGTTCCTCCGGCGACTCAGTCGACTGCTGACTGCTTCCAAAGAGCGAATCCGGTTCCCGAGGTCCTCCTGATCCCGCTAAATCCTGTCGGGAATGGGTCTGGAACTGTGAAGAGTAGTACGGAGAAGGCTGAGGCGGGTGCGACTGAGCGTACGAGCCTTGTTGGAAATATCCTCCTGTTCCAGAGGACGAACTACCGTTGGGTCTGATCTGGAACGGTCTGGAATTGGCTGGGCGACGGAAGACTGGCGGCATATTCCCGAAGATAGAGCACATGTGCGCCACCAGCTCCAGTAGAGTGAAGTCCGGCCGCCAGTCCGACGTGTATGGGATCTTGACGTATCCGTCGCTGGTTACGTGGGGATGGCCAGGCTTGACCATCATGTCTGCGGTAGGGCGAACGAAGCACACAGGAGGGGCCATGGGGTAGGTCTCCACTACCCAGAATTCTACTGGGATGTTGTATTGGTTGCTCCGGTAGAATATCGGGATGGTTCCTTCCAGATTGAGCAAAGTGCTGGTAGTTCCGTCATTGTGAGCTGCTCGTCGTATGAAAATGTTGTTAGAAATCGTTAGAAACTCCACTTCTCATTAGAAACGAGAGAACTTAAAACGTACCGAAAGTGCCGCAATTGGGCTGTAGTGACGGGATTTGGCCCAGTAGATTGTACACGTCGCCACGTACGCGAGAACTTTGCTGCAAGAGAGAAGAAGAATATTAGATTAGAGAGAACATACACTTGTAGAGAGACAGTAGAGTGAAGCGTACGGGGTAACACTGCAGCGACGACAGGATCTGGTCCAGGTTGCTCACGTTGTTGGCATACATACTGCGGTAGGGCGTCGGGTAGAACGCTTACTCTGATACGCCCTGTAGAGCTTCTTACCCCCTGAATGTCGCTTGAACGACTGACACCTTCAAGCAACAATACTTAAAAAGTGGATTTTTTATTTAGTCGTACTTAGTGTGAAGTTGAAGTGAAGGTAGTTTGTAGAATAGCAGTTCCACCTGAAGAGAAGAGAAGTCTGCGGTTGCGTAGTCTGTTGTTGTTCTCGATGGTTTCTAAGGCTTTTCGACGTAGAAATGGCGTGTCTCGAGGACTACCAAAGGCCACGTCGGCCTCGTGAATAGTGTCGATTTTACTTGGCTTGAGCTGCATTTCTACAGCTGCGTAGAACCGAACTAACTCGCGAAACAGAGCGAGACGTAGAGCACTACTGACATAGTAGTTTCCAGGAGGTAGATTTGGTAGTAGCTGACGTAGTTCCGCCATCAACGCACTGGAAATAGGGATCCCAGCGACCACGACCAGCTCTTGCTTCAGTCCCGTCGATTTACCATGTGGGAAGTACGGGAAATTGGGTAGAACGTACCCGTCTTCGGGTGCAACACGTTGCTCTACAGTGACGAACTCTGTACTCCGCTCTCTTGGGACTGGTAGAACGTCCGTCTGACTCCAGTTATCCACCAACTCAGTGTTGTTGGGCTTGATCGTTCGGATGGCAGTGTGGATCGTCATAGCGGCCGCTACTGCGCTTGTTCGGGTATCAGGCGGCGGTAGAATCTTCAATTGCTCGTGGATCGCTTCAATCTGCGTTCTACCTCGTCCATTGCGCTTGGCGGACGTCGACATGGCCAAAATGGCGGCACGGAGGAGGGTCTTTAACGGCATCGCGGCGTTGTACGGCTGCCTTCCGTCCTCGTAGTCTTGGGAGGCTGTGGCTGGACCGGAGTGTTGGCGTAGTGCGTTATACAGCTCTTTCAAGGACTCTCTGGCCTGTCTCAAGCGCTCACTACGTCGTGACAGCTCGGCATGGAACTTGGTCTGAATGAGACGCAGTAAACCTTCAATCTCCAGTCTGTGGCGCTCCCGTTCGATAGCTTGGCGTCTCCCGTACTGCTCAATCACCAGCCTCTTGTATTCCTGTAGTCCGTCCACATACTGTTGCTTGAGAGCGTCCACTTCATGTTCGTAGAGCAGCCGTAGTTTGTCCAGATCTACCACATCTTCATCACTTGAGAGAACAGACGCTGCTTCTACTTGCCTCGGGTGGATTTCGTTCAATGGTGATCGATTCGAGTCCTCGTACTGGGCGATACTGTCGTCGATCACATCGTCGCTCTCCTCTGGCGAACAGACTGGGAATACAGTGGCTACGACCAGCTTCAGCACGTCATTCAGTTCTCTCTCGTCCCGTTCTACTTCCTCCTCTTCGTCATTATCCGAACCAGCTTCACTTTCACTGCTTAAAAGCTCGTCATCACTCTTCACAGGCGTTGGGGGTGCAGTTAACGTAGGTTTGGAACCCCCAGTACTGGTAGGTTTTGCTGCTCTCTTTCGAGTATTAACCCCAGGAGAATTCTCCCGTAACCTCAGTGCAAACGTCTCTGATTGCTTCTCTCCTCCGTCTTTGAGCTTGAGCTTGCGCTGTTCACCAAACCGAGCTTGAAGCTCCCTTAAACGGCGTAACAGGTCTTCGTTCTCCTTTTCCAGCTCTTGCTTGGCGTTTTCTGCAGCCAGTAACGTCCCTTCCAGCTCTCGGATCTTGTCCTCCATTCCCCGTAAGTCCTTGTTCCCTTCATCAGCACTTAACTTGCTCTTGCGCTTCGCCTCTATCGCCTGAGCTTTTACTCTTCTCGTTTCTTCCTCCGCTCCAGCCAGTGCCGCGGCATGTGCTGCAGCCTCGGCGCGACTCCGAGCAGCTTCGTTCTCCTTCCAGCGCTCCATCTCCTGGCTCTTGGCTTGTAGTACGAACGTGTGTTTGACGATCTCCTCGCTCTGCGTACGGACTTTGGCTTCAAGCTCGTGGACTTTGGCCTCGGCGGACGCTGCCGCTTTGGCACTCGCCTGGAACTTGTCACGCCAAGAAGCGGTTAAAGCATTAGCCGCTTCTGCAGCCTTTTCATTGTGTTCACGTGAGCTCCGTAGCTCTTCAACTAGAGCGCGTAGCTGTCTCTGAGCCTTCGTCAGCTCCTGCGCCTGCTGTTCCACCGCCACACGCGCGTCTTGCTGCATCCGAAGTGCCTCCTCCAGTTGAGCAGCCATCGACTCCTTTTCGCGATGCAGCGCGTCGATTGTGCTCCTCAATTGTCGCTCTCGACTCGAATACGACGCCGTCATCTCCTCTTCCTCGTCCTCTTCACTATCATCCAGCGAGAAGACGTTCGCTGCTGCTGACTGTAAAGCTTGGTGGATGTGCGAGAGCCGCTGATGCCGTCGTGTAGCCTGTTCCGACGCCTCTGAAAACGCATCTCCGACTTGTTGAGCGCCACTGCCGATCGCATTCTTCACCTCGACGTCGTCTCCGAACTCGGATACCATCGTACGCTCAGTGTGAGTGCTGGTACGAGCCAACGAGCGATGTGTGGCCAGTAACACGTCTCCAACGCGCCATCGCGCCGGTGTGCGTGGTTTGTCCCCGAACGCGTCGTCTTCGTCCTCGTGGTCCACAGCAGCCACTGCATCGTCATAGCGACGTACCAATTCCTCCACTCGCAACTGAATCTCGGCGATCTTGGGGTTGATGTCGTCAATTACGGCAGAATTCAGTCGTGAATCTCGATGTACTGCACTTGAAGCTGGAGTAGCAGGAACACTCGAAGGTAAACGTGCAGCATCAGGCCTTCTCGGTGACGGACGATATCGACCGGGTGGAGATCCAGCGCCATTCCGACTTGCCATTAGAACCCTGCAGGTAGATTCAACAGCACTACAACGTCAGTGTTAGGAATATTTTTAGGGAAAACCACCACGAGAAGGGAAAATACTCGACGATCCGAGCGTTTGCACAAGTGACATGGTCATTGCCGAGCGTAATTTGAGGTGGTCTGTGGTCTTGGGGTCCTCTGAGGGTCAAACTCTTCTACGAAAACCACGGATAGCAGCGCCCGACTGAGCTGCTAACGCCGGCCACGGCTTTAAGAATTGTCGTTGATGCTGATGAGCTTCTTCTCGACGTCTTCGAAGCGTTCGGAGCCCGATCGATCACGGTGGAAGTAGCCCTGGATGCGCTGCTTCTCCGTTTCACTAAGTGACTCCAGGCAGAACTTGAGGTGCGCCGGCGTCAGGTCCTTTCGAGTGATGATACCACGCACTTCATTCCGGCGATTCAACACGATGAGGTGGCGCAGGCCCAACGATCGGAACAAACGGAAGGCACGTGGTACGGGCGTCTGCTCTTGAACAGTGTGGGGCGTGGGGTTCATGTACGGCGTGAGATCCATCCACAAGTCTCGCTCCTCGTCGTCTAACTGGATGTCGTTAATGGACGGGTAGCGCGGGTAGCTGCCTTCCATGTCTCGGTACGAAAGAGCGTATTGGTCGTTGTACAGCAGCGTCGTGTCACTAGCGGGCGTACGCACGAACGGCTCCGGTTTCTCGATGAAAAAGTCCTTGCGCTGGAGAAGTACAGCTAAATGGTGGCGGTTGATGATACCTGAGAAGCGAGGAGACTTCCGCTTGGCTCCCAGATTGGGTCGGTGACCACCTCCTGCCGCGTCTTGGCTGCGAGGCACAATAACAGGGAAACCACCGTGGTTGCAGTTCTTGAGTACATCGTAGATCTCCCCGACCTTAGCGATCTGCGGGACACACACAGGCGGCGAACTCATGATGTTGAGCGCGCGCAGGAAACGTGCGTAGTAGGGCGGATCGAACTCCAGGAACGGCAGGTGGTTCAGGTGGATGTGAATGTCGTATAGCCCCTCGTTGAAGCTGTTGCCGACCCAGCGAGCAGCCATCAACGATACCATAATAGGAAGACCCCATTCAATCACACCCGTGCACTCGAGAATGATCACTGTTAGAGAGATCGTCATGCGCGCCATACCTCCAAGCATACAGGCTGCTCCGATCAAAGCGAACATTCCGTCCTGCGCGCCGACGGGGAAGCCCAGATAGTGCACGATCATGATACAGATGCGGCCGTACGCAGCACCGGCCAGCAGACTGGGCACGAACAAACCCGAGGGAACGGCAATGCCGTACGTCCAGCACGAGATGATGTAGAACACGATGAAGAACATGCAGAGCGAGAACGGCGTGAAGCTGTCGTCGCCTGTGAAGTGCAGCAGCTGCTTCATGCTCGTGGCGTAATTCACGGTGAAGAGCGACGCCAGGTCGTTGAACTGACCTTCCGGGCAGTAAAACCGAGAGAGCGAGTCGCTGTATTCTCCGGCCAGATCACGGCAAGTACCGAAGTAGTACGACAGCCAGAACGAGGCGGTGGCCATGGTAAACGCGATCAGCAGAGCCTCTCCAAAGCGAAGGAAGCGGTGCGTCACGTAGCGTTTGCGGAACTTGGTGATCACTGTGTTGGCCCCATTGAAACCGGCACCGAACAAACCGCCCACCATGCCCATGAGGATGAAAACGGGCACATCCAACACCTCATAGGCCTTGCTGCCTTCGAACTGGCCGAACGTAAAGGTTCCGGTCTGAGTTCCCATCGTGCCGCCAACAAACACGTGCCCCATGTCCGGCGTCGGGTCACTGGACTCGCTAGCTTTCATGAATGACATGGAGTAATTGAGCACGAAGGCGGACACCATAGCGCAGAAGAACGTGCGCCACGTGAGGTTCTGGTGCCAGAACGAAGCTCCCTCCTCGAGCGCAAAGAGAACGCCACCAATTGGGGCGCCAAAGGCAGCCGCCACTCCAGCAGCTGCACCACACGAGATGAAGTCGCGCTTCTCCTTGTCGTTACGGAATCCCTTGAACTTGGTCCAGCTCGTGTCAAGGCCGAAGCTCGAAGATTTGCCCTGTGAAAGCCCAGCGCCGATAATTGATCCACTGTGGATCATCGGCCCCTCTTTACCGGATGGCAGGCCTCCCGACACGCTGAATAGGATGCCAAAAACCTTGACGAACAGTGTTTTGAGCCGCACGACGCGATGGATCTTGATACCATTCAGCGTCGCCTTAATCTCGGAGATACCGGACCCACCGGCGACAGGACAAAGGATTGCAACGCAGTAGCTAGCAACCGCCACGAATCCCACGCTAACAAGTACGTAGAACAAGTACCCGGTCCCGAACCTCTTGGAGCCGTCCATCTCACTCGCCACAAGGGCCTCCATCGTAGCGGTACGGAACGTGGACAGTAGCGTCGTCCAGAATTCCACAAAACACGCCACAAGAGCCGTTCCGAGTCCGACGCCGAAGGTCATGACCCAGCGCGCAATGTTAAGCGACCGGACGGCGCTCTCTGTCTGCTCCTGGTCGTGCTGCATGTTGACTCTGCTCTCAAAGAAATCATAGCTGAAGGATTCTCGATGTTGAGCCTTGGCACGTTTCTCCTTGTCCTTCTCCTTCTTCTCCTGCCTGCGCGTAGCAGCCGAGAACGGATTGCGTCCTTTGCCCTTGAGCCAGTCCAGCAGCGTCGTGCCATTGCGTTGACGCAGCGCCTCCTCGATCTCAAAGCGGGAGAAGCGCGCGCCAGAGTACAAGTCGCTCGGGAACGAGTGTGTGCGCTGCACGCCGTACGTCTGATACTGGTCGCGGATGTGCGACTCAACGGCGCCCAAGTGCGGCGTGGCGCTGCGACTGTTGGGACGCCAGCTAGGAGATCGATTGTCGAGAGCGAAGCGTGGCATAGGCGAGCGAAGAATAGACGAAGGAGAACGTAAAGCGGACGCCGTGCGAGCCAACGCCGGGAACCGCGGCGGTTCCACGACCACGTCTGACATGGTGTCGCTCTCGTCGTCGTCGATACCCGAAATGGATACACGTACAGCGTTGGGTGTGGACGGCAGCAGCGCGTCCGTCTCGGAAGGCTCGCGAGGAGACGCCATCGTCGGAGAGGAAGAGAATAAGTGAGTGGCGCCCGGTAGAGCGGTCGGATACGTCTGAGTTTGGTTCATCTGTTTGGTGATAAACTGTTGCTTGGAGTGATATTGGATTTGAGAGATTATTGCGAGACCTGATGAAGTGTTAAAATCGGATTGGATTGTTAAGTTGCTGGGGATAGTAAGAGAGTAAAATGAAAACCTTTGATATGTAGTATGAACAGTAGAAAGAGAGCACAACTGATATGACAGGTAATGAAGAGCAGGTTTCTATGTAAAATTTATAAAAAATAATTCGGGCGGTATAGATTGGGCGTGTCATCCACCTCGGTTTGAATGGACCAATCACGTGCGAGAGTCACGGTGGACCGACAATGAGACAGCGGCAAAGTGTCGGAAAAGCTTGCCAAGCTCTCGCCCCAAGGCAGCAACGCTGAAAGCTGGTGGCGCTCGCGGATCGATCGCGGCGCTCGTAAGATTTGGAGTCTCCAGGGAATATTTGGTGCGTTGCAGCGACATGTTGCTGCGTTTTAGTCGTAGCAGTGTACAGTGGAATGGCCTCCCTTCCATCTTGAAGGGATGTTGCTGGAATAGAGTCCTGCGGTGTGCTAGACGTATTATAGCATGCTTCCAGCAGGGGATTCCAGGCTTCACTGCACTTCTGAACTGCAGTGAGAGCGAAGGATTAAGAACAGGCTTAAGTTATGCAAACCAAACAGAGCTAAAGGTTAAGCCGCTTAACCTTTTGATTGGTTTGCACCATGTGAACGACTGTACTGGTGGTCGTAACTTGGATACCGTAAGAGCAACTATCCAGTGCCACTGGTAACTTACCACTGGTAAGTGCTGGTCCTCCTGTGGACGATTCGGACCCTCGAAACAAATTTCTACAATGACCATTTTTGGAGCAAGCTGTATTGGCCGAAGCAACTTGCAAAGTTGTCAATGACAACAGGCATTCTGAGTCTGATAATGACAAAACACACAGCAACGAGGGACGACCGACCACATGGTGGAGCCATTTCACCATTAACTTACGCACGACGGCAGCACGTAACGAAGCCAAACCACAGCAGCAGTTCAGACAAGCTCCATGAGAAGGTGTTGTCAGCCATGTGAACTCGTGCTGTCGCGAGGGTGTGGCGCTTCCTGTCGTGCTCGTACGAGGAAACGCTCAGTTTCACGGCGAGCTCCATGTATCATGCAGACCCGAACATGCCTCTGAACGCATAAGACTCGACATGGGCGGAAGTATCCCCTACGTACACTGAGTTTACGGCCACGGTGGCGATTGCGTGCTCCTGGTCTGAACTAACGGATTTTACCGATTACAAGCCCCGTATTAAATAGAAGCCCTCTCCACAAACTGAAATTTGTTAGTAAGTATAGAGACCCTGTATCGAATAGAAGCCCGGTCTATTATTAGATTCTCGTCCTTCGTCTTCGTCTTGGATTTATTCAGAGCTACTCTGCAATTGGATTGATACAGTGTTTCCGCGTGTGTTGCAAGCCGATGGCATGGCTCTTGTATGGGATAGCATGAGGGCGCATATCACCAAGAAAGTAAAAGCTAAGTGTGCGGATCGTGGAATCGCTATGTGTGTGATCCCTGGAGGTCTAACCGCTTACCTACAGGCGGGAGACATAGGAATTTACAAACAATTCAAGGACATTCTTTGCGCTCTTATTGACGACTGGAAAAATTTGGATCACGGTTAGTATACTCGTGCAGGAAGCCCAAGGCCACCAATCATCGAGGTGATGTCTGAATGGGTGCACAAGGCTTAAAAAGATACAGACCAGTCCGTGATCGATAATTCCATAGCAGCAGTGGGGTTTTCACCTATACATGCTGAATGGTTCATCTGGAGACACGAAGTGTACGGGAGACTCTTCCAGCGAGCATGGGAGAAAGAAGAAAAGAGTGATGAATCGAAAGAAAATAGGACGTCGGCGATGAGCTCGCTAATGCGCTTGACGGCATCGAGCTTATTGATGGATAGCAACATCGGCTGCATTTGGCAACGGCAACGGCAGACAAAATGTGTCGTACTCGAACGGAGCGAGAGACAAGCTTTGATGTAGCTTTCATATTCAAATACATTCCATTTGCACTTCCTTCAACTTTAGTATCAGTAATTAAAAGCCCTCACCCAAATAATAGCCCCCTCGTCAAAACCGATCAATTGGAAGAGGGCACTATTAAATAGAAGTCCGGGTACTAATCGGTAAAATCCGTTAGCTGTCAACGTGGGTCCAGCAACCAGCACCGCCTTGATTCTCGGCCTCCAAGTAACTTCAACATGCGGCTAAGCAGGACCTGCTGCTGCTGGTCGCTCTTGGCTTCGCTCGCGCATGTCCCCGGCCGACGCGATCAATTTTGCCGCGACCAGTCAACTTGGCTGCAGATGTCGCGCCAGTGGCTACATGTAAGGTGTCTGTTCCGACTGGCGCCGACGCGGAGCAGATCTCTCGTCGCCAGCACGCTGACGTACATCCGCAGCTGGGTCGAGGTGAATCGCCTGGTGATGGCAGCGCTGGCACTGGCACTGCCGGTGCCGATACATGGATCGATTCGGTCGCCCGGTTCTGCCCATTCTTCAACCTGCAAGAGCAGATCTATCCCTTCATAAATACATGGATTTACGAATAAATAATCCATCGAAACTTATAGGTAATGGAAAATGGTCCAACTCGCCTTGCACATTGGCCGAAAATCGATCTTTTTAAACGCTTTAGCCAGGGTGGCTTCGGCAGGTGCGTGCACATTGGGCCTATCGGTCAGTTGCCGCCGCAATTGCCGCTACAGGGGCCCGCAACATGCAGGTGGAAGTGAACCAGCAAGGCTTGCTGCAAACGTGCATGACTAAATGTATCTGCACTCATTGCAGCAGGGGCTGAAGATTTGCGCCACACTCAAAAACAGCGAAATGCTCGCGTTGGATATTCCACGAATCCAACGCTCAGTAATCTCACAGCGCAAGGCGTCCCGACTGCTAGGTAGCAACATGGGAGAATAAGTGGATATTGCCAATATCCACTAATTCACCCATGTACCGGTGGTTTGTCCAACAACAAGTTGCATCCAGCAAGCGCCGCCATCGCCAGGCTGGATGCAACTTGTTGTTGGACAAACCACTAGCTCTTGTATCAAGCTGATGCACTGAGGTACGTCAGGGCGAAAATATTTGTGCGCGTGCGATGGCGCGCACTCTCTGGCCTTCGCTGTGCCAGGACGACCCCTAGGCGTCCCCCGAGTTCGTTTACAGCGGCCGCAACCGCCGCGCTTCAAGTCAGATACTTTCGGGCAGGCGGTATTGAGGATACCGAGCGGCTAAGACGAGCCGCGAAGGTTTCGCCAATCTTGGTGCAAATCGCAGGGCAAGCGCCGGCACTCATCCGCTCGAAAGCCAGCGACGCACGTACTGTTGTATGCAGATGATCCGCGACTGGCGTGGCCGCTAACAACACGATGCCGCAAGAGGCTGCAGGCATCGGCGGCGCTAGCAGCGAGATCCGCACGCCAGGCTGGCCAAGGCGGCGCTTGTATTGCTCGCTGCTCGAGTTGCCCTTGGGGCAGAAGAGGCGCAGGTCGACCGGAGAGAACCGTTTTCTGGCCCCACGGTCGCGGCAGCAGCAGCACCTAGCCGGCAACAGCAACAACGGCTGCAGCATTAGCCGTGTTGCTTCCAAGCGCTTCCTGTCGAGTCGCACGTGGTGGACCCGATACCGTGTTTTTCGTACCATAGGGCTGTCAGTATCACAACCGGCAGGGCTGGTTGTCTCGCAAAGCTGATGCCAGATCGGCGTCGGGCAGGCCCTGCTGTGCACCCGGTAACTTCTTTTCAGTATGTATACATAGACGGGTCGCGGGAGATGGCGCGCGCGGAAACGCGGTCAGGCACAGAGCCGGGTCGGACTATCGGTCGCGTCAGTGGAAATGGAATGCAGTCCCTCCCCTCACCTTCCCCTGCAATGGCGCCACTGCGGGCTCCCTCTCGGGCGTCGCTGGCGTCAAAGTCGAATCCGCTCCCCATTCCGCGATTGGGGGCTTCACTGGGCCGAACGTAGAGAGAGACTGGTACAGCGCCTTCCCTTTAGCTTAAACAGATTCACACACAGGTCCAGCAGGAGGCGATGACCCTCAAGTGCTGGAACGCCTCGTCGCCCCGGAAAGTGCCGCCCATTGACACAAGCGAGTCCCTTCTCGCTGCCGCCGCCGGAAACCAGGCCAGCAACCACATGGGGCGCACGCCCAAGTCGGCACGATGCCGCTCGCAGTCCAGCAACTGGGACAAGGACGCCGTGGACAACTCGGGCGAAAGCGAGGACGACCGCTTCGACGTCACGGCCGCGACCATCCCCGCGCCGTCCCACCAGATCCACGCCATGCCCGCGCTCTGGGTCAGCGGTCGGAGGCGGCATAGCCGCGGCCGGTCCCGACGACGCACTGTGAGTGAGAACTACAACCACGGCAACAACAGCAGCGGCCCCGCGTATAGCAACAATAGCACGCCCACAGGCTCCTCGACGACGTCACTCAGCGCGACGCTGCCGACCGGACTTGCCGGTGGAGACCAGCAATTGCGCGAAGCGGCAGCAGCCGCAGCGGCTGGAGGCAATTTGAACCAGCGACTACGGATCACATCGCCCGACGGCCCGCGGTTCGCCGGCTGGGTACGAGGCCAAGCCGCCGAGGTGCAGTGGGACGCGCTTGATCCGAGTGTGCAGTGCGTGCGGATCGACGTGTGCAACGTGGCGTGGACTGTGCCGACGACCATTGCGCACCGCGTAGTGAACGACGGTACATTCCGCTGGCGCCGTGTGTACTGGGGCATGCCGATTGCCGAGGGCTACTATGTGAATATTTACGACGTGACGGAGCAGAAGGACCCGAACGACCTGCAATTGCTGGCACAGAGCGAGCGCTTCGCCGTCATCAAGTGAAGGAGGAACAGCAACAGTAACAGCAACAGCAGCGTAGCGACCCGGTTCTCTTCGGCGTGGCCAAGCGGCGAGTGTGCACAGTCCGCTCTCCGACGGACCTGTGCGGTCATATTCCAGGCGCACACACACCCGCACTCGGTCACACCAGTTGCGGCTCGTAAAAGCCCGCGGAGAGGTATTTAATGAACCCAATGGCAATGGATGAAGACTACATGTCGTGTTCGCCGTGCGGTAGAGCGTATAGCTAACAACCATCGTCGTGCTGCTTGGGCGGCAGTAAACAGTGCGGCTAACCGAGTAGAGAGAGAGGAAGAAGAAGAACGTATAGAGACACCTGATAGTAGGTTAGACATCGAAGAACAGAAGAACTGCATCACCACCAGCATTGCCTCTCTGCTTGTGCCTTGCAAGCCAGAACCAGCGTAGGTGGGACTTCAAGGCCCTGTGTCTCTGTCAGTGCAACCATCGAGTAAGATCCGCCCTTGTATGTAGGGCAACCTCGACGTGTACATGTAGCAGAACCTTGGTGGCCGTCAAATCTTTCGCCATCCCATCACGGCGAACATCTAAACCGTTTTTCTCGCTTATCTTTGCTGTTTACTGTGCGCACGCTGGACGATGAAGTGGTGCCGGGCGGCTAGCAGTGCTAGCCTAGCACTGCTTGCGTGCTCTCTGGCGGGACTGCAAGATCAAGCTGCGGACCGCTGGACCGTGCATACTGTGCAGAGGACAAGATCGGCCGAGGAGCTCGTGCGTGAAGGTACCTCGCGCTGGCCCGGCGATGCTGGCGCCGTTGCCAGCGTCACTTGCCCTTCGGACCTGCTTTTAGCACTTCAATGCCGAGAAGCAGACGGGCAGCGCGAATTGCGCCGCGATGACCAGGACTTGCGCCGTCTGACACGAATGTGCATGTGCTGTGCAGACCACCGCCGCATCAAGTCCGGCGGCCTCTTCGCGCTCTATATGAAGGCAAGCGTGAGGTTGACTGCAAACTGCGACCGCTACGAGCTCGACGCGCCGCTCGTGAGCACGTTGACTTGTCGGTCGGTTGACAAAGACATTCATCTGCTGCCCGACAAGGAACCCCTGTAGCCCTTCGAAAGCGTTTGGTGTGCTGGACACGTCGGTAACTTGGCGCTGTAGCAGCGCTTTTTCTCCGTCGCTGTAGTCGACGCTGGCCATCTCCTTTGACTATTCCTTTGTTGTCTCCAGAGCCCGCTGATATCTGCTCGATGCTCTCAGCTGCGGCATAAGTTACCCCAGCTCAAATGCTATGGCGAACACGTGAACACAGTGGCCAGATTTGAAAGCTTTCGTTGGACACGCAGTGTCTGTACGTGTATCTGTTCGAGTATCTATTGGAGGTGGTAAGATACACTACAGTCTCTCGTGCTCATCGATCAGCTTTCATGCACTACTGCTTCACTATCTGCAAACTGTTCCAATCGAGCTTCGACCAGCTGAACGAGGAAATGTCGTTGCGCGTTTGAAAGAGAGAAGCGCTGGGCAAAGTGATCCACTGCACTGCGAGGGTCATCGTGGACGTTCACGTACAATTGGCGCGTCTCGGATGGCGACAAGTGAACATCCAAACACAATTCCGCCTCATTCTCATTCGTTTGAAGGATATCTTTCGCCGTCGGCCGCAGACTTTTCATCACGTGGTCACGAGAAGCAGTCTTTGTGCGCTGATGGTTCAATTTCGAGGTCATTGCGGCTCGGATCTCCGTTGCAAACTGGAAAGGAAGTACAACAGTTCGTCCGTCTTTCGCTCTTTCGAACTGTGCGGGCAGTAGTTTCTGCTCTTTGAGCTGTTCGTCCAGTGCTTTCATCTCAGTCGCAGTGCGCATGGCGTTGATTTTCTTCTGGAAACCCGCTGGGAGTGCGTTCCCTGCTAACGCCACCTGGAGGTTCTCGAGTCGCTCTTCGATTGTC
The DNA here is from genome assembly GCA_030324255.1 of Phytophthora capsici. Classification (NCBI taxonomy): domain Eukaryota; phylum Oomycota; class Peronosporomycetes; order Peronosporales; family Peronosporaceae; genus Phytophthora; species Phytophthora capsici. The sequence continues at coordinate 2,207,358 of CM059354.1, forward strand.
AAACCGTTCACGTAGCTGGGGTGAATTCGACACTCTCGTTTCTCCTGCTCTTCCCGATGGAGTTTGGCTTCAAAATACTTTTCCAGTACATTGTTTTGGCGCTGGAACGCATCGCTGTAGAGTCGTTCAAACGTTGATATCGTGGCAGACGATGATGAAGGACGCGCTGCAGCCTCAGATGGCCTCCGGTTAATACGTGGGTGAAAAGTGCAGCCTTCGAGCTCCCGTTTGGCTTTCTCATCCCGAATTTGCTCCATTTTCTCTTGCAGTAAGCGCTCTCGTTCGCTCAACACGTCTGTATCGGGTGTGTCGGTGCCTCGTACCGGTTTTCCATGCATAGTATAGCGAACCCTCAGTCGTTGAGACTTCCCTCGCTTGTTCACTTGACCCCCATTGCCTTGTGCCTTGGTTGTGGTCATTTGCTTCGGCTCTTCCTTCAGTTGTGTATGCTTCCTTGCGTAGTAGTTCGCTCGGTACAATCGGAGTAGAACTTGAGCTTCGCGACTATGAAGTACCGGGTAATTGCCAGCTTTTTCCCCGATGATAACAGCGAAGAGCACTCGTTCCAGTACGGTAATTGCCAGTTTTGAGCCGATAACCATGTCATCTCGCGTGAAAACTGTCCATGAATGCCACAATAAAGTCACTTGGTCTTCATCGGCTTGACCTTCCCACAAAGTGTTCAAGTCTGGAACAAAGCCGAAGTATAGCAACGCACATGAAAATTGGATGAATGTCACGGACGAATTGCTGCTTGACTCGTCTTCGCTGTCCGACTGCTCCGCTTCTACGATCGAATCCATACAAAGCTGTGCGAGTTCCTGACGAATCCGGGTCTTCATCACACGGAGCGATCGGCTGCTTATCTTCGGTCGATTCCGTTGAAACTCAAGGTCGCAATTGTCTTCTTGTAGTCGCTCCTGTTCCCGCTTTCTCTGTTCGATTCCTCGCTGATAAAGCGATTCACAGGCTTTCGAGGCTACTGCGGCCGCTTCTTTCTTCTTTTGCTGGTGCCGTTGGCGCTTCCTTTTTGATCGTGAATCGCTCGAGTCACTGTTGGTTCGATGCTTTGTTAACCGTAGCAGTCTTTCTTCAAACGACTCGGTCCACATGCCGTTCTTGAGTAAAATACGTTGTGAGCCCTTGGCGATGAGATTTGGAGTAGTTGCACTCTCCGTTTCTTCTCGTTCATGCTCCTCTCGCTTCTGCTGTTGTTGAAGCTTTTGCGTACGACGCAGCGAGATATCCTTCTCCATTCGAGCAGTAAAGCTCACCTCTGGCTGCTCTCCGTTGTTTCTACTACTCTTGTTGATTTTTGGTCGGAAGGTGAGTTCACTGTCCGCAGGATTGTACATTTTACAGCGTTTCCGAAGCTTTGACGGCAGATACTGCCGGATTTGAACGCGAGGCTTCAATGTAGTCATGGGAGTCGGTTTAACGATTTTCATGGACTCGCATCGCCTTGCTGGCATTTTTTCCGGGTGAAAAGTGGCCCACCCTTGCAATGGCGATCCTTTGTCTTCTAGTTTTGGCGGTGGAGATGTTGTTGTCGCAATTTGAAGAGCAGGAGGATCCACTACAGTGTCAAATTGCGTTGAGGGCTTCGTTTGCTCTTTTAACTGCGTGAAAGGATACAAACAGATCAACATTTGGGCAGGTTCAGTATACTGCGCCATTACAGAACTCTACCTTTGCCAACAAAGGCAGCATGTGGATGGTCTTGGTCCATTTCATCGTCAAAGTGTGCGGTAGTGCCCCGATCTTGTCGTCAAGAGCTGTAAGAATGAACTCCAGCCTATATCGCACCAAACATTACAATTAGCTCGAGACTGATTCGTATAATGTTGCGTTGGCAAACCTACCGTTCGTTACGAGTTGAAGCGAACGAGTTGACAAGATCCTCGTTGTTTAAGTTTTCTTCGAGGCAGCAAATAGCTTCCACGCAAGAATGTAGATCTGGTTTGCAGTAGAATTGAGGTAAGCAAAGGCTGGAGCATGTTTCTTCCACACGAGACACAATGTCCAGATGTAACTAGCGTATTAACCATATTAGCCAGTGTAATGCACCAACGCACGCAATAGAATTGCATTACCTCGATCGCTTTCTTGTGGATCTGCCGCACCATGTCGAGGAATTCGTCTGGTAACTTGCCTTTAACATCCTTGGATGAAACGGAATCTCCAAATTGCTCCTCATCGTGTGTGTTTCCACAATCTTGTCGCTTTTTGTCGAGCTTGGCTCGTGGTGAAGGCGTCGATAGCTCAATCGCAGCGTCACCACCGTACATTTCCTCGAACAGGCTTACAAAGTCAGCGTCCCCTTTAGTAGGACTAACGGAGCGTGATTGTCGCCCGAGTTGCTCGTGCTCTTCTAGCGCCATCAACGCCCACTCGACCTCGCACTCTTTACTAGAACTTGGCTCTGGTTTGTCAACATTATCGGCAGGTTCTGGTTTGGACTGGGGAAACAACTCATCCAGTAGCTCTTCATCAGAAATCGGAGCTTTCACGGCCTCAGTAGAATTGTCTTCATGGGCGGATAAATTACCACTAGAAGTCTTTTCTCCTACTTTCTGCTTCTGGGCCGAGTCGGACCCGCCCAAAAGCTGCAAAATACTTGCACTTTCCCCATCGGTGAAGCTCCAATCTACGTCGTCGTCAAAATCCGAGCAATCAGAGCCAAAGTCCTGGAATTCCTCGTCCATTTCCTAGCCTTTGAGAGAAATTCAGACTGCAACGTCGTTTTATTTTTGGCTAACGTCAACTTGAAGTTGCTTTTTTCCTTTACAATGATTGGGCCATCATTTCAGCGAATAAGCATATTTTGCGTGGTCCACACAAGAGTCGGCATCTCCCGTAGTCCTGAAGACGTGTCCGCTTGCTGGACGATGTTATCGCACCTGAAGGAGCTCAAGGCCGAGAAGAAGCGCGAGTCCAGCTACGGCCACGTTGACAGCTCCGTGGAGATGAGTCCAGGCGGTTTCTCGGAGACGCCTAGCAATTCTGACAATGTCGAGGCGGGGAAAACGCATCACCCCAACCCGGTGGAGTTGTCGGAATACGACGACGACGACGACGTGGACACAGAAGCGTCCACCGCCAAAATGGAGAGCGAGGGCTTGGCACACGACCTACGGTTCCGTGTTAATGGTATTGTAGTAGACTCGGAGGTGAGAGGTGGCGCTCGGAACGGCTGGGAAGGGGTTTATGAAATCATGTTCAAGAGCTCCACGCCTACAGGCCAGCGTGTGGCACTAGTGCTGCTGGTGATGGTGTCTATGAGTGTAGTGGTTGGTGAGTTATTATTGCAGTTGGAGAGAGAGAGAGGACGACATGCTGACGCTTTTGCTTCTTTTGTGTTGGTCATGCTGTAGCTGTGTTGGACAGTGTGGATGATATCCGGTACGTAAATGATTTTTATTCGCTACTACAGTAGAGAAGGAGGAGGCTGACAATTACTGGTGTGATATAGAGAAGATATCGGCGACTACATGCTGGCTTTGGAAGCGTTTTTCACGGTGGTGTTTTCGGTGGAATATTTTCTGCGACTGGTGTCGCTGCGCAACCCTAGTGGCTTTGCCTTCAGCTTGATGGGCTTTGTCGATGTGTGCGCCTTGGTACCATCATATTTGGGCTTTATTTTACCAGATGCAAGACCGCTGTTGCACTTGGCAGTACTACGTATCTTTCGAGTGATGCGTGTTTTCAGGCTGCTTCGCCTAGCAAGATTCGTGGATGCAGGAGCCGCACTAACCGACAACATTCAGTCTAACAAGCGTCGTATTGCGGTGTTCCTCGTGGCCTTGTTCACGATGATTCTCGTCATCGGATGTGCCATGTACCTGATCGAAGGCGATCGTCACGACTTCTCCAACATCCCTATCAGTCTGTACTGGACAGTGGTGACCATGACTACAGTTGGATACGGCGACATCTCGCCACAGACTATTGTTGGTCGTATGCTGGCTACCGTTGTGATGTTCGTGGGTTACGGTATTATCGCTTGCCCACTGGTTCTCAACCAAGCCGGATCGCAGGACATTTTGACTGAAGTCATCGAATGTCCGCGCTGCTTCCGACGACTGCACCAGGACGACGCCAACTTCTGCCGTGTGTGTGGCACGTCACTCCGCCAGCCTCGCGCTAAGAGTATTAAGGCGCGTCGCGACCGTCGTCTCCGCCTTGCGAAACTGAGACTGCCGATCCCGGAGGACGGCCTTCCGTTGTCGACCACATCCACCGTGAGGTCCAACGTGCGTTTGCTTTCCGAGGATCCTGACTCGACGCGGACAAACGGCTCGGCCATGTGAGGAGTCGATGGTTTGCAACCTTGAATAGGCTGGCAGCGATCGACATGTAGGATACACGCGTTCCGTAGGGCGTAATAGACAAATGTATGCGTTTTCATTAGGAAACTTGTTCATTTTGAGAGGCTAGTAATAAGTTATGTACACCTTGAGGCGTGGTAGACTCTCATCATCAGAGTATTCACGACGGTGGCGCGAACGAGCCGGGGATGGCTGTACGGTAATACCGTCGTCTGGATTGGTGCCTCGTCGCACAGGATGACTGGACACTAAAGCTGCTACGGCCACCATACACCAGCATGGCGCTGTTCCGCTCGCGGCAAAAGGCTTCGTCACTGCTGTGGCGTGGATACGCACCCAAAACCATTGGGTTGTTGTATTTTTGTAGCGTCTCCTGGAGCTTCACCAGGTCGTTGTGTGTGGCTCCCACCTGCACGGTGTCTCGCCAGCCGTAGCGGTTCCACAATTTGATATTCTTGACCCAAACCTTCTTTAGCTCTTCATCAGTGGCTGTGAGGATGAGTGAGTCGTTCAACGTGCTGCTGGAGCTGCCATCCGGTCGAAGATGTACCTTGTAAGTGTTCACCTGAAAGGAATTGGGCAGAGACGGCTGGTCCAGCTCCTCGTCCTGGTCCAGCACCTCAATCATGTAGCCGCTGAGCTGTAGCAGCCTTTGGCGCTTTGTTGGTTCGTCCTGTGGCTCTAATTCACCGTCTGGCTGTCTGTACTTAACCTCCATCTTCTGCGATGACGCGTGTGTGGAGCAGACCTCCAGTTTGACCATGCGCCGAGGTTCCAGCGGCGGCAGCGCGTGTTCTGACGACTCCACGGGCTCCGCGTGTGCACCCACTTCCATAGAACATACCAGGACGCCTGTAGAGATCTCCACGAAGGCGGGATGGCTGTTGCTGACCACCAAATAGCCTGCGCAGGTCATGGCTTTGATCGAGAAAAGAATTCGGAAATGGAGCGACAGAGAGTTTGTCGCGGACTGATAACGATTCGGCGCTTTTTCGATTTACGACCACAGAAAAAGGGCAATGATTCGAAAATAACCATTATAGCCCCTTACTTTATTGAAGACTTCAGTCTGAAGTCTTTTGATAAGACCAAGGCGACAAGAAAAGATTTAGGATGAGAAAATTACAGCATATAACCTCGTCTAAGTCGCCATCAAAGCGGACTGACTAAGATGAGCTCTTCGTTGAACCAAGACTAAACGTGCCTTTGGTCATGCTGGATGTAGTTGGCGGATAACTGTACCGCATCATGAGAAGGGGGCCAGAAGGCGCAAGCTTCAACAGCAGCCACCCACTCAAACTCATTCAACGTCCGTGTGACACATCGGGATGAGCGTTCGACTCCCTAAAAATGTGCCTGTGAAATCAGAGGCACATTTTGGGAAGCCGAACGTTTGAATCAAACACGCACATACATGCAGTGGATATTTTCACGCTGTATATTAGTCGCATGGTTGACGAATAGCTGGCTGCTAGAGCAAAGCGGTTTTAACAGGCTCGATCCAATCATTCACTGATGAGTCATTGCATTATTGGCTGGGGCACTACGAACAATTGACGTTGAGCCGCCAGAATCCGCTTTTGTCTGGAACGTGCGCTCCGTGTTACTGCATTGTTAGCGTTAACCTGCTGCTATAACTTTTTTTTAATGGAAACTTGCCGTTGAAATGAGTGCTGGTAAGTCATTGTTCTCAACGATTTTTCTTCTTCAATCATACGTAGTGTAGCGGTTATCTCTCTTACCCGAACCGTGGGGTAGGTAGTACAGCCCCTGCGTATTGTCCGGGTTCACCTCTGTCCGCTACTCGTAAACTCCTTCTGGCCGACAGACGCAACTTAGCGCCTGCGCCGGATCACCACCACGCTCGTGACCCTACTTTATTAACTCAAACTCAAAGGAGGTAGACTCCTAATGCAGGAACTAGTCCTGTCCCCAATCCTCAATACTCAATACTCAATCCACTAGCGCGCTCGACCCTCGTCCTGTCGTCCTACTAGTCTCACTACACGCACTCGTCGACTGGTGGTATCCGTCCTAGCACCGGTATTACACGCTCGCCTCGTTGCGGTACTCGAACACCACGCAAATCGACCCCACAACAGTTCTGCGCCCCCGTGTACCAGATCCGACACCTCCTTCGTCGTCCAAGTCCTGCAGCCGTGACTCGTAGTCCTCCACTGCCGAGCGTATCCGCACCTTCTGTCCCTCAGCCACTCCTCGTTCAGAGTTTTGGCGCTCTGCACGCCCTCGACCGCTTGCTCGTTCCCTTCGCGTCCGAAGAGCCCGCCAACACTCGTCCACCCGCTCACTCGCTCCCAACTGCTCAATTCTCGAAGTGCACCTACTCGCTAGGGCGCAAATCGGGAAGTTCGCCCCTACTCACTTGGGCACAACTCAGCAAATTCGGAAGTCTGCCTCGGCTCACTTGGGTGCGACTCGGCAAATTCGGAAGTCTGTGGCCTCGATGTAGTCGCCCAACGCAATTCTTCGTCCGAAGCATCTTCCGCAGCCGCTATCTTCTTGTACCTCGACTCTTGACCACCGTCCGCCATGGGTTCGCCGTCCCGCAACCGCTCATTCAGGATCCGTGCGCCTCTTGGGTCCTCGCTAGCGCCCACTGTCTTCTGGATCTGACCTTTCGGATTGTTCGTACTGGATCCTGTCACTTCGACCGCACACCTGCTACACGACTTCCCCACCACTGGAGTCTTCCACGACTCCATCGAGTCGGAACTGTCGCTCATATTCCTCAATGGACAGCCATCTTCGCTCGTTTATTCCGTCGCTCGCGTTATTACTGCCCTCGTCTCGTTCAATTCGTATGGGCCGCACTTCGTACTCGAGCACGTACTGCCCCGCTGCGTTACGTCTACGTCTTCGTCGGAGTTCCACCACAGGCGTACGCGTTCGTCCTTCTGGTTCCTCGATTGTAGCTGTTCTATGACGTCGTTTCGTGCCTCGCGCAGCCGTTGTTGCATGTACGGGAGCCGTCGCTGCTCCAGTAACCTCTGTTGTCGCCTGCCCATTCTCCCTGTCGACTCGGTCATTCTCAAACTCCAGCTCGGTGATGATGTCCGCCGCTGTCGTCTCCAAAAAGTCCGCAGGGTGGTGATACGACACCAAGAAGGACACGTGTGCAATCAACCTTTCCGCGTCTCCTCCGTCTTCTCGCTCTAACAAGAAATTATCGTAACCGGCTGGCTCAATAACTCGTAGTGGGCCCATCCATTGATGTACAAATTTAGACGCTCCCGGCCCTCGAGGAGGCCTGAACACCCAAACATGATCGCCGGGTCGAAACGTCCTCGTCCGTCGTACCTTCCGCTCGTAATACTTAGTCTGTCGCTCCTGCTCCCGTTCGCGTGCACGTTCCGCGTATGCGTGACTCTCCTTCATCGCTTGTACCAGGTCACGATGGTACTCGTTGAGCTCTCCAGCTTCCCGTCGACTGGTGGCTCGTAGTAGCTCGTTCGGGTTTCGTAGTCGTCTCCCCATCATCAACTCATTGGGTGAGAGAGCCACGGTCGAGTGTCGCCCCGAGTTGTAAGCGTACACCGCGAAAGGCACCCATCGATCCCAGTCTCGTTGTTTCTCGTCGCTCATTAGGATCGCCACTATGTCTTTCCAAGTCCTATTGAACCGTTCAACCAAGCCAACCAACTGTGGTCTGTACGGCACAGGGTTCGTTTGCCGCGCTTGCAGAAGCTCCACTAGCTCCTCAATTAGATGCCCGGTGAGCTCAGGTGCTCCGTCCGTCAGCAACTCTCGGAATGGCCCAAACTTCAATACTACATCCCGCATCAGGAACTCTGCTACGTTCTTCGCCGTGTGGTGATTCACCGTCGTCGCCACCGCGTATCTCGTCACGTATTCAACTGCTGCCACCACGAATCGTTCTCCTCCATCGGTCGTCGGTAGGGGTCCAGCCACGTCCAATGCCCACCGATCACCGACGTCTCCACCTCGTATGCTTCGCAATGGTGGAACAACCTCCCGGGGCCTGGCCTTCCTACTTCCACATTCCTGACACCCCGTTATCCAACGTTTCACCTCCCGCTGGAGATTTGGCCACCAGTACAATTGCCGTAACCGCGCGTATGTATGGGGAGCCCGCAAATGCCCCGCCCACACCGAATCATGCGCTTCTTTGAACGCCTTCGACCAGAGCGCCGGTGGTAGAATTACTCGTTGTCCTTCGGCTGTCTCGATCACTGTGAGTCCGAACGCCTGTGTCACCTTCCTTCCTCGGTACTCACCGTCCGTCACTAGTCGCTGTACGAGTCTGCTTGCCTTCTGCGCCTCCCGAATCTCATCATCCGTAAGCTGCAATGTTGTCATGGGCACAGCCATCCGTCCTTGCTGAATTTGCCAAAGTCGTTCTGTTTCCGGTTCGTCAGTTCTCGTATGGTTATTCAACGTCGCGGTAGTTACTCGTGAGTTCACTGCCGTACTCCGTTCGCCTTCTTCTCGTCCAGGTCTTCGTTCAGCTGCTCGTTTCGTACCTCGCCGCTGTACACATGATGCTGCGTCACCTAGCACTTCGCGTGACTCGTCCGGTGTCCTTCGTAACGCCTCGCTTCTCGACATAGGAGCCGCTTTACCACCGTTTGAGCTACTCGCCCTTGCCGTTGGTGCGTCCGTAGACAACGTTCTCTCACGTGCTTTCGGCTTCTCCTTTCGTCGTGCTGCGGTCGTCTCGTGTGCCGATACTGCAACTGGCCTCTGCTCCTCGTCATCTCGGACTACCGGTATCGCTGCACTCGTCGTCTCTTGCGTCGCAGACTCTCCTCGTGCATCGTCTGTTCTTGGTGTGGTCGTCCTCGCCCTCGTCGTCGTTGTCCGTGGCGTCTGTTCCTTCTCAGTGACTGGTCCACTGCGTTCCTGGTTGCTCTCGAGTTCTGCTGTCTCCGGTGCCGTCGAATTCGCCAGTCGCCGTCCGTAGCGCTCCCCAGGTGACTCAGCCGTCCCTCTCGTCGATGACAACTCGACTGGTTCTACAGACACCGCTTGGTCCTGCGTAACATCTTGTGTCTCCACTACAGTTAGCTCCGTCCCAACCGGAGAACCCGAATCTCGTGCCGCTCGTGCGTCGTCTGCAGATGTTGTCCGTGCCCGAAGCCGCGATCGTCGTCTCCGGCCTACTGCTGCTAACACCGAAGCCGCCACTGGTGCTCGCGACAACGCGTCCGCTACTACATTAGTACTGCCCGGTCGATACTGTACGTCAAAGTCGAACTCCTGCAGAGTAATCGCCCACCGATGAAGTTTACCAGTGAGATTAGGACTCGTCATGAGCCACTTCAGAGCAGAGTGATCCGTCAGGATCGTGAACTTGCGGCCGTACAGATAAGGTCGATAGAGCTTAATAGCCCATACCACTGCTAAGCACTCTAACTCTGTGATTCCGTACTTGCTCTCCGACTCGCTATTCACCTTGCTAGCATACCCAACCGGCTGCATACCATGTCCGTGATCTTGCATCAGGCACGCCCCCAAGCCAATCTTGCTAGCGTCCGTTACAACTGTAAACGGCAACCGAAAATCCGGATATAACAACAGGGGTTTGCGAGTGAGGATCCTCTTCACTTCTTCGAAAGCCTTCTCCTGCTCAGTTGTCCATTCCCACGCCACCTTTTTGCGTAGTAGCTTCGTCAGTGGGGCCATCAGCGACCCAAAGCCTTGCACGAATCTCCGATAATACCCCGCCAGATGCACAAACCGTTTGACTTCTACTGCGTCCCGCGGCGCTGGAAACTCCTGCACTGCCGTCACCAACCTCTGTAGAGGCCTCACCCCTTCGTGACTCAACTCATGACCCAAATACTCCATGGATCGTGTCGCGAACCGACATTTCTTTAGCTTTAACGTCAATCCAGCTGCATCCAGTCTCTCGAGTACGGTCGCCACCTCCAGAATATGCCGCTCAATTCCACCTCGGGTGAAAATCACGATATCGTCCAGATATACCAGACAAGTACTCCATGTGAGCCCTCTTAGTACACTGTTCATCATCCGCTGAAAGGTCGATGGTGCGTTCGTTAATCCGAACGGCATGCGTAAGAATCGAAACAGACCCTTCTTGGTCGTGAACGCCGTCTTGTCCCTGTCTGCTAACGCCACTAATATTTGCCAGTAGCCCGCTTTCAAATCGAGCGTCGTGAACAGTAACGCACCGCTTAACGCTTCCAGAGTCTCATCAATTCTCGGCAAGGGATAGACATCCTTTTTCGTGACTTTATTCAACGCTCGATAATCAATACAAAACCGCACTTCACCGTCCTTCTTACGAACCAATACAACGGGGAAACCTCACGCTCCATCGCCCTCCTCAATGACGCCAGCTTTCAGCATCTTGTCCACATTTTCTTCAATAATCTGGTCTTCGGACTGCGCATGTCGTCGTCGTTTCAGTAAGATAGGCGCTGTATCTCCAGTGTCGATATGATGCTCGATATTCAAAACGGTGGCTGGCGGACAGTCACTGGTGTCCTTCGTCAGCTTCCTGTACACTCTTAACAACCGCTTCACCAACTCCCGCGCTTCTGGTTCTTCCACACCGATCTGTACGTCTCCTTCGTTATCGAGTGGCGTCACATCGTCCCCCAAGCTCTTCAGCCATTCATCCAATCTGCCAACGTCCATGTGCTGATTCACGTCCAAGATCGTCATGTCCGCATCAACAGGTAGCCAAGTGCCAAGCTCCTTCCGATTCGGCAGTTTTGCGGATACTCCGTTCCCATTGATAGCAGGAACCCACGCTCGTCCTCCACGCGCCGTCGTTACCGTCGCCGCTAGCAGTACTGCACCTAGGAATGAAGAGTCCGTGTTCTCCATCCTTGGCCGCCACTGAAATCTCGATCGGCGTCACAGCGCTGGCTGCTATCTGCGTCGTACGAACAGCTGCAACCGTCCGTCCTCCATCTGAGTTGCTCGTCATGAATGGAATCACTACCCTGTGACCATTCTCGGTGTACTTCACCTCGTTCCTTTCGAAGTCCATGGTCGCCGCTTTGCTCGTCATGAAGTCGACACCCAGTAGAAATTCATCTGTGCAGCCCGATATGATGCACGCATCCACTTGAATCACTTCACCGAATACGTTCTCGAAACAAAACCTCCATACGCCGACGACATTCAATAAGAAGCCACCAATGCCTTCTACATATTCCACCGGCGCTTCACTATCAAGTTTGTCTCCGTACTTCATCCATGCTGTTCCAGCGACCGAATACCGCGCACAACTATCCAATTTAACGAACTTCCGCTCACCATCGATCGTCAGGCTCGCCGTTGGTAAACCATCTTCAGCACCGACGTACTGCACCGCACTTCCGTCGTCTGAGTCGCTACGCTGCTGCACCAAACTGACTCGCGCTGGCTGCGTTCCCGTACAGGTTCTCTCGTCGTGTTCCCGACGTGCTTGCCGCTCCTGAAGCTCCTTCAATGCCTCTACAGCGTCTCGTTCTCGCGCTTCCTGTAGTTCGTCTCTCGGCTTCCGTTTCAGTGCTCTTCCGGTACGTTCCAGTTTAGCGCGGGCTGAAAGAAATCGCTTCCGCTTCTTCATCTTGGTTTTTCTTCGCCTCCGTCGCCGTTCCTGCCGTAGTCGCTCATGACGACTGTCCGCACTATCCGCAGGTGTCTCGTCGGTGAGATTACTACAGGCTCCCGCGTCCACACTTCGTATCAATTGAACGTTAACGGTGACCGCGGCTTGAGCGTCACTTGCACTGTTCACCGTAGATTGTTCACACGTCACACTGTCTTCCAACACCGGCGCCGCGTCACTCACGTTCGGGGTGTCACTGTCTTCGCCACACTCATTCATTCTGCCGGTCACAGTGGCGCCTTCCCCAGATTCAAGTCGGCTCGCGCCTTCCCCAGCTTCTCTCAGTTCCCGATTCCGTCGCTCGAGCCGCTCAGACCGACGCCGCTGCGCTTCTTCCCGTTCGTCTCGAGAAAACCGATCCGACGTCATTGCTGGGCGTAACGTGGCTAGGTACACGGCAGCTCGCTCCTTGTCTCGAAGCTTTACGCCTTCCGCCATCTCGTCCATCCAGTCGACAACCTCGTGGCTCCCTACCACTACTGTTCCCGTGGCAAGATCGACCGTCGTCAGCTTCCCTTCATCAGACCCATCCACTTCCATCTCGTTTTCACCCGGACCCTCGGCTCCTGCGTCGTCACTCCACGACTGATTGCCGTTCCGTTCATCACTCTTCACCAACCCTTCAGCAGTCAAACGGCGTATTCGGGCTCGACACGCGTCCGTCCAGGCCGACCGTCCCGATTCCTTCGCCGGCTCCGTGAACTGCACATGCTTCACCGTCCGATGGGGATTCTGCTGCTCCTTCCCCGGACACCGTACTCCCCCTACGGCATCCGTTCGCCGTTTCCCGGATCCGTCGTACTTCGGGTTGCTCGTTGTTTCAGGTATGCGTCATTCCTGGCCTTTGCGTCAACGTCGGTACACTCCTTGGCATAGTGACCGGGCTTGTGGCAGGCATAACACTGTGGTGGAGCGGAACACTGCGGGCTGTAATGGTCTTTAGCTCCACACCGAAAACAACGTGGGCTACTGGTGTTACTCGTAACCGACTGTCGAACTGCTCCAACTCGTGCCACCGTGCTGCGTCCCGTATCTGTTGCCGTCTTTGCAGATGCCTTCCGTTTCCGTGGCTCCGTTTTCTCGCTGGTGCTTTCATCTCCAGAGTCTTCCCGAGTTCGCTTTGCTCGCGGCTTCTTCGTCTCTGTTGTAGTCGAAGGAGATCGCTGCACTTTCCGCTTCGTCACTACCTTCTCCCAAAAGCGTCCGTTCCATTTTCTGCCCGGTGGCCGCTCGTAGATGCCGGCATAGTCATTCCAGATGCCTTGCTGGTTGGTGAAAACCGTCACAGCGTCCTTGTTCGCTGGCTCCGCCGTCGTCGAGTTCACCACTGCTTCTGTCAGCTCCGCGGGTAGACTCATTCCGCCCACACCTGGTATCACTACCGTCTGGCCCATCGTCCCAGCTACCGTCGCCAACTGCGTCTGCGGGGCCATCGGGAAGGCTTGCCCAATGTTCCTCATTCCTTGTGCGATATTGTCGGCTGGATCGTCGATTCTATTGGTCTTGGCAACAGCCTCTTCCAACGTCTTCGGCCTCGGCTCCATCTTAACTAGCTGGCGTGTGGTCTTGTCCAGGTTGCGGTAGTATTGGGCTAGAAACACCCTCTCACTGACTCGGTTCCTATCCGCCGCTCGCCGTAGACCAGCCGCAAAGTCGTCGTATGATTCTCCGTTCAACATCGTGCGATTATTCACTCGCCATTCAGCCGCCGCCTTGTTCTTTCGGGGTCCGAATCTCTTCAAGAGCTCTTTCTTCAGGTATGTCCAAGTTTGTTGTCGACGGGTTAACCTTTGGTTCATTGTTACCCACCACATTGCTGCACTCTCCATTAACTTATTTCCCAGGATAAAGTAAAGCGCATGATCCGACCACTCGCCTTGTCCAGAGGCTTTCGCTCCTTGCAACGCCAAATCTACACGATCTACCCAAGTAGCGGCCGAAACCCCAGGTGCTGGTGTGAAGACAGGCAATTCCAGGTTCTTGATGCTGCCTGGCCTCGGTAATGGTCCTCGTGGAACCGACTCACTTCTCCCGTGTTCATGTCGTTCGTGTGGCTTCCGATGTCCAAGGCGTCGATGTGATTTCCGTCGTTGTCGTCGCTCTCGGGATTCACTCCGTGATTGCTCACTACTCACGCTCGAGCTTTCTTCGTCATTCGTATTGCTGCTGTCGGAATCATCACCATCGGAGTCGCCGGGTTTGTATCGCGTTCGTTGTGGATTCTTACCCCCTCGTTCGCTTCGTCGGTGGTCCTCTTCGTCACTTGGCTCACCGATATCTTCGTCACTGCTCGAGGAAGAATCATCTCGCTGCACTACACGTCGATAGTGTCGCGTCGACCGACCACGCGACCGATTTCGTCGCTGGTTCCCGTCCTGGTCACTACTGTCGCTCAAGCTGGAAGAACTCTCGCTGGAAGCGTCGCTGAAATCGCCCCGATCTCGTGCTTGGCGGCTGCTGGTTCGTCGCTGCCTGATCCCGTGTCTTCCTCGACTTCGTGCTTTGTCTACTTCGCGTCGCTGTCGGCTCCGACCTCGCTCCGCTTCGTGCCGCTGTCGACCCGACATTCGCGATACTGCACCCTGTCGTCGCTGTCTTGCTGATCTTCTGGATGCCGGTGACTCCGACCTGGCTGCTTCCATCGCTGGTTCGTCAGGCGTTGCTGCTAGGACACCGATTGCTGGCGTTGTTTGCTGCTCTCTACGTATCTCGGCTACTGCCACGGCTAGCTGCTGTACGGCCCTGCGTAGATCACCAACGTCCTCGGTTCCAGTTGATCGCACCCGCGCTTCACTGTCGTCCGCTCCTACGACCGTGGCTTCCCTTGGACCAGTCTCCGCTATTCCTGGAAGTTCAGCCTGAGGCGTTGTCAGCGACTCGCTAATCTTCGTGCCCCGGTTCCGTGGGCCATCGCTGTCCGTACTCTCCAAGTCATCTTCATCTCCTGAAACTACGTCGGACACGCCCTTCCTCACGCGTCGCTGCTTACCTCGAGTCTTCGCTGCTTTCGTTGAGGTCTTCTTTGTTGGATTCACCTGGGACGTCGCGTTTGTCTCTGCGTTACTGGACTTTTCATTCACCTGTCTCTCGGCATTCGTGTCCGCCACCGGAATCGGTGTCTTGGGTGACTGCGATCGCGTCTGCATGCCCGCGTGTGGCACTTCCACAGCAGTCTGTGTCCTCGACTTCGTCATGTTCGTTGTCTTCGTTTTCTTTCTCAGAGAGTGCCCCTGTATGACCACCATGTAGCGGTTATCTCTCTTACCCGAACCGTGGGGTAGGTAGTACAGCCCCTGCGTATTGTCCGGGTTCACCTCTGTCCGCTACTCGTAAACTCCTTCTGGCCGACAGACGCAACTTAGCGCCTGCGCCGGATCACCACCACGCTCGTGACCCTACTTTATTAACTCAAACTCAAAGGAGGTAGACTCCTAATGCAGGAACTAGTCCTGTCCCCAATCCTCAATACTCAATACTCAATCCACTAGCGCGCTCGACCCTCGTCCTGTCGTCCTACTAGTCTCACTACACGCACTCGTCGACTGGTGGTATCCGTCCTAGCACCGGTATTACACGCTCGCCTCGTTGCGGTACTCGAACACCACGCAAATCGACCCCACAACAGTTCTGCGCCCCCGTGTACCAGATCCGACACCTCCTTCGTCGTCCAAGTCCTGCAGCCGTGACTCGTAGTCCTCCACTGCCGAGCGTATCCGCACCTTCTGTCCCTCAGCCACTCCTCGTTCAGAGTTTTGGCGCTCTGCACGCCCTCGACCGCTTGCTCGTTCCCTTCGCGTCCGAAGAGCCCGCCAACACTCGTCCACCCGCTCACTCGCTCCCAACTGCTCAATTCTCGAAGTGCACCTACTCGCTAGGGCGCAAATCGGGAAGTTCGCCCCTACTCACTTGGGCACAACTCAGCAAATTCGGAAGTCTGCCTCGGCTCACTTGGGTGCGACTCGGCAAATTCGGAAGTCTGTGGCCTCGATGTAGTCGCCCAACGCAATTCTTCGTCCGAAGCATCTTCCGCAGCCGCTATCTTCTTGTACCTCGACTCTTGACCACCGTCCGCCATGGGTTCGCCGTCCCGCAACCGCTCATTCAGGATCCGTGCGCCTCTTGGGTCCTCGCTAGCGCCCACTGTCTTCTGGATCTGACCTTTCGGATTGTTCGTACTGGATCCTGTCACTTCGACCGCACACCTGCTACAGTAGTATTATTTATGGCGTGTTCGCGATGAACGTCGTTCCGATGGAATAATACTTTTGAACGACTTGGAAATGTTTTCTTTTCTTTGTGAACATGTTTTTAGAATTTTGTGCTCGCGATCTTGAAACGTTACTCTAGCAACATTACGTTGTAGTGAAAGGCGTCCTACCACAGCAAGCACCATCAAACGCTATGCTCCCGGTAAAGTAGCGTATTGTGGAAAAAAACTCCTCTTTCTTCGAAACAAGCTTTACAGCGTCGAGCGATTTCAGTACCTTGCGGACAATATTATTAATTCAAGAGACACACAACATCGCTACTCATTAACTGTAAGCCTACCAGCTTGTTCGAAAATACGACCATTCTCACTTGTGACAACAGAGGAGAAGTTTTTCGACCTTATTTTTTTTAGCGTCGAGAGCCATGTAGCGCGCGACTTGTGTGACAGTCAACAGCATCCACTCGTGTCAATTTGCGACCTTCTGTGTTTCAACGGGCAACCCAGGCGGACTGATTTGAGACTTGAACCCGCAGTACAGTACTGAAAGTTAAGGCTTCTGATCACAACCAGCACATTCTACAAACTTGTGTGTCCCCCTCACATGACTCTGAACAACGTTGCTTGTGCTCTAGGAGATTCTCTTTTTCAATCCATTACTCGCTGCAGCACGGAAATGCACCAGCCCCCATCGCCAGCAGAACATGTATCCTAAGTGTAAATACATATCAATGTCGACTTGCTTTGTCTGGAGCTGAACGCGCGGTCATCTGGGGGTCAATCGTAAGTGGCCAACGCTGCCGACCACTTTGTGTGCGACGAAGCACGCGCCGCGTCGTCGCGCTTTGTGTGGTCTCAGTAATTCTCATGCATGGGATCAGTACAATAGCGACTGGAAACCACTGATCCCGTCGTCGGTTGCGCTTTCGGCAATGGCCATCGCACGCCAGAGCCCCACACAGTTACCAGGGGTCACGCGGTTTCCTTTTGACATTTCACTTGGCTACAGTATGGTTTGGCCTTGAAGTTGCTGCGGCCCTTCTACGGAACGCGCTTCAAAGAGCCGACCATCACTCCGACAGAGGCGGGGCGACGTGCTGCATTACTATTGCTTTCACTATACTTTGGAGACTTTCTTCCTCATCACCCCCTACGGATCCGTTCTCCGCAACTGCACTTCCCATTCACAGTTCCACACTATAAGTAGCAGAAGCTTAGCGAGACGAGGAAGAAGAGCAACGCAGGCCGTTGCCCCAACGCTTTGAGAAGGTCGGAAGAAACGACTTTAGACGTCACTTACACACTCGCCCACCACCCACAGGAACTCTCCGCCCGCTTCCTTTTAGACGCTTCCTGCCTGCCATGTTCGGGGGCTTCAGTGGCACCAATAGCAAGGTGCAATTCGTGGCTGGAAACTACAGCGGCGCCGCGCAAGACTCGGATGACGACATGATCTGTGACGAGCCCAACGTGGTGCTCACACGCTCCTCACCCACGCCCAATTTGCTGGTGGCACCTGTAGCTCGCGTGGCCGAAGTCAAGGAAGAGACTGTAACTTACAACGGAACTACGGTGAGTGTCGAGTACACGGCTGCTGTCAAGGCTGTCGTAGTCCCCGTCGTGTCTACTACGAAGCCCAACGATAAGGCTGGAGGTTTCTCGTCTATCTCCGACCGTTTCCCGTTGTCTAAAGTGGGGAAAGTCAGCTGCGGAATGACTAAACAGGTCTTCTGCACTCCCCAGGAACCCAAGATGCAGGCACCAATCCCCATGAGCCGTTTGCTTAATGCTACACCGGAGATGACACAGGTAGACCAGATGACTGTGCTGGTGGAAGATGGCACAGTGGACGACAACACCATTAAAGCCGAGCCGGAAGGTGCAATGACGACGACGTTCGTAGCAGTGTCCAACCAACCACAACAACAGGCGCCAATTATGAATGACGTGTACAGATACCCGGCCACAGAAGTAGAAGAAAACGAAATGGAGGTGCGTGACAGGAACTAGCTAAGCGTTGAAGACGTTAGAGCTAATCAGCATTTTGTAATGTGGTATAGCAACTTCGATGGAACATCCAAGAGCAGGTTTTCCAAAGATACTTCCATCAAGGACAGAAAGACGAGGAGTGGGGGCGACTGGAAGAGCAAGACGCGTAAGTTTATGAATCCTGAACAATGGTAGCAGCCGCTCCACAATTCTAATACTGTTTTTGTTTTTTTGTTTTGCTATTGTAGACGAGTATTCTTCATTCCTGGTGGACGACGAGAAAACATATTGGCTGAGAAGCGATTCCACGACAATGCCGTCCGCGACGCCATGGGAAAGGGTAATGCTACATGGGTCAAAGATCGACGAGAACAGTTCGAGGTGGAGATCCGTCAGTTCTACGTAAGTTGATTGCATATTTTATATAAAATATTGCAATGTTCTAACACTACTTTTGCCTCGAATTTGCAGCGCGATGAAACTCAACACAAGCAAGAGCTGATGCTTACCCGTCTTGAAAAGGTTTCTCCGTTCTCCAAATTTCCGATTCTTGGCAATAGGTTTCTGCTGCTTCGCTTGAGAGGAAAGGGGGGCAACGGAGAAGTGTGGGACGTCATTGACTACGCCAACAACAAGCAGCTCTGCGCTCTCAAACTATCCACTTCAATTCGACACGCTCAACGTGAGCATCACACGCACTCGGTACGGGATCAGGATTCTATATTGTATCCTGACATGTGACAAACTAACTTTGCCGCTTTACAGAAACTCAACCACCCCAACATTGTTCAGGTCGGCGATGCGCCATTCCTGATTCGATACCAGCAGCAGCAATACACTGCATTCACCGTTGCTAGTGTTCACTCCGACCTTCAGCAAATTATCGAGGTACGCAGTAGGTTATGCCTCTTATGATCTACTCGAGAGTGTGACTAACTTAGCCTTGAAATTTTAGATGTACGAGTATTTGGATGATGACTCTGCATACAAGGTTCTTTCACAACTGTTGAGTGCGCTAAAGTATTTGCACGAAGATGTAAGTCTCCTTTTCTTTAAAATTGCACGGGATGATTAGCTGATAAACTTCTCATTTTAGATGGGCGTTGCTCACTACGATCTGAAGCCGTCAAATATTCTGATCGACCACGACGGGTGTGTGAAGCTGACCGACTTCGATTTGACTCGCGACGCCAAGGCAGCTACTTCGAACTCGACTGTTGGGACTCTTCGTTACCTTCCTCCTGAGTGCTTCCGACCAAACCGCAGCGACTGCGAAGCCACTGCTGAAAAGGCAGACATGTGGATGGTAGGCATCGTGTACTGCATGATGGTTACGGGAAAGCACCCGGTCTGTCCGGACAAGTCAACGCACGCGGATGTGAAGACGACGATGGCTCAGTATACGGGCGAGCTTCGATATGCACGGCCCATTTCGGACCTATCTCGGTGGATTTTGCAGGGATGCCTCCACCCAGACCCGCGATGTCGACCAACGGCTGCACAGTTGCTTGTGGCACTTCATAATGTGGTGCCGCCGCAGCAGTAGACCTATGCGTTGAGCAGCCATATTACAGCGCTCAGGCTGCTGTACATACCACGACGAGGTGCTTCGTCGTATTTTGAGCATGTACACTAGGCGCACAGGTTAGCAGCATGACAGCCTGCCACCGTACCATAATTAAGCCAAATTTCGAGCTAAGTTAATGCGAAGTACAATTTCTATTCATCACACGTCCAGCTTATCGTGCTCTCTCGCAGTTTGCTTCGTCCAATTCAATTCGCAGAAGTGTCGAAAGCGCGCAAACTTGTTCGGCTCATCTATCCGGAAGCTGCGGCGATTGCCAGCAGTGTCATTGAAAGCAACAGCAACTGAGAACAAGAACAGCCCCATGCCACGCACAACTTCCGACTGAAGCTGAACTGCATTACGGGAGTCAACTTCCTGGTTGCCCTCAATGCTGAACGTATTGTGATACAAGTCATCACCAACGATTGGGTGTCCGTGTCGCGCTGTATGAACACGAAGTTGGTGCTTGCGTCCTGTTAGCGGCCACAGATCGACTGTCGAGATCCATTCGTAGCGTGCACTATATCACACACAACAAACAAACGTAAGTTTAACGCACCCAAAGTTAGTTACCACATACAGAACTGACCTGCGCGTCGTGCTCACGACTCTCATTGCAGTCAGACACGACTTCCCGTCAATGGGGCCATCCAGAAACAACAACTCGTCTCGAATCTCCATTAATGCTCTGGGAAGCCCAATCGATTTGACTATGGAGCTACCACCACCTCTCCTTAGGAGTTTGTCGTTCACGTTTCCAACCAAAATTGCACGATACTGCTTCGTGACGGAATGCCTTTCAAGCTGACCTGACAACTCAACTTCCATCTTCCTGGTCTTAGCCACAAGTAGTAACCCACCCACACGATAATCCAAGCGATGAACTGCATGAGGTATAGGCAGTTCCAAGTCGTCAACTTCAATTGTTTGATGCCGTTGTAGTAGCAATGGAAGTGCCTGCTCCACCGTGCGTTTGCCTCGGCCTTTCACGTGGATGCCCACAGGCTTGACTATTACTGCCATTGTGCTGCATTCGTAGACCACCCGCAGCCCTTGGGTCTTGCATGTTGCCAACCAAGATTGCGCCCCTGCGTTCTCAACCCCTGCGGTTTTAATGAATTGATGTTTCTCCGAGCTCCAATAGCTCAAGGTGTCGTTAACAGCGGCACGAGTGATAGTGGGGACCTGCAACTGCCCGTTAAACAACAGATTCCCAGCCTTCCGAGCTCGCTTCGCCTTGGACACAGTGCCAAGCTCAGGGAATACCCGAGCAGCCACTTGCACCCACTGCTGCGGCTTGTCTTGCACTCCGCATGCCAGGTCCTCGTTCGTCACCACGTGCTGCTGGAATTCGGTTGGAGATGCCATTGGGACGAAACGACATATCGATCGCCCGGACAAAACTTTTCTGGACTATTTTTTTCAGACCAAACTGGTTAGAATTTCTGGTAGACATTCTCCTATTTGTTCCCACCTCATGTGATTGCCGTCGACGTTGCGATCTGTCCGCATAAAGAGCCCAAAAGCGCGAGGAATCGGAAGAAAAAGGGGGTATTTTGTTTGCGAACGACTCGTACTTGATTCAGGTAGATGCTACATGCCCTAAAGAACATCGTCTGTTGTGGCACCTCCTCCAATTACAGCATTGCTACATGCCGTTTGAGAGAGCCTTGAGCGAGGGGTGTGTTTGTCCAGCAATGCTGAACAAACACACTGGGCCAGCATCGACAGTGCTGCACGGGTCATAATTTTTAATCTAAGGTTAAAGCGGTGTTTAAAGAAGTTTTGGTATACGGTACATCTAGAGGAGATACTTTTGGTAGCTGCATTCTGCTTACCATTTCTGTTTTTGATTTTCTAGTACTACATGTAGTAACACAGATTTCCATCTATTGGGCCTCTTTAGCTATCGGAATCCTAAACTCAATGCAGCTCTCACTCCCCCCTCGGAAATTAGCCCAAGGCCGCCGAATCATGAGCAATGCCTGTATCTCTTTTTCCTTTTCATAAATTCTATCGAAATAAACAGGAAGTCTTAGAAAGAGTTAATTTAAAGCGAGGCTTCAAGCATAGCCAAACCAAGATAGGCCGGCGATAGGCGAAGCTGATGGCTGCTTGCAGAGCAGTACTGTATGTGCGGTAGCGCCTTGCGCTGGGGTGGACTACATGTAGATTTCCTCAGACGAATTCGACACAAAATGGCTGGACAGGAGTGCTGTTGATTCGCAAGGTGTTGCACCTCTGCTTCAACAGAACTTGGTAACAGGTGCCATGTAAATTGCAAAAGTCAAGGCAGGAGGCCACCTCCGAGGCGTGGACTTGAGGTTTCGATTCGGATTAAACCGATCGATGGGCGTCTCGGGTCTACAAGTACAGTACATACATGTGTCATCAGGAGGAATTTCCATAAAGTAGTAGACACCTACTGATTTTTGTCGTACCACACTAAATTGCTATTTTCGGTTAAGTTCGAAACAATAGCTAAAAATTATGTAAAAAATTTGTGATAAATCCAGCTACTTCAATACAACTCATAGGTATAATTTAATTGTTGTAATTTTACTAAAACTAAAGTACATTTTAGTTTCTCCTAATTTGTGTACTAAATTTAACCAAAATCGAACCGAATTAGATGCAAGTAATAATGAACCAAAACGTATGAGGTCTATTTCCTAGCCTTCCGTAGTGGTAAAGACAACATTTGAAAGTCAACTATTAGAGCATCTCCACCGGTAGTGCAAATTACAAAAGTGATAGGACGTAGTGAATACGGTCGTTATATGTATTTTGCGTAGAATATTGTGCACTTTCACAGTTATCCCCACCGGTGTGTAGTGCATCAAAAATTGCATCCTAATTCTATATTTAAAAATGTATTGCCCATTGATCCTAATGTGTTTAGTACGATGAGCTCGACAGCCCTACTAGCTCGGCAGCCCTTACTAGCTCGGCAGCCCTTACTGCTAGTGCACTCTCTGCTGTGGTTTTAACTACTAGATACCGGCATGGGAACATCTCGCATGTAGCTTTTGCTCAACACTTCAAAGCAGTGTTAAAGGCAAAAACAAACAAAAAGCAACTAGTCTACACTGAGTGCACTTATTTAATATCTCTGCGTACCGTAGCAATAAGAGAGGCAAATAAAGCAACGTCATTGCGGATGAGTCCAGGCCAACGGCTCTGATGAGCACCAGCATTGCGAGCTATAGCCCCTGGACCATCCAGCTGCGTAAATGTAGCAAAACGAATGAGACGACTGATCCGTGCTCGTCGTTCCGTCGTCAGAGGTACTAGTATACGCGTTGCTGAGGTATGCGTCCTCATGTTGAGTCCATCCGGAAGCGTTCGGCATGGCATGGCGCTTCAAGATGGCGTAGGGGGTGCACGGGAATCAAGGGCGGCGTGGCGAGTGGTCTTCGTTTGTTTTGCACTTTGAATAGACTGCTAGTGAATAGAGGGACTGTAATCCCTACCAACTTTCTGTAGTGCACATTCCCTTTACCCATCTTACTTCACGACTACTTTTGAAGCACTATCACTTCACCGGTGGGGATTCTGTTTTTGCACTTTAAGAAATTTGGTGCATTTCTGCGTATTTTGCACTACCGGTGGAGATGCTCTTAGGGGGTGTCAGAGTTAGCGAAAAACTATAAATACCACGTGTGGTTTTGGCGCCAAATGGCATGTGATTTCGCGGCCAAATAGCACGCTTTCTGAAATCACCCACCTCCGGAGGTAGGTGATTTGGAATTGGCGCGAAATCACAAGAGCAGAAGAAATACCACGCCCAACCGCCTCCTCGGTGGTGCTCCAGATACGACGCTGAGCGCCTCTGCCATGGCCAAGGGGAAGTCTTGACGAAGAGCTAAGGCCCAGACGCCCGTCCGTAAATCTAAGAATGCTGAGGCAGAGACCGAGAGTACGATAACGCCCACAACGACGGCCAGCACGACGGCTAGCGACGGTTCCAACGTCCACCTAACTCTCGCCGACTACAAGGTTCTCGTCGACTGGCTAGCGGTGAAACAGAACTTCGAGGCTCGGCAAGGTGTTTCCGGCAAGACGACGGTCGGTGGACCACCTAAGATAACCAAGCGAGTTGCATTTGCTGCCATGGCAACGTACCTCTTTGCTGAGACAACAAACAAGCGCCTTACAAAGAAGCTGAAGCCGGAGCAGATGCAGGGAAGATAGCGAACATACATGAACAAGTATCGAGAGGCGAATGATATGAGCTTGTTGTTGCTGTTGTTCTGAAACACTCTGTGGGTCTGTATTTCACGGCAAACGCGATCAAACGCTGGACGTGTCATTCGTGTGAGCTGCTTGAACTCGTCGTCTGGTAAATTCATGAAGAACTCGCCAGCAAATTTGTGACTTCGTTGAATATTCTCTCTCGGAGAGAGGTAGCGTCGCGACAAAATCATCTGTAGTAGCTAGAAGAGGTCCTCAACGTTAGAATCGACCGGGAAAAGCTCCTCCCACATGTCCACAGGCGCATGACCACCAAGGACTTCGTCAAACTCCTGCTCTATTCTTCGTGCGTTAGAGTTTATAATCTCTGACGAGCCTCAACACAACCCAAGAGCGTCGGCATACCAGTGGTACATGGTATAAACGAAGTACCACTTGAAAGGCAACCAGTGTTTCACGACGTTTATAAAATAACGCAAAATTTTATTGAGCTGCTTCCACTGTGGCGGAAACCCGTCCTTATGTCGTAGCTGTAGCTACGAAGACACAGAACGAGTTGAGAATTGATTTTCTTCTTTTAATACATACACTTAATCGAACTTATATTTCGTACTCACGCCAAATCAATCCAATTGCTGACAGCGCGCGAACTTTCATTTTGCAGTGCCTCATCACAGCACGAAATGCCAGTGACCATGATAAAAATGAACCAGATCTGTAATGTTGCTCGAATGTGTGGATATATTCGTCTATACAGGATAATTTACTATATGCAAGTATATACTATGTATCAGGGTTTTTTAAGTGGACCCATGGGGATGGATCAACATTTTTAGATTTCATAAAAATCCAAGAGGTTATTAAATATGTTTGTGCGCTTGACTTGATAACTATTATTTTCTCATGTGTTTAAACAATGTATAATCAGTAAACGGATTCAGAGCTCATTCCAATCCCGCATAGGACTCTGGATAAATTCAGAGAATTACAACTATTAAATTATACTTATGAATTGTATTGATGTAGCTGGATTTATCACAATGTTTTACATAATTTTTAGCTATTGTTTCGAACTTAACCGAAAATAACAATTTGGTGTGGTACGACAAAAATCAGTAGGTGTCTACTACTTTATGGAAATTCCTCGTGTCATCAGCTTATAACAAATGCAGACGAACAGCAGCTTGCATCTGAGCATTGGCTGTTGGGCGGCACCGTGTGCTGCCGATCTTCCGCGCCAATCAAACGTTGCTGGAGACTCCAGTGGAGATTCAACTAACGATTGTCGACGTGCAGGACAACAGCGAGTGACTCGCCCAGTCCGGCGTGGTGCGAACTGGTCACCGCGCGTCTCACCGATTGCAGCACAGCTAAGGTTGCCTCGCTAAATTGATACAGTAGTGTTAAACCAGCGTCTGTTTGACATGACGGCAGTGGCGACACCGCTGGAATTGGCGTGAAACAATGGAGCAAATGTGCAAGCACCTTGCGTTCCTCTGGTGGCACCAGTGGTGAGCACTACCAATGCGAGTCATTCTCGGCAAGCACTTTGAAACCGTTTGCGCATCAGCCGTGCCGCTGAACAAGGCACGGACTAAGAAAGTCGACGCCGACCTGAAGACGTCGGTTTTGCCGCGAGGCCTAGCTTTTTGTCTGGCCCGATTATGGCGTCGCATCAAACTTCAACATGCGTTTCGGAAGATCGGACGATTTAGCACTCCGCAATGACGATTTAGCCATGACGATTTAGCCATGAACAGCTAGCCGCTTGAACTTGCCGCGCCAAAGAAACAATTCGCCCCTCGACTCGAGTGTCAATGTCGATCGATGGCTCGGTGCTGTTGCAGGCAAGTTGCAGCAGTCTTTTGGTGGCCCAGGTCGTCGCCACCCTCATAACCTGGGGAACTGCAACCAATGCCAGCGCGTGTTTCTCGCAGCTTGAAGCAGGGAAGCAAAGATTTGTCGTTTGAGGATCGAGGATGGGAGGTCGTTCCAACTTGCAGTTGTATCTGATGAGGTCGAGTGTTTACCACACACATCAAGTCTCGCGACGGCCGTTTCAGTTCTGCTGGTTCAACTTGGGGGAAAAGGCCGTGGTTGAATCGCGTGCGGGCTTGGGGAGCGCCGCGATTGGACCGGCTTCGCACTTAAGGCAATTTCGGCGTCGGCCCTTCTCTCGGCGATGCCCTTTCTGCCCTCATCCCCGCCTCTTGATTTCTGGATGAAGCGGTGGACGTCGCCAAACTCGCTCATTTTCGCTTTTCTTCTCTGCCTCGTTCACAGCGCAATTTTGAAGGAACGGAGCACCAAATAAAGCAGGTCCCTACTACACTCATTATATGCCATGAAGAGATCCCGAGCTTGCGACGACCTCGTGGCACTGGCCGCCGAGGCCTCAGAACACAGCAACAGCAGCGGAGGCGCACTAGGACGTGGTGTGGACGCTTGGACGCCCTATATTGAGGGCCCAACGCACCGGTTTAAACGCTCACGAGCTGCCGTGGACAGCCCGAGCAGCAGCGGTGACGAAGCG
Source organism: Phytophthora capsici (assembly GCA_030324255.1). Taxonomy (NCBI): domain Eukaryota; phylum Oomycota; class Peronosporomycetes; order Peronosporales; family Peronosporaceae; genus Phytophthora; species Phytophthora capsici. The sequence goes on from CM059354.1 coordinate 2,233,782, forward strand.
GACGATCGCGAACTACAGGAACGCCGCTCGTTGCAGTTCATGCTGGAGGTGAACGACTTCGAGTGTCTCAGCGCAGAGGTGACACTGAGCTCTTCCGCGCCGATGCGTTCGTCTGTGCTGGATGACGACAGCTTACCACTGCGCCGTAACTCTCGCGAGAACATGTTGATCAGGAAGAAGAAGCAGCGCCTTGCAGAAGTCACCAGCAGCTTCAATGACTTTGGCATTCACGACGATGCCATGGATGCCAGGACCAGAACGACTTTTCACAGCCACCCTAAGCCGATGCTGGCCAAAACGCAGCCTGTGATGATGGAAACGCCGGAGACGCCTGAACCCCGCATTCTCCGTGGACTGTGCTTCCCACGCGAGGCGAGGTGTATTGATCCACTTGACAAGCGCCAGGCACAGCCTTTCGACATGTCTGCTTTCATTATGTTGTCCATCTCGCCCAAGCGGTGAAAGGAAGTTCCGAACGCAGCAGTCACCTGAACTTACCCCACATTAGAGCGGTGGGGCACGAGAATCAAGGAAAGCAAGCAGTCAACTGACTGGTCTTTTGACCGTCATCGAATGACTTCTCGTCCAGATCTCTTGACAAGCGTCTTGAAGCGCCCCGCGGCACCTTGTGGCCGGCCACCCACCAACGTGACCTATTGATTATTCTCGAGCGCCGTCGTAATCCGCTAGTTTCTATACACTATTTATTGGAACCCGGTAACGCTCGAAACAAAAGAAGCTTTGATCTTCTTCCTCTGCTTCCATCTCGATTTGGCTATCGTTTGTTTGTGTCTGGCGAGGTGCTGGCTGGATTCTCTTACTCGCTTTCCGCATCAGCCGAATACGAACAGCAAGGCACGAGCTAATGGCCATATGCCGACGAGGACGAGAAGGCTAGTTCAACCACTGGTTCAACCTTGCAGTCTTTTCAGCGGCGCTTCGCTGCAGCAAAAGGGTTCGAACGTCGGCTTTTGGCTTGCACTGCAAGTTGCAGAGTTATTAATATCCTCCAAGTGCACGACAAAAAGATACGCCTGACAATATTGCTCAGGTTGAAGCTGGCCATCACTCCATTATTGCTTTCACCGACCACGAATATCAGAAATCTGCTTCATCCTGCAGACAACGCGCGCGGCATTGACTCTGGCAACACTAGTGGTGCCACACCATTTGGCAGTGGCAGTGTACATGTAACGCAAGGTGCTAAGTTAGCACTGCTAATCACTCGACGTGTATCTCTGCACCAATTCCAAGGCGACAGCGTCACCACGCCGGCGTCTTGCACGTCGAGATTCTCGGGTCTTTCCAACTTGGAAATTCCAACTACAGAATTGTTCTTCTGATCGATCGGCAGCACAATGTGCTGCCCAACAACGATCAGATGCAAGTTGCCGTTCGTCTGTTCAATTGTCGTGTTTAGTTTACACAATCACATGTAAATCCTGTACAGGCGCAACGTCTATCTATCTGATGTGCTCCTACAGTCTGCCACAGTGGCAGCAACTCAAACAACAGTGTGCGTATAGGTAATTCTAAACAGTGTACGCTAGCTACTCCTGCAAACGAGCTTCTGAAGCAGAGTAGTGGCTCTAATTCAGGCATAACCTCAAACAATTGAATTGGTTTGCGTTGTCTAAAGTACAGTAGTCCAGCGCAGTGCAAGGCGCAAGGTGCCGCCAACTTCCTCACCGATGAATAGTGCCTATCTTGGTTCGCCTTGCTTTGACGCTCCAGCTGTGTTCCTTCGATAATGCCGCTCCGACTTCAACCTCAATGCTGCTGCTCGCCCAGCAGACACGCAACATCCTTAAATCCGCTGCGGGTCGCCACCTGTGCCGCTGTGGAGCCCTCGTCGTCCTCCGCCCCCAGCAGACTCTCAGCTCCGTTATCACCGCTCCCCGAGCTGTGCTTGAGCAACAGTTGAGCGGCATCGACGCGACCTTGACTGGCGGCGATATGCAGCGCTGTCTCGCGCCGATGGGTGAGCTGTGTGGTGGTGCTCGCTCCAGCATCTAGCAACGCTGTCAACGACCCCACATTTCCGCTGTAGGCCGCGCCATGGATCGGCGCCCACCCACGGTAGTCCACGGCCAGAACATCGGCGTGGTGCGCCAACAGCTCGCGCACAGTCTCATCGGAGCTCGCCAGCACGGCGAAGTGAAGCGGTCGCCGCTTGAACATGCGCTTCTCCACGGCGTTGACATCCGCGCCGTGTTGCAACAACAGACGCGCCGCCGCAACTTCCCCACGGTCACAGGCCCAGTGCAGCGGCGTGAGCCCGTACTTGTCCAGCGCTAAGGCTTGATCGGCGTCTACACGCAAAATTTCGCGCAAATCCTCCACTTGACCGGCACGAGCAGCCGCGTGCACGGGCGTCGTGTCTAGCTCTTCGTGCAGCTCGTCCACGCCGATCTGGTGGGGCTCGTCCTCGTATTGCTGTTGCTCGTGGCTCGTCATGACCGATATAGTGCCTACGGATGTTATTGTTGTCAAGTGACTTCGATGGTTTGACTCCTGTTTGTATTAATAGAGTTTCGAGTTGTAGGTTGTGATAATGAATGCGTATGCAGAGGTGCAGGAATTACCTTTGAACGAAACAGCTTCGGTCAGAGCCTGGTCGCTGTGGTCTCGTGCTGTTGCACTGTCATTTTCAATACTGGCCGGAGAGCGATTCGCCACAAAGGTATTATCAGGATTGTAGTCTAGGATTCGTTGTTGAAGCGAGCAGCAGAGGCTGCCCGGCCATTGCGCTTCAGATCACCGGGTCCCAGTCAACTCGTAGCTGTGATTGAAGTCCACACCAGAGGAATCGCAGTCCCGCGCACACTACAGTGCATGACTAAATAACTTCTGGCTGGCCCATGTACAGTAATTGTCAACTGTTTCGGTTCGGTGGCTCGCTCCTATGCTGCTTGATTCGATTACTGCGTCGTATCTCAAGGTTCCTGCCGCACTGCGGACCGCAATATGCAGTGCGGCGAGTGCAGACAAGTTCTGACCTCCAACCAAATTGGTCCAAGTTCAGGTCGCCCGGAACTTCGCTGGTTAAGGCGATCTAACTGGTAGGTTTCGGTGACAGCTATCTCTTAGATTGCACCGCTACATCTATTGTCCTATAGTTTTGTCGAGGTGACACTGGGTTGACGTGGACAAGTATTCAAGCTTTAGTTTTGTTGGCAGAAACTGCTGCCATTTGTGCCGTATACTTATCGTCGTCAGGGGTTGGTAGTCTTTTTTGAAATAGTAAACTTGAGTCATACTACTATTACTATTATTGCAATAGTAGTCATATTACTACCGCTTATGTGGTAGTCACTATTGGTAGTAATAGCACTGTGTCGCCGTCGTACGATAGTACTATTCAACGACTATTTTAGAGCACCCTAAACGAGCAAGGTGAGTCCTTATTTCGCAATTATAGATCGTGTGGCTCTCGTCGACCAGTTGATCTTGTGGCTCTCGTCCAACAGTAGCCAGTTTGGTTCAACCGGAAAGCGCTTCACACGAAGTCTAATCGGCACGAGCAAATATGGGTTGCTCGGTGATGGGCTGCCAAGAAGGCAACGAACTAAAAACGGAGCCGTGTACTGTGTGCGGAAAGCACGTTCATCACATGTGTTCTATTGGGGTGTATGAAGGCGCCCAGTCGGCGTTAAACGAGAGGTAGTAGCGTTATATCGTCTAATTTCTTGTGCTCTTCATTCATTATCATAATCATGTAGGTTTTGTAGTCAAGCCTGTGTCCAAGTCGTGTATCCATCCACCAACACGGCTGCTTCACTGGCTTTGGTCCCTGAGAAACGAGCGGCGTCTTCCAGTGCGTCGACTAACATTTGGGTAGGGTCAGATTCCGACTTCATACCTTCGCCGGATCTCCCTTTAGACACAGACGTCGAGCCGGCACTAAAGCGACGCAAGCCTACTACAAAAACGACTTCCACTGGTATTACTACTACTAGAAACGCTTCGACGGGAAAGAAGAAAGCTACCTCGGTGAAGACAACTAAAAAGGCTCTTTCTCAGTCCAAGGCGCGCGTTGCAGATCGTCTGGAAACACCCTCTCCGGTGCCTGCACCGCCGGTGTCAGAGCTTGGTATTCCGCTTTCCGTTAAACACTCAAGACGGCCACGATGTCCCGATGACGTGTGGGATCTTATCCACACGCTGGAAGTCCCCTACAAGAAGCAGAATCCGTGGAAACCGTCTGCCGTTACGTATCGAGATATTTGCCTGCTGTGTTGCCAAGAAATCAAATCTCGAGCGAGGACGAACATGTACAGTTGGGAGGAGGCTCTATGCAACAAGAAGCACGCTAGCAATGCAAAGGACCACATCGAGCTGATTCACGCCGACCACCCGTTGGCAGTTTTAGCTGAGCAGAGTTCAAACGACAAAGCAAAAACGGACGTCCAGTCAGCAGAGACAGAAGCTCATACAGTGTTGGACCTGACACGAGAAACTGCTATCGTTCCTTCCGCAGAAGCTACTACTTCCAGCCCTACAGGCAAGCGATTTTTCCGCGCGAACGAGAAGACTTTGAATGTTCTCATCTCCAAGTTTCTTGTTTCCCAAGGGCTGCCATACACATTATGTGCGTCTGAGCCTTTCAAAGATGTCATCCGCGCGGCTACTGGAGACCCCTCGTTCCCAAGTTTGGGCCGTGATAAGCACGACCGGCTGTTGAACGGGCAGTTCCAGTTATTTTGTGAGCTTGTAGGAGATCTACTATCTTCGGAGTTTACAAATGCCTGTCAGATGAAGTTTCTCAACCTTATGCACGACATTTGGACAAGCTGCGGGAAGGAGAGCATTGTTGGTGCGTCTGTTGCTTTCATCGATAGCTCATGGCGATTTCGATTTATTGCGGTGCTAGCTTGCGTGAAAAATGATGGTCACGACGCGTCTAGCGTGGCGAAGGTCATCGAGAACTCTCTTCAGACGAGGTACAATGTCGACATCCGGCGCATGACTTGATTCACTATGTCAGCCACGACTCCTTCTGCTAAAAACGTTGCGGATTACATCGACACAGAGCAAGAGAGCTGTTCTATGCATCTACTAAACCTGTGCATTGGATACGGAATCGGACTAAAGGACAATATTCAGACCGTCACTGTGTGGAACGACTCTACTACTTCCTGGGACAAAGTAGTCAAGATAGTAACGCCTGGAGGAGCTCTCGAGGAGGGTGGAAACGTGATTCGGAAGCTTCGCAATCTAAACAACCACTTCAGATCAGCCAAACAGCGCGCGGCATTGAAGAAAATCCAGGAGGCTCTGTCATATCCAGAGCTCGAGCCCATGACCGACCAGGACGTACGAGTCGCCTACACCTGCAAATTAATCCGAAGGTCAGTAGTAAACTATGCTGCTTTCCAGGCATTTTTTCAGTCCGGCAAAGATACAAGTACCGTGTGGACACCTCTAACGGCCGACGATTGGAAGCTCGCCGTTGAAATGGAGGCAGTAACCAACTTCATTGCAAACCTTGCACTTGTAGAAGCGCAAAACGAGAATCTCGTGTCGTCATACATGGTAGTCTTCAGACGACTTGCTGAAAAAAAGTTGAAGGCTTTCAAGTTTGATGGAATGGCATTAGAGGCTCCAGGCGCAAAGGACGCAAACGAAGTTTCCCATCGTCGCGTTGTAAAGACACACGACCAGTTCTCGGACGCTGGCAAAAGATGCCTCACAAGAACATTGTTGCAGTTACAAGCGCGATTCCCTAAGGTGACCAAGGAGGCAATGGCCTGTGTCTTGCTGGATCCACGCACCAAGTCAAGCGCCAAAAAAATTGCAGCGGTTGGCGATATTCCGCGTAAGGAGGAGAAAGCTATCTACAAAAACGGTATCGATTTTCTACGTGAAGAGCACAGACAAGTATTTACGCAGTTGGCTAAAAGCGGAAAGATCTCGCTGTCTCAGCAGTCGTCGCAGTCTACCTTGCTAAGCCAAGAGTCTATCTCGCCATTCTCATCACCGGCTTCAGCCGGTTGGGACGACGAAGACGAACTCCTTCTAGGAGCTCCAATCCGTGCGAGCAAAACACGTGATGAAGTCAAAGAGACTGAACTGAACGCTAGAGCCGATGCTGTGATGATGGAGTGGATGGACCTGGAGCCGGAGTGGTTAGAAGTTGCTCAGCACCAGAATCCTGATATATCGAAGGAAGAGCTGTCAAAGGAGATGTCGATCGACTCCCACGATGGAATGTACTGGGCATTACTGGGGCTATACAAGTACATCGATGTATTGAGGTGGTTCAACGAGGTAGGAGAGCAGCAGTTCCCCTCTATTGCCTTACTTGCCCGCATCCATCTTGGAAAAATCTCGTCATCGGCGTACCAGGAGCGGGTCTTTTCGACGGGAGGGATAGTTATGGGTCCACTTAGAACCAGGACGGACGGTAGACGTGCTGAAAGACAGCTTCTGCTCAGGCACAACAGAGACGAGCTGGTGAAATTGAAGCAGGATGCTCGGAAGGCAAACAGTCAAAAATAGTAGACCGGATAGTAGTAACCAAATAGTACTACTACTACTACCACCTTGTAGAATCGATACTATTCTCAATATGCACACGCTAGAAACGTACCGATAGTACCGGTACTACTACTACCGGTTTTTCTAGGGTACTACCAACCTCTGATCGTCGTGTACGAACTCACTATCGTGCAATTCTCAGTGGTCTAAGCGTTTTCGATGCATGTACCTCGCCACTCAACACTGCTTTCCCGACAGAATCTCATGGCTGTGATAAAAGCGGTTTCCCATCGGGACGTTCCTAAAGGAGACCGTCTCCGAGACGAGGGGTAGACCACCAACATGGATGGAATACAGTACCAAGGTACTTCAGCAATACAGCAGGAGAAACTATCAACTTGATAGTATCAAGTGGATTATTGAGTCTAGTCTGACCGCGAGGTTGATTGGCGTTTGGACGATGCTACACATGTAACTCAATTTGAGTTGTTATGTACGAAGTTGCCTATCGTTATGTACGTTATAATAGTTCTGTCTTTCTCCTCCGGTGTCCACACACGCTTTGGTTGCATTTTGCTCTCTGCGCAGTGCGCAGTGCGCAGTCAGTTCTCGACGATCACGTCGACCGTTAGTGACATCCACAGTGTATTAATGTCACCTCATAAACAGTGGCGACCAATTTGTCGTACTCGGTAGAAAATAGTCCAAATTGGTCAAGTAGGGGCGATCGATTATGTCGTTCAATAGACACAAAGGTTGCCCAAATTGAAGTGAGTTTTTGCTTACATGTTTTGCATTGAGTGACTTTGGGGTGTCATATGAGATTTTCACCCCATCATATGAGATTTTCACCCCAGCGACCATTGGCATTGGCCTCCAGGTGGCTGTCTGCGACTTGAAGCTGACGATGATGCAGTGGAAGAGGCCGATGAGAGTCCAGACCGAGAGAAGGATGCACAACCTGCTGGGTAGCCAGCTCCAGCCATTTGTGTTGACGTTGAGTATCCTTGTTGTTGTTGGTTCATGTAGTTACTAGTGAAGCTGTTTCGACTACTGCTGGCAGTGCCCATTCGCTGGTAATCCACTCCAGGAGTTGGTGGCGGCGGCTGCTGTTGTTGCTCTTGCTGCTGCATGAATTTCGATAGTGGAGACGGAGGGTTGATGTTGTTATCAAGCATTCCCACGGCCGGGCCACTACTCCAAGAAGAAGTGGAAGACGGACGATCTCCGTAACTGCTGCCATTGCTGCTGTTCTTACGCGCCAACCAGAGTCGTCGCTTTTTCTCCCAGTTCTGGTCCCTTTTGGAGGACGTGAGAGGCGGCTGCGAGCCCCAGGAGCTACAACTGGACGGAGTGCTCGAACGATAACTAGTGGAGGATGATGGTGGACGGCCGTTGTTACCCCCGTAGTTATTGTCGGAGAAGTTGTTGTTGCCATAGCTGTAGCTGGTTTGGGGGTTCGCGTTGTATGGTACTTGATGTTGATACTGGTGATGCTCATTCGCCTGCTGGTACGGTTGGTGAGGTGGCTGCGAATTGTAGTTCGGATATGCTCCACCATGTGTATTGGCGTTGTTATTGATCGTTGGAGTGGCATAGCGACCGCTGCTGACTGGGCGAGAATACGAATGATCATCCTTGACAGGAGCTTCTTCTGCCGGCTCTGCAGTACCAAGACCACCACAACCTATAGACATGGCAAGTTTGAATTAAAAAGATATCAACAGATGCATCTCATTTCCTACCGAAGGAAAGACTGGATACACCACCAGGTGGGGCGTGGAGACGTGTAGAGCTGCGTTTAATGTGCAGTTGGGCAGAAGTGAGCGTCGACATCGTGGCACTTCAGATCTACTGAGCTAAATGGATTGTAGAACAAGTGAAGGAGGGGCGCTTGGCAGTTTTAAAACTTGTTGGAAAGATGACAGGAATAGGCGAAGGAATCCGTTGATCTCCAGCAAGTCCTAGTGTTCTTCGTTCACATCCTATCGACAGCATGGGGAGTCTGTTTGACATTGCTGCGGGGTTAAGCCAATATGAAGATGACGCAAAAGCCAAGGTGCAAGCAGGGCACTCGCAGTCTGCCTTAGGTCTTCTAAATGAGACGTTCGAAACAATCTACGGGTCACGGGAGTACCGATCGTCCAGTAGACCTCTACCTTTCGCCAGATCTACGAGTATGATTCAACTCCAATCCACACGACTGAGTGATTCCAAGAGTTCTGAAGCTCTTGATACGCGTCTTCGCCGACTGGCAAGTTTTACGTCACCAACGAGAACTCCGGAACGACGAATGGCTCCTGCAATTGCCGTTGCCAGTCTGATAATTCCACCTCCGCCATCGGCTCCTCCACATCATAATAAGCAGAACAACCAAGATCCAGATCTCACGGCAAAAGCTGTGCTACGTGAAGTTACAGATCAGGTAAACCAATTAATGGCCACCAGCACCAATTCTGCTAAAGAAGACGAGTCGCTGCTTCGAATGCTATCCGAGAAATACGTCCACGGACAATTGGTAAGTATATGTACAAGTATAAAGGTGCTCAGGGTGGTCTAACACTCTGATGCTTATTGGCAATGCAGAGCAAGTTACCCGGGACGCCGTTTGTACTGCTAGTACGCAAAAAAATAACTCAAAAACTTGAACAGCTTGAGCAGCATCTTCGCACTCGACGAGAACCTAATAAACCGATGATAACCGAGTCGGAAAGCAACAACAGCAGAAACGATGAAGCACCAGCTGTGTCTTTCGGCAGTGTGAAATCCCTGCAAAAGCTAACACCGACACAGCATGAAGTGCTGCAGAATCTCCTGCGGTTACCGGAGAAACAACTACTGAAGCTGCCTGCAGCTCAACTTGAGTTGGTGCAATTTGCCAAGCGGTACGACAAACTGGTTAAAGCTACTCCTGACCAGCTACGACATCTGCCAATTGAACACCAGATACTCGTGCGAAGTATGCAGCGACAGCAAAGTTATACGGATGAACGCAGGTAGTACTGCATTGTAAAAAGTAAAAAAAAAGAAATGAAAAACTACCACCGCGTTCTGTAACAAGGTTAGTCGTCTTGGGCGGCCGGGTGTGAGTGAAAAGTATTCGTAGCAACGAGGTCCAACTTGTGCTTCTTGGTGTATCCAGCGACATCGAAATTCGATCGCTTGGCCGTGAGAGCAGCATCTTGAGCATCCGGACCACTTTCCTGTTGGCGGAAGAGCAACGATATGTAGCGGTGCTCCCCCACAGGCGGTGACACCGGGTAATACGGAACCACCACAACCCCTTGCTGTTGATCCTGAACGTCTTGCTTCTTCACAGCTAAGCCCGACAAAATGTAGTGTAGAAACGGCGAGTGGGTCGGGGCCTTGGGGTCCGGCGCGTCAATGTCGATCAATATGTACGTGTAGCTCTCGTCATTAGCTGCAGTCCCTTCAACGGACACAATGGGTGCGTCTTGGGCCTAGAACGAATAGCTAGTTAGATATTCCTAAAGTGTGTGAAATTTAGCATCATCCGATACCTCCTTCATTGGCACAAACTGCCCCGTAGTGACAGGATTCTCAAACGAGATAGAGACGCTGACACTATTATCACTGAGCTGGAGGTTTAGCTGACGAATAACTCTTCCTGAAAGCGAAGCCGTGTCCAGTTCTGTTGCTAAGCGAAGCGTCGTTACCGAGTCACCATTGCGGATCTGGTTGGGCGAAATCCCGTCCACCCCCACTGACTGCATGACCGCCACCATGAAGATCACACTCACGATGAACGCAGTAGCGACTAGTGCACCTGCCCCGCGGAGGGAGAAGGAGGCCGGCGCCAGTGGCGTCGGCGGAAGCTTGGATCCATACGAAGGCATCTTCACGACTGATTCGGACAGAAAACTGTTGGGTGGCGATGATTACGTCGCGTCTGTTCGTTATTTATACTTGGTATTTGTAAGAGGTAGGCGTACTATTTTGTCGGTTTCAACTTCAACAATCGATATTATTATCATTGCTAACTAAAAAAAGCTTTTTTACATTGTTACGACAAAAATTTACTTAGCTGCAGCTTCATGCCGGCTAGCTCGGGCATCGACAACCTCAAGCCACCGCTGTGTAGCTAACGTTCTGGGTGTGCTCTTCTCAGTGCGACGCTGTCGTTTCTCCACAAACGCCTTGGCAGCAAGACGGCTTTCTGGTGACATGATTTCGTCCCAACTGCGGGTTCTGCCAGTAGTTTTGACGGGCAATTCGATGACTTTCATATCTAGTTGAGGTGGTGTGTGTCGCCCCTGCTCTAACGTCTCGGGCTGAGTATTATGCTGCGAAGATTCTGTTGATATGGGGCGCCTGGAGTTGGAGGTTTCGGTCTGCATTGGAGCCTGTCGAAGAGACTTGTCAACCGTTTGATATTTGTGATGCTCATGGTTTTCGTGATGTCTTGTTGGAGATGGCTCCCTCACCTCGTAGCCTCCTTGGCTGCTATGGTCACGGTCTCGCCAGGTGTAACGTTGGCGCTGGCAGTGGTCTTGGTGACGAATCTGCTGGCTTGTCGCGAACCCGGGAGAAGACTTGATGCCTCGGTGGTGGCGCGTGTACTCATCGTGCTCGAAGTGGTAGCTTTGATTTCGGTCTACTCGCGGGGATTGGGTATGCACAGAGCTTGATGGACTTCTGCCCATCGAAACGGCTTTACTCGGTGTCGAAGCATGCTCCGACCGATGCCACGGAGAAACAGAGCCACGAGTTTGGCTTGGTTGTCTGCTTATGTATCCTCTAGATGGGGGTTCATGGCGCGGTGGGATCTGCTCACGAATACGGTGGTGACTGTGATAGCGTCGGCGTTGATCCCTTTGGTGGTGTTGGTGCTCAGAATGAGGGGGAGGATCGTACGCATTCATCTCACGATACTGCTCACGAGGGTAGCGAGAATTACGCTGGCGATTGGGGTCATCCTCATTGGTAGTGCTGGATCCATAGGGTGGGTAGTATCGCTCTTGATGCTGCGGTGAGACTAGATACGGAGACTGGTCGATATGGGTGTGAAGTCGAACGGGGTAATTAGGTTGCGTGGGGGCGGTGTGTCGAGAGGCAGACTCTCTGGAGCTCGTACTTCTGCGACTTTCACTTTCGCCCTCACGGCTAGTCATATCGTACGCAGTAGCCTCCATAGGCTGACGAAGTAAGCGATTTGACTCACACTCGTAGTCATCGTCATAGTTTGCTCGTCTACACACCATCTTCGCCCGAAGTCGCTCCTGTATCAAGGCCTTCAGTGGCGTTGACATCCTGGTGGAATTGTTCACCGACGGCACTTGGTTTGGTCGACGGCCACTGGGAAGAACGAAGAATGAAGCCTTCGATCTCCGTCTGCACAAAGCTGTCTACCTTATAATGGCGTTACCTCAGTCCAGTAGACCATTTTAGCGGTGGTTATCGGTTTTAAAAATCTCGAAGCCATAAAACGGTGGAGGCTATTCCTAGCACAAGCGTTTTCTGCAAATGGCTCGCGCTCTATTTTAATGCTCCTATTTCAAAAGAATGTAGACTTATTAACTGGTTAAGCAATAAAAACTTCAGCTCATCTGATGCTCAACGATTCAGTTGATCTGAGTAGCTTGCAACGCCAAGCTAAGGTTTGACGTCGACGAAAATAATACTACTCCCTCGTGACGTGGGTTCCTGCTTTTAAAACACAAAGTACCGGTAAGAGAACTTAAAAATATTTTAAATATTTTGTTTTATATTTTTTGTTAAAAACCGTTCGACGTGGCAAATTACCATCCAGTCCAAAGTGTAGCAATAATGGCGGACGAGCTTTTGTCCGAGTCCGATGGCGCCTTCTACGCGTTCACGGGGGTCATGTTGGCGCTGTATGTGGTGCCCGCCGCGCTCTTCACACTCTACCGCGTCGTTCGCACACCAAAGAAGCTGCGATCCCGCGGATTCGCGCTGCATTTGGCGCTCCTCGCTATTGCCGGCGGATTGTTGTGGCGCTGCCTCTCGGCCCTGCAGAGCGTGGACACGTCGGGCGTCTTTGACCCGTATGAGATCCTGGGCGTAAGCGACTCCGCGTCCTCTCGGCAGATCAAGAAGGCCTTCCGTGCTCTGGGACGGCAATTGCACCCCGACAAGAACCTGCATAACCCGCGTGCTGCGTCTCAGTTCGCACGCGTTACTAAGGCGTACGAGGCACTCACAGACCCGCAGAGCATGGAGAACTATCAGAAGTTCGGCCATCCGGATGGCCGTCAGTCCATGCTCATGAACGTGGCGTTCTCCTCGTTGTTCAGTGGCACGAACAGCAGCACCGGCTCCGTCTTGGTGTTACTGTACTTCGGCGTCATCTTGTCGGGCATCGCGTACCTTGTGTACTACCTACAAAAGCGAGCAGGTCGTAGCGACCGTACGCAGATCTCACGCGCTACCCACGCGAGCTTCGTGGACGCCTTGAGAGAGAAAATGAGTGTGCACGACGTCGTGGAACTGCTCTTGTCCTGTGATGAGATGGCTGGAGCTGCAGCAGGCATCTTGGACGATGCGCGGAATGAAGCGCAACTACGCTCGAAGACCCACGACAAGCTTGCAAAGAAGATGGAGGCGGCTAAGGCACTGCCGAGCGAAGTCATCAACCGCATTCGCAAGCATCCGGACCCGGTGGCACGCGAGAACATGCTGGCACTGTACCAGTATCTGCGCCACGACAAGTTGCGAGGTGTATCGCGTCCGTCTTGGGTGGACCAGAGATTCCAGAAGGTGGTGCTGGAGCTCCCGTTTCTCGTGGATATCTTCGCGGCGATGGCTGCTGAGCAGTTGGTGAAGCGCGCGTATCCTGCTATCCCGTTGCTGCGTGCGCTGTCGCTGCTGTCCAGCATCGCACAGGGGAGTTTTGTGCCGGATGAAAGTGCATTGCGTGAGCAGAACGAGCGTATTGCTGGTGCGGAAGGAAAACTTCCGAAGCTGCACTTGGAGGGCACGACGCTGGCTGTCCTGGATGAGCCTAACATTCAGCCTGGAGACTGGATCACTCTGCAGACTACCCTGCAACGTCAGCACCTGGAAATCGGGGAGAAGGCGCCACTAGCTGCTACAGTCTACGACCATGTTGACGCGAGGAGTCCGTTCCGTAAGGAGCACGTATGGTTCCTAGTGATGGACAAGGGGACTGGGCGTCTCTACGCAGCTTGGAAGGTGAGTGTCTGGTATTTTTCTTTCGCTTGTTCCCAATTCTAACAGCTACGATGAATAGTGTCTGGATCTGGCTCAGCAAGTCTCTCAGAAGGCAGGTTTCTTGGGCCCCGAGTCACCTGGTAAGTTGATTCTGCAGCTATTTGTTGCGCCTTAATTACTCATTCCGCATTTTGTATATCACAGGCAAGTACGAGTTCGAGGTTCGTGTCGTGTGCCCAGCCTATCTGGATGTACAGGCCAAGGTTGCTTTATCTGTGGACGTGGAGAGCCGTTAGAGAAATGGAGGAGCATGTTTTAAGAGTAAAATGCTCTTCAACATCTTCAAGTTGACTTGGTTCCACTATGTGATTTAACCCTATACCTAATAATGGTGTGCGGTCCACAATGTCAGTTGGCTCATGGAGACCTTGCTACTGCTTGGTCAACGCTGTGTGCGCCGCCGTGGCGCAGCCTTCCACAGCCCTCGCAGCTCTGTATCATGTCGTCGACCAGCTTCAGTTTTGTCAGCTTCTTTCTCTTCATCTGGACGTGACAAGGGACTCCCGAGGGTCGTTTCAGAGCAAACTCTGTTCGAGAATCCGTGGATTCGCCTCAAGCGCATTTTGTTCCTGGACGCCAGAGGCTCCGAGCGGCATTGGACAGGACTAGAGCGCACGACCAGCTACCCAAAGACTTCTGGAGCTGTTGTAGAGTCTGCAGATACTGTAGACACTCAGGAACATGAAATCTGTGACGCTGTGGTAGTGTTTCCATTCCTGACCAAGCAAGGGGCCCCGACTCAAGTTGTTTTGATCCGCCAGTTCCGTCCTCCAGTAGGTCAGTGGGTGCTAGAGCTCCCAGCTGGGCTAATTGACGCAAAGGAAGCACCGGAAGTGGCAGCCATGAGGGAACTCAAAGAGGAAACGGGGTATGTCGGCTCGCGCGTGCTGCACATGGGCCCTCCGATGGTGAACGATCAAGGCGTCACCAATGGCAAATGCAGACTGTTGCTGGTTGAGGTGCGAGATGAAGAGCAGTCTGCGCAGCTGAAACAGCAGCTGGAACCTGATGAAATTATTGACGTTGTACACGCCCCGCTGGAAGGTCTCGTGGACTGGCTGGAAGCTCGTAAACTGCGCGAGAACGAAGCTATTGACGCCAGGTTGTACTCGTACGCACTCGGTCTGCACGCATTGCCCCTCGGACTTGGGAATAGTTGAGTTATAGCTCAGATTCAAATAGATAGTTATTCTCCCGAGGCTCAACTGATGATGCAGCCCTCTCTCGGTTTGCCTGTCTCTCCTTCGGCTTTTGCTTCAGCATTCGCCTGCTCTTCCTCATGTTTCTTTAGTCTAGCTTCACGTCGCAAGAAATAACCGGCCGTCCGACCCATTTTGAAATGGCGCTGACGTCGTCGGATGCGTTCCCGTTGCTGTTCGAGCTTTTCCTCCACCACATTCATTCCGTAATAACGCGGAGGCATCCCGTTGCGTCGAGCTGCTTCTGGTCCATAATGGTGTGCAAGCCATATCTCTTCATTCATCCCGTACATTGGACGTGCTCGAAGATCTGGAGCGCCTCCTGTAGCCGCATACGGGTGTTGAGTCATCCCTGATGTGTCGTAGGAGCGGAAGCTTTCAACCGGGCGGGACGCGTCGTATTCTCGTCGTTTCTGAGGGTCCGAGAGGATGGAATGGGCCTCACTGACGTGCTTAAAGCGTTCGGCTTTGGACTCGTCATTGCCCGTAACGTCTGGATGCAGGGACTTGGCTGCAATTGCTCTCAATTAGAAGGAGTATAGCGAGTTACAGAGAGGGAGAGGAGAAGGAACGCACCAAGCTGGAAATAAGCGGCTTTAATCTCCTTGGACGACGCAGTTCTGGCACATACAGCAGGTGAGTCAGAGCCTGGGGCAATGGGGGGAACTGAGGCCTTTTACCTGGCGACGTTGAGCACGCGGTAGTAGTCTATTGCCGCCATATTGTGAGGCTGACGTCACTATTTCCACTGGGATTTTCAAAACTGATGGTACAAAATGGCAAAGTAATATAAAAACATGAACAAAGTTGTTGTCATGGTCGTAGTACAAAATCTATCTGGAAATCTATTCCCTAGCTCCAGCTATTGCCGTCTAGGTAGGGCAGTCTACGCCTGAGGCAAAAAGAAAAATAAAGTCTGACGTCTACTTGTTCTTGGCAGCCAGAGCCTTCTCGTGCTCGGCCATCAGCTTCTCCTGCATGTCACGCATGACAACGCCGTGGGTCTTGTACTCCATCGTGAACTCGCCCTTACCCTGCGTGGACGAACGCAGGTCCGTCGAGAAGCCAAACATGTTCTGCAACGGCACATCGCACTTAACGACCGTGTGCATGTCGTCGGCGTCGCTGCTGTTGATGAGACCGCGACGGCGGTTCACCTCAGCAATAGCCGTACCCTGGAACTCATTCGGCACCTCCACCTCCACAGCCATGACGGGCTCAAGAATGCACGGGTCGGCCTTGAGGAACGCCTGACGGATAGCCAGCACCATGGCCGTACGGAAAGCAAGCTCGCTGGAATCCACCGAGTGCGATTGACCATCGTTCACCACCACGCGCATACGCTGCACCGGGTGGCCAATGAGCCAACCCTTCTGGATCGCATCGTTCACACCCTTCTCACAAGCCGTGATGTACTCAGGTGGGATAGCGTTACCGATGATAGCGTTCTCGAACACAACCCCCGAAGTGTTGCCCTCGTTGTCCAGCTCTTCCACCTCCTCGTCCGTAAGAGGCTCGATGTAGCCCACCACACGAGCGTACTGACCAGAACCACCGCTCTGTTTCTTGTGCAGGTAGTTGAACTCGCTGCGCTGGCGGATCGTCTCGCGGTAGTTCACCTGCGGAGCACCCGTCTCAACGTCGACGTTGTACTCACGTTTCATACGCTCCACGTAGATCTGCAGGTGCAGCTCACCCATTCCACTGATGATCGTCTCCTTGCTGTCGTCATCCACACGCACGCGGAACGTCGGGTCCTCCTTCTGGAAACGGTTAAGCGCCTTCGAGAAGTTGCCAATCTGCTGCTTGTTCTTGGGGGTCACAGCCAGCGACATCACCGGCTCGGGCACATGCAGGCTCGTCATAGTGAACTTGCCCTGGTTCGTGTCACTGAACGTGTCCATACTGGCGCATTCCACGCCGAACATGGCCACAACCTCACCAGCGCTAACTTCCTCCACTTCTTCCATCTCGTTCGAGTGCATCTTTACCAGACGCGGCACCTTGATACGCTTCATGTCGCTCATATTGTAGATGAAGCCACCACGCTTAAGCGTACCGGAGTACACGCGCATGTACGTCAGCTGACCAAACTTGCCCTCCTCCAGCTTGAAGGCCAGAGCAAGAAGAGGCGCTTCAGGCGCACACGGCACACTCACACGAGCTTCTGCCTTGGACTGGTCCAGAGCAAAGTTCTTGACTTCAGGCGGACTCGGAAGGTACGAGATCACGCCGTCAAGCATGGGCTGCACACCGCGGTTTTTGAAGGCCGAACCCATCATGACCGGCACGAACTTGTGTGCGATCGTGGAACGACGGATGGCGTCCTTGAGCTGCTCGACAGTAGGCTCCTCCTCCATCAGAAACAGCTCAGCAATTTCATCATCGACGTCAGCAAGGGCTTCAATGAGCTCCAGACGCTTCTCCTCAGCCAGAGCGCGAGTCTCAGCAGGGATATCGTCGGTTTCCTCGATCACCTCGCCACTCTCGCCCTTGTTGCGCAGAGCCTTCATGGTGAGCAGGTCCACAACACCTTCAAGGTCGTTCTCCGCACCAATCGGCACTTGCAGCGCCCAGGCGTTGAGCTTGAGCTGATTGCGCAGGTCACCAATGACCTTCCACGGGTTAGCGCCCATGCGGTCCAGCTTGTTGATAAAGGCGATACGAGGCACGCCGTACCGCTTCATCTGCTTGTCCACAGTGAGCGACTGACTCTGCACGCCAGAGACGCCGCACAGCACGAGCACACCGCCGTCCAGAACACGCAGAGCACGCTCCACCTCAATGGTGAAGTCAACGTGACCAGGTGTGTCAATGATATTGATGTTCGACTCCTTCCAGGAGCAGTACGTGGCGGCAGACTGGATGGTGATACCCTTCTCGCGCTCCAGCTCCATGGAGTCCATCTTGGCGCCGACGCCGTCCTTGCCACGCACATCGTGGATGGCGTTAATGCGGCCGGTGTAGAACAGAATGCGCTCAGTCAGCGTCGTCTTGCCGGAGTCAATGTGCGCCGAGATACCGATGTTGCGCAGGTTGTTCATGTAACCCTCGGGCACGGTGATGCCTTCCGCGAAGGGAGGAGCATCCGAATCCGACACGGCAGCGCTGAAGCTGCGAGACAAGAGCGACGACGTGGGGCGCAGACGCAGAGTGGCGGGGGTGCTGCGGCGCAGACCTGAGGCCGCACGGGACAACTGTAGCCAACGCATACTAGTAATAGGCAGATTCACAGCGCTTGAGCTGGAGATGGCGAGGAGCTCAATGCCCGTTAACCGCCGCACGTTTTGAGTGGCGGAAACTCACCTGATGAATATGATACCGTGTTGAACAGGGTAGTCAGATTAACTCAGATATTCTCAGAAATGGGATCAGATTCGGCCACTGAGGACCGGTCGTTCAGAGCGTCGCTTCAACTTGGCGCTGATGTTGCACTTCTCCTTTTGTTGTCAAGGGATATTCGTCAGCAAGAATGGGCTCTCAGACTGTAAAGGCTGGTGGTGTGGATATGTGGACAGATTTATTGGTCGCTTGTCTTGTGGTGTTCGTGGTGCTGGCGCCTGCTTTCTTCTTCAAAGCGCCGGCGGATCCGAAGACTGCTCAAGACTCACCTCCCGAGAGACCTTCTGTCTATCGTCATAAGGATAACGATATACCAGTGAAAAGACGCCGAGCTGAAGTACAGCAGCGACTGAGCGGGAGTCGCGTCTCCGGGGTTGTCGCCACTCGCCAGGCACAGCACAAGCAACGGCACAGATACCTTCGGCGACTCGCCAGGCACAGCACAAGCAACGGCACAGCTACCTAAACTGTATTGAGCTAAGTGGTGTCAAGTTGATGTGGCACTGCACCACGTGTCGTCTGATACTAAATATGATTCTCACTATATATATTATTGCAAAATATCGTATTTGAAGCACTGCTACATGTAACAACTAAAACTTCACAAAGTTTGATAAGCGTCGAAATGACAGTGATATCGATTTATACAGTATACTCTGCCATCATCCATCAACCGACCAAGCAGAAAGGAAGTTGCTGCGAAATGACGAACGCAAGTGAGAGGGAGACCAAGCGAGGCGTCTCCACCACCGAGGCAGCCTTCGCAGGTGCCGTATCTGGAGGTTCGTATTGAATCTCCAATCTGTTATACTGGTTCTTAGTGTTTTCTCTGTATGTTGCCAGGTGTAACGCGGTTGATTGCTGCACCGTTGGACCTCCTGAAAATCCGATTCCAAGTGCAGCCTGCGCCAATTGCCGGAGGACATGCGGAGGCCAAGTACGCTAACCTGTTGCAGGCAGTGCGTAGTATTTATGCTGAAGAAGGGCTGCGCAGCTTCTGGCGCGGAAATCTGGCAGCTTCGGGACTTTGGGTGGGCTACTCTGCGCTGCAATTCGCCAGCTACAGGGCATTTACGCGCTTCTGGGAACAGAGTGAAAGTATCTCTGCACTGGGCGTCCCGGACGTAGTAGTTAGTGCTGCCAATGGGGCGACAGCGGGCGTTACTGCAACTATCGTCACGTATCCGCTTGACTTCTTCCGCACTGCGTTCGCAAGCCAGGGAATGCCCAAGCAATTCCCAACGATGCGTAGCTTGGTGGCCCACACATGGACAACACAAGGCGTCCGCGGGTTTTACAGTGGCCTGGGTGGAGCAGTCTTTCAGATCGCACCGTACATGGGACTCAGCTTTGGCATCTATTCGACATTGAACGGAATGTCAGAGAAGTACCGCAACACAGAAAAGGAAGGCGACGATGCATGGTTGAGTACAGCGCTGTCGTATGTTGGAAGTGGTGCTGTAGCCGGACTCGTGTCGAAGCTCGCAGTGTACCCGTTGGATACTGTCAAGAAACGCATGCAGATGCGTCACGTGCCCCGCTGCACAACGTACGGTGTTATTCCAATGTACTCTTCGAGTTGGTCATGCTTTCTCGACGTACTTCAACGCGAAGGTGTCCGCGGACTTTACAAGGGAACGGTGCCCAGTCTTCTGAAATCTGTTGTCGCAGCTAGCTCGACATTCGCGACGTATGAGCTCACGCTTGAGGTTCTTCGGCACGTCTCTATGCGTGAAGACCACGATGAGGTGGCTGAGGTGAAGGCTCTTGACAAAGCTTGAGGGCACATGTGCAGATTATTTATCCAGTACTGGGAAGCCGATGCAATTGAGACCTCGAAGTCTCTCCTGGATCATAGAGAAAACACTTTGTACGCACGATCTTTGCTTTATTTGTCCGATTGTATTCTGCAGACATTAAAGCCTTATTGACGAGCTCTTCCAACCAGAAGAATTAGAGAAAGAAAACAATCAATATGCGCTGCAGCAAGAAAAGCTGATATTAAATAGAGCATATAGCAAAATATCGCGTCCGAACAAGGCAAGGCAAGGCAAAGGAATATGATAGAACGGAGTGCGGTCAGGATGTGAACATTGGCGAAGGGGAAGAGGCGGGTGACGGCGGGGCCACGGCAGTCGAGGTCGTAACGGATGCTCCGGGGCCTTTTCCTTGGTGGCTCTGATAGAAATCCTCTAGAAAATGCAATCGCTGGGCGTTGCCCACAAGTCGCTCCATGGACATCTGCACGACACACATAACGTTAGCATCAAAAACCTGAAGTGAGTAGCCACAGAGAGCCAACTTACGTGTTTGACATCGTCCAGAACGAATCGGCGAATGGCTTCGGTGTCGCTCAGGTTAAATACCGCCGCACGTGATGAGGTGCTACCAAGTGCTGCAACTGCCTTGTTTCCGTGGAGGCTACTACTATTACTTCGGCTGAGGCTGCTGCGATTGCCGTCCAGTGAATTCTTCCGGGACAGCGAATGTCGAGGAGAATCCGTCCTGCCAGTCAACGAGTCTGAGCGGTTGCGATGGTGCTCAACTGTCTGGATGTTGCGGGCTACAAAGTCTATAGAGGTTGACCGTCTGCGCGCGTCTTGGTTCACCGGAGTCGTTGCTGTTGTTCTCACCACCTCCCGTTGGAAATTCCAGAGGCGGCTTTGCCGGCTGGCTGCATTTTCGCCAGTGATGCATGCATGCGACGAGGATGTGCGCTGCATTTTGTGGCGACTGCTATGTCGAGGCCTCTCGGAGTTAGCATGGGAACCAGCTCCCCGGGTAGACACAGGAAGTGACTGGGTGAAATCTCCACGCTGCATCTCGTGAGCTGGAAACTGCTGTACTTGATTTTGCTCCACACGTCGCCGGGATTCAGCAGCCGCAGTGTCGTTGTTGTGTTGGAACACGAGTTCCAGCTGGTTAACGCGATCCTGCAATGCTTCTTTCCAGTTCTCCTCTTCGTCGTCGTCCTCTGCCCATTCTTCCATGGACTTGCGCTCCTGTAATCAGCATCAGAAGCATACACAAGAGTCAACACAACGTCGTACAGCAGTGCATATAACAGCTCACACTCACCGCGAATTGAAGTCCTGGCATGCCGTTATTATCCTGTGCGGTTACGTCGCCATCCAATGGCGGCTCGTCGCCCCACATAGCTTCGTCGTCGTCGTCCATGGACAGGACAGCCACTGCAGCGTTCGAGTTGCCGGCGCTTGGAGTGTTGCCATCGCTCTGCCCCAGTTCCAGCTTCATCACCTCGTCGCGTGCCTCCTGGTCGCCGAAGATGGAGCGGAACGTGCGGTTAGCGCCAGCTTCTCCAGTCATAGCGATGTCTGCCATCCAGCGGGTTAATATAGGGACTGGCGGCTTCTCTCTCTTCTTATACAAACAGCGGAGACGAGAGAAAGGAAGACGCCGGTCTAGAAGCGCTGCATGCCTGTCGGGCCCAACGTCCGTCCGTCCGTCTGTCTCTGTCTGTTTGGAAGTCTCGAGCGCAAGGCAGGAGCCAGGAGCTTCTCAAGGAGGCTTCGGTGAAAATGGCGGACGCAACGGCCCCCTCCGGAGTCTCCGTATCCGGAAGGAGCAGTATCCGGATGGTTATTTTAACCAATGGAAAGAGGGCGGACTAGGGTTAGGTCCAGTATGCGATCGTAAAGGTACAGAATGAAAGCAACAAGGAGAGACTCTCGTGCATCGAAATATGCTGTCTCAAAGTGTAACGCTTCGTGCAGTCGTGCTTGACCTGTCACCTTGACCTGGGGCAAGGATGGTGAGGGCAATGGCAATCGTGGCCCTGCGGCGCCGTGACGCCCTTCTCTATTGCCAGCAAAGCTTACAGCTTTCAGCCTGTCCAACCTCGAGATACACGCTGCATCGTCCGGCATCAAGTTGGTGCGGCACGAGCTGGACACAGCGAGACATCAAGCAAGTGGAAGGTCCCGCTTCAATTGGGCATGTATGGCTGCCGTCGTTCTGGTGGTCTAAGATACTTGTTTGGTACCGGAGGCATTGTCGTCACAGGTACCACGCTGGAACCTATCTGAAAGTCCACTACAAGTGACGGCCCTTATACATGTACTTAAAAGCAGAGACAAATCTCCACGTTGCAGTCGACATCTGAAAGGCACCGTGCACGTGAATTGGCAGTTGGTAATGGCTGTGGCTCGCTGTGTTGCTCGCGTGATCCTAGTTATAGAGTTGAGGGCACGCTCCTTGCCACGAGTACAGGTATTGCACCTGGTCTCTCCTCTACTGCAGCCAAGCTTGCCCAACCACAAAATCTTTGCTGCTAGGTTTGCATGTGAGCCGTGCGATCTCGCTTCAATCAGGATCCTTGCACGTTTCAGTGCACGTACGTCTTGACGACCGACCCGACCATCTTCAACTTCAATCCCTTCAACATGCGCGTGAATATGCTACATGTACACGTACATGGACCTGAGTACAGCGCCTTCAGCGTTCCAGGCTGCTGCGACTAAGTCTTTGTGTCTCCGTCAGTCGTTACCCTTTGTGTGCTGCACATAATGTTGTGAAAAGATCGGTCTGAGCACGAGGAGACGCATAACCGCCTCACTGTAGCAGAGCAAGCTCTCAACTGCCTACGTAGCCTCCACTCTCCCTATCGTACCTCGAGACAAACGAGAGTGAGGTCGAGAGCATGTCCCGCCAGAGATACACACCCGAAGACGTCCTTGAACTCGAAGCGCCCACGGATTGTGCGTAGCCTACCGCTTTGTGATTTCTACAGCTCATGTTAACCCATTCTTGTTTAGCGTTCCTCTGTCCGCTGAGCGCCAACAAATATGGCATCGAGTTCCTGCACTTCTCCATCTCGGACTTCGAGTCCAAACGCAAGATCTTTGAGATCGGCAAGGACAGACCGGGCAAGGCTGTGCCCAAGATGGACCTCTCGCACGCGCGCGGAGAAGGCGCGTATCGCACCATTCGCTACGAGTTCTCGGAGGATGTGCTTCGACTGCCAGCCATCGCCACGGAGCTTGAGTTCTCCGTTGGTCCACACGAGGTGCACAACTTGCGCATGATCGAGCGTCACTACTTCCGTGACGAGATCGTCAAAAGCTACGACTTTAACTTCGGCTTCTGTATCCCATCCAGCGTCAACACGTGGGAAGCTATTTACGCGATGCCTCCGCTGGACGATGAACTCATCAGTGATATGGTCGCTCAGCCCTACGCCACAATCTCCGATAGCTTCTACTTTGTAGGAGACGAACTCATCATGCACAACAAGGCCGAGTACAAGTACATCCCTGAGGACACGGCACAAGCCAAGAAGTCCTACTATAACAGCGACGACGAGGACGACGCCAAGATCGGAGCCAAAGGCAGTCGTGCGGATGAAAAAGGATCCGGTGCAAAGGGCTCAGGATCCGGTGCTAAGTGGTCCAAGGAGGACGATTACGACTAACTTATATCGCTCGCCTTAGCCATGCTGCTCGAGTTGCTAAATTGCACGGAAAGTTATATCCCTTTATCGATACGAGCTGATCTTTAGGAGAGGGGACTCAACTTTCGCGCGGCATTGGCGTATATCCACGCAACGCACATTCACAAAATAAACATAACATTAGCCTATTTGACTGCTTGTTGTCACTTGCTTACTTTTTTGCAATTTTGCATTTGTTTTGCTGAATTTTAAATTCCGATTTTGCTTAAGTACAGTTTTATGATTTACATTTTGTACCGAAATGACAGTGGCAGCAGCCAATTCATTCCCGCCAAAAATACTCCTCATTTGCTGACCAGTATGAAGCGTGGGGCTGATGCCATGGAAGGCGGTGAATCCCGAGGCTACCGCAACAGCAGCCACGACTGGAAGCGAACAAACCACAAGCGCATGCGGCACGAAGAGAGAAGAGGTACCGACAGCAATTCAAAACCAAATGACAATAGCAAGGTTCCTACAGTGAAGACGCTGGCTAACGAAAAGGAGACGGATCCGCACCGACTGGCACAACGCCAGAAGCAAATCGACTATGGCAAGAACACGATCGGTTATGACCGCTACTGTGCTAAAGTACCGAGGCACCAGCGGCGGCCGCGCAAGCATCCGATGACCCCCGATAAGACCATGCGCATTGGCAAAAAAGGATTCGACGGGATCGTACGCAAGTGGCGGCAAGCACTGCACGAGTACGATCCGCCGGAGTTAGCAGAGGCCATCAAGACAGTGGATGCAGAAACTTCTGTTGCAGTATCCACCTGCGCTCTGGAGAAGGGAACAGGAACAACAACCACCTCGCTTGTAGCTTCTACGACATCGACAGAACCAGAAGTGGAACAGAAAGAGGAGGCGCAGGCTCCGAGTCGCTCCATCTACGAGAACTTTGACGAGGGTAATTTTGACGGAGACGACGATTCGGACGATGATCTGTTATAAACAAGGGGGAGATCGAAAACGTGACCAATCTGTTCAATAGTAGATCGATTGAAATTGCCAGCACTGTGTTGCGTTACCCTTGTGATGCTAAAAACTGTCGTCGCATTGCCAACGCTTCGAGAAACAGATCAATGTCTAAGCTATCCACGTTGCGCGCAACGCGAGCTACTAGTCGAACCTCCGGAGGTCCTCCCTGAAAACAAGTATCATCTTTAGCGCATAGATATCACATCGAAAGTATAATTGCCGCCCTACCTGGTTGCTGGCGTAAGTCTCGCCTAAAAATTGGTACATGGAGCCAAGTTGCAGTCGCAGATTCTCCAGCGCCAGTCTCTGCGTCTCCACCACCATGGACACGTCCTGAAACGAGATAATCGCCAGCTTCCTCTGCGCGTCATAGGTCTGAAGTCTCCCTGTAATACGCACCGAGCGGTTCTGCAGCTGTGGGTCCGCCAGCACCTCGGCAATCTGGCAGATCTCGCAACATCCTGGTGGCGCCACCATCCTCAAAGTGTTCAAAACAATTAATTGTTCTAACAATACAAAATTATTTGGCACAACATTCGGAGAACATTCATCTTGTCACTCTTTAGGCTCCACTCAATCAAAAAGCAGCGCAATCGAAGCGACGTGCAAGCAGAAGCATGACAACCGTCTCGACCACAGTTAAGCCCAGCGCCAAGAGCGCCACTACGAAGGCTACGGAGCCGCCGCGCGGCCGTCCTGTGAGCGGACGAGTGTGGAAGAAGGTACAGAAGACACGCTTTTCAGCGCAGGGTCTCAAGGGCACCAAGGTGCTGAGCACGACATGGGAAGAGAAGATGCTCAAGCGCTCCAAGCTTAAGGAACTTAAGGAGCTACAGGCGGAGATCAAAGCAAGGCGACAGGGTGAGAAGGACGCCAAGCGCCAGGCTCGTGAGGAGAAGGAGAAGCGCCGGAAGGAGAACGAGCTCAAATCTGCCTCTGTGCAGGTTATCTCGCGCACGCACAGACTCAAGACGATGAGCAAGAAGCAGCTGCGCAATATCAAGAAGACCATTGTCAACAAGCAGGGCGTGGTCGAGTATGTGCCCGTCTACTCCAAGTAGAGAGGCCAGTACTGATAGGACACAGGAACTGCTGCGTTGGAGCAGACAGGCTTGTACCGTTGTTATATTGAAAAAATATCGTTTTGACACCTCGGAAGATCGTTTTGAGTTGCCGTACAATTTTGGGACCTAAAGAGTCCAGGTGAGTGTTCGTTGATCATAGAAATGTTGCGAACGACATTCACGTTGCCAGCCATTATCTCGTTTTGACTGCCTGTATGTACGGTTGAAATTTGACACTCGACAACTCAAGCAGTAGTCGTAAACTCTAGAAGCCACTTTGCTACATGCGCATGACCTCGTGCTGTCGCTGTCGCAGCCAGTTCCGCTCGTGATCGACCATTTTTCGACACCATCCCGTTCGAGAAGAGGAACTGCAACACCTCGAGACGGCCGTACCACACGGCGTTCTCCTCAGCTGGGCCATCCAAAATCCGTTGCGAATACAAAATCCGCTCTCGTCTCGCTCGCAACAAGGTGGCAGTGTCTGGGATCCGCATCTCCGCCTCAGCACGGCGACGAGTAGCCGTGAGTTCTCTTGTGGAGTCGACGCTCGCATTGACAGAGCAGTATTTGGCTAGCGCTTTTACTACGTCGAGGTGTCCCCAGCGTACAGCAGATGCGAATGCTCGACGTCGATTGCCCACGGTAATCTTCTCGTCCAGCCACCGTACTACGTCTGCATGCCCGTTAACTGCAGCACAGTGCAATGCGGAGGCAGTGCATCCCTCATAACGATTTGCATGGAGCCACTGAAGCACTTCCAGGTGGCCATTCATAGCAGCTCCATCCATGGCCCCAGTCGTACATCCTTCCGTTCTATTAGTGTGGAGCCATTGCACAATCTCTAAGCTGCCTTTACGAGCTGCATTGTCCATTGCGTAGGGAGTGCACCCTTCGGTCCTGTGCGTATGTAGCCACTCGAGCATCGATAAGTCTAACGCCTCTGCTGCACAGTCCATCACGTGCGGAGATCCTGGCGCCGAAGAGTGTTCGTGCAGCCAGCGTACAATGTCAAAGTGGCCTTCGATGGCTGCTACAACCATCATTTTGGTCGTCCAGCGGAATGTGGCGATCTTCTCGTGGCTCTGTGCCCACTGCAACACGTCCAAATGACCGTGTCTCGATGCACGCACAATAGCGTCAGTCACGTCCCACTTGTTAGTTGCGTAGTGCGTTACGAGCCACTCAAACACTTCCAAGTGACCTTCTTCTGCTGCTTCAGCTGCTGCAGCAGTGAAAGACGCTCGACGTTCTAACTCCGACGGTGGGAGGTCCACAGTATGCAGACGGCGATGGTCATGGCCAGCTACACGTTTCACCAGGCGCAATTCCCCGATAGCACTCGCGTCTTCGAGGCTCCAGAGAGCTGAATAGTCCAGCAGCGCACTGATCTCCTCAACGAGCTGTGGAATGGCGGATAGGGCGGGGAAAGCGGCTTGTACGGCGGCCGAGACACCCGGTAGCGGCTCCATGCTCGCGTTCTGAGAGAAATCGATAATGACCAATCAGAGGGTATGGAAGTGTAGCCATGTTAGCGAGCAACTTCAACATCGTAGCCTCTATCTCTACAAAACTTTTAGATCGTTGTTAAAGGCACTGAACGGGGGTCGCATAGACGAGCCACGGGTGAGTGCCTACAGTCACTCGGCTGTCTATAGATACCGAGGAACACCCAAATATGGTTCTATAGGCACTCAGAGTAGAGAAGGGGGGTATTATATTCGAATAGATTTCATAAGTTTCATGATAAATAGAGATTCTGATGGGTGGCTCTGAGGCCGACGTTCGGCTGGTGTTACACGAATGTTACAGGGAAGGAAATCGAAAGTAGTTGTCGCTCGAATGTACTGGGGACATGGAGAATTTGTCCAAGGCGCTGTGAATCACCAGCGTATGCGGTTGTGTGTCTGTGAATGAAGCTGCTAACCTAGAAAAACAAACACGTCTGCGAATGGAGCTGCTAAACTAGAAAAACACACATATATTTAACGTTACGCTAGACTAAGGAATGCACTTCAGTAGATACCGCAGTCGTAGGAAGCGCAGCTGTGCAGCAGTGGGCTTCGTTGGCATGCTAATTCCGCGAATGAAGCATTCGAAGAACGTGAGCACCATCACACCACAACTTGCCACGTCAGACTGCCGCGACGCCGTGTATCTCTTGATTGAAAGAACGTGGCACAATTCCCCAAACACATCTTGAAGCACAGTCTCGCACATTGCGTAGTACTTGGATTTAGCTGCTTGGAGTGGGTCGAACACAGTGATTGATTTGGTCTCGCGTCGTATATCGAATACAATCCCACACCAGTGGTTGTCATCCACGTGCAATGCCAGCAAGATGAGCTCGTTCGAGGTGTCGAAGGGATTACCAGAGACAGTTTGACGCAGCTTATCCTTCTTGTCCTTAAAACGGTGAAAGATGGGATCAACAATTCCGATATGTTGGTTCTCGCGTTGAAGCAGCGCCAGCCCATGTCCAATGCACGCGTCATCTGCCCACCGGTTTCCACACATTGTGAAAAGAGACAAATACGGCAAACTCCCAAATGGAGTTTGCCGCCCTCCGCGTAGCAGCATTCGCTTGATTTTTTCTTCACGCTCGCCAATGTCATCACTCACGCCATCACTCAGCTCAGCTGGTAGCGCAATGCGCTTGTTTGATGAGTTTGCCGCCCAACTCAGTACTTCTTCAGCTAGCTCCACGTTCTCGAGTACGGCGTGCCACCGAGCCATAGCATTCATGTCTTTGAGAGAGTAGACTCCGAACCGAGGAACCCGTACGCCTACGCAGTCATTTTCAAAGTCTTCCTTGAGTGTTTTGCAGAACTGCGTAATAGCAGCTTGGGCCTTCCTCACATACCAGCGCGGAAATACGTAGCGTACATCTGCTTCAAACTCGTCCGAAGTGAACACTCCAGCGATAGCCTTCTTTGACTGCGGTAGCACCCGTTCCAATAAAGACCGCACGGACTTGTGAATGTCGTTGTAGCTGTAGTCTTTGTTCAGAAGCTTCACGAGGTTCGTCACGTTCGGAACTGGAGCTAGAGTACCTTGAACCAGCTTTGAGGCTCTTTCCATTCCAAGTGACATACGGCGTTTTTTCGCGGGTGCCTTTTGTTGCTTCCTCACTTTCGGACGGCCTCTACTCTTTGAGCTTTTAGTGAGCGTGAACGAAGGAGTATTGTCTGCGGCTGCTGCTTCCTCTTCCGCAACTTCACTGACACCTGACGGTCCAGTGGTGCCTTGAGGTACACTTGCTGGTTCTGGTGTGCCTTGAGGTACACGTGTCGATCTAGGAGTGTCTTGAGGTACACAAGGAGTGGCTTTAGGTACATGTGTCAATCCAGGAGTGCCTATAGGCACTTCGCGAGTAACCCCAGGTACCCGACTTTCACTTAGAAGCGCTGCAGACGCGTTGCAAGAACCTGTATCGATAGTACCGTCTTGGTGTGGCTGCGTGAGAGGCACAACATCGCTGAAGGCTTCATCATTTGGCTCACCGGGTCCGTATGTTGTGATCGACCCGCCACTGCCCATCGTAGATCCACACTGGTTGTCTCCACGGCTCACTAAAGGCACAATTCCATCGTTGACGATTTCCTCGAACTTTTCCAAAGCCGCCAGCATCCCATTGAAGACTGTAGTTCCATTCCGGCTCATAACGTCCGCAATCCGAGCACCTCGCCTTGAAGCTGTCTTGAACTTGGTGGTACCGTTAAGCACCTGATGCCGGGCTGCTACCATCATCGAATCCCGAACTTGGAAGGACTTACGTGCCACTTGATCGTCAGCTGCATCTTCCTCTTCGGCGGGCTGGTTCATCTTGCACGTCAGCCTCCACCGCGGTGCAATATGTCGAGTAGGTATAGCACTTTTTCCATTGACCAGCCTCCAGTACATCACATGGCGACATGGAAGAAGCATGGTGCGCATGAAAACACAAGAGCAACGGTATTTCTGGGGCAAAGTGGATAACGAGTAATACGTCGATTTTAGATAGAAGCCATGAAGCAGCATATAATTCGCAGACTTACGGATGTGTCGACGTGATAAGTTCCTCCTCTCGGTCCTCCACCCCCCGATATGATAAACATGGATGTCGTAACCTCAGTGACGTTGTAGTGTGTCGAGCAATCCTTTGCCACCAAGTATTGCGATTCAATCTGGCGGTAGGCATGCGTACTGACCTCCCGAGAGAGCCGATCTAACTCCGCATCAGCTCCGTCATAGTGCATAAATCCCACGGCAGTTATCTTCTTCGTGTACTCCATCTCTGCCACCGCCTGCAGGAAAATGAGTGTGTCAACGCATTCGTCAAGGGGCATATCGGGCTTCAAGATTTCTTTCATATGACCCCAGGATGACTCGAGGCTGAAGAAGCATACATAGCAGACGCGTTAGAATCTCGCTCGTCATTGGCATCCAATAGTCACACACTTACCGGTTATTGGTGTGATTGCCAAGGTGCGGGACGTCCGAACGAGCGTACAAAGCCCAACGCTCCTTCTGCTGATCCCAGTTCTTCATAAAGTACCGGAGAAATGGGTGTTTTGCTTCTGGGATGTCGTTGGTTTCACGCAAATGCACATCATCCAGCAAGAAGTACAGGTATTTGAGGTACTTCGTGTAATCCTCCATTGTAGCCGATGTCCTCATCATGTCAACTGCATCTTCAACTTGATCTTTGTCGAAGCTGCCTGGCCCGCCGTATTCGCTCTTGGACATTTCCGACCGGATGTACTTTTTCAAATGAAAGTGACAGAGGATCACCTTTGCTTGAGAAAAATGCGATTCGAGCAAACTCAGCTCACCCATATCCTTGTCGATCACAATGACACGAATTTTCTCCCAAGATGGATTCGAGAACTTGAAAGCGCCAATTGCATCCGTCAGACACTCTGCGCTCTCGTTTTCCATGAGACTGTGTTGCACATATTGACCCTGATCAACTCAAGAGTTAAACGAGTGCCATTAATACAAGTGCGTGTGATTAAGTACCTATAGTCACATCCACCAGGTACCTATAGACACAAAGACTTACATGGCCGTACACGTCGTGTACCATGAATGAAAACAGCTTGTACCTCGAATCATTCGTGTTGTGTGTTGCATCCACCAGCAACACCTCTGGAAAAGCCTTAAACCACCGTCGCATCTGGCGAGTCTGCAACACGATCGTCTGTGCTAGCGATTCGTCATCGACATAGACAGCAGCTCGGTTTCCCTTCCCCGTGCAGAAATCTCGCAGCCGTGTTTCCAGACGCTGCTCCACAGTGTCGGTCCCACGTCGCCGCTCACGCATCCTTGCGACCATGTTGTGAACGTCCCGAAGGGTCACGTTTTGGCCTAAAACAAAAGCATGGCACCAGAGTTAGTCAACACACCAACTTCCAAACGTATGGCAGCATGTTACCAGTTTTCTCGCGAAGGAACTGCACAATCCGCTTTGGCTTCGAGCCAGCTGATTGCAAAACGTCGACGAATGCGAGGAGCACGGGGTCCTCAACGCGCCGGACCGAGGGATGGTTGTCGTACGAAGCTTCGTCGACACGGTGGTTGTGGACTGGGTTAGAGCCCGTGACACGCACCATGAATTTGCCCTCGTCTTGGTTCCACGTAACCGAAGCCTTGACGTCAGCCTTGCACGCCGTCGACTTGCTGAAAAACGTCTTGCGCAGCCCCGTACTCCGACTCTTCCGACGCCACCCGTGTGTGCAAATGAGCTTGATCCAGTAGGTCTTGAACCCTTCGGGTATAAGGTCCGGTTCCGAGTCAACTGCTGCTTGTGTGATGTCTGTGTTGCGTCGGGACACCGAAGTGGAGGTGCGCATTTTAAAGAGCTGGTGCGTGTCAGCCTGATACTTCTCCATGTACTGGTTGAAGGACTCCCAGCTCTCATGCCACTCTTTCGCAATTGGCGGTGCCTCCCACACACCACTCGGCGGGACATGCGCCTCTGGCTCACTCGCACTCATAGCCTCCACCTACAACAGTCAGAGCATCAACCTCATATTAGCTCAGTCATAATGGAGAGCAGACGAACGAGTACGTACGCAGAACGCCCGCTGAGCTCCAAACCACTTGAGCTCCAAACGCGCGAAAGTCCAAATGCAAGCCAGTGAATTTTGGAGGATGGGAGAAAGGGGGAGGAAGGGGTGTCACGATTTAGATTTTTGAAATGTCGAAAACTCCGGAAATCTATCCGTGTAATTTACCGTGGTCGAACAGTATAAATTCGTTTACGTACGATCTTATTCAGTGCCTCGAGTCAGTCTCAAACTTTTATCGATGAAGTTCAGACGTTCTTGAACTCGAAAAGTTATTATATTATTCACAACACTTACCTGGCTGGAGATGGATCTCCTTGCTCGTTGAAAATACAGATTAACCTGTACTAAATGATAAGTCCCGTTGCTCACTTCGTATCATGTACCAAAATATATTACTTTTCTCAGTATGGCGTAAAAATAGTAAGTGTTTTCTCATACCGCAAGAATAAAGTAATACTTGAAGTAGGTGCATAATACTACGCAGTAGAGGGCCACCCGCCCAAAAATCCTAAAGCTCACTCCAAGTTCGTTTGCGTGGCGAATTGCAAAGATGAAAAAAACTAGAAGCAGAAAGAGACTACAAGCTTCATTCAGCTCGAAACAAGCCACCTCTAGCTCGATTAAAGCTGGAAACGGTATCATTTATAATTTAAAGCAGGTATTACTTAAGGTCCTTACATTTTGCAAGTCGATGGATCGAATTTGTATCATGTACTACAATATATCGAGGTTCCGGTATTAAAATAGACCACAGAAAAGAATTGCTGTTTTAAACAATTGTTTATGGATTTCTCCACTTTGTGTGTTTTTTTTACTGATCGCTGTGTTTTTTTTTATCTCCCAAGATAGCATCGGACGACTCTTCCTCACAGTGTGAGTCACACCGTCGCTAGCAATGGGGAACGCTGGTGCCAAGGGCGCCAAAGGGAGCAAAGACGAGTTCACCTTCGATGAGACCGACGGTATGCGGCGTGCATAGCTGCAGGTTATCGGCTTTTGATTGACACTTGAGTGTATGACGTCGTCCAGATGACGCCTTCACGGAAGCTCTGCGCGTAAATTTGCAGCGTCTCATCGTCTACGCGCGTTCAGCCGACACAGCGCTACAGCGGGAAGTAGCCGAGAAGTTGGCCAACGAGGCTGTTAAGCGTGCGTGTGCTTAAAGCGTTAACCGCTGTGTATCGGCTGACGATTCTTGTAGCCGACCGACAGGTGCAGATCGTAGAGCTGGACGGACTGCAACTGCTGCTTCCGCTCACCAAGTCCAAGGATACGGAGGTGCAGCGGTTGGCTGCACATGCACTCGCCAACCTATCGGTTAACTGTACGCACAGCTGAAGAACTGCGGTCGATGTGTCATACTTGACTAGTTTTTGTGTTGTTTTAGCCGAGAACCAGTCGAAAATGGCGACGGAAGGTGGAATTGACATGCTCATTGATCTCTTGAGTAGCACAAACGAGCACGTACAGCGGCAGGCAGCAAAGGCACTCGCCAACCTCGGCGTGAACGGTGTGATCTGCCTCGATTTACTAGACAGTTTTTTTATTTTTTTACTGACGGTATTTGGCTGGGCAGTCGACAACAAGGAGAGGATCGCCAAGGCTGGTGGCATTAAACCGCTCATCGACTTGGCTAGTTCTCGTCAGATCGGCGTCGCTGTTGAGGCCATTGCGGCACTTGCAAATCTAGCGGTCAACGGTACTGAACAATCGAAAAGCTGTTGGCATTTTTGCTGTTTCTGACTGCTTTGCATTGTGGCAGATGCCAATGAGGTGGAAATTGCCCGTAAAGGTGGCTTGAAACCGATTATTGAAGGCGCGCACTCCGAGTCCGTGGAGCTTCAGTCCCAAGTGGCTCGAGCACTGCGTAACTTGTCTGTCAACCGTACGTCAAAGTCTCCACATACATTTCTCGTTCTTTTATAGCTGACTCGAGATGACAACAGCGGAGAACAAACAAGCGATCGTGGAGCTGGGAGGGGTGGAGGCTTTGCAATCCCTTGTGCGCTCCACCAACGACCGAATATGCCAGCAGGCTACACGCGCGCTCGTCAACCTTGGCGTCAATGTGGTCGACTAGGTACAAGCACGCGAACAGTGACAGCAGCACACAGCAACAGACATACTTCGAAGTACATGACACAAATCTCTTCTTTTCAGGATTGATACATCTTCGCCCGCAGGCATTCCCTTCCCTTGATCGTCCAAGCATAACGGGGCACCTATTTACCTTCGAGGAGTGAATCCAGATGCCCGACTGTGCTCTGCTCATGCTCCTTGTCGCCTTTTGGCTCGCTCTTCTGTTCTCTTGTTAGCCAGCCAAGAGCCGGCGCCTGGAGTGCCTGCAGCGGGGCCCTGAGGCATCATGGTGCGACGCTGCATTTCCGTTCCGATCTGATCATGGAAGAAAACGTCAGCAAGAAGACAGCATCAACCAGTACAAAGCTGCTGCCTTACCTCGTAGAACGATGACATCATGAGCGCCTGCTCGCGAGAATAGGAAGCGCGGACCTCCTTCATTTTTTTCTCTAAGAAATCCACACGCTCCTGCTTCTCGTTGATCTGGTTGCGGTGGGAGCTCACAGCCACCATATACTTGGTCTGCACAGCATGGAGCGTCTTCTTCGTGTAGTTCTCCAACTTCGCGCGTTGCTCCGACAGCTCGTTGATCACAGACTCCTTCTCCTTCAGACGCTTGGTCAGTTCCGTCACCGTTGCGCGCAACGAATCCACTGCCTCTGCCTCGATTTCCTATTCAAATGCACCCGAAAGAACAAAATCGTGAGCAAAATATCCAGGCCATGTCTCGCGTTTCGCCTTCCCGCACACGTACCAGTTTCTCTAGTTTGTCTTGGTATTCAGCGATTTGGGCCGACGAAAGCGCGTTGTTGCTGCTTGTTACCACGACCGCACCAGGCGTAGGCACGGGTGCCTGCATGACCCCACCGGGTCCCATTGCTACACCCGATTCGAGTGCAGCAGGGGTTGCAAAACTGGCAGCTCCAGCAGCTACGGCTCCCTCGCTGATCGCCATATCGTTCGAAACCTGCATCGGCTCAGGTCCATTTGGTCCATCCTGCCACTGCTGTTGGGACTGAAGCTGTAGTTGAGGTTGAGTCTGCGTCTGCTGGAGCTGCGACAGCATTTGCTGCTGCTGATTGTTTTGGATCCGTGCGTTGCGTAGGTCCTCCGAAAGCTGGTCGTTCTGCTTTTGCATTTGAAATAGAGACACCTGGAGCGCCTCCTTTGCCTTCACTGCCATGTCCAGATCGTTCGCCAGTTCTGCCTGTCCTGCGTCAGCATTTCCACTCTTCAGCTCCGTGTTTTCACGCTCTAGTCGTGCCACACGCTCCCTCAAGCCACTAACAGAGTCCCGTCCGAGCAACACGTCGGCACTCAAGCCACCTCCGTTGACTGCGCTACTCTCACCAGCAGCCATTGCGTCATCGTTGCCTTCCCGGTACTGCATACTCGAGAGTTGTGTACGCAGCTCCTCCACTTGAGACTCGAGGAACTCTTTGCCGCCCAGTGCGCTATCAAGCTCCTCCTGCAGTCTCCGGATCTTCTGCTCCTTCACGCTGAGGTTGGAGCTGGCCTGAACGTTGGCAGTCTCAAGCTCCACAACCTGGTTCTTGTACTTCTCTACGAGACTCTTCAACCCAGGCATCGTCTTGATCGTACTCTCCAGGTCCACCACCTTGTCCAGGTACTGCGCGTTGAGGTTCTCCAGTTCACGCACCTGACCACGCAGTGAGTTCATTTCCTCCAGCTTCTTCTTGTACTTGATCACACTAGCTTCGAGTTTGTTCAAAGTCCCGAGCTTGGAGCGTGAAATGTCAAGCTCATCAGCCTGGCGGCGGACTTCGTTCTCCAGCATCATCAGGCGCTCGCCGGATTCACGCTTTACACGATTTAATTCAAGGTCCTTCTCCTCCATCTGCATCTGAAGAGCGTGAACTTCGTTGTCCACAATCTGTTGGATCTTCTTGTTGTCGCGAGTGAGAGTGCTCTGACGATCATTGCGCAGCTGATCACGCTCGCTTTCGAGAGCCGTGTACTTGTCAGCGAGCTCTCGGTGCTCCGTCAAGGTGCGTTCGAACCGCTCCGTCAGCTCACGTTTCTCGCGCTCCATATCCAAGTATCGGAGTTCCATGGACGAGCTGCGCTCCAGAGCCTGCGCCAATTGTGCAGCCAGCGCCTCAGCTGAGCTGCCCGCCGCCATGCCAGATACTGAAGCCGATGATGAAGGGGACACCATCTCGTCGAACGACGCACCGTGGGCAATTGAATTGCGACGGCTTGACGCTCCACCAGGAGACGTGGGCTGGAAACGGTGCATGAGGTTCTCGATTGCGTGCATTAAGCTAGCCTGTTCGGACGGTCCCATCTGCATGATAGGGTGAATGTACTCGGACTTGTTGGGGCACTGTACGGCGCACCCCAGCAACAACTCGGTCAGTTTGGCCACCTCGTGCACGTCATTCTCCTTGGCAATCAGCAGTGGGTCCACCAACTCGTCCGCGTGGCAGATCTGACCCAGTTCGTCCGTATAAAACAGCCCCACGGCACGCAGCAGCGTCTTGAGGTTGTTGGACTTTAGCGCCCAATTGCCACCCGCCTGCTCATTGATCTGCTCCAAGTTCACGTAGTCCGAGTCGCTGCAAAATCATAGAAAGATCAAGTAAATAATCGCTCGTCCCTCGTATCAGGCTCAAAAGTTGCAACTGCTGCTATACGACGCACATGTGGTGCATGATCTTGGACAGGAAGACGCCATCGCACAGATCCTCCAAGCTGGAGATCTGCACGTCCGTCGCCAGCTTCTCGTTGAAGCTCTGCACCTGCACTCCCACAGCAATCAAATAGCATATATTAGCAACAATAAAAGCCAAAACAATACTCCCTTGCCAAGTTTTCAGCCATATTTGCGTTTTTAGCCATGATTCAAATGTTTCAATCTTAGCTTAGGAGGCGATTTAGCTGCTCATCTCAGCCAGAAAGACAGTCAAGAGAGTGACGAATACAGACGTACCCATAGCAGCAGACTGCGCTGAGCCGTGTCGTCCATGGCCAAGTGTCGAGTCCAAAGCGCTTGGTATCTCTTCGCTTCTTCGTGTTTTGTCTCCCCCTCACAAAAATCATATGGTTGGGTGGTCCACGTCAATTTCACTTATGTCCGAAAAACTTCAACATAATTAATTCTTCAACCAAGCCGCCGCTATAAGTGGCGAGCAGCTCAATTCGTTTTACTTTTCTCTCGCTTAATGTCGCTCTCATCATCGGAGGCAACGGCTGAAGCCCCCGCTGTCTCTGAGTCACATACGACTCCCATCCTCCCTAGTGAAGCTGCAGCTGCAGAGGACAATGTGGAGAGATCAGTGAGAATTCCCACAACTGCCAGGAACACCTCTTCGCTCGACCATGACTCCGTTGAAGGGCTGATGCTAGTGCACCGTAAAAAGAAACAGCGACAGCGATTTATGTTGTCCAAGTCGACCCACTACGTTGTGGCGAACACCTTGAAGCACGCACTCGAAATTTACAAGTGAGTTTGATGATATTTTTCAGCTAAAACAATGGTTTGGTGATGCTAAATTGTTTTTTTGCAGTAATGAGTCTCGCACGGAGCTTGTGTACTTATTGTCACTGGCAGATGCGGTGTTGAGTTTCGAATCGGACAACTCGAATATTGTCATGGAGAAATGTTTTTGCGTGGAGGTCAGAACGTGGAAGAAGAAAAATACGGTCCGCATACAGCCCCAGGGATTCCTTTTTTTCGAGGAGAATCAAGCTCGTATGTTGCTGTGGGTGAAATGCATCCATTTGGCAATTAAGCGAGCCACCACGTTAGATAGTGAGCTGTTCCGAGGCCCTTCTAGTAGAGGTTCTACCGCGTCGTCCATTGAACACTCTCGGGGCTTCAGTGAGAGCGATGAATCGAGAGAAAAAGCGATCCCTACCACTGGAGTGTCAAATGAAGATTCCCAGTGCGCATCGACTGTTACGAGCCCTAGTTCAAGTCCAACAGCCAGCTCGGGATTCGCTTCAGCCCGAGAAAAGCTTACACAGCGCCTTGTCATCGATCCAGCGAGCCGAATTGTTACAGTCGGTCGAACAATGCTGACACCGACCCGCTCGCCCAGTGTGAATGGAGAACGCCAAAATCGCTGGAGTGGCATTTTTTCATACGAAAAGCACCAGCAAGCACGGAGCCCCACGAACAGTAACGCAACGGATCCACCATCTTCGCCTCTTAATGAATCGTGTTCAGCGTCGCCAAAATCGAGTTCGTGGTCTAGGAGATCGACCAAAGTGGCCATGGACGTCTCGCTGGATGCCTCGACTAGTCAAAGTGCGGATCCAGTACCCTCCCTTCGTTCTCGCCCTTTTCGAACAAAGAGTCCTGCCTTGACTCCCAGTAAAAACGAAGCTGTTCCTATCACGAAAGGTACTGTTTCTACTGGGAAAGCTGTTGAGGGGCAATCTGTACAGCCAGTGACTTCAGAGTCAGTCCCTTGTGAACCTTTGCCAGTTCAACTCAAGCAGCAGGAAAATTTGACTGAACAGGAAGATGATTTGGAATCTGTTGGGGTTCTCGTGCCGACAATAATGCTGACTGTAGCTGCCGTGGCTGGTGTCTGGAATGCATCCATCTTCCTCCCTCTTGCACTAGCTGGTTCCCTCGCGCACTTTTACAATCAGCACAGTAGCTATTTGGCTTGGACGTTATCTTGTCTAGCTGTGTACATGGCGAGTAACAACCACTTGTTATTCGGCATCGGCACTGCTACCGTTTTCCTGTATATCTGGGGATATTCCAACTACAAGACAGGTCGGCGCCACCTCCTCCGACAAAATGCTGTGAATCACTTCCGAGTTTCTAAGGAGCATCACGCGACTGACAATGTCCGCATTGTGTTTATGCCATACTTTTATCCAAACAGCTCATCGTCGTATTTGCTGTACAGATTTCAACTTGGATGCGATATCCGGATGTGGATCGAGTCGAGTGGCTGAACAAAGTATTCGTGACGTAAGTTTTCTTCGATGTGGTTCAGTAAATTGTCCAGCTCACACTGCTGTGTCTTATAGCGGGTGGCCGTATCTCAAAAAGGCTATCGAAGTATGTGTTGTTTTATCATTTTGTACGCTGATCCAGACCCTGAGATGCGTTTTCTGTGCAGAACTCGGTGCTTGGGAGCTTAAACCCAGTGTTGGACGCGCAGAAGCCCGCTTTCATGAATTCTTTGACGCTTATCCGGTTAAATCTGGGGAACAAAACACCTCAGATCGCAAGTGTCAAGTTCATATCCGCCAACGCACTGACGGATGAAGTGACACTTGACGTGGAGGTTCGTGTTGTCACGGACAAGAAGAGCTTCGTGGCAGATCTCAGGATGGTGTCGCATCTGGGAGCTGCAGCCTGCTTGTCGTTGCGTGAGCTCCTCCTCGTTGGCACTTTGCGAATCACACTCAACCCGCTGGCTGAGTTCTGGCCGTGCTTCGGAGGCCTCAGCCTGTGCTTCACAGAGTATGTTCAATTTGATCCCTATTTCGGATTCTTTCAGCTTATTCCCTATGATTCTTCACAGTCGTCCGCTCTTCGACTTCTCGCTCACCGCCGCCAAGATCAACATTGCCAACGTCCCGTTCGTCTCCGAGTGGTACGTCATGCCCACATTTGGTTTAACAAATCTGCTAACGTCTTTCTTCCTTACCAGGCTCCACACTTTCTTACACGACCTACTGCTCAACTACTTCGTGTGGCCCAATGTCCTCAACCTCCCGCTCTGGGACCAACACGGCAACCCCGTACAATAATCCTCGATCCATTATTGAAGTGTAGCCATTTTTCGGTGGTAGACAATTTCACCCAATAAGAAAACACACGTCACTAATCATTCCGTAATCTGCGCTGTCAGCCTCAAGAGCTCCTCGCCATGTTCCCACGCAGTCGCCAGCTCCTGCGCGTCCTTGCGCGTCGCTCCACTGCGTCTTCCTCGGCCTCAGCCGCTCGCTTCGTGCACGCGCATCCTGTAGCTGGTCGTCTGCCGCCCCGCACTGCGTCGCCGTTCCTGGCTCGCGGCGGGGCTTTGCGCTCCATGTTCATCCAGACAGAGCCGACGCCCAACCCGCTAAGCGTCAAGTTCCTGCCTGGACGCGCCGTGCTGGACGACCGCTTCACGACGGGCGTTGTATGTTGCTATTGGTACTCTGATGGAGCTGCTATGGAGGTATTGACGTTCCCTTTTTTGACTGGTAGGACTTCACGCCCAGCTCGGAAGAGGTTCGTCGCTCGCCGTTGGCCAAGAAACTGTTCCAGATTGAAGGTGTGACGCGCGTGTTCTTCGGCAAGGACTTCATTTCGGTCACCAAGACGGAGGACGATGACTGGGATGTACGTGGTTGATTTTGAGCGGTATTATTGTCTGTGCACGTTGTGACGGGATTGTTTGGCTGCTGTAGGCTCTGAACGCCGAGATCTTCGCAACCATTATGGATTTTTTCGCTTCTGGCGAGGAAGTCATGTCCGATGAACCGATCATCACGGTGAGATGGGATGGCTTGGTACTTTGAAAGGTAAAAGGGACCTGAGTGTTGTTGTGTTACTGTGCAGGATACGACGATCCTGCCGGAGGACGACGAGGTTGTCGCCATGATCAAGGAGTTGCTCGAGCAGCGCATTCGGCCTTCGGTGCAGGACGATGGCGGTGACATCTTCTACAAGGGGTTCGACGAGAAGACGGGCATCGTGATGGTCCAGTTGGCAGGTTCATGCGCTGGCTGCCCCAGCTCATCCGTGACTCTCAAACACGGCGTGGAGAACATGCTGAAGCACTACATTCCGGAGGTTCGGGGTATTGAGGAGTGGATTGACGAAGAGCTGAATGCCGTGAACGAGAAGGAGTTCCGCACGCTTGAAGAGAAGTTGCGCTCCGTCGGCATTCCCAGCGAATAAGCAGTCAAGTCGACCATACAACTAGCAGACGGAGAGAAGACAGTCTTGATTCAGGACGAGCTTTGTGTTCGTCTACTGTATAGAGCACTACTGCAAGCATGCTGAGCCATTGTTGATGGATATTGTCCTGCAGCGAACTGAAACAAAATGAAGGTGCAATTGCTTGAAGAATTGGTGGCAAGTGTGGCTGTTTGATGCGCAGAGTTGAAGCCACCGTGTCTTCCTTTGAATCGGTGCCAAATTTGAGCGGCTTTGCGTGTAGGTATCCCGAGCAAGCACTGGAGGCAACACAAATCTTAGGTCTGCTCGAGTGTTCGACGGCTCGGGTCTTGTCTGGCAGCTTTCTGTCGAAGCTGGCGGAGAAATTCCCGATTGGAGAGCCGCTGTTTCGCCACTATTTTTGCCCTTGGTGTTTT
Source organism: Phytophthora capsici (assembly GCA_030324255.1). Lineage (NCBI taxonomy): Eukaryota > Oomycota > Peronosporomycetes > Peronosporales > Peronosporaceae > Phytophthora > Phytophthora capsici. Next base: position 2,274,937 of record CM059354.1, read on the forward strand.
ATGCTTCGTTTGTTTTGGGAGTTGTGCGACGATGGAGAAAAAGCGACAACAGTCTCCTGTCAAGGTCCAAAGCGCATTCGCAAGCGAGCAGAGTACGAGAGCTGCCTACGTAAAACGCGAGACGTGCCAGGATATGGCTGGTGGCATTCTTCGTCTTGGTGAGTCCCGCGATTAGCTTTTGATTTCTCTGTGCGTGCCAGCCCGCCCCCAACGCCTCGCTTTTTTTTCCGAATTGTATCCGCGAGAATGCACCCACGCTCTGCACTCAGCAAGTACGTGGATCGCTTTGCCTGCCTTTGAAGCCTTGGTAGAAACTCACAGTGCGCCACTTACTTACTTAGGCCGTCCCCCAAGAGGAGCTTGTCGTGTGCGGGTCTGGATGATTTTGAAGAGTTGTTTCCCGACAATGCGCGTACTCACCCGAATCGCAAACGCCACCAAAGCCTCAATAGTGACAACAACTTGGCTGCGACCAACTTCGCGTCGTCGTCTCCGTCTCGGCATGACTATTCACCACCTCCAGCCTCCTACCCTGGGTCACTGCGACGTCCCGACCTTCCCCCATTCAGCGAGAGTACGTGTTTTCTATTTTTTTCTTCTTCTTCATACCGAAGGTGTTGGTTTACATTTCCAGTCATTCATTTCCAGAGAACAGCGCGAGTGGAAGCTTCCAACTAGTTCCCTCGACCTCCTTCGAGTCCAGATACCCACAGACGCCTTCGAACCAGATCCGCACTCCACAGTCAGACCAGGACAACAATTATCACGATGAACACGATTTCAACGATGACTTTGATGACACAGACGACTACGATGACGCAGCTCACGAGTACCCCCAGGAAGGACTCGAACACAGACTGAAACTGGATCATGACGTGCTCGCAGGGAAGCGCCTTGACCACAGCATATTTCTGCCACAAGCACATCGTTCAGGTAGCGAATGTTCTCCACGAGAGGAGTTCCTAGTCCACGCGTTTGGCCCCAGTGGGTTCAAGCTGCACGGCACGTCTGTGTCTAGCAACGACGAACTGGAAGATAGTCTCAGCGACGACAGCAGCGGCAATAACAGGGAGACGAGTTCATCCAGACATGGGGCTACACTTGCAGACGCCGATACGGAGCTCAAGATGTCGTTTAGCGAGCTCGAGGCGGATATCCGTGGTGCGATGCATCAAAACTCGCACCACCAACACTCACCACGGCTTCCAGAGCTTGCTGGACTGCCGCATCAGTCGTTTGCTTCGCATGGTTCATATGGACTCAATCGCAGCGGGACCTTCCCTCGAAGCAGCCAGGATCTACATCATATTCCAATGTACGGGCAGTCACAGGAAGCTCGTTCTCAATTGCTTCAGAGCCAGAAAGAAACGACATATTTCCCACGAGAACAGCAACTTCACAGTCCTTCACGTACGCCACTGGCCAAAACCCCTCACGGCAAAGTGGGGAGTGGAATTCAAACGCCTACGAAATGGCTGCGAGACGAAGACGAGAGACTCCGAGTAGCAGTGGCACGATTCGGTGGAAAGAACTGGAAGATGATCGCCGAGACGCTGGGAAATGGCCGGACAGATGTCCAGTGTCTTCACCGTTGGAACAAAGTGCTGAAGCCCGGCCTCATCAAAGGGCCGTGGACGCCGGAGGAAGATCGCATTCTTACGAATCTCATTACACGCTATGGTGTCGGCAAGATTCGCTGGTGTGATCTCGCGTTGCATTTACCAGGACGCATTGGGAAACAGTGTCGGGAACGATGGTGCAATCACTTGGACTCCCGTATCCGAAAAGGCCAGTGGACACCTGAGGAAGACGACATGGTCTTCCGCTGGCAGCAGAAGCTGGGGAATAAATGGAGTGAAATCGCCAAACTGTTGCCTGGACGTACGGAAAATGCAGTGAAGAATCGCTTCAACTCGGCTGCTCGACGCAAGTGGCTGATGAACCAGGCCAACAAGACACCAGCCACCTCCGCTACCGCAGCCACACCTGCGGCACAAAGCCAACCACAACTATCGCCACACACACAACTTCAACAGCAACAGGCTCTGCTGCAGTCCTCTCCAGCTCATCAGGAATGCAATGTCTACAACGTCAATACGATACCGTACGGAGGGGGAAAAGTAGCGCCACTGCCCTCAACTGAGACGTTAATGGAGCATCAGCAGCACAATCCGATTCCTCCACTCGGCCGGCAAAACTTCCTCCATCATTTCGCCCCACCAGGAGCTCCACCAACGAACGCTTTACTACCTGGTAGTCTGGAAGGACCTCCTCTCCCTGTCTTTCGACCAGCCGCAGCACTGGGAAGTGAGCCAGGATTTCAACATGACAAGCCCCCCGACGTCGTAAAGGCTCCTGACTCGATTTCTTTGGCACCGTCGACGTTTGTGCCTCCTCCACTCAACTCGCTCTTCCCTCCTCCGTCAATGGGTGCTAGTCGCAGCTTACATCACTTGACCAACAGTCCTGTGGGTAGTGAAGCCCCCATTACCCCCGTTTTCCCTTTTCCCGCCCATCTTCCAACTCAAGCGCAGTCTGACAGTGTCCTGGCCCCTGCAAAATCCAAACCTGGTGGAGATTTAGCCAAGGAAGGTGAGTCCTCGCTACTGCAACTGAAAGAAGAGAAACTCGAACGAGATGGTCTCGTGCTAGAAACTTCAACGGATGCTCCTGCTTCACACGCTCCTGACCCTAGCGTCCCCATGGACGACGAAAATATGAACAGCTTCCTCGATAGCGTCACCCTCGAACTTGATGAGATCATGAAGTGACTCTCTTCTAGCTTCTCCCGTACAACAGTGATGCTACAATGAATGAATTATCCCGTTTAGAAAACCAAACAACTCAAAGGAAGAAAAAAATAAAAGCCACAAAATTCACAGCTTGTTTTGTCCATTTGGCTCTACACCGCGTTGGTTTCCAGAATACTTGGCGTGGCTTTGGTCTTCTCGTCCAGGGGTTGCGAAATTGTTAGCGTGTAAACGTCCTTGAGCCTCTGCTCAGAACCAGTTTGACCCCCAAAGACGTGCACACGCCCCTCACTATCGACCACAGCTCCATGCCCCACACGTCCTCGCAATGAAGTGTCAACTTGTCCTTCGTCCGAATACGTAGCAGGCTGCCACTCCCATGTCTTCGTGTCCAGTATGAAGGCGTCGTTGAAGACGCTCGTGGGGGCGGTGGCATCGTCACGCTGAGGATCCCAACCACCGAAAATGAAGATGTTTCCGTCGTTTAGAACTGTCGCGGAGTGCCCGGTACGCGCTTGTGGGGGCAGCCCAACGACGGAAGGACAGAACCACGACCATGCAACCTCGCCTTCTTTCTTCTCCACCTTCTGCAGTACGTGGACGTCATTGAAACTCTCGGAAGAATCGTTTCCGCCTATGTAGACAATTTTATCTTCACCTACAGCTACAGCACTGTGGTAGGTGCGCGAGCTGGGAGGTTTTCCCTCCACTTTCACTGCCTTCCAGTTCCAGTCGTCTGTGTAATAGTAAACCGGTAAGTGCACAAGCTCGACCCAAAGATTCACAAATGGCCCCACTTACTACTGTTCAACATATGCACCGAGCTCTGCCGGTTCCGTCCTCTACTGCCTCCAAACACCACAATGTCATTCCCAATGGCAGTGCACGTATGACCACTCCTTGCAGAAGGAGGAGATCCTTGCACTGCAGGCGGGTACCACAGGAAACACTCGGTGTCTAGCACCATAATGTCCGAAAGGAGGTCGAGCTCGCCCTCCACCTTCGAATTGCGTTCACCTCCGAACACCAGCACCAAGTTCTTGGAAGAAAGATACACAGCATCGTGCCACGTCCGCGTGATTGTTTCACAGTTAAGTGGAGTCGTCCAGCGGTGCGTCTTCATGTCGAAAACGTGCAAGTCTCCGAGTGTACGTTCGTCATCATCGGTTCCGCCGTATAGGACCACACGCTCTTCAGATATCTTCGTAGCAGTGGTTCCCCAGCGTCCAATCGGGGCATCGCCAAGAGTTTCAACCATTTCCCACTTGACAGCAGCTACAACACAATCCACATAACTTATACTTCCTTCTTGAGGAGGAAACCGTTCAATCAACGCACCTGCTGGTTTCGGTTTTGGAGGTCCAAACATTTCCTTGATGGACTTACTTGTCGAAGTTTTGGGGGTTTTGCTCCGCTTCTTGGTAGAATCGGGTGTGGGGTTTGTCGACGTCAACTGCTTCGAGTCAGGGGAAAAGAACGTGCCTACTTTAGCGGTGTTCGCGTTCTTCTTGCTCTTCTTCGTCGGTGTTTTCTTTCCTGTTTTCCCAGTCGTCGCAGAGTCAGCGGAGTCATTTGCCTGTTCCATGGCCTCCTTCACCTCTGCATCATCAGCCCCTCGCTGTTTCTTTGTTTTCCTCCCTTTCGACTTGGTTCTCTGGCTACTGTTTGAGCTGTCAGGGCCGTTCAACTGAGCCAACAGTAAAGCCTGCTCCGCCTCATTGAGGAAATTCGGTCGTTGTCGCTTGACGTCAACGTCCTCCTCCTCGTCATTGTCGCTGGCGCTTAGATCAATCGTGCGCTTCTTGGTGGGGCTGGGAGTCCTGCTACTCGAATTATTTCCTGCAGCTGCTACAACGATTTAATGTCGACTGGTATCGGTTTACGATTAAATTGCAACTACGTACGCCTGGACAGCACCACATCCCCCGTAAAGTTGCGGCAGCGGATCGTTAGCAATCCCGCAACAAATTCAAAGCGGATGCCCGCTAAGTCCGTGGGGAGATCAACGTCAATTCCCTCATACGACAGCAGCGGCATATTCGTCTGGCAGTTAGAATTATTACGTTCTAAATCTAAAGTGGCGCCAAAAACCTAATTGTGTTAAGTGCGTTTTTTTATTTTGGGTTTTTGTTCATGAGTATCAACGTGCAGCTCCATGATGGACAAGTGCCGTATCTTGTGTCTCCGTACGAGAACTTCTTCTTCCTAATCGACCACGTGAAGCTCACGGTCGAGAGCGGCAAGTATGTGCCAGTGGTCGTACTGCTACTGGTTGGAATCTAACGCTGTTTGAGGAAGTGGCTACCCGGGTCAAGGTGGATGCTTCTATGGTGGCGAAGGACGCTGCTACGTCTCGCAGTACCGTCTCGTCTTCGTTTCTGGCGCTGCTAGTGAGGATATTGCCTACCGGTCATTCTCGCTGCCGCTCTATGGTATTCGCGACTGGAGCTTTGACGTGAGCCTTTTTGGTACGGAAGCCCAGACGTGGATTCTGACGTAAATAAACTACTAACGCTGTGCTGCTCTAGGTGCAAAGAGCTGGAAGGGCCATGTCAATCGAGTTCCAGGCGGAGGTTTGGTCGGGATCGGGAGGTTCAGGATGGAGTTTCTGGTGGGGTCACTGGTAGGATCAACATGATATTGAATTGCTAACTGCCTGGAATGCTCACAGAGTTTTGGCTTTGACGAGTTTCGCAACCATTTGGTGCCGTTGCTAGAGAATTCGAGGGCCCTTCATCATCAGTTCCGCAATCTCACGACCCCATCGGTGCTGTTGGTACCAGGTAAGCTAGAAGGGCAAGATAATGATGGACTGCGGCGTCTTGCCTACTGCTCCCAAGATGACCCTATGACTTTGTTCATTATTAAGAAAGCGTCTCCAAACCAGTAAACCATGCAAAGCATTGAAAAGTAAACGATATTGATTCACCTCCCACCACTAAATGTCTGAAAACGGCTTCCTTTGAGTCTGCAGGTTCCGATTTTACTCCAGTAATGACGATATTCCCTTCCGCGTCTTCACGAATCACCAATTGCTTTGATGCCGTTTCTGGGTGGAGTAAATCTCGGAGTTATTCATTGTAAACGTCAACGTACTCCACCCGAAGAGTGTGTTCGCTTCAACGCTGGTTGTCACCATTTTCTTCATGCTGCAGTTTCTTGAAAATAGCTGGAAGTTTGAAGAATTTTAGCTCTCACTCAAATGATAATTCATGGCGAAAAGCTTTTGGGATGATTCCTTGTTGATCCACGTTCTTTTCCTTTCTTCGTACGTCGGATCCCGATCCAGCCATCGTAGTGAAGGCACCGACGATTAGTTGTTGGGGCCTCTATTCTGTTTCGGAGTGTCTCCTCTGGACGAGAGTGAAAACTACTTCGAAGTATTACTTGTTAGTCCATCGAAGGATGAATGCAGCTATTGGTCTGTTCCTGGAACTGAGTGGCCGAATACGTACGCAGACTTTCATTGAGTCCTGCTCTTCCACAATCTCTCGTCGGTTGGTGTCAATGGTCATGAAGGCTCTCTGCGGAACAACCGCCTGCCACATTTTCGTTATCGTTACCGACCCCCGTTGAAGAAAAAAGCCCTAAAGTTGGCTTCAACAGCTCGACCAACACCTTGTGTGTATGTGAACGTGTTCGTGAGTCGAAGTGACCTTACTTCCGCATGCGTCGGGTTATCTCTCGACACCAGTCAACCGGAAAACCAACCAGACTGCACGAGAATATTAGCGCCAAATCTGCACGGTGTATCTGTCCAGCGCTGCGAGCAGTACAATAGTCCAGGTACGCAAGGTGCTGAACTTGCACACCTAAGAACAAAAACAGAGACGTAACCAGTAGAAATAGGATTGCATACCTGTCTCGGGTGTTTATCACTGCGACTGTTGCAGCATAACAATAACAGAGACTCCTTTTCTCATCCTCTTGCTCTACACATCCAGCTCCTTGTTAATCAGGTCCACGAGTTTGTCCAGATCGGCAAGGCCCTTCTTGACCTCAAACGTCCGGAGGTTCCCCAATTTGGTATAGAAGTCGATGAGTGGTGCTGTCTCCTGGTTGTACACCTCCAGTCTTTGCTTAACCGTCTCAGGTGCGTCATCTGGACGTTGAACCAGTGACGCCGTGCCGCATGAGTCGCAGATTTTATCTATCTTGGGCAGCAACGGGGGCATGTAGTACTCTCCTTCATTGATAAACGCCACATTGTAGCCATTTCCGCACTTGGTGCACACCCTTAAACATCATACAAAGTTAAAAAACCCTCTACAAATAAACAAGAAAAGAATCCTACCTTCTGCCACTGATTTTATCGGATAAAATCCATTGCGGCAGGTCGATATTCACGACCAGATCTAGCTTAGCCACTTGCTGGAAGGCTTCAGCCTGAGGGACGTTGCGTGGGAATCCATCAAGAATAAATCCTCTCTGAGCGTCGCTCTGCGCGAGTCTGGTCTCCATCATGTCCAGGATAATCTGGTCTGGCACAAGCGCTCCACTGTTGTTGTAGGATTTAATCTTCGCGCCCAGAGCTGTGCCGGTTTTAATCTCGTGACGCACGAGGTCCCCCGTGGAGATCGTGGGGATCTGCAGCATTGCAGAGATGCGGGACGCGTAGGTGCCTTTGCCGGCGCCCGGCGCCCCAAGGAACATAATCTTGAGAGTCTTAGCGGACATTGCGCACTGCGAGTCACTTTGGATAATGAAGCGCAAGGCTGTGGACACACCAATGTTCCACTTTAATGGTACAATTCTAAATACATAAAATCCGCTATCCGATTACGAAGCATTTGCAGCCAACTTCAACATGGATGATGTTGCTACACAGAATTTAGTGTGGGCTTGACATGCCTGCTGGCACTGTTGGGCAGGAGCTTGCTGCAGTGAAGGTTTTCAATGGATTCCTGGTATCAACAGATTTAAGCAGTAATGCGCTACACAAAATGCACTCCTCGTTATCCCATGCAACTAACATGCCGATGCAAAACGTCTACTCTTTACTAACAGCTTTTGCAATCTTCTTACATAGAAAGAAAAGTGGTAAAGCTCGTGCTGCTGACGAATCCCTAGCAAAGACAACAGCCTTGGGCTACTTCTCTCAAATTGTTAATCTATTACGCGAACGGTACAATGGATCTCTCTCTCTCTCTCTCTCTTTGACGCCAAGCGAGCTGCTAAAATTCGAGCTAAAATGGCTAGTGCTATCGAAGAACGCAATCTCCGTTCAAACGTGCAGAGTAATGATTCCCTGGGCGGACGTTATCAGATTTGTGTCTGTTGGTGGAACATCTGGTTGTTTTAATGCTGATGTGACCACGGGAATTAAGGGTTTTCATGATGCAGCTGTGTTAACTAGAGGCGATGCAGGAGGCTGGGAGGACGATACAGTGATAGGAATAGTTTCACAGTGAATCATACTCATTTACAATACCGCTCTTCGTGTACATGTACTTATTGTAGGCATCAAGTTTGTCACGATACTCATTGGTCGATTTCGTACATTTTTTTTAGTTCTGTATTAAAAGGTCATGAGAAATGGTACATGTAGTATGTAGCGGGCGCAGGGCCATGTCCTCAGTCCAAAGATCGTGAGCAAATGGTATGAATAGTAGAACGAAGCGGGCTGATGAACAGTTTGGGTTTGAGCACCCCGCTCGCATCCCCATTTCTTTAGAGAACTGTAGTTGGTTGGAGTTATTTTGGTCTGGAGCTAATTGGAGATGCTCCAAGTGGCAACTCCAACTCCATAAAAGTTGAACTGTAGCTGGCTGGAGCATGGGCAGGAGTAAAATTGAATAACCACGGTACTCCTCACTAAATCTTAGAGGTGACACTTTTTGCAATGCGTTTGCGGAGTGCAGAATCCAAAAAAAAAACAGCAGCGCGCTTCAATACATAAGATCATAGAGGTTTCTGACGTTTTGCTCCATGGAGCAAATCGCTCTCTGATATACTCCATGGAGCTTCGCTTTTGGAGCTAAGGGTTACGATCTACAGTTTCTGACGCCTTAAGTACGTAAAATAGCTCCATAACCCAAAATAGCTCCAGCAACTACAGTTTTCTTTTGTTGTGCTTTGGTGGTAGGAATCCCTGCTGCACCCCTGGGACGAACCGAACCCGAACCACGGTTCTACTGTTTTCTACGAACCCGAACTGGGCAGGGAGCCCGGTTCCACCAAAAAGTCACCGAACCGAACTTGGGGGAGAACTCGGTTCGTTCTATAAATCCGAGCCTATCATTGGCTAACATTCCCATACTTCATTGGTCATAAATAATCTGCCGTGCCAAGATTTAGGTCTGCACTTCTAGCATTTTACGGCAGACAACTTCAATAGCACTTGCCCCCCCCCCTCCGATGGACGACCTCCCGATCATCGAGTTGCCAGAGCACTATCGTGTCGACGGAGAAAAGCTTGGGCTGGCTCTTGCTCACGTGTCAGCACAGGCAAATAGTATTGCTGAGCGTCAGGCGAAGCTTCAGCAACGGCAGTACCTCCACGAAGAAGAGCAGCAGCGCTCCATCGAGCAGTACGTTGCAGCTGCACGAGAGGAAGCAGAAGCGCGAACCAACGCACTCGTGCTTGCCATTCAGCAGGCGTATGGCGACCCTTCAACGTTGGAACTACGCGTCGACGCACGTATTCAGAATGTCCTCCAGCAGCTCCAATATGGAGCTCAGGAACAAGCTCGAGCCTTCGCAGAATCCCGACTTGCTGATCAAGCTCGGCTTAATAAACTCGTAGAGGAGCACATGCACGCTACCCGTCAACAAATCGAGGACGAGGTGAACATGCGCGTTGAGCGTCGCGTCCAGGACTTACGCAAGGACATCAACAAGTACGTTGAAGATCAGTTTCAGGTTGCCGTTCAGCGCTCAGAAGATAACGCACGTGTGCTCGTGAGAGCTGAGCTGCAAGATCGCCGTGGTGCTCAAGATTCTACCGCACGATCAGAAGTGCGTGTGGTCGAATTGGTTCGAGGAATTCTTGACCAACACGACAAAGCATCACGAAATCGCCAGAAGCAGGAGAGACAAGCAATCACCGACCATGTTGAAGAGCGGCTCCATCAAGTGGTGATAGTGGCCAAAACCGCTGCGGAAACCAAAGCCCGCGAGATGGCAGCGCTTCAAATGAGCAGAATTGGCCCCACGTGTCCTATCAACGCGGCATCGGTCGCATCCTCGCGTGCCGAAGCTATAGCTACAGAACCTTCCAATACAAGACCCAAGCAGCAACTTTGGCAGCTGCGGAGGAATCGTCAAGTGGATGAAATTCACCGTGAGAAAGAAGTTCGGCTCCCGCGCCGCATTGACCGTAGATCTCAAGATAAAATCGGCCAAATTAGGTGTGAGGCGCAGAAAGATGTTCAGGCTCGCGCTGATAAACGAGCGGCGGAAATACTTGGCCTGAAGCCAAAAGTTAGGACCAAACGCTAGCACCAATATTCACATTTAACTACATGTATTATTCGCATACAAACGAGTTCCCTTCCAGCTTAGACTACATCAGCATCCTCGTTATCGGATAACCCCAAATCCATGCTTGCACCCGAGAAAAGATTCGCCATTGACCCAAACTCGTCATCCAGCTCTTGGACCATGTTGACCAGGACGTTAGATGGCAGTCGTTCAGCTGCTGTGTTTGTAGATAGCTTTGGGCACTGAGTTATATCCACGTAGCTCCTGTTGCAGCTTAAGAAGGTAGCCATATCCACGTTATATGGAGCCAACGATCCGCGCTGTGGGGTTACCATTCTTCCAGCCGTCCCGAAGTCGCGCTCGATTTGAGCTGAAGATGATGGCATTGAAAACAAAACCCGCGCCACTAGAGGCAGCAACCGAAAGTTGCTCTGTTCGTGCTGACGTTTCCAGAAGTTCAGGACTGATTCATTCTCTCCGGGACGCACAACCTTAAGTGTAGTAGGGGTCGTGAGCCAGCGGTCCAGTTCTTCGTCAATGCGTTGTTCATGCATTGCCGTCTGAGTCTCTGCTAGTGGCGGTGCCACCTCATCCAACGTGTCTGCGAAAAGATCCATGAGATCATCTGAGAATACAGCAGCTGGAGGCGGCGCAACGATACCGGGTGACGTTGGCTGAGTATCAACCGCCTCCATAATGCTGCGGACACCATCAATGACCTTACGGCGGACCTTAGCGAAGTGGCGGTCGGCCACCTGTTGCGATGCACCTGCCTGTAGGTTTGATATGATGACGACTTTCTTCAGCGCTCCATCGGGTTTCTTGAAGTTAGGGTGAAGTAGTAACTGCATCTCAAAGGCATAGGAGCAGGTGTTCATGACTTCGCGGTCGGTGTATCGCTTGAAGAACACACGATGAAAGGCCTTGTGGAGAAGTGCACGAGTTGAGCTTGCCAAATTGGACAATTCTTCCGGACGAAAAAAGCGTTTCTCCGTCTTGGTCGATCTGCAGTCTTTCAAGGGGGTCGTGACGTCGAATAAGGAAATGCGAAGTTTGTACAGCCCCAAGAGCACATTGCACTGGTTTCCTGACTCGGCCTGCCCGATACGATTGATCACGGAGATCGGCTCGAGAAGTGAAAGCACCTGAATGAGTTCCATCTTCTCCCGAGCCAGTGGGAACGGTGCCGGAGGTAACACATTCTCGCGTCGGGCTTTAGCAGCTCGTTCTTCATACCATGCAACCAGAGGGTCCCAAAGCAGGAGTATACGTCGGACAACACGCGTCAGTCCAAGGAAACGATGAACCCGGAAGTTAAGTAGTTGGCGCGCGTGCACATCCTCTTCAGTCATGACGCTACAGAGTTCATTGAAAAGAGTGCCCATTACCTCGACGTGCTGAGTCTGGTACACGGTTTTAACGATTCGCTTAATCATGTCAGTCATCGCTGGGTTCTTTGATGCGCTGGTGTCGCCGACGATGCCAAATGCGGCCTTGGTTGCGGCGTGTGTAAAGTGTGGGACGCACCACTCCCAGGACAATTTTAAACCTGTCTTCATCATCCATTTCACATCGGGCCCTCCGTCGCTAGTAGAACCGAATAGGTCGTGTCGACTTAGCCCAAAATCCTCCAATACGTCGCCAATCCACCGATAAAAAGGACCGCGGATTCCGCCATCCCGTTCGCCGTATTGTGGAGCGAAGTGTCGAGTTCCTAATAACACAGATTTAAATTGGAAAGTTGAGTCCACAAAGTAGAGCCGCAAACCCAAAAATTTAGTGTTCATCGGGGACGCTGTCCAGAAATCTGCAACGATCGAAAAGCACTTCGCGGAGCCGATCCTATTCTCGCCAAGCATTGCCTGGACTTGGCGCTTTGTCGCGTCGTAGAGTTCTACGACGGAATGGCGGATGACCTTGGCGTTTAAAGCTACACGAGCCTCCTCCTTGAGCATTAAATCGCGGATTATTAGCGACTCCTCATATTCTCCAATGCGGAACGGAAGGTTATTGTTGATAATGCGCAGCGTCTCAATTAAGACGTATGCTCGGCCGGGGTCATCACGAAACAGTGGGCTCCGCTTCAAAACGGCAAGTTCTTCTTCGCGCGTTCTCTTTCTGCTCATCTCACTAGCTGTTTTGTCGGAGCCAATATCGTGCGACTTGCTCAGGTGAAGTGTCACCTTAGATGTCTTTCCACCTGACATTGAGATCTTGACGCGTTGTGTTCTGCAAGTTTCACTCGCCATACACATCCACATGGCGGGGGTGCTGGTATCAGACGTGCTAACAACACGAACGCCCCAGTCATACACAAACGACGTCTCGCTCGTCTTTGCAGGTAATACTTTCGTCCCAACGTCGGGGGTAAAGGCCTGAATGGCCTCCCGCACAGCTATCGGAACGCTGCCTTCGTCGCGACGTCTCCTTCTCTCGGGCTCCATGAGCGACCGTCGAAGATCGCAATAGCTGCAAGCCGACGTTCTTTTAGTTGCCTGCTCAGTATAAGTTTTAGCTAAAACATACCGTAAATTAGCCAATGAACGGCGCCGATCGGTGGATCCCTCGATCTTTCCCAGATCAATAGATTGAGGCTCCTTTTATTTACGGGAGGAACTTTCAGACCGGCTCGTTACCGACGTTAAATAAGGACCAGAACGGTTTTTTTTTAGTTACCGAGTTCAAACCGAAGCTAGAACGGTTACCGATAAAAATTTTGGGCTGTAGCCATTGGGTTCGTCCCAGGGGTGCCCTGCTGCTTTTGTTGCGATATATAATATATTATAATATTATTATGATTCTCCTTAGTAATACATTCTGCGTCAAACAAAATGTTACTAATGCGCCTTTTAGAGTTATCGAGATAATCGCATTTGAAGTTAACCAATCAAATTTCGTACATAATCGGACATGTGACATTTGGTATGTTTTTGACATCGTAGGGGCCATAAAACTACTCTGATAAGGTCTCTTTACACAAGAGCTTTCAGATAAACACAAATTCAAAACAATTGAATAAATATTGAGCTCACAGTAGTGAAAAATGTACCGCCATATTGAGGCCTCGAAAATGGATAGTTTTTTTGGCCGGCCATAACTTTTTAGGTTTTATACATCTCGAGGCAAACAAGGGCTCGAATGAAAGGTAAGACGCTCCTCGTGCCAATGAAACCCCTAAATCGGGGTTCGTACTTAGGTTCATTAGTATCTTTTTGTTTGACGCGGTCTTAAAATATTAATTCTCTGGATTTATCCAGAGTCCTATGCGGGATTGGAATGAGCTCTGAATCCTTTTACTGATTATACATTGTTTAAACACATGAGAAAATAATAGTTATCAAGTCAAGCGCACAAACATATTTAAAAATCTCTTGGATTTTTATGAGATCTAAAAATGTTGACCCATCCCCATGGGTCCACTTAAAAAAAACTGATACATAGTATATACTTGCATATAGTAAATTATCCTGTAAAGACGAATATATCCACACATTCGAGCAACATTACAGATCTGGTTCATTTTTTCATGGTCGCTGCCAGCGACTTGGCATTTCGTGCTGTGATGAGGCACTGCAAAATGAAAGTTCGCACGCTGTCAGCAATTGGATTGATTTGGCGTGAGTACGAAATATAAGTTCGATTAAGTGTATGTATTAAAAGAAGAAAGTCGATATTATTGGGGATACGAAGACTGCTAGGCGAGGCAACATCACTATCGTGCGCTGGCTGCACACCCATCGCAACGAAGGATGCACTACAGCTGCTATGGATGGTGCCGCCTTTAGCGGCAGCCTCAAACTTGTTAAGTGGTTCCATCATCACCGTGTTGAAGGCTGCAACGTGGAGGCTATGGACAATGCCATACAATCTGGACGTACCTCCATCGTTCTATTTCTTCACAATAATCGGAGTGAAGGCTGCTCGGCGCGTGGATTTATGCATGCCGTCACTGGTGGATACCTACACTTAGCACGTTGGCTCTCCCAGCAATATCCGGAAATGTGTACCAGCCACACCGTCGATCTCGGCCGTGTTCGTCGTAGTTGGACACCCGAAATCATCCACGCTGCGTTTGCAGCGCGACCGTCAATCTGACTTGCCTTAACCGCATGCTAATACTACGTTCACGGTCTTTTAAAAATTCACTTTGTTATTTATTGTCGACACCAGCTCTCTCATATCCAGCTTTCTCATTACTTCGTACTTTATGCACTGCGTGCATCAGACTGACTTTTAGTACTAGCTACTACCGGTTACTCAAACCAAGATCCAGATCTCTTTCCAAGTTTTTCCGATTTAAAATACTCTCATTGGTTAAAACCAAGATCCAGATCTCTTTCCAAGTTTTTCCGATTTAAAATACTCTCATTGGTTAAAATGCACCTTGTCGTTTTTTAATTGGATTTAACAAACGATTTCTGTAAATCACAGAAATCGTTTGTTAAATCCAGAGCTGTTCGCACGGCTTTGTATTATTAATATTTCAAATCTTGAGCATAAAAGAAATATATGTGGTTTACGTAACAACGACATTCTGATACTATTTCCAATTTTGAGCATAAAAGAAATATATGTGGTTTACGTAACAACGACATTCTGGAAACCATCAGCCACCACATTAACAACAAATATTATGTGTCATTAGCTAAAATCTGTGGACTATCGACTCAGGCAACATTTCGCCATTAAACGTATGGGGGGCCACCCAGCCAATAAGTTGGGTTAGGCTGTTCAGCCAGCTAAAGCTGTCCTCCCAGTATTATGATGTGGCATATATTTGGACGAACCATCGACACGTGCTTCGCTTGGAAACAACAGTTCGATCTATGCCTCTGGAGAACTGTTTTTGCATATCGTTCGTTAGAAGAAATCCGTTGTGCGGGGTGTATCTATTTACAAGTCCGAAGAGAGGTGCCAACAATGCACTTGGTATACTGTTTGTCTCCAGTTTAGATAGCTTCCTGCCAGTGTCGATGCTGCTGTAGGTGCTACAGAGATTGTGAGTGTGTCAACAGGGGCCTGTGTTGGTTGCAGAACATGGCAGGGCGCTCGGATGACGCAGCCAAGGCATCTTCAACGCGAGCAATACAGTCGTTGATCGCCGTTAGCTGAGCCAAGATGTTCTCCAAGGTCGATGCAAGCTGTGAGTCCCCTCCAGTAGCAGTACGGGTGAGCTGCGCGCGGTTCATGGTGCGCCAATGAACTGACAAGTGGGAGCCCCATTCACGGCAAGTCGCTGTTGTGATTGAGCGCCCCAGGAGCGCGTTTGTGGCGGCGAAAGCTCGCACCAGCTCATACAGGTAGCGTGGCACGTACACTGGATTGGTAGCATGGTATCTAACACTGTGCCCATGTGAATTAGCAGCGCTGCATACGTAGTATTCACGCCATTGACAGCGACATTAAGCCGCCCCGAAGTTGGCAATCCAGTGGATATCGACATGAGGTGCTTGGCTGTTGGAGTCACCTTCGCCTACATTGGACCAACCGCGCGTGAGGATCAAAGTGTTGCAAAAATACTGGCGGAATACGAGGCTCCAGACATACCCGTCTCAACTCCACTGTTAGTGATCTGCAGCAGCGCCTTTCGACAGCGGAATTTGGCCAGCTCGTTTCGCTGCGCAATGAATTGTTCCGGCACGATCTACAGCCGTGACGACCGGTGGCTATAGCCATGGCATAGCGGTAGCCGCATACCCCGAAAGCTGGGCCCTCCTGGCCCCGAGAAGACTGTCGCAAAGCGAGCCGACGATTTGTTTTCAATTAATTGAATTGCACTTTTAACTTATCCACTGTCATCCGGAAAAAATAATCCGACCGTGATTGGCCGGATTCCATCCGGCATGACTCAGTCGTTCCGTATGGGGACCATCCGGAATGGTGTCCAGGATCTGCCATTTACTGTAGCACGCTCGCGATCTTGCGCACGAGGTCTTTCAGCTTACTAATTTCAGTTCACCTTGAAATATTTTCTTACAGAAAGAAAGTAGTGGTTGAGCAAATATCAAAAAGTTTCAAAAGACGCTATTTTAAAAAAATTCGAGATCTGAGGCAATATTCTGTACAAGTCGATGCTTTGGTACTTCAGCTTCCACAGATAAGAAGGCAAACGAGTGCGCTTGTGAAGTGCATGCATACCTTACATTAGTGGTGTGGTGTTTGGATGCCGCAGTGTGTCTGGGATGGTCAGTCGGACGCCAAGAATGGAAGAAATTATTCGAACTGAAGGTGGTTTGATCTTCTTCATTAATCTACGTTAAGTCACATAGAGTGATCCAAATAAGGCTGAAGGTAGGTAAAATATAGAATGTATATAACTGAGTGTATTGCTACAGTAGTTTTACGTGTTGGTTTGCTTTCCACTGACGAAGTCTGTCTTGTCTGTTGTGGTAGCGTAAGGAGGCATAACTACAAGCTCCATGAGGCGCTGTATTTCGAGGATAGCCGTGCCGTCCGGCTTGAAGCTGTCTAGATATGTCTTGTGTTTTTTTTTTCGTAGCCCATTCAAGCTAACCGCTATATATATATATATATATATATATATATATATACAGTATTCATATAGAATTACATAAAGTGTTTGAGAAGGTGCTCCGTTATGTCGTCTGAGTGGTGTCACGACAATGCCATCAGAACAAGTATGCCCCTGCAATTTCTCAGTTGTACATGACAATGCGGGCACAACAGCAAATTGATCGACTGTGACGGAAGCTTGTGTCAAGTTGGGGACCTTTCTTAGCTGCAAGAGTGCGTGTAACAGCGGGAGACGACACCTTCTCCAAATCCAGTTAGGAGAGAGGTTTTGCAATCGAAGGTTTTGATGATAAGCAGCTCTGGTCGAATGTCAAGTCGGTGGATAGGGACTCGATTGAACGTGTATCGTGATATTTGCAGCTCATTCGGTGGTGGATACATCCCAACTATTGTCCCTAGGACCCCGTTGGCTATAATATCAGCGTCGAGTAGTATAAGATGTTTTTGTGTCATTATAATAGGCATCCCGATGTAAAACAACAATCGATTAGGAACCCTGTCGGTGAGGTCATCGGTTGCGTTGGAAAAGTGATCGACAATTTGTTTTGAGCGCGACGTCGAAGCAACCATGCATTCGTATACGGGGACGTTGTGAGGTTCGGCAACTTGGAAGATCGTGCGGTTGCTTATTGCACAACGAAGCCGGTTATTGGACATCGATGAAAAGAGTCGCTAGTTTGTGTTGTTTGGGGTTTTGGTCGGGTGGAAGACTGGATACGAGGATAATTGTTCGTCGGAAAGACATTCCCAGCGAAGGCAATCAAGAATTTCAGTGTATACGAGATCCGTTCGTGCTCGCATGTTCAGTGTCAAAAAGACTACACGATTAATTGCTGAATACAGCGTGTAACCAGCGTGGCGAAGACGATTGGCTGTACAAGGCGGTGGTCGGAAGCCTACTCAGTAACAAATATAAGTTCTTAACTAATCGGAACATATTTATCGCCACCGGAAACGTACATAGATAGCCACCAATACGATGAAGCTGCAAGTAGTTACCAAATAACAGAATATGTCTACCGCCCAAGAACGTTTGTGGTGACGTCGGCATTGAACGGGAAACGGCGTCTGTTCCACCAAGTAAAGTTTGATCGGTAATACAAATTTGGCAATGATGACCAAGACAACCTGTCAAAATCAGGAGCATTGGATTCGGCTCCGTTAAGTTTCAGATTGCGCGCACTGCGCATCGTTTTCCCGTGAATATTGATAGCGGCTGCACCTGTGAATGCCAAAGTCTCACCGCTGCCGTCACGACCCCACTTTCGTGCTAGAGTTAGCAGTGCCTCCACTACCGTTGATTTTCCCGTTCCATCCTGTCCTCCAAGATATGCAATTAGTTAATCTTTGATGTCATAGACAACAGGTCTGGAAACGATGTTTCACCACTAGTACTCGCAATGCCTTCGGAGTATGAGTAGATTAAGCGACGAGCGGTTGCCTCGAAAAGAACGTGTTGTCAAAAGTTAAGCTTAAAAGCTTCAGGTAAGATTGCAATTCTAGAAAATGAGGGAAGCGAATCGGGCGTGGCTCCGGTCAAGGTGGGAGTACGGAACAGAACAATAAGAGTCTTTCAAACGTTCCAGTCGCGTCGATGCGGTGCGAAAAGTGTCAACAAAATACTGAGTCCCGCAACAATCACTACTATCGTTTGGCGTAATTACTCGCGACGAGAAAGTGTCGAACTTGAAATCGTGAGGTAGAAGTACGGAATTCACGGAGCGGTATATTTTGCATGTAGCTGCTACAGCATTCCTCAATGTCGACACGGAGTTGATCGTGGCTTCAGCATCATTAATGAGCTTTGCGGTTGACATATCCGATGAAAAATCAGTCGTAGAGTCAATAAAACAGTCCGATGGGATTTCCGCCACAGTTTCGTCTTCATTTCCTGTATCGCTTGGTTTGGGGCAGTGTGAGACGGAACGTAGGATGCCGTAGCTCGAGCTCTTGTTCTTTTATAAAAAAAAAGTCTTCAGGAGATTCCTCATCGCGACCATCGTTTCGCTGGACACGGTACATTGATCTTCGTATTGCTACAAAAGCCGGACGTTACGCCTATGCCCATCACGAACAAATGTAGGCCTTAAGTGGACGTTGATGTGCGAGTAAGAATTACGAACGTCTGTGAGGTTTGAAAGAGTCAAAATCGCTAAGTAATAGTAATTATTCCGGTCTTGGTCCAAATTCGAAGAAATGTCAGGTATTTCTTCGCCACCTAATGCGAAACCTTTCGATGCGGGCTCTTCAAGAATCTTGCCGACGGTGGTGTTGGTTTACTGTTTCGCGATACTGATTTTGGATTCTACGAGTATTCATAGTTCTCCCAAATTTCAATAAATAAGACGTTTTCCAGTAGACGATCACGATTTCAATACTCTTCCAATGCAGAGTGCGTTGATACTGTACTGTAGCTTGAACTGGACCCAATTCGCGTGCAGGTTGGTGTGAAACAGAGATTTCAACAGAATCGATATGGGGTTGCAGCATGGTTTTCAAATTAATGTGAATGAAGTCATGAGAGAACCAAAGTGGAGTTTCATGAAGAATGTAGAGAGCAGCTATCGTAGCAGCTACCTCTTGCCCATTTGATAGCCTTTTCCATTGGCGAAAAGTTTCAGGTGGCAAACATTGTGTATTCTCTGTAGCTTTCGCGAAGGCTGCCAACGACAGTACTGAGTATTTTTCAATTGCATTTTGACTCTTGCAACAGTATTTGACGACGTACGCCGCTGCATTATTGGTTCCATTGCTAAATACAAACTGTGCGTGGTGATTGCATTTTAGCGTAGCCATTATAACTGGGTTGTAGGCATTTATATATTCACACCCAGTTGCACGGTGAAGTCGGAACTCCGTACCATTTTCAATTGTTGCTACGTCGATAGGGACTGGTTCAGGCTTCAGAAATCTGCAAATACTCGCTTTCGGTGCTTTAATCGTTAACTGATAACAGGCAAAGGAGGAATAGTTAATAACGTGGATGCATCTGTTCTTGAGACTCCTTAGATGCGCACCTAAAAGCAGGATCAGCAGTGGTTCCAGTGGTGAACTTGTACATCTCTTACTATCAACGACGTTGCCAAAACACCAGATTAAATTGTTTGAGGGGGTCTACATTTCTCGAAATCTGTTGAATCGTCGTCTACCTGTACATGAGTGGTGCCTGCAATGGCTTCGATCGAGAGATTGATAATGTCTTTATCCCGGAAAATAGCATCACACTTACTACACAGAGCAGTCGGTGGTGGAGATGCTCCAGGTGCATGCATCCACTCCTGGTGTAATTGGTACCAAGGAGTCCTCTGTCAGACAAATCGGACACTTTCGCTCGGTCATAATACACGGAGGTTTCGTAGAGTGAACCGTGTCAGCTAGTCGTACAATCCAATGCTGAAATGTTACGTCCGTTTCAAGAGCATGATTGAATGCCTAGGAAATGCATGCAGCCAAACAGCAAAATGCGCATGTAAGTTACCTGCTTGTTGTGTTTCTACTGCAGCACCGAAAGATCGGACAATACCAAAACCACCACCCCCGTTTAGGAGCATGGGTTTTGGAATCCCACCCTAGCAATTCGCCAATTGCTGTTTTCATTTCCTGTAGAAAATAGCAAGCACGTTCCATCAGGTGAGAAACGGCAATTGTCTTCAGATCAGTTCGTTTTGGTAGAAGGACAAAAATTCGCTTCTCTAACCACCTCTTTTGTGACTCTACCTGTCTTGATAACAATGTTGAACGTCCCTGCAGAGTCTGGTGCTACTGTGAATAAATGCTGAAGCGGTCCAAAACGTTTTAACATGCCATTTAATCGTGTCGAGCTCTCATCCGCCCCTGTATTGGAGCTATAACAGGCAGACTCCAATACATGAAGACCTATTTTTACGTCGATTACTCGTTGCACCTCAAGGGATGGCGGCCGTGGCCTAATTCCTCTCGAACGACAATCTTTCATGTGGTTGAAGTAATTAATAGCCTCTTTGATAGTAGCACGTGGGGTCTCGGCAGCTTTTAGTGCGTGACGCTTAATATTCATTTTCACATATCAAGTGAATCTCGCATTTTCAGCCGCCAAATAGTCGAAAGCGAGAAGCATGAACGCGTGGTGCGATTCGAATCGGTGGTCTTACATCTGCAAACAGCGAAGAATCCATTTCCTGACTGAAATCCGATTTAGACGCGGTTCTGTAGTGCCTCCACAGCCACCCGGAAAAGGGTGGGAAACGTTTTAACGCAAATGGCCCATTTAGACGTCGACTCGTACACGTTAGACTTGCATAGTAAATCGGCTCATCTGTGTTGTTGAGGCTGTAATAGTAAACTCGAAGCTGCGATCTAAGTATCCTCCATGCAACGGTCTTGTCCTACTTGTACACTTGAACCGAATGAAGAATACGCACTCTCGTCCCTGATACATGTATCAGCGACCAATTCTTCATTGTCCGTGGCCTGGTCGAGTGTGGCCGATCGATCAATAAGGACAGCGGTGTGATAGTTTTAGCGTTTCCTGTAAGCTGTTGGACTGGGAGATGAGTCCGGAGCTTGTATTCCCGATTATCTCTATCAAGAAACTTCAGAAATACTCGGCATAGCGGCGTGTTTAATTTGTATTTCTTGCAGGCAGCTACTTGAGCGGGGGCCATGCTTCCAATCATAGTAACACGAACCTGACCTGTCAAATCTCGGGGTATCGTCTCAACAATCGGTCCCTCCGTGTTCTGAACGATATAGTGATGTGACTTAACCGTCTTGCACGCTCCCCCACTAATCACAGATAGCGCCACACATGGAAGGACGAGCGTGACGGCCTGCTCACCCGTTCGAGTTAACCCTTTGTAGCACATTGGTAACCTTCCAAAATAATTTCCATTCGCAATCGCGCACTGTGGTGGAACAGTATACTTTCCACTTTGGATGTGGTCTCTGCAACTCGGACATAAGCTTATATGAGTCGTGTCACCTTCCTTGAAAGTTCTGGACACACCAACCAACCAAAGCGGCGTAACATGAGTAAAGCTTGTGTAAGTGGGCAAGTCACCCTACTGTACGCAATAGAAGAAGACCTTGTAGTCTAGCATCAATATCTGACACATCGTACTGTTTGGTAACGAATTATGGGACTTTGGCGTCGGGATGGACAGAAAGACATTTACGCATCAGCTTCAAGTTGACCTGGTAAAGGTTAGTGGCCCAAACCTTAACCAAACATAAAGCTACGACGCACTACAGTGAAGGTAGTTGTTAGTTTTTTGACTTGAATATCGCTTTTCGGGAACCCCATTTCGCAGACACAGCAAAGGACGGTCTTCTCCCACACCTTCGCCATTGTAGCTGTGGCCTCAATCAACCGTAAGCTTCTGGAGGTGATCCTCAGAAGTGATCATAAAGTTCATGTTTTCGCTTAACTTGTCAAGTTCTTCTTCTCTGTAAATGCCTTATGCGCGTGGACCACTTGGATATCCCGGCGATAGTGCTTGGGTACAGTTCGAGGTACAGTTTCTACCTATAGTATCGGGGTTGATTAATTGTTTACATGCTGACATTTCCTGTCGAACTGTTGGATTAGTGTTTGCAGGAACGGCGCCAGGTATTACTGGCAGTGTGCTAGATTCACAGTAACGCGAACGAACAGCCGCACTCTCGAAGAACAGCCCCGACGTAGTTGAAGGTGCACACTACATCCACGCGTAAGTTTTCTTGTGGGGTATCTTTGTTTTAAAACGTTTTTCGAAAGGTCGCCTTTTCAGTTTGCAGAACTCTATATATGGAGCTGCCCATTATCATCCGAGTCTCATCAGACGCTTTCTTCCTTCTCTTGGCCGGTGGCATCGCTGGTCCGCCGCAAATCAGTATATGTTCCCGCGTTGCAATCCCTACGATGCAGTCATGTTAGAAGTATGGTTATTACGCATTTGCAATTTTCAATTCGCCAGGTATATACATCTGCTTATGTTTCCAAATAGTGATCAAATTTCCAACTATACAACGGACATAGCTCATTACAATTTAATTTTCACCCCGTAATACAGCCTTTCAATATAAAACTCATTTTAGAAAGCTGGGCCACGGTGTGGTGCCTCACTTAGAGCAGTTTGTGCGCGGGGGCTCTCGAACGCTAATGCCTTGCCAGATTTGGGGTTCGGCTGGCGCTGCTTCGACCCAGGTTCAGATTCTTCATCGACACGGGTTGCTTCTCAACACAAACTTCCTCAAGGGTGTTTGAGTAGTCGCGTCGCCTCCTTCATCACTCGGGTGTGCAGTGAGACCACCAGCAATCGGCGATGAATGAGAGGTGTCGCCGCCGTTTCATCTGTAGCCGCGGATCTTGAAGAAGCGGCTTGTAGGTGATCTTCACGGTTGTTGACAACAGCACACGGTGTTACATGAAGATGAGCATTCTCGTTGTTAGCGGATTGGCCACGGATCAGTTGATCTGTCTCAATACGTTGGCGAATTTGCATGCTGCCCATCGGGTTGCCGTACAACAGCTTAAGAGAATGAACTCTCTCGAATTGGTAGCTGAAGCCTGGCCGATAGCTAAGGCGATTGAGATCGTCAGCCCAGTGCCCAGTTTTTCCAGATCGTCGGCTGGAAGACGCACTTGTGACGGCGAGGGACATCGAGCAGATTAAACACCTCCAGTATTTTCTTAAACTCGTGTTCGCCACCCCGCCTAACTACGTCCAGACGGCAGAATCGATCACGTTCTTCAATGCGTAAAACACACATCTCAAACGGAATGTTCATGGGGCAGAGCATTCGTTAGAGATGAGCGATCTCGCACAGAATGGATAGCGGGACGTGCTTCTTCAATAACCTGTTCTTGATGCTCAGGACGCAGAAGTTCCAAGGTTGTGGGTATCGCGGAAAAATGTCAGCTGGGCTGTACTGCGTCAGCATCTGGGAACCGATTCCATGGAGGAAAGCAAATTGCTCACTGTTGTCAACGATCAATAGGTAACGTTCAGGACATCTCACATGTACAACATTCTACTGTGTTTTAAGCATCATTGCGTACAACACGAAGAAACAGCTCCTGTATCAACGAACTGCATGACAGTGTTTGTGACTTTACCAACGGCTTCATTGGTTCCTCGTGTGGTCCCCGTATGCAGCAAAACTTCAACCTCGATCTCATATCTACACGCGTCGGGCTCGGTGTCGTCTGTGACACAACAATTCCAAAAGACTCGTTCATCATCGAGTGCGTGGGCGAGGTGTTGCTAGGCCATGACGCACAGCACAGCGCTACCAAGTTGAACTCAAAGCAAAGACCAGCTAGAACAGCCCCCAAGACGTGTGCATCGATGCTGCCCAGTGTGGCGCCATAAACAGCATCTCAAAGATCGACTCCTAGACTTGTATCTTCGGATAACATTGCAAATTCTGCATCTCCTAGAACGACCCCATTCTCAGGAATATTACCCTCCCGAGTGTGGTAGGAGAGCACAATCTATCACACAAGGAGCAGCATTATTCGCGTCCATATAACATATCAATAAAAAAAACACCATTTATGGTTTGCCCTAGATTGCGTATTGGGAATATATGAGGTAACTAAGCGCAATATAATGGTTCCTACCGCTGACAAATATCGACACGCCGAACTCATCATGCAGCGACACAGTGGGCGCCCAACGTCGCCCACTCTGCCCGCAGCGTACCAATACCAGGAAATTTCCAACACGTTTGCAGAAACTATTCGTCAATGAGGATGCACTTTAAATCCTTCCAACAGTATTTTTTTACAGTGTTTCGAACACAAGCTCATGCGGCGCACAATAGAAATATTTTAGAAATAGAAATCATATCAACATTGTACCAGTAGAACTTGGGGAGGTTTAGTGAAAACAAATAAAAAAGTACCAAATTTCGAGAAAGCAATTCATTGGCCGAGGAAATGGACAAGTCAACTTGTTCGAGGTGGCAGCTTGGATACAACGGCCTTTGCATACCGTTTCACCGCGTTGTAGTTAACTTTTAAACTGCACCGTACACTACATGAAACTAAACAGGGAACTACCGTGAAGTATACGTCCTAATACCCGATACATATTCGAGTAACTGGGAAATTTGTTTGAGCACATTCAGACATTTAAAGGGTCGTCCCATACGAGTTTTCGCACCGACGCCTTATATAAACACCAAGTCAAAGTAAAAAAAAACACATTCTGAGCAAAGCATTTAAAGCACGTGTAGCCACCTCTGAATTTCACAAATTTGGTTTAAAACTCGACTTTGGGGTGATTCTTAGAGATCTTGCATCTTTAGAAACGCAAGTCGACCTCTAGCTTTCAGCCCTTAAGGCTGAAAGAATTGCGTACTGGACGGTTGTCCGGGTTCGATAGTTCGTACCTAGTGTGAACAATTTAAAAAAAACGCAGTGCCGTGTTGTCTGTCGCTCGTGTTGGTGTACATGTGGTGCGCTTTGGGGTGCAGTCGTCGACTTGTACATGCGCATGAGCGATGAGAGTGGATAGATAAGGCTGGCTGATAACAACAAGCAGGTATGTATTGGATGGTTCATGAGATGGAAAGAAAAGGCATACCGGGCCATCAGAGGTTGAGTGACTTCGTCGCGACCGTGATGTTGTGCAGTTCGGCGTCAAGCTGCATGCAGTTGCGGTAGACCCTCATTTTCGTGGGTGTAAACGTGATCACGGACCATTCGCCTGGGAGACGTGGGTCAGCTAGATCGATTTGGCACAAGGACGTTGTGATAAGATACTGGTGGTCTGCATCACGTCCTGCTTCTGAGCGTCCTGGTATTCCTACGGCAAGAGTGAAAGCGTATTCACTTCATCCAGGGTGAGAGCAAGGGGTCTTACCTGTTGTTGTTCGATCGGCTCCGATGCCCGCTCCTCGTCGAGGTAGACGCGGAGAAAATGCAGTTGTGTGGTGTTGCCGGCACGACTGAAGCTCACTCATCCAGAAAATATTCGTACGTTGGAGCGGGCATCCGGGTTGCTGACATCACTTGAATTAATGAAGTCACGAATCGCTGTGTTGGTAGTACGACATGTGCGTGAGCATGTTTACTGAAGCGATTAAAACCTATACGTACCGTCGATAGTAGTGAAAGTTTCGTGTGGGTGTTGGCTCATGCTTTTTTTTTTCAACTTTTTGAGAGGTGATTCGTACATTTGGGTGTCCATTTGGTTGGTGGAGTTGGCTTGGGTGAGTTTGAAGCGTGCTGGGTGTCGCTACTATTCTCGACAACCTCCTTTTGTCGCTTCATCGGATTCGATAGGTGGCGCGGTTGACTTGTTTTTGGGTATGGCTGTCGAATTGAAGAATGAGCAGTAGATTTCGGCACGGCCGTTTGCGTTGGAATGGAAATGGCTAATTGTTTCATTAGAAGGGCTGGCAAGGCGGCTTTGTTGAAGTGGATGTATTGGTGGTGGAACCGGGCCCATAGCTTAAAGACAAGAAGCATTGATTTTGGTGTTCTTGCAGGTAGAGGAGTTGATCATTGAGCTGTTTTTGGCGTTTTCAGGAGCTGCCACTGTGTACGTAGCTTGAATGGACAAGTCAGTCATCGACTTGTGTCCACTCACCGACACGCACATTTGGGCATCCTCGCCCCCATTCGGGCTCGTCGAGTACGATGACAGTCGTAAAACGTCTCCATAGCTCCCACCCTTCAATGTCAGCCGTCGATGAGCGTGGCTTGGTTGTTGGATCAGCAAAATTGCTTCGGCACCGACTGGCGGCATTTGCAAGAAGTCACCTACGAGAACGATGTGCACACCGCCGAATGGTACGTTGGGAACTTGCTTGTACCTGCGCAGTAGCTTATCCAGTTTCAACCACTTAGGTCTCGACATCATCGATATTTCATCTATGACAAGCATGTCCAGCGCGGCGAAAGATTTATCTTGAATCGCGCGCTTGATTTTTATGAGGAAACTCGCCAAGGTCCGTGCACCAATCAGAGTTGGCAGCTTTTCCTGTGAGAGCTGGTTTCGTCAGTGAGGATTCGCGATGCCACCTTGTGCAGAACTTGCTGACTTCGTCAATGACATTGCTTTTGCCCGTCTTACCAGCGCCACCGAGAAACATGAGCAACTGCTCGCCGTTAAGCTTTGCTTCCAAGTCATGCCTGCTGCAGTCACTGATGGCGCCGGCGGTGGGTTCGATACTGGACTGCTCCTGTCGCAGAAACGTTCGTAGCAGCGCAGTTGCGATGATCTGTAGCTAGTTAAGCGCTTGAAAGTAAATTGTGAAGTGAGATTCGTTAACAAGAAGTTTCACGGTCTTACTTCCTACTTCTCTTTCCTTACAGAGGAGCAGCACTCGCCACCGAGCAGGACCAACCGTTGGCTTCGATTATGCGGTGCCGCTGTTGACGTGGCGGCACGTAGTCGATTACGCAGCTCCAATGATGATGCGGTTCTTCACCTATGTCGGTAGCACCACTGCCGATGCCACCGCCATAGTGTTGCGGCAGCTGACTGCTCACTCAACGCCTCCAGCGCTTCACTGCCCCCGAAGTTCTGCTGCCACGACTACTGAAGCAACGATTCCAAAACACAGTGGCCGTTGGCGTAGCCGCGAACAAGGGCTGGAACATCCGAGTAGATGGAGGCGAAAGGCTCCCAGGAGTTCTCGCTGTCTTCATGCCCACGCCAGGCAACATAGAGCTGCCATTCCCCAGCAGCTTCATCGTAGCGGTGATCCACAATTGCACGCACGCCCAGGGCGATGCCTTGATTGGCGATGTGCTGGCGGAGCTCTTCAGTAACTTTTAGATCAGCATCACTGTAGTGTTTCAAACGAGACCCGTGCACCTCGTACTCGTCGTTCGTCAGCAAGTGCTGCACCATGAACGAATGTCATAACGCTGACGTGATGCGAAACGGCCCAACCCACCGAACCAAAAGCTTATTCCCTTGCAGCCTCTTGTCGACACGAGACGGCAGAACGAAATCTCCACACTCAAAATTGCATATGTTGCCTCGGTTTCTAGCCATGTTGGCAAGACACTTTCTCTCTTTGCGGTCAACCACATATTTATGTATGGAGTTCTTGGAAATGCTGCCGGAAGTCCTCCAATTGCTGGTCCAGACGCCCCAGATCCAGCGACAACACGCGCAAGGCTCCTCCATCCGGCACCACGACACTCTCCAACGGAGACGCAGGAGGTAAGCCAGCAAACAGGTCCACCGGAGCATGTCCCCCTAGGGACTCCACACCAGAGTGGTTAAGGTTCGCCTGAATGACAGGCAACAGATAGAGCCAATTGCGAGTGTCTAGCTGCAATTCCAGCAGCATTACGCGGAGCACCTGCAAGATATCGCGGTTCACGCGTTCGACGGTCCCGTTAATCCATGGGGTGTAGACAGGTACAAACTTCTGCACTGCATGTAGTCGTCCAGCCAATTCCTTCATCACCTGGGCCTTGAAGTGCGTCCCATGGTCAGATATCCATTCCACTGGTAACCCAAAACGTTTAAACCAATCCAGCACTGCTGTCGCAGCCACCGCACTCCACGGTGTGTCCGCAGCCACCAACTCACAGAAGTGTGTAAGTTTATCCTTCAGCACGAGAACATACGTGCAGTTCCCATAGCTCTCACCGAGATACAGGTAGTCAATGTGTAGACACTCGTTGCGGCGTGTCGCCGTCGCAGTAGGACCCCACGGCCGTTGAATCAATTGTCCACCTTTGACGTGCTTGCACAAAAGACAGGTCCTCACAAACCTCGCCACTGCAACACGCAGTCGTGATACAGAGAAACGCCGATGCACGGCGTTCATCATCACGTCGGAGCCACGGTGTCCGTGTATCCCACAGTGTGCGACCACCAGAATGCGTTGTTGCAACTCCACAGCTTTCTCTGGAATCCAAAGTTTGCCGTCAACTCGAATCATGCCGTCCTCATCTGCCGGTGAAGGTGCGTCACCACGGCAGCGCTGCTGCGCTTGCTTGACGGTGGCCTCGGTCGGCCACACAAACGCAGCATCCTGCAACGGGCGGAGCACTGACACAGGCTGCGAACCCCTCGTCGTAATTCGCCGAATAGCGATGGTGTCGTCAGCAGGTTTGTCATCAGGCTGACCCCACCTTGAGATCATGTCAGCCCACAGGTTGTCTTCGCCCTTGATGTGATCAATCACATAACGAACTCCAATCATCTTAAGCGCCCAGCGTTGAAGCTTGCCTCTTACATGCTGTTTCACTTCCTTTCCAGGTGCGAAAATCTGAATTAGATGGGCGTGATCGCAGTAAATCCGAACCCCCAGCTCTCTTTCCAACAGATACGCCAGGTCCGTGCACGCCATCACTATCGGGTAGGCCTCTTGCTCTACGGTTGACCAGTTCTGCTGTGCACCTTTGAACAGGCCACCACGACACACCATCAGCTGATGAGCCTGCTCCGTCACGGGTCTTGCGTCATCCCATTCACCATCCTCGAGCCGACGCATCCGAGAACATACATACATGGGCGCTGGTATCAGCAAAGTACTGCTTGGTAGATGTAGCCAACAGGTCGATCACCATCTGGAAGGCGTCTGCGTCCTCCTTTGACCAACTCAGATCAACGCCAGCCAGCTGGGATTTCCGCCGTCCACGAGCCGACATTACCTCCTCCAACTTGGCTTGAAGTGGGCCCACAACACGAGCGTAGCCAACCATTGAGTCTCTGAGCCAGTTAACAGCACATAGGAAGTTCTGCAGTGCTGCTGCTGTCGGCGGTAACGGCATCCCACGCAGCCCCGCAATCCTCGATGGATCATGCTGAACACCTTCTCCATCGATCACTTTGCCACACCATACAACCTTAGGCGCAAACAGCGTACACTTCTTGGCGTTCAGCTTCAAATTGCGCAGGCGCAAGATCTGAAAGAACAGCCGTAGTTTTATCCAAGAACTCTCCTGGACTTTTAGAAAATAGCAGTACGTCATCAATCCACACGAGCACTGTATCGTACAGCATCTCCCGAAAACAGTCGTGCATCTGAAGTTGGAAATGCATAGCCGAGTCAGTCGCGCCTTGCGGAACACGCAGGGGTGTGAACACTCCGTCCTCTGTCACGAAGCTCAACAGCTCTTGGCAGTCTTCCATCAACGGCAACTGCCAAAACCCCTTAAAGAGATCGAACTGACCGAACCATATGCACCTCGGACACTCTGAGTCACTGCCGCTAGATTCGGGGTCGCTCCGGCTAAAGGCACGGTCAACTTGTTAACAGGTCGATAATCCACAGTAATGCGATATCCATCATCACCAGACTTGCGTACGGGTAAAGCCGCACATGCCCATCTGCTGTTGTTGTTGCGGCGCACGAGCCCATTGTCCAGCAATTCCTGCACGTATGTCCTCAGGAAAGCTCGTTGTATGTCTGGATACTTCCTCACGCCACTGCGATACGGCTGTGCATCAGCTCGCAACGTGATTCTCATCGGCTCCACCCTAGCCGGCTCATCAGCTCCGATCCGCAGTCTCCATACGTCCTCGTACTCGTGTGCAAGATTTCGAAGATCGTCTTCTAAGGTCGGCTCAAAGCCAGCTTCAACAGCTTCATCAACCAGCTTGCCAACAGCAACATGTATCTCCTGCTTCCCATCGTCGAAACCAAGCTCTGGGTCGCCTTCAGTGACGTCGTCATAATCAGCATTCGCCACATTAGCACCACCAGCCAGTTGCTCCAAAAAACCTTTAACATCGATGCCTATGTCCTTCATTGTCGCTCGGCCAAGCAAGAACTCATCTTCGTCCCCATCCAGTACAAGACACGTGACATGAGCGAGATGCAACGGCCCTGCTGCAGTACTGATGCGCAAGTCTACCTCAACACGGTCCCTGCACTTCATAGTAGCTCCTCCGGTCACCTTAACCAACACTGGGGGCTTCACGGCCGTCAGCGCAACTGTACTGTCAAGTGCACACAGTTCCTCCACCACACCACGTGAGATTACATTGCTATCTGCACCGGAGTCAGCACAGAAAGGCATCTCCAGCACATTGTTGATCGTCACATGGTGTCCACTCAGTGTTCAGTGTCGATATGCTTGATCCGTTGTGTCCTACGTTCAGCCAGGACTCGGCGCGCCTCCTCCTTCTGCTCACTCGTAGCAGTTGGGCACTCTACTGCACGGTGCGGCCCCATACAGACAAGGCAACCATCCTTTGGAGGCGGTCGAACAGCTTTCTCCTTCGCTGCAGGCTTCTCATTTGCCTTCTGAGCGTCTCTTGGTTTGTCCTTTTGACGGTGGCCATCACCCTGGATTCCCTTTACCTTGGTCTGGATACTTTTCTTAGTTTCCGCCTGCATAAGATGATAGTGCTGCTGACGAACCGCTCTCTCGACGATTAAGTTGTACAGAACGACGTCATTCGTCTTCGCTTCACGGTGAGTCATGTCCACCAACCGCTCCACATCAACTCGCAGTACATCAGGCAGTAAGTTGGCAACAAGCAGTTTGCAACGAGTTTTCATTCGTTGTCGACCAGCGGCGTCCTGAGCAATGCCCCGACCCACCCATGTCGACAAACCCTGATCCTCTACCAACCGATCGAAGTCCATGAAGTACTTGGACACACGAGCCTCAATGTCGGGCTCCTTCAAGCCCATCTTCAACTCCTCCGCGAACAGCTTCGCCACGTCCGGTACATGATCGTTCATCATGTTGCCGGTCTTCCTTTCCATCTCACTCTTTAACGCCTCCTCCGTCACATCAGAGGCCGGTGTCCTCAGCACATAGTGAGCAAGATGCTCAAGAATCCGCGGTTCGACAGAACTCTTGATGCTGAAAGTCACGTTTTCTTGATCTTCGCCTGTGACCATGCATCTCTCTCGAACCTTGTTCAAATACTGACTACGATCCCGTATGAGCTTCACCAACGCCGGTTGACTCCACGTCGTCAACTTCGGCGCCTTGATAAACTCGAAAATCGGCTGAGGGATAGTCATCTCGACGTCCCCATCTTGATCCACTGCACCGAAGCCAACCATCGTCGTCTTGATAGCTATTATTAACAATGTAGCTGGTTAAGCGCTTGAAAGTAAATTGTGAAGTGAGATTCGTTAACAAGAAGTTTCACGGTCTTACTTCCTACTTCTCTTTCCTTACAGAGGAGCAGCACTCGCCACCGAGCAGGACCAACCGTTGGCTTCGATTATGCGGTGCCGCTGTTGACGCGGCAGCACGTAGTCGATTACGCAGCTCCAATGATGATGCGGTTCTTCACCTATGTCGGTAGCACCACTGCCGATGCCACCGCCATAGTGTTGCGGCAGCTGACTGCTCACTCAACGCCTCCAGCGCTTCATGATCGCGTGTATGTTAAATGAGTGTGGACGCGTGTGATACCTCTGTAATTGTTGCATAATCATTAACATCATGTTGGAGTTGTCGATCACTCGGAACCCATATCGCAGCAGCAGAAGAGCTTTTGAAAGCAACTCGACGACTTCGGTTGGTCTCTCTCGTTGGTAATGCTCGGGTGTATCCGATTCGTCCGTCGCTGACGACTCGACGTATCGGTTGAGCACCTCAAGAGTAAATGTCGGTGCCTGGTGCAATATGCCAAATGTGCTGGCGGCTGTCTCGGCTACCTGCGCCAACAGTGCTGGTATATACTTGTTAAGAGGCAGTAGTCGTTTGATCTTGGCGGTAAAGCTCTTTCTACTTGAACGCCTGCTTAAGTCCTTCTCCGATACGTCACTAAATGGTTCGAAAAGTGCGGGAATCCGCTTGCACTTGAGCGCCACCTAAGCGTACATTTTTTCAGCGAAATGAACTAGCATGAACAGTTCATCTTCAGCAAACCGCTGTGAGCTAAGCATACCGTAGTGACGAATGCAAGCTTCTAGTGACACTGGAACGGGCCTTGCCTTGCCTGGGCGACCGCGGTCGTACGGGAAAAGGTGAGTAAAAAGCTCTTTGCGGCGCGATGAGAACCGGCTGGAGTGACGAACTCAAAACTGGGGTGCTGACGAAGTCTCGTTGAAGAGCCTAACAGCCGAATGTGCACTATCACCTAAACCTGTGAGATCATCGGTGGCGGAAGTCTCTCCCCCGGTAGCGTCTGCGCGGTCGTCAGACGCAAACACCACGCGCCGTTCCACCACTTCGACCTCGGTGACAGTATAGGTGTTGTCTGAGACGCCCCCCAACGCGACTATCTCCTAGATCAACGCCTTCTGCCTCAATCGCAGCGTCGGGTTCGTCATTCAACATATCAACTGGAACTTGGTCTTCGGCTAGATGGGAGCAATCGTCAGCTACGTGGTCATAATGCGAGTTGTCGACGCGATAAAGCCGTAGCAGGTCCTTGGCCATTGCCCACCGCACGCGATGCATCATGCGGACACGAGCTTGCTATGTGGTAGTGAATGGCCCCACCATGACGACACGATACGAGGTCACGCCACGCGTTGGTGTCGGCCACAACATCGCTGGTGGTCCTGGCGTTGCGTCAAACGTAAGACAATGAGAACGGATCGCGCGGTGGGCACCTCCACGCATGACCCTAGTGACAGCGATTACAGAAACGAGCTGGGTCATCACACGATCGGGTAGCGTCGCCTGCCGCAGATTAGTCAGTAGTGAACCGATGCAAAAACCGTTCTTGATTGCGAACTTTGGGATCTCCCGCTTTCTCAAGATTTCATGCCACGGATTACAAATGTGTAGACTACGCCCCACTCGGTCGACTCCGCGCTTGGAAAGAAGAATTCCCTCAAGCTCAGAAAGGATGTTTGAGCAATCGTACTCACTCACCAGAGGTGATACGAGATTTTCGTCTCGAGACTTCGAATGTCATTCATTTCCACAAACTCTGAGACGGCAAATGTGCTGCAATGTGTGCGTAGGGCATATGATCACACACCGCGCACACTGTCTCGTCCAATCCCGACGGACCCAACGCTCCGCGTAGTCGCTTCAGTACGCTTTCTTGAGTCGCTGAAGGCACTGTTCGCAGTTGCGAGACGTCGCTGTCTCCCCATGCAACTATTTCGTACACGTCAAGCTCATTACCAATAACGGTAGCAGGTTCAGATCTTTGCCTAAGAGCTGGCATAGATGCCGAAGGTGCAGTTGAAAGCTGTCGCCTCACTCGACGCATTATGCGCTCTTGTTGTCGATGCCTTTCGCGGTCTTTAGGTGTTCGTTGAGCACGGTACCGACGCGCGGCTTCAGCATTTCGACGCCGCCGGTCCGCAGCCTTCTCCTCCCCAGAATCGTTCCTATGCTGTTTGCTGCAAAGTGAGGACTTCAACAACATGTTGAAGCACAGTTATCAAGTCTCACGCATACGACAGCTAACCTATGCTGTACATACAAACCAAGGACGCGGCACGTTCTTCGTGAGTCATTATTGTACCACACAGCTATGAAATGTTGTTGACAAGCGAGAGTTTACCCTTCAACGAATGAGCGCCTACATTATTTGATCGGCCACGTTTTGAGGTACCAGAAAGCTGCCTAGTGTTGTCTGCTTCCAACGCTTGGTTGGTGTGGACAACTGACTCGACGACCATCCGCCGGACTGGCGTTTATCTTCTTGTGCACAAATGACGCCACGACAAGCTCCAGATCCGCACTTGCATGTGATGCTAACCTAACAACAAAGAAATGAACACGTCTCCTGTTTCCTCAACATTCAAGTCAATGAAACGAATGATCCGAGCGGCCCAAGCAGTAGTCGAAAGTAAGCTTATCGCTCGAACGTGCATCTTGGATGGTGAATAAACCACATCGCTTTTCGCCCGCAATATTTCACTTCTCAACCCTGTAGTTTGGGATACAACAGTGATTCATGAACGGCAGCACACACCCTCAGTGGGTCGCACCAATGACTTGACCAGGCGTTAGCTGCATCATATACCAGCAACTATGATTTGCATAGACCTACAGCAAGTCAGTCAGCAAAGCAAAAACACTTGTGTCGCCAAATTCATTTTACCTGTCGTCGTTTTTGCAACTCTGTGTCGCTGACAACCTCTTTGACATATTCGCCTAAAAACGTATAGGCCTTGAGCTTCTCCAGCGTCACCAAAAACACCCTTCGACCACAGTCGACCACAGCAACCGGTACAGCTGATCCCCCGTGGAAGCGCTGATTCACGCACTTACTGCCGTGCGAGCAGTAACCGCGAATACATTCGCACCGGGCCTACATGAACACAATTCAATCCGGTCCATGTGGCACTTACAGATCGATTCAAACAGTCAGGCAACCTGCCACATGCGTATCAGATCTACTGCAAAACTAACAAACGTTCATCACGTAGCCAAACCTCGCCGAAGACGCGTTCATTGCGATGTAGATAGATGTTGTGGGTAATGATCTCGCCTGACCGAAATGCACGATGTTTTTGTTTCCCAGACGGCGGCTCGACCGCCAACCACATTCTAACTCGTCCGGGACGGCACAACCGGCACAGTCGTCCAATTACCAAGCCAGCTCCCCGACTATGTGCTGTTTCGGCTGCCGCGCCCTCGTGCCGTGTCAACCCGCGCGGGTGTCGATGCTGAACATTTTCCCGTTTTCTTCGCGACGCAGTCATTTAAGAAAACAAAGATCTCGCTGACATCAGCCCCCGACGGTCAACAGCGTTATGTCGAGGTCAAACTTCAGCAGTTTCCGTTCGTGTGTGCTGTGGGGTCAACTGTGTACAAGGCCCAAGGCGAGACGTTGGACGGCGTGGTCGTCGTCGACTGGACGCCAAGCAACCGCATAATCAACAAACCCCAGCAGTGTTACTTGCTCGTGTCGCGTGTGACGAGCCGAAACTCATTTCACTCGTTTTCGTCGTTTACTTCCAAGATTGCAAAGTGGGGGAAACCACCGCAAAGCACCCTTGAGGAAGAGAAGCGGCTACAGAGCTACGCGCGCACACGCCCATGGCCTCTAAATTCCTCTCTAGCTGCAACACCGCGGCGCCAGCAGCGACGGAGACCAAAGCTGGGGCCGAGACTGAGAAGAGCGTCCAACAGCAACGCATAAACACGATGCACACAAGCTCAGCAGCAATAGGACAGCATCGCGGTGATAGCGGCAGCCGTGGCCAAAATGCAAGATCGAGACCGAGAGTGAGAGCACTCAAACTTCAACATCAGCAGCAGGGCGAGGGGCGGTCCCACAACACACAAACTTTAACATCAGCAGCAGCAAGAGAACCGGTCGACCAACACAAACAGTTTATCTCAAACACGACACAAAAAACAGACGTAACGAACATCTTGATCATCTTCTGAGCCTGTTTGAGCACGTCACCGTGCGTCAACACCACACTCTTCTTGAAGTTCTTGCCCTCCACCTCAGTAAAGATATGCGAAACAGCGCCAGATAATTCATTAAGTCTTCGTACAGCAGTAGGTGAGGGGTGTATTTTCACTCAGAGACTTAGGCTCAAACACGCCGCTGGTGAAGGCCATCTCCTCCGCTCCCGACACCTCCGAGACTAAGACCAGTTTCCATCCCTAATCAAATGAAGTCTGGACAGGACCGGCCTGGCTGACAGCGCAACACAGGAAAGAACGTTAGATTATATTGATAACAACTTAATGAATGAAAATGAACGTACTAGCGCATCCAGTTGTTGCTAGAAATCTTGGTAGCATCACAGGTTACCCAGCAAGCTCCACATGGTAGGTTGCCGATCCTTGGTGACGATTGCAAGCGTCGCAATCTTTCTCCGCAGGGATCTAAAAGAGCACGCTGAAGTGCATCAACCATATCTTCTAACCATGCGACCCCAGAGCGTACAATATCGCGGCATGTGCACACCTTGCGCTCAATCTTCATCAAAACAATCACACACAAGTCAGCAAACATTGCAGCAAAAGTTGGGGTTGAACAATGACCACGTACATGATTAATGGCTTGTTGTCTGGTGGTGTATCGACTTAGTACATGTATTTGCTCGTTACTAGTGCTTAGCCTTGAATCACTTGCGATGCATCTTGTTCTCAAAGTCTGGATCAATGACAGATACTCCATGTAGATCTCAAACCACTCGTTGATTTCTCGGGGGCGCTCTGCAGCCAGCATCGCTGTCACTTCATCACCATCTTCTTCTCCCATCTTGCCGTTCGACGAATCAACACTGAGTATAGCTTGCTCGTCGTCGTTCATGTACTCAACCTCATCATCACCATAAATGAAGTTATCCACACCTTCTCCAGCAACCACATGCATCTTCTCGCGGCTGTCCCGATCACCCACCCATTGGTAACGATCTTCTTTTTTGCTTATGGGGCGGTGATGGCTCTTCCGGCTCTGATTCTTGATAATCGCCATCGCCATCATCGTCACCGCCACCTCCGTTATAATGAGGCCAAAACATTTGCAAGTTGTCCAGACAATTGCCCAGCATTGAATAATATCATTTACATGCACTCACATCCTTCCCTTGCTTTTGTGCTGAGTCCTGGAGCTGCGTCTGGACGCGGACGCCGTGTCTTTAAGCTCCACCTCCTGTTCTGAGTCCTCATCCTGTTTCTGATTCAGCTCCATCTCTTCATCGCTGTCCAGGATAGCAGGCCGTCTTTTGCTGCCACTGCTAGTCACAGAATCGGCGGACGCAGGTTGGATGATGCCTACGTCGTCATCTGCTTCAGCCGCTTTGCCTGTTTCGTACTGCCGAGGAAAACATTCTCCACATTCAACTGCAGTAGAGATCGAGAGCTGATGCATTTACGACACGACGGACGCGTCGGCGTCGGTGTGCGCACTGTCAGCAGCACATTATTCATGGTGGTTATGGCTCGCTTCCAGAGGTGTCCATCGGGATCTCTGCTGGACGCACTATGGAGAAAGTTGGAGGAGAATATGACAAACAATGATTTTCTGGTGCAGTGGTGGTTGATTTCGATATACCCATACACCAAATAAGGCCTGTGCTCACCAAACGCGACCCTGTGCTCGACAACAAAAGATGTTACTTTTAGAAGCGTGTGCAAATCTGTTGCCGTCATCGAGAAAACTCTGCTGCATCCTACACGGAAGTATAATTGGCTAATATACGTCCAAGGATGTCTATCATAATATGATATTATTATATTTCATCCATATTATGGATGAAACGGGGGTTTATTACCGAAAACGTAAAATAGCATACCAGTGCCAAGTTGAATACCTCCCCTCAAATCTGATCAATGTGTTGGGTATATATCGTCTATAATACCTACTCCAAATTATGCATTAAGTGTCAACCTCTGGGTCGTACTATGCCATTTCTCAACTCGCTGTCGGGCACCAAGACCTCGCCCACACATCATCCACCATGCATCCTTCTCGCGTTGCCAAGTCAATGGCCGGAAAAAAGGAAGTCGTCATCTGGATTGAGCAAAACCGGGCGACACCAGCGAAAGCATCTTATCACTTCGGCAACAAGCGCGGCTGGAAAGTCCCCCCTACCCAGGTTCGCTACTGGTGGAAGCAAAAAAGAGGCAACCAAGAACACTCCGGTGTCCAGCCTCTGCTTGAAAGGAGCTGGTGCCAAGCCTCGGCTGTCTGAAGTGGAGGATATGATCTTTGACCAAGTCCTCTTCCTACGTTCTGAAAATCGCGCGCGTTTATCGTTGAATTGGGCAGGCATTGGTGCCTGAACAGGCCCAGCCGCCACGCTTTCCTCTGCAACGAACTCCACCGGCAGCGGCACAAACGGGATAAAGTCATATGTCCTGTGCCATCCCACCAGAAGCGCGTCCAGATACCTTCTGCTAACAGTCACATCCTCTCGAAATTTCACGTCACGAGCCTCTACGATCCTTCCAGTCCGCAGATGTAGTAACCGATATCCAGGCGCAGTGTGAGCGAAACCTAGCAGTAAAGCTGGCTCCGCCTTCGGGCTCAGCTTGTCCTTGCGCTTCGGCACGAACACGAATCCAACAGCTTCACAGACACGAACCTTGGTCAAGTCCGACTTCTTACCATGCAATTTTTTCGACGGGGTCTGTCCGTTGAGCGCCTTGGTTGTGCTCATGTTGTCGATGTCTACAACGTATTGTAGCACCTCCGGCCACAGCTTGGTCGGCAGGTTCGCCGCCTGCATAGCTGTTCTTGTCTTGTTTGCCAGCACTCCGTTCATCTTTTCTACCAGCGCGTTCTCCTCTGGTCTGTACGCATGAGTCGAGGTAAAGTCGATTCCACATTTCTCCAGAAAGGCCTCCAGCTCAGCATCAACGAACTCGCCTCCACCGTCACTGGAAAATGTCTTCACTCGGTGTCCTCGAGTAGTCAACTTGGTTATCAGGTTCATTGTGTTCTTGTTGACGTCATTCTTGTTCTTGATCGGGTAGCACCACTTGTAGCGAGATCCTTCGTCCTGAATGAGCTGGAAGTAGCGAATTCCATCAGATCCAGGGATGTACTTGCCCATATCGCACGTGTCAGACATGAGGCGCTCGTAGTTAACCTTGGTCCGCTTACTTTTAGCGCTCTTCTTGTAAGACATCCTCTTCCGCTTG
The DNA here is from genome assembly GCA_030324255.1 of Phytophthora capsici. Lineage (NCBI taxonomy): Eukaryota > Oomycota > Peronosporomycetes > Peronosporales > Peronosporaceae > Phytophthora > Phytophthora capsici. The sequence continues at coordinate 2,314,072 of CM059354.1, forward strand.
TCCGTCACGCACGTAATGCACGGGAACTTCTACCTAAACAAATCCTTAGGAACCTCTATGCTGTCCGCCAACTGCTTGTCCACCATAGTCTTGATGGCGGCCACATTGAGGTGCCCCAGACGCTCGTGCCACAGCATCAGCGGGCTAGCATCGGCGTTCAACGTTGTCATCACCATGCGCTCCGGCAACCTTGTCTCCAACCAGTAGTGCGAGCCACTCTTAACGACCTCCAGACGTCTGACCACAGAGTCCAGCCAACACTTCCTTGGAGTCACCTCTGGCGAGCTGAACGATAGTATCCGCCCCTCGTTCTCCAACTAGCCCAGGCTAATTAAGTTCGCTGTCCCTGCAGGCGAGAAATCCACGTTCTTTAACTCCGTCTCCGCCAAAGTTCCGTTCACGTCCAGTAGATTCAGCTTCACAGTTCCGCACACCACTCCTTTCGTGACTTCACCAGTCCAGACCTTGGACGTAGCCTTCTACTTCTTCACGCTTGAGTACAGGTGCTTGTCAACGCATACGTGCGTCGAACTTCCACAATCCAGCATCCACGAGCTCAGCTTGCCCGTGTCCTCGACCTTCGACACCATTCCAACCATGGGGAAGTCACCGTCGTCTTCATCTTCACTGCTGCTGCTGCTTGTGTATCGTCGCACAATCACCGGCGCGTTCTCGTTCAGGACCAGCATGTTGTTCTTAACCCCTGGCCTATGCTCGGTCTTCGGCTTCTTCTTCTTCTTTTTCTTGTCCTTAGTTGACTCGTCAGTTCTCTCCACGATCTTCTGATCACCGTTGTAACGGGGTTACACGGGTTTACACCTGGTGTGTTCCACACATGGATACACTTTGTGTAAGGTACATATTTGATGTACGGACACTCGAGGGAGTGTGTGTGGCTGAGAGCCACACGTTATGCATTTGAAGTAGGATTTTACTTGGTTTTACTATGTTAGATAGTTAACCACATACATTTACCCCCTAGGCGGCTAGCCGCAATAAAAGATAAATACACAGTTTGGATTTGGAACACTAAGAGTAAAGTCCTTTTATTAAGGTCGTAGTTAGTAGGTGCCTTCGGATATTAAGGCCTATTAACCCTTAATAAGGTGTGTGTTAATCCTTGACTCGTTGAGTTAACCGTCTTCCTCTGACGCTAAGCTACGGCAGCCCCGCTGCACTTGGTAGCACTTGTAGTCAATCCTGCGACTGAGTCTTTTGACTGATCCCTCTGAGAGGATGGAACACGCTGTGTTCGCGAGCTTGCCGCCAGGCCAGCAAGAGACGCTTAAAAAGCTTATGTCTCTGTTGGGCCCCGAGGGCATTGCTCATCTTGCTTCGCAAGGGCCAGAGGCGGTGTCCGCCAGACTGGAGGCTTTTGCAAGCTACGAGAAGGCGCTCTTAGAGCATGTACAAGAGCGCGTGAGCGCAACGGCGTCCGCCGCATCGTCCGCGGCCGCGTCGTCGACGCACGAGTGGTCTAATAGACCGAAACCGCTCATGTTGAGCGTGAAGACCTTCGAGGGGAAGGAAGGGGAGAACCTTCTTCTCTGGACCCGAGAGGTCGAGATGGCCATGGGATCAGCCCTGCTCCAGACTGAGCAACAGCGCGTAGCGCTGGCGATCTCGAAGCTCGGTGGCCGAGCTAAAGAATGGGCACTAACGTGCGGCACGTCTGTGGACGCTGCTTTCCCGACCTGGGATCAGCTGAAACAGCAACTAGTGCGCGTATTCGCGCCGCCTAACCAGGCGTACCGTATACGGTCGAAGTTCCTTGCTACCCGCCAGGGTAAAAAGGAGTTGATGGACTATGTCCAAGAGTTGAGAACTCTGATCGCCGGTATGGCGTCGAGCCCTCTCCCCGAGGCGGTCGCAGTGACCGTGTTTATGGAGGGCCTGCGCGCGGGCGCTGCCCGAACGGAAGTTTTCCGTGTTCACCCTGCCTCATTTGAGGAGGCTGTGAACGTGGCATTGAATGCCGACTATAACTTCCAGGCTGCGAGGCATGGCTCGAGCGCTGGTAGCGCGAGCTCTTCGAGCGGTCCTGAACCGATGGACCTCAGCCACGCTGAAGACGAGGCTGACCTCTATGCTGCTGAGCAGCGCTACAGCATCCGTCGATGCTACACGTGCGGGAGCACCCGCCACTTGAGGCCTAGTTGCCCGTTGCGCAACAAGGCCCAGGCTCAATCGAGCCGAAGCACCGCTTCGAACCCTCAACCAGGGTCGTCGCGGGGAAACGACGGAACCCAGTAGGCGCGGGGCGCCCTACTGGGGAGGAACTGAGTTCTGTTGGGCCTCTGGGAGGCAGGAGAGAACGGGACTCAGCCCCGCAGAGAGCTAAGCTCTCTTACTCATGTAGTGAGTGCAAGCCCGGCTTGTTAGTCGTTCAAGCGAACGTGAAGGGCTTCGACAAGCCGTGGAGAGTCTTGATAGACTCGGGAGCGTCCGGCAACTATGTCCGGCGCTCCACTGTTGACGGTTTTAAACCGTATGTGGAGGCTCTGAAGGAGCCTCGAAGAGATAAGATCTCTGTCCGTCTTGCGACGGGGACACTAGTGACAGTGTCGAAGGTCTCTATTGACCTGAACGTGAAGTTCTTGGACTTCGATAGCGTGGAACGCTGCTTGGTCTTAGACCTGGATGAGAGGTATGACCTCATCCATGGCATGGCGTGGCTCGAGAGCCACGAACCATGGATCGACTGGAAGTCGAAGACGTTGGGCGCTACGCGCCCGTCTCCTAGTGGGGCATTGGCGAGTCATGAACCCACCTCTGCTCGGAGACAGAAGCGCTTTTGGCGCGAGCACGAGACCGAATCGGTCATGGTGCTGGACATTGGTATGTCAGAGTTAGTGAGCAACGAAGTTGCTGTTTGCCGTGAGTGTGACTCACAGGGCGTGCGCGGGGTGGCGCGTTATCCGCCGAGCGGTGTTTATAGGGTCGCTGACCCGCGCTGTGTCCTATGGACAATTGTGGAACGGCACGTACTCCGTTGAGCGGTGCTCGTAGGGTCGCTGACCCGCCGCTGAGTGTCTCGAATGACACTGTTCCCTCTCCGAGGAGCCATAGTGCGTTGGCACCTAGGCAGCGCGACGGTGATGTCGCCCTGCAGCCCTCATCCGGCCGTGCGCGGGCGAGGAGGGAGAGGAGGAAGAGACGCAGAGCGTCTGTGACGTCTATGACGTCGGACGAGGTGTCCAGCGTGTTGAGCGGTGAGGCTCCACGCGACTGCAGTGAGCAGTTGTACACACTCGTGAATGGAGTGACAGGGGATGTCGACGGAGACATAAGTCTCGAGCGACTCCCGTCGGTTGATGCTCTGTTAGAGCTGGACGAGATGTCCGTCGCCGAGTTTGGCGAGGCCTTAAAGGCCGGCGAGCTTGCCGAGGTGGTCATGATACGACCCGAGGAGGAGTTGAACTCCTCGTCCGTCGTGGACGAAGCTGTCCTGGAGGACACGAAGCGAGCGTTGAGCGCTAGGAGTGGATCTTCGATCCTCAAGGATCCCTCGGATCCGTTTTATCCTTTGATCAAGGAATACCACGATGTGGTGTCGAAGGACCCGCCGTCAGGGTTGCCTCCGGATCGAGGCGTACGTCATGAGATTGACGTGGTTCCTGGAACCAAATACTGCGTAACACGGCAGTGGCCCTTACCAAGGGAGCAATGTGACGTCATTGACGCGTTCTTCCGTGCTAAGCACGAAGCCGGCTTCGTGCGTGAGAGCAAGTCTCCGCACTCGACACCCACGTTCTGTGTCAGAAAGCCTAATGGCAAGTGGCGCATAGTGCATGCTTTTAATAAGCTAAATGCAGCCACCATTCCGGCGCAGACGCCGATTCCTCGTAAGGATGTTCTGCAGAACAACATGGTGGGATGTACGTTGTACAGTGCACTCGACTTGGTCGACGGGTATTATCAGTTGCTCATGAGAGCTAGCGATATACCCCTCACGGCTGTGAGTACTCCGAGCGGTATGCTCTGGGAGTGGTTGGTGATGCCCCAAGGGCTGTCGAACGCGCCTGCGACGTTCAATCGTCTAGTGACGCAGTTGTTCAGGCCCCATCGGGCGTACGCTCAGACGTACTTCGACGACATCTTCGTCCATAGTCGTGCGGAGCACGGGAGGTCTGATGTGGAAAACCACTTTGACCATTTGCGAGCGGTGCTCGAGTGCATGCGCACGAATAAGTTGTATGCCAACTTGGATAAATGCGTCTTTGGCGCGGAGGAGATTCCTTTCCTCGGATGCTTCATTGGGAAGCGAGGCCTTAGGGCAGATCCTGCCAAGGTTAAGGCCATTGTGGACTGGCCGGTTCCATCGAACCCGAAAGACTTGCGTAAGTGGCTTGGCTTAGCCAATTACTTGCATAAGTACAGCGAGAACTACGCTGATATGGCTCGGCCATTGTCCAATCTCCTTAAGAAGGATGCACCTTGGTGCTGGGATGTCGTTCACGACGAAGCCTTCAAGGCTGTTAAGGAGAGTCTCCTTCACGCGCCCATCTTGGCGCTTCCGGACCCGGATCGTCCGTTTAGCGTCGTCTGCGACGCCTCCGATTTTGCAATCGGTTGTGCTTTATTACAAGCAGACGCCGAAGGGCGTGAACGCGTTATCACGTTTGAATCTCGCCAGCTTAAAGCTGCTGAGAAGAACTATCCAGTTCATGACAAAGAGCTACTTGCAATGAAGTATGCTCTAGTCAAATTTAGAGTACATTTACTCGGCTCTAAGCCCTTTGTGATCTATACAGATCATGCGTCTTTACGCACTGCGACTCAGTCGCCTCACCTCTCACAGAGAATGGCAAGATGGCTTTCATTCTTTGCCGAGTATAACTTCGAGGTGAAGTATAAGCCGGGCCGGCTTAACGTAGTGGCCGATGCGCTATCGCGCAGGCCAGACTACGAGTTGACTCATGTCACTACTGTGACGTCGTCGGTCCCCGACCTTATACGGAGGGCATACGCCCAAGACGACACGTGTGTAGCTTTGCTACGTGCTCTTGGGAGCGAAGAGTTTAAAGACTCTGACAAGGAATTATCACCGCGCTTACGCGCGAGGCTGCAGCGTTATACGCTTGATCATGGCCTGCTGTACTACAGCACTGACCCTGAGGACACTCCTCGAGTGGTCGTCCCTCACGATGAGGATCTGAAGTATCGCATCCTCTATGAGGTGCATGATACGCCTGTCGGTGGACATCTTGGTCGTGAGAAGACCTATGGCTCGGTGAGCAAGATGTACTGGTGGCCCAAGATGTACAAGTGGGCAAGCACCTATGTGCGTACATGCGAAACATGTCAACGGACCAAGTCCGCGCCGCATGCGGCTGCGCCGTTGGCGAGTTTGCCAGTCCCTTCGGGATGTTGGCAGTCCATTAGCATGGACTTTGTGTTTGGCCTTCCCAAGGATAAGGCGGGCAACACGGGTGTTGTGGTCTTTGTTGACCGATTGAGCAAGATGGCTCATCTTTCGGCTGTGCCGGACACCGTTGACGGTGAGGATACAGCTAAGCTGTTCTTAGACAGAGTCTTCCGCCAACATGGCTTGCCTGAGGCAATTGTCTCTGATAGAGACCCTCGCTTTACAGCGAAGTTCTGGACGTCCTTGTTCAGGGTGCTCGGCACCAAGTTGGACATGTCCACGGCGGATCATCCGCAGACCGATGGTCAAACTGAACGCGTGAATCGCGTTGTGGAGGATATCCTCCGAAGCGTCTGCGCTGAAGCGCCACGACGCTGGAGCGAGATGCTCCCCCTTGTTGAGTTCGCTATTGTGAAACTGCTATTTCCGGTTTTCGAGCGAACGGTCGCCGGCTCTCTGTGATGTGTGTGTGGATATATTGGCTTCCGGGAGAAAGGGGGCTGGGACGCGGCTGACATGTACCGGCTCTGTGGTGTAATATTTCGCCCTATGGATTCATCCTTCGCCTGTTTGTAAAGGGGCCCAACGGGTTGGAAGTGCTACCCAGGACTGTGCACAAGTCTGGGCATACTAGCACTCAGTCCAACCACCGGACTTTCCCCAACGACGAGTGCCTAAGTTCTGGCGGAAAGTCTCTCAGATTGAATGTATCTCTGAGAGACCTCGTCCCGTTACACCCATGAGCGACGATTGACGGTTCAAGGATCCTAAGCAAGACCCACAAGACCCAAGAGGCCCGAAGTGCCCAAGTGTCCCGTGCTATGCGTCGCCTACCCAAGACACCCCTGAGGACGTTGTGTGCATTGAGCATTGAAGCTCTGCATCCTGGGAATCATCGTCTCAAGTCTGAGGATCAAGCTTCTGAGTCTGAGAACCAGAAGTCTAAGAAACGCCACTCTGAAGACCAATGCCAGAGTGAAGACTGATATTGATCCCAGACCTCTCACACGATGATTACCCCAAGTCCCAAGCACCCCCAATAAGCCCAAGTATGTTCCAGTTGACGCTCAAGACTTCATGTGTATTGAGCATAGCTCTACACCCCTGGGAATTAAGTTACATGTCTGAAGATCAAGCCTCCAAGTCTGAGAAGCATGATGATCACTGCTCTGAAGATGAATGCCAGAGCCAGTGATCACGTACCAGACGTGTACCCAGTGAAGTCGATGCCTCACCATACTGAGTCCAAGTCAACCCGGAGAATCCAGTCTGCCATCAAGTGACACGCAACCTGAAGGCTACATAATGATGCCTCATCGTGCTCACTCATCAAGATTCGCCGCACTGACTCCAATACTGAGACCAAGTGAAGATTCCCTGAAACATAGTGAGACCAAGACAACCTGAGATATGAAGACTGACTGCAATGTACCCAGAAAGAAGACCAAGAAGAAGATCGAAGTGTGTGTTTGAAGAAGATATGACAGAAGACAAATGTTAAATAGAGTTCAATTTGCCTCGTGAAGCACAAGCTACCGAGTTCCATCTGCTGTGCATACAGCCGTAACAAGGTTTGGTGTTACGTGATCTCTCGCCTTCTTCCAACCCCTTTAGGCGGAGATCAGCGTAACGTAGAGACCTGAAGTGACCCGCCTATTCCATTTCCTAGTTGGGTCGTTTGTCTTGTCTCTAACGGTAGCCCATTTCATATTGCTCGTTTGGACAGGTTCTGGGAGCTAGACAGTCGCTCTCAGGACGCTCGATTGACTGTTGTATATAACCGATTGTATTGGTTTATTTTCCCTCTATATTAGAGGGTGGTGCGCGAAAGGAACGGGTTTTCAGACAGACCAGGGGTCTGAGAAACATACCCAGTTGACCTGGAAGTACTAGCCCACCGTCCAAGGGCCAGGAAAGAATAAGTGACGGTTGTGTAAATTGTATATTTGTATTGAACTCTGTTAATTGGTTGATTATCTTCTAAGTCTAAGCTTCCAGGTGCTGAATTTGCGATATTCACGTGCCTGGTTATTGGACTTCTTCACTACTTCTCTGACTACTTGCTCTGAGAATCACTTGTGGTTCTCAGGGCTTCCGACTCCAGAAGGACCCCGCAAAGGCTTCGAACGTCTTCGCCGCTGGCCTCGCAAGGAGCTCCCCCCATCTTCACCCCAACACACTTGACCCGGGAGGTGTCATATTCCTCAGACAACGAACCGACGAGGATACGCAAGGTATCACACGCCACAACCCGCGACTACTGAGAGTCCTCAGTACTGTCGCCCGTTGGTTCACTGTACGCCCCCCTGCACCGCGGTAAAAGTTTCACCGACTTCGCGACAACTGGTGCGCGTGCCCGGATTTGAGTATCGTGATATCACCGGATTCAAGTGTTGAAGAGAAGAGGAGTTCCTGTCAAGCGTCGATAACCAAGATGGCTTCGCCTGGAACTACACGAGGAGGAAGACGTGGTCGTGGTCGCGCCGTGGTAACACGGCAATCGAAACGTCTTCAAGGGTTGCCGCCGGAGGAGCAGCCCGATCTGGATGCTGTCAAGAGGGCGGCACGTGAGAGGAAGAAGGCTGCCCGCGAGAAAGAGGCAGCCGAGAGTGTGAGCGTCGCAGAGTCTGCCGTCGAGGAGCAGCCTGCTGCTGAGCCGGAATCCCAGGAAGCGCCTGCCGCTTCTAGTGGTCAAGGCTCGCAAGGCAGTTCTTCGCATATCGAAGAATCTGAGGTCGCAGAGGCCACTGCCCTTGCGGGTGGTGATGAGGCGTCTGAGGGAGGCGCCGATTTGGTTGAGCCCCCGGAGGTTGATTTACGCTCTGCGTCGACGTCTTCGGGAAAGTCTGAGGTGGAGGTCAAGCCAGAACCCGGACTTGTGGAGGAGAAGGCTCAGGCTGTGAAGTCTGAGGACCTGTTGACGGAAGATGCACTGATGCGATCCAGTGATTCGCTGAAGACACCGTCGGATGACTCTGGAAAGGTTGACTCCCTGGACGGTGAACGTGCTGTGAAGTATGTTCATCACCAGCTTCGCCGATGGAAGAGCGAGAGCGCTGGGAGGGTTATACCACCAAACGTGGACTATACGTGGCCGACGCCGAAGCCAGATGCTAACGCGTTTCAGAAGGCGGCCGCCATAACTGGAGACTACGTGAAGTGGAGGTACTCCGCTGCTAGCCCTGAAGAATCTTGGATATCCGAGCTCAGGTTGAGACGACACAGCTTTGGCTTAGTCGAAGACCTGACGTATGCCGAGATTCCAGTAGGCATGCTGACTCCCATTGAGTGTGTCTCAATTCTCCAGACAATGTTGTTTGAGGCTGGGTTCGAGTTCCAAAACTTGATCCCAAGGTGGTCTGACAGTCTGGCATCGAGAGTCCCTGAGGCCCTGATGCGCTCTATCGCTTTAGAGTTTCAGGGCAGACTCGCCTTGGAACTTGTCGAGTGGGCTGCGGTGACCGATCAGTTGTCGTATACCAGGCTGCCCGGAACGTCGAACCAGGAGACAACGGATGACACGCTCAGGGACAAGGAAGCTGACCTTCGGGGACGACAGCTGATCCTGAAGCTCCGAGTAACCGGACTCAGGGTGACACACAGCTCTGATGGGTCTGCCAGTGAAGAATTGCCGCAGTCTAAGCGTTTGCAGCATGGTCCGCCACGTCTACAAGCCCCAGCAACTCCGTCGATAATGTCGACACCGTCGCTGACTTCTCTTCCTGTGTATGGAAGTCGTTCCGAGAGTACTCGCTGGGAATCTTCATTGCTCAGTTCTGACAATCAGAGTGGTGATCTCCAGACCCCTGCGATGGCTGCAAGTATCCCCAGTGTCATTGGCACATCAAGAACTTCGGATGATCCGTCGTCTGGGCTCCAGACGTCACGAGGAAGTTCTTCGGAAGAGTCCATGATGTCTGTAGGTCGAGGGGCGTCCTCACATATGCCCTTTGTGGGAGGAGGTTTGGCATTCGTTGCTCAGGAAACTGGTGCGGGAACAATCACCGCCGGGAATGAAATGAGTATCCAAGTGACCAGGACCACACTGCCCGTGAAGGTGGAACAAGAGGATGTTGATATGACCGAAGCAGAGCCCGAAACTCCAAGTCCAGTGTCTGATGATCATATGATTCCCAGACCATTGCAGCCGGATCTCAGAAGACTCGCACCGATAGCTCAAGCATCTGAAGTTTCAAGTCAAGGGGCGAGCCACGACAAGCATCGTCGAGATGTGAAGAGTGAGAAATCCCAGAGATCTTCTTCCAGACGCTCGAGCTCCGTTGCGTCGAGTCGGCTGAAGTCGGAAGTCACTGGTTCCCAGAGATCAGGATCTGCCCAGATCGAATTGAACGTGATGCGACAGCAGCAAGAGTGGCAGGCTCGGATGGAACAGGCTCAGATGGAATTCTTGGCGCAGGAACGTTTGGCATCGATGGAACGTGAACGCCATCGTGAGCAACGCGACTTAGAAGCACGCCGTCAGATTCAAACGCTAACGGATAAGCTGTTGGAGTCGGAAAACGCGAGGCTGGAAGCTCAAAGGCGCGCTGAAGATCTAGAAGAACGCAGAAGTCGAGTTTCGGAACCTTCTTCGGAGATTGAACGTCTGAAGACTGCCCTTCAAACGTCTGAGAAACAGCGCCTGGAGTCGGAGTACGCGGACCGATGGAAACAGCGGGAAGCCGAGGCCGAAGCCGAGTATGCACGTACGGCAGACGAGATGAAACGTGACTGGATTTCGCAAATGGAAACGCTACAACGCCGAGTGAAGGAAGTAGAAGCAGAACGCGATCAGGTGAAAGAAGCTTCTCAGAACGTTCAAAAGTTCCAGGCGGGACAGTTGCGTAACCTTCGAGCGACATTGTCCCAGGTTCAAGGAGTCCGAGGAGTCGCTTCCCCTGACTTGACAACTGCAACCATGGTATCTGACCCGGTAAACCCTGAAGTTGCAACTTCACACCCACTATCTGGGATTACGTCAACTTCGCACCCACTATCTGGGTCAGAAATCAGAAATGACGTAATCAGGGGTAGGGTTGCACCTATGTCGCATTCACCGGCTCTCCAGCAGCCGCTTCGACGACGGTCGACCATTCAACAGCCAGCCACCACTTCCGACGCCGTTAATGGAGGAAGAGTGAAGGTTGAGAGGCCTGGCGCCGCTGCCGCAAGCGCTACGACGACGCAGGCACCCCAGGCAACGCATACCACTGAGGACAAGACAGATACCAAGCGTAGGACGGCTCCACGACGAGATACCAGGCAGAGCGATGATGTTAGACGCTCCGGTGAAGAGCGCAGCTTTTCACGCCGTGATAGACGCCATAGGAGGGCCCCCAGATCTGGTGGAGGATCCGACGATTCCAGTTCCGACTCTGAGAGTTCTTCATCCGAGGATTCAGAGCCAGGAGAAGTCGTGAATCTCACTGCTGCGAATTCGGCACAGTCTGGAACAACGCTGCTCTCCTTTCGGCCGTTTATCAACTCTAACACGTTGGGAGAGTTCGACCCAAGAGCCACGCTGAGGGAACGAGTGCACTGGTGGGAAAAATTCACCAACATGGCTTCCCAGGGAGGTTGGAGTACCAAGACTCGGATCCAAGAACTCAAGCTGAAGCTCCCAAACTCTGCTCGTGACTGGTTTAACCAGTTCCCGAAGAGTGTGTCCAGAGATTGGAAAGAGTTATCATCTGAGTTCAAGAGACGTTATTGCAAAGCGAGATCGTCCTATTCTGAGAGGTACTTCACCATGGGAATGAAGAGTTCCGAGACCCCTTTGGAATTCTTCTATCGCCTGAATTCTGCAGCCGGGAAGGCTGATATCGATTTTAGGAAGTCGTCCAAGCGTCTGGAGAAACATGTTCTGCGTTTCATCACCAAGCTGAATGATCCGCGTCTGAAGACTTCCTTGCAAGGACAGAGGTTCAAGAGTATCTCTGACCTAGAGTATGCTATACTGCAAGACGAGGAAGTCTGGAGAACCGGAGATCGTGACACAACTGCTACCAAGCCTCGAGATTTCAGAGCTGACAACATCCCGCGAGGACAGTTCAAGCCCAAGCGTATGCACAGGACGTATGTCGCTAAAGAAGTCGATTCCGACGATTCGGAGGATAGTAACTCTGGAGATCATCGAGAGTATCTGAAGAACAGTAATAGTTCCAGATCCCAAAGCGAAAATTCCAGACATCAGGCAACGAGTTCAGGATCCAGCCGAGAGGAAAGCTCTACACAGATGACTGGAAGTACTTCGGCGGCTAGTCCCTCTACCGGAAGCGCAGATTGGACCCAGACTCTGACGAATGAAGTATACCGAGTAATGGACAATATGGGATGGCGCCCGCCACCTCAGTCTCCAACAGGATCGTCAAGCCAAGGGTTCAACCAGACGCGCCGTGACAATGCCGGATACTGGAACAAGTTCTGCGAAAAATGTCACCGCTCTGGTCATTCCGAAGAAGACTGCTGGAGAGACTTAACATGTGACCGATGTCTTGAGAAAGGACACCCGACCCGGATGTGTCGTGTACCGCCCTGTGAACTATGTGGAAGATTGCACCCTGGAAGGCCGTGTGAAGACTTAAAGACCTTGGAATCCCTGAAAAAACTGGCTCGTCAAGGCGTATTAAAGGACATGCCGGATCACCTCTTGGAGAAACTCCTGGGTGATGAGGCAAACTCTGGGAAACAGTCAAACCAATAAGCCCGTCGGATGGGGATCCGAAACGCGCCGGGCTAGGTAAGACCCCAGAGTTGTGTGTCCTAGTGTACGTAGGGCCTGAGCTGAAAACTACAACTCAAGATAACCACGAACAATGTATGACCGCTTTAACCCAAGAACCAACCATGCTCCCTGAACGACCGGGTCTGGGAACTGTGTTACCAGAAATGGTGGAAGACAAGGGTCAGGATTCTGACGATGCTGTTCAATTTCGTTTGAAGGATGGCGAATGCTATGGCTGGTGGGAGGATCATTACCCTGATCCTGCAAAGCGTGATGTGGTGATGGTACATGGCGCTGTAAATGATCATCGGACCAAGATCCTCCTGGACACAGGGGCGACTATCAACATTCTGAGTTACGACTTTGCGCGTAAGCTCGGACTCAGACTCAAGTCGCACAAACAAACCAAGGTGTCCGGGATGGGGGGAGTTCCGACGTATATTGGCGCTAGTGCCGAGATCAAGCTTACTCTCGGGCCGAGAGTAGTCTATATTGTGGATGTCTGGGTTGCGAATATCGGTGAAGGAATTGATGTGCTTCTGGGAATGGGATTCATGTTTGCCGCTGGTCTGAGGATCAGTGTTCGAGAAGGATTGGTATCACTTCCAGACGAAGTCGTAGTGATGATGTGCAGCTGGGAACCTGGTGATCACATCGGGCGAAACAGAGCTGTCAGGCCAAACGAAGCAGTACTGCTGAGTCCAGGAGAGGAGTTTATTGTCAAGATTGATTATGGACCCACGAATCCGCAACGTGAAGTTGTGTGGGCTGGACGAGGTGATCGCTGGGTGACCCAGCTGATTTATGCAGCCCGGTCATGGCCAGTCGCTGTCCGAGTCGTGAACATCTCCGACAAGAACACTTGGGTGAATGAGTTCTCAGACGTTGCAAGGATCGTGGAGTATGGTTTCTTCCCGAGACATGGTCGTTTTGTGAGGCCAGGTTCAGCTGCTTATCGAGACTGGGAAGTGCTCATTTTGGAGAGCACTCCGTCCCCTGAAACTAAGAGACGGCTGAAGTATGAGGCTGATCTGGAAGCTCTGATGCCACAACCTCCGTGTGTGGAACACCCCGCGTATCCGTGGCCGACCAAGATATTGCAACGCTCGAGAATGGATAACGCTCGTGTTCAATTTGTGAGGCCCTCCATGGCTACACGTACGAAGCGTGTCCGTTTCGCTCTAGATGTCTCCACGCAAACCGGCGATTCTCAGGAAAAGGAGGAGCTGCTGACAAGGGATGCGAGTGTTGATACTAGTGATCTGGATACGTTCCCTGACACCGCAGTGTGTGAAGTACTGGAAAACAGAACTGCTGCCTCCTTAAAGGAGTTGCAAGAGTCTGACGATGTCTCGCCTCCAGTTTCAGAGTCTCGGAGCGACAATATTGCTGACGGTCCAGACGTGATGGATGATTCGTGGGACATACCAATCTCAGGCATGCCCGGGACTCCGGTAGAGAAGTTACGAGTGGAGTATGAACGGTGTATGCGAGTTACGAATGAGGACCTGGACCTAGAACCTGGAGTTTATATGCGAGAAGGAACCGAGCTCCTGGCTCAGTTACGAGACCAGTTGGTTATGTTGCCTGAACTCGAAGAACTCACTCCAGAGTGCGACATTGACGCTGCAGATGTCGGAGTCCCAGGAAAGACAACCCCGGAAATGGAGTTGAGACTCAGGAATATTCTGAAGTACCACCGGAAGATTTTTCTGGGAGATGGAAATGCTGCACCCGCACCGGCAAGGGGCGTGATCTGTGATCTCGATGTAGGTGACGCTAAACCGGTCGCCCAACGTCCGAGGTCTGTCGCACCACATCTCATGGTGAAAGTGTATGAACTTCTTAAGAAACTTCTGGAGACCGGACTGATTGAGTACTCAAACAGTCCCTGGGCATCGCCGATTGTGATTGTTCTGAAGAAGAACGGCGTAGATATCCGGATGTGCATCGACTATCGTGTGGTGAATGGTTTCATCCAGTTGTCGCATTATCCGTTGCCGCTAATTGATGATCTCCTGATTGGATTCGAGTCAGCTATGTGGTTCATGAGTTTAGATATGGCGAGTGGTTTTTGGGCTGTCAAAATGACGGAGCGTGCCCGATTGATTTCTGCGTTCATCTGCCCATTTGGACATTTTCAGTGGGTTAGAATGCCTTTCGGTCTGAAGAATGCTCCATTAGTGTACCAAGCGATGTTGGACAATTGTCTGTGGGGTTTTGTACGGCTGTCACCTGAAGAGGAAGCGGATGTCGACTCTGACGTATTGGATTTTTTGAAGTTGACGCCCCAAGAATCTGAGAATTCCCTCATGATTTCTGAGAATAACGCCTCAAGGTCAGGACCAACCGGACTCACAGAACAGATGACTGTCTTTCAGAGAAACATCCCTATCCCGTCCTTCATCGGGCCGGTGTTAGGCCGAAGTTCCTACATTGACGACATCGCACATGGCGCGCCAACATGGGACCAGCTCTGCGAGGACCTGAACGCTCTGCTTTTCAGATTGCGATATTGGAACATCTCCGTGAGTCTGCCTAAGAGTGAATTTGGAAAACTTTCGATCCCGTACCTGTCACATGAGATTAGTGCTGAAGGACTGAGAGCTACTCCAAAGATTGCCAAGGGAGTCCAAGACTTGCCGTTTCCGTCGACACTCAAGGGCGTACAGAGCTTCATGGGGAGTCTGAATTACTACAACAAGTTTATTGAGGACCTACCCGTGATCGCGGCTACGCTGTATGAATTGACGGATGAACAGATCCGCGCTGGGAGAGACTTGGCCCGTGCCAAAGAAGCTTTCGAGATTCTGAAACTCAAGATCGTATCGACTCCACTTCTCAGACATCCAGATCGTTCGAAGCCATTTGTCATCATTCCGCATGCAAACCCGTGGGCTGCAGCCGCAGTCCTAGGTCAGGAATACGATGGAGTAATTCACCCGGTTCGTTTCACAGGACGTGTGCTGAACGACTCCGAACTACGATACCACATTGCTGAGAAGGAAGTTGTCGCGATTCTCAGGGTCCTGGAAAATTTCAGAGCTTTGGTTGAGTCGAGCCCAGTGATCATTGTGTATACTCGCTATTCAGTCCTGAAGTGGCTATTGACCTCAAGTTCTGCGGACGGTAGAAGTGTCAAGTGGGGCCTGCTGTTGTCCCACTGGAACTTGGAGATTCGCAAGATCCAACGAGATGAAGACGGCCTCCCCGCCATACTGGGAGCTGGCATCACTCCCAGAGAACATCTTGATGAAGTCTCTGAGAATTTGATTCCGGCCAAGGGGCGCGTCAAACCTCCGGCGCCAATTAGCGTGGAAATGTTGGAAGCAGACTATAGTGGATGTGTTCTGAGTTTCGATGGAGCAGCAAAGACGTCAACGCGCCTTGGGAGTTGCGGGTGCATACTCTGGGAACTTCCTGGATGGAACGTCCTTGAGGCTCAAGGTTTCGCCTTGACGGATGTCACGGTCAACGACTCTGAATATTGCGGACTTGTGAACGGACTGAGGATGGCTCTGAGACGTGGGATCCAAGAACTTGTGGTTGTAGGGGACTCACGCATTGCCATCCAACAGGCCCAAGGCATAATCAACTGCAATCAGCCGAACTTGCAACGACGTCTGGCGGAGTTTGAGTCTCTGAGAGACAAATTCCGGATTTTGCGATTGGTACATGTGAAGCGGGAATATAATCAGGCGGCAGATTACCTCACGTCAAAGACGTTGGTTATGGGTAAATCATGGCAAGTCGAGGACGCTGACGAGTTCACTCATCTTCGTCTGGTATCCAAGATCCACGAGAAGTTGATGAAGCCCCATGTCTCTGAAGAGCCCGACGCTCAAGTTTCAGAGGATCATGAGTCCCAGGATCACACGACTGAGGAACCAAGCCCTGGATCAGCGTGTGCCCCATTGCCGTTAGCAGCCAAGGTGCTGATTGCGGTGACTCGTGCGCAGGCACAGAATGAAGAACTCCTCGGAGACCCTATGGGGCCGCTTGAATTCCAGGCGGAACGATGGAGACGGATCAAAGCACACCAGAGCCAAGACCCAGAGTTAGCGGATCTCATCAAATTCCTAAAGGGTGATGTGGGAGATCTACCGCGTACCCGAGCCAGGAAGCTTGCGAGAATTGCCGAAGACTTCGTCTTGGACTCCAGGGATGTACTCTACCGCCTGAGTCGTGCCACCAGAGAACGCCCGAGGAACAATGTTGATGAACTCAGACTGGTGGTTCCCAGAGATTTGCGTCTCGACCTGTTGCATTACGCCCATGAAGATTATCAAGGTGGTCATCAGGGGATCAAGCGGACCTTCGAGAAATTGATCTCTGAATTCTACTGGTTGGGCATGTATGCTGACGTTGAACGATTCGTCAAAGAATGCGTAGATTGCGCCAGCGGCAAGGGGCGCCCTCCGAATCCCGGACCTTCGCCTGGGAACATCGAACCTAGTCGACCTTTCGAAGTGGTGTCCATGGATTTCGTGACGCACATGCCGAAGTCTGCAAGGGGTAACACGTTTCTCCTACTGTTCCAAGACATGTTCTCAGGGTATGTGATGTGTAAGCCTATGAGTATCACTACCGCCCAGGATGTGGCTGAGGCCTACGAAGAAACGGTTTTCAGACACTTTGGGGCAAGCTCCTTGATGCGACATGATCAGGATCCCCGTTTCATGAGCGAGGTCTTCAGATGTTTTCGGGAGCTTCTGGGGAGCAGGCAACGGGCTACGTTGGGTTATCGTCCGCAGGCCAATGGCCAACAGGAACGATCCGTTCAAACGGTGATCCGGAGTATCAGAGCCTATGTCGCCGAAGCTGACCAAAGTGACTGGGATGATCATGCTGAGCGGTTGATGTTTGCCCTGAACACGTCTTTTGACGCAACACGTCTGGAAACACCGTTCTACTTAGTACATGGATGGGATGCTCAAGGGACTGTGTCAGCGATGCTTGGCCCGAAGCCTTCGACTGTCCAAGAACGAACCGCGTATGAATGGCGCCGAAAGATGCAACGTGATTACAGTTACGCCCAGGCGTGTGCTGAAGATCTGCAGAAGAAGGCGAAGCTCAAGCGCTCTGAAGAACAGACTCGGAAGTGGAATGAACTATCAGAGAGACTGAAGTCTGGATATGCCGTAGGCGATGCCGTGTGGCTCTTTATCCCTAAAGTACAAACGGGTTTGAGCCGCAAGCTGGCGCATATGTGGCACGGGCCATTTCGAATCGGAGAGATGTTGGACGATTTTCGCGTAAAGCTCAAGGTCGAAGGCTCAGGTTATCGCGTGAACCCTTGGGTTCACGTGAGCCGTCTGAAACCCAGAGTTGTGTTTCCCAGAAGACCCATGATGGAACTGGAGATGGTTGAGGGTGATGACTTTGATACAGCACTACTCCCGGAAGATAGTTGGGAGCCTGACTCGGAAAACGACGAATACGAAGTGGAGAAGATCCTGGATACACGATGGACTAAGCGAACACGGACGTCCAAACGACTCCGCGAGTATCTAGTTAAATGGAAAGGATACGACGAAACCGAGTGGCTACCGCTATCGAAGTTGAATTGCGGAACCTTGCTGTATGAGTTCAACCAGAGCGCGCGAGCAAGGGCCCGTTTCCAAGCCATGCAAGCTGGAGATGACCACCCCAGAGTTTAGCGTCACGATTATCTCCAGAAGTCTGGAGATGATTTCCAGGACCTCAGAGACTCTGAAGGACAATCGTCTTCAGAGTCGCTCCATTGAGAGAAATATCTCGTGGACTGTTGACGAAGAATTGATTGAGAAGGACGTTGGACGTTAAGAGTGACTTGTGGAATTTCGAAGTGGTCAGTGTTACTGTGGATATTATCGTGAGATGTTGGTGGATACAAAAACATGCAGAGAGCTGAATTGATTTCAAGGATGATGGTGATATTATAACTGGGAACTATATTGAGTGGTGATTACGCTACGAGATAAATGGCTAAGCAATGAAGATGAAGATCCCAGAATAATTGATGTCCTGGAGCTCAGAATGTATTGCGAGTCACGGGGTTGGCACTGCGTTCCGACGGAGAGATAGCTTCTTGCTTGATACTGTGAGGAAGAAATTTCATCCAAGCAGAGTCGGCAAGAGCAGTGGCCCACTGAGTACGTGCAGGTTCTTCGTCGTCCAGCTCCTCCAACTGCTCGTCCAAATTGAGGGGATCCGGGCCACCGAGATCAGCAACATGAGGGTCCTGCCAGATCCACGGGCAAAGTTTGTCGCTGAGCGTCCAGATGCCTGGCTCGTAGAAGAGAGTCTCGGGGAAGTCCTTGCAGGCTTGTGATTTCTTGACCAGTTTCCTGTATTGCCGCATGAGAGTATTCCGACGGAGAGCACGCTGATTGTAGATGTCCGCCGAGCGAGCATCAGCGTCGACATCTATTGTAACCCAGTGAGTCCGCTCCCAGAACGCTTGGGCGTGCTTGTGCATGCAGTCAACGAACGCGTCGATGAGCTCCAGAGTAGCGGAATTCAGGATGCATCGCCGATGAAGGTAGAGCTTCTGCTTGCGGTTCTGGAACATGTAGTCCCATGGAGTTGGATTCATCTCCAACAACGCAGTGTATTCACGAGAGTCCCAGCGACGCTTGACCAGCTCACTTGCGTGCTTGTGAACCTCATACTCGGGGAAGCCGGCGGTCTGTCCAAGGGACGACTTAGAGACGCTGACCCGCTGCACTCGGACGCCGAAGTAAAGCCACGAAAGCACGCTGTCGTCAGGAACTTCCACGATCTGGAGCTCATCCACCGTCAGGGAGTCATACGCTTTGCGTGACAACGAGCGATGGCGCGAAGATGAACCCAACGGCGGATTCCTGGTGACTTGGCGACGAGTAGTCTGCTGACGCTGGTACCCTGACGAAGCCCTCTTATACGCCTTGCTCTTCTTGGAAGGAGGAGCTGGTGCGTCCGTGTCGGAACTGCTCTGGCTGCGAGAACGCTTGGGACGCTTGCGCGTGTGGCCGTCAGACTTAGAACCACTGTCGGAATCATCACCATCGTCTTCATCTTCTGAGGGAGATCCATCCGAGGGCGGCGCCTTGAAGTCGGGGTCAGCCGTAGTGTCGTCCACCGTAGACTCCACGTCTTCGTCTGGATATGGAACATGGGCATCCAAAGGCTCCCAGGACGGCGCCAGCTGGTCGAATTTCAGAAGTCGATCTAAACGCTCGTCGGCCATCTTGTAGTACACCTCAGGGACGTAGCTGGACCATGGAGTTGCATCCAGACGTCGCCAGTACATCATGCTGACCAACATCTTGACCAGTTGCGGTTCACGGAAGAGGCCGTGGCATGCACGATCAGAACTCAGCCAGTCCATGGCCTTCTCATACTTGATCCCTGCCAGAAGAGCTTGCCGAAGATCCGGTCGAACCTCTTTCCAGACCACGTTTCCAGGAAGCATCGTGTGGACACTCTTCTTGGGAACCGAAGTCTTCTCGCCAGCCCTGCGCACAGAGTCTTTCCCTGGTGTATGTCGACTTGGACGGCGCTGGACCTTAGGTGGAGACGATCGCTTCTGAAGCTTGGATTTTCCAGAAGACTTCGCCTGTGGCCGTTTCCCTTTGGACGTCTTAGGCGGATACTTCCCGGACTTGGATGACGCGCCAGGCCGCGTCAAGTCGAGCACCACCGGAACCTTTTCAGTAGCCGCGGCTTTAGATGCTGCCGTTGCCGTTTCGAAAGCCTCCTGGAAGTCAGGAACCGGGTCGCGACGCTTGTCCAGAGAAGTGATGCTGATGACAGTGTCCCAAGATGAAGGTACAACGGCGTTGTCCTGGTAGAGTTCCAACAGCTCGTGAAGGCGGTCCCAGTTACCCGAGAGATCAGAGTTCTTCTGAAGAAACTCAGCGAAGCCCCAAGTGTCGATGGCCTTCACCACCGGACGATCGTTCATGAGACGAATGTGTGACTCTGCGTCAGTGAGACGAGTCTTGCGTTCTGCCTTGTCCGCTTCCAGAGAGTCAATGTGATCCTGGTACCGGGTCTTGAGGTCTTGCATCTCAGACTTCAGGCGTTTCTCGACCTCATCAGAGGCATTCAGAGCTTGGCCAACCTCGCGATACCAGAAATCACAGTTGAAGAGCCACTCACGAGCGAGTTCGTCACACCGGCTCTGGGCAGCGGCGGCGTCGACCATTGCGGTAGCTCCTTGAGCCTCGACTTGCTCCCGGAGACGACGGTGCGCACTCGCCATGAGTTTCAGGAAGCCTGAAGTCTTGAAGACGCGCTCGGCCAACCGGTCCGCTGGAAGATGAGCCAGGAGAGACATCAACTCACGCTGCGCTGCGATAGAATTCAAGGCTCCATCGAGGTCCCGAGGATTTGTTGCCATCGAGCGCGGACGAAGGATATCCCCTTCAGTGAACCCGGGGATGACGCGTTCAAGCTCGTCCACATCATCACGCGAGAGGTATTGGTACCCCACCATACAGCTTGGTCCGCCATAGCTGTCAGAGACATGTTTTCCTTGGCGGATGTCCGCCGCTCGAGCTGGCACGCCGACCAAGAAGATAGGGCCATCGTGATGTGGAACTCTGGCCGTCCAGTTAGCAGGCACCTCCGGACGCAGAATCGCTGACGCTCCGGTGCCAACCTCCGTCAAGAGCCCTCTGTTGAGAAGAGCATCGACGTCTGAGATGCTCACCATGTGTGGCACCTCATGCGCAGCCACCACAGGATCATCAGTACGGGCAGTGGCCACTGTATCCCGAGGAGACGCTGGCGCTTGGGCTGGGGCGCTTGAGCTGCCACCAGGCGAGATGGTTGTGCCATCACTGCCACCCTGAAGAGAAGGTGCCGTTGCCGAAGCAGGAGCATTTCCTGAGGCGTTGCCGGCCGAAGAAGACGATGGTGCGTTGCTTGACGAAGTCGCGAAGGTGTCGGACATGATGGTCTTGAAGTTTTTTGGAGAATGCGAGCGCGAAGACCGTGTGGATGTTTCTCGTTGGAGTTTGGAGTTTATGATGGATGGATTTCGATTGGCTAGGGAGACAGGGGACCAGAGGCTCTGAAAACTGGGCAACTGACAAAGAGTGGCCGCAGCCCGTCGCTCTGAGAACCGACGTTCTCTGTGTTTTTGAGGCCTGGCCATGATTCACAGTTTGGGAGAAATTTCCTCACTGATGGATCGTGACCAGGAGGGGCGGTTGTGAAACTGCTATTTCCGGTTTTCGAGCGAACGGTCGCCGGCTCTCTGTGATGTGTGTGTGGATATATTGGCTTCCGGGAGAAAGGGGGCTGGGACGCGGCTGACATGTACCGGCTCTGTGGTGTAATATTTCGCCCTATGGATTCATCCTTCGCCTGTTTGTAAAGGGGCCCAACGGGTTGGAAGTGCTACCCAGGACTGTGCACAAGTCTGGGCATACTAGCACTCAGTCCAACCACCGGACTTTCCCCAACGACGAGTGCCTAAGTTCTGGCGGAAAGTCTCTCAGATTGAATGTATCTCTGAGAGACCTCGTCCCGTTACACCCATGAGCGACGATTGACGGTTCAAGGATCCTAAGCAAGACCCACAAGACCCAAGAGGCCCGAAATGCCCAAGTGTCCCGTGCTATGCGTCGCCTACCCAAGACACCCCTGAGGACGTTGTGTGCATTGAGCATTGAAGCTCTGCATCCTGGGAATCATCGTCTCAAGTCTGAGGATCAAGCTTCTGAGTCTGAGAACCAGAAGTCTAAGAAACGCCACTCTGAAGACCAATGCCAGAGTGAAGACTGATATTGATCCCAGACCTCTCACACGATGATTACCCCAAGTCCCAAGCACCCCCAATAAGCCCAAGTATGTTCCAGTTGACGCTCAAGACTTCATGTGTATTGAGCATAGCTCTACACCCCTGGGAATTAAGTTACATGTCTGAAGATCAAGCCTCCAAGTCTGAGAAGCATGATGATCACTGCTCTGAAGATGAATGCCAGAGCCAGTGATCACGTACCAGACGTGTACCCAGTGAAGTCGATGCCTCACCATACTGAGTCCAAGTCAACCCGGAGAATCCAGTCTGCCATCAAGTGACACGCAACCTGAAGGCTACATAATGATGCCTCATCGTGCTCACTCATCAAGATTCGCCGCACTGACTCCAATACTGAGACCAAGTGAAGATTCCCTGAAACATAGTGAGACCAAGACAACCTGAGATATGAAGACTGACTGCAATGTACCCAGAAAGAAGACCAAGAAGAAGATCGAAGTGTGTGTTTGAAGAAGATATGACAGAAGACAAATGTTAAATAGAGTTCAATTTGCCTCGTGAAGCACAAGCTACCGAGTTCCATCTGCTGTGCATACAGCCGTAACAAGGTTTGGTGTTACGTGATCTCTCGCCTTCTTCCAACCCCTTTAGGCGGAGATCAGCGTAACGTAGAGACCTGAAGTGACCCGCCTATTCCATTTCCTAGTTGGGTCGTTTGTCTTGTCTCTAACGGTAGCCCATTTCATATTGCTCGTTTGGACAGGTTCTGGGAGCTAGACAGTCGCTCTCAGGACGCTCGATTGACTGTTGTATATAACCGATTGTATTGGTTTATTTTCCCTCTATATTAGAGGGTGGTGCGCGAAAGGAACGGGTTTTCAGACAGACCAGGGGTCTGAGAAACATACCCAGTTGACCTGGAAGTACTAGCCCACCGTCCAAGGGCCAGGAAAGAATAAGTGACGGTTGTGTAAATTGTATATTTGTATTGAACTCTGTTAATTGGTTGATTATCTTCTAAGTCTAAGCTTCCAGGTGCTGAATTTGCGATATTCACGTGCCTGGCTATTGGACTTCTTCACTACTTCTCTGACTACTTGCTCTGAGAATCACTTGTGGTTCTCAGGGCTTCCGACTCCAGAAGGACCCCGCAAAGGCTTCGAACGTCTTCGCCGCTGGCCTCGCAAGGAGCTCCCCCCATCTTCACCCCAACACACTTGACCCGGGAGGTGTCATATTCCTCAGACAACGAACCGACGAGGATACGCAAGGTATCACACGCCACAACCCGCGACTACTGAGAGTCCTCAGTACTGTCGCCCGTTGGTTCACTGTACGCCCCCCTGCACCGCGGTAAAAGTTTCACCGACTTCGCGACACTATGAACAATGCGGTGCATGCCTCGACAGGCTTCACCCCGTTCTATGTGAACGGTTTGGTCGACCCTCGCGTCCCTCTAACGCCGCCACGGTGTGGCTCTGGGCTTGATGGGGGAGGGTTAGCCGATCGGCTTGCTGATGTCAGCCCAGTTGCGGTTCGCAAGCAAGTCGATGACTTTGTCTCTTTGAGACTGAGCGTCATGCGCCAGGTGCGCGACGCGATGGCTGAAAGCCAGGATCTCCAAAAGGAGTATGCAGATGCCAAAGGCAGGAAGAACATGGAAAGGTTTGAGATCGGGGATCTTGTTTTGTTAAACGCTAAAAACCTACCTACACATGCAGTGTCTGCGGTCTTTAAGACCAAGTTGAGACCTAGGTTCATTGGACCATTTAAGGTCGTGGCCAAGAAGGGCCTAGCGTACACGCTCAATCTTCCGAAGAAGATGCGTACGCACCCGGTATTCTACGTGGGCTTGCTTAAGCCATACCGGGACCCTGCTCGGGTGAGCTCTGAGGCGCTAGCGCCGGGTCGGACGAGGGCTGCGAAGCAGCGAGAGGCTGCGAGGCAGCAGGAGGCTGCGAGCCAACAGGAGGCTGAGAGCCAACAGGGTGCTGAGGCCCAGCACCAGGGTCCAAGGGCGCAAGATACTGCGGGGCAGCAGGACGCTGCAGAGCAGCAGGGTGCGGAGGCACAGGAAGCTGCAAGGCAGCAGGCGGTAGAGCCACCGGCGGTGGCATTGCCACGGGACGAGAGCCGTACGGCTGCATCCGAACCAAGAGGTCGAGTTGACCCTGCAGCTGAGCAATCTGACGCTCAAGGTCTGCGACCCGCTGCTGCATCGCCTGAGGCGACTCCAGCCAGTCGAGGCGACGCTCGACCTCCTCGAGGCCATTCGCTAGGCGATGCGAGGAGCGGTCCACGTCGGCGACGTAGTCGCTCACCGAGCGGACACGGCTCTGTAAGGAGAGGAAGTCCCCGAAGCTCGCAGCGCGAGAGTCCAGCGGCCGCCCGGCCTCCCCCTGCTCTGCTCGATGAGCATGGGAATCTCCACTATCATGTGGAGCGCCTGATGGCGCGGCGCAGGCGCCAGGGCCATAACCAGTATCTGGTAAAGTGGCGAGGTTACCCTCATTCCCAGAACTCATGGGAGTTCGAGGTGCCACTGCGGCAAGATTGCCCTGACGTCGTGGACGCTTACGATCGATGTCACCCGGTGACGGACCGCCCACAGGGCGTGCGACGGAGTCGCCGGGCGCGCCGCGCTTCCCACTACTAGAGTGGGGTGACGACAGGTCAAGAGTCGAGCTCAGGCTCTGACCAGTGGCTGTGACAGCCGACCCATGGCTATGGGTAGGACTGCTCACAGCGGGAGCAGGAGGCCGGGGTGCCTCATAGCGTGAGGGACGTTGTCCCGGTACACGCCGTCTTGCTTGTCGCTTCGCGAAGTCGAGGCGTAAGCGCCGCTCTAAGCGGATATCGGTTTCCGAGAAACTAGCTCGGAGAGCATCGAAGGAGTGGAGCCGTCGGGATAGCTCCACCCAGTTCTGAAACTGCGCTTCGTAAGCGGCCATCGTTTCACCCTCTGAGAGGACCACCGGCACTGTCCGCATGGCCGGCACGGCCTCACCGTTGAGCTGCTGACGCAGGCGCTCCCGGTACTCCGATGGAGTTGTGACTTGTGGAGTCAAGAAGCGCTCGCGGAGCGAATGTCGCTGGGCGACTTCATCAGGCGTCTCGGGCGCGCGCCCACACGTGTACGTGTCCAAGAGCTGCGAAGCAGCGCGTCGAACGACCTCCGCAGGAGAGAGACGCTCATACCCGTAGTCGCGACGCGACGTGCCAACTATAGGGCGGGCCACAGGTCTGTTAGACCGCGCGCGAGAGGCAGCCTCGAGCTGTCGGCTTTGAGCCCCGTCCAGGTCGTTGGAGACCACACCTGGCTCAGGGAGCTCGTCCTCATACCTCGAGGAGAGAGGAGGCGCATTGCGCAGGGCGTTCGCGGACCCGTCACGGTTCGGGAACGGATTAGGCGTCCGCAGCTCGCGAGAGCGCGGCGCCGGGCTTGAAGGCCTCGGAGAGGCAGCCTCCTGGCGCGTAGGAGTCCATTCGTCGTCGTCAGGGACGATCTCGCCCTTCTCAAGCTCGTCGAGCCAGGCGTTTCGACGCGTACGCGGTGTCGATGGCTCAGGGGAGCGTGGAGCGTCACTCCCACCTGGATGTTGGCTCGCGGAGCCGGAGCCATGGCGTCGACGGTGCTCATCGTGGTACTGTCGTACACTGAGCCGCTGCGGAGCAGCTTCCCTGTCGGGACTGCGGCCTGTGGCCTGTGGCGATTGCGGGCTGTCACGCCCCGACATGCGTCCACTGGGCGATGGCGAAGAGAGGTCAGATGACCGTGGCGAAAGGTGTAGCATTATGAATGCAGTTTCGATAATGGGCTCTGGGAGCCGAAGTTCTTTGAACTTGTGATGAGGAAAAGTGACCTCTAACGTCTTGAGAAGACTAGACCTCACTGAGAAAGTGTCGTGGACACGGGTGTCCACATCTTGGTGGGGGGTGGTGTAACGGGGTTACACGGGTTTACACCTGGTGTGTTCCACACATGGATACACTTTGTGTAAGGTACATATTTGATGTACGGACACTCGAGGGAGTGTGTGTGGCTGAGAGCCACACGTTATGCATTTGAAGTAGGATTTTACTTGGTTTTACTATGTTAGATAGTTAACCACATACATTTACCCCCTAGGCGGCTAGCCGCAATAAAAGATAAATACACAGTTTGGATTTGGAACACTAAGAGTAAAGTCCTTTTATTAAGGTCGTAGTTAGTAGGTGCCTTCGGATATTAAGGCCTATTAACCCTTAATAAGGTGTGTGTTAATCCTTGACTCGTTGAGTTAACCGTCTTCCTCTGACGCTAAGCTACGGCAGCCCCGCTGCAACCGTTGCTCTCCACCTTCTTGGACTTGCTCAAGTAGTGCCAACACTCCCGCTTCAGGTGTCCAGATTTCCCTCAGTGAAAGCACTTTCGTTTCTTCCATGCTCCCCCGTTTCTCTTCCCTTTATTGCTTTAGTTTGACCTGTAGAGGTCGCACCAGGGCTGTGCAGTAATCGGGCCCACCAGTAGAAAAAAGTACTATAGTACTATTACTGTTACTATAGTACTCAGTAACTCGGCCAATTTCGATACTACTGTCACTGCAGTACTTAGTAACTCAGATTGGAGCTCGGATAGTACTATCGAAGTACTGCCAAGATCCAAAAGAAGAAGGAACACGCTCCGTTTTGACTACCACACTGGATTTCAAGACGATGCGAACGACTTTACTGCTGAGCTGTATGCGGTATCGGTATGTCTATCCTGTCATGTTCACGTCGTTTTCTTCCCTCGAACACGACGGGTTTGGCTGCCAATGAGCCTTAGCGCAAATTGCAAAGTACCTTTCTTCAGCTAGTCCTTTTCGGATCTAATGTGTTAGACAATCTCATTTGCTTGCGATCTGAGCGAGCTTTCACTCACTTTGCGATTTTCATTGCAACCCATACTGCCTTTCCAGCCTGCTCATCGCCACTCTCGCGCTAATGAAATGCTCCTTTGCTGGATGTGACTGCTCCAACATCGCGGCAACTGATCCTTGCTCCGTTTGCCAAACGCCGGTCCATCATCTCTGCTCCAACGACCCAGACAACATCGCCATGCTGTAAGTAATCTATAAATATTATAGATATTCTATGGTTGAATTCACTTTACTAACATATGCGTTATAGATTTTACAGTGAGTCGTGTGTCACGAATTGGAGAGCCAAGAATCTGTCTGTGGGGACTGTTGCTGCGGACGATCAGCGGCATACCTTCGAGATTGTGGGGTGGGCGCCTGGACCATCTCAAGGACATGCCAGTAGTCAGGACTCTACGGATACGACGGACCTAACCAGCAGCCAGTCGTCGGAGGTAACGTTGCCGCCCGACAGTCCTGTTGGTGTGGACTCATACGGTATCCCGATTGATGTGCATCACTTCCGTGAATGTGGGACGTAGCACATGTACTTGCTACTCCCTATGCAGTGGGTGATGATGACGATGCTGAGCGGTTCACCCATATGTGCATTCTGTGTGCGGCAACCGCCACCAGCCAGGCAAACCGTCCAGGTAATGCGTGGATGAGCGGGCTTCGGCGTTGGAGTCACACTTCCAATGTCAAGGACCACATGGTCTCAAAACATGGTAAGCATCCGGTCGGTATGGCTGAGATGCAGCAGCGAGTCAAGCGTGCTCGGAACCAACTTGAGTCGACCCCAGGATACTTGTCTCGGAGCATTGTCGACTCGTCTACTACGTCAAGAAGCCGTTGGTGGAGTTGTCTCTGGTGAAGACTCCAATGACACTGCTGGGCTCGCAGAAGACGAAGGTGATGTGGATACGGTTATAAGCAAGGGCAAATGTTCGCAACGCACACCAAGACGTTTTTCGGGCAATTCACGCTTCCAAACCGAACAACAGCCTGCACACGAACGTGGATACCCCACCGAACCTGGACTTGGTACCGTCTGTTGACGACGAATTGGTAATGTGTGGCGCGCCATTGGTTGCTTCGTCTTCAAGCAACACGCCTGTGGCCAGCCTTCGCGACCAAGCCGATGAAGTCCTCGCGAAGTGGTACCAGCACAGTGTAAACTGGGTACCCGTTGCGCTCCAACAAGTATCGGAAGACCAGTTGACGGAAGCAGACATCACCAAGTCCCTCCTAGTCCGACGCAGAAACGACGTTTGCTGGAACCTGCAAGCTCTATGCGAGTACATCGACATTTGCCATTGGTACCGTGAGACTGGGGCTGCAATGTCCCCATCAATTGCTGCTCTTGCCCGTGTATGGCTAGGCCGGAGCCCCTCGAACGCCTTCCAAGAGCGTGTCTTCTCAACGGGAGCCTTGTCATGGGACCTCTTCGTACAAGCACAGACAACTGTCGGTGCTGATGAAACAAAACCGGGTGGAGATTCGGCGAATGGAATATGTGAGCGTCCGCGTTTGCGAGGCGATTTACCATGCAGCGTCCCTCTAGTTGGTCGAGCAGCACAAGCGAGAGTGTGGACCACACTTGACAATTTTGAGTTGGTCGTAAACAGTACTACAGTACTTCAACTAAGTAGATGAGACATCGTGAATCAAGTTACTGAGTACTGCACTAGCTTTCAGCTTTGCATCCTACTACTACTGTACCGCCAGTAGTTGAGAAAAAGTACCAGTACTGCACAGCCCTGGGTCGCACTCATCACCACTTGCGGGGTGCCCACACCACCATTCACCCCCAGTCATCGACTCGGCCATGCGAAGCCGTTCGTCCTTGGAGCGCGATACATTGGCGAACTGTTGCAAAAATCGGCGGGTTCCCTTGCCGTATGGGCAGATCAAACTGCTCCACCTGCTCCGGGTGCGTCAGCGACACGTTCATATTCAAAATTCCCAGCATGTCTTCATCACTTACTGCGTAGACAGCTCCCATGTTTCGTAACTGCTGTCGGTAGCGGTTCATCGTAGCTAGGTACACCGCCATTGGTCGTCTGCCACATGCCGTGTGGTGTAGAGCTGCGTCCTCAGTAACGCCACATAGGAAAAGTCTCTCTGCGTCATGTCAGCGACAAGAGTATCCCCCATCTCCTTGGCAGTTCCCATTGAGCAGACTTTGTCCGCTTCATCGTCGTGGCATCCTCTTAGTCCTCGCAGAATCGTTTGCCTCGCCAGACGGCCGCGAAAGCCGCTTGTCGATCCGGGTCGTTGGCGTGTCGTACTTCCGTCCCGGTGACCACTTCCCAGGCTTCACAATCTTCCGGATACAGTTGGACCTCCACTCGAAAAACCTCGAAGGAGCCTTCAAACCGAGGTGCTTTGGGGCTTCCTCGAATCACCTGTGCTGCTCCGTGGTTCGCAGCTATCCTCACTCAGTAATCGTAGTAGTAGTTGTAGTTGTCGATGTTGCAGATCTTCACAGCCAGTAGAGCTTTGGGCTCATAATCTAGCAGCTCTTAGCGCTCTGTGTCTCTTGCCTGCGTGGTGTTCTGCAGGTTCTCCAGCGTCCTCTTGGTCTGCAAGTCCGCACCAGGTAAGGAAAAGCAAGTGTGTTTTACTTGGTGAAATCTAAGTAGTATTGATTCTTATCTGTGTATTTGCTGCTATTACCACAACAAAAGGAGGAAAGTCGATAGCATAAAAAAACCTTTAGACCAGAGAACGCATCCATCAAGATGGTTTCCGACCTTTCCTGTCGCTCCTTGACCAGAGTGACAAGCCTTGACACAGGCGAAGGTTCCTGTACCGGTCGTACCAGAGTCCAGAGACTCAAAAATTTGAGGGCCAAGGTGCTGGACTGAGTAAGCATCTTCCATTAGAGGAACGAATTTGCACATTGCGACGGCAGCCGACCTGTCTCTGATCTGCGCTCTTAAAACAGGTACGAAACCCGATTCGGCGTTGTTCCGCGCCCGAATAGCAGCCAGTTGGCGCTTCTCGGAAGTCAATTCACTTAATTTCTGGAAGTACAGATGAAAAGCACTCAGTAGCTTAGCGCTGCGTAGCTCCTTTCCCATCCACTGATTGGCTTGTTTGGACAAGTTGGACGTAATTTCGTTAAAGGTGGGCAAACCGAAGGGTTCCTGAAATTTGTACTTGACCAAGTGTTTTCCGACAATTTGTCGAGGTATTCAGCTGCTCCTGGTTTCGAAACGGCGAGTTCGTTGCGGAACAATTGTAGTTCTTCTTGTAGTCGCTGCGAGCCATTTGACAAATGATATGTCTATCGTCAATTGATAGCCTCTCATTGGCGATTGAAACTGTCCATGATGTATCGCATGCAGAACCGATGTCCAGCATCAGGGAAAACTTCAGCCACAACAGCCAAACGACCCTTCTGGCGGTCGAAAATTGCTGTAAACTTAGAAAAGTTCGTTGCAATTATCACAGTTAATAAAAACCAGTGCCAATTCTCATAATTTTCGACTAGGACCAGCGCCATTTCAAATGGTACGACGTGATTTTTAAAGTCTTCGGCAATAACAACGAGGAAAACGCCTCTCTTGTTCTTTTCCCCTTTAAGGTGGGTTCCGTCAAAACCAACGATAGGTTTGCACAATTTCACGATAATTCCAACATTTGGAATGAAGCATGCTCGTCGAAAAGTAGCATTGTCAATTGCACGGTCAAGTCTTCACACAGAATCAGGATTTTTGCCCTCCATCACCTTGAAATACGACTCTAACTTTTGGTATCTTTCGATGACGTCCCCGCAGAGCCTATCGTCAATGTCCATTCTTCATCCGAGATATAGCACTGCTTGAAACCGTGAAACCACGAGATTGGAGAAAGTCAAGAATCAATCGTCCATCTAAGGACGCCGTAGATCGAGCGTGCATCGGTATAAATATCTCATAACCAAAGTTGTGAGATGTTGAATATGCTGGGTAGTGTTACGGATAGCCGTCGATGGACGAGGAATCACACCTTCGACGTAAGGCGTTTCAGTAAACCCAATGTCTTTGGCATGATTATGCGCAAAGTTTGCTTTTGTCAGCTTCCAAACGCCATTTTTGCTGTAGACGTAAACACATTGGCTCCGAACGGTACTCGCCAAAGACATGTAAGCTTATGTCGTAAGATACGCCATCCATGTGCACTTGGATTTTGTATTGACCATGTGTTTGCAATGGAGATTGGCATATAAGCTTTCAACAGGTTTCCGTGTAAATGTCATAACTCATACGGCATTGAGAGGCAACAGAGGCCAAGAAATGTCATAACAACCTACTAATTCATTCAACAGATGGCTCAGGTAGTGCAATGTCAGGACTTTCATTTCAGAAAACGCAAGGGAGAAGGTACGCCAGCTCAAGAAACGTTGCATTCAACCACACGAAACTAACCACTCATCAATTGATACGCAGCCTAAACTAATCATCATTATCACCGTAGCCACTGTTTTCGCTATCGCTGCCTTTGTCACGGCGAAGCTGGAGTTCCCGCCTCGTTTTCTTGTGCTTTCCAGCACTTTGGCCCGGTCGACGCAGCACAACTCGCTTCCTTAAGCTGGGTGGAATCGCTTGGCCAGCCTGAAAGTCGTCGTGCCAGATCTCAAAACAGGTCTTGGCGACGCCCTTGTAGTCTCGTTGAATCCTGTTGCATAACCAGCATTTTGCACTGTCGATAGAACAGCGCTCGCAATAGTAAGACGTAGCAAACGACTTCCTCTTACCTGTACGCAAGAGCGCGCAGACCTTACAAGATCGCTGACGGCGTTTTTGGACGCCGCTAACGGTGACCCAATCTTCAGACTGCTGAACGCCGTGGGTAAGTCGGACCGGTGTGCGCCTTCGCTTCTGGCTTGGTGGAGGTGGTGTCGCCTCTATCCCCGCAAAATCCTCCGGCTTCAGCTGTAGGAGCTGGTTTTGAAGGACCGAAAACCACTCAGAACGCCTCATAGCTACCGTTTGCTTCACCTTGACCACCTCTTTGTGAGATAAGTACGCGTTAACCAGCGCGAGATCAAGGAAGCCTAGAAAAAGGCTTTTGTAATACTTAGAAAACCGCGTCGACATCTGAATCGAGTATGACTGGAGGCGGAGTTGATCGTGGCGGTCGACTCCGCCCATCCAGTTCTGGTAGTCATTCACCGCCAAAGGACACCCGACCTGAATCGTGCCAACTCGCTTGACCTTCCTCTCAATTGTGGATGGCGTCAAAACGGAGCCAGTACACAGATAGTAAACTGGCTTGCGATCCCACCAGAGGTACGAAACCATGCTGGGAACGGCGACTGAACGCGAATACAGGAATGAGCCGCGGGGGATTGTTGCAGGGCGTGTCTTGCTTTTTGACAGGATCTTCTTGTTGAAGCCCAGCCGATTCGTCTGAATAGTCCCAACCACATAGATTTGCATCTTTAGCAGCTCAACAGCAAGTATCACTGACGAGTAGTACCGATCAATGACGACAACATGTCACGAGTGGCGCCGCTCGGGATCGAGTGCGAATTTCATGTTCCGTACGACGGCTGCTGCTCCAGTTTTAAAGTCAACTCCAGTTTCACATCCGTCCGTGTTGTTCCGCTTGCCTACGTAAATTTCAAGCCTAGGAAGTTACGCCATACATAGCAATTAGGATCTGAAACACCATGTAACTTACGACATTCAATAAAGAGCAAAACAATACATGTGGCAGTACGCGGTCTTAGCGTCACACAACATAAAAAGTTTTGAACCGTACCGGTGGGGCTTATCAGATATAAACATACGGGTGGTATTGCGCCTCGACGTGGCAGGCAAGACCCCTTCATCGAACGAGGACGCCGCAGGGAGAGACCATCCAGCTAAGAACCGCTGCTGGATCTTGTCAACCACGGGTCGCACCTTCCACAGCTTGTCACGACCGGGTACATAGGTGATCGTGAAGTACGACGTGGGTATGTTTTGAAAAGGTAGTAATTGGTGTGCGTGGTAGATTGAGTGCGGGCACACAAGGAAAAGGGTATGTAAAATAAAATGTTTCGCAAGGTGATCGAATTGCGGCTTACAGTGAAGTTATGACACGTCAGGATTCTGGCACGAGATCCTCCCACTACCAAGAGCGAGGGCTTTTCCCTGCTCTGTTAGCCAGCCTGGGGCGGTACACCCTTCCTTAGTGACCTCGGTACACTGCCTTACGGCAATGCCCCAATGTCGACTCCTGGTTTGAGATGGACGCGCCATCCACATCCTGCGGATAGTGACACACCAACACATGCCACAACCCTCACACCTTGCTACCCGGACAGAAGCATATCCGTAACAAGTTGGCGCCACCCAACCCGGTGATTCAACAATGCAAAATACGACATTATTAACCTTGACTTGGACCACACTTCGAGAACACCCTATACACTTCTATGAGCAGCCAATACAGGGACATACATGCGGCCCAAGGCGATTCAACCAATGAAGATCTAAACCGCATTGAGTTGTTCTGGAGTGTAGCTGTCCACTGTAGGAGAGAAAACAAGGTAATGGCATGGTGCTGAGTCTGTTCGAGTTATCCTGTCTCTTGGGTAGTGATTCGTGCACGATCGCACTTGTATATCATACATGTCGAGATAGTTACAGTACTGTAGAACTTTGAGCTGCTGATAGACTTACCGTAACCTCCACATGTAGGCTGTTGAAATAATTCGACTCGCACATCGCGATCCTACTTTGCACTTTTGCAGCTACACACCTAACAGTGATGCTGAGGCCCCTTGCTCTTGTTCTCTCCGAAGTGGCGCCAATCCAGGAACAGTGTGAGCGGCAGACGTCGGGGTGAGGACAGAAAAAGCATACAGGCAATCAGCAACTCATACCCCTCGAGTTTTTGTCGGCATCTATCTCCTCCTCCTCCGTCACCTCATTACCCTGTCGCTCTCCTCTCAGTAAATCTTGTTCACTCGCTCGTTCATGGCAGCATCTACTTTCATTGAGCAATCCGATTCCACAAACTCATACATTGATTTGTAATCGCTACTGTAGGGGTGTCAGCAGAAACGTATCCAAATCTAAGGTAGTCTAAATGAACATTAAAAGACATAACTTTAAGTAAGTAAGTAAGTAAGTAAGTAAGCAAGTAAGTAAGTAAGTAAGTAAGTAAGTAAGTAAGTAAGTAAGTAAGTAAGTAAGTAAGTAAGTAAGTAAGTAAGTAAGTAAGTAAGTAAGTAAGTAAGTAAGTAAGTAAGTAAGTAAGTAAGTAAGTAAGTAAGTAAGTAAGTAAGTAGTAAGTAAGAGCATCTTCACCAATGCGGCTATCCTAAAGCTAAACTAAATCTAAACCTATTCGCTATTCACGATTGCAGGTCGAGTTTGGCAGAGACTTGTACTTATAATATACATTCAAAACATATAGAATTTTGTATGACCATTTTGCCAGCAGCTATTTCTGGAGCCAAATTTGGCATCAAAAATAGCAGTAGCCAAATTACAAATACAAAAATCAAGTCAATTTTCAGATAGTATGAAAAGCAATAGTGCAGCTAAAATAAACTGCATAATTTTATCGCGAATAGGTTTAGATTTAGTTTAGCTTTAGGATAGCCGCATTGGTGAAGATGCTCTAAGTAAGTAAGTAAGTAACCTCTGTTCGGAAGAAGATAATCATTTGTTTATTTTGCGCAGAGCTCCGCCTCGTTCATTTGAGCGTTTATTTATTGGTGAGAGGCTGGCTAGCTAGCTTTATGACCGATAGCTGACAGTAGAACGCTTCAAGAGTTGACTGTCACTAGTCATAATATCCGATGATATCCTTGGACCGAAGAGTTTCCCAGCGAGAAATTGGGTTTATATCTAGAGATGTGAGCCATCCCGAAAAACTTGACCAGATGGAAAATTGCTGCGCTTTTACGAGTGGATTGTCTTCACGTGAATAACCATGTCTACCCTGAACTTGTTGGTCTTTGCGGCTAAGAGCTGTTCATTTGTTGTTTTGCCTGATCTCTCTCGGGTACCTATACAAGACCAAGTCGAAAGCAGAGCATGCCTCGTCAGCCGCCTCGATCGAGATCCAGTCGTCGTGCTTTGTCGCCTGAAGAGCACCAAGCCGCCGCTCGTGCGCATGTCCAGCGTGTCGTCGATGCGTGGCAAGACCAACGTATTCAGCTCGACCAAGAGCTTAGCCAGTTCCCCACGACTAGCCTTCACGTGCCCGACAACGACCTCACCGATACGCCACATTTTGACAAGTTTAGGGGCAATGGAGGGGATGCGACGATTGAAGAGATGACCAGCTTCACCATTCGGGATGTAGTGGCGAACTATCAGGTTGGTAGAGGACGACGTTCCGAGATCAGCGCGAAAGATGCGTTTTTCTTAACGCTCATGACCCTCAAAACTGGCGGGAGGTGGCAGAGTCTTTCCGATTTGGCTGAGATTGCAACGTCTACTTTTGCCGACACGGTCACGAAATTCATTCAGTTGATATCCCCGAAACTGTACGTGGATCAGGCGGAGGGGAGGTGTGACACCTTGACGATGAAGGAGTCTGTCACGTCGGGACGTACGTTTCTCAAATTTCCCAAGCGCATTGTATGCAGTAGACGTCACGTTCCAACAAAGTTGGCGTCCCGGGGGATCCAACCAAGAGAACGTTAAATACTTCAGTGGGAAGCATCAGTTGAGGTGTGTGTTGACAACCGCGGATTCGCCATCAACTGCTCTGAGCACGCCAAGGGGTCTGTCTACTCACGACATCAGCATGTTTCGGTCTCCATCGATCCAAGATGTTGAAAGTTCCTGGCGATGAAAATTTGCAAGACGAAGGACCAATGAAGGACAAATTTCCAAACGAATGGGCAATTCTTGCTGATAAAGGATATCAAGGTCTCGCCAACTTCATCCGCTGCATCCATCCAAAAATGGCAACTCGTTAAGCCGTGGAGAAGCCGAGTGCAATGACAAAATTTCAAGCAATCGAGTTCTAGTGGAGAACTATTTCGGACGTCTTAACTCACTCTGGCGTATAACAGCGCATAAGTACAAATGGAGCGAGGAGATGTACGACGACATATTTCGCCTATGCGTTGCACTAACCAATTTCCACGTCGCGATCAACCCGCTACGAAAGGAGAATGGTGACTGGTACAGACAGCGTCAGCACAAGTTGATTCACATTGGTGAATCGATCAAAAGCAAAAGGCGCCTCGCGCAAGAGAAGTATCGAGCCAAGAAACGAAGACGTCGTTCTTCCAACCTCAGTGACTACGGAGGGGAAGACGATGCTAGTGAGGACGCACTAACGCAAATGAGCCAGGCATACCAATCGCAAGTCATGCTAGAAATACACGTGTGAACGTCTAGTTGCACTGTGATTCATAAACCCAAGATAAACCAGTTTACACGGGAAAAACCAACGTTATTTCTCTGATCTCTCATGCTTTTTCTGCTCTTTTTCGTACAATCAGCCGGATTAGTAAAAGCGCTGGTTTCCGGTTTATGATGCGATATTTCACTAGTAAAAGGCTATATAGCCAAGTGATCTAATGATAAACTAAGCAAGGCACAGGCGTTCATGCTCACAGACACAAAGGATTTAAGATGGCAACTACATCACCACATTCTGAAGGGGCGCTCAGTGGGGCTTCTGGAACTTCATCGGTAGGCGGTGGGAGGGGCTGTTCGCTGCAAGAAGCAGCACTTCTCGTCAATATGCACGACGTCAAACATTGGATCAAACGCGTAAGCCCCCCTTCCGTTAGGTCGAACGTGATCCACACAAAACCGGAGGCGCGCCAACTTGTGCGTGGGTGTAAGTAGTGGACGGGTCTGTCTGAGCGCACGCCGTATGTAGCCTTCCTCTGAACCAGGTAGCAGCTCATGTTGGACGCGCGCTGAAGCAGACGCTGGTTTTCGCGCTCGTTGACAGAAACTGCAGCGATTCTCTCGCACATCTCAGCTCGATCCACCTTCTTCCTACCACATGCGCTCGTTTTTTACTTGACCACGGCTGCTACTCGATATCACATCGAATTGGTTCCACGCCTCCAAATTCGCTCGACAACTTAGCCCACACGGAAATACGCTGCAACCCGAACGATCTCTCCATGTTTGAGCACTCCTCCCACGCTGCGAAGCAGTAGGTATCCCAGGCGGCCTGGCGCTCACTGTCTGTAATCACCCCCATGTGCCAGCTTTCAAAATGAAAGCTGCCAGTCTGGACGGGAAAGCGGGGAGATTCGAAATTCAAAAAGAAATCGGCATAGAGGGGTATTTAGTTGTGTAGGCTGTAATATAATTTGAAATGGTTATTTTTTTCCGAACTAAGTAAGAAAGTAAATAAGTAAATAAGTAAGTAAGTAAGAGCAAACAAAAAACAACGGTGAAGCTCGACGCACCCTACAACCTTAATTTACGGTGGGATTTCCCCCTGGATAAGTTCAGGTGAACCTGTAACAGAGCGTTTTGCAGATTCTTATCGGTTAAAAAGTGGCATGTACATCGGACGGTGCAGCCCACCGTCCCATCGGACCTATAGCAGCATCTTGCGGGGTCGCGATATGGGGCCAAGTCGTGTTCGTAACCGCGGTTTAACCCCTTAATTCCCGGAACTATTTACGAGGGTATATTTTGTTCCTGTCCCGTGTAGGTTAATATGATGGTTTGTAAAGGGTGGCTTTCTACAACGTTAGAAAGTGCAGAACTGTATGAAACTAAAAACGTGACATATCCAACATTATTAGGCTATTTGGCTAAATAGCTAAGGATAGTGAGAGGCTATGATGGCAAAGCCAACATACGGGCTGTACGTTTTATCAGGAAACCATTTTTTGTGACCATTGCATATGATTGTAAGGTAACAAAAAGAACAAACGTAAACTTGTTTCCATTGATTGCAAACAAAAAATAGCACTACAATGGGTGCCTGCCAAATATTACTTAAGCTAACTTCTTAGAATATTTAAGAGACTTAATTCTCGATGAGGCGTAAAAATCGTGTTTGCAGATGAAGAGTCACTTCGCACCTTTATTTTGCAACACATAAATTTTAACTTAGCTTCAGTATGGACATCTCTTAATTGGCAACTGACCAGCATACCTGGCGACCTCTCACATATTTCGACCTCTACACAATTAATATTTAGAGACAAATTTAGACTCTCGGTTTAAGAAGGTTTTATGCGATATATGGCAGGCACCCAATGTGCTCAACCACACGTAGGCTACATGCTCATAGCTTTACTACCTGACCTCTTTCTTCCC
The DNA here is from genome assembly GCA_030324255.1 of Phytophthora capsici. Taxonomy (NCBI): domain Eukaryota; phylum Oomycota; class Peronosporomycetes; order Peronosporales; family Peronosporaceae; genus Phytophthora; species Phytophthora capsici. Next base: position 2,352,020 of record CM059354.1, read on the forward strand.
AGGTTAAATGAAGCAACTGTTTTTGACAAAAGTCAAGAAGTATGGAACTTGACCGACAAGGTCATAGGTAGTAGTTAGCTCTTGTTAAGTGGCCACAGTGTACTTCAGATGAAGAAGAAAAGAAGAAGTAACGAGCTGTGGTAGCAATACTGAGTACAAATAAGTCTGTACTGATTTGAGGATGTGCCACATCTTCGAGGGGAAAAATAAGACATGTTTTTACTCTTTTTTTGCGATATCTTAGTTGTTTTCGATGATTTTAGTTTGATTAAAACCTTAAACGTACCAAAAACTTGTTTGGCATCGAATAGAGCAACCCACGGTCAAATAGTATGCCTAGAAGAACATTATGGCGTTGACCTCAACACATATTGCAGTTATCTTAGGAATAGACTGTACAATTTTTATCACTTTCAACCCAATCTTACTGCTACATAATACCTAGCCCTGTGCATATGCCTTTTTTTCGTTTAACATTTTCTCTTCATTTCACTATTAGACGCAATTGACAGTGCATCAATACAATTACCAAGTGATTATCTCTTATGTAGGACCTCCAACATAACATAGATGCTGCGCCGAATTTGATCAAAGGTATACACCTCTTATGTTGTACGGTACAACATATGGGAACTAAGGGGTTAATTGAAACAAGTTTCTTCAATTTCTGTTGCGCATTTCTTTTGTGAGGGTACTACAATTTTTTTTTAGGTATTTGATTAAAATAAATAAATTGGACGCTGGCATTTTTCGCTGAATTTTATTCAGAAGGTCGCTCGAGTGTAGCACACATATGCCAAAGGTTTTGAATTAGTACCCCTGGGTAGTATTTAGTAACCCCGGATGGGTCAACATCAGTGAATTTTATTTTTTTTCTAGCCAGCTATTGAATATTAAAGGATTTATTACTGTATTTGCTTGACTTTAGCAATGATTATGAAGAGGTATATTACAGTAGCGTAGTGCGAGGGTCGGTGCGATCGCTGTGGATATAAAAATATTCTTTAAGAAAAAGTTGACACGAGTGGGATTCGAACCCACGCCCGAAGACTGGTGCCTAAAACCAGCGCCTTAGACCACTCGGCCATCGTGTCTTCGACATTGCTTAGCAAAAAAGTGATTTAGCTGTAATATGATAAATCAGTTGTACGTGCCTCAATTGATTCCAGTGCCAGCATTAGAGCATTTCCACCAATTGGGACAAAACATCGACAAAAACAAAATTTAACCAACGGATGACTTTTTGGGCTCGCACCAGTTCGACAAAACACGGACTAAATTTGCCCATCGACCATCGTCCGGTCATCCTTCGACAAGATATACTATATACGATCTTTTAACAAAATTAAATTTTTAAATAACACACTGATGATCGCTGACAAAACTCTACCTTGTGCGACCCTTCAGCGCTTGTACGAACGAAATCTTCTCAAAGATGCCAGCAGAGAGAAGGTAGCGCGAGGGCGTAACAATGCTGTAACTGAAGAATTGGAGCTACCGGGAGCATGGGTACAGGTGTCTACCGACGCATTAGATGAAATTAACCAGACCGCCAAGGACTTTTGGTGTCGAGTAAAGGATACTATGGAGAGTTCGGAGCTCACATCGGTTGCTCTAGCATCAGTAAAGATGCCAAGTTGTACGTGGCCAAGCCTCCAGGCGCATTCTGGTCAAATTCAAAAGTCAATTGCAAAGTGTGCTGGCTGTTCGACTCACGTTGAGTCTCTGAGAACGTCTGTATCAACTGAGAGGGATATGATGAAGCAGGCGTTGGCGTTGTATAAAGAGCGCTACAACCAGCATTTTGCTTATGTAGAGTGCTAGGAAACACGATAAAACATAGTCTTGCTCATGCGATTTCGAATTCTAAAGTCATCATCGTCATAGACTGGAATCGGCGTAAAATACTGCTCTACGAAGCACTGGTAACGCGTCTGAAAGTCTCGGTTCTTGTTGGCACGTTTGCCGGGGCGTGACCCTCCGCGTCGCTCGACGACAGCATGAGGATCAGGATATAGGAGCTGCTGAATGACAAGATCCTCCTCCTCGTCTTCGTCTTCAATGCGAGATATGTCTGGGGGCATCTCGACGCTGCGCTAAACGGATTCACCGACATGGGCTTCTTTTTGTGAGATCTGTGGTGGGTTGTCTTCGTTTGTCCGAGCTGGTGTGGAGTCACAGGTCGATCAAATTTGAGTATGAACATTATTGACCAATTATAGCTTTGTATTGTCGCAACTGGTGGAAATGCTCTTAATTGGGTTAATCTGAGCTGAGCAGCCGGTCGTACTCTTCAGGATTCCATCTAAGGTCTAAATTTATCAATGGTATTCTTTACGATAAGTTTTTTTTCTTCTAAATGTGAACAGAACAAAGCGATGGGATTACATTGTGTATATTCTGTATGTTTACTTATCTGGCAAAATTGCGGTGATATTCCTATCCTGTTGTCTGTTTGGTGATGGGATTTAGAATACACACGCTCGCAAATCTAAGCCGCGTAGTACAGTGTGTCTGTCTGTCTGAACGTCTGTCCGTTCAACGTCTTAGCGCATAAACCTAAGGAGTTGCCATGGCTACAGTACCCTTTTTCATGCAGTCCCTTCTATTATATAGCATTGCGACTGCTCTCAAGAATAGTAAAAATACAAATTTAGCCCACTAACTGTCACGCTTTTGCAGACCTATAATTGGCTGAAAAATCATTGCCGAGCGAAGCGAAGGCGGCCCCAGTTGGCTGTCTTGCGGGGCCCCAGGCCCGCTACCGGTGAACAGCGGGGGTATGCACGTCTGCGGTATTGTATTCATCGACTTGGTATTGTAATACGTTATTTCAACTACACTGCATATAAAAGAAAACGTATACTTATTTGTATACGGCATACCAGAAGTTTTTAAATCAATTTATTTAAAACAGTCGTTTTTTGTTTACATAAATATTTAAATAGTTAATTAACTTTAAACAGTTGATTACTAATATAACACTTTCAATTTGAAACTACATGCATAGTGACGATAGTAGAGGATATAATGACGTGAATATGGAATACCGTAATCTAGGTGTTAATTGTCTCACTTTGTTAATTGTCCACCCCTGATTCCAACCAATCAGACACCTGTATTGGTCGTATCAGAAAAGGATTTGCATCGTTTTGTTAATTGTCCACCCAGAAAAACCTCAACAGCCAACAGTCACAATCTTCAAAAGGCGCACCACCACAAACTGCCTGCGCACCACTCAAAACCCAACTGGCCACCAAGCAAGCAGCCGTCTAATCCCTCCAACACCACACAGCATTTCGGGCGACCACCGGAAAGAAGTACGACCCGTGGGTTGTGCTCAAAATGAAGCCATCAAACGACTCAGCTCGTCGTGAAGATAATACGCAAGATAGACAAGGATTTAGCCGCCGGATGTTTCCGAAAATGGAGACTCTCGAAAAGAAGACACACACCAAGATCTTTTCGAATGGAAAGGGATGGTGGAATGCAGAGCTGTCGCTGCTTTTCCTAGAACACCATTTTGGAGATCGCACCGAACTAGATGACCCAATCATGTTAATCTGGGACGATTTTTCGGCCCACTGGACGAGCAACGTTATTGCCTACGCAGCCCAGAAAAAGGTGATTCTACAGAGAGTTCCACCTGGATACACACATTGTTGTCAACCAGCGGATATTTCATGGAACAAACCCTTGAAGGACAAAATGAGATCGTCTTGGACGAAGTACCTACGGGAAGAATGTGCAAAGGTGCTGGTGCCAGACGAAAACAAGGTTCCAGCGTTTCGTGCTCCAGGTAGAGAACTGGTGCTGAGTTGGTTACACACTGCATGGGTGGGACTCACCGACAAAACGGTGAAAGGGGGATTCAAGCGGATTAACCTGCTTTTTGACGAGCGCGAAGACACTCCGTCGGCTAGTGTAGAGCCTGGGTACGTGGACAATACTCTTGTTGATACGATGGTGTCAATGTCGTGGGTTGACGCTGAAGTAGGCGAAGTTAGCTGGGACGATGACATCTTTGATCGGCATGAGCGCACACACGAATAAGCCAATAATACATTCATATCGGAAATCAATGATTACACGCCCAAAAACGATGATATTTTAGCCATAAGTGATGATTTATTAGCTGAAAGCCATGATAAAGTGACCAGAAGCCATGATAAAGTGCTCAGAACTCATGACGCTCATCAACTGCTTCTTGCACGCGAGGTTTTTCCTACTTGTTGGCTTTTCCAGGGTTAGGTTGCACGAGGCATGGACAATTAACACCTAGAATACGGTATCTAGATTTTATTAATCGTAGCAGACAGTAGCTATATTAGGCAAGGTGGTAGATTATGAAAGGGTCACAGACACAATCGCAGTCATAGCAGCCATAGTGGCGGTGCACGTAACTATACAAATTGTAGTGTTAGACAGTAAACAAGTCACAGAGACACCCTTTCTGGAGCTACATGTAAAAAGCAAACCTTCAACGATTGAAGATTACTTATAATGATGTCAATCACCATGGCTTCAATACGCTGTGGACGGAGATGTTGTCGGAATTTACGGCAATAAATGCGGATCTCTCAATTCAGTTTCTGGGTTATCATTTTGCTGCCGGTACCGGATGCGAATCTATTTGGTAGGTCGTGGAGCTCGCTCAAATAGTCAATGTTCACCTTTTTCCGGTACCCTCTGGACTGACGTCAGTCTGTCAACCCGCCAATACCTCGTCGTTCCGCCCAGAATTCGCGCAAGGGAGTTGACATCACACGTCAAAGCGCAGCACGACCTTGATGAACCGACACCTTTTAGGCTAATTCTACCGTATCGTAGATTTCTGGACGATGGATGCATGGAATGAGCACATGATCAAGAGCGGGTTTTCGGGTAATCGTCCTGGGCCTGCGGTACGTCACTGTATTTGACCGCTCATGGCCGAATGGAATGCCCTAAAATAACTAAGTTGAGACCCGCAGGAATGTTTTGTGGCGCAATACGTTTATTTATTGCGCTTCGACAAGCTTACGTAATGTGACCCTGAGGTAAAAAAAAAACGCCAAAAAGCCCGTGAGTAATGGAGGGTTTAAATGTGATGTTTCATTTTGGATAATGTTTCACTGCCCCTGTCGCTCTCAATGTGGCCTTCATACGCAGAATTCAATTGTAGAGGGGAAGTGTAAAGGGTGTTCTGGAAGTGTGGTCCAAGTCAAGGTTAATAATGTCGTTTTTTGCGTTGTTGAATCACTGGGTTGGGTGGCGCCAACTTGTTACGGATACGCTTCTGTCCGGGTAGCAAGGTGTGAGGGTTGTGGTATGTGTTGGTGTGTCACTATATGCAGGATGTGGATGGCGCGTCCATCTCAAACCAGGAGTCGACATTGGGGCATTGCCGTAAGGCAGTTGACCGAGGTCACTAAGGAAGGGTGTACCGCCCCAGGCTGGCTAACAGAGCAGGGAAAAGCCCTCGCTCTTGGTAGTGGGAGGATCTCGTGCCAGAATCCTGACGTGTCATAACTTCACTGTAAGCCGCAATTCGATCACCTTGCGAAACATCTTATTTTACATACCCTTTTCCATAAGTGTGCCCGCACTCAATCTACCACGCACACCAATTACTCCTTTTTCAAAACATATACCCACGTTGTACTTCACGATTACCAATGTCAGATATTACGCACACAAGCACAGTCGCTTATCATAGCCGAATCACGACCAGGATAGTGATCCCACCTACCTTATCATTCCGGGTAAAGTATCAACATAAAAGCTGTTTCTTACAATAGCTATAATCTGCGCGCTGTGAGACAATAATCGTTGACATTACAGTTGCGTGGCTGTGGTTCTATATGGTCTGCAACTTTGCAGCGCAAGCACCCGGTTAGATTGTACACTGAGGAGTACTATGGTAGTTGCGTTTAGACCTCCACATGAATATAAAGGAGTGGTGAAAATAATGAGGTCCATGGCAAGGTGTCGCTGCTAAAGACGAAGGAGCTGCTGCAGCGTGTGTTCGTCACAATTAAAAAACGAGAAACGAGAAAAATGACATTGTAGGCCACAAGATAGATGCGCTCCTTCAACAAACAACGAGGCCGGCGCTCAAATGATGGTGGGCGTGCCAGCGATGCCAAGGCAATCATGGAAGCACACTGAACGATTCTGTGGTAAGTGGACAACAAGCGAGTGGGCTGCCGCCAACACGATGATCATGATGTACAAGACGAGTTCCTCTTTTCGGAATTCGCTGCTTCATGGTGGAGCCAGCTCGCACATGACAGGAGACCGAGCCGACTTCACCGCATTAACAAGTGCACATGCGTTCACCATTGCGATTGGAGAATGTCTTCTGGCTAGGAAGGTACAGTTAAATATGGAGAGAGGGCACAATCTACATAGAAAAATAGTTGAAAATCTACAGACAGCAAGTGGTAAATACATATTGTACATGTATTGTACACTAAGTGATCAACTCCTGTCGACTACAACGCTGGAGCTACAGCCCTCCGTAAATAACTACAGAAGCATCGCAACTTAAGACAACTGTGCGCACACAGGACTATAAATAGTAGCCGACAGACGCAAATGGCCTCACTCATTTCAGCTTTTACGTCTAGCATGCGCCGGTATGCGTGGAGCCGCGTGCTTAATTGCCGTACGGAGGAGGAGCTTTCCTGGATGGACAGAAAGTCGTTTAGTTTACAAGAGCCAACCTGAGCTTTGCCAAGTTTGTGCTCGCAATCTAGACACACATACCATGCACTACATCGTGTACAAGTGCAACTCACAAACGTGCAAACTCGATGGAAGAAACTCCAAGTGTGAATGGCTGCTCAAAGTCCTCTCGTGCGATGTAGACGACGTTATCCACATATTTCAGCATAGCAACCACATCTGTGAAGCTGAAGCACTACGCATATTGGAAGTTGACTATCAGCCCTGCTACTTAATGTGTGTGTTTTTTTTTCACGTGATGCAGAATGTACGAAATCACAGCCTCAAACTAGGGCCTGAGAACAAGTAACTGATATATTGACACGTCTATCGAATTCATTATTCTCGAGGTCAGGTTGATAAGCAAGTTAAGATCAAGGAAGCCTTAAAACCTTGGGAAATCAACGCACAATGCCGCTCATTCAGTGACTACTTTGTGTAGCAATGGGTGGCGGGGAGATTTAATAAGTGGCAGTGTTTTGAAACACCTACGGGCTTGGAAAAAAAACCCAACAATCCTATTGAGAACTTCAACATACAGTTGAAGAATCAACACACGATGCGTCGTTTGCTTCGACTAACCCTTTGTCCCTAGAGGTGCTCAAAGTGGCTAATGTACGTTCACTTTTGGCAAAAGATCTCGAATCGTCACCGCGAGCGGCTCCTCATGTTTTTCCGAGAGTACATGAAGCTTGTCGCCAATAATCTCCTTCAAATTACCAGCGATAATTCTACACAGCAGAATCATGAAGGCGCCATGGTTGCTCCGTCCATTTACATTCTGGCTGTCCATCGTAGCTCCATAGCTTTTATTACGTCCTCAGCAGGCGTAGACGACGTCTCAACAAGCCCAGATCACCCAATTTACCGGCATTGGCTTTAAGTGGAGGCATCACTGACGGGTTGGTGACAACACTGCTCTTATCCATAGTATCGACCATACAGTGTCATCTAGTGATGTCTGTTTCGTTTTACAGAGCCAACAAGTCGAAGATACTGCACTTCATTCTATGAATTGCTCCAGCGCACATCCTTTAACGAAAATAAAAGCAGAAATGGGAGAAGATCGAACAGACCAACAGCTCGAAATGAGTGAGCAGCCCTCTTATGGGTGGAGTGTTACAGTCACCAGCCAGTCGTGTTTTTGTTGGACGTGGTTCAAGTTGGGATGTTGTGTACATGTGATGGCGGCTTTGAATGCGCAAGGTTTACCTTACGATGGCTCACCGCCACCGAGACTAACGTTTCCAGACAAAAGACCACACAAGAAACGCGGCCGTCCAACCAAAGTTGGACTCGTTATTTACAATGACAGAGTACATTTATCTATTGACATCAATACTGTTTATCTACTACGCTAACTATGGTGAGCTCGTTTGTATCACTGTGAGTGACAGTCGACGTTTACAAGCGCCAGGTGGATGAGGCCATGCTGATTTACACTACAGTCTCGAACCTGAGGATATCTATGATTCTGTAACTAAAGCAATTGTCAGTTTTTATACCTACTGTATGTTTCGTTTTTGATGCTCTCATATATATCAAACTCATATTTTCCTGTTCGTTGACTGGGCCGGTGGTCTCTCTAGTTTACTAACGTGCAGCATTTCATAATGCTACCTCTACTTTTGACCTCAGCAACGTGATCTTCCTCAGCGATCCTCATTTACACTAGACTAATTTGAGAAGGCTCCATTTTTGGAACCAAATTGAAACAGGTGAGGTGGCTTCTGCTCCTTAACAAGTTGGTCACGCTTTTGTACCTGGATTACTTCACGTGCCAAATCATGATGCTGAAGGTGTGGACGTCCCATGTTGGCTTTGTTGCCAGAAACACTAACACTCTTCACTGGGAATCCTGAAGGGATATCTTCAATTTGAGATTTGGTCCATTAAATCCTTCAAATGGCGATTTGATCTTCCATTTCAGGTTGAACAGGGACCATATGTGCTGTAGTTATTCACATGCATTTGTAGTTTCTCAATTTCCGACTGTAAATTTTTGCTTTCTCTTAAATGTGTGCTACAGGGAGGAAGTACATATTTAAGAGAAAACAAAAATTTACAGTCAGTATTAATCGAAAGATAATTCAGTATTGGCCCTGATAGCAAAAGAGACTCAGTCAACTCATACGTTCTAAGCATAGGGACAAGGTCTTTTGTGGTGAAGTGCAGAACGATCAAGACGATAGCTGCCATCACGAGGGATCATGAAAGAGTGGACATGGAAAACTTCCCGCTCGGGCAGATCCCGCACACAGGCCCTCCATGAACACAGTCACAGCGACCACCTCTGGAAGACGACTCGACGCCCTACCAGCGATCATACTTCTCAGTTCCTGGACATAGTGCAATAACTCATTTTTACCTTGGTGGGTAGCAAGGCGGACACCGCCCCTTGCCGATAAATTGGTGGGACTGAAAAGTATACCTTTACATTGAATATTTAAGGTGCGCAAGTCCAACAAATCCAAACCAATAGTTTATTTGGTAGGTATCATTTTTTATTCTACAGTTTGGTGGTTCAAACTCTATCACAATGGCCCTTTCAAAAATTTAAAGCACCACTAAACTTTTATATTAGAACCTAAAATCAATTACGAAGCACGCGATGAGATACAAAGCACAGCTGACTTTACTTCAATGACGTAGAATTGCAGCAACCAGATGATTCATACCGACTTAATGAAAAACGTAAACGTTCATTTGAGATTTTAATGTATGAATTTGGAGTTCTGTATGTCTACAGCTCATTCAGACTTCCAACGCTAGAGTACTCAGTTGTGAAATTTGCAACACTGCGAAAGCCAAAAATTAGGCCGATCCATACTCTGTGCTGCATGGACTAGCAGCTTGGCTTCCAGTATTGTTAGCGCGTTGACTACCAACGCTCCGGCGCCGTCTTACCAGTCGAGGCGTGATTTCAAGCCGAGCACGCCGGTTGTCACGGTATTCTTCGCGTTTCCTCTTCCTTGCTTCTTCTACATCTACCCCGATCTGGATCAAACGCGAATCATGCCGTCTATGAAACACACTATCATCTCGACGAAGCGAGTTGCAACTGACGTGGAAATTCGTTATCGCCACACAGGCCCGGAAGTACATGTCGTAGGTATTTCTGTCCCAGGTCCACTTGTTGAGAACAGACACCCCACAATTTCTTCAATCTGCCGAAAAAGTTCTCTACGATTACCCGGTCTTGAGAAATGCGGTCGTTTTCCTTCGAGTTCTGTAACGGAGAGAGGAGGAGCGCCACGCGATTTCTTTTTGGGCTGAATAGTACGAAATTCACGTTGCAGACCTTGGTACCCTTTATCCGCTAGTATCGCCCAATCAGTTTTGAAACGATCTTGAGCTGGCCCGTCGTCGTTGAGATCGCCTTCATCGTCCAGCTTCTGCATTGCCGACCTGTGAAACTTCTCGTTGTCCAAGAACATGTTGTAGTCTGATTTGGCTGCGGGGGTCCACGGCGTGCAGTTAATCGCCAATCCTATAGAAAGTACGGAAACCTCCACCTAGTGTCCATACAAGTGGTGTTTCCCGCTGTAAAATTTCTTAACGTCGTTAAAACTGCCACGGGCCTGTCAGCATGCTGAAATGTTACATCGGTAGCGTAGCGAGCACAGGAAAAGTGTTTGAATGCATTCCCGGTGAGCGTCAACTCCCTCATTGTCCAGCGGTTCTCAGCCTCGGTAACAAAAGTCTCATATATATGCGGATCTAGCATGGACAGGAACTTCTTTATCATTATCTGAAAAGGAGACGGATCCATCTATAACATACCGGAAACGGTGTCCCAGCTTCCACAGTGTTTAAGCGCAGCTAGTGTCATGAAAAGGACGTCCTTAGGGGAGTTCGGGTTCTTCTTTCCGCAGCCTACATTCCATTTTGACATGACATGGTCCTCGACAATATCCCAAAGTTGGTCAAACTCGCGAGGAGTGAAGTTGCACATTTTGAGAACGCGTTCAGGACCTTGGGCGGTGAGAGCGTTCTCGTACTTAGGAGCTGGTGTGTATGACTCGTTGTCGCTGTCAACTGAAGTGGGAATTATTTGAACACGGGATATTGCGCGCTCCCGTGCGTCTGCGGCTACGAAAAGGCTGTCCCAGCGGGCTCGAGCTTCACGATCTTCGTCTTCCTGTGTACGGTGGGGTCTTGTTCATGACGGGGCCATGGTGGCGGCGACTTCGGTAGGGTAAAATTGGATATGAGTCGTTTTATTGCGATTTTAGTGAGTATTCAGGCAGGTATGGAGTCAGACGGAATAGAATCCGTATCAAACATATGTAAATTGTTTATTTCAGTTTCTTAGTACAACCATCCTCATAACTTACCTGCTCAGGTAAAAGGTACTTTACTTATGTGCCTGAGTGTAATTGATTATCAGGGGAGTATCGCGGCGGATAGTCGCTGCCCACGCCGGAGTTCTATTGTATAAACTGAATTGTATTTTACCCACCGAAGCGTAGCGGAAGCGGGTAGCTCTCAACGACAAAGCATAAAACCACCGCCGCTACGCGGCGGTGCTTTGCTTGTTCTACAACTAATCAAGTCTACTTACCTTACCTTTTGTGGACAACGGCGCAGACTACAATTCGCACAAGAACTGGTGGCTTGCTGCACTGCGCCCAACAAGTGTGGTACAAAAGGAGGGTGAAAGATGTTAGGTTCTTAGCCCAAGATCTCTACACGCGATTAACGAAAAAACTACGATCAAGACAAGATGACGCAAGTACCACGTGGGAGTTCAACACCCCTAAGATTTTCTAGCTTGTTTGAGGCATTCTGGGAGGAACTGGAACTCCGGAACCCCTGAGAGACCACGTCCCGTTATACAAACATCGCTTTCTATTCCGGTACTGGTATAAATTAATACTCTGAACAAAACGATGCAATCGTTTTAAGGAGGAAGTTTCTGGCGGGAATCCGTCAGATCCAGTTACCGTACCTCACAAAAGAAATGATTTTGGCCACCGGGAAATTGCACTCATCTTACCGTTTAAAAGCGGGTTGGCGAAGCAAATATGCAATCTTCATGTTAGTATTTAGCTTAGAAATTTCAAAAGTAAGACTCGCCCAATCTCTCCACTACACAAGGTTTTCTGCTGTCTGGTTCAGCAGAATTGAGTGGTAGACTTCGTTTTCCTGTAGAAGGCCTATGTGTTCTTAAAAAGCCTGGCTACTGGGCTGTCGTGGATCCTGGTCGAGTCGCTTGAACGTTAGACAAAATAATACTAATGCGCATTTAATTAGTTTTGAAACGGAGCATACCACGTTGAAATTTAGTGTCTTGCGGTCATTTGAGCCCTCGTTTGCTATGAGGTGTCTAATAAAGTTTTAAGCTACACGCGTTTGAAAAAAATATCTGTTGGGTAAGAAAAAAGTGCAATTTTTTTTAAAAAAAATCAAAATTCTACGGCGGATCGGATGGTGTTTATGGTTTCTAGCATCGTGACAACGTTGCAGCGGAAAATGATGCTTTTTGCTGCGAAGTCTGCCATAAGTATCATTTTGATGTACTGCACTTTTCATGTTGCGATTAGTATCATTTTGTTTGGCAGCACCGTAGCTAGCACAGAAGCTGAGAGCGCAAACCTTACCAACCAAAGGTAAAAAGTAGAGGAACTTGTTGCGAACTCCACTGCCGCGATGATAACAAATGGTGTCGGCTTGCATCAGTACTGCTAAAGCCATCATGGCGCTAGTTATGCGCTCAGATCTCTCCATCCCCAAAACGCTTTGCAGAAATTTCCCAGCTCTGCTTCCTTCCCCTTTAAACATTTGCACTCGCAGGGGTCATCTCTGACGAGTGCTCAGCTATCGACTCGTCCACCAGAAAGAGGCTGCGAAGCTGTCGTTATCCCTCACAGTTGAGCTTGTAACTTTTTACTTTTATATTATCCAAGGAGTTGGTCGGACCACGATACCGGAGGTGAGAGCGATATTTGTAGTGCAGAGCGTCGAATAAGGGCCGAAAAACCCGAACACATCTTCACAGTAGCAAATATCGTGCGCTGGAAGCTGCCTATCCAAGATATCATCCTCCCTTCCAAGGGACTTCATGTGACCTGAGTTATGAAGAGTTGTTGCCGACCAAAAAATCTAGTCGGCGAGATATTGTCTGAGAGACAGACATAGAGTAGGAGAGACAAGTCCAAGTGTCCGAATAACTACTTCCCAGGTCCCGCTGAATACGTATCCTGACTTGTGACTTGTCGAAGAAGTAGTCTCCCATACTAAAGTCAAGTGAACCCAGAGTATCCAGTGCATCATCACATGAAACGCGGTCGTAGCGACGTGTCTAAGCGCTCCACTCAAGATTGGATGCACAAGAACCCATACTGAGACTAAGTCACCAGACCCAAGACCATACAGACACCAAGGTATTTCCAGAACGAAGACTGACTGAAGTGAGATTATATGAAGGGAGATGCTAGAATGCATGAGCAGAAGACATAAGGTGTTAAATGAGTTCGATTTGCCGTGTAACCCTAGAAGTCGATTTGACGGAGTCTCGGATTTTTATAACCACAGCAAGTACTGGTATTAGGGGGTTTCAAAATCGACGAATCGGAATTTAAAACCCGACGGTATTTAGTGTGGTACCACTGCCTCAGATCTGACGAGGTACCTGACCAAAATCAAATGCAATTCCCTCGTAGCTGCCTAAATCAAATGCAGTTCCCTCGGAGCTCCCTCGTTTCCCTCCTCCAAGCTCATTTCACTCATGAATTGGCTGTCATGACAACTAAGGCAAAGAAGAGTCCGGTTTCAGGCAAGAAAACGCATCTTCGACTAGAAGACCTTTACAGCATCGTCGTTTGGCTAGAGCACGCACCGACTTTTGCTAAATGTTTTGGTGCAATCGGAAAAACCTCTATCGGGGAGCAGTCGTCGAAGACAGAGGGTTTTAAAGAGATGGCAGCGTTGTTGACCAGCAGTAGCAGCGGGAAGTTTCGCTTGAAGCCGAACCAAATGCGCGACCGCTTAACCACCTACAAGAACCGTTATCTTCGGACGAAAGAGTACGAGAACTCTACGGGCGCTGGCGCGACTTCAGAGGATGAGGAAAACGGTATTTTCTCTCTCAGACAAAAGCTGAATGCTATGTGCCCTTGGTACGAGAACATGGATGGACTATTTGGTAAAAAACCGAATATCACGCCGCTGGATGCGTATGACTCCACCCAAGTGGACGAAGACGCGCTAAGTCCATGACCGAAGGAAACGAGTCCTCTGAAGGCAGTCTTGAAGATGTATCGGCTGATGTGGATGCATTTTTGAACGAACGACTCGAATGGGGAGGGGGGGGGGGGGGGCAATTGCGTCCGGAACCCCGCAGCAAACCTGCGTGAATGTCCGACCCCGTTCCCGCAGCCTACGTTTACTGTTAGCGACGGGTCCGATGGGGAGTCCCAAGTATCAGTTCTTGACATCCCACTGGCGCAATTAACTTCTGCTTTGCCCCCAGTGGCTACACAGGTTGCTGATGCAACGCCTCGTAGAGCAGCAGCAATCCCGTCAGCCATCCCAACGCAACCTAAACGCTCGCTGATTAATGAAAATCTGAACGGGGAAGCCGTCGAGACACAGCAGTCTAAAAAGGCCCGCCCTGCAGCCAAGCCATCGACGCTAAATTCGTCTCCCCTTGGTGCTCGCGGTACTGGCAGTAGAATCGCAACAGCCATGAAGTTGGTGGCCGAGTCCAAGGCAAAAGGTAAGTTTTCTTCTGAGTCTCATGTTTTGTTCGAGCAGGACTGAAGTTCGTGTGCTGTAGTTGAGAAACAGCGTCTGAAATTTGATATGGACAAATAGACTAGCGAGACCAAGAGGCTGTCAGGTATGTCAATTCGTTATTTGTACAAGCGTTAACTAAGCCGTCTGTGTGTGTGTGTTTTCTTTGTGTACCGTGTTCTAGAGAGTCAAACCCTTGAGCGTGATCGCTTGGATTTTGAAAAGTCCAAGTAAGAAAATCGTGAGGATCTGCGATCTGAGCTCAGGCAGGAGCAGCGTTTTCACGTCTTGAGCTCGTTGATTGAGAAAGGCCGCAGTGCTGAAGAAGCTGAAGCATTCTTGAGTTTGTTGTAAACTCACAGCCATGCACGAACGAATTGGCCGTTCTTTCCGGGTGAGCTAGTTATTGCTAGTTGACATTAACCCGCAAGTGAATAATAAGCCGGTTACTGTTATTCCTGTGGTGTTAATCCTCTGTGACGACGATTCGTTGTAGTTGAGCACTAAGTAGCAGGACAGGACGCCACGTGGAAGTTAGTTTTCACACTTTCTGTGAATGTAGAGAAAATATTATCTTTGCCGTCTCCTATCCTGTGGGTCAGGCCCAGCTCCAACACTAGAAAGTATTGGTGTTCTCCCACTGGCACCTGCGTCCTCCACTCACAGGACTTCCTACGTTGAGCCGTCGTTGAATTCGATCATCACGTGCCTGGATCT
Source organism: Phytophthora capsici (assembly GCA_030324255.1). NCBI lineage: Eukaryota > Oomycota > Peronosporomycetes > Peronosporales > Peronosporaceae > Phytophthora > Phytophthora capsici. The sequence continues at coordinate 2,367,182 of CM059354.1, forward strand.
GTCCGTCCTGGAGCGGCCCAGCAAGATCGTGATCCAAGATGTTCAAAACAGCACAGCCTTGAGCTGCAAGCTCAACTCGCTCTTTGTCAGACACCTACACAGTTGACATATGTCAACTGTCTTTAACAGGACGCTTACTCGAAATTACGTCTCAGCATTTGCCGCCGAGTTCTGAGCGGTCAACATATCCCGCAATGTTGACGTTGTTGATGTTATCATCACGCTCCAAGAACATCCTTTCCCAACCATCCCCAAGTCGTGCCATCATATTGTGAAGTACACAGCATCCGATAGCCCAGTCTATCAAGTGTGTCATCTCTTCTTGTGATCGCAGCTGGTTTCGCAGCTCACGTAAAGAAGACCACCTCCCTTTCAGTATTCCAATTGCGTGCTCGTTCCGCACTCGGGACATTGCTAAATAGTTGTTAAACTCTATGTTGTCGGGAATATCCGCTAGTGGAGCCTTGAATGCCGGTAGTACGGTAGGTAATAGAGGGTACGCCGAGTCTGCTAACAGGTACTCCCCGTCACTGAAGTGACGATGTCTCTCTCGGAAAATCCCCATACGCTTAAAAACATTCGAATCTGCGCAAGACCTAGAGCAGCCACAATGCACCGCAGTAATTCTTTTATCGTTGTCGCATACAACCTGCATTGCCACCGAATATCTAATACAAAGCAATGTTTAGTTTTAAGGAAGCAACTCTATGCTCTCAGTCTTACCTCTTTTTCGATCCCAGTAAGTGCTTCCGCCTACTGAGAGGCGTTGTGAGAGCGGCAGTGTGGTCCCATCAATGAATCCAACACAGCCCGGGAAGCCCTCTGTTGTCATGACAGCAGCAATTTCCCGTCGCCGAGCTGCCGTTGGCCACGACATCCACTGTGATCGAACTGCCTTTAGAGCGAGCAACACCCGAGTAGTGTAGATGACAACAGATCCAACGGCTATGTTGAATCGTTGGTGAAACTCGCCAACGCTTGCAGCGTTGTCATTTTTACCGAGACGAGCAAGACCAACGGCAATTTGTACGCATACAGGTCTTTGTTTATGGTTTGCGTTGGAACCTTCTGAATGAAAGACTTGGTTCCCACAAATGTACAATAAACGAAGACTTGGAAACCCTTGTCAACTGGCGAAAACCCATATCTGGCAGCGCCATTAGGTTGTCGAACTTGACCCCTCGGTGCGGGAAGCTGACGCGATCATACAGATATCTGCTTGTAGCAACAGCTAGGAACGTCGTCCACAGAGCATCCCTCTCTTCGTCGTCGTCGTTGGCGATACAGATGGCGCAGGCGGCGTCCAAGTCGCGGTGAAGGTCACGGCGCCCCAAGATGAACGGCATCGAGAAAGGGGAGAGAAATAAATTCCGAGGGCTTTCCAAATGCACCTGCGTCGACACAGGTGGATTTCCAAATCCACGCGGTATTTGTCGAAATCAGAGTGGTACACCGGACAAAATCCCGTCGGGTTTGATAGGCCTCACCGCGACCAAATACCCCTCCGATTCGTCAATTTTGAAACCCCCTATTGTGTCCTTTTACAATAATGGATCCTCTTGTGCGACCACTGTAAAGTGGTCGCTCAGTACGTGGATCCTGGATCCCGGAACTTCATCTCCGGCTGGATCTGGATCTTCACCTCCAGCTGAACCCGGATCTTCGTGGGGAACCTGGGAATCCAGGATCTTCAGGATCTGGGGTCGCCAAATTTAGTCCCGTCCCGTCCCGCGTTCACCGGCCCACTTCAACCAAGTGGAATCTGCTTGCGACAGCCGACTCAGATTGTATTCCTCGTACGGCAACCGGCTCAGATCGGATTCCATCTACAGCAACGGCGCCTTTCTTGGAAAACACTTCACTACATTATTCTCGACTTGTTTGTCAGCTTTTTTAGCGGGTGCACTCTTGAAAATGATAAAAGATCGTACTTGACTCCACATGAATTCCCAAGTATCATTGCAGTAGCTTGCTGCTTGTCTTTATTAGCACACTTGACCCAAACGGTCTTGGCTCCCTTCGTGGACACTGTCTGTTTAGGAAAATATTCGAAAAATACAGCTACCGGTAACTGATAGTTAGATTGAAATCATTTCCATACGATGCACAAAAATTCCTACCTGTTTGATCTTCATTGAATATTCTCCTCGACCACAGATCGAAGTACCAATGCACGAAAATCTCGAGCCGCCTCTGAAGGTGTGGTTTGTCCCTGGTGAGTTTTCGTTCGAAAGGAAAGCTTGTGTCGCCTCATGAAAAACTGCATCCAAGGCTGAAGCTGCAAATTTGTCAGGTGGAACCCCGTAATCAGTTGCAATTTCTTTGGCTTCTGTCGCAAGCATAAATCGTGATACAGGAACGCCTTCTTGCCTGAATCCGTTAATCTACTGAGCAATTTCGGCATCAGTCTTCTTGTGCTGTAGCATCGCCTAGACTCCTCCCCTTATCATGACCTGCTCGCCCTGATTCACATGCCTTTCTCATCGTTGTAGCAGCTTTTCGCCACTTCGAAACTAGTTTCTCCTTGACTCTGTGCTCTTTCCTAGGTAGCTCCCCGCTTAATGCACTCTTTAACACTGTGTCCTTTATCCAAGTAGTTGAGAAAGCTTTTATTATCGCCGTACGTGACTGACACGTGCTTATACTTTTTGCGGGGCTTGCCTTTCCCCGTGATACAAGGTCGGTCCATGCCTTACGAAGATCACAAAGATGTAAATGTGTTGTTGGCTTCAGTTTCATATTGCTCTTCCCCGACAGTTAATTGGGCAAACGTCGCCAATTCGCCTGACGATTTGAGGTACGCATTAAAGTTTTTTGTTTATTTTTTAAAATGATTCTAACTGCTGTATTATAGTGCCAAAAAATATGTAGCAGGTTATATTGAGCTTGTAATGAACGCAAACTTAGGAGAAGTCAACTACAACCGTCAGCTGTTATGCCGCAATATTGAGCGATCAATAGACAGATACCGCGATTTTAGTGTTCACCGTAGCGTACAATGATTTGGTTTCTGGTTGTGATGGAGACCGTCTCCCTGATACCTTGAGTCATTTATACAACGAATTTGGAACGCAAGATGTCCCGGCATTTGTGGACAAGTAAGAGGTTTGGCAACTGCGAGCAAGATGTTAATCCTTTGACTACCACTAAAATATGTGATCGTACAAACAAAATGATGTCTGTAAGAGTCTTAATCCAGGAGTTTGATTGGCCAAAATTATACCTAGCCCTGTACCAAAATGTAGTAAATAGCTTAGGAGCAACAAATTGTCAATAAGCCAAGGGTGGGACACACCATATATATAGCGGAAATTCCAGAGGAAGCTCTACGAAGCAAATTAACACATAACTCGTGCCTTTTTATTTGGTCCCGGCGGTAGCTGTTGGACTATTGCTTGATCAGAATGTGGACCTGAGGGATATGACTCGAGAGAAGAAGCTGGAAGGGGTGTTTGTGTCCTCACCAAAGCATCTAGAACGGCGGATAGCTTGTAGAATCAGTGGCGAAGGTGCGACGATGGCTAGGGGCGGTATGAGCGTGAAGATGACGTGTGCAAGTTCGGGGTGAATGACTCATGGCAGGCGCCGATGGCTGAACAACAGAGGCCGCGACAGCATACGGAGGAGCGAATGGCTTGTGCAGTGTGAATAATACGATGCAGTGATGTTGATGGCCGGATCCGGAAGCTACGAGGACGTGATCGGAGTCTTTCGGGTGGTGTATGTGGATATGTAGCGGGTGAAATTGGCGTTAATCGTGAGCCGAGCGTTGGAGAGAAACGCGAAGCTGCGCTGAAGACACAGCGGCCGTCACAGCGGCCGTGAGCATTATGCTATGGTACTGGTAATGTGAGGGCGTGGGTTGAGCGAAGAGGCCAACGCTGAAGGTTGTAACCCGCGGTGATGAAGATGCGACGGTGGTGAGAGAAGACAACATGGACTGCGGTTCAGGTGAGGGTGAAGTTGGCACAGTGTAGTGGTGCAGATCACCATGGTGGTGGGGTTCTGGCCATGATGAATGGATAGACTTGACCGGAGAAGCCACGTGACTTGCCGGTGCATGCGAACTACGTACGTGTACTAAGAACATTGTCTGTGCAGACGGACAATAGAAAACGGAGTTACTGGTGTTACAAGCCTTCACTTTATCAAGCCTTATTTGCTCGGATCTACTTGATTTCTACGCAGGAAGTGTGAGGTTTTTTATCGGTGTAATGGACGCATTCTTGCGGCGGCGGATCTTGAATGGTGCTTCACCTGCTGCAGATGAAGCTACGATGTCTAGAGCATGTCGGACACTAGTTGTTGCAGTAGTGAAAACAACTCGAAAATGTAGTGCCGCAAAGCCCTCGACGTGAAAACCTCGTTGGCATTCTGTGCACCCCCAGCGCGATCGAAGTCGCTTACCGCGCATGCTGCATAACATGCAAAGCAGTTGTCCGCTGGAGTTTTCGGTGGAGTTTGGTGTTAAAATGTGGTGGCTAGTGTCAGCTCCAACGGTTTCTGCCACTGACGTTCGCTTCCGACTAGTGTTTCGCCGGCGATTGACTTCTGCATCAGAAAGAGCCTCAGCAATACGCCGCTTGAACTCACGTAGCCCAATTGCGCGGACATCGTTAGGCTTCACTTGCCGATACAGGGCAAAGGCGTTGAGTACGCAAAGATCTAATGCCCAAGTAAATACCGACATTGACAGACGTGCTTCTCTTCTGCGGGTTGGATTGGTGCTTCGCAGCTGGTCGACTCGATCGACGGCGTTCATGGCTAGGTTGTACGCTCCGACACCCTAAATACACTTCGATTCAGCATCTCGACTCCGGTCCAGCGATGAATTGGGTATAAACCGTGGCGACAGGCAATAGCTCGAGCGTCTGAACTGGGCAGTGAGCGAGCGGGGACGGTATTCTGGAGGCCGTTTGTATAGAATACGACCACGTTTTTATCTTTGAGAACGGCGTAACCAGCGTGGGCAGCGATGAAAACAGGTTCGACAGCAGTGAATGCAGTCCTAAGATGTTTGGGTAAGGCATTTTGCTGCTTTTTGTGGTTTTCTTCGCGCTTCTTCCATCCTTCTGCTGGTGCTACGGCGGCGACCAGCTCCCAAGAGCCTCGCCCCATCTCCGCAACGCTCGCCACTGATCTCGATAATTCAAGCTTGTTCCACTTGTCGACTAGATTCATGCGAACCGTTCCTAGAAGACTAGTCTCGTTGTCTGTGAACTTCTTTAGCGCCTCGGCAAGGTTATGCCGAGTATAAAAATTATCGGTTACCATGAGTCGACGGCCGGTTGGAGATAAGTGCATGCGTGTCTGGTGCCCCATCATGACTATCCACAGGGCGGTAGGACTATTCCTGGCAATGACTTTGTCAAGGCCATCGAGGGTCTTGTATAATGTGTCCGGAGATCCGGGAACACGGTTGTATATCTGCTAGGTGGATTGGTTGCAGTCACATTGCCGGATCCGTTGTCCCATATACTGTGTATATAAAGCGACTTCCACCCCACCACGGCGTAGAACCTGAGTGCATACTTGTCTGGCTTCGTAGATATGTACGACTTCGCCCGCGTTCGTGCCTTTGTGCGGATACTGTTTCATCAAGACTGCTGGCTCCGTACGGCACTGCGAGCTTCGCGATTTTTTTCTGTATGTGCTTCAAAAGTGTTCGGCTATGCCATAGAGGATCTTGTTCCACGGTCGTAGCGTCTAGTGCAGCCTCCGGAGGATGTAGCGTTAGGTTACTTCGAATGTCTTGGAACCGGTTTCTTGCCATTGTCTCACTGAAATGGTTGCTACCAAGAAAGCGCTTTGTACTCCAAAACTCTGAGATTTCATTCATCGAAGTAATACTCATAGCAAGTTTCAGCCCTATATAAGCATCGAGCTCGTTAACGGATATTTCAGGCAAGCCTTCCCCCCCAAAGACCGATTTGTCCAGTTTCGTAAAGCGTCTTTGAAGTTCGACGTAAAAAATAGCCCAAAAAGACCGGGCTCACCTCCCCGCTCGTAAGCGCGCCGTATCTTAGCTTCTTACAGAAGAATCAACCCACTTTGGGTCGTCAAGGCGTCAATATAAGCGTTCCGTTCAGAACATACGTCATCCATCGCTGCTGGCCTGTTGCCATTGCCGTCTTCGTCTTCATCATCGAAGTCCCCGCCCCTTCCAGCTACTATTGCCTCGCCTGGGTCCTCGCCGTCATGGGGGTTCATTGCACACGTTCGAAAATGCAATGATTCGCAATACAAAATATGGTTCTGCAACAATCCTGTGAATCCGCTGATTTTCAGCCCGTGAACCAGCCCCCCTAATGCCCAAGTTCAACCCTCTAGAACAAACAGTAGTCTGCTGTTCTCGTCAAGGGCGTTTTAGAGATAGCGTTCACGTTGGGAGCGGTGCTCCATTTTGAAGGTTCGTGTACTCATGGCGACTACAGTAACGGCAAAAAATTGATAGTTTAGTACCAGTTGATTTATCGAAACTGTCAACTGCAATGGAACTACTGTAGTACAACTTTATGCAGTATCTCTAAATGCAGCGCAAGTTAGTTGTCAAAGAGATAAAAGGATCGGCCGCCATCCTGTTGTTCTTTGGCCAGTGACCTATCGACTACTCTGCTTATATGTTCTCCTTCTCAATGAAGCGCTGTACCATATACGGAACTGCCTTGAAAAGACATCGCACTCAAAAAATGTATTGCTGCAGCTTCGATCAATAACTGCTGCCAGGAGACACGTCATGTCGATGAAGTCGTTGCAGAACATCGCCACCAGATTCTTGTGCATGTTCACACCAGAGCCACTGAAATGCCAAATTTAAATCCGATCGCACCATGACCAAAGCCGGCCGCGTCGCCAACATCGCACAGACTTCGACACGAAAGCTTCGACCGACTCTAAGACTGCCACCATTTCCGACTGCGGCGTTGGGTGCCGCTAAGGCCTTCATGGCCGTGGCCTACTTCGACTTCAAAACCAGCACCATGATGGAGAGCCACATCTGATGCCGTTTCACCGCCGCCTGAGGCGTCACCCACCTCAGACTTCAGCATCATGACCCTGTCCAAGTACGAGGCCACCTGTGAGGTATTGCTCCCCGCACCACCACAGCCAACGGTGCTGTCACCAACGTCGGCAGCTCCAACCTACTGCAGGCTTCAGTGCTAAGCCCCCGACCGACTTCGAGACCGCCGCCATGATCGAGTGCACCGTTAGACACCGCACCATCCCGCACACAGTGACAGAATCGGCGACGTAGACTCCGGCAATAAGCTGGTGCGTCGGGGCGTCGGGTCAGGACTGGGATTGATGCACCAGAAGAAATAACGGGCAACCGAAAGCTGGATGGATAGTAGAATTCGTTCCAGCAAACATTCCCGGCAGTAAGTAAACGAGCCAGGCAAATTGATGGAAGACTTGCATCGGGTTCCAATGTGCAAGACGTGCCTCGAGCGAGATGTATAGATACTTAATTGTAGATGTCACCTTTCACCGACGACGGACGAGCAATATAGCGACCATTACCATGTACTGGTAGTAAGCGGCGACCGAAGCAGAACTAGAGGAAACGGTGTGCCCAGCCGCTATCGCTTCGAAGCAATTCTCGGAAGCCCAATGTTGATCGAATGCGTTGGAGCCAGCAAAAGCAAGAATGAGAATTGCCGGTCGATCGGATCAGTCGCACCCGCAGGTGTTTCGCGCGCTGTAACTCAGAGCGATTCAATTTTGATCAGCAAATTTGAATGGTTCCGCCAATCACAAAGTAAGAAACGAAATACTCGTCATTTATTGGCGGGAGGTTTTCGCGCGCGGCTCGTTTTGAACTTCAAACCCGCGGTCAAAACATCGAACGCGCACACCACTTCAACGACAACATGCCTGACACTGTGGTACCACTGCATCCATTGAATCCATGCCGTCAGCCATTTCGACGGGCAAGAATCCAATGAATCAAGAATCATGATGCTCCTTCTAGCCTGACTGCACTTCTAAAGTGAGCGGCCAGGACCACTCTATCTCACTTCAACATGATACCGGTTTCTTACCGGTATAAAACAGCAACCCTAGATAACCTGGCTTGGAAGCACCACCGCCTGCAACACCACCACCGCAACCGTGACGACGGTCAGTGCCTTGCCCTCAGCTAATGAAATGGCCGCTGTAATACTCGAGTCCAGTGCTATTATCGCAGGCAACATTGTCACCACCACCACGTTGGCGCCTTGACCATAGTCAATACCATGGCCGTCGAAATGTTTGAGTACAGTGCTGGCAACGCCGGCGCCACTGCCGGTATCGGCACCTCCGCCACCTCCACCACCACCACCACCGCCGCCGCCGCAGAGTCAGCTAACGTTTTTTGTATAGGGAACACCATGGTCGCCGTGAAGTTCGAGGCCGGTACTGGTAGCACTGGCAGCGACGGACTCGAACTTCACAGCAACCATGTAATTTCCTGTACGCTTAAAGAGTCAATGGACGTTGCAGTGATGGAGGTAGGGGTGGTGGCGCCGCCACCGGTGGCGGAGGCGCCGATACCGGATATGGTCGCCATCACGAGGGCCGTTAACGTCTTGACAAATGACACGGCTGCCGACATGTTTGCGTCTGTCGCTGCCAGCGCCGGCCCCTAGTATAATACGCCACCACCGTCACCACCACCTCCTCCACCACCACCTCCACCACCACCTCCACCACCACCTCAACCATCGCCGCTACGGCCTTCACCTCATGGTTCCCGTGATGTTCGAGTCTGTCGCCGTCACCACCACCTCAGCGGCCGTCGGCGCCTTGACCTTGGCGAACGACAAGGTCACCGTAGTGTTCGAGTCTGTCACCACCACCTCAACGGCCGTCGGCGCCTTGAACAAAATGGTCACCGTAATGGTCAAATCCGTTACAACTAACGTCACCTCAACACCCGGTGTTGTGCGATCACCGCCAGGACCCCGTTAGATATCACCGCCACCTCCACCTCCAGCCTCACTTCCGTAGCGGTGTCTAAGGTGACCATCGGCATGATCGGCGTTACCGCTACTACCAGCACCGTCACTTCATCACCCGGGCCACAGGGGTTATGAGGCAACCACGCAGTCTGCTTCAACCGCTAGCATCACGATCGTTGTCACAGCCATCGCCGCTACGGCCTTCACCTCATGGTTCCCGTGATGTTCGAGTCTGTCGCCGTCACCACCACCTCAACGGCCGTCAGTGGTGGTATTTTCACAGTGTAAGGTGCCGTGGCAGCGTCCAGAGGAGAAATAAGTTACATGATGAACAAGCGTGTTTTCTTCGGAAAACACCGTCCAAGCGAGAGGAACAAATTCTTTGAAAAACGAGGAATACATAGTAGAGGTACTGCATCTGGAAGTAAAAATATTCTTCATTTGATGCACTTGTTTATCTGATACTGGTATAAGTATATCTTACCGGTTTGTTTCGGTATGTTTCGGTTTATTGACGTTTGCAAAAAGACCCTCACTTCTCAACGTTCTCGATGGAACTCAAGCTTCAAAGTCGAGTTGGCCCACCAAGAAGAATTCGTGTCGGATGTTACAGACGCACAGTAAGCCAGATGGTTTTCTTATATCTAATACAACGCCTTAACCTCCTCCCCGTATAGGATCTCCGATGCCGACGTTGGGACTCTACAAGTAGATAAAGGTATACCGGTAGTGACAGACAAACCTTGATGGTATAAAGAATAAAGTACAGAATAGACTACCGGTATGATCACGCACGAAACAAAGAAACATACACAGCGAACTAAACAATGTTATTTTTCCTTTCGTTCTCCCTTTTGGGTTGTTCCTAAACCACAACATTTGCACGTCCAGCGCTCTGGACCTTGCTTACTGTGCCGGTACCAGTAAAAATCGTCGTGATAACATTCTACAGCCTCGCACCACCACTTACACTTAGGAAGTGTCCCCTTCTCATCGGCTTTTTCGGCCCAGGCAAGTACTTGTTGGATCATTTTGGTCATTTTTGATCATGGTCGGGATGATTCTATCGAGGTGACAATTGCGAAGTGATTCCTCTGCATCAACGCAGCAAAACCACCTTCTCGTTGCATTTGTTCTGCGCAATAGGTAATCTTTTCGGGCAATCAACATGCCCATGGACAACTGCACAAGCAATTAGTCGAATTATTTGACTCAAATATAGTGAATAAAGCACTACAGAATCCGGTATTTACCTTTGACTTGACCAGGGAAATGACTACATGATAACCGACTGCAGCAACGGCTTCGTCTTTGTGGCCTTCTATTCTCTGCTCTGCAATGAATTTCTTCAGATCCCTTATTTTGAGTTGCCCAACGCTGTAATCGACGTGGTTGCAGGTCTGAACACTCTCAGCATTCTGGAACACGTCGGGCACCTGGTTGGTGTCTACGGGGAAGACCATCTTGTCACTTTCCTCTGTCTCATTCCACTTGATACTCTCATTGGCCGCCTTCTTTCTTTCTGAGCCAGGCCACACGAAAGGACCAACGATAACTTCGGCTTACAATAAGCCACAGCTGCAGGTAAACCCCGCCTGAACGAAATGAGCCACACGTTTCAACGTCCCACATCAACTTATCTTCAACCTCATATCGGTGATCTACCGGTATACACTAGTCGGACCCAAAACACCTAATATTGGGTTGACAACAGTATTTATTTTGGGAAAAGGAAAATTGAATACACCAGAGGCCACGGGTATTACCTCTAAAAGTACCGGTATGAGGAGAAAGACGTCGATGATGTTGATGTGGCTTCGCTTCCCCCTCCTCGTCCTGGAACGACGGTCCTGAAGCTCGCAGTGGCTACAATCCACCGCGTGGAAGACCTCCCGTCCATGGACTCGATCCCGTTTGACAAGGGCGAGCGCCGCAAGCACAGCGGAATGATTGACGCTTATGTAGCTGCTGCTCTTTCGTCCTAACCAGAGGATTTCGTGCGGACCAGGACGTCGCGAGCATCTGAACGCCAATTTCCGAGAGAGTTTGATGATTTCCTTCCGGATGAGAAGGATTCCAAGGACCACGATTTCCAACGTTATGACTTGGATCCAGTGGGTGAAGATGAAATCGTGGGAAATTGAGCTCAAGAACGTCGAGGCTGTGGCGAAAATCCACGGGATTCAGCCGTTCTGGGTAAATTTATATGGCGCAACAGTAAAGCAACGCAGCAGAAAAACGACAACTCGGAATTGGCTTCTACGTATCTTCGGCGCGTACTGCTGATTCTTCGTATCCGCATAAGTCGTCCGAATCGTACGAGGCCAAACACCTGAAGTGGTTGGTTCGTAAGTTACCGGTAGAAAACAATTCGGAGAGCTGTAAGTGGTCTGTAGTACGTTCCGTACTAGTGCCAAACTGGCATACGGCGTAACTCACGCTGCATGAGGCATGCAGCACGATGAAGCGCATCCACGTGGCGTCAGGGTAACCATCCAACTCCAGAAACAAAACCTAATGCCAGTGTAGTACTGTATATTCCAAACCGACCCGCGGAGTGAAGTTATTCCGCCAATAGGCTACAAGAAAATTATATCCTGGTTTATGATTGGCAGAACTGTTCGATATTTGAATCTACCAATCCTTGCGCCGATTTTGACTTGTCCTGGTAGCGCGCGAAATTACGGTAGTTCAAAAATGGCCGCCGCGTTTTGATCCGTAATTCTCATTTTCGATTTTGCTGGCACCAAAACACTCAATCACCACCGGACCCTGACGTGCTTCCGGAGCGATGATGGTGCTGTACGTTGAAAAAACGGGAACTAGAACTCTCGTTCGCTCTACAGTCAACAATCTACTGATCAGCTCGCTGCACACCAGTCTTGTGACGTCTGAAGGCTAATCCTTGTTCGTTGTGGCTGAACAACGTCGTTTCAAGCGATCGCCTCCCGACACGTTAGTGCGAGTTCTTCCTGTGAAGTTGATGCCGCTAATGGTGGTGGCATCGGCAGATGCGCTAATGACAGCGTAGACGGTCGTGAAGGTAAAGGCGGTCGGTGCCCTGATGACATCGAAATGCCCGTGATAGGGGTGCTGAGATGCGAGTGTCGGTGGAGGCGGTGACGCTGACCGTGACGCCGGTGACGCTGATCGTGTGTATGCCGGCTGCAGCCGTAAACATCGTGATGACGGTGGTACCAGGCGTAGTGGTGGAGCCGGCGAAGTCGGGCGTCGTTGTGGTCACTGGTCGTCGATATCGTAGTGGAGGCGATACCGGTTGTAAAGCCGACGTCAATGGGGCGAATCCGGTGGTAATGTGGGTGACCCCCGTAGATCTTGTGAAGGAGATGATGTGGGCTGGGGTGCCGGCGGACGCGTTGGCGATCTGAGTGCTGTCGATTTGTTCAAGCCCTAATCCCATCACGAGTGCCACAACTAGTTCGGCAACATCGAGCTGCTCAACGAGGCAGCCTCTTCAATTGCACCTTCCATTGGGTCGACGACTTCGAGTGCATCGACGTTTGAAAGTGCTGCGTGGGCATCATCATCTTCGAGCGGCACTACCGCCCAAGAAACTTTTTATTTACGCCGTCCAGCAACGTCTAGGTGGTAGACGTCTCCTTGGCCACATAATTGAGCACGTCTATGGCTAAGCACCAGCAACGGTATACTCAAATACAAACGACCGTGACTGGTGAACGACGCATGGTGAATGTAGTATCCGCACCAGCAAAACCTCCTTCAAGACGTCTACAAGAGTCACTGGAATCAGTACCGGCACCGCGCCCACTCCGAGGTCTGCAACCACCGCCAGTATCACGACTTCGCCGCCACCGAAGTTCATGCTCTATAGTGCAAGTGTCGCGGCTGCAGACGGCTTGTATGCTTTCGCCACCGTTGTGACCGTCGAAACGGTAGATTCCTCGTTCGGGCCTTCAGTTTGGCGTCGTTCTTCACCATTATATTTACGACGCAGTCGCGACGTAGAGTCGACTAGCAGTACGACTGCGTGTCGCTAGACAGCACCGCGACGGTGGCGGTGTCGTTCAGCAAAGTGTGCTCCGTGCACATGACCAAGTAGTTGCCATCCACCACCGTGTTCCACTCGTCAGGTTGAAGTTATGACCTAAGTTGTCGTAGAAGTAGTTGTTGGTGTGGTGATGATGCTGCGGCCGATCTTGGATACTACTATACATTTGGTCCATCGTAAAACTGAAATACGCGTTGAAGTTCTATTTTGGGATGGTGTATTGGTAGTAGTATTACTAGTAGTTGTATGTATTACTGTATAGAACTACTACTGTACAGCACAAGTACTTGTCCAATATGTACTTTGGCGAGCTGGGATTGGCTGAAATCCGAGTTGAACCTGCTAAGGGCCGGGAGACAAAATACGAAGAGAACAGGAGTGCCGAATAAAAAGCAGGTCGGAGAGCAAGCCTCCGTGTGCAAGAAGAGAAGAAGCCGGAGAGTTAAAGCCTCCGTGCGGAAGAAGGGAAAAGGCCGGAGAGTTAAAGCCTCCGTGCAGAAGAAGGGGAAAGGTAGGAGAGTTAAAGCCTCCGTGTGCAAGAAGAGAAGAAGCCGGAGAGTTAAAGCCTCCGTGCGGAAGAAGGGAAAAAGCCGGAGAGTTAAAGCCTCCGTGCAGAAGAAGGGGAAAGGCCGGAGAGTTAAAGCCTCCATGCAGAAGAACAGAAGAAGCCGGAGAGTTAAAGCCTCCGTGCGGAAGAAGGGAAAAGGCCGGAGAGTTAAAGCCTCCGTGCAGAAGAACAGATGACGCCGGAGAGTTAAAGCCTCCGTGTAGAAGAAGGGAAAAGACCGGAGAGTTAAAGCCTCTGTGCAGCGGTAGGGGGGGGGGGGGGGGGCATGTGGATATACCGTTGTCACTAGGTCCAGTCCCCATTGAAGAACGTGCGCTTGATCATCTTGTACGCTTCGAAGCGGTCGGCATATTAGACACAATACGGCACTATATAGCACCCCCATACCTTTCACTTTCAACTGAATTGGCAAAACAATCACATAGCTCAAAGTCTGCACGGTGATAAAACCCAACGGGTTGTTCAGGAACGCTGCCATTCCACCAACCAGTGCATCTACGGCAAATTACCGTCGGCAAATGACTTGGTCAACTTCAACTGTCTGTCCGCTTCTATTGACAGGAGATTCTTGTGGTATTTCTGCTTGAACCGTTGGATCAACGTGCCGAGGAGGAAAATGTTGAGAAGAAAATGCCCATATTCAGTATCTAGTGTGGAGTCCGCAGCGCCCCCTTACATCAAAATAGGCCTGGTTGTATGTGGAGTTTCCTTGTAGTTCTGCGTAATCTTGACGGCTCCTCCTCTGGCACTGCGCGGGTGCGTCCAAGCAGCAGTCATGACGTATGAAGGCGCTAATTTCCGGGATGATAGCCTCACTAGCGGAAAATAGACCACAAAGGCTCGAAATTTTACCATACCAAACGGAGCAAGATCGGAAAGTGCTCATTCCAAAGCTACCCTGTGCAAATTGGCCTTGAGGTCAGCACTGCGGATATTAGATCAATCAATTATACTTGAGCTCCACGTCGCTGAAACGACCAGAATATATGGCCCACCACGAAGGCTGAATCAGTGTGTAAAACAAACTCAATATCCGTTTCGATGAGTATTATACTCCAAGGACTTCCTGCAAGCAGTTGTCGCCTTGTACAGAAGAAAACTAAAACTTCCATGAGATGATGGTATACGGTAGCCAGCAGTGTACGAGAACGGACTTACCGGCAGATAGCTGGATCATAATGCATGCTGGGATCTCGTATTTGGGGTCCGGGTCTAGACGGCCGTGCTTCAGGTAGTAGTAAATGTGGTAGAGTGCCTTACTAATGTTCTGTGGGCGAGGAATCCTGTATGTATGTAGAAGGCGCCGACGGCTGGCAATTAGCTCGCTACCGTACGTTGTCCAGTCACATGGGACCGCATGGCAGTAGCGACAGTAACAGTAGTGGCCATCCATGACGGGGGGAAGGTTGCAGAATACCTCACAAAACTGTGATGAAGCAAAAGTTGTGAGATATCAAAAATTGTGCATCGTTTTATGCGGTATTTTATGTAGCCGATCACCTCTTTAGTGATGTGCCAGACCGGATCAGTTATGTCTTCCATTGGACAAATAGCTTCTCCTGGCAGCCTCTTATTGGTCAATCTTATCAACAAAATGAAGTTTGTACCATCCAGCTGGTAGTCAAAGGGTTAACCCTTAACCCTAGATTACAATTTGGGTTGGAAACCAAAACAAAGGATGTGTTGAATAATTTCTTGGCCCTCGACACCATTTCCGAACTAGGCATTGCAGCAGTAGTAAAATCACGACCTGTCACTGATTGATGTCGACATTTCAGCCATTTTCAGGCGAACATGTAAGCTGTAGTCCCGTTTAATCATTTTGTTGAAAGTCTCTGCTGGGTTGTTCGTCTTGGCAAACCCACACGGTGAACGGAAACACTGCCACTTATTGAACCTGGGACTAAACCACTGCTTTTCAAAGTAAGATGTGAAATCCGCCAGATCAGAACGTGCATTCCATCTCACCAACCAACGCAGACGTCTTTGTTGACTCATATTCATCCGCATTCCGAGAGTAGTGAAGGTCATATATATCTCGAAAAATTATTTGTATGTATTGTTCAGAAGTTCCACTAAGACGCTTCTTTACATTGGAAACCACGTGGAAAAAGCACATGAGGTAGTCATGGTCGGTTGACATACCAATGCTCTCTTCAAAGCCGTTCAATTGAGCCTCCTCAGCATCCCCCATAAAGTACGATACATTAACGCTGCGTCCAACCATTCTGGTGGGGACCATGTACTTGAGCACGAATGACGACCTGACGGAGGAAGACCCCTCGCAAAATTGAGATGAAATTGCGTTTAGTGCTGCAGCGTATTATATATGCGTTCTTTGAGAAGTAATGAAAATCGCGACGCAGTGAAACTGTCTGGAGGCGTCTGATATGCCACACACAAACAAAGGAAATTCTTTCGTGGTCAACTTAACCGTAGCATCCATGTGAAATACAAATTCTCCGGGAGATCTATCCAGTTGCCGTAGCATGTACTTTGTTGAAAAGGCTAGAATAAATGGATCTTCATCGTTTCCATCTCCCAACACTGGATTTTCATCGTTATCCAATTTGTATCCAAACGAAAACGGGGTCAAATCAACAAGTTCAGGGCTGTAATGCGATTCCTTTGCGAGAAAATCACATCAACAAAATCGGTATTCATCAGGGTGGATCGTTTGTAGTTGTACACAAAATTCTGAATTGTCTTCAACTCTGGAACAGTGCTCCGGTCCATCGAGAATTGGTCGATCAGGCTATTCCGTATGCGTGCTGGTTTAACACCATCAGTGATCATTGTCCGACTTTGAGTTTTCATCGCAAGGGTAAACACTCTTTCTTTGGGGGATCCGACGTTGGCGAGATGGTTTTCATGCTCATAAAATGAGCAGATGTCCGTTGCAAAACATTGAAGAAGCTTCGCGCGACATATCACATCGGACACCCACTTACAGTCGTCAATACTGCGAGTTAGGCATACTATTTAGATATATGCGAGTTGTTGACAGTAGGAAAAGCCTAGTAGCGCTAACGAGCGCAGATTTGGCCGCTGTGGGGGACCTCCAATACAACTTTCTACTTTCAGCTCCACGACAGATCAGATCGGACAGTACAGACTTTACACAAATCAAGTATAATTTATAGCTGAAAATTTGTGGCTGCAGCGCGTGTACCTGGTGGGTGGCTGCCATGAGCGCGGAGTGCATGGCTCATTCTAAAGATTCCGAAGACCAAGAAGCCTCCATTAACCGAGCGAGAGAGGGGGAGGACCGGTCGCTCTTGGACTTCGTTGCGACGGGTGTTCTCCTTGAAAAACCTGTAAAGCGTCAATACCAGTCCCTTGCAAAGGGTGATCCAGCGTACGTGTGACGAATTATCGCGAACTGCTGACGGCAACATTAATACCAACCAACCCTATTTGGATAAGTTACGACAAGAGGTGTGTTACCGCAGTATGAGCTCAAGGAAATGACCGCAGTTTTTCTTGCTTTTTGCTAGTCATCTCTACAGAACTCAAACAAGCAAATTGTTGCGCCAATATAATTATGGAAAACGTTTCTCAATTCCATCCAAATCGGCATCGTCAACGAAAACTACAATTACACAACCAATAAGGGTATTCCTCACCAGTTGTGTTGCAAGTTGGTGAAGCACAGTACCACATTTTGTACCTCATCTTGTGTCCATCGGTGTTCTCCTTGCATATCGAGCAGCGTTTGTACTTGTTGTTAGTGTAGACATACAGAGAGCGCATTTTATCGAGCTTTTTGTTTGCCAGTAGTTCTCCCTCGGCTGTACCAATCGTTCTCCACGTATACTCCATCGGCATGTTCTCCTCGGCTATACCAACTATTCGTGTCTAAACAATTGCACTTGTAGAATTGCTGGCAAGAAAGAAACTAAAGCTAATTTTGGTATCAGTCGCGATTCTCCGCATCTTGTGTTCCCCTTAGCGTATTTATAGATTTCACCCTCGCTAATGACGACCTGCTCTTTTAAACTCTTGAGTTCAAGACATCCATCAACGCAATTCTCCAAGAAACTTTTTTCGTGAAATGAAAGGAAAGCCTTATGATTTTATACTTACCCAACGATATGCATGTACATTTATATATTACTATGTACTATTACACATTCAAACGCGGGGTGCAGATGATTGTGAAAGCTGCCTAGCCCTCACCGTAGGGCCAATCGCAAGGTCTTTGGTGAACTTAATAGACGATTGGTAAAGTTACAAGTGCGTTGGTATATTTTTCAGACATTTTGGTTCAGATCTCATCCTCTCTCAATTAGCAGAGCCGAAGACTAAAATTAGCTACTACCATATGGTTGAAATATCACGCTGCTATTGGCTAATTACTACTGTCGCCAATAAGTAAACGTCGCCTATGACTACGAACCCTAAGTTCTGGTTACGTGGACCACATAGGCTAGACAAGAAAAGAGGTCGAAGAAGGAAGCAGAAAGAGAAGCCCCATCTTCTTAATCATTCACAAGGCCCAAGCCATGCAGGACGAGGAATACGTGTTCGTGTTAACGCAGAAGCTGAGCAACTCAAGTGCCTGCCACGACTCTCTGGAACTGGCGACGTCCCCCACAACGGGAGCGTCGGCCACCACGTCGTCTTCGGACGGGAGTGCGACGTTTGGCGACTCGGACGTGGAAGGGGACGACTCGGACTCGGTCGAGCTGGACCAGATTCCTGTGGCAATGCCGTTCCTGCCGGCGCTGGACGCCTCCACGCAGATCACGATCCACGACGGCTACAGTGACGCCATTATGGACGCTCAACACGCGCTGGACTCGCGGCTGCTGGCGTATTCTCAGTATCAGACAATGGTAAGTATGCAGCTTTAGTAGAGGAAAATATACCTAGACTGATATGCTAATGGCATTTTTTTTTACTGATGTAGGCCCGACCGAAGCAAGTTCTATTGACACCCAGGAAGCCCAAGACGGAGAGGTTCATCATGACGGCCAGACCTGCTGTGGTAGATCGCCCCGTGACTGTGTGTATGGGCTGGCAACGAGTGTCAAACATCGATTCGAGTAGTCGCGATCTGCTGCGTGTATTGGAAGAGGACGGCGTGTCGTACGAGCCGCATGACACAGCCTACAGTGTCAAGTATCTGGCTCCTGTTCTGCCTTTTGGTGACTGCCTCTTCTTGTCCATGGAGCAACTGCTGCTGTACACTGAGGAGTGCGAGCCATTGTCGCCCGAAGGGATTCGTGAAGTGGCTACCAAGTTCTTCCTCGCGCACTACACTTCAAGCTCTCCAGAGGAGCAACAGAAGATTGACAAGGCCATCCAGAACTTGTACTATCCGACGTTGAAGGGCGGCTGGGGTGTGAGCCCAGTGCAAACGCGGCGGTTTGTGGCTCGTCGGAGCGACAAGAAGATACTGCTGGACAAATGTGCGGAGCTCCAGAAGCGCGGCTACTCGTGGGGCAAAGCGGCGGAAGCTGTGTACACAGATTACGCGCAGCCGGTCGTGGACGCGCATTCGTACTGCGACTACATGAAGGTGGGTCGAGGTGACAACACACACTTCCTCATTGGTCTGAACTACAGCAGCCATGGCCTCATCTCGGTGGACAACGACCCGGACAATTCGCGTGTGGCGTGGGGAGACGACTTTGTGCTGGAGGCTCTGGCAACTGCATACCAGCGAGATATCTTCGTGGTTCTGGTGGGTTGCGGCAAGATGTTCTTCCTCCCGCACCGACCGCGCGGTGAGGTCGGCTTGGAGCAGAGCACGATCTGTCACTCAAAGGGCCACGCACCATGGTTCCTGCTCATGCGACTAACTGGCAGCGACCGTGGTGGAGACCACTACGAGCCGATGCTGTGCGAGCGGCTGCGAGGTGACGGATCTCCGGAGTTTGGCTCCATTGGAGACTAGTTCGGCAGAGATTCCTTGCGTGTTCTTCTCTACGGCTTCCATTCTTAAATTTTACTACAAGTATATATCAACAGCATGTAAACGTCAATGCCTTCACATATACTCGAGGTATTTTTTGCAGTACAAGACAACTGAAGAGAAGATGAGCTAATCACAATGGCGACACAAGCTTTGCGCAGGCTGTAGCAGCCAAGGCTTTTCATTTTCATCTCAGCCCCGACGACTTGCTAAACAATCAGACACGTACGCTCTCCTTGTCAAACAAGAGAGTGTTAACGCGCCACCCCGCGTCAATCAAAGGGGTAGCTTAGTTGCCGATGGTCTCCAGGCTCTTCTCCCACTTGTCGAGGTTGCCCGGCAGCTTCGACCACTCGTCAAACTCGTCGTCAAACAGCGAAGGGATGGACGTCGAAGTCGAGCTCGAGCTGGACGCTGCTTAGCACAGACACACACTCCACTTCAGCATCAATCTCCCAAAAACCAAGCCCGATAATAACGTACGAATGACAATCTCCTCCTCTTTCTTCTTCGAGGGCTTAAGCTTGAACAGCATGATCAGCGTCGTGTAGGCGCCCAGGGTGGCCAGCACAATCTACAGTATAAAATGCAATATACGTTTCAATATCATCCAATAGCTCCATGATCTTCCATTTAACGTACGTGGTAGTCCTCCGGCAGGTAGTGGCGAACCTTGGCCTCCAGGCTTCCCTCGGGAGGGGCAGGGCCGTGGCTCATCAGACGCGACTGCGCGGGGGTACGACGACCAGCAGCGGTCGCCACTTTCTTCACGAGGCTCAGCATCTTCTTGACGGTCTTAGAGAATTCCTTGGGCTTTAGCGACTGCAGAGGGGGGCAACAGAGCCAAAAACGAGAGGCGGGGACGCTGCTTTCATATGATTGGTGGAAATAAATTTCGTACTTTAAGAGATATTAAAAATTGTTAAGGGAAAAGAATATTTTCCTCATTTTAACTTAGCCTACCTATGGACTATGGGGCGCTCGCTACGAGCTGTCGACGGCAATGGGGACAGCTTCTTCAGCTTCAATAGGACACACTTCAGGCTTGGACGGTGAAGGCGGTTGGTTGCGGTTGATCTCATCCTGCCAGTGCGTTAGATTGGCGTCCAGTTGCGCCATACAGTGGTCCAGTCGAGCGGTGGGAAGGTGACTTAAGGACAGGAAGAGCGGGCGTACAATACCAATGATGAAGCCCGCCTGCATTTTCTCCAGTGGGATAGGCTGTTCTCGGTCGTAGCCGATGCTCACAGGCAGCAAAAGCTCGCGCTCTTTGTCGCCCTGCTGGTAGAACTCCTGTGTGATACGCTCAGCCCAGATGAGATAGATTTGCAGTGGTTTGGTTGGGTTGGAGACGTCCGCGGCGTGAAGTGCCATTTGCAATACGAGGCGGTCGTCTTCCGGGTCGGCTGATTTCCAGCCTTCTTCTGTTGCTCTACAGCGGCACAAATACACCGTCAAGCTCCAACAGAAGAACAGCTACTGGTGGACGCAAACGTACCTCCTCACGAGGTTTTCCAGCTTGCCCAAGTACGTGGAATGTACGCTGTTATCGGTGGCTAAGACCATGTCAGTGATTAAGTTGCGGACCTGTGGGAAGGATTCAAGTCGCGGGGGTCAGTAGGCTGATGTTGCTACGCTGTTGCCAGTCTCGCATTTACCTCGTGTTGTTCGACCTTCGTCAGCCCCTGGAGGATATTACATGCTGGGTCCTTCATCAGTTGGAAGGCCAACGCACAATGCATGTGCTCTAGGGGGGAGCGGTACACGTATTGCACGGCCAAGTCGTCGTTAATTGTGATGTGAAAATTGTTGCTATAGCTTGTGTGACCCTGGAGAACAACCAAGCTGACAAGTAAGGCTCTGAAGCGCGAGCTAATTGGTAAGGCACAGACTGCAACACTTACGACGTCATGTACCAGGGCTGCGAGAAGTGCTGTGCACTTGATTCGCTCAGTGAACAAGCTCCCCAGATTCCCGGTTGACAGAAAGTGATGCAGAGTCTGAGTAACGTCTGCTGCATGTTCGGCTGCAATCCAAGACAATGTGCAAAACAAAAGAGATGGATACAGGTCAGCACATCACCAGCTACTCCATAGCCAAAGCGTTAACAACATTACCGTTGTGGTACGGGTGAGCGTGATACCTGCGCTGGACCCTGAAAAGATGACAAGGAGTAAAAAGTGAGCGCTATTTGCTACGATAGATCCGGCTGTCATGAATGGAGGAACGTACTCCCGCAGCAACGATTGAACGCGGAGTTTGGTCGTTCGAAAGTGGCAGCAGATCTCATACTGCTCCAGTAGTGCATTTCCGACGATGCACAAAGTCTGACCTGGAACTGCCGCTGCAATCTAGTGGAATCAAGAAGACGATTCAAAAATCAGTTCGGAGAGAGTACTAGACAAATACTGGTCGAAAGCAGCACCGTACCGCGAATACGTCGAAGTTCCAAGTATCAATATTGGCGATTTCCTTTTGTACCGCCAATACAATGGTCGGATTCGTCACTTCAGGGCAAACCTCGATGGAGAACCGACGGCGTTCCTCCTCCTTCTGTTTCACTATCCGTGCCACTGCTTCGCCCCATCGACGAGCGGCGGTTCCTTTGTCGCTGCCTATACTGTTGCTGCGCTTCCCACCGGCGCTGCGATCTGACTGGTACATTGCCAAGAGACAGCGACGCAGCATACTCGTCCGTCGCAGAGCTGTCCTGAAGGTCTTGGCACTCTCCGACTCGTGCAAGAAGTTCTGGATGAAAAAGTTCTGCATACTCTCATCAAAGACGTTCGAGTGCGTGTCGAACAGCTTCTGCATCGTGTTCTCGACGCTCCGTTCGTCCCAAGTCGAAGTCACAGTCTCGAGGGCACGAGAAAACCCGTGCAGGATCTGATCAAGCTCCTCTCTTTGCACTGCTGCCTCGCCCCGTTCGCTATCACATGCATGCTGTTGGAGCCTACGCAGCAGAGCTACTGCGTACATGATGGACTCGTCACTGGTGTGGTCACTCGAACTCTCCAAGGCGCTCGTTGCGCGTCTCGGTGGTGTTGGTCTCCTGCTATTCGGAGCTGTTGACGGTTTGCTGTTTTCCTCGTCATTTTCCTCGTTCTCTTCAACCTGTTCAACGCCTTCAATTTCGACGTCGTTTTCAGTTCCACCTGCTTTCTCGGTTTCGACCACCGAGGTGCCAACAAGTCGCGGAGAAGACTGCGATATCCTGAGGTTGGACACTCGTAGCGGCACCATCCGCGGTTCAAGTGCAGTAGGCAGGATGACTGGCCCTGTTGGTAGCTCTTTGCGCACGTTTTGGGACGCGTCAAGGTGCGAGGATAGCGACGTTGACAAGCTGGCAGAAAGGACGGCTACGTCGCCTCCGCTAGTCGCCACGGCTGCGCTAGAGGCAGTTGCCTCGCCCGAGTTGGTCGCGTTCGAAGTCATTGAGCGTCTGGCGAGCGCAGCCATCGAGTGCAGCAGCATCCGGCGCTTGTGTTCCTTGGCTTCGACCCCCATCGGAGAGATCCAGGAGCAAACAGCTCGTGTATTCTTGGGCTGCCAGACGACCCGTCGGTCCACGTTCGTTTCTTGGCTCGAGCTGCTTCTCGTCGGTCGTTCTGTTCTCCGGTTTTCCTTGTCGTTTGGCGCGGGGGATGCGTGTTGGGAGGCGCTAAGATTCGACTTGTCCCCAGACGCTGCTCCCCCTGCTTTAGCGCTTGGCACGATGGCCAGACGCGCGTTCTGATTACTACCGACCTATTTATAACTGCACATGAAGGTTCTAACTGCTCCAGCTTTGGAAGCTCCTCCATACAGACGAAATGACTTCTATTTTCGACCTGATTGAAGGCTTCGCTCAAACTGAAACTGCAGGCGTTGGGTCCATTGGTCCTGCTTTTAATAGTGTGGAATGGTATCTTTAGGCTTTGTCGCTGTCCAAGTTGAAGTCATTCACCCACTAGCAACTCAACGCACACAAAATAACATCAGCAATGCACACGGAGGAAGCTGCGCCACGACGCGCTGAGACTTGAAGCAGTGATTTGGCGATCCTTTATTTTCGAATAATGAAGCGACGGAGACCAGAGCCAACGGGCAACGCACACTGCTGCTCCTTCAGCAGAGCTCAATAGCCAAACGTGAGAACAGTCGACAAGTGGACATCACGCCACTGTCGAGAGTATCCGAGCCCTATCCGACCCACTGACAAGTCGGCGGCCTCATCTCCGCAATCCTGGAACTGTGTCGGTTTCTCGGTTCTTAAGCGTGGTGAGCGGCCTTAGCACGGAGAGCGGCGTAGTACGCCTTCATCTCCTCGCGCTTCTGCAGGGCGCGACGGTGCGTTCCGAGCTGTATCGTTGAAAAAACACAAAAGATCGTTAGCATCAAATCATAACCACCCCAAGAAGTCCATCAAGCTACTGCTTTCACTGAATACGTACGCGCTTCTTGGAGAACTTGTAGATACGCTTCTCAGCCGACGAGCCGCCGCTCTTGATCATATCAAGGATGCGCTTCTCGTACGGCATCAGGCCGACCACCTCGCGCACGATCTCACGCACGAGTTTAGTCTTCTTGCCGGCGCGCTGCGCACATCAACAATCATACAAAAAGCCCGTTAGCTTCTGTCGTTTTTTTTCCTCTTTCCTGTATTTCCGCCTGCTGCCTGTTTGCTGTCTGGCTGCAGTGTTGCGTCCATTGGCTGCTGCTTTTGACTGAATCTTTTGGTGCACTTACTCCCTTGCGGGAAGCGGGGCGAGGAGCCACCTGCTTCTTGTTGACAGGGAAACCCTTGTTCAGGCCCACGGCGATTCCAGTGGAGGACATGGTGATGTTTTTTGCTTCCGAAAGACTTAAAGAACCGAACTAAGTGCTGCCTACGCTAGAGGGCGGCGTTACCATCCGCTGGTCCATTGGTTGGTCGCTGAGGAGAACTCCGGGTAAGTGCGATCCACACGGTTCAGCTGACCGGTCCGGACCGTGAAGAACCGGGGGTAGGTGTGGTTATCCGGATAATTGAGGTGACGCACATCATTATGTGGAACACATACATGGCGTTTATATGTGCTACAACGCTTTGGTGATCTTCTTCTTGATAAGTTCTTCTTCTTTGACAAGCAGGTGACATTTCCAACAGCCCCAGTACTGCTAGAAGAAAACAAGGTGCTTTATTCCCACCTCGTGAGTGGATCGCACACCATGGCGTACATTTTTATGACTGCAGCGTAGATATCGGAAAACGTGTGTGCGAGGCAAAACCCAGTATGGTTGATTGCCGACGACCAAAGTGTCACAGTTTCACAACGAAATCAACACTGTCGATTTCCCACTTCAAGCACGGGTACAGTAAAACCTGTCCTAAATGATCCCTGTCAAGGCTGATATCCTGGTATATCTGATATGGAATCGATCCACCGACTTGGTAGTTATTAATTACTATGGGGTAAATCTGATAGTGCCCAAACGCGTAACTTGATATGCTTTTTCCCAAAAAAAAATCTTAAATTTGTATGGATTTTTCCACTTAAGAGCGTGTAGTGGTAGCAAAAAAGCTCGTAATCGAAGTCTGAGTCAGTGCTTCCTCAGTTTCTAATCGGAGATTCTCTCGCGCACGCGATTGAAGCAGTCGTAGGCCCCTCTCCAACTTCTTTTCTAAATCTGGATGGTCTGTTAACATTAGAAGTACTCCTCGGACTGCATCAACACCTTGTTTTGCAGTCATAGCGTAGCTCTCTTCTTCTACGGCATCATCCTCTTTAGTAGGCATGCTTTCCGTAGCAGTTTCCAGGAAAGCAATATCAGTTGTGTTGCTCAAGAGTTCCGCTGCTGAAAACGACTGCATTTCCGTGTTCTCCTCCGCAGCGTTGCAAACGAAGTCTGCAATATCCATTGGGTTACGGACCCGTAGCCGTGCCATACATTCGAGCAACTCACCTTCCAAGATGTTGTCAACTTCCTTACGGGAACGGCGGGATGATGAGCGGCCGCGTATGACCCCTGTATGCTTGAAACAATTAAGTACAAGCTCGCCGTCGATATTTCTCCAGCAAGACTTCACCCATTTCATAGCTAGAAGCTGGTCGATTGCATAGATATTGCCGTCATTACCGGCTTCTTCGAGATCCAATGCGTGCTGGAGTTGTCGGTGACGATACCGCCGCTTCAGTGCTGCAATAATTCCTGCGTCTAGAGGTTGCAGTTTGGAAGTTGTATTTGGCGGCAAAAAGTGAATTTTCACATTTTGCAGCTCCAACCCAACAGTAATGTGCGACGACGCATTATCCATGAGAAGGACAACGTGTCGTTTGAGGTTATTCATCTCAATGTCAAAATCGCGTAGCCACTCGCGGAAAAGTAACGCTGTCATCCACGCTTTCTTGTTGTTTCTGTACGTAAAGCCGAGCTCGGCGCCGGTCTTCTTCTTGAAGCATCTTGGCTTATTAGCGTGCCCAATAAAAAAAGGTTCTCTCATGTCCGATCCATCTGCGTTGCAGGCAAGCGCAACCGTTATTCGTGTCTTACTCTTCTTGATACCTTCAATTTGAGTGCGTGCAATCGTCCGATCTGGACACAAATTGTAAAATAGGCCCGTCTCGTCGAAATTGTAGATGTCCGCTAGCGCATAATCCTTCACAGCAGCACGAATGCGCTCAAGTTGAATTGGGAGCGACGCCATATCCACCGAACCACTTTCGCCGAACGACGTAAAGCTTTTAAAACCATGCCGGCTTTGGAAGGAGTCAAGCCATCCATTCGAAAATGATAGTTTGTTCGACTCATTAACAGACATTTGCTTGAGCAGCCGAGCCCCCTTTGCCTTCACCATATTGCCATCTATCATAACGCGCCGTGCTTGACAGTGAAGTACCCAATTAGCAAGGGCGTCATCCAGCTCTGGAAATGCAAGTGGTCGCGACCGACGTGCTTGCAAATCTTCTTCTCGGACGTTTTGATAGCGACGTGTTTGCGATAGTATTGCCGAAATAGTCCCTTGTGCAGGCTTCTTGATCATTGCAAACTCTCGTTGTGCCCTTTGGGCAAGCTGCTCCTGCGTTAACGTCGGTTTTTCCAGTTTCCATGAGCAAATTTTTTTCTTTTGCTCAAAATTGAGGTTGCCGACGTGTTTCTGTTTTCGAGGCATGGTAAAAGCCAAAGTGAGAGTCGTAGGGAAGGAGGGGG
Source organism: Phytophthora capsici (assembly GCA_030324255.1). Taxonomy (NCBI): domain Eukaryota; phylum Oomycota; class Peronosporomycetes; order Peronosporales; family Peronosporaceae; genus Phytophthora; species Phytophthora capsici. The sequence continues at coordinate 2,393,812 of CM059354.1, forward strand.
AGCCAGCTGAGGTAGGACATGGTGATAAAAAGCTACTGGTCCCCCCAAATCTGATGAACTTGCTATATCTGATAGTGACCTCGTCCACGGGACATATCAGGTAGGAAAGGTTTTACTGTATATGTACAAGGACTACCGGTATAATTGCGCAGTATTCGGCAGTCAGTACAAGGGCAACACGCATCTTAGCCTAAGATTCTTAGGAACTTGGCTATGGAGCGTCAAGCTCCTGGCCTAGGTAGCCCACACGGATAGCATTTGATCACAATTAGATTATCCAGAACCCCAGGCTGCAAATTCCAGCACTCGCCACTTTCTAAGCGCCATCCAGATTTGTAGCTCCGTGTCTTTGACAACGTTAAAACCGGTGGTGCTGGCATCTTGAAGTGCCCGCTGACCTCCATCCAGCGTCGGTAGGCCGCTCCTTCGGTGCCACCACGTAGCGCCATACAACGCACTTGAGAAGCTGTAGAGCTACTGTAAGATCTCCCTCAGGGAGTCCCTGGCAGCACCTGCACAGCAGTCTGGAGCGCAGTCCGACGCTGGTGGCAGCCACAGCTTTCGCGATGACCGGGCAAAAACTGGGCAAAACGAGCATTGCACGCCGCTCGTTGCAGTCTGACGCAACAGTCAAACTCATCGAATGACATCACGGTCGTGCCGCTCCTGACGACGTGTAAGAACTGTATGGGACTCAGAGAACGAGGGGCCTGCAAGCCACTCACCGCCGGACCCGCGCGTCTTTTCCTCCAACCTCGGCTTGCTCCAGCTCGCTTTGCACCCTCGACTTCCGCCTGCAGCCATTTGCAGATTCCCCGCCTGTAAACCACCAAGTCTTCGTCACCTCTTCGACCATGGCGATCCTAAACCCGGAGGCCGAATCAGCCGCCAAGGTGGCCTCACTCTCTGAGGCCAAGCAGCGCGAGCTTGCTCAAGCCGGCTACAAACACGTGGAAGGCGCCCCGGCGCCGCTTCCTCTTGACCTGCCGCACTTCTCGCTGCGCGACCTGCGTGCTGCCATCCCCAAGCACTGCTTTGAGCGCTCGTTCATCACGTCCACGTACTACATGATCAAGAATTTGCTGACGTGTGCGGCGCTGTTCTACGCGGCCACGTACATCGACCAGACGGGCAATGCCGCCTACTTGCTCTGGCCCGTGTACTGGTTCTTCCAGGGCAGCTACCTCACAGGCATCTGGGTTGTGGCCCACGAGTGCGGCCACCAGGCCTACTGCTCCAGCGAGGTGGTCAACAATTTGATCGGCCTTGTGCTTCACTCGGCGCTGCTTGTGCCGTACCACAGCTGGCGCATTTCACACCGCAAGCACCACTCCAACACCGGTAGTTGCGAAAACGACGAGGTGTTCGTTCCCGTCACTCGATCTGTGATCGCCAGCTCCTGGAACGAGACGCTGGAGGACTCCCCGCTCTACCAGCTCTACCGCATTGTCTACATGCTGGTGGTGGGCTGGATGCCCGGCTACCTCTTCTTCAACGCCACGGGGCCGACCAAGTACTGGGGCAAACCGCGCAGCCACTTCAACCCGTACTCAGCCATCTACGCTGACCGCGAGCGCTGGATGATTGTGCTGAGCGACATCTTCCTCGTGCTCATGATCGGAGTTCTCTCCACGTTGGTCTACACCTTTTCGTTCTACACGATGCTCAAGTTCTACATCGTGCCCTACTTTGTCGTGAACGCCTACCTGGTGCTCATCACGTACCTGCAGCACACCGACACGTACATCCCGCACTTCCGTGAGGGCGAGTGGAACTGGCTGCGCGGTGCACTCTGTACGGTTGACCGCTCGTTCGGCCCGTACCTCGACTCGGTGGTGCACCGCATCGTGGACACGCACGTGTGTCACCACATCTTCTCCAAGATGCCGTTCTACCACTGCGAGGAAGCCACCAACGCCATCAAGCCGCTGTTGGGCAAGTTCTACCTCAAGGACGACACGGCTGTGCCCCTCGCTCTGTGGCGCTCGTACACGCACTGCAAGTTCGTGGAGGACGATGGCAAGGTCGTGTTCTACAAGAACAAGCTCTAAGATCGCTACATACGGTATCGACGGTGTCGCACCATGGTACCGCACTACTGTAGCCATCTTCATTAACTTTAATTCATTCCGTGCAACGCACTTATCAACCACAGCGTTTTCCTATGACATTACATTCCAAGTTACTCTCGAGCAGCGAAACACACTTCAACATGAACAGCCAATAAATACTCTTCATTATGGTCTACCTAGCGCACTGAATGGAGGCCAAGTGCTGTCTAAGGTCCCTCTCGGAATCACTTTCTCCGTCTTCTGCCTCGCAGTCTTCGTCTGAACCTTTTAATAATGCCATCTTCTTGTCTGCGACTTCTCCCTCAGCAATTGCAGCTTCGGATTTGCGTATCGCTTTCCAGTTCTTGAAAGAGCTGACACGTCGTGGTGTACGCCGCACTCCGCTCTTCTTTGCCGTAAAAGCTTCAGTCACCTCGTGGCTTGCTCCAGAATTCCTCCGAGACAGCAACAACACTTTGTACTGGAAAGCTTGCCCTCGACGCCATAGCCTGCAACGTTTTGCTCGGATCCACCACACAACCAGCATCACCACTCCAATAGCGGAAAGGATTACTAGCTCCGAGTACGACGATATATTTGCACTCCATGCTGGTGGAATGGCAGCAGCAGGCGCCGGCTCGATATTGATTTCCATCGATGCGCGGGCTGCTTTCATCGGAGTTTCGAGTACAACTGCAAACGCTCGTTGGTTGGTGGAGTTCTCAGCCAGACCAGGCAGGATCTCGACTGCAAGTTGAGCACGTTGTTGGCCCACTTCAAAGACGACAGTGCCGCGCGCCTCGACAAAGTCCACTCCTGCTTGGGCCTGTTGAACGCTGATATTCGAGGCGGCAGTGAAATATGTGGCGCGAGCACTGGAGCCGCATGACCAAGAACAGCAGTCACGGCGTACAGGAAGCACGATCAGTAGACGGTGGTCTCGAGGTTGTTGCACCACCAGAGGAGTTTTAGAGAAGAAAGCAAAGGAATCTTCGCAAGTGGCCGACGTCCAAGATTGAGCTTGTGGGTGGTTTCGCAGGCTTGTGCTCATCTACTGAAGACCAGCAACTGGCGGCTGAGAGAACGGGAACTAAAAGTACTATGCCAGGACAACGCTAACTCTAAAGAGGGAGCGGACAACAGTCGAATATTCATGCAGACAGTCTATATTTCACGGTCGACACACGCCATCTCCAGGCTTTGTGGCGGCAGCAACTTAGTCAAACCAGCGGTCAGCGCTCTTCGCGCTATCATCTCCCTTAGCCACCTCAGGCTTTTCACCGAAAATCTCCTTCTTGTAGCTCCGCACCATGTCTTCGAACGATTTCTCCTGTTCGTGCTCCTTGGCGTGCTTGCGCTGGTTGCGGGACAGCGTCTTCCCCTTCTTTGCCATGTGTGCCGTCTCCATCGAGACGAGAGCGTCGTCCTCGGCATCAGCACGCGGAACCTCGGCACGTTTCCGCTTTTTGGGCTGTTGTTTCACGTCCTTCACAGGCTTCGGCGTCTTTTTGGACTTCGTCTTGCCTCCTTCCGCTTCAGCCTTGGCCTCAGCCTTCGCCTGTGCACGCAGCTTCTTCTTCTCACGTTGGCGCTGGCCACGGCTCTTCTTGGTCGTCTCAGCGTCTTCACCGTCCTCTCCCTGTGCCTCCTTCAGCGCTCGCTCCTCCTCGCGCTTCTTAGCGGCGTCGGCAGCGCGTTTTTCACGCAGCTTCAGCTTGCCGTGGTTCTCCAGTGCAAACTCCACAATGAGACGCGACTTAGAGCTGTCTGGTGCACCAGAAGTTGCTACCCGTCCGGCAGCATACGACGTGTACTTAGGGTTGTTATTGAGGATCCGCAGAGCCGCCAGAGCGTGCAAGTGCTCGGAGAACTCGACAAAGCCGTAGCCACGCGAGCGCGGGTCCTTGCCAGCCTTGGCCGACTCCATGTCGCGCACCACCTTGGCCATGCGCACCTTGACAGGCGGGCTACCCTTGGACAGCAGCTCGGGTTTAATCTCAGCACGGTCCACGTTCCCAGCACGCACACCGGCGCTGGCTGCATCGTGGAAGAGCTTTTTCAGCTTCTTGTCGTCCAGCGCTGTGGACAGGTTACGCACTGACAGACGCATAGGCGAGACGAAGTACATGGGGTTCTGCAGCTTCAGCTTCTTCTCTCGGATGGCGCGGCGACGCTTGTCGATGTCCATCTTAGGTAGCTCCAGTTCAGCGTCCGCCATCTTGTTCACGTTGAGGGTGCCTTCGTAGGCCAGGTACAAGTTCCGCTTGTCCAGGCGGCGGCGCTCACGGGCGTTGGAGTCAGCCAGCTGCTCGGCGTCAGTTTTCGATACAGCACGAGACAGAATGAGCTGGCGGCCATCCAGTGTTAAGGCATCGTCACCACCGTCTGCCAACGCAGACAACGTGAAGACGTTGCTCTTCTTCTTGTCCTTCTTCTGCTTCTTTTTATCGTCAGCTTGGGGCTGCTCACCACGCTTCAACACTTCAGCTGCCACATCCGCCGACTTAAAACGGACAAAGCCAACGCCCTTGGACAGACCAGAGCCCTTCTCGTACACAACACGAGCGTACTCAACAGCACCAAAAGTCTGGAAGAACTCACGGAGACCGTCCTCTGACGTCTGGAACGACAGATTACGGATGAACAGGGTACGATCACGTTGAGCCTCTGTGTCTTCTCTAGGAGCTGGCGTGGCCTCCTCCTCTTCTTCCTCCTCACCCTCCGATTCGTCCGAACCAAATTCCGCTTCATCGTCCGTTGCCATTTCGAGCTGGTCCTCGTCCTCATCCCCACTGTTTGTCTCTTCCTCATCTTCCGGGGCTGCAGCCACAGCCTCCTCCTCCTGCTTCTTCTGCTGCTCAACGTACTTCGTCTTGGACAGCGCAAAATCCACAATCATCTCACGGCCCTTCAGCTTCGTTCCGTTCATCTTCTCCACTGCAGAACGCGCATCAGCCACATCGCGGTACTGGACGAAGCCGAAGCCGCGACTGCGACCAAGAACTGGTTCAGTCTGTGTCTCCTCCTGCTTCTTGTCCTCTTCGACAGGCATACGCACAACACGAACCTCAAATAAAGGACCATGCACCTCAAACAACTTCTCCAAGTCCTTGTCTGTTGTCTGGAACGCTAAGTTACGCACAATCAGGCGTAGCCCCTCCGCTTCAGCAGCCTTCGGGTGGCCTGGTTTGCCAGCCGTTGCCTTCTCATCCGCCACCACAGCCTTAGCCGCACTCTTCACCTGCAACACAGAGCCTTTGAAGATATGGTGGTCCAACTTGGCGACAGCCAGAGCGGCGTCCTTTGTGGTCTTGAACTGCACCAAGGCGTAAGACTTGCCAGAGCGACTCTCCTCCTTGAGCTCGACCTTCTCCACTGCACCAACCTTCTTGACTTTCTTCAGCACGTGCTTCTGCGTCACATCAGCGCCCAGACCGAAGATCAGCACCGACTTCTGCTCAACGCTGGCCTGCTCCTCCTTTCGACGCTCCACGTCGCGCAAGAACTCACGATGTTGGCGACGACGAGCGTTACGCTCACTCTGGACGTGACCAGAAGCAGCAGGGGTTTTAACTATAAGGGCAGGCGCGGCTTTAACCTTCACGTTCTCCTCAGTCTTAGCTGGTTTGACCTCCTCTTGAGGCTCCACTTCAACTTGCTCCTTGTCAGCCTCTTCCTTGGCCTGCACCTTCTTAGCCTCCGTTTTCGCGGCCTTTTTGGCAGCCTTAGCAGCACGACGCTCTTCCTTTGTAGCCTTGCGCTCCTGTTTGGCCTTCTCCTTGTCCTCGTCTGTCTGTTCGGGCTCCTCCATCTGTACATCCTCCTGTTCCTGCTCTTCAGGCTTCGTCTCCTCCTGTTTAGGCTGCTCAGTGGGAACTGGTTTATTCTTTTGCTGCAGTCCACGGCGTTTTCCTTTCTCCATAGCATAGTCTGTAATAGTAGGAAAATACGAAAGGATCAGCTTCAAATTCACTGCACAATTTGCAGTCAAAACTCCGCACCGATAAGCATCTTGCGGCCCTGAAAGTCCGTCTTGTTGAGCTTCTCCACAGCCACCGCCGCGTCACTCTCGACGGCACTGCAGCAACATTAATAGCATGTTAGTGCATACAATGCAGAACTTGTTAGTGCAATAATTACTGAAGCTGACGCACAATTTCACGAAGGCGAATCCGCGCGTGAGCATCTCGCTCTTGCGCTTGCCCTTGTCCTTGATGACATCGATCTTCTTGACGGGGCCGACCTCACTGAACACCTGCTCCAGCTCCTCCTGCGTCACACCGAACGGCAGGTTGCGCACGAAAACACTCGCCATGGCGCTCTGCTGGCCAATGCCGTAATGCCTCTTGACAGCCAGCCAGCATTTATCATATTTGACAGGTTTGACAATTTCATAGGAAGATACAGGGAGTTAAGTGTTACAGGTCCTTAAGTTCGCATAAGAGAATGATGCAGCATCGGTGCACTCACATAACTCGTCATGGATGAAAGATTGCTATGTATTGGCCTGAAGGCACTAAATAGTCGTAACACGCGCGTGAGCGGCATTCACGCTGCAAGAACTCGGTGTAAAAGGCGAAGCGAATGGCTGGTCTCGTCTACTCTGCTGTTGACTTGTAGGTTGAGGACGCGACACCCAAAATGGCCGCCATGTCGGTAGCGTCGTAATTCTTGGCATCCTTGTTGGTCTGACGTTTGCGGTAGTGTAGCCTTCGGGAAACTGTTACTTTATCGGAGCCTGACTTCTTGCTCTTCTTGCTCTTCTTCTCCTTCTTCGCTTTCTTCTCTTTTTTCGACTTTTTCTCCTTCTTGGCCTTCTTGCTCTTCTTGCTGCTGCTGGAGCTCTCGTCCGAGCTGTCAGCGTCAGAGCTGGACTTGCTACCGTACGACTTGTTGAGTGTCTTGAGCACGTCTGCAAACCCTCCCGCAGTCTCCGACCAGCCCTGAACCTCCGCCTGTTTAAGGCTGCACCCCACGCCCAAATTCTCCGAGCGACGTGCAATCTTCACGTGCGTAGCCTGACCCTGAAGATCCTTTCCCACACCTTTGCCGGCCGACCAGCCCATCTTAACGAGCATCTTGAATCCGAACTTGGACGTGTCCGAAGCCCACGCCATGTTCTGCATGCCGCCCACAGCCACCATCGTCTTACCGGCCTCGTCCGTCTGAACGGGAGAAGAAGAGGAAGTCACGTCCACAGCCGACATGATGGAGATACACAGGGAGCAAGCGGCGTCGACTGTCGCCTATGGAGCTTTTCGGGCTATGCGACGACCAGCGCTCGCCATTCAAAGAACAATATCGTACTTAAACGGTCGCGTGCCATATTTGTGGTACATGTGTTAGGTACCGGTATATCAGTTGCAACTTCAACACTTGACCTTCAAATGCCCGTGTATTAACTAGGTTAGAACGTGTGATATTCCTCCACGAACAAGGCTAGTTGAGCGGCAAGTGCCTTGCGGAAAGGCGAACTTGATGAGCTAAGAGCTGCGTGCAGCGCCTTACCGCCCTCCGACTGGTAACGCGAAGGCACGGCAGCCTCCACATCGTAGTCACCGCCGCAATCCGAGCTCAGGTCCAGGAACTTGAGGTCTCCTGTAACCACGTTGTCCCCTTGTTGTAGTGTGCACGACAGCGTGAACGTAAAGTCGAAGATGTAACGCTTCGCGCCACGCACCACCGCTATGGACGCGTCACCCTCGAGATTCGACACCTCCTTCGAGCTGACAACACCTTCACCAACACCCAGCGACGCGGAGATACCACACACAATCTTCTCCAGCTTATCCTTAGCCCACGACGTCATATCCTTCTCCTCGAACGTGTTGCCCTGGTTCCAGGCCGATCCGCCATCCACGCTCTTGATTTGCACCTTGTTGGGGTCCTCCACCTTCTTGGGGGCGATGTCACCAATGAGCTGCTTGGCCTCCTCTGTGAGTTCGTTGTTGAAAAACGTCGTCACTCGTCCGTCCGCCAGTTTCTTGTACCCACGAACGTGTCCGACGATATCGGCGTCGTCCTCATCCACGACTTTAGAACTAGAGGCAGTGGGAGCAGCAGACTTAGCGGGAGCTGCAGAGGCAGAAGTGGTCTGCGGTACTTCCACACGGGTCACCACCTTCTTCGGTGCGGGTGCAGCTGGCTTCTCCGTCTCCGTCTTGGCCATTTCCTGCACCTTCGAGTACATCGTGGCCACCGACTTGTTGCTGGGTTCCAGCTCCTTGGCGATGTCCAAGGCAGCTAGCGCCTCTTTGAACCGGCCCAGCTTTACCAGCGCCTGCGCTTTGCGGAAATAACCCTTCGAGTATCTGTCATCTAGCGCAATGCAACCCTCAGCGTCCTCCAGCGCCAACGCAGTTTTTCCCATAGAGCAGCGTGCCGCAGATCGGTTGGCGAAGAAGATGTGCTGGTTCTGCTGGGCGTTGCTCTCGTTCACTTCGATTGCGCGCGTGTAGAGCGCCTCGGCCTCCTCCAGCGCCTTCTGTTGGAAAGCTGCGTTGCCGCGGCGCTTGAGCTCTGCCACGAGGTTCTCCATCTCCCTGGCGTCCGTGGGGATGGGTCCATGTAGCACGTCCGAGTGGCGCGAGAACGGAAGCGCAGCGTCTCCTCCAAACATTTGATCGATCTCTTCTTTGTGTGTACGTCAGCCAGATATAAAATGAAAAGTGAGGCCAACCAAAAATATGGTCCCAGCAGCCGCGGTAACTCAGTTTTTGGGTTTCGAGAACTTTCGAACAATACAATTTGCACATGGGGCACCGGAATCTATTGAAAATGCACACAAATTTCTACTTACTTATCCGACATGTTAGCCGTGCGCTTACGCTTGGTCGGTCGCTCACTCTTCGCGTCGTCACCGTCTTCCTTGGCAGCTTCGAGCCTTCTCTTCTTGGCAGCTTCGATGCGACTTGCTCGACGCTGAGCCTCCTCCTCCTCCGCTTTCTTCTTGGCAGCTTCTTCTTCTTTCCAAAGTGGGAGCTGCTTCTTGTACTTAGGGGCTGCGATGTGCTTCTTGACACTTTCAGCATCACGGGCAATAGCCGACTCAGTCACGTTGCACCACAGCATATCCGACTTGGACTCGTCCGGGTGATCCACAAACATCGGCGCGTACTTTGCAAACGAAAGCTTGAGGTTGCGAGCCTTCTGGTAGCGTTTGCCGTTGATGTACGCGTTGATAACGTCCACTTCAGCCAACATCTCATGTCCAGTGGTGGAGCAGCGCACGCGCGAGTCTCCAACAAATGTCAAATCTTTCACAGACTTGACCAAAGCCTCTACGGCCTTCCGTGCCTTGATCTCCGCCTTCTTGCCGACAGGCGCAGCCTTCTTGACCACAGTAGGCTTCTCTTCCTTGGCAGCTACCACTTTCTTCTCTACTGATTCCGCCTGAGTTTTACTAGCGGGGGATTTTTTAGTCGACGGAGAAGCTTTAGCCTTCGGACTTTTAGTAGAAGTAGGCGTTGTTTCAACCTGCTTCACTTTCTTCTTGTCTTTCGGTGTCACCGTTTTCTCCTTTCCAGTTTTAGTGATAGAGCTCTTCTCCGTTTTGGTAGGTGTTTGCTCCTTCTTGGTAGGCGTCTTGGTCACTTCGACAACCTCCACACTCTTAACAATGATAGCAGGCTCATCCTCTGGTTGCTGCTTCGAGTCATTAACCACCGCCTTCTCCTGCTTCTTGGGTGTCACCTTCTTGGCCACAGGCGAAGCAACTGGAGTCGAGTTATTTCCTCCCAAAGCTTTCAGCACCTGCTGCTCTCCGTCCTTTGGGTGGTCGCCAAGGAACTGCTTCGCAAAACTCACGATCACGTCCGACTTGGAGTTGCCCTTGCACAGATGCAGCTCCTTCGCCAGCGCCTGCAGCTCGCGACGCGACGCCGTCTCCAGCGCCTTCAAAGCCTCACTCATTGTCGTCTGTGTACAAGAAGCGAAGGTATCAGATAAAATGGCGCGCAGGAGATCAAATTGGCGCGCTTCACTCTCTACCAGTCGAATGTAGCTGCTGGTGTGGCCACATGAACTCATGGTCTTAAGTTGCACTTGGTGTTCCTTACACCAAATACGAATCAGCTTCAACTTGCAGGCATCACGCCATCGTTTAACGACGTAAGTCCCGCGGGGGAACGGCACTAGTCGATTTCCCCCCTGCTATCGATGGCATCGCTGCTCCGTCCGACTCGCGTTGCTGCTCTGCGTCTCTCCTCCGTCCGCTCCATGGCTACAGTTGTTTCCGATCGTCCTTTGCGCGTGGGGATCGTGGGCGCTGGACGAATCGGACAAGTTCACGCCCTGGGGGTGCAACGTACCAGCGCCGTAGTGCACTGCATTCAATTGCCAACTCGCGTACGTTAGAAGCTATTGTGGTGTATTACTTAGAAGGGATGGAGGTTGACACTTGGGGGTTACTGTAGGCGACGGAGCCGGATCGCGCCGAGCAGATCGCAAAGAAGTTCGGCATCCCCAACTGGACAAACGACACGTCCGAGGTGCTGAGTCACCCCGAGATCGATGCTGTGCTCATCTGTTCCCCAACGGATAAGCACGCGGAGCAGATCATTGAGGCTGCGAAGAACAAGAAGCATATCTTCTGCGAGAAACCTGTAGATCTCGAGCTGGACGAAGTCAACAAGGCCATCAAAGCGGTACGTAACTGATTCTGAAGATGCTTTTCGCAGCAGTCGTGACTTGTATTGGTGATTGGTAGACTGAAGAAGCAGGTGTGAAGCTCATGATCGGATTTCAACGCCGGTTTGATGCCAACTTCCTTCGCATCAAGCAGGCCATTGACCAGGACGAGATCGGTAAGATCAACATGCTGCGCATCACCAGTCGCGACCCTGGTCCGCCCCCAGTAAGCTACATCAAGAGCTCTGGAGGACTGTTCCGTGACATGACGATCCACGACTTCGACATGGCTCGCTTCCTCGTTGGCGACGAGGTGGAGGAGGTTTACACCATGGCGAAAAGCGAGAATCCGGATATTAAGGCAGCCGGGGACGTCGACACGGCCGTCGTGTTGCTGAAGTTCCGCAACGGCATTCTCTGCTACATCGAGAACAGTCGGGAGGCAGCCTATGGCTATGATCAGCGTGTAGAGGTTCTTGGGTCGAAGGGCTCCGTTGCTTGCGGCAACAATCACGCGAACCAAGTGGTGGTGTCTACAGGTGAGAGCGTGCGTCGTGACCTGCCACTGCATTTCTTCATGGAGCGCTACATGGATGCCTATGTGGGCGAGATAGAGGCGTTCATCCGTGTATGCACTACAGGTGTTCCGGTTCCTGTGGGTGGTGATGATGGGCGTGAGGCCTTGTTGCTGGCTCTGGCTGCGAGTAAATCTCTCGCGGAGAACCGCCCTGTCAAGGTCGATGAACTTCGTGGTTGAGATACACCCAGGCGCTTAAGAAATCATAAACGTCTTTAGACAACGGTGCAGAAGTCTACAGTCACGGTGCAAGTGATCAGTTTTGCTGTTGGATCTCGAATGAATTGCTCGAAAGCCGTTTTACGAGCCGTCGAATTCTTGCTGTATCATCGTCCACGTCATTGTCACTTACACCGCCATTATCGGTACCGAGTGGATTTGTTCGTGCTTCTTGAATCAGCAGGTCCAAGTCGATTTCCTGGCCAAATACGGTTGTTCCATCGAGAGCAGCGTCGAAAGCATCGCTTGATCCAGAGGTTGCTCTTGTCTCCATCAGTTGAACGGGAAGCTCGGTCAGAAGCGTGCGTGGTTCACGACTAGGAGAGCTTGCATTGGCACTTACACCCTCTTGCTGCTTGCTAGGGCGCGTTATGAAGAAGTGGTAGTCGTTTTCTGATCCTCTGTGCTGCACAAGCAGTCGAGAGGCGAAGATGCGGGCGATCTCCTTCTCGCTGGAGGTCTCAAGAACGACTTCTTCGTCCTCATAAGGAAGCAACGCGATGGTTTCAAACAAGTGGAAATACGCCAATCGAGGTACAGTCATTTCTTGGTCTGACAGAGTGCCAGGTGCCACTTGAAGCTGAAGAATCGGTGGGTCTTTCGACACTCGAAGCACGATGTCCACTTCGCCCCTGCCTCCTCCCTCACAAATACCAGATGCTCTATAGTGCGGCTCGACAATCTGCATTTTGTACTGTATGGCTTCAGTAACCAAGAGGAAATCGGGTTCAGTTTGTGGTGCGAGTCCCGACGGGAGCAGTTGTCTACGGTATGTTGAACCCCCTAGAGCCTCGTAGTTCTTCCGCACGAGATACCCACGATATCGAGCCTTGATCTTCCCGATTGCGAGCTTCTTCCGAATAAACTCTCGCCGTGCTAGAAATCCCTTTGAACAGGTCTGGATCATCTTCACTGCCTCATTCGTATCAAGCGGCTCCCTTTCCTCCCCTTCTTCTTCATGATTGTGCTCTTTGATCAATGACATTCGCTGCTGGTTCACTGATACAGCACGAGACAGAACCCGCTTCGACTCAACGCTTTTTTCACCATCGCTCTTCTCTCTGCTGACGTCACTGGCACTGCTGCTTTCACTTCGACTGTCGCTGTCGTCGTCACTGCTGCTTGAGTTGCTCTCCTCTTTATCTCCATCAGCAAAGACTTTAGTGTTTGACCTGTCTTTCTTGCATTTCTTCTTCAGTTTGGCCTTCATAGCATCAATTTCACGCTCAGATGCAGCCAGCTCCTCCAACAAGTAAATTTCTCGTGGACTCAAGATGAGAGAACTGCTGACACTGCCACTTCGACTTCGTCGCCTTGACTCTTTTAATGCGCGGACCTCCTCCATCGACTGAGCCACAATCTTCTGGTAGCGATTCACCTCTGCGCTGAGTGCGATGCTCTTCCGACGCAAAATTTCCTTCTCGAGGTCCGTTCCGACGCCTCCACCGCCGACGTTATGCTGTCTCGTAGAGCTTCGGTTTGGAGTTGATGGCGGAATAATTGCGGCTACAGATCCCTTGCGTTCTAGTATCGTCGGTATCCGCATCTCTTTAGTCGACGCAATATCCGAAGAGGGTGGGGCGGTGGCTGCCTCAGGTGGAGGAGCCTCTGAGCCGCTGAGCTTTTCACCGTCTTCTGTCTGCGTTTCCCCTGTCAGACTCGACAGTACCAACGCCGCAGCAGGTGACGGCATCGACAGGTTCTCAAGAGCGTCCAGCTCCCGTTCCTGGCTGAGATGTGCCAGCGCAGACTCAGATACACGGAGGAGCGCGTCCTGTTGCTCTTGTCGCTCTTTGCTAAGCTGCAGCAGCGCTTCCAGTTCCTGTATGCGACCCTGAGCTTCGATGAAATCTGCAGCACCGACGTCTCCAAATCCAATTGCACTTGCGTTGCTCTGTAAGAGTGTTCCCTTTCGCTCACTGAGTTCACCAGGAGACAGTTGACGATCTCGTTGCAGTAGACGCAAAGATACTTCCAAGTCTTTCACCTTATCTCGAAGTTTTTGCTTCTCCTCTTGATGGCGAGCGAGTTTGAGTTCATATTCGGTGCGTAACGCGTGGATAGCCTGTTCGCGTGTAGCTCGCAGTGTTGCAGCTTCGCCCTCCTTCCACTCACGGAACTTGTGGCGCGTTTCGGCCAGCGCACATACAAGCCGTTGCCGTTCTGTCTTTAAATTTTGAACCAGAGAGGAAGTTCGTCGAGCTTCATGGACAGCGTTGACTCGGGCTTGAGCCACGCGCGCTTGAAGCCGCTCTACATCTGCCTGCGACCCACGAAGAGCAGCTTCCGCTTCACTGAGTTGTGTGGCATGTAAGCGCCGCATGACCTCCAGCCTCCGGAACAGCGCCACCTGACGCGCTTTCTCCTCGATGACTTGCTCGCGCATGGTCTCGTAGTCCCGCTGCAGCTGAGCCCGTTCTTCCTGTACTTCATGCAGTTTCACCTCACGCGCAGACATGTGAAGGCTGTCCAGATTGACGCACCTGTCAAACAGAGATCGTTCTTGAACAGACTCTTCCCGGTGTCCTCGTTCTTCACGTTGCACTGGAGCAGGCTGCTTCGAACGAGCTTGGAACGGCGAATGACGTAGTCTCGGCGCTACTTGGCGTTTGCTTCTCTCCGTTGTTCTCCCACACACAGTCTTCGCCCCTTCGCCACCGTTGTCAAGTCTCTTTCGAGCAAGCTCAGCCTGTAGTAGCTTGAGAGTCGACTGCAGCTGGTCGTCCGCTGCAAGGCGCATCCGCTCAAGTTCCTGCGCTTCCGCAGCCTGCAGTCGTTTGGTTTCCTCCAGAGCCGCTTCTCTCTGTCGTGCGCTGTCGCTCTGGTCATCGGTATCAACCAGCACCGCGTGCAGCACCTCGAGTGCGTCCTCCACCGACGTTGAAGTTGACTGAGTTTGGTCATCTGCCGGTGCAGCAGCAGTCGTCAGCTCCGTCTTCCTCTTGGGCGTCCCAGGTCTGCCGCGCGGCGTGGACCAGGCGGCGTGCTTGGCCACATTGGGGCGCACCGGAGCCAACGCCGGCAGGACTCTATGAGCCGGGCTCATCATCGCCGCTCTGATGTCCGCCGATCGTCTTGGCGCTGAGCTGATCGCGCGTACGCCCAGCACAAGTTGTTCGGGTCCATATAAATAGAGTTCTTTCGCGCTGCCATCTCGCTCTTCACTCGTCCGTGTCTAAATGCAACAACCGGATGACGGCCCTTGATACTGAGACCGGGGATAGGGGGAGCGTCCCGTTGTGCTTGTCCTGCCGCAGTATCTGCGGCCACTCTGCAATTCTCCGGCGCTTTAGAAGCTTCCCGTCCCTTTGTCCGCGATGCTCAACTCGAATCTAGCCAAGCCCCTGCGCGTGGGCCTCGTGGGAGGCGGCCGCATCGGCAAAGTTCACGCGCAGAGTCTGCAGCGCGCCGGCGCCGTCATCGTGATGGTACGCACCAACTAAGCTTTAGTTATGCAGTAGTAAGCAGCAATGACGATGGTGAATTAACCAACACTTTGCAACCACTCGTCTGGGATGACCTGCAGATTGCCGACCCCGTGGCCGACGTAGCGGAGAATGTGGCCGCGCAGTTCGGCATCGCGCGTTGGACCAAGAACGCGTCCGACGTGTTCAGCGACGCGGAGGTGGACGCGGTGGTCATTTGCTCCCCGACGGCTCTGCACGCCGAGCAGATTATCGAGGCAGCCACGAACAAGAAGCAGATCTTCTGCGAGAAACCCGTGGACTTCAGTGTGGACGTCGTCAATAAGGCCATCCAGGCGGTGCGTGGCTGGTGCGAGGAGTATCCAGCACTGTGTACATACTGACGTGGTTGTGTCTATAGGCGGATGACGCTGGAGTGAAGCTCATGATCGGATTCAACCGCCGCTTTGACGCCAACTTTGCCCGCATCAAGCAAGCCATCGACCGGGACGAGATCGGAAAGGTTAATATGCTGCGTATCACCAGCCGCGACCCGGGTGCCCCGCCCATCGAGTACGTCAAGGTGTCCGGTGGACTGTTCCGTGATATGACGATCCACGACTTCGACATGGCGCGCTTCCTGGTGGGCGACGAGGTGGACGAGGTCTACGCTATGGCTCAGTCAGTGAATCCCGACATCAAAGCAGCGGGCGACATTGACACCGCTGTGGTGCTGCTCAAGTTCCGCAACGGCGTGATCTGCTACATTGAGAACAGTCGAGAAGCGGCCTACGGATACGACCAGCGCGTGGAAGCGCTTGGGTCGAAGGGATCCGTAATGTGCGATAACAAGCACTCGAACCAGGTGGTGATCTCCACGAACGAGAACGTGCGTCGCGACTTGCCGCTGCATTTCTTCCTGGAGCGCTACATGGACGCTTATGTGGCGGAGATGGAGGCGTTCATTCGCGTGTGTACCACGGGTGCTCCAGTTCCTGTGGGCGGAGACGCTGGGCGTGAGGCCTTGTTGCTGGCTCTGGCTGCTAACAAGTCTCTTGCGGAGAACCGCCCTGTTAAGGTCGACGAACTGCGGTAGCTACCTTTATCATGGCTCCCGCATGTGTTGATCGGCTTCCTGTAGTTAGAAGTGCAGTAGATGCTAGGATAGCTTGAAAGTTGCTCTTTTTGTTGTAAAAATGATCTTTACCTGATCAACAGTGTAATCCCAAGCATGAAACAACACTAAAGTGAGTACAGAAAGAGAAGAGAACAAAGACAATTCATTCTCGTGTCTTCCGTCTGTAGCACTACCTTCGTTTCCTTATGTCGGTGTATCTAAAACACGATTGTGTCCAGCATAGCGCCGAGGCACTGAACTGTGTTGAGGGCCATGAGGTCGTACACGTCGTTCTCCAGGTGCTTCTTGGGGTCCAGTTTGCCGACATTCAGCACTTCCAGCTCTTCGGGCGTCTTCTCTTCCTCCTCCTGGACGCGCTTGTTGTACTGTTCCGTAAGTGCCAGCATGCTCTGTATAATAATCAAATAGTTTAGTGCCTCTCAAGAATCGACGACGAATTCCCAACAGCAACGTACTTTTACAGTTTCCTCGTTCTCCTTGGAGTGGTCCTCGAACTTGGTAAGCACGAGACCATCGCTCCATGTCTTCTTGTGTAAGTTCATGAGCATTTGCTCCTCCAGTTCGTTCTTGCGGTAGTCAATTGCGATCGAGTAGTAGTGACGGTTAAGTCCGTGGATCAGTGCCTGGATCGAGGGTTTGTTGAGGTGACCAATGTTGGAAGTGGTCTGACGCGGCTCCTGTCCCATCATCATAAGCTGCGGGTTGATGAGGCGGAAGGCGTCGATGACCACTTTGCCTTTGACACTCTGAATGGGGTCTACCACTACAGCCACAGCGCGTGGGTTCAGCGCCTCGAAACTCTGTTGCGTGTTGATATCCACACCCGATAACCAGCAGCCGAAGCCCGGATGCGAGTGATACCAGCCCACGACCATCTCCGCTCTGCCAGTTTGCTTTAGCATCTCCAGCATCTTCATCTGGAAGACGGGGTCCACGGCCTCCACACTCACGCCCGTACCGCTCTGCGGCATGGCGAACACGTCGATGCAGTTGACAGTGTAGTCGTCCACGAACTCGCCCAGCATAAGCCCCATGACTTCCATCGGAACACCAGCGCGGCCTGAATAAATTTTAAATAAGTTAATTGACACAATTGACACACCAGACGAGGAGATCTTTTTACCGTGTTTGAGCATTTTAAGCAGTGCAAGCGACGAAATGTGCACCTTCTCCGCCGTATCCACTAGCGGGCTGTCAGCACCAGGGCCGCCTTGGCCCGGAAGGCCCGGCAGGTTGCCAAAGAGACGCTGGAGTCGGTCCATCGAGTCGAAGTGCTGGGAAAAGGATCCAGAATTGGGGGAAAGATGGCGATTATTCCATTGGGGAATGTATTCTGTACGATAGTACACTATGTACTAGATTTTAACCAATAAGAACGACACTTTTGATTAGGATCGAAGATGGAGACGCCGCCGAGGGGAAGGAAGCCACCGACGCCAGCGTCCGCCAAGCAGCTGCACGCCCGACTCAAGCGACAGATGGAGAGCGAGATGGAAGTGGAAGGGAACCCGGAGATGGAGCGGCTGGGCGACGAAGTTCCAGTGCACGGAAATGCTATCAAGCCTCTGGTTGACGACTACGACGATGACGACCTGGACTGAGAAGCTCTTTGGATACACAAAACGCCAATTAACAGACCAAATTGGGCACGCAGACTGGTATTTAGAAGGAACGAGGAGACAGCCCTGACACAGCAAAATCTGCGACAAGAAATGTATCTTCGTTCATCATGATCTCTTGTTCTTCTCTTGTTGATTTGGTCTAGACACGACCCGTCTCCTTGACAGCGGTGAAGAAGACGCAGTTATACATCGTCTTCATCATACTCTTGACGTTGTTCGTGTACAGACACTCGCGCTGCGACTCCTTTTGGATGCGGAAATTGTACGTGCTCATGACGTGCTTGATCTCTTCGTACGAGAGCTCCACTGACTGCTCGTACCGCTCGTCGTCGTCCCCACCGCCATCTTGCCAGTGATACAGCAGAGGACCCAGGTTGATCCAGTAGCCGCCAGGTTTCAACAGTCGTTCGAACGCTGCAATGTACTCGATCACGTTTGGCGCAGCGTCAATGAAGAAGCAGGTCACGATGCAGTCCCAGCATTCTGCAAATGATAAAATGTGAGTTTACAGGACACTGGGATCTCAATAAACCGAAGCGCACCTTTGTCATTGGCGTAGGCCTCCAGAAACTCTCCCGCACACATGGAAAAGTCGGGAGCGATAGCATTGCCAGTGTTGAGACCCAAGAGCTCCGCTGGTGACACATCCGGGACTGCAACGGGGCGTAACAGGTCCGTGATCGTCAGCGCATTGGACGGATTGTGGATCCACGGATGAATCTCAAACTCCAGAGGCTGTGAAACCCTGTTAACGACAACCCGCAACATTATTTATCATGCCCTTTGCCTACCAAATACTTAGAAGGCGACATCCGTACCAGTTAAGGATGAAGTTACTCGCGAACAGCATCTGGTACGAGAACTCGTTGCCTTGGACTGCGTAGCCTTTGGAAGCAATTTCTAGTGCTAGGCGCCCTAATCCCGCTCCGGGAAGCAACACACGAGGACGTTCCGTCCTGTAAAAAACAGAGTCAGCATTTAGTTGCAACTGCAACGTAATTATCCATTCCGTACGGGTTGTCTGCATTCATCGGCAAAACACGACGCAGTTCTTTGATCATGGGGGTGTAGCACATATCACGTTCCTTCTTTCCCTGCAGCAGGACAACAACACTTGAAGTCAGCCAAATATCAAGTGCAGCCATAGTGCCACGACTAAATATCAACCGACCGACCTCATCGGACCAGTCGCGTACGAACTGGTGCAGCGTGCTCTTGAGCTTGGAGAAATGGCGCGGAGGACTCTGCAGCGGCGTCTTGGACGTAACTTCGGGAAGCTCCACGACTGGCCCATTCTCCAATTGAGCATGCACCACACGCTCGAAAAAGACCTGATTGTGGTGGGCCGCATTGACAAAGTGGTGCAAGTTGCGGATGGTGGAGGACTGCGGCAGGCGTCGCTGCATATCGATGGGCATGGACTGCAGGTGCTTCTTCCGGCGGTAGATTTCGCGCATCATGTAGGGCTCGTACTCGCGGAAGGAGAGCAGCACCGACCTGTAGTGTTCCTGTTCCTCCGGGTCCTGCTCCATGGCTGCTTGACGGTCGTGCAATGTGATACGCTTTGGTTCAGAAGCGTGGTGTGGTAAACACAAGTTAAATGTGCACCACATCATTTGTTTATCGAGCGATACAAAAGAGCGCAAAGCAATTGGTCGGAGAACCATGGCACAAGGCCGCATCTTGCCGCTCGGTGGGTGTTGCGTGGCGTCTGGCTCCTCGCAGGGTTTCTTCTATGTGGGGTTATACTAAGACAGTGTGCTGTTCGGCATTTCTTTTGTCTTTGTGCTCACAGAGCTTATCGACAAATGCATCGGTTCCAAGCTCTGGATCGTCATGAAGGGTGATAAGGAGTTCATTGGTACGCTCCGGGGGTTCGACGACTACGTTAGTAAGTGTCGCTGCAGTACTACCTCGTGATGAGGCTATTGTGTTTTGTAAATAGGAACGTACTGAATGAATTTTATTGTTTGTGTGTTTACCACTAATGCAGATATGGTGCTTGACGACGTCACGGAGTAGTACGTTAGCATCTTGCAAAGCTGTTATACCTTTTTCATAGCGCTGGTCGTGTAGGTCTTTCTAACTAATCTGTGCATTTGTTCTGTGTTTTATAGCGAGATCACTCCGGAAGGAAAACGTGAGGTGAAGCTGGACCAGGTTCTGCTCAACGGCAACAACGTCTGTCTGGTATGTTTCATGCTCGCACCTTATGTGCCTATCTTGATCGACAGTTATCTGTAAGCATCCAGCGAGGTAGCTAACAGATTGGTTCGTCACAGCTCGTGCCCGGAGGTTTCCCCACAACGACCTAAGTCAGTTTATCAGCAACACAGCAGCTACGAGCCAGAAAACAGCATCTGAGAGCTAGTTAGCAGCAATATCTGTTTGAGGCCAAGATGCTGCATCATCTCACGCTGAGCCAAGGCTGTTAAGTACTTCGAAGTAGAAAGCCGCGTGATGCAGCTACAGTAGCGACATAACTTTCGTGACGCCACTGCTTCTCTAATACCACGAACGCAGGTTGTGAAAACCGACAAACACAAGTCTCCATTGGTGCCACTGCGCTCCATCCTATTCTGCCGCCCCCATCCTGTCGTTCATCGTCTATACTCTGTATGCTTACTTTTTGGCCTTGTCCGCGTTGTTGGCCTTAACCTCTCGGCGGTTCAGCAGCACGAGGTAGCGGTGCTGCTCTTCCATCTCCAGATTGTCGAAGCCTGTGCGCTCCAGTTCGCCAAGCGTGGGCTTGGGGTCCAGCAGCGTGAAGAGCCAATCCGGGTATTCCGACTTATCCTTGAGCTCCGGGTGCGTTCCGTCCTTGAGGATATTGGTAGGCACCACCTTCGTCAGGTCCACGACCTCCTCCACAACGGCAGCTCCGCCCTTCCCCTTGGCCGCGAACGAGCGCGCGCCAGCCAGCAGCGGCTTGCTCAGTCTCCGTGTCGTCGCCAGCATCTTCCTCTTGCTCGTCCGATGTCTATCTGCGCCACACATGTAGAAAGTTGATCGAATGTATCCATATCAAAGAACACGGGTTTATATATCCTTGTTAAACAAATATGGGTCCTTCCAATCATGTTCACTTTGTAGCTGCTCGCCAATCAGTCGCAGAATTGAACATGGGCAAGCAGAAGAAGCGGAAGGGCGCGCGATCGTCCAATGCCGGCAAGGCGCAGGCATTCGCGCAGAACTGCATGGACAATATGGACGCCAGCATGGACAAGAAACAGCAGAACCGGCGTCGCATGCGCGTGGTTCAGCTGCAGCGCTCAGTGGACCGTAAGCTTCAGGAGCTCCGCGCCTTCCCGAAGAACCCGCCACCACCGAAGGCCGCAGCTCGCAAGGGGCCCAAACCGCCGTCGGAGTGGAAGCTGAAGGGAGCAGCTCGACCCGCTGCGATGCTGGCGAAGATTGCAGCCGGAGAATTGGACGAGTGTGGCAACGAGTTCCCAAAACCAGTGGAGACCTTCGACTTGTATGAAAAGATGGTTAGCCAGGGCAATTTGGCGGATAACAAAGACACCAAGGAGTACCTTGAGCTGCTGAAGCAGCTGGCAGCTGCGTGCTGCGAGGCAGGTATGTCTGACCGCGGCATTAAGAACTACGAGCTGTGCATGAGCCTGGACAAGTCGGACTCGTGTCACTCGCGTGAAGGTCTGGTCTGTGCCTTGGTGGATGAAGGTCGAGGAGCTGAGGCTCGGGCTCTGATTGAAGAACATAAAGACGAGAACTCTGCGGTACTGGCGTACTGTCAGGTGATCATCGAGTACGTGTCGTGGGAGGTGTTGGAGGAGGCCGGATCGTCGGAAGAGGTGGTGCAGAAGGCGTTCCGCAAGGCGTTTGCTCTGAACCCGTTCATGGCTGTAGTGATCGCTTACCACGAGACGTTCTTCCAAGTGATGGAGTACGTGGACGAGATCAAGGACCCAAAGCGAGGATCCATTGAAGAGGCATTCGTGTATGCTTCTCAGAACATTGGCGTGTGGATGGACACTGTCGGCGCTTACCAGTGGGTCGAGAAGGAGCTAAACGAGCTCTCGGAGCCTGCAGCGACAAAGGAGGACGTGTCTGATGAGATGTTCCTCGGAATGTACGAAACAGCCATTGAAATGCACAAGGAGATGATGGCAGAGGCTGACGCTGAGGCTACAGCAGCAGCCGAGGCTGAAGCGAATGGCAGCGACGGAGAGAACGACGGAGATGAGTTTGGCGACTTTGAGCCTGACGATATTGACGGTGGGGACGACTGAGTGCGGCACCATCAGCAAATAAGCTCCCAATCCACATAGACCCGTATTTTATTTGCTTTCGAGACTTCCACAATTGCAACGGTTTGAGTCAGCGATGGCCAAAAATATATTGCAAGTATTGGAGTTGCCGCAATACTAGTTGCAATGCTGTACTGCAAGGGTTTGAGAATTGCAATACATATTGCTGGGCGGTTAGAGACTGCAATCTGTACTGGAGCCCAACACCTAACCGGTTGCTGGTCTTAAAGCACCATCTTCAACGGAGTCGTAATTTACCAAGTACTGCAATACATACTGCAAGCATCTTCGGCATTGCAATCCATACTGCTAGGTGAATTGATAATTCAATACATACTGCTGGTTTAATTGTTTTCGGCAATGCTCTCCCGTACATTTTTGGCCATCACTGGTTTGAGTCTTTGAGTCGATTTACTCCTCAACGTACTTGGCAAACAGGTTCTCTGGGTTTGTCATGGCTTTAAATTCCAGGTTGTTGCCGCTTGGGTCTTTGAAGAACATGGTCCACTGCTCTCCTTTGCGACCGACGAAGCGTAGGTGGGGCTCCACGATGAATTTGATGTCCAGACCCTGCACACGCTTGGAGAGCGCGTGGAATTCGTCCACCGTGAGTGCCACGCCAAAGTG
This sequence comes from Phytophthora capsici, assembly GCA_030324255.1. Taxonomy (NCBI): domain Eukaryota; phylum Oomycota; class Peronosporomycetes; order Peronosporales; family Peronosporaceae; genus Phytophthora; species Phytophthora capsici. Next base: position 2,416,349 of record CM059354.1, read on the forward strand.
CGGGACTGGCACGTCGTCCGCGTCTGCAACAGTCAAAGAGTAGTCAGTTATGGAGTTCCATGGTCTTCCACCCTCGCACTACGCACCGACGGGGTTGAAGAAGTCTACTCCGCGGTAGTCGCTCGTCACTTGGTGCACGACAAGCTGGTGGCCGAACATGTTGTAGTCCTGGTACAGGCAATTCCGGGGGTGCGGACGTCAGTGTGAGGTCAAAAACTGCTGGTATGTGGGCATACGCTACGCACCTGCCACTGCTTGGACGAACGCCCCTCAATGAATCCGAGCTTGGAGCCGTAGAACTCTTTGGCTGCACGAACGAAGACGATCAGTTCATTTAACACAACCACCGAAAAGGAATCGCTCACCTTGCTCCAAGTTGTGGACTGGCACAGCAAGGTGGAACGGGGGAACTTGCGTCGACATGAGTCTTTTTCCAGTGGGCTTGAGAGACGTAGCGATGAGGCGCTGCAGCATGCTCCAGTGTCCGACGATGTATCTTAGGGAGTGTGATGAGTGAGCGCTTCAAGGCGATGGATGGGAAGGCGGTTGTGATTGGAAGAGCTCTTGGGGAGTCCCCCAATGGGGACCATCCTTGAGTCTAGCGTCCCTGTGACCAAGACAGAGACGGCTGACTGCGTCGTCTCACCAAGATCCTAACTATGCCTCGGCGACGAGCTCCCAAGTGTCGCCCTGCCCCACTTCAGCCGCGAGAGCAGCTCCAAGGAACAGACAGCTACTGCGTCTCATGTGGCAGTCGCAACGTCGTTATCTTTCGCCAGAGCAATGGAAGCAGCAGCCAGAAACTCCTCAGGTGCCAAAGCTGTGGCCTCATTTCTCCCGACTTCAGTCAATCTAAGCCACGCTCAGGCGTTCGGGAGGAATTCATTGCGCTAGACAAGACACACACGAAGGAGATGGCGGACCGAATCTTGGACGCCTTCACCCACCAGCGCACGAAGCAGAAGCTGCAACAAACACTCAACTACGCTCAAGGAGATCTGGGGGTAATCTGCCACGTGAGTCTCATTGTTTGCTTGCTACTCTACTGGTCTGATGGTTATTTGGCCTGTAGAAGTACCTTCCTGTTGCTATTGAGGTCTTCGCACACGTTGTTTCTCTCTTCGGCTTCACCGAGAGCATCGAGGGTGTGTTGGAGAGCGTCCGCGTCATGCAAATGCACGCAAAAGACGATGAACAGCTCGTGCAGAAGCTCATCAGTATCCGGAAAGTGCTCACGCCCACTGGGAACTGGATCCAGGAGGACAACGACGCAGAGAGAGAGGACGAACTCCGACGGGAACTGGAGCAGCAATTGCAACAGCAGAAGAAGGAGGAAGAACAGCGCAAGGAGCTGCTGGCGCAGGAGAACGCCAAGAAAGCGCGACTACGAGCTAAGAAGATCTCCTTAGGACTGGATCCGTCTGTGCAACGTCCTCCTGTCCTTGTTGACGTGCCTCCGCCAGTCATAGCAGCCAGGGAACATGCGCGTCTGGAGCTGCGCGTCAACGCCAAGTACGTGCAGAAGTTCCAGTGGTTTTTTAATGGGCGACGCATTGAACATGAGGAGTTCGTGTCTGGTATCAATCGCCCCACGCTTGTCATCTCCAAGCTCACCAAGCGTGCGACTGGCGAGTTCTACTGCACGTGTGAGAATGAAGAAGGCACCGTTAGCTCCCCTGTCTGTAGGGTTTCCCTGGCAGCTTTGACGCTGTCTCGTCACGGGAGTAAGACGCTGAAATCGCTGTCGACGTCTCCCTGGTATCCGCTCGAGAGTGCAGCCTTGACTTGCGTCGATCGAAAGCTCAATCTGTACGATGGAAAGTCTCTAGTTCTGCTTAAAGCGTTCCCAGCGCTCCCAGCACCAATGAAAGCGCTAGCTTGGGACTCGCAGACGAAGACGGTAGCAGCATTCTCGACTTCCATCCAACACGAGTCAAATGAACCGGTTCAAGTCTACTTTTACTCGCCGGAGCTTGGAATCTCTCGGACAGTAAACCGTCGACGCTCCAGCAGTAGTTTGGGTGTGCCCCCACCTCCCAAAGCCAGTAATTCACTCAAATTCCAGCTCCTGGATGTCCAATCCGTGGATGAAGTGAGAGAAGTTCGCTTTGCAGCATTCCTGGACAGCGGGAAGAGGCTTCTCGTGACCGACATGATGCATCAAGTGGCGATCTTTGACGTGTCTCCCTACACGTGCAGGAAAGTTCTTTCCTTCAGCTCTAATGTGCTTTGCGACGTGGCCGTTTTCCTTGGAGCTCCGATGGGTTTCGCCCTAGTATTCCGCAACAAACCGTTCATCAAAGTTTACAGCAACAAGAAGCCCTCGAGCTTGGAATTATCAGAGCACCAGATCAACTTCAAGTTCCCCGTCCACCGAGCAGCATTCGACACGTCCGGTTTCTCCCTGGCTGCAGCAGAGACCGGATTTATGAAGTCGTGGCTCTCAATCGTCAGTGTCAAGGCAAATCAACCACCCAAGAAGCGGTTCGTAGCGCATGCTGGTAGAATTTCGGGGCTTCAGTGGACTACGAAGTCTTCGTTTCTCCTTTCAGCCAGCTACGACGGGTATGTCAAGCTGTGGGATCCTCTGACGCTGTCGAATCTCTTGAACGTCCACTTGGACCCGTGTGGCATCCACTCGATGCTGTTGATGGAGGATCTTTCCGTGCTGATGGTCTTGGGCTACAGCTCTTGTCGTCTTCAAAGTCGAGTGGTCACTCAACTACCAGAGCTGGAGGACTCTCGCGTGGTCGAACTGAACGAGCAAGTGGCCAACATCCAGAAGATCTGGAAGGGAAGGAAGACGCGCAAGCTCATTGCCAAGTACATCAAAGGGAAGTAGCCTCAAAAATAGCCGATAGCTACCCAGTTCCAAGACGATGTCGAACGACTCGAAGCCTTTGACAGCGCTGTTGACGCTCGCGGTGGCGAAAGCTGGTGCTTCCGATTCGTTTCGAGGGAGGGTCCTAAGCGAAGAGGAACAGCAGACGCAGTCCATGATGTATGCGGCCCGTATGACGTACTTGGACGACTCGAGTCAACGCTCACCTGACCCGATGTTCCTAACGCGGAGACAAGCGCAAAAGATGGCGCAACATCAGCAAGAGAGTGTCAAAATGCCTTTCAAGAAACTCGGGAAAGTCAATACGGCAAGCGCCAGCAATGGACCAGCTATCATCAGCTGGAAGAAAGGCAAGGCGATGGCTCCGCTGGAGAAACGACAGACGTGGGAGCCTCGCTTCCAAGCTGGTTGCCATTTCTACGAGTGTCTGGAGACTGGAGAGTGTCGAGTGTTCCCCCAAGGGGATCCAGCAAAGGAGGATGAAGTGGACAGTGATGAGGACCCTCCGTTCCCAGACAGCTTTGCATTTCTAAAGGATCCCAACAAATAGACTGCTTCCCACACTCGCTACTGTAGCTCTAGTAGACTTTAGTGACTTCCGAGTGCGTCTCCTCCTCTTCCTCGTCGTCCTTTTGACTGTACTCGCCCTTCATCATATCGTGCAGCTTCTGCGTCTCCTCCTTGGACATTTTGTAAGGAGAGTACGCTTCACTCGAGAAGCGGCCGCTCTCGACGTCATCCCGGTAGTTCTCAAGGCCGATGCGGATCTGTTCGCCGACGTCGGCGTAGCGCTTGCAAAACTTGGGGACGAACTGAGCGTGGTGAGGGTGTTGGAGCATCCCTAACAGGTCGTGGTAGACCAACACTTGGCCGTCCGTCTCGGGGCCAGCGCCAATGCCGATCGTTGGGATCTTTAGCAGCTCTGTCACCGCCTTGGCAACAGCGGAAGGGACGCACTCGAGCACAACAGCAAATGCACCAGCCTTCTGTACTGCTAGGGCGTCCTCGATGATCAGTCGTGCCTGGGCAGCTATATCCATGAAGATAACGTTAATATGGCACCACAACCAACGCGTCATTGACTAAGCAGTGAAGACACTGCGTACCTGTGCGGCCTTGGGCACGGAATCCGCCCAGGACGCTAATGTGCTGCGGAGTGAGACCAATGTGACCCATCACAGCAATTCCTCCATCCACGATCGTTTTGACTGTAGTGCACATAGAGATCCTTTAGCTTTGGCTGTAGTATTGATGAAAGAAATGATTTTACGTACTTGTTTCAGCTCGTTCCTTGCCTCCCTCAATCTTGACACAATCCGCTCCTCCTTCCTGATAATAACACCAAAAGTCCATCAACGCTGCTCCATTCCAATAGATTGCTGTTGCCTCTCTGTACCTTCATTAACCGCTGTGCATTCTTCAGTGCTTCAAACGGAGCTCCTTCACACGTGCCGAAGGGCATATCCGTGATCACCAGCGGACGGTTGGCTCCACTACCATAGCAACCACAGTCAGACATGTAACTTCACGAACAGGAACAGCCTTACCGCTTAACTGCCTGAGTGTGGTGGATCATATCCTCCAAAGTCACTGGGATCGTCGTGTCCATTCCCTAGCAAGCAATAGGCACAGTCTCTATCAGTAAGAGATCACTTAGATATGTCAATCAGATCATTCCGTACCAGCTCGACCATCCCCAACGAGTCGCCAACCAACAAGATGTCGAAGCCAGCCAGGTCCACATGCACTGCAGACGGATAGTCGTAAGCCGTGACCATCGTGATCGGCTTCTTCTTCCGCTTGAAGATGCCGATGTCGAGCGTCGAGACCTTGCGACGCTCCAGCAGCTTGAGCGTGCGTGCAGCCGCCTCAGCGTTGTAGGAAGCGGAAGAAGAGGGCGAATCAGTGCTGAAGAGGCTGGCAGCGGAGACGGCGGGGCGACTGCGGCGCAGAGCAGCAGGGCGGAGAACGGAGGACACAGAGCGCATCATGATGGCGAATCTGTTGACGAAAAGATAATGTGGTATGGTTCAAGGAGGCGATTCGCGTAAGTACGAGGCGCTGGAGAGCAATCGGGTGTATGACGCAGATTGAGCTGGCGAAAGGCGATTGCGGGCGTCAAGGCCGCAGGGGCAGAGCTTTGCAGTGACGCATGGCGCTGTACCGAGCGTGGGTGTTTGACGAAGTTGAAGGCGATGAGGGCCAAGAGATCGTTCCGCTGTTGGCTTTACTGATGCAGACTTGTCGCTGGTTGATTACAGTCAATCCAAGTTGCAGCTTGGCATTCATCTCATCACTTGTTCATCGTAAGCCACATCTAACTCCTGCTGTCAGCATCTCCGAATCGGAGACCCAATTCTTCACTAATGGGCTTCCGCAAATATACATGAAAAACAAAAACATTCAGAACAAAGCGATTTATTTCCTCTTTTTTTACAGCTTTTTTTTTCTGAAGCGACGCACAAGATCGCAATCGATTCGAGAACCAGCATGAAAAGCGACAACAACAACGAAGAGTTCGATGATGACGAACCGCCAATGCTGGAGAATGACACATACGGAGACAATCAGCTGGAGGAAAAGTCTTTAAAAGACTCGAGCATCATGGACGAGATGCTGGAAGTCGCTCAGCGAGCCAAGGAAGACAAACGCAAGCAGCAGGACAAGGAGCGAAATCGCAAAGCTTTTGGTCAGGGATTAAAAAGAGGGTTCTTCAACTCAACCAAGACGACAGTGAAGCAAAAGAAAGTGGACGCTGCTCGATCGCAGTCAGTATGTCGAACAGTCTCAGTGTCTTTCGCTTCATCCTTCTAATGGCATTTTCTACGCATTTACAGCGAGATGAGCGTCTACTGATCGTGAAACAACAAGAAGAGAAATCAGCAAAGGAAAACTCAGACTTTGTCTTCCCAGAAGTGCAAGAGGCAATGAAAAGCATGGACCAACTCGACCCTAAAGGTGTTATCAGCTCCGTTATCCGTTCGTGAAACAACAATGACTAATCCTCGTTTGTGCCAACGCTAGAGTGGATGAATGACCGGTTCTTCGAGAAGCTGGCACGCAACCCGAAACTGGCGCAAGGTTGGTAGCTACTACCTGAACTTACAGTCATTTTGGCATCCACAAACTAATATGCATCACTCTTCGTAATAGCGCTGCAAAACCCGTCGTTCTCGAAGGCAATTAGTGAGATGCAGCAAGATCCTCGTGCCGCCGTATTGAAATATCAGAAAGACCCCGCTGTCTCCACCATGTTGCGAGATTTCATGGAGTTTCTTGGGAACCACTTCGAGGAGGTACGGAGTTGCTATACCTACTGTTGGCGAGGTTTCCGCACATAACACTTTATTCACGTGTTGGCCTGTAGATGGGGGCTGCAGCCGAGGTCGCATCGTCTCATAAAACACCCGAACACCACCAAAACTTATCAGTACCGCAAGGCATCCAAATCAACGAAAACCGCAGTGCTTCAACTGCCTTAAAGGCACCAGCTATTGTGGACTTGGACGAGACTCGACGTCAGGCGATTGCTGGAATGCAGCGTACGCCCGAAGAAGAAAAGCAAGTGCAGCGTATTCTGAAGAACCCGGAGTTGCTGGCGGCACTGTCGGATGGCAACCTCATGCAGAGGTTGCACGCCTGTCAAAAATCTCCTGGTGAGTTACAACGACTTGCTCAAGATCCAGTACTGGGCCCAAAGCTGCGTTTGCTGGTGCAGAATAACATGGTGCAGTTTGCCTAACTGGGTACAGTTTGCCGTTCGAACAATGTTCAGTTCAAATGCACCAAGTGTCATTATTGTGAAGAGGATCTAGATCTAGGATCTAGGATCCAGATCCTCTAGAAATACATTGGCGGTAATTACCGGTAGGGGATTTCAAATCTGAAATCATGTTTGATGTGTCGCACACAACGACCGACTCATTTTTATTGAGGTCAGTACAGTGTAGTATGGCGGACCGAGGCGGCGCTGGCGCAGGGCTGCGCTCGCAGCAGCAGGAGACGGAGCGCATGGCACGGGAACTAATGGACATGAAGATAGAGACGGCGCATCTACGCGAGCGACTGCGGCTGCGCGTGGGAGGCGACACGAACGCGGCGGAGCTGGAGGCAGAGGCGTTCGCTCTGCAGACGGCGCTCGCTGAGGCTCAACAGGCGCTCAAGACGCGCGAGAAGGAGCTGCAGGAGCTGGATCAGAAGTATCAGAAGGCCATGCGCGGCCTCCTGCGACTGGACGAGGCCTGGAAGCTCAGCAAGAGGCAGACGGAGGAGGCACAGGAAGCGCAACAGGCGGCAGAGAGGCGCGCGATGGCCGAGAAACAACGCGGAGACGAGTTGCAGCAGCAATTGGAGGCGTCTACTAAGAGGGAAACGGTGCTAGCTAACAGAGTGGACGAGCTCGTACAGGAGAAGATTCAGGTGCAGCAGCAGAGGGACCAGAAGATTCAGGAAGCTAAAGACAGGGAGATGCAGGTTCACGAACTGCGGGCGCAGTTGGAGGCCACGCGGCAGAAATTCGAGAGGCAGATGAAGGAGCAGGAGGGAGCCACACGAGAAGATGTGAGACAGTTGCTGGAGAAGCTGCAGCAGGCTGAAGAACAGGCGGCGGCGTTGAGAGGGGAGATTCACGCGAGACAGGAAGAGGCGGCGAAGGTGGAGGCAGATCTGAAAGATACGAAGGAAGCAGAAGCTGCTACGAAGCTGAGACTTGTGAAGCTTACAGAGGACTGTGCTACTTTGACTGTACATTTGGAGTCGGCCAAGCTGATCGCAGTGGAGAATACGCAGAGAGCGATCCAGGCTGAAAGTGAGGGTGAGAGCTTGAGGAGCGAGCTAGAGGAGCGAGAAGACTTGCTGGAGGAGAAAGAACAGGCTATTCAGGCATTGGAAGAGGAGCTGGTGCAGAAACAGAAAACGATAGAGGAGGAAATGGCCAAGAGCAAACGAGTACTGCAGGAAACAGAAGAGCGACTGACGAAAGAGTCTCAGGAAATGCTGCAGGCTCAGGAAGAGACGTGGAGTGGCCGAGAAAGAGCCCTGCAGACGGAGGCTGAAAATTACAAGCAGAAACTCGCAGGGATGCAGGCGTTTCACATCGAATTGGCGCGGTTGCTGCAGATACCGGACGGGGAGGACCCTGTAGTCGGTCACTTGGACACAGTCGAGCCTGCCATGCTGAAGGCGTTGGTAGTGCAAGAGATCAACAAACGTGACGTCCTCACAACGACATTAGGACAGCTGAAGCTGAAACTTGGAGCTACCAAGCGACAACTCATCTCGCAGAAGCAGCTTGAGGCTGAGAACTCTAAATTCCGTGCTGAGTACGAAAGGGCAAAGCTGGCGATGGAGCGAATGGCAACGCGGAAGGCCAAGACTTTCGCTTCAGTGTCAAGTCGGCAAAGTGGCTTCGACTCAACTAGCAGAAGTTGTTCATCAGAGAGCAGTGCTTGTAAGGAGAATAGAGGGGCAGTGGCGCCAGTAGTCAAGCGGCAACTGGAAATTGACGAAGAGGAAACAGTTGACCTGAGGACAACACCACGGAAGGCACAGCGCTCCAAACATGTATACGTAGCCTCCAGGTACCTTAGCAGTGCATCGAAACGCTGAGCACATCACTACGAAGGAAACTCTTTCCTTTGGTATACTAGTTCTTCATAAAGTTTAAGACGAAATGGAAAATCCAAGTCGTCATCGTACAAAGAAAACCGTGGGGGCTAACTACTTTCAGGCGAACTTACAACTCGTGCTTCTCCGACGGGAAGGGTTCTTCCTCCTGCTGATGCTGGTGCAGTGACCATCCAGGCACGCTCTTCTGGTCCTTCACACGCAGGCGGATGTGGTCGAAGCATCGGAAGGCTTCAGACGGCTGGATCTCACCGTCCACAATCACTGCAGAGGCAGTTTCCTTCGCACTGAGGTAGCACGGCACGAACTCATTCACTTGGCCAAACGTCACCAGGACGCCACCGTTGCTGAGCTGCTGCGGGAACCGCTTGGGGGTGGCTTCAGCCTGCTGCTGCTGCAGACCGCCCCAGTAGGGGGCCCATGCCACAGACCCACCTTCCTCTAGGTTCTGTCCGTCGATAGCGACCTGTTCCACACCAAAGTCAGCCACTTTCTTACTAAGCCAAACGATGCAAATTCTTCCAGATACTCACAAAGATACTCTCGTTGACGAAGGCGAACGATGGGTCGAGAGAGAAAATCTCCACGGCCGCTCGCTGTTGCATCTTCACCTCAGTCATGACGTTGAAAGCCACGTAGCTCCCAGCAGTCAGCAGCACTAGCGTCTTGGCCCAGAGTCGGTGGAAGCAAGTGATCGTCACCAACACTCCAAGCACTAGTGACACCAGCTCGCGTACAACCGGCGCGTCCAGAGTCTCCACTAGCGCCCAAACATCTTCATCCAAGCGTCTCAACGGGGCTCTGACGTTGGATCCGATGGAAAATGACTGCATCGCTGTGTGAATAAACTCCCTACCACCTTGCATCAGCCTCTCTCCACATTGCGCTGGTGGATGCACCTCCAACCGTCTCCAAACCGCCACGTCAGTCAATGTCAATGTCTGCACACTACACGAAACTTCGTACAGCACTGCAGCTGCCACCGCCAGTGTCAGCAGGTTCAGCAGCACTTTGGACAGAACCCCAGCAAGTTTGAGACTCTGCAGTGGCCACAACTGATCGGAATCACGGGGCAACGACGCGTACAGCAGCAAGGGAGCCACAGCCACCGTAGCCAACGTCCAGACCACGTTCTGCAGCAGACTGCCGCCTGCCACCCACCGCTGGCTGAAGCTCAGTTGCGGGACCACGTACGGCCGCTCCAGCCAATCCTCTTCATTGTCCTCCGACTCGTCCGAGTCTGAATGCCACGCGTCCTCGTCACTGTCGGCGACGTCGGAATTCTCCTCTTCCAGGTCGTCCCAGGGCCGTTGCGACGCGTCGGCCGCCAACATGGCGTCAATCTGCTCGTCCTTGGTCTGGATGTAGGCGTCATTCCACTTGTCGTCCACGAACACGGGCTGCTTGGACTCCTTGGAGCGCGAGCGCGTCAGCATCGTCAGCTCTTCCTGGTCTTTGCCTGTTTGGCGGTTTTTTATTTTAAATTCCCATCATACAAACAGATAAATAAAAACACCTAAATGTACTATATCTAGGTATTTTTACCGGAAAAAGCTGCGTAAGTCGTCCAAGTTGAGCCGTTCGTTGCGCCGGTCGTCATGGGCCTTAGCAACCACCAGCACGTGCTTCGCCAGCTTCTCTTTGCGTTGTTGCAGCTGTAGAATCATATCTTCCACTGTGTCTTTCACCACGTAGCGCTTCACGATCACGTCCTGCGTCTGGCCCAAACGGTGCACCCGGTCCACCGCCTGCTCCTCCACGCCGGGATTCCACCACGGATCCAGCAGAATGACGACGGACGCGCACGTGAGGTTGAGCCCCACGCCTCCAGCTTTCAGACTGATGACCAGCACGTCGATACTGGGATCCTTGGCGAATTTCGTCAACACGCGCTCACGTGCCTCCTGGTTTAGTCCGCCGTTAAACGATCTGTGCGAGAAGCCGTGGCGCGTGAGTAGCTCCGAGACCATATCCAGCATCGACGTCCACTGCGAGAAGACCACGACTTTGCGCTTGAGCTCGGGCGACTCGGCCTTGTCGTTCTCCAGTTTGATGGCCTTCAGGTCGCGAAGCAGCTGCCGCAGTTTGACAGACTCAAAGCCCGAGCCGTCGTCAGCAGTCTGGACGTCCTCAGCGTTTTCTGTTGAGCCGTTGGCGTTGGTGTTTTTCTCTTGTGTCTGAGTAGAAGGTGGAGGGAGCTTGAACACCTTCGCTATGTCCACTACAGTCCGACATACAGGGCAACCGTTCTCCGGGTCGTTCGCGAGACTGTCACGTAGGCACTGGTCGCACAAGACGTGGGCGCACGGCGTCAGCACGGCATTCTGCGGTGGATCCAAGCAAATGGGACATTCTTGAGACTCCAAGCCGTCCTCCACTTGCGCGATCACGCTCTGGATATACGAAGCTGTGAGGCCACCGGACGAGCTGCTTTCCATGTCTCCGGACTCGCCCCCACCTTCCGTCAGCTGCAAACGGTTGCTGGCTTGCATGTCCTTTTGCAGTTGAGCTGCAATCCGTTGGTAATACGCTTCGGAACTCTCGTTCTGCTGAGGTTGGAAGGCCGACCTGACTGCTACTGCGTTGCCCTCTCCACCCTTGTCGGTCTTCAAGGCCTGCTCGAAATTCTTCCCCAATGCAAGCAAGGGATGGTCGCAAGCTTGACGGAGACGAAGCAGCAGAGCGAAGATGGCGACGTAGCTGGTTGCAGCTGTGCCGCTAGCCACAAATCCATTGAACTCTGCTCGGCTCTTGTCAAAGACTGCCTGGTAGAAAGCTCGCTCGTCACGAGAGAACTCCAGTTCCACCAACTCAATGTGCTTTGGCGGGAGCTTCACAATCATGTTGCCCTGCTTGTCCCGTGAGTGTTTCGTTCGCCGGAGCAGGATCGGCGTTAGCAGCACCTTGAGACGACCAAGAGCGTTCACATCGTCGCCATTTTCATACGGCTTTGTGATCACTCGTTTCCACCAAGCAACTCGAGACCACGGTTGATACTGAAGGAAGCACAGCAGGGAGAACATATCGTCAAGGGTGTTCTGAATGGGAGTGCCAGTTAGACACCACCGGTGTGTGGCCTTGATAGCCGAACACGTCTTGAAGTAGCCTGTGGATCTGTTCTTAATGCTGTGAGCTTCATCAAGGATCACGCGGTTCCATTCAGTCGTCGTGAGGAGACCGTTCTTCTCGAATTCAGCTGACAAAACCCCGTAGGTGGTGAGCACCAGGTCGTTCTTGGTGAGACTGGCACCGACGTCGCGATCGTCACCATAGTATACATGAACGCTCAGCGTGCTAGGGAGGAAGCGCTCTAGCGCTTCATTCTTCCACTGGTGCAGCAAGCTTAACGGGCAAACAACTAGCGTGTTGCCGGTCTTGTGACTGCCTCGACCAGGCGAGACGTTGTTCTCTTCAGCTTTTGCTTGGCCAACGTGCTTCTGATAAGCAACGAGAGAAAGCATCATCATCGTTTTGCCTGAATGAAGTAGAGCCTTGTTAGTCTTGCAGCCATTCTATCTCAATAGTGCCGCTACGTACCCATTCCCATGTCGTCTGCCAATATTCCACCAAGACAAGGAGGAGGAGGCTCTGGTCGAGTCAATGATGCGCTTTTCTCAAAAGGGTTGACGTAGTAGGAAGTTTTGGAGCGAAAGTGTCGTTCTTCCCACATCTGAATCAAGAGCAGCAAGTATTGTTAGTTTTAAGTTCCTAAATCACAGCAACAATAGAGAAACGTACCGGATTGGTACTCTCTTGTTCACTGGCACCGTTTCTCGCCTGGTTTTCTCGTCGTAGCATCCATTTCAAAGCTTGCTTTTGGTGATCTCGCAGTTCAATCGCATTCAGGTACTGTATGAGGTGCTGGGATGGATCCGCGTCCGAACTGAGAACATCGTTCGTTCCAACGCACTCGGAGAACAGAGTGTCCAGGTCCTCGGGGTTCACCTGCGACGACGAATCGTCCACTTGAGACGTTGAACGTACTGCCAAAGCGTCTATAGAGGGCGTATCTATGCCGTTAATCAATTGCAGCAAACTGTAGAGCTGCTCCGAAAGGTGGAAGTTAACGTCGCCGTCTTTAAACACGTCGAATGCCTTCACACTGACGTAGACAAACACAGCGACATCAAACGATGCGAACGTGTGTGATGACACGGGTGGAGTCTCACACACTCCACTAAGTTTCACCAGCCCAGCCTTCATCAACGGATGTAGCAGCGTCTCCATGTTCCTGTCCAGGCGTCCGATCTGCGAGTGCTGCAACGTCGCGATCCTCACGATGCCCGACGCTGTAGAACTATTAGCCATCCCCGGTCTCAGTCTCTTCTTGCCGGCGTTCTCGGCCTGGAACAACAGCTCTTGACCCATTTGGAGCTGGACACCTTGACGATTCACTGAAGCCTGCATAGAGGTCTTGCCCAACACTCGGAAGCTCTCGTCTACCGTCTCCATCTTCTCCATCGTCTGCTCTAGTCTTCTCTTACCTTCATCATCCCCTAGCACAGCAGTGTGCGAGTCCTGTGTAGCCATCCGCTCGAAGAACTCGGAGGCTGCTCCATGGATACTGAAGCAGTTGCGTTGAAGCAGCGCCATCATCTCATCATGAGGCAACTCGATGCCCAGCTCCTTAAGTTGCTGCAACTTCTTCTGTAGCCGCTGCTTCTCCTTCTCCGCAGAGCTGCCGACGGTATAAAGTAACGATTGAGACGGTGGCGTCGTCTTCAGCTTGGATCTCTTGGCGCTTCGGCCGTTGGATGGAGACGTCGCCATCTTCTTCGCAGGCGTCACGACAGGACGCGCGCTCATGCACATGGCGCATTGCTGCGTCTGCGCCTCGTTCGAGAACGTGCAGCGCGAGCAGCTCCAGTCCGTCGCCATTAATTGCCGCCAAATGTATCAACAATCCCATCGACAAGCATATTTTTATTTGTCATCAAGCATATATTGCAACCTCTCATTTATCATAGTCGCGTTTTGCTGGTCCAGACGTCACTAACGATGCTGGCCGTAGGACGCAGCGTCTTGGCTGCCCGTACGGTGCCATTTGCCGTCGCTAGCGCCGTGCGCTTCGAGAGCAGCAGCGCCCATGCACACACGAAGCCTGTGAAGGTGCACAGCTCGCGACTGCCGCGCGACGGCCCCGGTCTGGGCGACTTTTTGCGCGAGTCGCAGTCGCACGACCATCAACGCACGGCCGAGGCGGCCCGTGAGCCCAGCGAGATGAACTTCCCTGTGCCTCCGAGCACCGTCCGGTCGCTGGAGGATCTGGACGAGCTGCAGCAGCGCCAACGCTCCTTTTTCATCGAGACGTACGGCTGCCAGATGAACTCGGCCGACTCGGAGATCGTTCGTGCCATCCTGCTGGACGGCGGCTACACACCGGCAGCTACAGCTGAAGCTGCTGACGTGGTACTTATCAACACTTGCGCTGTGCGGGACAACGCTGAGGCCAAAATCTGGAACCGCCTCGAAGCTCTCCGCCAAATCAAGGCCAAGCTATTGCGCAAGAAGCAGAAGGACGTGCAGACTGTCGGCGTGCTGGGCTGCATGGCCGAGCGCCTCAAGAAGAAGCTGCTCGAGTCCGACAAGATGGTCGACGTAGTCGTAGGACCCGACGCCTACCGCGACATCCCGAACCTGCTGCGCGTCGTGCACGGCAGTGGCGAGTCCGCAGTGAACGTGCAGCTCTCTCTGGACGAGACCTACGCAGACATCGCGCCTGTACGAGCAGACCCGCACAGTCCGTCGGCCTTTGTGTCCATCATGCGAGGATGCAACAATATGTGCTCATACTGCATTGTGCCATTCACGCGTGGGCGTGAGCGCAGTCGTGTCATGAACTCCATTGTCGATGAGGTGCGTGCACTGAGTGACCAGGGAGTAAAGGAGGTTGTGCTTCTAGGACAGAACGTCAACTCGTACCACGACAAGAAGTCTGAGGGTGCCGCGGAGAAGGGCCGCGGCTACGTTTCATCCGCCGGCTTCAGCAACATGTTCCGTTCGCGTGACGCACTGGGCTTCCGCTTCGCTGACCTGCTGGACGAAGTCTCACGTGTGGACCCAGAGATGCGCCTGCGTTTCACGTCACCCCACCCGAAGGATTTCCCCAATGAAGTGCTGGACCTGGTGAACGAGCGCCCGAACATCTGCAAACAGATCCACATGCCGGCCCAGAGCGGCAGCACTACGCTTCTAGAACGGATGCGTCGTGGGTATTCGCGTGAGGTGTATCTCGCGCTGGTGGACAACATGCGTTCTCGTATCCCTGGCGTTGCCATCTCCTCAGATTTCATCGCTGGTTTCTGTGGTGAGACAGAGGACGAGCACAGAGACACAATCTCGCTGATGCGCCAGGTGTGCTACGACCAAGCCTTCATGTTCGCCTACTCTGTTCGTGCACGAACCCACGCGGCACACCGCATGAAAGACGACGTCACCCCAGAAGACAAGTTGCGTCGTCTGCGTGAGGTCATTGACACATTCAGCGAGGTGGTCACGCGCAAGAATCGCGTCGAAGACTCAGACCGCTTGCACGTCGTGCTCGTCCAAGGTCCTAGTCGCCGTTCCACGGACGAAGAGCCAAAGCTCACAGGTCTCACGGACACTAGCAAGCGCTGCGTGTTCCCCAACCAGGAAATGCCGGCTTCACTACGCTCTTTCCAGACTCAGGCGGGTGAGTTAGCTTCCGAGTTCCTGCCCCTACCCAGCGTCACATCAGAGAGTGTTCGTGCTGCTCCGGGCGACTACGTGCTCGTTCGTGTCCGCGATGCTGGCCGTCACACCCTCCACGCAACTCCCGTGGCTCGCACAACACTGCAAGAAGTAGCCGAGCTCGTGCCCGCAGATCAACTTGGCGCGCGACCGCACCTGCTCGATGCTCTGGAGCTATAGATATTAGATAGTAAGAAGAAGTACAAGACACGGAGAAGACAAGGTTGCAGCAGAAGAAGCACGTATTTCCTAGTCTGAAGTCTGTCATTGACGGTGATGATCTAGTGAGCTGCAACGGCTCCCTTGGCTGCCTCCGCCGCGCGCTTCTGCATCTCCATCTGCATGTTGGAAATCTGCACCAGTAACAGTTAGCAACCCCACCTGTATGGTACAATTAAACATCTACAAGTCACGTACGTTGGTCCGGATACCAATGGCCTCCTTCTCCTTGGCCTCGATCTTGGTGTTCACCTTGCTCCTGTCGGTCAGCAGTCCACAGAAGAGCACAGTAAGAGACAAAACCGTAACTGATACAACAGAACTCGACGTACAGCTCGTTGTTAATGAACTCGAGGCGTTTGTTAACGTTGGTCTTGGCCTCGTCCACGTCCTGTTTGAGCAGCACTGGCCCCACGAGCTTGTAGACCTTGGCCTCATCATCCAGCAGGTCCAGCTCCTTCTTCACCATGTCGTTCTCGTTGGCCTGCTGCGCGTACGTCTGGCGCTGCGTAGCCAACACTTGCACCTCGTCCTGCAGCGCCCGGTAGCGCGTCATCTCCGTCTCCACCTGGTCCTTGAGCTCAGCCATCTTCGTAGTAATAGAGAATTTGCTTTTTTAAATTTGCTTTTTATCGAAAAGAAAACAAAAATTAATAGAGCCTTTAAATTTACACAAAACAAACTAAGTTTTAGTTGTTTTTCTTCACTTTTGGCAACTCCTTCACTTCCAGCAGTCGTAACTTCATGCCCAATCAAGCTCCCCGTCCTCCTCCTGTCTCCGGTCAATAGTGAAATAGCCGATGAGTTATTGAACACAAGATTTTAATGAACGAGGGTCCACCGAACACGGACGATTGCTGTTTAGGTTGGCGAGGTTATCGACGTGTGTGATTTCCGACGCGATGGCGAGGATGAAGATTCGGCGCTGCTTGGTGGACGTCTCGAGGTTATAAACCCCCTTCGGTTATGAATATCTGTTGACTGTCAAGATGATGCCGTCGACGGGAATTACTGCTCCCTTAAACGGGTCTTTTGACTACACGGGCAAAGCGAGGTAGTAGCAATCAGTTCTCCACCTGGGATAACGTCGGCAATGTTTGGTGGACTGCTCGCGAATGCGTCCAAGTCGAGGAATTTGAGTGGTGTTGTGACGAACGGACTCGTAATTGGGGCCACGTGACATCATTGGCGATACCAATGGTGTCGTCGTGATACCTCGAGAACGAGGTCTGGACTCCAGACTCTGGAAGTTGCCTTAACTCATCAAGGACCATGACAACAAAATCGCCAAAGCTTTGGGCGAAGGCAAGCCGTTGCAGTCTTCTTTACGCCGCTTCCGCTCGTCACAAACAACTATTTGATCTTTTCTCAAGTCGATGAAGCAGCAACATGCACCAGTACGTGAGCTGCTGCTTCGTGGGTGCGCGAATCTCGTTTCAGAACCTTGTCGTGGGGTGATTGGTTTGTAGAAAGTGGCAGATGAAGTCATCGAATTATCCGATTCGGATACCTCCGCCAATTCCATTTGTCTTGTAAGCTTGTACTCGACCGAGTAGTCCTTCACGCCACGGCCGATATCACCTCCCGCAAATACGCGGCCGGGTTGTACTGCGATCTGCGAGCCTGAAATCAACTCAAAGTGCATCGTCACCGAGCCCGCTCGTCACAAAGAGCTCTGAACTATCATCCAAATCGATGGGCATGAACAAAATATTCAAGCTCGACGCAGATAAGCTGCCCGTCATTTTCGCCGGCAATGTGGGACAACTCCGTTAACTCCGGCGTCTCGTTCACCACAGATTCTTGTGCTGCTCCTCTGTCTTCCGGTCCAATACGCCGTGATGCGACTGAAATTGGCTGGAGTTTTCGGGGGACGTGCTTGCTTCCTCTGGCTCAAGCATAAACTAAGGATCGCTTTGCTTTGAAAGTAGTGTGCCATTACTACTAATACGTAGTACTTAAAATATTGGGAAGCGACAGTAGTAAAGGGAAAATGAAAAAAAGTCTTGTTGATATGTAGACATGCATATGCAAAAACCAGCTTACAGCACGTACTTAGCGGCATCCCTGTACTTAGGCTGCAGTGGTGCTGGGGCCGCTCTTGGTGGGCTGGCGCGTAGTCGACACTCGCTTCGTGCCACGGGGGGACGTCACCTCTGTCGTGGTCACTGTGAAGTCGCCCTCGATGGTGATCTTGCGTGTAGTGGTTGAACCTGGACTGGTAGTCACCTGGGTTCTAGATGGAGACGAATAGGTTGTCGTCTTGGTCGTCATTGGCGACGAGTACGACGTCGCCACCTTGGTCATCGCAGGCGAACTGAACCCGGCACTTGCGCCGCTTAGCGACCTGGTCGTCTTGCTCGATTCCGGGGACGAGTAGGCAGTAATCTTCAAGCTCCTCGGCGCTTTTGTCGTTTGCGGGGACGTGAAGCCCGCAGCAGAGCTCGTCGGCGATCCGAACGGCGACCTGGTTGGAGATCCTTGCACTAAGCGGTGTTTCAGTTGGCGCCGGAGTGGCGAGTACGTCGTTCTAAGTCTAGCAGAAGAGTCGCTACGTGCCGGACTACCAATTGGGGTACTCGTCCGCGAAGGAATGCCAGCACCCGGACCACCCGTCACGAGCACCATGTCATCCGCAAACTTCATCAAACCGGAGAACATACGGGTACGACGCAGTTGACGCTGGTTGTTGAAACCTTGGATCATAGTGACCTGGTGGTAAAGCTGCTGCTCTTCAGTCAGGTTCAACAAGTATTCGGACACGTTCACGCCCGGTGCACATAGGAAACCGAGCTCCTGGAAGTACGTGATCAGCGACTCACCAGTGCCATGGAACAGCACTTCACCATTCTCCAGAATCAGAACGTCTTCGTAGTAAGCGCATTTCTTAGGCACCACCTGGAGAGCAGACAAAACAAACTCCACCTCCACAAATGAAGCTCCATCACCGGTGCGGGTGCGGCACACCTCGTCAATCAGAAGCGTACGTTGGAACTTTCCAACACCAAGGCCCAACTGTTGAACAGCAACGCCAGGGTAATGAAAGGACAGTGAGCGAGCAATCGTCCAAGTAGCACGCTTCTCTTCGTATGTGCCCGTGTTGAAGAATCCGTCCTCGAAGCTTACGAAGTTCTGGTCACAGAAGTCACGAGCAAAATTGAGCAGCTCCTTCCTCGGCATCGCCTTCGACAAACTGCGGCCACGACGCTGTACGTACGACACGAACTGAGGCAGCCACGTCTTTACAAGCCGACGGCGCTTCATGTTCCACAACGCTGAACCCTTTCCTGTGCGTTCCGACGTCGCCACAGCTAACTTCTCTTCCCAGTCTTCAGTTAGACTGCGCTTTGCACCATCCGTCCCAATAACAGAGGCGACATTAATCACGCCAACCGAATCTTCTTCAATCTCTTCGCGGGTCTCCGTCTCCACACTCGTACTCGTCTCACCCGCAGCAGTCTTCGTCACCGTCGTCGTCTGCACCTCAATCATACGCTTCGACACACCGCTGGAAGTGATGACCCTGCGGATCGTCGTGCGAATCGTCTTGGTGATAATGCTTCCGTTTGCACCCGTCGTGCGGAACACCTCGGTCTTCACCGTGGCGCCGGCAGCACCGTCTTCATCCGTTTCGTGCTCGGTCGAAGAACTAATAAGCGTCGCCTCCGACGCCGTCGTGCTCGAGGTAGCCGCGCTGGTAACACGGTCATCGTCGACCTCTTCGCGGGTCTCCGTCTCCACACTCGTACTCGTCTCACCCGCAGCAGTCTTCGTCACCGTCGTCGTCTGCACCTCAATCATACGCTTCGACACACCGCTGGAAGTGATGACCCTGCGGATCGTCGTGCGAATCGTCTTGGTGATAATGCTTCCGTTTGCACCCGTCGTGCGGAACACCTCGGTCTTCACCGTGGCGCCGGCAGCACCGTCTTCATCCGTTTCGTGCTCGGTCGAAGAACTAATAAGCGTCGCCTCCGACGCCGTCGTGCTCGAGGTAGCCGCGCTGGTAACACGGTCATCGTCGACCTCTTCGCGGGTCTCCGTCTCCACACTCGTACTCGTCTCACCCGCAGCAGTCTTCGTCACCGTCGTCGTCTGCACCTCAATCATACGCTTCGACACACCGCTGGAAGTGATGACCCTGCGGATCGTCGTGCGAATCGTCTTGGTGATAATGCTTCCGTTTGCACCCGTCGTGCGGAACACCTCGGTCTTCACCGTGGCGCCGGCAGCACCGTCTTCATCCGTTTCGTGCTCGGTCGAAGAACTAATAAGCGTCGCCTCCGACGCCGTCGTGCTCGAGGTAGCCGCGCTGGTAACACGGTCATCGTCGACCTCTTCGCGGGTCTCCGTCTCCACACTCGTACTCGTCTCACCCGCAGCAGTCTTCGTCACCGTCGTCGTCTGCACCTCAATCATACGCTTCGACACACCGCTGGAAGTGATGACCCTGCGGATCGTCGTGCGAATCGTCTTGGTGATAATGCTTCCGTTTGCACCCGTCGTGCGGAACACCTCGGTCTTCACCGTGGCGCCGGCAGCACCGTCTTCATCCGTTTCGTGCTCGGTCGAAGAACTAATAAGCGTCGCCTCCGACGCCGTCGTGCTCGAGGTAGCCGCGCTGGTAACACGGTCATCGTCGACCTCTTCGCGGGTCTCCGTCTCCACACTCGTACTCGTCTCACCCGCAGCAGTCTTCGTCACCGTCGTCGTCTGCACCTCAATCATACGCTTCGACACACCGCTGGAAGTGATGACCCTGCGGATCGTCGTGCGAATCGTCTTGGTGATAATGCTTCCGTTTGCACCCGTCGTGCGGAACACCTCGGTCTTCACCGTGGCGCCGGCAGCACCGTCTTCATCCGTTTCGTGCTCGGTCGAAGAACTAATAAGCGTCGCCTCCGACGCCGTCGTGCTCGAGGTAGCCGCGCTGGTAACACGGTCATCGTCGACCTCTTCGCGGGTCTCCGTCTCCACACTCGTACTCGTCTCACCCGCAGCAGTCTTCGTCACCGTCGTCGTCTGCACCTCAATCATACGCTTCGACACACCGCTGGAAGTGATGACCCTGCGGATCGTCGTGCGAATCGTCTTGGTGATAATGCTTCCGTTTGCACCCGTCGTGCGGAACACCTCGGTCTTCACCGTGGCGCCGGCAGCACCGTCTTCATCCGTTTCGTGCTCGGTCGAAGAACTAATAAGCGTCGCCTCCGACGCCGTCGTGCTCGAGGTAGCCGCGCTGGTAACACGGTCATCGTCGACCTCTTCGCGGGTCTCCGTCTCCACACTCGTACTCGTCTCACCCGCAGCAGTCTTCGTCACCGTCGTCGTCTGCACCTCAATCATACGCTTCGACACACCGCTGGAAGTGATGACCCTGCGGATCGTCGTGCGAATCGTCTTGGTGATAATGCTTCCGTTTGCACCCGTCGTGCGGAACACCTCGGTCTTCACCGTGGCGCCGGCAGCACCGTCTTCATCCGTTTCGTGCTCGGTCGAAGAACTAATAAGCGTCGCCTCCGACGCCGTCGTGCTCGAGGTAGCCGCGCTGGTAACACGGTCATCGTCGACCTCTTCGCGGGTCTCCGTCTCCACACTCGTACTCGTCTCACCCGCAGCAGTCTTCGTCACCGTCGTCGTCTGCACCTCAATCATACGCTTCGACACACCGCTGGAAGTGATGACCCTGCGGATCGTCGTGCGAATCGTCTTGGTGATAATGCTTCCGTTTGCACCCGTCGTGCGGAACACCTCGGTCTTCACCGTGGCGCCGGCAGCACCGTCTTCATCCGTTTCGTGCTCGGTCGAAGAACTAATAAGCGTCGCCTCCGACGCCGTCGTGCTCGAGGTAGCCGCGCTGGTAACACGGTCATCGTCGACCTCTTCGCGGGTCTCCGTCTCCACACTCGTACTCGTCTCACCCGCAGCAGTCTTCGTCACCGTCGTCGTCTGCACCTCAATCATACGCTTCGACACACCGCTGGAAGTGATGACCCTGCGGATCGTCGTGCGAATCGTCTTGGTGATAATGCTTCCGTTTGCACCCGTCGTGCGGAACACCTCGGTCTTCACCGTGGCGCCGGCAGCACCGTCTTCATCCGTTTCGTGCTCGGTCGAAGAACTAATAAGCGTCGCCTCCGACGCCGTCGTGCTCGAGGTAGCCGCGCTGGTAACACGGTCATCGTCGACCTCTTCGCGGGTCTCCGTCTCCACACTCGTACTCGTCTCACCCGCAGCAGTCTTCGTCACCGTCGTCGTCTGCACCTCAATCATACGCTTCGACACACCGCTGGAAGTGATGACCCTGCGGATCGTCGTGCGAATCGTCTTGGTGATAATGCTTCCGTTTGCACCCGTCGTGCGGAACACCTCGGTCTTCACCGTGGCGCCGGCAGCACCGTCTTCATCCGTTTCGTGCTCGGTCGAAGAACTAATAAGCGTCGCCTCCGACGCCGTCGTGCTCGAGGTAGCCGCGCTGGTAACACGGTCATCGTCGACCTCTTCGCGGGTCTCCGTCTCCACACTCGTACTCGTCTCACCCGCAGCAGTCTTCGTCACCGTTGTCGTCTGCACCTCAATCATACGCTTCGACACACCGCTGGAAGTGATGACCCTGCGGATCGTCGTGCGAATCGTCTTGGTGATAATGCTTCCGTTTGCACCCGTCGTGCGGAACACCTCGGTCTTCACCGTGGCGCCGGCAGCACCGTCTTCATCCGTTTCGTGCTCGGTCGAAGAACTAATAAGCGTCGCCTCCGACGCCGTCGTGCTCGAGGTAGCCGCGCTGGTAACACGGTCATCGTCGACCTCTTCGCGGGTCTCCGTCTCCACACTCGTACTCGTCTCACCCGCAGCAGTCTTCGTCACCGTCGTCGTCTGCACCTCAATCATACGCTTCGACACACCGCTGGAAGTGATGACCCTGCGGATCGTCGTGCGAATCGTCTTGGTGATAATGCTTCCGTTTGCACCCGTCGTGCGGAACACCTCGGTCTTCACCGTGGCGCCGGCAGCACCGTCTTCATCCGTTTCGTGCTCGGTCGAAGAACTAATAACCGTCTTCATCGTAGTCTCCGTGGTCTCCTCCTCGGTCGTGCCCGCGGTCGGCTTGCGCTTCGGCTTGCGGTGCTTCTTCGGCTTGGGCTTCTTGCCCTCCGTCACCTCGGTCTGCTCCACGGCCTCCTCCACGATCTCCACAGTCTCGGTCGTCTCCACGGTCACCTCGCTCGTCGACGGAACCTCCTCGGTCGTCTCCGTCGTGGTCACCTCCGTCACCTCGGTCACTTCCGTCGTCTCCTCCGGCTTGACCTCGGTCGTTTCGACCGTCTCGACCGTCTCGGTGGTCACTTCCGTCACCTCCGTGGTCTCCGTGGTCTCCTCCGTGGTCTCCTCCTCGGTCGTGCCCGCGGTCGGCTTGCGCTTCGGCTTGCGGTGCTTCTTCGACTTGGGCTTCTTGCCCTCCGTCACCTCGGTCTCCTCCACGGTCTCCTCCACGATCTCCACAGTCTCGGTCGTCTCCACGGTCACCTCGCTCGTCGACGGAACCTCCTCGGTCGTCTCCGTCGTGGTCACCTCCGTCACCTCGGTCACTTCCGTCGTCTCCTCCGGCTTGACCTCGGTCGTTTCGACCGTCTCGACCGTCTCGGTGGTCACTTCCGTCACCTCCGTGGTCTCCGTGGTCTCCTCCGTGGTCTCCTCCTCGGTCGTGCCCGCAGTCGGCTTGCGCTTCGGCTTGCGGTGCTTCTTCGACTTGGGCTTCTTGCCCTCCGTCACCTCGGTCTCCTCCACGGTCTCCTCCACGATCTCCACAGTCTCGGTCGTCTCCACGGTCACCTCGCTCGTCGACGGAACCTCCTCGGTCGTCTCCGTCGTGGTCACCTCCGTCACCTCGGTCACTTCCGTCGTCTCCTCCGGCTTGACCTCGGTCGTTTCGACCGTCTCGACCGTCTCGGTGGTCACTTCCGTCACCTCCGTGGTCTCCGTGGTCTCCTCCGTGGTCTCCTCCTCGGTCGTGCCCGCAGTCGGCTTGCGCTTCGGCTTGCGGTGCTTCTTCGACTTGGGCTTCTTGCCCTCCGTCACCTCGGTCTCCTCCACGGTCTCCTCCACGATCTCCACAGTCTCGGTCGTCTCCACGGTCACCTCGCTCGTCGACGGAACCTCCTCGGTCGTCTCCGTCGTGGTCACCTCCGTCACCTCGGTCACTTCCGTCGTCTCCTCCGGCTTGACCTCGGTCGTTTCGACCGTCTCGACCGTCTCGGTGGTCACTTCCGTCACCTCCGTGGTCTCCGTGGTCTCCTCCGTGGTCTCCTCCTCGGTCGTGCCCGCAGTCGGCTTGCGCTTCGGCTTGCGGTGCTTCTTCGACTTGGGCTTCTTGCCCTCCGTCACCTCGGTCTCCTCCACGGTCTCCTCCACGATCTCCACAGTCTCGGTCGTCTCCACGGTCACCTCGCTCGTCGACGGAACCTCCTCGGTCGTCTCCGTCGTGGTCACCTCCGTCACCTCGGTCACTTCCGTCGTCTCCTCCGGCTTGACCTCGGTCGTTTCGACCGTCTCGACCGTCTCGGTGGTCACTTCCGTCACCTCCGTGGTCTCCGTGGTCTCCTCCGTGGTCTCCTCCTCGGTCGTGCCCGCAGTCGGCTTGCGCTTCGGCTTGCGGTGCTTCTTCGACTTGGGCTTCTTGCCCTCCGTCACCTCGGTCTCCTCCACGGTCTCCTCCACGATCTCCACAGTCTCGGTCGTCTCCACGGTCACCTCGCTCGTCGACGGAACCTCCTCGGTCGTCTCCGTCGTGGTCACCTCCGTCACCTCGGTCACTTCCGTCGTCTCCTCCGGCTTGACCTCGGTCGTTTCGACCGTCTCGACCGTCTCGGTGGTCACTTCCGTCACCTCCGTGGTCTCCGTGGTCTCCTCCGTGGTCTCCTCCTCGGTCGTGCCCGCAGTCGGCTTGCGCTTCGGCTTGCGGTGCTTCTTCGACTTGGGCTTCTTGCCCTCCGTCACCTCGGTCTCCTCCACGGTCTCCTCCACGATCTCCACAGTCTCGGTCGTCTCCACGGTCACCTCGCTCGTCGACGGAACCTCCTCGGTCGTCTCCGTCGTGGTCACCTCCGTCACCTCGGTCACTTCCGTCGTCTCCTCCGGCTTGACCTCGGTCGTTTCGACCGTCTCGACCGTCTCGGTGGTCACTTCCGTCACCTCCGTGGTCTCCGTGGTCTCCTCCGTGGTCTCCTCCTCGGTCGTGCCCGCAGTCGGCTTGCGCTTCGGCTTGCGGTGCTTCTTCGACTTGGGCTTCTTGCCCTCCGTCACCTCGGTCTCCTCCACGGTCTCCTCCACGATCTCCACAGTCTCGGTCGTCTCCACGGTCACCTCGCTCGTCGACGGAACCTCCTCGGTCGTCTCCGTCGTGGTCACCTCCGTCACCTCGGTCACTTCCGTCGTCTCCTCCGGCTTGACCTCGGTCGTTTCGACCGTCTCGACCGTCTCGGTGGTCACTTCCGTCACCTCCGTGGTCTCCGTGGTCTCCTCCGTGGTCTCCTCCTCGGTCGTGCCCGCAGTCGGCTTGCGCTTCGGCTTGCGGTGCTTCTTCGACTTGGGCTTCTTGCCCTCCGTCACCTCGGTCTCCTCCACGGTCTCCTCCACGATCTCCACAGTCTCGGTCGTCTCCACGGTCACCTCGCTCGTCGACGGAACCTCCTCGGTCGTCTCCGTCGTGGTCACCTCCGTCACCTCGGTCACTTCCGTCGTCTCCTCCGGCTTGACCTCGGTCGTTTCGACCGTCTCGACCGTCTCGGTGGTCACTTCCGTCACCTCCGTGGTCTCCGTGGTCTCCTCCGTGGTCTCCTCCTCGGTCGTGCCCGCAGTCGGCTTGCGCTTCGGCTTGCGGTGCTTCTTCGACTTGGGCTTCTTGCCCTCCGTCACCTCGGTCTCCTCCACGGTCTCCTCCACGATCTCCACAGTCTCGGTCGTCTCCACGGTCACCTCGCTCGTCGACGGAACCTCCTCGGTCGTCTCCGTCGTGGTCACCTCCGTCACCTCGGTCACTTCCGTCGTCTCCTCCGGCTTGACCTCGGTCGTTTCGACCGTCTCGACCGTCTCGGTGGTCACTTCCGTCACCTCCGTGGTCTCCGTGGTCTCCTCCGTGGTCTCCTCCTCGGTCGTGCCCGCAGTCGGCTTGCGCTTCGGCTTGCGGTGCTTCTTCGACTTGGGCTTCTTGCCCTCCGTCACCTCGGTCTCCTCCACGGTCTCCTCCACGATCTCCACAGTCTCGGTCGTCTCCACGGTCACCTCGCTCGTCGACGGAACCTCCTCGGTCGTCTCCGTCGTGGTCACCTCCGTCACCTCGGTCACTTCCGTCGTCTCCTCCGGCTTGACCTCGGTCGTTTCGACCGTCTCGACCGTCTCGGTGGTCACTTCCGTCACCTCCGTGGTCTCCGTGGTCTCCTCCGTGGTCTCCTCCTCGGTCGTGCCCGCAGTCGGCTTGCGCTTCGGCTTGCGGTGCTTCTTCGACTTGGGCTTCTTGCCCTCCGTCACCTCGGTCTCCTCCACGGTCTCCTCCACGATCTCCACAGTCTCGGTCGTCTCCACGGTCACCTCGCTCGTCGACGGAACCTCCTCGGTCGTCTCCGTCGTGGTCACCTCCGTCACCTCGGTCACTTCCGTCGTCTCCTCCGGCTTGACCTCGGTCGTTTCGACCGTCTCGACCGTCTCGGTGGTCACTTCCGTCACCTCCGTGGTCTCCGTGGTCTCCTCCGTGGTCTCCTCCTCGGTCGTGCCCGCAGTCGGCTTGCGCTTCGGCTTGCGGTGCTTCTTCGACTTGGGCTTCTTGCCCTCCGTCACCTCGGTCTCCTCCACGGTCTCCTCCACGATCTCCACAGTCTCGGTCGTCTCCACGGTCACCTCGCTCGTCGACGGAACCTCCTCGGTCGTCTCCGTCGTGGTCACCTCCGTCACCTCGGTCACTTCCGTCGTCTCCTCCGGCTTGACCTCGGTCGTTTCGACCGTCTCGACCGTCTCGGTGGTCACTTCCGTCACCTCCGTGGTCTCCGTGGTCTCCTCCGTGGTCTCCTCCTCGGTCGTGCCCGCAGTCGGCTTGCGCTTCGGCTTGCGGTGCTTCTTCGACTTGGGCTTCTTGCCCTCCGTCACCTCGGTCTCCTCCACGGTCTCCTCCACGATCTCCACAGTCTCGGTCGTCTCCACGGTCACCTCGCTCGTCGACGGAACCTCCTCGGTCGTCTCCGTCGTGGTCACCTCCGTCACCTCGGTCACTTCCGTCGTCTCCTCCGGCTTGACCTCGGTCGTTTCGACCGTCTCGACCGTCTCGGTGGTCACTTCCGTCACCTCCGTGGTCTCCGTGGTCTCCTCCGTGGTCTCCTCCTCGGTCGTGCCCGCAGTCGGCTTGCGCTTCGGCTTGCGGTGCTTCTTCGACTTGGGCTTCTTGCCCTCCGTCACCTCGGTCTCCTCCACGGTCTCCTCCACGATCTCCACAGTCTCGGTCGTCTCCACGGTCACCTCGCTCGTCGACGGAACCTCCTCGGTCGTCTCCGTCGTGGTCACCTCCGTCACCTCGGTCACTTCCGTCGTCTCCTCCGGCTTGACCTCGGTCGTTTCGACCGTCTCGACCGTCTCGGTGGTCACTTCCGTCACCTCCGTGGTCTCCGTGGTCTCCTCCGTGGTCTCCTCCTCGGTCGTGCCCGCAGTCGGCTTGCGCTTCGGCTTGCGGTGCTTCTTCGACTTGGGCTTCTTGCCCTCCGTCACCTCGGTCTCCTCCACGGTCTCCTCCACGATCTCCACAGTCTCGGTCGTCTCCACGGTCACCTCGCTCGTCGACGGAACCTCCTCGGTCGTCTCCGTCGTGGTCACCTCCGTCACCTCGGTCACTTCCGTCGTCTCCTCCGGCTTGACCTCGGTCGTTTCGACCGTCTCGACCGTCTCGGTGGTCACTTCCGTCACCTCCGTGGTCTCCGTGGTCTCCTCCGTGGTCTCCTCCTCGGTCGTGCCCGCAGTCGGCTTGCGCTTCGGCTTGCGGTGCTTCTTCGACTTGGGCTTCTTGCCCTCCGTCACCTCGGTCTCCTCCACGGTCTCCTCCACGATCTCCACAGTCTCGGTCGTCTCCACGGTCACCTCGCTCGTCGACGGAACCTCCTCGGTCGTCTCCGTCGTGGTCACCTCCGTCACCTCGGTCACTTCCGTCGTCTCCTCCGGCTTGACCTCGGTCGTTTCGACCGTCTCGACCGTCTCGGTGGTCACTTCCGTCACCTCCGTGGTCTCCGTGGTCTCCTCCGTGGTCTCCTCCTCGGTCGTGCCCGCAGTCGGCTTGCGCTTCGGCTTGCGGTGCTTCTTCGACTTGGGCTTCTTGCCCTCCGTCACCTCGGTCTCCTCCACGGTCTCCTCCACGATCTCCACAGTCTCGGTCGTCTCCACGGTCACCTCGCTCGTCGACGGAACCTCCTCGGTCGTCTCCGTCGTGGTCACCTCCGTCACCTCGGTCACTTCCGTCGTCTCCTCCGGCTTGACCTCGGTCGTTTCGACCGTCTCGACCGTCTCGGTGGTCACTTCCGTCACCTCCGTGGTCTCCGTGGTCTCCTCCGTGGTCTCCTCCTCGGTCGTGCCCGCAGTCGGCTTGCGCTTCGGCTTGCGGTGCTTCTTCGACTTGGGCTTCTTGCCCTCCGTCACCTCGGTCTCCTCCACGGTCTCCTCCACGATCTCCACAGTCTCGGTCGTCTCCACGGTCACCTCGCTCGTCGACGGAACCTCCTCGGTCGTCTCCGTCGTGGTCACCTCCGTCACCTCGGTCACTTCCGTCGTCTCCTCCGGCTTGACCTCGGTCGTTTCGACCGTCTCGACCGTCTCGGTGGTCACTTCCGTCACCTCCGTGGTCTCCGTGGTCTCCTCCGTGGTCTCCTCCTCGGTCGTGCCCGCAGTCGGCTTGCGCTTCGGCTTGCGGTGCTTCTTCGACTTGGGCTTCTTGCCCTCCGTCACCTCGGTCTCCTCCACGGTCTCCTCCACGATCTCCACAGTCTCGGTCGTCTCCACGGTCACCTCGCTCGTCGACGGAACCTCCTCGGTCGTCTCCGTCGTGGTCACCTCCGTCACCTCGGTCACTTCCGTCGTCTCCTCCGGCTTGACCTCGGTCGTTTCGACCGTCTCGACCGTCTCGGTGGTCACTTCCGTCACCTCCGTGGTCTCCGTGGTCTCCTCCGTGGTCTCCTCCTCGGTCGTGCCCGCAGTCGGCTTGCGCTTCGGCTTGCGGTGCTTCTTCGACTTGGGCTTCTTGCCCTCCGTCACCTCGGTCTCCTCCACGGTCTCCTCCACGATCTCCACAGTCTCGGTCGTCTCCACGGTCACCTCGCTCGTCGACGGAACCTCCTCGGTCGTCTCCGTCGTGGTCACCTCCGTCACCTCGGTCACTTCCGTCGTCTCCTCCGGCTTGACCTCGGTCGTTTCGACCGTCTCGACCGTCTCGGTGGTCACTTCCGTCACCTCCGTGGTCTCCGTGGTCTCCTCCGTGGTCTCCTCCTCGGTCGTGCCCGCAGTCGGCTTGCGCTTCGGCTTGCGGTGCTTCTTCGACTTGGGCTTCTTGCCCTCCGTCACCTCGGTCTCCTCCACGGTCTCCTCCACGATCTCCACAGTCTCGGTCGTCTCCACGGTCACCTCGCTCGTCGACGGAACCTCCTCGGTCGTCTCCGTCGTGGTCACCTCCGTCACCTCGGTCACTTCCGTCGTCTCCTCCGGCTTGACCTCGGTCGTTTCGACCGTCTCGACCGTCTCGGTGGTCACTTCCGTCACCTCCGTGGTCTCCGTGGTCTCCTCCGTGGTCTCCTCCTCGGTCGTGCCCGCAGTCGGCTTGCGCTTCGGCTTGCGGTGCTTCTTCGACTTGGGCTTCTTGCCCTCCGTCACCTCGGTCTCCTCCACGGTCTCCTCCACGATCTCCACAGTCTCGGTCGTCTCCACGGTCACCTCGCTCGTCGACGGAACCTCCTCGGTCGTCTCCGTCGTGGTCACCTCCGTCACCTCGGTCACTTCCGTCGTCTCCTCCGGCTTGACCTCGGTCGTTTCGACCGTCTCGACCGTCTCGGTGGTCACTTCCGTCACCTCCGTGGTCTCCGTGGTCTCCTCCGTGGTCTCCTCCTCGGTCGTGCCCGCAGTCGGCTTGCGCTTCGGCTTGCGGTGCTTCTTCGACTTGGGCTTCTTGCCCTCCGTCACCTCGGTCTCCTCCACGGTCTCCTCCACGATCTCCACAGTCTCGGTCGTCTCCACGGTCACCTCGCTCGTCGACGGAACCTCCTCGGTCGTCTCCGTCGTGGTCACCTCCGTCACCTCGGTCACTTCCGTCGTCTCCTCCGGCTTGACCTCGGTCGTTTCGACCGTCTCGACCGTCTCGGTGGTCACTTCCGTCACCTCCGTGGTCTCCGTGGTCTCCTCCGTGGTCTCCTCCTCGGTCGTGCCCGCAGTCGGCTTGCGCTTCGGCTTGCGGTGCTTCTTCGACTTGGGCTTCTTGCCCTCCGTCACCTCGGTCTCCTCCACGGTCTCCTCCACGATCTCCACAGTCTCGGTCGTCTCCACGGTCACCTCGCTCGTCGACGGAACCTCCTCGGTCGTCTCCGTCGTGGTCACCTCCGTCACCTCGGTCACTTCCGTCGTCTCCTCCGGCTTGACCTCGGTCGTTTCGACCGTCTCGACCGTCTCGGTGGTCACTTCCGTCACCTCCGTGGTCTCCGTGGTCTCCTCCGTGGTCTCCTCCTCGGTCGTGCCCGCAGTCGGCTTGCGCTTCGGCTTGCGGTGCTTCTTCGACTTGGGCTTCTTGCCCTCCGTCACCTCGGTCTCCTCCACGGTCTCCTCCACGATCTCCACAGTCTCGGTCGTCTCCACGGTCACCTCGCTCGTCGACGGAACCTCCTCGGTCGTCTCCGTCGTGGTCACCTCCGTCACCTCGGTCACTTCCGTCGTCTCCTCCGGCTTGACCTCGGTCGTTTCGACCGTCTCGACCGTCTCGGTGGTCACTTCCGTCACCTCCGTGGTCTCCGTGGTCTCCTCCGTGGTCTCCTCCTCGGTCGTGCCCGCAGTCGGCTTGCGCTTCGGCTTGCGGTGCTTCTTCGACTTGGGCTTCTTGCCCTCCGTCACCTCGGTCTCCTCCACGGTCTCCTCCACGATCTCCACAGTCTCGGTCGTCTCCACGGTCACCTCGCTCGTCGACGGAACCTCCTCGGTCGTCTCCGTCGTGGTCACCTCCGTCACCTCGGTCACTTCCGTCGTCTCCTCCGGCTTGACCTCGGTCGTTTCGACCGTCTCGACCGTCTCGGTGGTCACTTCCGTCACCTCCGTGGTCTCCGTGGTCTCCTCCGTGGTCTCCTCCTCGGTCGTGCCCGCAGTCGGCTTGCGCTTCGGCTTGCGGTGCTTCTTCGACTTGGGCTTCTTGCCCTCCGTCACCTCGGTCTCCTCCACGGTCTCCTCCACGATCTCCACAGTCTCGGTCGTCTCCACGGTCACCTCGCTCGTCGACGGAACCTCCTCGGTCGTCTCCGTCGTGGTCACCTCCGTCACCTCGGTCACTTCCGTCGTCTCCTCCGGCTTGACCTCGGTCGTTTCGACCGTCTCGACCGTCTCGGTGGTCACTTCCGTCACCTCCGTGGTCTCCGTGGTCTCCTCCGTGGTCTCCTCCTCGGTCGTGCCCGCAGTCGGCTTGCGCTTCGGCTTGCGGTGCTTCTTCGACTTGGGCTTCTTGCCCTCCGTCACCTCGGTCTCCTCCACGGTCTCCTCCACGATCTCCACAGTCTCGGTCGTCTCCACGGTCACCTCGCTCGTCGACGGAACCTCCTCGGTCGTCTCCGTCGTGGTCACCTCCGTCACCTCGGTCACTTCCGTCGTCTCCTCCGGCTTGACCTCGGTCGTTTCGACCGTCTCGACCGTCTCGGTGGTCACTTCCGTCACCTCCGTGGTCTCCGTGGTCTCCTCCGTGGTCTCCTCCTCGGTCGTGCCCGCAGTCGGCTTGCGCTTCGGCTTGCGGTGCTTCTTCGACTTGGGCTTCTTGCCCTCCGTCACCTCGGTCTCCTCCACGGTCTCCTCCACGATCTCCACAGTCTCGGTCGTCTCCACGGTCACCTCGCTCGTCGACGGAACCTCCTCGGTCGTCTCCGTCGTGGTCACCTCCGTCACCTCGGTCACTTCCGTCGTCTCCTCCGGCTTGACCTCGGTCGTTTCGACCGTCTCGACCGTCTCGGTGGTCACTTCCGTCACCTCCGTGGTCTCCGTGGTCTCCTCCGTGGTCTCCTCCTCGGTCGTGCCCGCAGTCGGCTTGCGCTTCGGCTTGCGGTGCTTCTTCGACTTGGGCTTCTTGCCCTCCGTCACCTCGGTCTCCTCCACGGTCTCCTCCACGATCTCCACAGTCTCGGTCGTCTCCACGGTCACCTCGCTCGTCGACGGAACCTCCTCGGTCGTCTCCGTCGTGGTCACCTCCGTCACCTCGGTCACTTCCGTCGTCTCCTCCGGCTTGACCTCGGTCGTTTCGACCGTCTCGACCGTCTCGGTGGTCACTTCCGTCACCTCCGTGGTCTCCGTGGTCTCCTCCGTGGTCTCCTCCTCGGTCGTGCCCGCAGTCGGCTTGCGCTTCGGCTTGCGGTGCTTCTTCGACTTGGGCTTCTTGCCCTCCGTCACCTCGGTCTCCTCCACGGTCTCCTCCACGATCTCCACAGTCTCGGTCGTCTCCACGGTCACCTCGCTCGTCGACGGAACCTCCTCGGTCGTCTCCGTCGTGGTCACCTCCGTCACCTCGGTCACTTCCGTCGTCTCCTCCGGCTTGACCTCGGTCGTTTCGACCGTCTCGACCGTCTCGGTGGTCACTTCCGTCACCTCCGTGGTCTCCGTGGTCTCCTCCGTGGTCTCCTCCTCGGTCGTGCCCGCAGTCGGCTTGCGCTTCGGCTTGCGGTGCTTCTTCGACTTGGGCTTCTTGCCCTCCGTCACCTCGGTCTCCTCCACGGTCTCCTCCACGATCTCCACAGTCTCGGTCGTCTCCACGGTCACCTCGCTCGTCGACGGAACCTCCTCGGTCGTCTCCGTCGTGGTCACCTCCGTCACCTCGGTCACTTCCGTCGTCTCCTCCGGCTTGACCTCGGTCGTTTCGACCGTCTCGACCGTCTCGGTGGTCACTTCCGTCACCTCCGTGGTCTCCGTGGTCTCCTCCGTGGTCTCCTCCTCGGTCGTGCCCGCAGTCGGCTTGCGCTTCGGCTTGCGGTGCTTCTTCGACTTGGGCTTCTTGCCCTCCGTCACCTCGGTCTCCTCCACGGTCTCCTCCACGATCTCCACAGTCTCGGTCGTCTCCACGGTCACCTCGCTCGTCGACGGAACCTCCTCGGTCGTCTCCGTCGTGGTCACCTCCGTCACCTCGGTCACTTCCGTCGTCTCCTCCGGCTTGACCTCGGTCGTTTCGACCGTCTCGACCGTCTCGGTGGTCACTTCCGTCACCTCCGTGGTCTCCGTGGTCTCCTCCGTGGTCTCCTCCTCGGTCGTGCCCGCAGTCGGCTTGCGCTTCGGCTTGCGGTGCTTCTTCGACTTGGGCTTCTTGCCCTCCGTCACCTCGGTCTCCTCCACGGTCTCCTCCACGATCTCCACAGTCTCGGTCGTCTCCACGGTCACCTCGCTCGTCGACGGAACCTCCTCGGTCGTCTCCGTCGTGGTCACCTCCGTCACCTCGGTCACTTCCGTCGTCTCCTCCGGCTTGACCTCGGTCGTTTCGACCGTCTCGACCGTCTCGGTGGTCACTTCCGTCACCTCCGTGGTCTCCGTGGTCTCCTCCGTGGTCTCCTCCTCGGTCGTGCCCGCAGTCGGCTTGCGCTTCGGCTTGCGGTGCTTCTTCGACTTGGGCTTCTTGCCCTCCGTCACCTCGGTCTCCTCCACGGTCTCCTCCACGATCTCCACAGTCTCGGTCGTCTCCACGGTCACCTCGCTCGTCGACGGAACCTCCTCGGTCGTCTCCGTCGTGGTCACCTCCGTCACCTCGGTCACTTCCGTCGTCTCCTCCGGCTTGACCTCGGTCGTTTCGACCGTCTCGACCGTCTCGGTGGTCACTTCCGTCACCTCCGTGGTCTCCGTGGTCTCCTCCGTGGTCTCCTCCTCGGTCGTGCCCGCAGTCGGCTTGCGCTTCGGCTTGCGGTGCTTCTTCGACTTGGGCTTCTTGCCCTCCGTCACCTCGGTCTCCTCCACGGTCTCCTCCACGATCTCCACAGTCTCGGTCGTCTCCACGGTCACCTCGCTCGTCGACGGAACCTCCTCGGTCGTCTCCGTCGTGGTCACCTCCGTCACCTCGGTCACTTCCGTCGTCTCCTCCGGCTTGACCTCGGTCGTTTCGACCGTCTCGACCGTCTCGGTGGTCACTTCCGTCACCTCCGTGGTCTCCGTGGTCTCCTCCGTGGTCTCCTCCTCGGTCGTGCCCGCAGTCGGCTTGCGCTTCGGCTTGCGGTGCTTCTTCGACTTGGGCTTCTTGCCCTCCGTCACCTCGGTCTCCTCCACGGTCTCCTCCACGATCTCCACAGTCTCGGTCGTCTCCACGGTCACCTCGCTCGTCGACGGAACCTCCTCGGTCGTCTCCGTCGTGGTCACCTCCGTCACCTCGGTCACTTCCGTCGTCTCCTCCGGCTTGACCTCGGTCGTTTCGACCGTCTCGACCGTCTCGGTGGTCACTTCCGTCACCTCCGTGGTCTCCGTGGTCTCCTCCGTGGTCTCCTCCTCGGTCGTGCCCGCAGTCGGCTTGCGCTTCGGCTTGCGGTGCTTCTTCGACTTGGGCTTCTTGCCCTCCGTCACCTCGGTCTCCTCCACGGTCTCCTCCACGATCTCCACAGTCTCGGTCGTCTCCACGGTCACCTCGCTCGTCGACGGAACCTCCTCGGTCGTCTCCGTCGTGGTCACCTCCGTCACCTCGGTCACTTCCGTCGTCTCCTCCGGCTTGACCTCGGTCGTTTCGACCGTCTCGACCGTCTCGGTGGTCACTTCCGTCACCTCCGTGGTCTCCGTGGTCTCCTCCGTGGTCTCCTCCTCGGTCGTGCCCGCAGTCGGCTTGCGCTTCGGCTTGCGGTGCTTCTTCGACTTGGGCTTCTTGCCCTCCGTCACCTCGGTCTCCTCCACGGTCTCCTCCACGATCTCCACAGTCTCGGTCGTCTCCACGGTCACCTCGCTCGTCGACGGAACCTCCTCGGTCGTCTCCGTCGTGGTCACCTCCGTCACCTCGGTC
Source organism: Phytophthora capsici (assembly GCA_030324255.1). Classification (NCBI taxonomy): domain Eukaryota; phylum Oomycota; class Peronosporomycetes; order Peronosporales; family Peronosporaceae; genus Phytophthora; species Phytophthora capsici. The sequence continues at coordinate 2,450,962 of CM059354.1, forward strand.
ACTTCCGTCGTCTCCTCCGGCTTGACCTCGGTCGTTTCGACCGTCTCGACCGTCTCGGTGGTCACTTCCGTCACCTCCGTGGTCTCCGTGGTCTCCTCCGTGGTCTCCTCCTCGGTCGTGCCCGCAGTCGGCTTGCGCTTCGGCTTGCGGTGCTTCTTCGACTTGGGCTTCTTGCCCTCCGTCACCTCGGTCTCCTCCACGGTCTCCTCCACGATCTCCACAGTCTCGGTCGTCTCCACGGTCACCTCGCTCGTCGACGGAACCTCCTCGGTCGTCTCCGTCGTGGTCACCTCCGTCACCTCGGTCACTTCCGTCGTCTCCTCCGGCTTGACCTCGGTCGTTTCGACCGTCTCGACCGTCTCGGTGGTCACTTCCGTCACCTCCGTGGTCTCCGTGGTCTCCTCCGTGGTCTCCTCCTCGGTCGTGCCCGCAGTCGGCTTGCGCTTCGGCTTGCGGTGCTTCTTCGACTTGGGCTTCTTGCCCTCCGTCACCTCGGTCTCCTCCACGGTCTCCTCCACGATCTCCACAGTCTCGGTCGTCTCCACGGTCACCTCGCTCGTCGACGGAACCTCCTCGGTCGTCTCCGTCGTGGTCACCTCCGTCACCTCGGTCACTTCCGTCGTCTCCTCCGGCTTGACCTCGGTCGTTTCGACCGTCTCGACCGTCTCGGTGGTCACTTCCGTCACCTCCGTGGTCTCCGTGGTCTCCTCCGTGGTCTCCTCCTCGGTCGTGCCCGCAGTCGGCTTGCGCTTCGGCTTGCGGTGCTTCTTCGACTTGGGCTTCTTGCCCTCCGTCACCTCGGTCTCCTCCACGGTCTCCTCCACGATCTCCACAGTCTCGGTCGTCTCCACGGTCACCTCGCTCGTCGACGGAACCTCCTCGGTCGTCTCCGTCGTGGTCACCTCCGTCACCTCGGTCACTTCCGTCGTCTCCTCCGGCTTGACCTCGGTCGTTTCGACCGTCTCGACCGTCTCGGTGGTCACTTCCGTCACCTCCGTGGTCTCCGTGGTCTCCTCCGTGGTCTCCTCCTCGGTCGTGCCCGCAGTCGGCTTGCGCTTCGGCTTGCGGTGCTTCTTCGACTTGGGCTTCTTGCCCTCCGTCACCTCGGTCTCCTCCACGGTCTCCTCCACGATCTCCACAGTCTCGGTCGTCTCCACGGTCACCTCGCTCGTCGACGGAACCTCCTCGGTCGTCTCCGTCGTGGTCACCTCCGTCACCTCGGTCACTTCCGTCGTCTCCTCCGGCTTGACCTCGGTCGTTTCGACCGTCTCGACCGTCTCGGTGGTCACTTCCGTCACCTCCGTGGTCTCCGTGGTCTCCTCCGTGGTCTCCTCCTCGGTCGTGCCCGCAGTCGGCTTGCGCTTCGGCTTGCGGTGCTTCTTCGACTTGGGCTTCTTGCCCTCCGTCACCTCGGTCTCCTCCACGGTCTCCTCCACGATCTCCACAGTCTCGGTCGTCTCCACGGTCACCTCGCTCGTCGACGGAACCTCCTCGGTCGTCTCCGTCGTGGTCACCTCCGTCACCTCGGTCACTTCCGTCGTCTCCTCCGGCTTGACCTCGGTCGTTTCGACCGTCTCGACCGTCTCGGTGGTCACTTCCGTCACCTCCGTGGTCTCCGTGGTCTCCTCCGTGGTCTCCTCCTCGGTCGTGCCCGCAGTCGGCTTGCGCTTCGGCTTGCGGTGCTTCTTCGACTTGGGCTTCTTGCCCTCCGTCACCTCGGTCTCCTCCACGGTCTCCTCCACGATCTCCACAGTCTCGGTCGTCTCCACGGTCACCTCGCTCGTCGACGGAACCTCCTCGGTCGTCTCCGTCGTGGTCACCTCCGTCACCTCGGTCACTTCCGTCGTCTCCTCCGGCTTGACCTCGGTCGTTTCGACCGTCTCGACCGTCTCGGTGGTCACTTCCGTCACCTCCGTGGTCTCCGTGGTCTCCTCCGTGGTCTCCTCCTCGGTCGTGCCCGCAGTCGGCTTGCGCTTCGGCTTGCGGTGCTTCTTCGACTTGGGCTTCTTGCCCTCCGTCACCTCGGTCTCCTCCACGGTCTCCTCCACGATCTCCACAGTCTCGGTCGTCTCCACGGTCACCTCGCTCGTCGACGGAACCTCCTCGGTCGTCTCCGTCGTGGTCACCTCCGTCACCTCGGTCACTTCCGTCGTCTCCTCCGGCTTGACCTCGGTCGTTTCGACCGTCTCGACCGTCTCGGTGGTCACTTCCGTCACCTCCGTGGTCTCCGTGGTCTCCTCCGTGGTCTCCTCCTCGGTCGTGCCCGCAGTCGGCTTGCGCTTCGGCTTGCGGTGCTTCTTCGACTTGGGCTTCTTGCCCTCCGTCACCTCGGTCTCCTCCACGGTCTCCTCCACGATCTCCACAGTCTCGGTCGTCTCCACGGTCACCTCGCTCGTCGACGGAACCTCCTCGGTCGTCTCCGTCGTGGTCACCTCCGTCACCTCGGTCACTTCCGTCGTCTCCTCCGGCTTGACCTCGGTCGTTTCGACCGTCTCGACCGTCTCGGTGGTCACTTCCGTCACCTCCGTGGTCTCCGTGGTCTCCTCCGTGGTCTCCTCCTCGGTCGTGCCCGCAGTCGGCTTGCGCTTCGGCTTGCGGTGCTTCTTCGACTTGGGCTTCTTGCCCTCCGTCACCTCGGTCTCCTCCACGGTCTCCTCCACGATCTCCACAGTCTCGGTCGTCTCCACGGTCACCTCGCTCGTCGACGGAACCTCCTCGGTCGTCTCCGTCGTGGTCACCTCCGTCACCTCGGTCACTTCCGTCGTCTCCTCCGGCTTGACCTCGGTCGTTTCGACCGTCTCGACCGTCTCGGTGGTCACTTCCGTCACCTCCGTGGTCTCCGTGGTCTCCTCCGTGGTCTCCTCCTCGGTCGTGCCCGCAGTCGGCTTGCGCTTCGGCTTGCGGTGCTTCTTCGACTTGGGCTTCTTGCCCTCCGTCACCTCGGTCTCCTCCACGGTCTCCTCCACGATCTCCACAGTCTCGGTCGTCTCCACGGTCACCTCGCTCGTCGACGGAACCTCCTCGGTCGTCTCCGTCGTGGTCACCTCCGTCACCTCGGTCACTTCCGTCGTCTCCTCCGGCTTGACCTCGGTCGTTTCGACCGTCTCGACCGTCTCGGTGGTCACTTCCGTCACCTCCGTGGTCTCCGTGGTCTCCTCCGTGGTCTCCTCCTCGGTCGTGCCCGCAGTCGGCTTGCGCTTCGGCTTGCGGTGCTTCTTCGACTTGGGCTTCTTGCCCTCCGTCACCTCGGTCTCCTCCACGGTCTCCTCCACGATCTCCACAGTCTCGGTCGTCTCCACGGTCACCTCGCTCGTCGACGGAACCTCCTCGGTCGTCTCCGTCGTGGTCACCTCCGTCACCTCGGTCACTTCCGTCGTCTCCTCCGGCTTGACCTCGGTCGTTTCGACCGTCTCGACCGTCTCGGTGGTCACTTCCGTCACCTCCGTGGTCTCCGTGGTCTCCTCCGTGGTCTCCTCCTCGGTCGTGCCCGCAGTCGGCTTGCGCTTCGGCTTGCGGTGCTTCTTCGACTTGGGCTTCTTGCCCTCCGTCACCTCGGTCTCCTCCACGGTCTCCTCCACGATCTCCACAGTCTCGGTCGTCTCCACGGTCACCTCGCTCGTCGACGGAACCTCCTCGGTCGTCTCCGTCGTGGTCACCTCCGTCACCTCGGTCACTTCCGTCGTCTCCTCCGGCTTGACCTCGGTCGTTTCGACCGTCTCGACCGTCTCGGTGGTCACTTCCGTCACCTCCGTGGTCTCCGTGGTCTCCTCCGTGGTCTCCTCCTCGGTCGTGCCCGCAGTCGGCTTGCGCTTCGGCTTGCGGTGCTTCTTCGACTTGGGCTTCTTGCCCTCCGTCACCTCGGTCTCCTCCACGGTCTCCTCCACGATCTCCACAGTCTCGGTCGTCTCCACGGTCACCTCGCTCGTCGACGGAACCTCCTCGGTCGTCTCCGTCGTGGTCACCTCCGTCACCTCGGTCACTTCCGTCGTCTCCTCCGGCTTGACCTCGGTCGTTTCGACCGTCTCGACCGTCTCGGTGGTCACTTCCGTCACCTCCGTGGTCTCCGTGGTCTCCTCCGTGGTCTCCTCCTCGGTCGTGCCCGCAGTCGGCTTGCGCTTCGGCTTGCGGTGCTTCTTCGACTTGGGCTTCTTGCCCTCCGTCACCTCGGTCTCCTCCACGGTCTCCTCCACGATCTCCACAGTCTCGGTCGTCTCCACGGTCACCTCGCTCGTCGACGGAACCTCCTCGGTCGTCTCCGTCGTGGTCACCTCCGTCACCTCGGTCACTTCCGTCGTCTCCTCCGGCTTGACCTCGGTCGTTTCGACCGTCTCGACCGTCTCGGTGGTCACTTCCGTCACCTCCGTGGTCTCCGTGGTCTCCTCCGTGGTCTCCTCCTCGGTCGTGCCCGCAGTCGGCTTGCGCTTCGGCTTGCGGTGCTTCTTCGACTTGGGCTTCTTGCCCTCCGTCACCTCGGTCTCCTCCACGGTCTCCTCCACGATCTCCACAGTCTCGGTCGTCTCCACGGTCACCTCGCTCGTCGACGGAACCTCCTCGGTCGTCTCCGTCGTGGTCACCTCCGTCACCTCGGTCACTTCCGTCGTCTCCTCCGGCTTGACCTCGGTCGTTTCGACCGTCTCGACCGTCTCGGTGGTCACTTCCGTCACCTCCGTGGTCTCCGTGGTCTCCTCCGTGGTCTCCTCCTCGGTCGTGCCCGCAGTCGGCTTGCGCTTCGGCTTGCGGTGCTTCTTCGACTTGGGCTTCTTGCCCTCCGTCACCTCGGTCTCCTCCACGGTCTCCTCCACGATCTCCACAGTCTCGGTCGTCTCCACGGTCACCTCGCTCGTCGACGGAACCTCCTCGGTCGTCTCCGTCGTGGTCACCTCCGTCACCTCGGTCACTTCCGTCGTCTCCTCCGGCTTGACCTCGGTCGTTTCGACCGTCTCGACCGTCTCGGTGGTCACTTCCGTCACCTCCGTGGTCTCCGTGGTCTCCTCCGTGGTCTCCTCCTCGGTCGTGCCCGCAGTCGGCTTGCGCTTCGGCTTGCGGTGCTTCTTCGACTTGGGCTTCTTGCCCTCCGTCACCTCGGTCTCCTCCACGGTCTCCTCCACGATCTCCACAGTCTCGGTCGTCTCCACGGTCACCTCGCTCGTCGACGGAACCTCCTCGGTCGTCTCCGTCGTGGTCACCTCCGTCACCTCGGTCACTTCCGTCGTCTCCTCCGGCTTGACCTCGGTCGTTTCGACCGTCTCGACCGTCTCGGTGGTCACTTCCGTCACCTCCGTGGTCTCCGTGGTCTCCTCCGTGGTCTCCTCCTCGGTCGTGCCCGCAGTCGGCTTGCGCTTCGGCTTGCGGTGCTTCTTCGACTTGGGCTTCTTGCCCTCCGTCACCTCGGTCTCCTCCACGGTCTCCTCCACGATCTCCACAGTCTCGGTCGTCTCCACGGTCACCTCGCTCGTCGACGGAACCTCCTCGGTCGTCTCCGTCGTGGTCACCTCCGTCACCTCGGTCACTTCCGTCGTCTCCTCCGGCTTGACCTCGGTCGTTTCGACCGTCTCGACCGTCTCGGTGGTCACTTCCGTCACCTCCGTGGTCTCCGTGGTCTCCTCCGTGGTCTCCTCCTCGGTCGTGCCCGCAGTCGGCTTGCGCTTCGGCTTGCGGTGCTTCTTCGACTTGGGCTTCTTGCCCTCCGTCACCTCGGTCTCCTCCACGGTCTCCTCCACGATCTCCACAGTCTCGGTCGTCTCCACGGTCACCTCGCTCGTCGACGGAACCTCCTCGGTCGTCTCCGTCGTGGTCACCTCCGTCACCTCGGTCACTTCCGTCGTCTCCTCCGGCTTGACCTCGGTCGTTTCGACCGTCTCGACCGTCTCGGTGGTCACTTCCGTCACCTCCGTGGTCTCCGTGGTCTCCTCCGTGGTCTCCTCCTCGGTCGTGCCCGCAGTCGGCTTGCGCTTCGGCTTGCGGTGCTTCTTCGACTTGGGCTTCTTGCCCTCCGTCACCTCGGTCTCCTCCACGGTCTCCTCCACGATCTCCACAGTCTCGGTCGTCTCCACGGTCACCTCGCTCGTCGACGGAACCTCCTCGGTCGTCTCCGTCGTGGTCACCTCCGTCACCTCGGTCACTTCCGTCGTCTCCTCCGGCTTGACCTCGGTCGTTTCGACCGTCTCGACCGTCTCGGTGGTCACTTCCGTCACCTCCGTGGTCTCCGTGGTCTCCTCCGTGGTCTCCTCCTCGGTCGTGCCCGCAGTCGGCTTGCGCTTCGGCTTGCGGTGCTTCTTCGACTTGGGCTTCTTGCCCTCCGTCACCTCGGTCTCCTCCACGGTCTCCTCCACGATCTCCACAGTCTCGGTCGTCTCCACGGTCACCTCGCTCGTCGACGGAACCTCCTCGGTCGTCTCCGTCGTGGTCACCTCCGTCACCTCGGTCACTTCCGTCGTCTCCTCCGGCTTGACCTCGGTCGTTTCGACCGTCTCGACCGTCTCGGTGGTCACTTCCGTCACCTCCGTGGTCTCCGTGGTCTCCTCCGTGGTCTCCTCCTCGGTCGTGCCCGCAGTCGGCTTGCGCTTCGGCTTGCGGTGCTTCTTCGACTTGGGCTTCTTGCCCTCCGTCACCTCGGTCTCCTCCACGGTCTCCTCCACGATCTCCACAGTCTCGGTCGTCTCCACGGTCACCTCGCTCGTCGACGGAACCTCCTCGGTCGTCTCCGTCGTGGTCACCTCCGTCACCTCGGTCACTTCCGTCGTCTCCTCCGGCTTGACCTCGGTCGTTTCGACCGTCTCGACCGTCTCGGTGGTCACTTCCGTCACCTCCGTGGTCTCCGTGGTCTCCTCCGTGGTCTCCTCCTCGGTCGTGCCCGCAGTCGGCTTGCGCTTCGGCTTGCGGTGCTTCTTCGACTTGGGCTTCTTGCCCTCCGTCACCTCGGTCTCCTCCACGGTCTCCTCCACGATCTCCACAGTCTCGGTCGTCTCCACGGTCACCTCGCTCGTCGACGGAACCTCCTCGGTCGTCTCCGTCGTGGTCACCTCCGTCACCTCGGTCACTTCCGTCGTCTCCTCCGGCTTGACCTCGGTCGTTTCGACCGTCTCGACCGTCTCGGTGGTCACTTCCGTCACCTCCGTGGTCTCCGTGGTCTCCTCCGTGGTCTCCTCCTCGGTCGTGCCCGCAGTCGGCTTGCGCTTCGGCTTGCGGTGCTTCTTCGACTTGGGCTTCTTGCCCTCCGTCACCTCGGTCTCCTCCACGGTCTCCTCCACGATCTCCACAGTCTCGGTCGTCTCCACGGTCACCTCGCTCGTCGACGGAACCTCCTCGGTCGTCTCCGTCGTGGTCACCTCCGTCACCTCGGTCACTTCCGTCGTCTCCTCCGGCTTGACCTCGGTCGTTTCGACCGTCTCGACCGTCTCGGTGGTCACTTCCGTCACCTCCGTGGTCTCCGTGGTCTCCTCCGTGGTCTCCTCCTCGGTCGTGCCCGCAGTCGGCTTGCGCTTCGGCTTGCGGTGCTTCTTCGACTTGGGCTTCTTGCCCTCCGTCACCTCGGTCTCCTCCACGGTCTCCTCCACGATCTCCACAGTCTCGGTCGTCTCCACGGTCACCTCGCTCGTCGACGGAACCTCCTCGGTCGTCTCCGTCGTGGTCACCTCCGTCACCTCGGTCACTTCCGTCGTCTCCTCCGGCTTGACCTCGGTCGTTTCGACCGTCTCGACCGTCTCGGTGGTCACTTCCGTCACCTCCGTGGTCTCCGTGGTCTCCTCCGTGGTCTCCTCCTCGGTCGTGCCCGCAGTCGGCTTGCGCTTCGGCTTGCGGTGCTTCTTCGACTTGGGCTTCTTGCCCTCCGTCACCTCGGTCTCCTCCACGGTCTCCTCCACGATCTCCACAGTCTCGGTCGTCTCCACGGTCACCTCGCTCGTCGACGGAACCTCCTCGGTCGTCTCCGTCGTGGTCACCTCCGTCACCTCGGTCACTTCCGTCGTCTCCTCCGGCTTGACCTCGGTCGTTTCGACCGTCTCGACCGTCTCGGTGGTCACTTCCGTCACCTCCGTGGTCTCCGTGGTCTCCTCCGTGGTCTCCTCCTCGGTCGTGCCCGCAGTCGGCTTGCGCTTCGGCTTGCGGTGCTTCTTCGACTTGGGCTTCTTGCCCTCCGTCACCTCGGTCTCCTCCACGGTCTCCTCCACGATCTCCACAGTCTCGGTCGTCTCCACGGTCACCTCGCTCGTCGACGGAACCTCCTCGGTCGTCTCCGTCGTGGTCACCTCCGTCACCTCGGTCACTTCCGTCGTCTCCTCCGGCTTGACCTCGGTCGTTTCGACCGTCTCGACCGTCTCGGTGGTCACTTCCGTCACCTCCGTGGTCTCCGTGGTCTCCTCCGTGGTCTCCTCCTCGGTCGTGCCCGCAGTCGGCTTGCGCTTCGGCTTGCGGTGCTTCTTCGACTTGGGCTTCTTGCCCTCCGTCACCTCGGTCTCCTCCACGGTCTCCTCCACGATCTCCACAGTCTCGGTCGTCTCCACGGTCACCTCGCTCGTCGACGGAACCTCCTCGGTCGTCTCCGTCGTGGTCACCTCCGTCACCTCGGTCACTTCCGTCGTCTCCTCCGGCTTGACCTCGGTCGTTTCGACCGTCTCGACCGTCTCGGTGGTCACTTCCGTCACCTCCGTGGTCTCCGTGGTCTCCTCCGTGGTCTCCTCCTCGGTCGTGCCCGCAGTCGGCTTGCGCTTCGGCTTGCGGTGCTTCTTCGACTTGGGCTTCTTGCCCTCCGTCACCTCGGTCTCCTCCACGGTCTCCTCCACGATCTCCACAGTCTCGGTCGTCTCCACGGTCACCTCGCTCGTCGACGGAACCTCCTCGGTCGTCTCCGTCGTGGTCACCTCCGTCACCTCGGTCACTTCCGTCGTCTCCTCCGGCTTGACCTCGGTCGTTTCGACCGTCTCGACCGTCTCGGTGGTCACTTCCGTCACCTCCGTGGTCTCCGTGGTCTCCTCCGTGGTCTCCTCCTCGGTCGTGCCCGCAGTCGGCTTGCGCTTCGGCTTGCGGTGCTTCTTCGACTTGGGCTTCTTGCCCTCCGTCACCTCGGTCTCCTCCACGGTCTCCTCCACGATCTCCACAGTCTCGGTCGTCTCCACGGTCACCTCGCTCGTCGACGGAACCTCCTCGGTCGTCTCCGTCGTGGTCACCTCCGTCACCTCGGTCACTTCCGTCGTCTCCTCCGGCTTGACCTCGGTCGTTTCGACCGTCTCGACCGTCTCGGTGGTCACTTCCGTCACCTCCGTGGTCTCCGTGGTCTCCTCCGTGGTCTCCTCCTCGGTCGTGCCCGCAGTCGGCTTGCGCTTCGGCTTGCGGTGCTTCTTCGACTTGGGCTTCTTGCCCTCCGTCACCTCGGTCTCCTCCACGGTCTCCTCCACGATCTCCACAGTCTCGGTCGTCTCCACGGTCACCTCGCTCGTCGACGGAACCTCCTCGGTCGTCTCCGTCGTGGTCACCTCCGTCACCTCGGTCACTTCCGTCGTCTCCTCCGGCTTGACCTCGGTCGTTTCGACCGTCTCGACCGTCTCGGTGGTCACTTCCGTCACCTCCGTGGTCTCCGTGGTCTCCTCCGTGGTCTCCTCCTCGGTCGTGCCCGCAGTCGGCTTGCGCTTCGGCTTGCGGTGCTTCTTCGACTTGGGCTTCTTGCCCTCCGTCACCTCGGTCTCCTCCACGGTCTCCTCCACGATCTCCACAGTCTCGGTCGTCTCCACGGTCACCTCGCTCGTCGACGGAACCTCCTCGGTCGTCTCCGTCGTGGTCACCTCCGTCACCTCGGTCACTTCCGTCGTCTCCTCCGGCTTGACCTCGGTCGTTTCGACCGTCTCGACCGTCTCGGTGGTCACTTCCGTCACCTCCGTGGTCTCCGTGGTCTCCTCCGTGGTCTCCTCCTCGGTCGTGCCCGCAGTCGGCTTGCGCTTCGGCTTGCGGTGCTTCTTCGACTTGGGCTTCTTGCCCTCCGTCACCTCGGTCTCCTCCACGGTCTCCTCCACGATCTCCACAGTCTCGGTCGTCTCCACGGTCACCTCGCTCGTCGACGGAACCTCCTCGGTCGTCTCCGTCGTGGTCACCTCCGTCACCTCGGTCACTTCCGTCGTCTCCTCCGGCTTGACCTCGGTCGTTTCGACCGTCTCGACCGTCTCGGTGGTCACTTCCGTCACCTCCGTGGTCTCCGTGGTCTCCTCCGTGGTCTCCTCCTCGGTCGTGCCCGCAGTCGGCTTGCGCTTCGGCTTGCGGTGCTTCTTCGACTTGGGCTTCTTGCCCTCCGTCACCTCGGTCTCCTCCACGGTCTCCTCCACGATCTCCACAGTCTCGGTCGTCTCCACGGTCACCTCGCTCGTCGACGGAACCTCCTCGGTCGTCTCCGTCGTGGTCACCTCCGTCACCTCGGTCACTTCCGTCGTCTCCTCCGGCTTGACCTCGGTCGTTTCGACCGTCTCGACCGTCTCGGTGGTCACTTCCGTCACCTCCGTGGTCTCCGTGGTCTCCTCCGTGGTCTCCTCCTCGGTCGTGCCCGCAGTCGGCTTGCGCTTCGGCTTGCGGTGCTTCTTCGACTTGGGCTTCTTGCCCTCCGTCACCTCGGTCTCCTCCACGGTCTCCTCCACGATCTCCACAGTCTCGGTCGTCTCCACGGTCACCTCGCTCGTCGACGGAACCTCCTCGGTCGTCTCCGTCGTGGTCACCTCCGTCACCTCGGTCACTTCTGTCGTCTCCTCCGGCTTGACCTCGGTCGTTTCGACCGTCTCGACCGTCTCGGTGGTCACTTCCGTCACCTCCGTGGTCTCCTCCGTGGTCTCCTCCTCGGTCGTGCCCGCAGTCGGCTTGCGCTTCGGCTTGCGGTGCTTCTTCGACTTGGGCTTCTTGCCCTCCGTCACCTCGGTCTCCTCCACGGTCTCCTCCACGATCTCCACAGTCTCGGTCGTCTCCACGGTCACCTCGCTCGTCGACGGAACCTCCTCGGTCGTCTCCGTCGTGGTCACCTCCGTCACCTCGGTCACTTCTGTCGTCTCCTCCGGCTTGACCTCGGTCGTTTCGACCGTCTCGACCGTCTCGGTGGTCACTTCCGTCACCTCCGTGGTCTCCGTGGTCTCCTCCGTGGTCTCCTCCTCGGTCGTGCCCGCAGTCGGCTTGCGCTTCGGCTTGCGGTGCTTCTTCGACTTGGGCTTCTTGCCCTCCGTCACCTCGGTCTCCTCCACGGTCTCCTCCACGATCTCCACAGTCTCGGTCGTCTCCACGGTCACCTCGCTCGTCGACGGAACCTCCTCGGTCGTCTCCGTCGTGGTCACCTCCGTCACCTCGGTCACTTCCGTCGTCTCCTCCGGCTTGACCTCGGTCGTTTCGACCGTCTCGACCGTCTCGGTGGTCACTTCCGTCACCTCCGTGGTCTCCGTGGTCTCCTCCGTGGTCTCCTCCTCGGTCGTGCCCGCAGTCGGCTTGCGCTTCGGCTTGCGGTGCTTCTTCGACTTGGGCTTCTTGCCCTCCGTCACCTCGGTCTCCTCCACGGTCTCCTCCACGATCTCCACAGTCTCGGTCGTCTCCACGGTCACCTCGCTCGTCGACGGAACCTCCTCGGTCGTCTCCGTCGTGGTCACCTCCGTCACCTCGGTCACTTCCGTCGTCTCCTCCGGCTTGACCTCGGTCGTTTCGACCGTCTCGACCGTCTCGGTGGTCACTTCCGTCACCTCCGTGGTCTCCGTGGTCTCCTCCGTGGTCTCCTCCTCGGTCGTGCCCGCAGTCGGCTTGCGCTTCGGCTTGCGGTGCTTCTTCGACTTGGGCTTCTTGCCCTCCGTCACCTCGGTCTCCTCCACGGTCTCCTCCACGATCTCCACAGTCTCGGTCGTCTCCACGGTCACCTCGCTCGTCGACGGAACCTCCTCGGTCGTCTCCGTCGTGGTCACCTCCGTCACCTCGGTCACTTCCGTCGTCTCCTCCGGCTTGACCTCGGTCGTTTCGACCGTCTCGACCGTCTCGGTGGTCACTTCCGTCACCTCCGTGGTCTCCGTGGTCTCCTCCGTGGTCTCCTCCTCGGTCGTGCCCGCAGTCGGCTTGCGCTTCGGCTTGCGGTGCTTCTTCGACTTGGGCTTCTTGCCCTCCGTCACCTCGGTCTCCTCCACGGTCTCCTCCACGATCTCCACAGTCTCGGTCGTCTCCACGGTCACCTCGCTCGTCGACGGAACCTCCTCGGTCGTCTCCGTCGTGGTCACCTCCGTCACCTCGGTCACTTCCGTCGTCTCCTCCGGCTTGACCTCGGTCGTTTCGACCGTCTCGACCGTCTCGGTGGTCACTTCCGTCACCTCCGTGGTCTCCGTGGTCTCCTCCGTGGTCTCCTCCTCGGTCGTGCCCGCAGTCGGCTTGCGCTTCGGCTTGCGGTGCTTCTTCGACTTGGGCTTCTTGCCCTCCGTCACCTCGGTCTCCTCCACGGTCTCCTCCACGATCTCCACAGTCTCGGTCGTCTCCACGGTCACCTCGCTCGTCGACGGAACCTCCTCGGTCGTCTCCGTCGTGGTCACCTCCGTCACCTCGGTCACTTCCGTCGTCTCCTCCGGCTTGACCTCGGTCGTTTCGACCGTCTCGACCGTCTCGACCGTCTCGGTGGTCACTTCCGTCACCTCCGTCACCTCCGTGGTCTCCTCCGTGGTCTCCTCCTCGGTCGTGCCCGCAGTCGGCTTGCGCTTCGGCTTGCGGTGCTTCTTCGACTTGGGCTTCTTGCCCTCCGTCACCTCGGTCTCCTCCACGGTCTCCTCCACGATCTCCACAGTCTCGGTCGTCTCCACGGTCACCTCGCTCGTCGACGGAACCTCCTCGGTCGTCTCCGTCGTGGTCACCTCCGTCACCTCGGTCACTTCCGTCGTCTCCTCCGGCTTGACCTCGGTCGTTTCGACCGTCTCGACCGTCTCGGTGGTCACTTCCGTCACCTCCGTGGTCTCCGTGGTCTCCTCCGTGGTCTCCTCCTCGGTCGTGCCCGCAGTCGGCTTGCGCTTCGGCTTGCGGTGCTTCTTCGACTTGGGCTTCTTGCCCTCCGTCACCTCGGTCTCCTCCACGGTCTCCTCCACGATCTCCACAGTCTCGGTCGTCTCCACGGTCACCTCGCTCGTCGACGGAACCTCCTCGGTCGTCTCCGTCGTGGTCACCTCCGTCACCTCGGCCACTTCCGTCGTCTCTTTCCTAGAATTGGGTGTTTCAGTGTCTTCATGGAAGAGTATGTTTCTGGTTGTTTGCTTCGAGATAAGCGGTTGTGCTGCAACCACTCTCTTGACTGTGAAGTTAGCAGATTCCTTCTCAACGCGACGGGGTGACTCAGTTGGCTGACCTTTCTCGGCTTCCTTACCCTTGAACAAGGCCATAAACCAGTTCGGTTCATCGCCACCAGTCTTCTGCGAAGAAGATTCCGCAGCAGCATCTTCAACCGGAACTTCAGTCTCCGTCGTCGTCTCCACCTCGATGGTCGTCACGAGCTCACCGGCGGGGGACGTCTCCGTGCGTGTGGTCGTGCGCACCGTCTTGGTCACGATGCTGTCGTCAGCCTCTTCCGAGCGGAACACCTCCGTCTTCACCGACTCGCCAGGCGCAGCACCAGCTTCCTCGGTCGAGCTGATCACAGTCATGCCCTCGGTCGAAGCAATGCTCGACGCCGTCACAGCTGTCTCGGTGGCGGTCTCCGTCGTCGTTTCCGTCTCCACCGTCGTGCTCTTGGCACCGCCCTTGGTCTCCGTCTCCGTCGTCGTCTCCACCTCGATGGTCGTCACGAGCTCACCGGCGGGGGACGTCTCCGTGCGTGTGGTCGTGCGCACCGTCTTGGTCACGATGCTGCCGTCGGCCTCTTCCGAGCGGAACACCTCCGTCTTCACCGACTCGCCAGGCGCAGCACCAGCTTCCTCGGTCGAGCTGATCACAGTCATGCCCTCGGTCGAAGCAATGCTCGACGCCGTCACAGCTGTCTCGGTGGCGGTCTCCGTCGTCGTTTCCGTCTCCACCGTCGTGCTCTTGGCACCGCCCTTGGTCTCCGTCTCCGTCGTCGTCTCCACCTCGATGGTCGTCACGAGCTCACCGGCGGGGGACGTCTCCGTGCGTGTGGTCGTGCGCACCGTCTTGGTCACGATGCTGCCGTCGGCCTCTTCCGAGCGGAACACCTCCGTCTTCACCGACTCGCCAGGCGCAGCACCAGCTTCCTCGGTCGAGCTGATCACAGTCATGCCCTCGGTCGAAGCAATGCTCGACGCCGTCACAGCTGTCTCGGTGGCGGTCTCCGTCGTCGTTTCCGTCTCCACCGTCGTGCTCTTGGCACCGCCCTTGGTCTCCGTCTCCGTCGTCGTCTCCACCTCGATGGTCGTCACGAGCTCACCGGCGGGGGACGTCTCCGTGCGTGTGGTCGTGCGCACCGTCTTGGTCACGATGCTGCCGTCGGCCTCTTCCGAGCGGAACACCTCCGTCTTCACCGACTCGCCAGGCGCAGCACCAGCTTCCTCGGTCGAGCTGATCACAGTCATGCCCTCGGTCGAAGCAATGCTCGACGCCGTCACAGCTGTCTCGGTGGCGGTCTCCGTCGTCGTTTCCGTCTCCACCGTCGTGCTCTTGGCACCGCCCTTGGTCTCCGTCTCCGTCGTCGTCTCCACCTCGATGGTCGTCACGAGCTCACCGGCGGGGGACGTCTCCGTGCGTGTGGTCGTGCGCACCGTCTTGGTCACGATGCTGCCGTCGGCCTCTTCCGAGCGGAACACCTCCGTCTTCACCGACTCGCCAGGCGCAGCACCAGCTTCCTCGGTCGAGCTGATCACAGTCATGCCCTCGGTCGAAGCAATGCTCGACGCCGTCACAGCTGTCTCGGTGGCGGTCTCCGTCGTCGTTTCCGTCTCCACCGTCGTGCTCTTGGCACCGCCCTTGGTCTCCGTCTCCGTCGTCGTCTCCACCTCGATGGTCGTCACGAGCTCACCGGCGGGGGACGTCTCCGTGCGTGTGGTCGTGCGCACCGTCTTGGTCACGATGCTGCCGTCGGCCTCTTCCGAGCGGAACACCTCCGTCTTCACCGACTCGCCAGGCGCAGCACCAGCTTCCTCGGTCGAGCTGATCACAGTCATGCCCTCGGTCGAAGCAATGCTCGACGCCGTCACAGCTGTCTCGGTGGCGGTCTCCGTCGTCGTTTCCGTCTCCACCGTCGTGCTCTTGGCACCGCCCTTGGTCTCCGTCTCCGTCGTCGTCTCCACCTCGATGGTCGTCACGAGCTCACCGGCGGGGGACGTCTCCGTGCGTGTGGTCGTGCGCACCGTCTTGGTCACGATGCTGCCGTCGGCCTCTTCCGAGCGGAACACCTCCGTCTTCACCGACTCGCCAGGCGCAGCACCAGCTTCCTCGGTCGAGCTGATCACAGTCATGCCCTCGGTCGAAGCAATGCTCGACGCCGTCACAGCTGTCTCGGTGGCGGTCTCCGTCGTCGTTTCCGTCTCCACCGTCGTGCTCTTGGCACCGCCCTTGGTCTCCGTCTCCGTCGTCGTCTCCACCTCGATGGTCGTCACGAGCTCACCGGCGGGGGACGTCTCCGTGCGTGTGGTCGTGCGCACCGTCTTGGTCACGATGCTGCCGTCGGCCTCTTCCGAGCGGAACACCTCCGTCTTCACCGACTCGCCAGGCGCAGCACCAGCTTCCTCGGTCGAGCTGATCACAGTCATGCCCTCGGTCGAAGCAATGCTCGACGCCGTCACAGCTGTCTCGGTGGCGGTCTCCGTCGTCGTTTCCGTCTCCACCGTCGTGCTCTTGGCACCGCCCTTGGTCTCCGTCTCCGTCGTCGTCTCCACCTCGATGGTCGTCACGAGCTCACCGGCGGGGGACGTCTCCGTGCGTGTGGTCGTGCGCACCGTCTTGGTCACGATGCTGCCGTCGGCCTCTTCCGAGCGGAACACCTCCGTCTTCACCGACTCGCCAGGCGCAGCACCAGCTTCCTCGGTCGAGCTGATCACAGTCATGCCCTCGGTCGAAGCAATGCTCGACGCCGTCACAGCTGTCTCGGTGGCGGTCTCCGTCGTCGTTTCCGTCTCCACCGTCGTGCTCTTGGCACCGCCCTTGGTCTCCGTCTCCGTCGTCGTCTCCACCTCGATGGTCGTCACGAGCTCACCGGCGGGGGACGTCTCCGTGCGTGTGGTCGTGCGCACCGTCTTGGTCACGATGCTGCCGTCGGCCTCTTCCGAGCGGAACACCTCCGTCTTCACCGACTCGCCAGGCGCAGCACCAGCTTCCTCGGTCGAGCTGATCACAGTCATGCCCTCGGTCGAAGCAATGCTCGACGCCGTCACAGCTGTCTCGGTGGCGGTCTCCGTCGTCGTTTCCGTCTCCACCGTCGTGCTCTTGGCACCGCCCTTGGTCTCCGTCTCCGTCGTCGTCTCCACCTCGATGGTCGTCACGAGCTCACCGGCGGGGGACGTCTCCGTGCGTGTGGTCGTGCGCACCGTCTTGGTCACGATGCTGCCGTCGGCCTCTTCCGAGCGGAACACCTCCGTCTTCACCGACTCGCCAGGCGCAGCACCAGCTTCCTCGGTCGAGCTGATCACAGTCATGCCCTCGGTCGAAGCAATGCTCGACGCCGTCACAGCTGTCTCGGTGGCGGTCTCCGTCGTCGTTTCCGTCTCCACCGTCGTGCTCTTGGCACCGCCCTTGGTCTCCGTCTCCGTCGTCGTCTCCACCTCGATGGTCGTCACGAGCTCACCGGCGGGGGACGTCTCCGTGCGTGTGGTCGTGCGCACCGTCTTGGTCACGATGCTGCCGTCGGCCTCTTCCGAGCGGAACACCTCCGTCTTCACCGACTCGCCAGGCGCAGCACCAGCTTCCTCGGTCGAGCTGATCACAGTCATGCCCTCGGTCGAAGCAATGCTCGACGCCGTCACAGCTGTCTCGGTGGCGGTCTCCGTCGTCGTTTCCGTCTCCACCGTCGTGCTCTTGGCACCGCCCTTGGTCTCCGTCTCCGTCGTCGTCTCCACCTCGATGGTCGTCACGAGCTCACCGGCGGGGGACGTCTCCGTGCGTGTGGTCGTGCGCACCGTCTTGGTCACGATGCTGCCGTCGGCCTCTTCCGAGCGGAACACCTCCGTCTTCACCGACTCGCCAGGCGCAGCACCAGCTTCCTCGGTCGAGCTGATCACAGTCATGCCCTCGGTCGAAGCAATGCTCGACGCCGTCACAGCTGTCTCGGTGGCGGTCTCCGTCGTCGTTTCCGTCTCCACCGTCGTGCTCTTGGCACCGCCCTTGGTCTCCGTCTCCGTCGTCGTCTCCACCTCGATGGTCGTCACGAGCTCACCGGCGGGGGACGTCTCCGTGCGTGTGGTCGTGCGCACCGTCTTGGTCACGATGCTGCCGTCGGCCTCTTCCGAGCGGAACACCTCCGTCTTCACCGACTCGCCAGGCGCAGCACCAGCTTCCTCGGTCGAGCTGATCACAGTCATGCCCTCGGTCGAAGCAATGCTCGACGCCGTCACAGCTGTCTCGGTGGCGGTCTCCGTCGTCGTTTCCGTCTCCACCGTCGTGCTCTTGGCACCGCCCTTGGTCTCCGTCTCCGTCGTCGTCTCCACCTCGATGGTCGTCACGAGCTCACCGGCGGGGGACGTCTCCGTGCGTGTGGTCGTGCGCACCGTCTTGGTCACGATGCTGCCGTCGGCCTCTTCCGAGCGGAACACCTCCGTCTTCACCGACTCGCCAGGCGCAGCACCAGCTTCCTCGGTCGAGCTGATCACAGTCATGCCCTCGGTCGAAGCAATGCTCGACGCCGTCACAGCTGTCTCGGTGGCGGTCTCCGTCGTCGTTTCCGTCTCCACCGTCGTGCTCTTGGCACCGCCCTTGGTCTCCGTCTCCGTCGTCGTCTCCACCTCGATGGTCGTCACGAGCTCACCGGCGGGGGACGTCTCCGTGCGTGTGGTCGTGCGCACCGTCTTGGTCACGATGCTGCCGTCGGCCTCTTCCGAGCGGAACACCTCCGTCTTCACCGACTCGCCAGGCGCAGCACCAGCTTCCTCGGTCGAGCTGATCACAGTCATGCCCTCGGTCGAAGCAATGCTCGACGCCGTCACAGCTGTCTCGGTGGCGGTCTCCGTCGTCGTTTCCGTCTCCACCGTCGTGCTCTTGGCACCGCCCTTGGTCTCCGTCTCCGTCGTCGTCTCCACCTCGATGGTCGTCACGAGCTCACCGGCGGGGGACGTCTCCGTGCGTGTGGTCGTGCGCACCGTCTTGGTCACGATGCTGCCGTCGG
Organism: Phytophthora capsici; assembly: GCA_030324255.1. Classification (NCBI taxonomy): domain Eukaryota; phylum Oomycota; class Peronosporomycetes; order Peronosporales; family Peronosporaceae; genus Phytophthora; species Phytophthora capsici. Next base: position 2,469,200 of record CM059354.1, read on the forward strand.
CCTCTTCCGAGCGGAACACCTCCGTCTTCACCGACTCGCCAGGCGCAGCACCAGCTTCCTCGGTCGAGCTGATCACAGTCATGCCCTCGGTCGAAGCAATGCTCGACGCCGTCACAGCTGTCTCGGTGGCGGTCTCCGTCGTCGTTTCCGTCTCCACCGTCGTGCTCTTGGCACCGCCCTTGGTCTCCGTCTCCGTCGTCGTCTCCACCTCGATGGTCGTCACGAGCTCACCGGCGGGGGACGTCTCCGTGCGTGTGGTCGTGCGCACCGTCTTGGTCACGATGCTGCCGTCGGCCTCTTCCGAGCGGAACACCTCCGTCTTCACCGACTCGCCAGGCGCAGCACCAGCTTCCTCGGTCGAGCTGATCACAGTCATGCCCTCGGTCGAAGCAATGCTCGACGCCGTCACAGCTGTCTCGGTGGCGGTCTCCGTCGTCGTTTCCGTCTCCACCGTCGTGCTCTTGGCACCGCCCTTGGTCTCCGTCTCCGTCGTCGTCTCCACCTCGATGGTCGTCACGAGCTCACCGGCGGGGACGTCTCCGTGCGTGTGGTCGTGCGCACCGTCTTGGTCACGATGCTGCCGTCGGCCTCTTCCGAGCGGAACACCTCCGTCTTCACCGACTCGCCAGGCGCAGCACCAGCTTCCTCGGTCGAGCTGATCACAGTCATGCCCTCGGTCGAAGCAATGCTCGACGCCGTCACAGCTGTCTCGGTGGCGGTCTCCGTCGTCGTTTCCGTCTCCACCGTCGTGCTCTTGGCACCGCCCTTGGTCTCCGTCTCCGTCGTCGTCTCCACCTCGATGGTCGTCACGAGCTCACCGGCGGGGGACGTCTCCGTGCGTGTGGTCGTGCGCACCGTCTTGGTCACGATGCTGCCGTCGGCCTCTTCCGAGCGGAACACCTCCGTCTTCACCGACTCGCCAGGCGCAGCACCAGCTTCCTCGGTCGAGCTGATCACAGTCATGCCCTCGGTCGAAGCAATGCTCGACGCCGTCACAGCTGTCTCGGTGGCGGTCTCCGTCGTCGTTTCCGTCTCCACCGTCGTGCTCTTGGCACCGCCCTTGGTCTCCGTCTCCGTCGTCGTCTCCACCTCGATGGTCGTCACGAGCTCACCGGCGGGGGACGTCTCCGTGCGTGTGGTCGTGCGCACCGTCTTGGTCACGATGCTGCCGTCGGCCTCTTCCGAGCGGAACACCTCCGTCTTCACCGACTCGCCAGGCGCAGCACCAGCTTCCTCGGTCGAGCTGATCACAGTCATGCCCTCGGTCGAAGCAATGCTCGACGCCGTCACAGCTGTCTCGGTGGCGGTCTCCGTCGTCGTTTCCGTCTCCACCGTCGTGCTCTTGGCACCGCCCTTGGTCTCCGTCTCCGTCGTCGTCTCCACCTCGATGGTCGTCACGAGCTCACCGGCGGGGGACGTCTCCGTGCGTGTGGTCGTGCGCACCGTCTTGGTCACGATGCTGCCGTCGGCCTCTTCCGAGCGGAACACCTCCGTCTTCACCGACTCGCCAGGCGCAGCACCGGCGTTCTCGGTCGAGTTGATATGCTGGTGGTGTTTCTTGGAGGTCCAATTTGCGATAAGTTTGCGACCAGCGGCTTTTGTTGTGAGTGGGGGGCTGTGGCTTTTGTGGTGAAACCATGACATGAGCCATTCTCCAGCATCAAAGCGGTCATCATCGTTGTTGTCATCACTATCGGATGAGGTTACATCTGATTGAAATTGGTACATGAATGCACCAGTCTCTGGTTTGTCTGGTGCTTCTGCTTGTTTCGACAACAACTTGCAAAAGTTGCCAACATTCACAAGATACGTGTCATTATCCTGTGGGGCTTCGACAACGGGCGACCCAGCGAGCAAAACAACCTCATCGGCAAGCCTAAAGATCTTCGTTGACCTCACCAACGCCTCCTGCTCGTTAAACAATGCCGCAGTTGCGTTTTTGTCGCCCAAACATAAAGCCACATCCTTCTGTGACGGACATTGAACACCTAGTTCGTGCAGATACTGCATAACCTCATACCACGAACCGTTACGCACAACCTCTCCATCATGGAGAACAATGACATTTCTCGCACGAGTGCAATCCTCGGACGCGTCCCGCAACAGGGAGATCACGATCACCTTCTGCAGCCATTTAGACAGTCGGCGGTGAATCGAGACGAACTCAAACGACGATTCACTCTCCACTTGGGCCTGATCCATCAGTACTTCATTGGTCTTGCTGAAGCGCAGACCGCGCCGATGAATCGGGAACTCCGGGTAATACAGCGTGAAGGCGCGGGCGAGCTCCCATGCCAACTTCCGCTCCTTAGAACGGCGGCCCGCAACGGCGAGTGCACGCTCAGCCATGGATTTTTCTTTTTCTTTTTCTTGGTCTACTTCATATTTCAACACACGGTAACGACAGAACGCACGCGCAAAAATGAATAGTTCGACTGCGGTCACCGTCTCGATGCGGCGGCCGTGAGTCGTAACATACGTCATGAAGGCCGGTAGCAGCTTCTTGAAGTCTTCCTTCTTCCACTCTCCAGCAGTCTCCAGACTGACCATGCCGGCGTGCGCTTCAGTTTGGGGCGTCACGACAGTACTGGTGAAAAGCACCCCCGAGTTTTGACTCAGAGCGCGCAGCGTCTCCGCCGTGGCTTCCTTGACGCCCATTGCGGCGGCCGTGGCGCTCGCGCTCCACGCGTGCCACGCGAGCTCCGCAATGCTCTCCGCCGTCTGTTTCTCCTCGCTCACGCTCTCGAAGTCGGCCACGGCGCGGGCTGCTGCAGCCGCCGTGGGGCTCACAACCTGCTCTTGCGACTGCTGCGCCACATCCACCTCTGTCTCCGTGGTGGTCACGATCTCGGTGGTAGTTTCGCTCGAGCCATCAGGCCTGGTCACCACGGTCGTGACTGTGCATCCGTCAGCACTGGTAGTAACTGCCGTCGTGGTGCCGTCCTTGGCCGTGTTGACAACCGTGGTGGAGCCGTCCTTGGCCGTCGTGATGGTCTCGGGCTGCTGCTTGGCCGTCGGCTTCTCCTCCTGTTTCTTGGGCTGCGGGGCTGCGGAGCTACGGAGCACCATGGGGTGTTGCAGCCGCGCGTCGTCCTTGGCCACCTCGTTGGACTCGGTGCCACCCATGGCAGTTGATACCTTGGCTTGCTTTCTTTTCCTTCCTGCTTGCTTTAGCTCTCTCCTGTGCAGTAGCTAGCAAGAGGGAGACTGACACATGTCCAGCACAACAAAGATATGCTCGTACTTAACCAAGTGATTTGCAAATCAACGAACATTCCAAGAACTGGACCTATCCCTATACTTCTGAAAAAAGAAAGTCTAACTTTTTTGGAAATAATCGTGTCCTAGTTTTACTATGGTTTAAGTTGAAGTGCTTTGGATGGCCATCCTTGCGCACCGCTGTATAACCAGCCATTTGCAACCGAGGTTGTATTTTCCTTACTGACTAGGATTTCATTGGCTAATATTAAGATTTGCACATGGTATCAGCTCTCGTTTAGCCAATACCTATGCATTTGTAGCAGTGCCATTTGCAAAAATTGTTGCACAGGGGGTTTGCTCTTCTATTGCGTTTTGCAACCCGCGGTATACAAAAACGAAGTGTTGCGATTTGCCCGGGTTGCAAAACTTAAGTACCCTACAATAAAAAAAACTACTACACGTACTTCGATTACTCGTGAAATTTGAACAAAAAGAACAGGGAGATGGCTGTCTTGGCGCTGCCTTGGGGTACCCAAGGCAGCCACCTCCTTATACTGCAGTTTAACATAAAGAAATACATATTAAAGAGCCAGAGATGGCTGGCTTCGATTACTACAAGCCAGTCATCTCCTACTGCTGAGTAATCTGAAATTCACACTAAAGCATGAGATGGCTGTCTTGATGTCCTTCAAGACAGTCATCTCCGCTTGTAAAATAGTAAATGAGCGTGCGTTTGTGCATATATAGTAGTTCAAAGTAGAGTAGTAATATGTATCAATGACCGGTACGATAAAGGACACTTAACCCCTTAAGAAAAGTAGATGCTAACGCTCGTAGCGTCAGCAACTACATCTGTTGTTCTTGTATAGCCATCTAGATTACGTGGGAGTATATAGGAATTGAGGTAGATTAATAGGTATGACATTATCGGTAGGTAGGTAATGAGATCTTACGTCCGATTCATAGGGATATTGCGTACTGTTTAACCTTCTAAAATACTTTGTTAATGCCGCTGCCCATGGACACTAAAGCTTAGTAGTGAATATTAGTCTTAGAGCTCATTGTAGAGTCACAACTAAAGATAAAGTCTACCTGACAGTACTTAGAGAGTGACATTACATTATTAACCAATCAAATCGTGGTTGTACTTAGTGTTGCACGTTTGGCCAATATTTATGTAGTATCATCTTAGGATGATCTGTGGGCAGAACTGCTTCAAACAATTTCCTCAATGCATACAGTTATTGATTGATGTGTAACACATAAATCCTATTATATAAACTTCTTATTACATAAGAGAAGTAATATGTAAACTACACAAGACACAAATGTAGCTATATCTAAAGGAATGGCCTGCAAGGCTAAACCCTGCTGCCCTCCATTTTCTTCAATCATAATCTGTTTTACAGTCCACTACACAAGACTTCTCTTCGTTTTCCTTCCCTATCACAAGTCCCCTACACCATTCAGAGGTTATGAGTCCAACCGGTTCCGCCGTGGACTAGCGGCCGCATGTCGGCAAGACCATCATGGAGAGCGTTGCGAAGATGTTTGCATAAGGAACCTACTCTGAGCAAAGCGAGAATCGCCGGGGGATGCCGTCCGTTGGTATCAGTAAGGATGGAGACAACTATTCGATCAAGGGAGGCTCCGGATCACCACCAGGCTTGCTCGAAGTTATCAATGCGTGAAGGACCCAGAGACGAAGATCCTGATGTATCCGCGCGAGCGCTAAATTGCAGCTACAAGAACTACGAAGAATACTCCGTGAAGACGGGCAAGTTCTCAAGCAGTATCTACTCATTGAGAGAGGCAGTTGAAGTACCAATTTGTAGGTACTGGGCTTTTTACGATATGCCCAGCGTCATTGTAGTGCTTTGGGCTCATAACCTCTTGTAGATTAGCCTCACTTTCCTTTTGGTAAAGCCACTGAAGAGGCCCCGGCAGGGGCCGAAACGCGTATGGCACGCGACCAACATGGATTGTCATTTCACCTACGTTTCATCGCTTCAAGAGGTTATGAGCCCAAAACACTACAATGTCGCTGGGTATTTGTCGTCAAGTACAAGGGAAATGGTACAATTGACCGCTACAAAGCACACCTCGTTATAAAAGGATTTTCGCAAAAATATGGCGTCGACTACGACGAGATATTTTCACCAGTCATCCGCATGGAAGTACTTAGACTCATTCTAACAATTGCTGCTCTACGCGACATCGAGATACATCAAATGGACGTGAAAACCGCGTTCCTCAATGGTTTACTCGACGAAGAAATTTACATGGTACAGCCCGAAGGATTTACTGTCCGAGAGAAGTAAGGTCTCGTGTGTAAATTATTCAAAAGCCTATACGGCCTCAAACAAGCACCTCGGGTCTGGTACCTTACGTAGACCATCGAATGGTCGATTCTGTTAGTGATTCATTCAGTACAATGATGGTGGTTCCAGTCTTCCAGCACGCGATCACGTCCAGGAGGGTTGGTTTACGTTATTTTTATGATGGGCTTCACAAATTGCACGTCTCCTACGTGCAAATGTTCAGAATCGTTGTGTGCCGTAACCAGGTTGTTGACTTGTAACTTGTCATGGTACCGGGTAATGTTATAAACCTACATATATACAACTTGCTCTCGACCATTTCGGCTGCGTTGAATATAGATTATGCAGTTGTAACGCACATACTCAAGTCGAGTTGCGAGTATGAGCGGGAGTTGAAGAGGTGAACCGGTACGAGTAGAAGACGCGTCGGTTGCGCACGGCATAAGGGCGACCTTAACTCCGTTCCTTTAAGTGTGAGCGCTCTATCTTCGTCTCCAATCTCGGAAGTTATTGACCATTATAGAGCTTTGAAGTAGCGGAGAATCATTCATGCGAACGAGAACGGTGCCACCATGGATTATGTAGGAGGAACGCGTCATGCTCGCATTGGTGGAGGAAGGCCTGGACTTCTTGTATATTGCAAACCAGATCGTCCTCGTATCCATAACGCGTCTGGTCATGAGTGTGGAGCTTGCAGCTCAACCTAGCGTGATGTTCCTGAACGAATCTGCAAGTGGAAAGGATGCTAACTCCGCCTAGGCCATCGACAGCGTTTTCAAGGTAGTACATGTAGATCCTTCATCACCAGCTGCAGCAGTAACAATAGTCGTGTCCCCTTTTGCATCGGCTCGTGTGGCTTCATGTAGGATGGAGAGCGGTGTTTTCGTCATCAGCTTCTTAACAGCAATAACACGTATTTATAAACTTAACACTGATGTCAAGCTTAGAAACACTGCACTAATGTTCTTGCCGATTGGACATGAAGAGTTCCCGCACTTTCCTGCTAGTTAGACTCAAGGGTGTGAGCGCTGTAGATGAACGTGCGACGTGTTGGAACTGCCAACACTACTCATTTACTCGACGCCAATTTTCGCATACAAAGACGAGATCCCGGACCGTCATCGGCGTCAGGGAGCGGCGTTTTATCATGGCAATGTTCTTACTTGTCGAAAATGCTCGCTCCGACGGAACACTAGTCGCCACATTTTCGAGCTTGGACTACGAGCGGTATTACCGGATGCGTAGCGATGTTGGCTCCCTGGGCGAGGTTCCCGGTCATCTTCTGCCAAATCAACGGCCGCGCGTACTAACGCATCGCAAGTACTCGGAATGACCGCTATGCTTAAATGTGACATACCCCTAGCGATACGAGGATCACGTAGAGATATCCAGACAAGCTCACTGTCTTCAAGATCGCTAAATCGGTCATCTAACAGGCCCAGTGGCACTTATTCATCATGATTATCGTTTCACCCACGTAGCTTCCGTGTTAAAATTTTTTCATCCAGTCCGATGCTTTGGGGTGTTCGAAGTTTAGATTCCATGTCTTTAAACTCTTTGTGGCCATCGGTAGACTTTAGGTGGGTAAAGAAGCTAACCAGCGCCCCCTCTAGGTAGATTAGACGTTGCAGCACGAGCAAGAAGCTACTCCAGCGTGTCGGACAGTCTACTTGCAAGTTTACAGCTCCGTTGCCTTTCACACCACGTTCACTCATTTGTAGTTCTTGAAGTCGGTTGCGTCCCTTTGGAGACTTTCTGAAATACACTACCAGACTTCGAAAAAGCTGCACGATCACCCGCACCGCATCCATTTCATTTTCCCCAGGAGCTTTAATCGTTATATCAAAATAGCATTCAGGAACTTCGAAAGCAAATGCCCTCAATTCCTCCATGTCTTGCTGATACTCCCCAGAAAGCGTTTCGGCTTCCTCATGCTCAAGGATAGGAACATCGCTCTCACCTGCAACATCGGCAGCCCACATATGAATGTCACCTGCACTTGCCTTTAATTTGAGCATTGCTCCCGATACTACTACATGCGGCGTGTGGGCAACGCATGACATGTGTCCCAGCTGAAGGAGTCTTGCAGCCTTAACAACGTTCCGCCACTGCCACTGAGCATTCGCGTGCAGAAGTCTTTCACGAGCGATCAGGTCTTCACCATGTTAGAGAGGGCATCAGCGATAGCTTCACCATCATGAATACCAGGAAGCTCAATCACCTCAAACGTCCAGCTTCTAGGATAGAAATCTTCGTCGAGATAATGGATGGTGAGTGAGATATAACTGCGAGCGTTGCGTACACACCAGATATCAGTAGTAATTGAGAATATTTGCACCAACGCGCGATATCCTCTTGTGATTTTCTCCGTAGATCAGTGCTAGCGCCACAATTCGTGACGTAGCTGAGTTCGCTTTGGTAGCTTCAGTTTTACATGTGAAATATCTCCAGTGATGCGTTGAACAAACTCGACGAACCCTGCATCTTCGACGATCACGATCGGTCAGAAATGGCGTGCTAAGAAGTCTGTTGGCATGTTTTTGTTGCTTTTGTGTAACCGCAAGGAGCTAGCGGCGTCGGTGAAGTTTCTACTCAGGTTTCTCGTGACATTATCTTTCTGTTGTTCCCAGCGTTTTTTCATAGTAGCAAACGACTCGAGACTTTTGGGGTGGTATATCTCCATGTGCTGCTTCACACCGTGCTTGCCCGTCTTAATGTCGATAGAAATACCGCATTTCAAACCGTAGCCACCCTTTGCGTGTCCGTTGGTAAGTTTATCGTCTGGAACGTCTTCGAGTCCTTTCTTGGCTATTAATCGGACGAATTACCACAGCTCTCTCTTTTTTTGTCGCTTCATCTTATAGAGACGCAGACCCTTCTCGCGCGTGGCTTTCATCTGGAGCTCTGTAAAATTGTCCGAGGCTTGCCTTTGTGCCAAATATGCATGATTCTCTGACAAGATGCTGCGACGCCGGTGCTCGCCCTGTCTCTAGGCCTGTCGCCGTTCAGGCGCTGAAAAAAATGAACTTCAGTGAACTTCGTTTGCTCTGCTCCTGATTTTACTTTTTTCAAAGCTCTAGTGTACCCGTTTGCTCCGTTTACTCCAAAATGTACCCATAGGCCAAAATGCGGATAATGTCGAGTCATCGTCCTCTCATTTCCAGACGCGATGGACATCTCGTACACACCTCCGCGTAGACACGAGTGCTCCAGGCTGGTGGTCGAGCACCCACAGACGCCAGAACAACCTAGAACGCGGCTCGAACAGCCCCCGACTCCCCCACGCTCCAGGTAGAAAACTGTACCATTGTAGACGAAAACAGCGTAGATGCCCACACAGTACGTAGTACCTGAGGTACACCCATCGAAGATGATCCCAAATTGTTCAGGCATCTGAGAAGAGATTGCCTCTTCAACATGGCGCTCAACTTTAGCCATACATTTCTTTAGACTGCGAGACGAGATGGAAGCCCACTTGGGCATGACCCGAGTATCTTCGCTGCCGACCTAAATTTCGCTCCACAATCCAGGCCACCCAGTTGTAGAGAGAAGCGGACTTGCCGGTAACGAAGCCGAAAGAGTCCAGGCAATGGCTTCCCCTGTGTTCATACTCGGCATAGTCTTCTAGGTGTTGAGAATGCTTGTCAGTCAGGTGGCTTATCAGGTTAGAATTCGAGGCAGCTTGCTTGCGTATCTTGCCACAGTAGCGCCATTGGAAGAGATTCAAGGGGTTTTCAGCGTATAAATACTCGGCGTAGACTTCGTTTGCCACCATGATGATTGCAGAAGAAGCTTAAGGGCCTAGGACTACGTTGAACAGTCGTCTGTGGAGAGAGGAACCGATGGGTGGCTCTCAGAAAGCCACTGTAACCACCAACTTGCACAGATGGTATTTGTAATACATTGATATTATATTCTTGTAAATGTAAATAATATACTAGTTTTGGTAAAACCAGTAATAACTAATTGTGGAGTTAAAATCCTCTTATGATTGATACTGCGTTATTATTTCCCAACGCCTGAACTGAGCGCGCTAACATGTTTACCTACTTGCGGGTTTCAAGAGTGATACAGCAATTGACAAAGACTACTCAGTTTACGGTAGGCAGCTCTCACTCTCCGTGCTTATCGTAGGCGACATCCAAATCTGCGTGTGTAGTGCAAACTTGTTGTAGATGACCACATGCGTCTGTTATCGCCGCCAATCTAATTATACCCAATCCGATTCCTGTTGCGGACTGAGTTGCAAACCGGGTTGGTATTTATACAGTACTAGGTGCAAGTAACGAGCAACAATTACGGTGCATGAATCATGTGAGTGATTGTCGAGGTCCTTGACTCGAGGATGCCGATGCAGTACCGGTGATTGAATCAATCACTGATTCACGGCGGTGAACGTAGCAAAGGATCTGAATGGTGTAGGGGACTTGTGATGGGGAAGGAAAACGAAGAGAAGACTTGTGTAGTGGACTGTAAAACAGATTGTGATTGAAGAAAGTTGGAGGGCAGCAGGGTTTAGCCTTGCAGGTCATTCCTTTAGATATAGCTACATTTGTGTCTTGTGTAGTTTACATAATAATTCTCTTATGTAATAAGAAGTTTATATAATAGGATTTATGTGTTACACATCAATCAATAAGGGAGTCCAACTGTTTGCATTGATAGCCTCTCTCAGTGTGGACTCGAGTATTGGAGCTGCCTCTGACACTGCTATTCGTGCAGGATCTTGTTCCCAGTGGGGGCGCCGTGTGATAGTGATAGTCTGTTATACGTACAGAGTTCCACGTGGCAGGAAACCGTTTGACAAAATTCCTTAATAGAACGAGGTGAGATGCTGCCAAATTTTTTAAGTGTTGGTAGTGGAGTACACTCTAAGCAAATATACTTGCATGCTTTCTTCATATGATGTTAATTAGGCAATCTGGCATTGTTATAAGTTCTTGTCCCACCTATTATGTGTGGGTTGAGGCTCCTTTTTCCTTAGAGAACAACTACCAGCAGGATTTTTCAAATGTACAACTAACGTTTAGCCAGTTTTGGACCTGTATATGTTAAAGTGTCTATTAAATGGAGCATTGTTCTCCAGAAGTAGCATTTCTGGCTGTTCACTTTTCATTTTTCCGAACGAGCTTCTTCGACTTAACAAGATATTCAGCCATGGTAAGAGCTTTACATATTAAATTTTATTGATTGTTTAATGAGCAGACATTTGTAAGTGAACTGCCTGGCAGTTTATCTCAATAGAGCCCATTTTTGGGTCTCGAAAGAACCGTAACTCTCAAATGCTGGAATGTTTTTCTTGCAAGCATAGCTTGTTAACAATTTTTTTTATTTTATTTTACAAGTGCTTAAGCTAATACTTGTTTTATTGTTATAGGTGCGTTCTAGTGCCAGACTTCGAGTTAAATACCAAACCCAAGAGCGCCTACCAGACAAGTACTCATACTGTGGTCAATAACTCGCATCAAGTGGTTGACTTTTTGACACCACAGAAAATGAAGCGAGTTTTCGCTCGTCTTGCCATTGTTGAACCAAACGTCAGCCACGGTCATGAGCGCTATGGGGCCTATACTACACAGGCACTGAATTTGGCCTTGCAAAAAGTTGGCAAGCAGCTACGCTACTTAAATCGACAAATTTCAGGTTTCAAGAAGAAGCGTTTGCGTGCTCAATAGATTGTAGCATGTCCACAGGCCTCTCTTCTGATCATTGGCCGAAGACCTGGTCAATTAGAGAGAACCTGGCATTGTATCGCCCGAGCCAAGGTTAAGGTAATTTTATATTCACTTTTTGGTAAAAACTTAAGAACATGTTTTGTTTTGGCGCACAGGTATCGAATGGCGAAGCACTGACCGAGGGTGAGAAAGCCGCAGCAGCCCCTTTTCAGCGCACAGGCGCCAGCGGTAACAACAGCACCAGTAGCAAGGAGAAGCAGAGCTTCGCGGATACGCTGCTATATGCTGGCCAGAAGCGCCACCGCGAGATGGTTGACACCCGCACCTTTGACCCTTTGCTTTTTCACATACCTCCCACAAGCAATCGCTGTGAACGTTTGTTTTCTCAGGCAAAGATGGTATTGACTCCACAGCGCAGTTCGCTCAAGCCTATCCACTTCGAGATGATTTGTTCCTGAAAGTGAACATGCAGTATTGGGACCGACGCACTGTCACAATGGCTGAAAATGAATGTTAAAGGGCCTGCAGCTCAGGTTGGCGAGATTATCATCAATAATACATGTACTGACCAATACTTTATTATTGCTGGCTTCTTCAGGAAGTCATTTATTACGTACTTGCATCCCAGTCAATAAATAAAAATACAGATTTTCCAAGGTCTGGCCCAGTTGACCTACATCGGCTATTACGAAGTACTACCAAAGCGGTCGTCGGGCACGTCTCTACGCTCAAATTGGAGCAGTTTATCGCCGTACAACAGGTGTAGTCCAGCAATTTCGACGTGATATCCAGCGAGGCCTGCAAAAGCCATAGAATATTTCGACGAATTGCCATGCAACCTGCCATCCGTCGAGACGCACACACGCACGGCATAGTTACAGAAGCTCTACCTGCTAACCAGACTGCAGCCCGATTATCAAAATGACCTAAGGGTCTATACGAACTGTGACATGAATATCTGGTGGTGAAGGGCATTATAGCAACTGGTCGCGCGAACAGGTTTACCTACTCGCGGGTTTCACGAGTGATACAGTAATTGACAAAGACTACTCAGTTTACGGTAGGCAGCTCTCACTCTCCGTGCTTATCGTAGGGCGACATCCAAATCTGCGTGTAGTGCAAAACTTGTACAATGCTTGCAGTAATTAGTCTATGTTCGTAAATGTTCTGAGGTAGACTATATATTGTTCAGCTAAAATGTTGATATTCGTAAATAATCTGACTACTTCAAGTTCAATATTAGTCTTACCTGAGCTTAACGGGTGGAGCGTATGTCGTTAATCTACACCATGGGGTCCGAGCCACCCACTCCACCTTTTCTTAAAAGCATTTGGTTTTGATATGTGTGGTTCTCGAAGTACCGACCAAGTGCAAGCACTTATAAAATCATAAATATTCGCCTTACCACCTGCGCTTCGGTGGTAGGGGTGAAGGGTCTAGCTTGTATGTAAGCCAGGTTTCTTTTATTACTTTCATTTTTACCAACATCCACGTCAACTGGGAATGCCAACAACTACATCTATTGCATCGTGTGGAGGATGTGGCGATCCTGTCGGTCCGGCCCATCGTTGCTCAGCCTGCCCATGCCACATGGACCCATTCTGTGGTTGCCTCACCGGAAATGAAGGCTTCGGACAGCCGATAGTCTGTCCGAAGTGTGACAACCAACCCACGTTGAGCAAGCCCGTATAAATTGATGTCACCGAGTGAGGGGAGAGCGACGCTAGTGTTGATATCAATGCTTCCGAGCCTACTCCTCCGCTGGCACACAATACACCTCGCCACACACAGAGCGTGAGCAGTATCGCTCATCGCAGAAAAGTCGTCTGCTGGATGGAGAAACATGAGGCAGTCAAAGGGAGGTACGGCATGTTTGCTCAAGCTGTCAATACGTTCCTCTCGATTTTCAACTCCTCTACGCGAGCGGCCAATTTGGCCGAGGCTTTGGATTGGTAGAACAAGCGTGAAAGGATTTTGGGAGCCGAACGCAGCGTAGTTGCGGTGTCAGCGCGACGATGTGGTGGAAGACGAAGGGTGAACACTAAAGTATTCGGAGGTCGTGGAAGACCAAGAAGAGCTTGGGTAGAATGGCTTTATCCTCAACTCCTCTGCGAGTTCGACCGCCTGCGAAAACTCGGCGCGAAATTGGATTGTTGCTACAACTTGTAAAAGATATTCAGAGAAAGAGCACTGGTCGGTACAATTCCCGAAGTGTAGACTTATAATAAAAAATCACCGCGGTGGATTCAGGTCTTCATGGAGGCGCATCAAATTGTACTCAGAACACAAACAGGAAAGAAACAGCTCAGCGACTCAAAGCTTTTGCGCATCGAGCGACAAGTGGTCTATCATCGCGGCGAAGTACAGCGTGGTTTTGCAGGCGGATCGCTCAATGAAAACGCCATCGAAACATCGACAAAACCCATGTTGGGTAGACTTCGATAACGGCAAAACATTGGGGGTTTCCGGAGACAAGACAGTGAAGTATGCTGATGTGGTGTCTGGAGGTGAATGCATGACGATGGTGGTTCGACTCTCAGGACGCGAATTCACCCCCCCCCCCCCCCCCCGATGGTGATTTTTACGAACACCGAGTGGAATTAACCTATCCATGGAGTTCCAGACCAAACACCTGGAGTGTGCTATCGCTCAAGCAGGAAGAGGTGGATGACTCAAAGATTGCTCCGCGAAAATTTAAAAAAAGAGACGAGCTATGTGCGGCGATCATCGTAGACGTTTCAGCGACGTTGGAACTATCACCCCCGCCGTTTACTGCAGACGACACTGCTTGAGACAACATATTGTCGCCAAGGCAAAGCGATTGCAGTGGGCCCCGCTCACATACACCTCCACCTCCATGTATCTCAAGTCGCGCTACGGCCACTTCCAGACACACCTGCCAACAACCATCTGGGCGGCATTCAGGTCGAATCTGGAGATCGGAACGTAGAAGTCGCTCATGGAGGAGCTTTTTTAAGACCTCAACATAAGCGAGGCCGAAACAGGGGACGGAGCTCAAGGGGCGTAGGCGACACCAAACCAGGATCCGGGGCTCAGGGCGTGGACGACGTGGAAGTAGGAGCCGGAGCCAAAGCTCCAGGTGCAAGGACGCTCAACTGGCAACAATAGCGATGGTGATCGGCAAATAATGCCAGCTATCCAAGTTCACACAGTGCGAGGCTAGATCGCATCGACGATGATAGCTGCACCTATCGAACTAAGCGCGGTTTTTCTACTCGGCATATTGGGTTGTATGCCGCGGGAACGCGGTACAACCAGTCCGATAATATCGGGTATTATGAGGACGTCGTACCGGTGTAAGGCGTATAGAAGTGCAAAATGTGGTGAAGTGGTTTCAGAGAAAGGCGCGGTTGCCGTAGATGGAATCCGATCTGAGCGCGGTTGCCGTAGGTGAATCCGGTATGAGTCCGCCCGTCGTATGTTGGATACCACATGGTTGAAGTTGGCTGGTGTCACGGCCTGGACCCGAGATCCCGACAGGATCCGAGATTTCTGGGGGAATCCCAGATCCCTGTGAGGATCCATGATCCTAATGAATATCCGAAATTCAGGATCCCGACGAAGGTCCAAAATACCGGCGAAGGTGCAAGATCCAAGATCCCTATCAAGGCGCAAGATCCGAGGTAAGATCCCTATAAAGATCCAGGATCCTGACAAAAACCCAAGATCCGATGTCCCTGTGAAGATCCAAGATCCCGACGAAGACCCGGGACCCAATATCCCCGTGAAGATCCAAGATCCAGGATCCCGATGAAGATCATAAGGTCCCGACGAAGATCCAAGATCTAGGATCTCAGAGGGACACAACAGGTGATGACCATCGGAGTAAAAGGTGTAGGGATTCAGATGCTACATATGGTGAGGGTCCGGATGATAAGTCTTAGGATGGGATTGGTTAATAGTAAATCAGATTCGAATTTGCCTTGGTTTACGCAAGTATCTTAGCTACATCAGGAAACGGGAACGTATATTGACCCTCAAAGGTGTTAGGAAGCTAAGTGTAGATGATCTAGCTGTAAGGTATAAGACTGGATAATATATCGGTACACTAGTGATCTACCGCAAGTGCATATTGGATCTAAGGGACTTTATTGCTTGCCCCGAAGATCTATCGACTCTCAACTCTCAAGACCCCACTATCGGACGCGGCAAGCAAGGGAAAGGACAAGGAACATCCCGCCACTAGGCAAACTTACCAACCCGGATCTAGATCTACTACCCGGCGGTAGAGTGAAGACTTCCACGCTACCCCACAACCCCACGTTTCGCCAAGACAGTCACCCTTCACACCAAGACATCTTCGAAGTTACCTGGAAGAGCAGATCCCGCTCACCGACGGGTACACAAAGTGAGCACACTCACAAGATCGCGGACCATGGGAGTACCCCTCCATTAGCCGGTGTCTGGGTATCAGGAGCCTTAGTCACATTTTGGCTGATCCCACTACGCCACAAAAATGCAAGGCGAAACTGCATTTCACCCACACGTACAACGAGTACGAGTTTCATGGCGACCACACGAGTCAGAGTAGACGCCGCACCGTTTGCCCCGGGGCTGGATGCGCCTGAAGAAATGAAAAGAGGCTACTGATACGACGGCGCTGACACGCAAGGACCTTACACCGGAGCGTATTTGGGAGAAACTATGCAAAGACTTCTACCCATACATACATGCATACGTAGATGTATGCGTAGCACACGGTCAATTTGATACACATGTACTTGAGGGCGTATTCCTTCGACTTTGATCAGCGTTTTGAAGTGATCAACGGCTTTGGTCAATTGACCGTTTATGCGTTGATTCAAATATGATCGGTTTAAAAGTCTACCCGAGTATTAGTGGTCAAACCGCGTTTACCATCATACCGAAACAGCAACCTGGAGCTCTACAACGTGTGTTTCATGGGCACAGAAAATGGATGATATATATCAATGCTATTTGTCTTTTACAACATTTACGCTAAGGTATTGCAAAATTTCAGTTGAAAGTACTTTAAATACCAGTTTAATACCGATGTTATGTAACCTAACGCCAGTTACGAACTCTTTGCAAGACGCTCAATACTAGCGTTAGCGTTGAAGGCAACATGGGGCGCGGCTGCACGATGGACGAGTGGGTGCACTTCCAGAAGCTTCCTGACGAGGGTCGTGTGCCCAACTCATCATACTGGTACGTACTGTGCCGTCACTGTGTGGCCGGCTACGAGCAGAAGCAGCTCTTCAATGAGCCGGCCAGACTCACTGGTCGGCGCTCAGCCATGAACGCGCACCTCAAGATCTGCCCCATGTACGCCACACAGTACAAGATGGATCAGCAGGCCAAGGCTGAGGCAGAGACAGCCGCATCAAGCACGACTATCGCCTCCGTGGCGCCTTCGACGGCCGGCAGCAGCTCAGCACCGGCTCCAACGACCGAGAAGCGCAAGCGCAGAGCCGACACAGACAACAGGTCGCGCGGCGGACGCGGCAGGCACTGCATGATGGAGGAATGGGTGCACTTCACACGCCTGCAGGACGAAGGATATATCGGCAAATCCAATTTCTTCTACGCCCTGTGCAAACACTGTCAGAGCGCTTACGACGAGGCGGACGAGAACCAGAAGCCACTTCTCGTGCCGGAGAAGATCGTGGGCAGGCGTGAAAAAATGCGCAAGCACCTTTCACTCTGTCCGCACTTCAAAGGGAGCCTGCCGCCACTCGAGCGCAGACTTCACCCGCGCGGCAATGGCATCCCACCCAGCGTCGTGTTCAGCGCATTGGCTGCGGGAGCCACAGCAGCCATGGGCGTGACCGTTGCTACTGCTGATACGACAGACGCGTCGACTTCCGGACCCAGCGCACCCTCTGTGACTGCAATGGCTCCTAGTAACAGTTACGGGTCGTCTCGACTGGCACTGGACGAGTGGCACTACTTCACCCGCCTTGAGCGCAAGAAGGACAGCGCGTATTACTATGCGCGCTGCAATTTCTGCCAGCAGGCATACGAGAGCGCCCCCGACAGCCTGAAGGCATCAATGGAGCCGACCATTGTCATGGGTCGCAAGAGCAACATGCAAACACACATGGCCAAGTGCCTCCACATGCCCAAAGACGCAGCGACAATGGCAAAGATGTACGCTGCCGGATATAACACAACGCTTGGTGGTGTACAAGAGACAGCTACAGCACTGGAGACGAACCCAACATCAGAGACAAAACGTGCCAGGTTGGAGAAGACTAGAAAGCCGTCGGCGCATTCACCAGATAGCACCACTGTACATCGTGCACTGGTACGAGTTCTCATCGAGCATCACTTGCCTTTTGAATGGGTGGAAAGTGGCAGCGCTAAGCAATTATTCCACGCGCTCGTTCCGGCAACAGATAACCTACTGCCACATACGACAGAACTGCGCACGCGTGTTCTAGATGAAATCCACAGCGCGACGCTACTCGGGGAACTCAAAAAGCTACAGGAGGTTATTCCGGTTAACAGCGCGTCCGTTTTCCTGGACGATGCTGCTGACACTCTCTCCACACCGGTGGGGCCGTGGCCAGTTATGATGCACTGCAACCTGACTGCCAGAGATTACCTTGGAGATGTACAGATACCAGCGATCGAAGGAGTCGTAACCAACGGGAAGGCCATTGCCTCACTCTCGTTTGTACGAGCACAACGACCTGAAGTTGCTGTGGACGCTACACTAGCTAACAACCATGGACTCGAGGTCGCTCGATGGCTTGATGAGCATATCCGCCTCTGTGTTGATGCAGCCAAATTGTCTCTCGCGACCGTTGTGCTGCCATACAACACAGTAACCCAGCGTGCCGTAGGAATCCTGCGCGCGCCCACACTTTGGCCTGAGGTTGTGTTCCTGTCTGATATTGAGGATATGCTTTACTTCCCGCTGCTGAAACTTCTGGCCACTGCAGAAATGTTTGCTGTCGTATCTTCACTCATCGAGGTTTGGCAACTGGAGTCCATTCGCTTGTGTGTGGTAGAACGCCTATTGGAAGTGGACGGTGGCGTTCATGCAAGCCCCTTTAATGACTGGGAGTCGTGCGCTATGTTGATTCAAGTGCTTCTTGACGACAAAACATTCGAGAAAAGTACACAAAGGGGGGCGGCAACGGCGAAAAGACTGGTGGAAAACGCACTGAATCGCTCGCTACTGGAGCGCGTGCACAATCTGCTTCACGCCTTCACGAACGCACTCTCTAGCTGTCGCGCTGGCCTGACGCTTTCCGAGACATTGGTACAGTTGAGAGCATTGTTCACTGCTGCTGAGGGTTTTATGACTGTGCAGCTTGCGTTGGAGGTGATATGGGAGCAAATGGAGCAACCTCTGGTCGTACTAGCACATGCACTAAACCCGAGTTTACGACTGCGCGACCTCAAGACAACTGAGATTACCAAGCTGAACACGTTAAGTGACCTCGGTGTGCTGTATTTTACGTCTCTCTTCGGGCACAAGCCGATTTCCTTGCGGGGTGAGATGACTGCGTACTTGCACACATCACAGCGAGTGTTCACGAGCGAGTTTGTTGCCGAGTTTCCTGCGGTGGATGATTACTTCCGGTACTTAGGTGACAACTACCCATCTCTGTCCATGTTAATGCAAGTGCTGCACTCCTTCTCTCCGGTGTCGCTGGCGACCCGCTCCTCCCATTTAACGCAGCAAGGGACGAGAAAGGGTGTTGGAAATATTTACACAGCCGACGAACAGGAAAAACTCGATTTCCTGCGTGGGCGATGGGGTATCACATCTGATGCTTTGTCGGCGGAGTATCAGGAGGAGACAAAGAGTCGGATTGGTGCGCACAACGATCGGAGTGGTGCTGCTATGTTAAATGCTGGCGTCGTCGTGGATGAGTGGAAGGAGGCTCTGGAGTCCAAGTTGCACAAGCGAGGCGTGGATTTCTCTCTTTTGGAGGATCAGTTTGATGGTGGTGTGGGAGATTCGGACATCACCACGAAGCAAGGCGGCGTTATACCAGGCGAGCAAGCTAGTGCGCGAGGACCAACGCTACCATCTTTGGAAGTCGACGATGAGCTGGCATATCCATCGTACTCTTTGCGCGTGGAATTCTCGATGAAAGTGCCATTGAAGAACCTGTTCAAAACAGCCGAAGCCACGATCTAATAGTCTGACATTCAGACGTTGAATGTTGTAAGAACACTTGAAAGTACGATGAGGCCAGGGCTGTATTGCTTTACTCGGGTGCTACAGTGATTTCGGTTACCCCACGACGTTGGCTCGAGTCCATTCACTGATGTGCAGGCAGAATCTTACCCTCGCATGGTCCAAAGCCTATCCTGTAGCCATTGCCTTCACAGAACCCAGTCACAGCCACTGTGTCGCCGTCCTGCAGGAACTTGCGCGTGGTGCCGCTATCTCCGAGAGCGACGTCGCGGGATCCCTGCCAGCTCAGCTCTAACATCGAGCCCAAGCTGTCGTCCGTGCTGCCACTGATCGTACCGCTGCCCAAGAGATCTCCAGGCTGCATGTTGCACCCTGTGACCGTGTGGTGCACGAGTTGCTGCTTCATGTTCCAGTACATGTTGCGGAAGTTGCTTTTCGTGATGGTATACGCTTCATCGGAACCCTCGGGCTTCACCGAGACCTGCATCAACGAGTCAATAAGTCAGAATAACTTCATAGATCGCTCGCAACTCGTTCCGTACATTTAGCTTGATGTCGTAAGTACCGCGAGCGTAGTTGGGGTCCGTGATGTACGGCAGTGGCGTTGGGTCCTTCTGGACTGGTCCAAAGCTCGGCTCACAGCGGAACGGCTCCAGCGCAGCGAGAGGCACAACCCAGGGCGAAATGGTGGTGGCAAAGTTTT
This sequence comes from Phytophthora capsici, assembly GCA_030324255.1. NCBI lineage: Eukaryota > Oomycota > Peronosporomycetes > Peronosporales > Peronosporaceae > Phytophthora > Phytophthora capsici. Next base: position 2,489,240 of record CM059354.1, read on the forward strand.
TGGCTCCAAAGGGGCCAAGCGGAACGTACTCCCACTTTTGAATGTCGCGAGCTGCAGAGTATAACAGCACACACAGTTAAGACAACGACTACATTTCTCCTGCCAAAGGGAATTGCAACTCACCACTCCAGTCATTCATTAATACCACGCCGAAGATGTGGTCTTCCGCTTTGTTCATTGGGATTGGCTCACCAAGATTGTTCTGTGGGCCCACGAAAAACGCCATCTCAAGCTCGTAGTCGAGCACACGGCAAGGGCCGTAGACGGATCCCTTGGACGGATCGGCCTTGTCGGCTTGCAGTTGGCCACACGGACGACGCACATTGGTGCCGGACGGGATAATCGACGAGGAGCGTCCATGGTAGCCCACCGGTAAGTGCAACCTACAGGTCACAACATACATACAGTTAATTAGCAATGGTTTCAGAGCCCTTCACAGCTAATATACGCACCAGTTGGGCTGCAGCGCGTTGTCTTCTCCGCGGAACATGCGGCCGACGTTGGTGGCGTGCTCACGCGACGAGTAGAAGTCCGTGTAGTCGCCCACCTTGGCCGGTAGGTGCATGCGCACGTTCTCCATGGGGATCAGTGCGCGCTGCCGCAAAGCCTCGTTGTCGCGCAGTGTAGGCACATCGGCGGACAGCAGACGCTGCACGGTGGCGCGCGCCGTGGCCCAGGCCTTGGGGCCTTGCGCCATGAACCGGTTGAGCGTGGCGTCGTGGAAGCAGGCGGCGTCGAAGCCCTCGAAGTGGCCCTCGGTCTCCACCACTGACAGATCCAGCACGAAGTCTCCGATGGCGACTCCCACGCGTTTCCTGTCGTTGGTCTTGGTGGAGAAGATGCCGTAGGGCAGGTTTTGGATGGGGAAGTCGCAGTCGGAAGTGACGGGTACGAAGCTCATGGGTGGCAGTTGAAGGCGGTTCCGAGGCGGAGATCTTGTTGGCAAATGACGCACTTGGCCAAAATGTTAAAGCAGCTCCAAAGGTTGTTGAGACGATGATGGAGTTAGGACGCGTTGAAGATACAGGCGAACTTAGACCAGGCGAACCTAGAGCGATAAAGTTCACGAACCTAGAATTCTTCTCTAAAACTAAAAACTTTGTGTATAATGTATTCACTAATACCAGTACATGAATGTACTCCCTTTTGATAATCGGTGCGCGTAGACAGTAAATCAGTCGTCGTTGTACATATTTTTTGCTAATTTTACAATAAAAATTTCTATGTTTATCATGAATTATCATGGATAATGCTCCATCTTAAACTGTTTTCAAGGTCAATCTACAGATCTCAAAAGAGTGGTGTTGCCAGTGTACATGTATACGGCTTTCCAGATTGTGGTGAGAAATTAAGCGAAAGCACATTGAAGCGCTCAAAACGCGGAGGATCATACATTATGAGTCATAAACTAGTGCAAGACCTCAGCTACTGCACGCAATCTCTCAAATTCATATTTATGCGCACTTCTAGCATTAGAACGTGAAAGAGGTGTTGTCCTGGTCGTGGCGATCTTGACGCTTGCGGAGCCTTTCAAAACGTGCAGTGAGCTCGTCAAAATCTGGAATACCCTCACTGGCTGCGGGGGCTACTGCTACTGGAGCTGGGGATGGGGCTGCTGGTGGAAGCCCTTCAGTGTACGGCGCTGGTGATGGTTGTGCTGGTGTGTCGTCATATTCTTGACCAGAGACCGGCTGCGTCGACCTCGTGGAGTAGTAGTGTGTTGGCTGGTTGGTGTAGGTGTTCACGCTCCTCCGCGACAGAGACGGCTGCAAAGGCGGAGGAGCAGCACCCTCCTGCTTTATTTTACCTGAAGGGACGTTGGGCAGGTATGACGGCATATTGCCGGGTGAAGGGGCCTGTACGTGGCATAGCACAACACTACATCAGTCTTTCAAGTGTACCAGCCCATCACCGGGTAAGTCTACGTACCGAAGCGTACAGTGCAGCGAACTCAGGCCCCGACACAGCTCCACTCGTGACTGTGGTGCCGGTCGGTGCTGGAATTGGTGCAAGCGGGTCCACCACCTCAGACTCAACGGGCTCCCAGTCCACTTTGAACTCCTTGGCGATCTCCTTCATGTAGTTGACCACGAGAAACGCGCTCGGCGGCTGCACGCTGAGCTTCTGGATCACTCGCTCGTTCACGCAGCCGTCCACATTGCGGATGGCAGCGGCCTCGAAGTCCTGTCCGTATTTCTTGGTGAGCTGCTTCTTGACCTCCGCGAGCTCTGGGATCTCTGTGCGACTCGCTGCCCAGATGAGTGTGCACACGGCCTCTCGCATATCGTACGGGCAGTCCGCCTCTGTTTTGATCAGGTTCTGAATGGCAGAGAGAAACAGTCACAACGTTGGCGCTGGTTCAAAGAGGAATCTCAGTCTGTACGCACCGCTCTCTCGGCCAGTAGCTCGCACAGTAGCTCTAGGATCTCGTAGCCCTCCATTGTGAAGTCGTCGCGGATGATCCCTTCCACCTGCAACAGCAGCATCAGTATTGAAACACCATGGAACAGCCACAGTCTTCGCCCACCCGAATGCGCGCCTTCTCCTCTTTGCCGTCCGCCAGCAGCCGCCCTACCTCCCGCCGCTGCGCCAGCGCCGCGTTGGCCTTTTTGTTCTTGACGATGCCGATGCGGTGCACCGCCATCTTGAGGTTCGGCTTGAGCTTGTTCACGTTGAAGCCGAACATGCTGCCAGGGACGCCGCCACTTTGCTAGTGACGCACGGACAGCTTGATATTTTCCAGACAGTTGCAGACTCGATTAAGTACGAGACCTACTTGACCCTGCATGTACTACAGTAGGCATGCTGCATGAAGACTGTGCTACTACTACTACTACTACTACAAAGCACTATTACCCCGTATTGATTTCCTGGTCACACGTTTCATTTCCTGGTTTACATGCCGCGCGGGCGTTCAGCTTCATCTGCTTCTGGTTGCCTCGCTCTGTACGTCCTGCGTGCGCCGCAAACGTTGGTTGTCTGCTCGCCTAATTTAATCCGCCCACGACACAGGCTTCTTCCGCCCGGTGTACGTCCGTCTTGTGGCGCTGTTGCGCGTGGGCGTGACCGGACCATTGGCGTCCGACACGCCCGAGGTCGCGAGCAGGTCACTGGAGCTCACACGTCGCATAGCTTCCTCGGCCGCGGCCTTGCGGCGGCTGTGGAAGAAGCTTCTCTTGTGCTTACTGGGGGTTGCAGCTCCGTCCGAGGCACCACTGGAGCCCGAGTCGCTCATGCGGCTAGAGCGCTCGGACACGCCGCTGCGCTCCAGCTCCTGTTGGCGCCGCTCGATTACGTCACGCGGCTCGAAGTACACCAGGTCCGGGTCGCGCGTTGGAGACGCCTGTCGAGTCTTGTTACTGCCGCTGGAACTCGGGGGCGGTGACGCGGCCTCCTTTCCGTCGCTGCCCGCGTACTTCTTGTGCAGTACGCGGAAGTAGTACCAGCCCGTGATGGTCGCGTAGGAGAACCAGATGAAGGCGTTCTTACGCAGCTTGGAGCTGCTGGCCAGCGCCGTCAGGAAGCACGCGAGCAGCAGCAGCAGCCACAGCAGCACGCCCATGTCAAGTACTGTAGCTCGGTTCGAGTGTCTGTATGTCACTACGTCAGTGAGGGGTTCTTACCCACCTTCCGACCTAACTAACTGGCTTATGCCTCTGACCGCAGCGACCGACTTGCCGTGTCGTAATCGTCACAACTGGTTTCGGAAATAAACGAACGATTTCGTGTGTCGCACTTTGATTCATGTGGTACACTGGTACACACGCATCATGGCGTCGCTTCAAGATCAGTTTTGACGATCGTCATGGGGGATTCGCTCGAGATGCTCATCGCGCGCACGCAGGAGCAGCTACAGCCGCTGATCGCTAAGCCCAAGCTAGCCGACAAACTACTGGCCAAGCCGCCCTTCCGCTTCCTGCACGATATTTTCACGGCCGTGACGCAGAGCACAGGCTTTGCGCAGGGGCTCTACAATGACTTTGAGCTGGGCTCAGCCAACCTCAAGGACAAACCGCAGAAGATCGCCTTCCTGGACAAGATGATCGTGTGCGTGGGCCAATGCATCGGCAAAGACGTGGACGTGCGCTCGTCCAAGATCGTGGCCGGCCTCGAAGCGGAGAACACCAACCTACTACTACAGGCCCTCGCACAGGCCGCAAAGGACAAGTCGCTCGACTGGAACAAGGCGGTTCAGATAGCGCTATCCAAAGTACCGTCGTTCACTGTGGAAGGGGAAGTCGCACCAGGGGCGGCACCTATAGCAGCGACTCCAACCGCTGAAGCTGCTGCGCCGCGTCCGAGTTCGAAGGATCGCAGCGGGTCGTCAGAAGCCAAGGAAAAGGCGCGTCTTTAACGTTTACTTGCGAGTCGGGAACTCTAACCTTGTCATGTTTCATTGCTTGATGATCTAGTCACGACGGGAAAGTGGCAGGGCGGAAACCAAAACAAGTAGTGAACCAGCTGCGGCAGCTCCATCTCGGAGAGAGAGCAAAGGAGACTCGCAGGCGTCTTCGAAGCCAACGCCCGAGACTAGCCGTGCCGCGCCAAGCCGTAGCAGCAGCAGCAGCAAGGACAACAATGTGGATGAGGCGCTACTGCAGAGCATCGCCGATTGCAACGGAGACATCGAACGCACGAAAACACTCGTCGAACAGGTAATCACGAAGCCCAAGATGTCTCCGAAGCTCCTGGGAAAGCCTCCGTTCCGCTTCCTGCACGATGTCATCTCCGAAGTGACGCGCGTGACTGGCTTTGCAGATGGACTATTTTCCGGCGAGGAACTCGACTCGGGTGCCATCAAGGAGAAGGGGCCAAAGATGGACTACCTTACCAAGATAATCCAGTGTGTTGGCTGCCAGCTCAACGTCGAGATGGAGGCTAAACCTGCCAAGATCGTCGCAGGACTAGAGTCCGACGCCACATGCAAGTTTCTCCAGTTGCTGACAATCGCGAGTAAAGCAGGAAGCTCCAAGGAGGCTGTGCAACGCGTTTTGGCCGGTGATACGGCTGTCCGCAGTGCTGGTGCCAATGTTAAGAAGCCGGCAAGTCGTGAGCGAATGCCTGAAACGAAGCAGCCATCCCGCTCCACCACGCCGCAAGAAAAAAAGCAGCGCGCTGAGCAACCTGGTGCTGAGGCCAAGGAGAAGCCGAAGGAAGCGGAGCCTGGTAGCTTCTCTGGACCGATGAAGCCTCTGGTGGTGAAAAGCAGTGCAGAAGACGCCGACAACGACAACGAGGGCGGCAACCTCCGCTTTGAGGCGAAAAACGACGACGATGACAATGGAACGGCCGGCATGGGCACTGTCGCCCCAGGAACAAGCGGAACGAGCCGTACGTCACGGCCAACAACTGCTCGGCGCCGTCCACCGAAACTCAAAGAGAACGTCACCGAGGTGGGTCGGCTCATGGTGCCTGATGCCAAGGCCGCTCCAGTTGCGGGAATCATGAAGGACGGAGACAACAACGACACTGACAGTGAAGACGAAGGTGCCGGCACGGTTGGAGGAGGCGATAATAACCAGCCTCATTCTACGCTGCTACCCGGCGACGCCGGTGCACACGGACGCCTAGTGCGTGACATTCTCAAGGATCAAAACGCCGAGGAAGCTGCGCGTCGCACAAAGGAAGGTGAAGACACGGCTGCAACTACGAATGAAGCGGAGACTGGGATCCGCCTAGGGCGCCGCAATAAGTCGTTTAAGCCGGAGCACATGAAGAGTTCAAGCACTGCAGCTGCATCGTCGCTAGCCGAAATGAACGCGTTGCGTGCCGATATCCAGCGGCTGTGTCAAGCGGCCAACCCGGTGGGGAAAAGCGTGGAATTCGTCCACGAAGACTTGGATGCGATGTCCAAGGAGCTCGAGTATTGGCGGAAGGAATATGCCCGCAAACGCGACGCCCTCGCAGACGAGCAAAAGCGGACCGAAGAAGCGCTACAGCCTTTGCAGGTGCAGCTCCGTGAAGTGGAGGAGCAAGTCAAGGAGCAACTGCACAAGATCAACACACTCAAAGCGGTCATCGCGAAGAACGAGGAGAAGACGCAGCAGTTGCTTCGTATGGTGGTCTCTGCTTGAGAAGCTAAATTCATGCATAAACTCTATCATTTGTCTGTCTGTCGACCGCAGGCCGGTAGTTCGTCTTCCGGCTGTTTCCTCTTGCCCAAACGCTCCTTCACCTGTGGCATTTGTAGCTCTCGTCGTCGAACGCTCTTAGGAACCCACGCTTCATGCTTCTCACGGCGTAAATCGTCAAGCGGACGAATCGGCACTTTGCCTGACGTCCACGGCTCGGCCTGGGCAGCTTGTGTGGGGTTGCTCACCAGCTGAGGGTGCCATCTCTCGCGAATACTCTGCTTCTCTTGCTCATTCAAGTCACCACGGATTTCAGGGAACCAGTCGAGCAGCCGCTGGAGCACCAGCGCGGTGGCCACCGACAGGTTGAGACTCTCGCTGAAACCAAAGAGAGGCAGGTACACACGTCGGTGCGCCGCTCGCAACATCTCGGGGCTCACTCCATCCGTCTCGCGTCCGATGACAACTGCCAGCCGAGCAGGTAGTTCGCTGGGTTTATCGCTGGCCACGAGCGGCTCCGCTTGTGGCGATAAATCCGTGGCCCAGATTGTCATTTCACTCGCCCTCAGAGCCTCAAGGCAAGCCGCGATGCTCGAGAACTCGCGCACCGTGAGCCACACGGCGCAGTTCTTGGTGATCTTTTTGCCGCTGGTCTTGTTGCTCTTCTTGCTTTTGTCTGGGTGCGTCTTGAGCTGCTGGCCGTTGGCTGCGATAAGCCACACGTGCTGGATGCCCAGCGCCTCGGCGGTGCGCAGGACGGCCTGGTGGTTGTGCGAGTCCATACACTGCTCCAGCACCAGCACGATGCGGCCCGTACGGTGACGCAGCACTGTCTCGGCCCGCCTCAGGCGCTCAGGGGCCTCAACCACACCGCCGTCGCCTGGGCTGCTCATGAGATCACGTTGGATGGCGTCAGGCTGGCGATGAATACGGTACCGGTAGTCTACGCGGTCACGTTTCTGGCCAGCCAACTGGTTGAGTTCGAAGACGTCGCGATGCAGATCTGGAGCTGCCTTAAGGCCGAATGGAGTCGCCAAACGTCTGAAATACTCGTGATGGAACGTTCGTATCAAAGCTATTCCTGAGCTACGCTTGGCCACGCACTTACAACATGGTTGCGGCCATGAAGAGCGAGCCGGCGAGACACAGTCTGTCCCGTCCAAGATCTCGCTCGCGACGCGCCAGTGTGGAGGAGGAGCCGGTCGTGACGCCGACTGCGGTGCGAGCTGCCGCCCGAGCAGCTCTAAAGGAAGAGGAGACTCGGTCGGGTGATACTGAAACATCCCGCCAAGGCGTCAAGCTCAAACCGAGGCCACCGCCGGCGTCAGCGTCGCCCGGCCCCGGTTCATCGGAATCCAGGACATTCCTGACGGCACTGGTGCCGGGGCCATTGGCGAGGCGACGTTCAAGACGACAAACTGAATTGAGACCGCCGTCACCCCTTGACACAGTAGAACCCTCCAGCGACTACGTGGATACTGGTGGCTCATCGGTGGTGCCCGTGCCGGCCAGCTACATGGGGGCAGATGCCATGCAGCAGTTCTGGGGCATCTTTCACCGCCAAGAAACAGTTCACAATAACAAAGCTGTGCCTCCTTCGTCGTCTTCGTGTGAGGTGGGAGTACGGCCTAAATCTGCTCGCACCACGTACCTCGCTGCAGTGCGCAGCCTTCGTTTGTGTCCTGAACCGCTGGGCATCGTACGGCGCCGTGTCGTGGATAAAGCGACATCTTACGCCAGTGGCAGTACGACGCAAGAAGTGAACCTCAGCAGCTACCGGATGGGGAATGCCTACGCGAATGCTTTCAGTGAAGGTTTCTCGCTCCTACCGGGTGTTGAGTCGCTCAATCTATCGCACAACCGGATCGGGGACACTGTTGCTGCCAGGCTGATCTCCGCGGCAGCGGCGGCCGCAAACACGCAGGGTCCGACGGGGCTGCAACAACTTAACTTATCACACAACACATTGGCCACGGCATCGTCAAGGGCGTTGACAGACTTGCTGCGGCGTTCACGCACGCTGACGTCGCTCAACCTGTCCCACACAGGGCTGCGAGATCGCGAAGTGCAGCAGCTCTGCGAATCCCTCACTCCCAACCAGACCGTCGTGCGGCTCCACTTGTCTGAGAACCACTTCGGCACGCCCGGGATGCTTGCCATCGCGCGCTTTCTGGAGGAAAACTCGCGCGTTGAGGAGCTGTACCTGGCATGGAACCAACTACGTGGCGTCGGCGCACTGAAGATTGTGGAGGCATTCAAGTTCCATGCTTCACTGCGCGTGTGCGATCTGTCGTGGAACGCGCTCAGTTCGTCCGGACCCACCTCGGTTTCTGCCAGCGGCGGCATTCCCAATGGCTCGAGTGGAGTGCTGCGACCTCGAGCTGTCGTCACCGCCCTTGCCGACTCGATAGCGAATAACAAGGTGCTGGCGCATCTGGATCTGTCCAGCAATCGACTAGATCTTGAAGACTGCACTCTGTTGGCAAAGCAGCTCGAGAGCAACCAGACACTCATCGGGTTGCACATGAGCGGTAACTGCGCGGTCATGGACTCGCGTGGTTTTCTCATCCCTAAGGCTCAAGCCCACGACGAAGACGGCGGTGGGTCAAGAAGGCTTCGTGACCAACACAAACTCTACTCTGTCGCAGTTTTCGAGGAAGTTCATAGTGATGCTGGGTCGGGTGTGTTTCCTTCGCATCTCGTGCCCATTGTGGACGCCTCGTGCTGGTATTGTGGGCTGTGGTCGGAACATCGCTTTACATGGACACCAGCGCCTGGCCAAGGGCCATACGCAGGCACTTCCGACCGGTTTGATATCACTCCGTCCATGCAAGTCCGGTTGCACCTGTCCGTCGACGACTGGAGAGGCGTGGCTATGGAGCGACGGGAGAATGATGGCGACGGCGTGTCGTTCAGTGCACTTCGAGTGATTCCTCCCGGCGCTACCAACTATTTCTTCACCGTAGTTGATACAAACGCCGACCCGAACAGCACAACGAACGTGAGCTATCACTACATCAGCTCGCGGCCGAGTCGTCCGGTGCACCGCCAACGCCGGCTCGTTCCAGGACGATCGTCAAGCAATTGCAGTCTAGGCGACAACGAGGAAGCTGAGACTGCCGCTGCGATGCAGGGTGACATCTTCGGCAGTTTGGAGCGCTTGAACGTGATCCGTCTCACCCAACGAGGAGGACGAGATCCCTGCAACACGCTGGTCCCGCGCAGCACGGGCAAAAGTAGCGAGAGACGAGGGAAATGGGACATCAACAAGAGCGTGTTCGCCCGACGCAAGCGCGAGTCGGAATGCCGGAGCTTCGTGGACACGGACGCCTTCATCACAAAAGCGTGTGCCGCAGACTGGAAACAGTGCAAGATCGACCGGTTCGTGAAGGACCCCGTGCGGCGCCGTGAAGTGGAAATGAGTGTCTCGCGTTGGTACCGCACGATGTGCAACGCCTACCGACGGTACTGCGGTCATAACGTGTTGCTGAACTTGGCGCCTTTGGGATCGATAACCCCCGCGGCAGCTGTACAACTTCAAAACGACATAACGTGTGTGCCTTGGTCTGGCTACACTGAGTTCATTTCCGAAGCGAGGATACTGGACGAGGCGTCGGAGTATTGTTCACTGCCCGACCTGGAGAATATCTTTGTCGCTGCAAACCTTGAGCTCACGCAGGAAGCTAAAGAGAAGGACAACCCGGACCGCAGCCTCACTCGGTTCGAGTTCCTGGAATGCGTTATCCGTATTGCCACGAACAAGTACTTCCGAAGTACGTTACCTGTTTTCTGCCAATGTCTACGGTGCAGTGGAGACTGACGTTTATTTTGTGTTGTTCTAGCCAATATTTGTGATACGCCTGCCAAAGCTGTGGACAAGTTGATGCAGGAGAATATCCTGCCAGTGGTCCCAGAGGATGCGAATGAATTCCGCTCTCGGTTCCTCTACACGGAGGAAATTAGCGATGCCTTCACGGAGCATATCACGCTGGTAAGTAGCTCGGTTATCTATTTTATCAGCACAAAACTGAAGTTGTGAGCTTCCTACCGTAGCTACAAGAACTGTACGATGCTCATATGGGCAAGTACTGCAAGCCTGGTGAGAAGAAAGGGATGCATCTCGTGGAGTTCCTGTCTCTCTTAGAGAAGTATCAAATCTTCTCCGACTCGTTCCGAGTACGTGACATCAAGGATCCGTTCCTAGCGTGTAAGCTGGTGGTGCTGGATGAAATGACGACAGTCGGTCACAAGAAACTCTACCTCACGGATTTCATGGAGATTATCTTACGCGTCAGTTGTCTGCGCTATCCGCCCAAGACGCTGACAGTGGCTGAAGTCGTTCGTAGTCTCCAGACACTGCTCATCAACCACTTTTACAAACACGACGCATTAGTGGGCCAATTCTGCGAGGCGATCGACCAGGCTCTTGTCAAAGATCGTCTCGAGGCCTTCGCAAGTGCGATCAATTCCCAGCGAAATCACCCACAAGCAACTGCCACGCCAACCCCTCGCAATCGAGGTGGAGGGCGATCTGCAGGGCCTGTGCAGCGTGCAACCATTGCGGAGGAGAACGTATCAGATACGGATGAAGGCAGTGAACTGGAAGAAAGCAGTGAGACCATTAGTAGTGGAGCTACTATGGAGAACAATGTGAACACTATCAACAGTGCAGTGGAGGACGACCAAGTAAACGTCGACGGTGTGAGGCAGGTTGATGGTGCAAGTGAGGAGCGGATGGATACACCAGTAATCAACGAAGGGGAAGACGAAGCTCCTGCCGGCTCAAACATAATGCTACCCGACTCAATGTTGAAGTCATCAGTACAAGACTAACAAGGACTGCCGGCAACAATATGGGAGATCGACCAATTACAGATCTGCTGGACACTACGAGGGGAGAGTCATGTGCTTGAGAAGTGCATGTACATCTGAAGCTTTCGGGATGGGAACGACATTCGAAACCTCTGTAATATTTCGTTTTTTTCTAAACCGTTTGCAGGCAAAATGTCGTTGTTCACACCAGCGACCGAGATTTCGAGCCCCACCGTCCCGTGTGTGCCACAAGCAAAGGCGAAGAATCCCAAGAGGAGGGATGAAGCACAGGCGTTTGAAATCTCCGAAATACTATATCGTTCTCTCCACACTGCGTAACTATCGACCGAAAGTTGCTCGCACAGTGGATGTTATCTACATGTACGTTTAGGAGTGTTCCTGCATCGCCACCGCCATCCGCTTCCCACCATGACATTTTCCCAACGTTCCGTTACGTGTGTGCTGGTACGACTACCGTTTACATGGGACAATGATTCGACACCTCTCAAGCGCCTTGACAGACTCCCCTCATTTTCCAATTCGTTGGACTCTACAAACACACTTGACCTACTGACCAATTACCCAGCACTCAATGCTTTCGTCCAAGCTTCTCGGTGCCATCGCAGCCTTCACTTTGACCTTCTTGACCCCTTTTACTGCCGCGCAGAACTTCTGTATCCATGGGATTAACTACAACCCACGCATGGGCCCTGACTGGGTACCCGTTAACCAACGATGCAAGAGTGTGGATAGTATCGTGGCGGATATGGACACTCTGGCTCATGTCACCCGCTCCATTCGCTTGTATGGGCTAGGAGACTGCGACCAAAGCTTGACTGTCGTCCCAGCTGCTATCACCGCAGGGTTGACCGTCTCCCTTGGTCTCTGGGTGAGCGAAGACGACGTTGTATTCGAGGCAGAGTTTGCAAAGCTTCAGTCATTACTCCAAGAGAACGCGGGGATCTTCAGCAACGGGAGCGTCGTCGATATCCACGTGGGCAGTGAAGCGATCTACCGCAAGGAGGTCACAGCCGCGAAGAATATCGAGAACCTCCAGCGTGTCAAGGCGCTTCTCCAAGCCTACAACCTGGAGCCCGTACCGGTTACGATCGCCGAGATTGGTGACGTGTACCTGGCACACCCGGAGCTCATTGATGCCGTGGATTTCGTCCAAGCGAACGGCTTCCCCTTTTGGGAGAGAATCGTTGTGGACAACGCCGTTGCCTACTTCGAGTCACGGATGGAGCCTTTATTCCAACAAGCGTTGGCTCGGGACAAGAAGGTCGTGATCGGAGAGACAGGTTGGGCCTCGGGCGGCGATAGCCTCAGAGCGTCTGAAGCTTCACCCGTGAACGCTGCTCACTATTTCTACGATTTCTTTAACATGGCCAAGCAGAACAACGTCGAGTTCTACTACTTCGAAGGCTTCGATGAGTCGTGGAAGACCGGAACCACTAACGACACAGTCGAAGGGTACTTCGGTCTCTTTAACGAGGATCGGACGCTGAAGCCCGAGATCGCCGTTCTCTCACTAGGCGGCAGCTGTACTGGGACGAACGAAGAGGCCAGCGCTCCGGGTGGGTACACCCCCAGTAGCAGCAGCAGTAGTAGTGGCAGCTCAGAATCTGGTGGTGCCACGACGATGCCCCCCACTGAAGAACCGGACGAGTGCCATGTGAGGCGGTCGTTGGCAGCTTGAGTGACAATTGGTTGTAGTTCGTTGCAAGGCGTTTGGAGGATCAAACCATACTCTATCAAGCTACCTTTTCACGTGACTTAGTATCTCCTACCTAATTACATGAGGCACCTCTAACATGTACTGCACTGCAAATGCAAACACACATCGATACCTTTCTTCCCCGTGTCTGAATCTTCACACACCACCTGTCTATTTGCCACCATAGACAACGCTTACCATGGATAACCGTGGGCGGGGCGGTTGTGCATTGAATGCGCTCAATCGTTCGAGGAGTCCTTGCCCGCCTACATGTTGCAGGGCCATGTTCTAGGACCATGTAACTAATGGATACCGTCGCGTGATGGAAATCCATCAGCAAGTGGGACTTCGAAAAGGCATACATCAACATAGTTGCGACTGTCGAGACGTTGTGTCCGCATATGGTGTTCGAACTGTGACTCGCACCACGGCGTGAGTGCTGTACCATTGCCTGACACTGAAGCTCATTTCCTATTTTGCTGCGTTTCAGTCAAGTGAAAAATGGTTCACGTCACCGGGACGTCCTCATACCTCGCAGTCGCGGCGGTCGTCGCCGTCGCAGTCACCTCCGTCGAGTCCGTGGCCTTCCACTGCCCAGGCATCAACTACAACATCCGCGCTGGTCCGGACTGGGCGACAGCAGAGAACAAGTGCAAACCAGCGTCGCAGATCACCAGAGAGCTTGAGATCCTCAAGAGTTACACGAATGTGCTGCGACTGTACTCTCTGACCGACTGCAACCAGGCAACAACCGTCGTACCCGCCGCTATCGAGGCCGGCTTCCAGCTCGAACTGGGCCTGTGGGTGGACTCGTACAACACAAGCTATGCAGCTGAGAAGGAGGCCTTCGCCACACTCTTGAGCACTGGAATTGTCAACAGCGGCAACATGAAGGGCATCCATGTGGGCAGTGAAGCAATCTACCGTGGAGACGTTGACTACGACATGGCCGTGAGCCACCTGAGGGAGATTCGCCAGATGTGCACTGACAACGGCGGTGCGGCGGACGTTCCCCTAACGATCACCGACGTGGGCAACACGTACTTGAAATACCCGTCTCTTATTGACGAGGTGGACTACGTGTCGGCGAACCTCTTTCCCTTCTGGGACAAAGTTGTGCCGGCAAAGGCCGCTTCGTACTTCCTATCGACGTATACACGCCTGGTAGACCTTGCTGCCGAACATGAAGGAGGCAAAAGGGTGGTGATCGGTGAGACTGGGTGGGCCACCAGCGGCTCGGACGCTAGAGCTAGTGAGGCAACTCCCGAGAACTCGGCCAGGTACTTTCACGACTTCTACCAGCAGGCTCAGGAGCAGAACATCACGTATTACTACTTCTCGGCCTTCGACGAATCCTGGAAGGGAGTCGACACCGTTGAAGCCTACTTCGGCTTGCTCTACGAGGATGGAGAGATGAAGCCGACCATCGCGGAGCTGGAGTTGGACGACGAGGTGGCAGCTTCGACGGTGGGGTCTACCTCTGCTTCTGCCTCTGCTGGTTCGACTGAGGAGGACATCATCGCGACTGTGACAGGCAACTCGGAAGTGGGACCAACGGATGATAGTGCCAGTATGGACATGGGCGCTTCCTTGTCTGCGGTTGATCTCGCGCTCGAGGGATTGTTGCAGGTGAGTCGACGGCATCGATGACTGAGACTAGTGGGGAGACCCCGACATCTGACGAAGGTGATATGACAACGGCGTTTGCGGAGGAAGTGAACGAATCAACTGGCTTTGTGGCCGATGGCGGCGCTGCCGCCCTGGTCTCCAACAAGGACTGCGCTATGATCTAAGCTTAATGGATCTTCAAGCAGCGTGTTTGTACTGTTTGTAGTTTGGCCCCACGCCTGCGTTGCAAATGCACAACAATCTTTACCTATCTTTCTCTCTCTCTGCGTTGCCAATTGCAATGGTGTCTTGACCTGCAGAACTGTGATACCTGCCATGTAGCGTTTGTTTTCCAGCCCTTAACGCCCCTAACAGTTTTGTGCACTGAGTGCATTGGTGCCCCCGACACGGCGACGCAAGTTGAACGTTGCTCCTTGGTAGAAGTCAATGTACTTATGAGTATGAATCGTGTACATGCTGTACTTTCGGTGCGCCGTTGGTCTGCTCGAAGGGCGACACGGATGCTTTTTGCGTCTACGGCCCGCCAATAGAGAGCACTTGCGAACGGGAAAAATCAAGCCGTGAACGCATGCCGGTGCTGTGACTTATTTAATAGTACATGTAGCAAAGGTAGCCGCTGGGTACGATCATCGCTGCAACAACGGCCTCGAGTCGAGGCTGTTGTTGAGGCCCTCGACACAGTGCATAACCTTCCGACTGATATCGAACGCCGGACATGGCGCGGGTCTTCCACTCACCAAATGTGTCGGCTGGCAAATCCCGTTCGCTTGGAAAGCTGACGTGCCGGCTGCGACTGACAAGGTTTCGCTGCACGTTGTGCGCTTCTGCTGGCAAAATATCCAAGCGTAGCGTCCTGTCGTGGGCATGACACGCGATCCAGATGTCGCTGGCGCGCGGTTGTCGACACGCAGATGCGGCCAGGACCTGGCTTCACCTTGACGAAGCTCCGTTGGGATCGCGAGGAAGGCTTCTGGTCATTTCCCAAACTCCTATCTCCCTGATAAGAGTATCCCCACAAACCCCTCCAGCGACAACCGACCTCGAACATGGTGAACGTGCTGCGTACGACCTCCGCCCTGGCCATGGTGGCCGCCTCCTTCGGCTTTGCCGACGCCGGCAGCTTCAAGTGCACGGGCATCAACTACAACATCCGCGCCGGCCCCGACTGGGCCACGGCCGCCGAGAAGTGCAAGCCTGCCTCGCAGATCGCCTCCGAGCTGGCGTTGCTTAAGGGCGTGACCGACTCCATCCGTCTGTACTCGCTCACCGACTGCGACCAGGCCAACGCCGTGGTGCCCGCGGCCATCGAAGCTGGTCTCAAGATTGAGCTCGGCATGTGGGTGGACTCGTCCGCGTCGAGCTTCGAGACGGAGAAGGCTGCGTTCCAGAAGCTGCTGGAGACCGGCATCGTGACCAGCGACCACATTGTGGGTGTAATGAGTTGGGGACGATTACGACTCAGAAACCGGCAGCAAAGAACAAGAAAACGGACGACTTGGCGGTCGATACGCCGGGCGCGGCGAAGGAGGACGGTGAGGCCAAACGGAAGAACTTGGCGCCGACGGAGCTCGAGTAAAGACGGAAGGACCAATGAGCTGTGACCGAGGAACGTGCACCGGGAAAGGTAAAAGCGGAGCGGCACGAAGGACCGCCACGCCAGGAACATGGACCTGCTTGAAGCTGGAGCTAGAGGCCAAGGACGAGTAGGAAGAGAAGCAGTCAAGAATTTGCAGCGCAGTGAGTACGGGGCGCGGTGGACAAGTTCTTCATAGAAGTTGCGGTGCGGCGGCGAGGAGTACGAGGACGCCGGTGTCGGGCGAGAGGAGAGGAGCACCAAGTCTAGTGCAGCGAAGAGAAGGACGAGAAATAAGAGCAGTAATAAAGTAGGGTCGACACACGACGTGGAGATCCGGCGCGGAAACAAGGTGGTTTCCGGCGGCCAGTACTTGTTCACGAAGTCGACTTTCAACGTCGGACTGGGCGCAGCGACTAGCATACGACTGGCTTTACGGACTCGGCCAAGAAAATCAAAACAAGATCCGCTACATGGTGGTCATACAGGGGCCGCTTCGAAAGAAGGGCAAAAGTGCGAGGCAGGGAGAAGTGGAGACGACACCAGCGACCTTGACAGCGGAGACGACAAGCACGCCGACGAGATCACAATCACCAGGGGAAACACTGACAGATGCTGCCGGAAGCACGACAGGGAATCCGAGCTTGGACGGGACAGAAGAGGTACCAGGTACCACTCAGTCAACAGACGCTGGGCCCACGAGGAAGAAGGCTCGAGCGGAAAAGGGCAAACAGCGGCGCGCGCAGCGGAAGACCGCGCTACCCAACGACGACGATGGTGAAGAGACGGACAGTCCCGAGGAGGCACCTGCCAGGAGCACCGCGGCCAGAACCATCATGCGCATCGTGGCACCATCCGCAGAGGAGGAAGCAACAGGCGCCAGGGCCACGACGACAACGACGGCAGCCCCCGGCATGACGGCGACCGTGGTGCGCCACGACGTTAGGGAGAAGAGCGTGGAGATGACCCCACCAGTGGCTACTAGAGTTGAGTTGGAGACGCTTACGTCGGCGATCATGAGGCTGACGGAGATGCTTGCGACCATGCAACCCGAGGGTTCACAGACAGCCGTAAATGCAGCCGCGGTCCCCGTGCTAACACGGACGACCACAGCCAGGGAGCGTACAGCAAGGACAAGGACAACCGGCAGAACAAACAAGGCTAGACTTCCAGCTTTGGGCAGGCAGGGCAAAGGGCCCACGCAGCGACGCGGTGTACGGTCAGTGTATCCGGACGGTTCCCCGAGCGACAGCAGCTCTTCGGAGTCGGAGAACGATGGGGTGGATGCAGTTCCGCGAGATGGTGGCAGGCTGAACGGCGACGATGGGCCGAGCGACGACGATGACCCTAGCAGTGGTGCCAGTGATGAAGGCGGGGAAGGCTCGAGCAGCGAAGGAAATAGCAGCGAGAGCGAAGCTGGCAACGACGCTCGGCCGCCAGAGCGACGAGGACATTTGCCCCAGCAACGGCGGGTGCCCCAAGCAGGAAAGAGAAGTGTGAGAGACTTGGAGTTGCCGAACTTTACACCGTCGCCCAAGGTGTCAGTCTCTACTTGGATAGACAGAGTTGATCTGGCTCTGCGGGGTGCAGAAGAATCTGGAAGAGGTACCTGGTCGGACTCAGCCTTATACTACATCCTAGGGAACAAGTTGATGGAGAATGCAGCCACCTGGTGGATTAACATGAACAGAAGGCTACCTGAGCGGAAGAGGACGTGGTCAAGGCTGAAGAAGTTGTTACTGCGACGATATGGGGTACGGTTGGACAAATCGCAAGCTGAGTGGCGTGTGAACAATTGTCAGATGTTGCCAGGAGAGTCATACGGTGACTTCGCTGCGAGACTACGGGAAGTGGTTGGCCGGAACCGGGTTAGTGAGCGAGTGTTGTTGGCTCAGTTCTACCGTTGCCTCGACAAGACCACCAGGCAGTTGGTGAAGCAAGATCCAAAGCCCAGGTTTCTGGAGAAAGCGGTGGAGAAGACGAACAGGATCGATGACCCGATGGACAACGTCGCGCGAGGTATGGCGAACGCGGGGTTGCCTTTGCAACGGCGCCAAGCTCGTATCTAGTACCGATGGCAGGGACGACGGGACAGACGGTCATGATTCCCGGTATTGGTGGCGCAGGTCTTCCTGTGGAGCTTAACCAGATCGAAGACATCACTGAGGAGGAAGGTGCGGCAAGGACGGGTGCAGAGTCGCTGGCGCTGTTCACGAACCCACAGGGGGTGTATAACGCCTTCGCGGGCATCTGGGAGCCGCCGAGTGGACATGTCTGGAACGGGAAATACTGGCAGCCAAAGACGAAGGTTGTGAGAAAGAGGCAGACGAAATCAACGGCAGCCCGACCTCAGACGGACGAATTAAAACTGAAGAAGAAGCCAAAGATTAAGCGGGAAGAGGCTACTACTGATGACGAAGCGGAGCAGAAGCACCAGCGGAAGAAACTAAAGGCGGCAGTCAAGCAGGCAGGTGCGGAGGACACGCGGCAAGTGCAGATGGTGCAAGCGAACCAAGCAGCTGGGAGGACGAACACGAATGGGACGGCTGCTGGCCACGGCTGCTTTAGGTGTGGACAAGCAGGGCATTGGGCGTCTCAGTGTCCCAAACGCCTCAAGTGCTTCATTTGCAATCAATCTGGCCACTTCGCAAGGGACTGCAGTAGCGAGGAAGGTCGGGCGTACCGAGAGAGACTCACCAATGCGCAGACCGACAAGCAGAAGACTGACGCGGCGACGGAAAACGAGCAGCGGGCGCCGTAGAGGGGTCACGGCGTCCGGGCGAGACCAGGAATCCCCGGCGAGTGTCGAAAGACGGTAAAAGAGCGGTGGTGGGTGCTGCAAGGGAAGATGAGACAACCGCGAAGGTGAGGCATGTGAATACCACTACCGACACGAGCGTGGAGCGGATTTGGAAGACGGCAGCAGAGCAAGCGGAGCACCGAGACGAGGAGAAGGCAGCACTGTACGTTGCAACTGTGAGGCCAGCAGCAGTGAGGTTTTCCCGGGCGCAGCGCGAGCGGGAGGAGGAGCGGTGTGTAAGCGGGCGGAAGAGGGTCAGTTACCGAGGGACGAAGAGTATTGAGGAAGGAGACGTGGCAACGACCAGCGGTGAGGTGGAAACCAAGAGGACGCGGGACGGGTGCAATGTCTCCGAGGAGGTGAAGGTGTGCGTGGCTGTGGACGACGGTGAGGTTGGAGCCAAGAGGACGTCCGAAGCAGACAGGGCACGGGAGAGTGGGGAGTTGAGTGTGAAGGTGAGAGGCCAGACCGAGCTAGTCCTGTGCGGCGCGGACCACGAAGCTAGGAAGGCGGCAGCATTGGCTGTAAGTGCAGCGGGTACTGAACTAGAGGTCGTGGCGGAAGGAGTGGATAAGTTGGAATGGAAGGCGGCGGATGTCGAGCAGTCAGAAGACGAGCAGATAGAAAAACCAGAGATGGAGGAAAGGAGCAGTGGCGACTCGGGAGACAACACGGACCCAGCTTCGAGTGCCCAGCTTCGTGCATCCATCTCACAGGTACGGAAGGTACGGAGGCAAGCAAGAAAAGTAGCCAAACAACGACGGGCGGAAATTAAACGCGCACGGCAACAGCGCCAGACATACCAAGGAGAGCGTGGAAGCGGCGAAGTGGATGACTCGCAGCGGAAGAAACGGCAGCAAGACGCGGACATGGTACTGAAGGCGGCGACCCAGCAGCGTCAGACGGTCAAGAACCCCGCAGAGCAGGGACCGACCACCGGTGAAACCGCGCGGGTGAGTCTGGTAAAGCACCAGAAGGAGGGTGAGCAGCCACGAAGGGGCGACGACGTTGAGTATGTTGGTGCCGATGACGGGTTGCCCACAGCTGCGATGACTGTGGACGGTGTGCAGAAGAATGTGCAGTTGGACAGCTGCGCACGCTACACCATCGCGGGCACTGACTGGATGCAATACGGAGACAAGGTCAGAGAGGCCGCACCGGTCGACTACGTGGAAGGCATCGGTGGTTTTCTACTGGATGTTCTCGGGGTGTGGAGCTTCGAGTTGCGCAACGTGTTCGGTGAGGTGATTCGAGTGAAAGCATGCATCGTGGCGGGCTGTACAGGCGAGTTTCTCTTGGGAGTTGACTTCATGAAAGAGCGTGGGGCGATGATGGACTTTAGGCGGAACGAGGTTCGCTACAAGGACAAGGGCCGCGTGATAGTGATACCATTCAGGACGTATGATGGAGGGAGCGACCGAAGAATTGCGGTGGTGCGCCGGGTCGGCCGGTCTCAGTTGCAGGAACGGGCGGTGACGCCGGTGGCGGTGTCGGTGGCAGCACCGGATGGGGAGAGGGGCATCTTCGTACCAACGCGGGGCACTGGAGCGGTGATGTTAGCGGCGACGGTAACGACAGCTGTGAACGGCAAGGCGTGGGTTCCGGCGATTAACTCGAGTGACAAGCCGGCTCGCCTACCAAACAAGCAGGAGCTGGGAACCTGGGTACCCGTGGATGCAGACATGGAGGTGCTGGCCATGAATAACGGGATGAACTCGGAAAGACTTAGGAAGTGGATGGATGAGCTGGGTGACAGCGAAACGCCGTTAGAAAACGAGGAAGACGTGAGCATTGGCACTGATGTGCCCGAAGACAGAGCATTGATCATTAGGCTGTTGCGAGTATACCGGAAACTGTCAGGAAATGCGAGTGCGTGCCCCCCTACAACGGCCCTCGACCTGCATCACCACATTGACACGGGTAATGAGGCGCCTATCATGATGAAGCGCCGGCGGCAGGCTCAAACTGAGGACAAGATCATTGATGAGAACGTGACCCAGATGCTGGAGGCAGGAGTCATCGAGGAAGGTAATGGTGCTTGGGGGTTTCCCGTGGTTTTGGTTCGGAAGAAAGACGGGGAAGTGAGGTTCTGTGTGGACTATCGAGCATTGAACGCTATAACGAAGAAGGATGTCTACCCACTTCCGCGCATTGACGAGACTCTTGAAGCGTTGGGAGGAGCGTTGTTGTTTTCTACGTTGGATCTCAAGGCAGGGTATTGGCAGATTCTGGTGGCGCCAGACGACAAGGACAAGACAGCGTTCATCACGAAGAAGGGCTTGTACAGGTTTATCAGAATGCCGTTCGGGTTGACGAATGCACCCTCGACGTTCCAACGCATGATGAACAGTGTGTTGAGAGGACTCACGTGGAGTACGTGTTTGGTGTATTTGGATGATATTGTCGTCTTTACGCGTGGCGGCATGGAGCGGCACGTGCTGGAGCTGGCTAATGTGCTAGAGCGGCTATCGGCTGCTGGCCTCACCCTGAAGTTGAAGAAGTGCCGGTTTGCGGCGAGGTCGATGGAATACTTGGGGCATGAGCTGAGCCACGAGGGCGTCCGGCCATTGCAGCGGTTGGTGACGGCTGTTCAGGAGTTTCCGCGGCCAAAGGACGCGGTGGAGGTGAAGAGGTTCGTGCACTTGGCAGGCTATTATCGACGATTTGTGGAGGGCTTTGGCACGCGTATGGCGCCGTTGACCAAGTTGTTGAGGAAGGCGGTGGACTGGGAATGGACACCAGCGCAGGAGTCGGCGTTTGAGCACGTCAAACGGATACTTACGAGCAAGCCGTTGCTCGTCTATCCGGACTTTCGGAAGCCTTTCCAGGTGGTGACAGATGCGAGTGTAGTGGGGCTCGGGGCGTGTCTGATGCAGGACTGTGGAAGTGGCATGCAGCCTGTGGCCTACGCGAGTAAAGTGAACAGTGAAGCAGAGGGGAAGTATGGAATTACGGAGCTGGAGTGTCTGGCAGTTGTATGGGCGATAAAACTATTCAGGCCTTACCTGTACGGACGGCGTTTCCAGATCATAACGGACCATGCAGCCCTAAAGTGGCTGATGACGAGCAGTAACCTGACTGGCAAGCTGCATAGGTGGGCGTTGACTTTGCAGGAGTTCGACTTCGACGTGCAGTACCGGCCCGGGAGTACGAATGTAGTGGCTGACGCTCTGTCACGAGCACCAACGGCGGCTAAAGCGTGCGCTGCGGTGGGGCGGCGGAAACGGCGAAGGAAGAAGGCCGTAAAGGAGGCAGCGGCAGGACCCCGTGCTAGGACAGCTCTTGACGAGGCGATCCAGGCGGCGATTGGCGAGGCGGAGCAGGGCGAAGACACCGAGGATGATATACGAAGGCGCGGCGTATTGCATGATGAAGAGGGCGTAGTAGTGGCAGGCGTGGGCCATGAAGAGGTGCTAAGGATCCCCGAGAACGAGTTGGTGCCGGCCGAAAACGAGACTGGCAGCGAACAACGCGTAGTTGCAACTGGGGAAGGCGAGACAGTCCTGCAGTACCCGTCGGAAGCAGCGGTGAAGAGGCCCCGGAGCAAGAAGACCATCGCGCGATCTGTGGAGCGACCGGTCACGAGAGCAGAGAAGAAACGGGCCGAGGAACGTGAACGCCTGGAGGCGACACTAGATGCTCCAGCACCAGGAAGCGGACGGACGGCAGGCCATGAGCGTGATATGGCTGCGCGTAATGTCCAGGGCAAGACGATAGCGACGGGCGGTGCCCCGACATCGACGGGTGACACTGGACGGCGTGGTGGCGAGCTTCCGCGAAGCGCGGCTGGTGAGCAGATGCTGGAAAGCATTGCTCTGGATGGTGTGAAGCTGGGCGTCTCAACGGCGACCACGCAGGCGACAGGAAGGGAGGCAGTACCGCCGAGACCACACGAAGATGCATTGGTGGCAGCTGGGCTGGTGCAGAAGAAGGGCGCCGGCAACGAGCTGGATACGGGGGACGCGTGGTGGTGGCGGCGGCGGCCACACAAGAAGAAACTTTAGCTAACGGGGTGGCACTGGCTGCGGTGAACCAGCAGCGAGAAGAAGCAGCGAATAGGGGAAGCGACGAGCAAAGGTCGGTTCCGGAGAGCGGGCAACCGGACGGGAGCAGTCAACTGGTGGTGGTAGCCTCAAGTGGCGGTGGCCGTACGAATTGGGGGGGTCAGTGTGACGACGAGTGGCGAGATGCACGCCGACAAGGATTGGAGAGACAGAGACAACGCGAACCGACTTTGCAGCTCACGGACACGGAGATCCTGGACGCGCAGAAGAAGAGCAAGTTGGTGCAGCTGCTACGGAACGCGGGTGTGTACCGAGGACAGAAGGTGAACGTGCAGTACGGCTTAGTGACGATCGAGACTACGAAGGGGAGGCGCATTGTGTTGCCGCCCAAGTTGTGGGCTGTGGCGTTCAAGGAGGCGCACGACTCCGTGTGGGCCGGGCACCTTCGAGCTCCGCACACGTACGCGAGGATGGCCCAGGTGTACTGGTGGCCGGGGCTACAGAGGGAGGTCAAGAACTGGGTAAGAGGTTGTCAAGAGTGCGGGAGCCGCAAGGCCAGGCCGCGAGAAGTGATCCCGGCGTTGCGCAGTTTGAAGGGCGGAGACGTTGGAGATCGGTGGGCCCTAGACGTGGCCGGTCCGTTGCCTCAGAGTGATGGTGGGGAGCGGTTCGTAATTGCAGCGGTCGAGTACGTCACGAGATATGCGGTGGCAGCGACGGTGACCCGGCATACAGCGGAGAACGTGGCCGATTTCCTGATGAAGCGCGTAGTATTAAAGTTTGGGCCATTCAGGGAGCTTCTCACCGATGGTGCTCCGGAGTTGACCGGGCGTGTAATCGAGGAGCTCGTAGTGTTGCTACAGGCGCAGCAGACTACGCCCGTGCCGTATAGACCGCAGATGGTGGGGCTAGTGGAAAGATTCAACCGTACGTGGAAGGACATGGTGGCTACATACATAAACGACGAGCTGCAAAGAGATTGGGACCAGTGGGTAGACTTCGCCGTGTACGCCTACAACTCAGGGCGACACTCGACTGTAGCGTTGAGTCCGAACGAGCTCATGATGGGCAGGAAGCTGCGGAGTCCCAACGAACTATTACGAGCCGGCAGCCGGACGGAAGCAGGAGAACTCACGACGCATCATCGCAGGTTGGTGGAGAACTTAAAGAAGTGTCACAAGCACGCTGAGCATGCTAGAGAACGAGAGCAGCAGCGCCAAGCTCGTTACTACAATAGAATGGAAAGACACAAGCGAACGTTCAAGGTGAATGACCGAGTCTGGGTGTACAAGCCTCCGCGTGGCGTGAAGGCGTCAAAGTTTGTTCATCAGTGGCTAGGGCCGTTGAGAATTGTAGAAGACGCGGGCTACGATAACTTTGTGTTGGAGCGGGAAGACACGTCGAATGTGGGCGAGCAAATTATAGCGCACGTTTCATTTATGGTGTCTTATCACTATCCGAACGGTCTACTACCGGCAGTGGCTGCAGACATCGACGAGGAGTTGGCGCGTGAAGACGAGCAGGAAGACGAAGATGATGAAGCGGCGGGACCAGAAGTTGCGCGCGCAGCGGCGGTTCCTGTACTTGCAGCCATTCCGAGACGAGACGCGAAGAGAGGTCGCGATGCAATGGCACGAGAGAGAGTCCTTGGAGGATCGAGTGGCGTCTTGGTGGAGATTCGACGGAGACGACGACGAAATAGCGCTGGACGATACGTCCTTGAAATCGAGCTACAGCCTATCCAGCCCCAGAGACAGCCATCTCGAGCAGGCACTGCAAGAAGAAAGTCAGCGAGTGGAGCCAAGGAACAGCGATTCGAGGGCGAGAAGTTCTGGGTGTCATTTCCAGAGTATGAAGGGCTGTTCAAAGCGGGTAGAGTCGTGGAAGACTCTAAGAATGGGGAAGGCGTGTAATGAGTTGGGGACGATTACGACTCAGAAACCGGCAGCAAAGAACAAGAAAACGGACGACTTGGCGGTCGATACGCCGGGCGCGGCGAAGGAGGACGGTGAGGCCAAACGGAAGAACTTGGCGCCGACGGAGCTCGAGTAAAGACGGAAGGACCAATGAGCTGTGACCGAGGAACGTGCACCGGGAAAGGTAAAAGCGGAGCGGCACGAAGGACCGCCACGCCAGGAACATGGACCTGCTTGAAGCTGGAGCTAGAGGCCAAGGACGAGTAGGAAGAGAAGCAGTCAAGAATTTGCAGCGCAGTGAGTACGGGGCGCGGTGGACAAGTTCTTCATAGAAGTTGCGGTGCGGCGGCGAGGAGTACGAGGACGCCGGTGTCGGGCGAGAGGAGAGGAGCACCAAGTCTAGTGCAGCGAAGAGAAGGACGAGAAATAAGAGCAGTAATAAAGTAGGGTCGACACACGACGTGGAGATCCGGCGCGGAAACAAGGTGGTTTCCGGCGGCCAGTACTTGTTCACGAAGTCGACTTTCAACGTCGGACTGGGCGCAGCGACTAGCATACGACTGGCTTTACGGACTCGGCCAAGAAAATCAAAACAAGATCCGCTACATGGTTGTCATACAGGGGCCGCTTCGAAAGAAGGGCAAAAGTGCGAGGCAGGGAGAAGTGGAGACGACACCAGCGACCTTGACAGCGGAGACGACAAGCACGCCGACGAGATCACAATCACCAGGGGAAACACTGACAGATGCTGCCGGAAGCACGACAGGGAATCCGAGCTTGGACGGGACAGAAGAGGTACCAGGTACCACTCAGTCAACAGACGCTGGGCCCACGAGGAAGAAGGCTCGAGCGGAAAAGGGCAAACAGCGGCGCGCGCAGCGGAAGACCGCGCTACCCAACGACGACGATGGTGAAGAGACGGACAGTCCCGAGGAGGCACCTGCCAGGAGCACCGCGGCCAGAACCATCATGCGCATCGTGGCACCATCCGCAGAGGAGGAAGCAACAGGCGCCAGGGCCACGACGACAACGACGGCAGCCCCCGGCATGACGGCGACCGTGGTGCGCCACGACGTTAGGGAGAAGAGCGTGGAGATGACCCCACCAGTGGCTACTAGAGTTGAGTTGGAGACGCTTACGTCGGCGATCATGAGGCTGACGGAGATGCTTGCGACCATGCAACCCGAGGGTTCACAGACAGCCGTAAATGCAGCCGCGGTCCCCGTGCTAACACGGACGACCACAGCCAGGGAGCGTACAGCAAGGACAAGGACAACCGGCAGAACAAACAAGGCTAGACTTCCAGCTTTGGGCAGGCAGGGCAAAGGGCCCACGCAGCGACGCGGTGTACGGTCAGTGTATCCGGACGGTTCCCCGAGCGACAGCAGCTCTTCGGAGTCGGAGAACGATGGGGTGGATGCAGTTCCGCGAGATGGTGGCAGGCTGAACGGCGACGATGGGCCGAGCGACGACGATGACCCTAGCAGTGGTGCCAGTGATGAAGGCGGGGAAGGCTCGAGCAGCGAAGGAAATAGCAGCGAGAGCGAAGCTGGCAACGACGCTCGGCCGCCAGAGCGACGAGGACATTTGCCCCAGCAACGGCGGGTGCCCCAAGCAGGAAAGAGAAGTGTGAGAGACTTGGAGTTGCCGAACTTTACACCGTCGCCCAAGGTGTCAGTCTCTACTTGGATAGACAGAGTTGATCTGGCTCTGCGGGGTGCAGAAGAATCTGGAAGAGGTACCTGGTCGGACTCAGCCTTATACTACATCCTAGGGAACAAGTTGATGGAGAATGCAGCCACCTGGTGGATTAACATGAACAGAAGGCTACCTGAGCGGAAGAGGACGTGGTCAAGGCTGAAGAAGTTGTTACTGCGACGATATGGGGTACGGTTGGACAAATCGCAAGCTGAGTGGCGTGTGAACAATTGTCAGATGTTGCCAGGAGAGTCATACGGTGACTTCGCTGCGAGACTACGGGAAGTGGTTGGCCGGAACCGGGTTAGTGAGCGAGTGTTGTTGGCTCAGTTCTACCGTTGCCTCGACAAGACCACCAGGCAGTTGGTGAAGCAAGATCCAAAGCCCAGGTTTCTGGAGAAAGCGGTGGAGAAGACGAACAGGATCGATGACCCGATGGACAACGTCGCGCGAGGTATGGCGAACGCGGGGTTGCCTTTTGCAACGGCGCCAAGCTCGTATCTAGTACCGATGGCAGGGACGACGGGACAGACGGTCATGATTCCCGGTATTGGTGGCGCAGGTCTTCCTGTGGAGCTTAACCAGATCGAAGACATCACTGAGGAGGAAGGTGCGGCAAGGACGGGTGCAGAGTCGCTGGCGCTGTTCACGAACCCACAGGGGGTGTATAACGCCTTCGCGGGCATCTGGGAGCCGCCGAGTGGACATGTCTGGAACGGGAAATACTGGCAGCCAAAGACGAAGGTTGTGAGAAAGAGGCAGACGAAATCAACGGCAGCCCGACCTCAGACGGACGAATTAAAACTGAAGAAGAAGCCAAAGATTAAGCGGGAAGAGGCTACTACTGATGACGAAGCGGAGCAGAAGCACCAGCGGAAGAAACTAAAGGCGGCAGTCAAGCAGGCAGGTGCGGAGGACACGCGGCAAGTGCAGATGGTGCAAGCGAACCAAGCAGCTGGGAGGACGAACACGAATGGGACGGCTGCTGGCCACGGCTGCTTTAGGTGTGGACAAGCAGGGCATTGGGCGTCTCAGTGTCCCAAACGCCTCAAGTGCTTCATTTGCAATCAATCTGGCCACTTCGCAAGGGACTGCAGTAGCGAGGAAGGTCGGGCGTACCGAGAGAGACTCACCAATGCGCAGACCGACAAGCAGAAGACTGACGCGGCGACGGAAAACGAGCAGCGGGCGCCGTAGAGGGGTCACGGCGTCCGGGCGAGACCAGGAATCCCCGGCGAGTGTCGAAAGACGGTAAAAGAGCGGTGGTGGGTGCTGCAAGGGAAGATGAGACAACCGCGAAGGTGAGGCATGTGAATACCACTACCGACACGAGCGTGGAGCGGATTTGGAAGACGGCAGCAGAGCAAGCGGAGCACCGAGACGAGGAGAAGGCAGCACTGTACGTTGCAACTGTGAGGCCAGCAGCAGTGAGGTTTTCCCGGGCGCAGCGCGAGCGGGAGGAGGAGCGGTGTGTAAGCGGGCGGAAGAGGGTCAGTTACCGAGGGACGAAGAGTATTGAGGAAGGAGACGTGGCAACGACCAGCGGTGAGGTGGAAACCAAGAGGACGCGGGACGGGTGCAATGTCTCCGAGGAGGTGAAGGTGTGCGTGGCTGTGGACGACGGTGAGGTTGGAGCCAAGAGGACGTCCGAAGCAGACAGGGCACGGGAGAGTGGGGAGTTGAGTGTGAAGGTGAGAGGCCAGACCGAGCTAGTCCTGTGCGGCGCGGACCACGAAGCTAGGAAGGCGGCAGCATTGGCTGTAAGTGCAGCGGGTACTGAACTAGAGGTCGTGGCGGAAGGAGTGGATAAGTTGGAATGGAAGGCGGCGGATGTCGAGCAGTCAGAAGACGAGCAGATAGAAAAACCAGAGATGGAGGAAAGGAGCAGTGGCGACTCGGGAGACAACACGGACCCAGCTTCGAGTGCCCAGCTTCGTGCATCCATCTCACAGGTACGGAAGGTACGGAGGCAAGCAAGAAAAGTAGCCAAACAACGACGGGCGGAAATTAAACGCGCACGGCAACAGCGCCAGACATACCAAGGAGAGCGTGGAAGCGGCGAAGTGGATGACTCGCAGCGGAAGAAACGGCAGCAAGACGCGGACATGGTACTGAAGGCGGCGACCCAGCAGCGTCAGACGGTCAAGAACCCCGCAGAGCAGGGACCGACCACCGGTGAAACCGCGCGGGTGAGTCTGGTAAAGCACCAGAAGGAGGGTGAGCAGCCACGAAGGGGCGACGACGTTGAGTATGTTGGTGCCGATGGCATCGATGACTGAGACTAGTGGGGAGACCCCGACATCTGACGAAGGTGATATGACAACGGCGTTTGCGGAGGAAGTGAACGAATCAACTGGCTTTGTGGCCGATGGCGGCGCTGCCGCCCTGGTCTCCAACAAGGACTGCGCTATGATCTAAGCTTAATGGATCTTCAAGCAGCGTGTTTGTACTGTTTGTAGTTTGGCCCCACGCCTGCGTTGCAAATGCACAACAATCTTTACCTATCTTTCTCTCTCTCTGCGTTGCCAATTGCAATGGTGTCTTGACCTGCAGAACTGTGATACCTGCCATGTAGCGTTTGTTTTCCAGCCCTTAACGCCCCTAACAGTTTTGTGCACTGAGTGCATTGGTGCCCCCGACACGGCGACGCAAGTTGAACGTTGCTCCTTGGTAGAAGTCAATGTACTTATGAGTATGAATCGTGTACATGCTGTACTTTCGGTGCGCCGTTGGTCTGCTCGAAGGGCGACACGGATGCTTTTTGCGTCTACGGCCCGCCAATAGAGAGCACTTGCGAACGGGAAAAATCAAGCCGTGAACGCATGCCGGTGCTGTGACTTATTTAATAGTACATGTAGCAAAGGTAGCCGCTGGGTACGATCATCGCTGCAACAACGGCCTCGAGTCGAGGCTGTTGTTGAGGCCCTCGACACAGTGCATAACCTTCGGACTGATATCGAACGCCGGACATGGCGCGGGTCTTCCACTCACCAAATGTGTCGGCTGGCAAATCCCGTTCGCTTGGAAAGCTGACGTGCCGGCTGCGACTGACAAGGTTTCGCTGCACGTTGTGCGCTTCTGCTGGCAAAATATCCAAGCGTAGCGTCCTGTCGTGGGCATGACACGCGATCCAGATGTCGCTGGCGCGCGGTTGTCGACACGCAGATGCGGCCAGGACCTGGCTTCACCTTGACGAAGCTCCGTTGGGATCGCGAGGAAGGCTTCTGGTCATTTCCCAAACTCCTATCTCCCTGATAAGAGTATCCCCACAAACCCCTCCAGCGACAACCGACCTCGAACATGGTGAACGTGCTGCGTACGACCTCCGCCCTGGCCATGGTGGCCGCCTCCTTCGGCTTTGCCGACGCCGGCAGCTTCAAGTGCACGGGCATCAACTACAACATCCGCGCCGGCCCCGACTGGGCCACGGCCGCCGAGAAGTGCAAGCCTGCCTCGCAGATCGCCTCCGAGCTGGCGTTGCTTAAGGGCGTGACCGACTCCATCCGTCTGTACTCGCTCACCGACTGCGACCAGGCCAACGCCGTGGTGCCCGCGGCCATCGAAGCTGGTCTCAAGATTGAGCTCGGCATGTGGGTGGACTCGTCCGCGTCGAGCTTCGAGACGGAGAAGGCTGCGTTCCAGAAGCTGCTGGAGACCGGCATCGTGACCAGCGACCACATTGTGGGCATCCACGTGGGCTCGGAGGCCGTGTACCGCAAGGACGTGACGGCCACCGTGGCTATCTCCCACCTGGAGGAGATCCGCACGCTGTGCAAGGCCAACTCGGCAGCCGCCAGCATCCCGCTCACTATCGCTGACATCGGTGACACGTACTCGGCGTACCCGGAGATGATCAAGGCCGTGGACTACGTGTCGGCCAACTACTTCCCGTTCTGGGAGAAGACCGACGTGGACGGCGCTGCTGACCACTTCTACAAGCGCTTCTCAGCACTTGTGGAGACTGCCAGCACCTACAGCAAGGAAGTGATCATTGGTGAGACTGGCTGGGCTTCGGACGGCGTCGGTGCCGGTGCCAGCCCCGCTTCGGCCGCCAACGCCGCCAAGTACTTCTACGACTTCTACACGCTCGCCACGGAGAAGGACCTGACGTACTACTACTTCTCCGCCTTCGACGAGCCGTGGAAGCTGCCCACGCTTGAGGCCAACGAGACGGTGGAGGCCTACTTCGGTCTGTTCACGCATGAGGGCGTTCTCAAGGACGCCATCGCGGCTAAGTTCGACAACAGCACGGCTTCCATCGAGGGCAGCGGTTCGGCTACAATCCCCGCCGATGGTGCCGATGACAGCACCACCTCCTTGACGGGTACTACCACGACCACCACCACCACGGTTGCCTCGGACGACACCACGTCGGATGACGCGACGCAGGACGGTGAGGATGACACCTCCGTTTCGACGTCCACCACCACGTCGTCGCACAAGGACTGCGCCATGTAAGCTTCACAACAGTATCCGACTGAAGCGTAGACAGAAACCGTGAGTAAAAGATCAAAACACCAGCTCCATACAGCAATAACAATGCATAACGGTACCGTAATACAAAGTACTCACACAAGAGCGTTCAGCAAACACAACCTGCTTGTACCCAAACAACTACCTGAGGTCCTGCATCTAGAGGGGGAAAGAACTCCGGAGTGCTGGCACGGAGAAATGAATAAAATAAAATAAACTTTTGAACTTCATTATTTTTTCCTGACTTTCTCTTTGCATGGTTTTCAACAGCGACGAAGCAACTTCGGACAACGAACGCGATGCGATGAGTCCAGCGTCGTCAGTGGGGAGAACCCCCAACGATAGCTATGCAGGCCGCCCATTCGATGTGCCCGCAGCGCTCGATTTTCTGCTCGAGTCTGGCCCTAACATGACGCTGCAACAGGTCCGAGTTGTGGACCAAATCATCGATAGGGCTATAACCGAAACGAGAGAATTACTACACAGCAACGCAGATAAACTACCAGAGGGCGACGGCCGACTAGGTGACCTCCTCGTGGTTGCATTCCAGTGTGCTGCCTCCTACCTGGACAGGACGGGAAAAGATTCATCTGATGCCCATCAGTTGCCATCACGATGCAGCCAAGTGATCGACGCAGTGTGCGCTATCAGCATGAAGGATGGAGAGCCCATGGGTCAACAAATGCTCTGGCAGGAGCTTCTGTGTCACCGTTGGGATGAAGTTGCTGCGCGTCTTGCGCTCGAGTTGCTGCTGCTCCGTGCGCAGTTGGACTTCGACTGTGAAAATGACAATTGGATGGACATTTTGCACGTGGTTAGTTCCACATACGCTCAGTTCCCAGTGGAACTGAAAAGGTTTTGTGTGGACCAAGTGGCGGCACTTGTTACCACGTTCATCGACGAAGGACCAGCGTACCAGCTCACTCCACGAATGCAGCTCCAACTGGAATTGCTGAAGTACTTAGCAACGGTTGATTTCTTGGACAACTCAGACGATCTCGACATTGAGCAATGGTTGGGCGACTACTTTCCAAATTGTTTTGCATGCTGTGGGGTGGTTCTTCAGTTACTTGACGACTGGGAGCAAGAGGACGACGTTGGAATGCTCCGTATGTTGGACATGGGGCTACTGGTACTCAATGCTGTGCTGGGAACTTTTGCAACGAAAAGGGATGACACCAGGACACTGTTAAAGATATTGACGCCTACGATCATTTCAGCTTTAACACAACTTACCAGTCGACTTGCGATTTCAAATGAGCCTAACGCTGGGAAGAGTTTGTGTTCGTGCTTAGAAACGAGCTTGTATTTGCTGGTAAAAGTGATGTTTGTGATCGAAGAGGGTGAATGCGACGCTATGATGGGGATTTTTGAGAGGCTGCTAGCTCCTAGTTCAGCGTCCGACTTCAATACACGACCAGCGTTGCTTTCAGGCTGCTTTGGTGCCATCCACCAGATCCTCGTCCACTCCAGCGTCGCTCAGATTATGAGTCCTTCACTGATTAAACTGTTGGAAGGCGGCGACCTCAAAGTTTTGTACGTGCACTACACGTCCCGACAAGCTCGCGCGGTGGGTAATTCTAGCCATTGCGTTTGTTACGAATCCGACAAAGACAGCGAAACTGAAAAGGCAGCACCGATTGCTGGTCTCTTCTCGGGTATGGGCCTTGACGACACGGACGACTCGGACGAGTTTACGGCGCAGGATCCAGACGAGATATCTACTTGCAGTGGTGTTTCAGTGCTGAGACCAGATGCACCGCAGTGGTTTGATGAAGAGGACAGTGATGACGACGCGAACGAAATGGAAAATGTTGTTAGCTCACCGCTTCAGAACACCGTTGGCGACCATACTACCAGTGGAAGTGCCTGCATCGCTTCGACTACGACCATACCGCAGTGGTTTGACGATACGGACGACGAGGACGAAGTGGGTATCGAATTGCCGTAATTCCCACAGGCCGTGGCGAACTGAGCCTACAGAGCTGGAAAGTCGTCTCTAGTGCTGCAGTTGAACAAAGTGAGCCTGCGTCATTGTCCACGTAACCACGGGCTGGTGAGCAGCGCTGCAAAAGGGAGGGGGACTGCAAATCGACATCTTGGTGCGGCAACTCTTGTCATTCACATGGGTCGAGTTATTCATCCACACTGTTGGACCAACAGCACAAATTCACTGCACGCCACTACAGCAACAGACGACAGAGACATCCAGGCTCACCCAGACGCACGCTGCAGGGGCGAGCCACCGCCCTCCCTCTGCGATTAAAGGTGCTGCAACAAACCGTCTCTGGCTGCGGTCTCGGTGGAGAGTATCCACCGTTGGGGCAGCGTAAGGCCAAAGGTCGACACCTTGAGCGTTGGTGCCAGCACAAAGGGGACCCCACGCGTAAGTAACACCAGCGCTTCAGTTTGCAGCGCCGACGTGCGCACAGCGGACGACTCACCCTCCAAAACGGCCCCAACGGTGGACCATGAGCTCGTTTGTATCTGGGAACTGGCCGCCGAGTGCCAGCTATTGCCGTGTTGAGCTCAAATAAAGCAAGCTCTGTGTGCTGTAGGTGTTGACTTGCGAGGGATTCATCGCCTGAAGCTTCGCGGCTTCACTGAGTGGCATCCGAGCGGAGTTTATGATGGCCAAAGAGAGGTGATCCAACTGGGCTCGGCTCTCTGCGCGGCGCCGGTCTCTACATGGCAACGATCAGATGTCTTGGCCGGTCTTCAACACGCACTTGTACAGACTCCGCCCACAAACTGAAAAAGGTGGACCTTCAAAGTTCCCCCAGGTTATAAATTATGTACCGAATATGTAATATCGCAAGCAAATGTCTCACATTTATTTGTCAAATAAAAACGTCGCTCATTCTCACTTGGTGTCGACGCGTGGGGGGGGGGGGTTGTTCTCCTTCTCCTCTGAAAATACAATCCCGCTCTTCATAAAGCAGTGGCGAATTGTCTCTGGAGTGTCATCCACGCTTTAGTATTATTTCGGTAGTAGAAGCCGAGTTCATCTCCATACTTTCGCAGGTAGCAGTGAGGGCGTAGAGCTGTTCCGATGTAGAAAACTGGACGCTTCTCAGATCCGTCAGCGTTAGCCGCCAGCGCCACCGTTATTCTCGTTTTGTCTTTCTTTAGACCAGGAGTGCTCTTCATGCATATGCCCTTCGTCTTTGCCGAGCGATACAGGAGCCCAGTTTCGTCCATGTTCCAGATGTCTCGCAACGCGTAATGACGAGTAATATCTTGCATCGCCATCATCCCTTCGCGAATAATGTCAGCGTCCACAGATCCTGCCTCGCCATGCATGGTTCAGTTTGAAGCTTAGCCTTGATGGTGGCAGCATCAGTGTAGCGCCCAGCGCCCCAATTCGGACAGTGTCAGGGAGGGACAGCGGCAATGTTTTTCAATAACCTTGCACTTCTGGTTGATAGTTAGCCAGAGACCTTTTGTGCCTTTCGTCATGTTCTGCTCTGCTCGAAGACGTGCAATGATGCAATTGGCGGGAGAATTTGAAATTAAAACAGTTAGTGTGACCCACATTGGCGTGAGACAGACACCACCTCCTGAATATGCTTAGCCTGATACAGCCGATTTTGAAAGGTTATAAGCGGGAGGTAGTTTTCAGTTTCTGGGCGGAGTCTGTATTGCAGCTTGTATTCCGCGGAGCTTGAAACAAAAGCATCTGTGCCACGCAGTCTGGTCAGGTGGCAGTGCAGAGTGCCGTCGCGACGTGCGATGCGTCTGGCCCGAGGGCTCTGCCGCTTCTGGCCATGTGGAGGAGGGAGGGAGGTTGGGCTCAGTCCGTGGGCATAAGAAAAGAGGAACGCCAGAGGCAATGACTGCCGGACGAAGAGCGCTCACGGCCCTGGCGCTGCTAGTGACGGCCGTCACAGCTTCAGACACGAGCGACTTCTGCAG
Organism: Phytophthora capsici; assembly: GCA_030324255.1. Classification (NCBI taxonomy): domain Eukaryota; phylum Oomycota; class Peronosporomycetes; order Peronosporales; family Peronosporaceae; genus Phytophthora; species Phytophthora capsici. Next base: position 2,523,848 of record CM059354.1, read on the forward strand.
CTCCGTCACGTCCTGCCTCAGGGACGGCAGCACTGCGTGTGACACCACCACAGGCGAGTGCCCGCCCTGCATCTACGCGCTCGACAGCACCTACACGTGCTGGGAGAAGGACAACTCGACCAACACTTGTCCGTTCACAGGCGTCCGCTATGACTGCTGTACGTCACCGGAAGCCCTTTGATGGCCAACCGTCTTCCTCTTCTGACTCATTTAACTTTGTCTATCAATGCAGCCGACTCATGGAGCTCAACGACGACGTCCAGCAGCAGCAGTAACAGTGCTACCAACTCTTCTTCCTCGACTACTTCGACTAGCTCAAAGGCTGGTACCTCCACCACAGATTCGTCCTCCGGGACTGACATTGACACCTCAAGCTCCGCTGCGTCGGGCGGACTCAGCTCCAGTCTCATCACGTACGGAGCCATTGGCCTTGGTGCAGTCCTGATCGTCGTCATCCTCGGAATTCTCTGCGCTCGTAGACGCAAGATGCGTCGTCGTCGTGAGGAAAACATCGCAGCCACAGGTGCCGGTAACTTCGGCCGCAACCGTGCGCTGTCGGACAAGCGCATGCGTGGCCTCTCGAAGCCTGACGAAGGGTTCGCCGGCCCATACAACAACATTCTCGACTCCAGCAAGGTCAATTACGCTGCTCCTGCCAACCTGAACGCAGGCTACGGCTATGCTCGCAAAGGGTCCCGTCCGGATCCGATGGATTCCCTCTCGCGCGTACCCACGGACGAGTCTCCACGCAGCTTCGACGGGATGTTAACGGACTCGTCGCACTCTCCAGCGATGTTAGGCGGCAGTTCGCACAACTCACGCGGCTCGCACAAGAGCGGCGGACGCAGCGCTCAGGCTCCTCCCGTTGTAGGAGGCATCGGCGGGTTCTCCAACGTGACGGAGTACGTGCAGCAGGACGTTTCCTCCCGTTGCACGTCGACGCCGAACGTCTTTGGTGAGTACCTGCGGATGAAGCAGGAGATGCAGTATGACGAAGCCGATCGCAGCACAATGGGAGGGATGAGCGCTGTGAGCTTCAGTGATACCATCAGTGACCTGGACAGCGGCAAGTACTCGTTCGAGTCGTCGCAAGGGATTGCGCGACTACCACAGCCGCGGCGGACAGACCTAGATGGACGGTCTTCCATGGCCGACTCCATTGCGGACTCGGTCACTGACTCGGAATATGCCGAGCAACTACGCGCTCGTGGTGAGAGCGACTGCTACAGTGAAATGTCGTACAACGACGAAAAGTATTCGTTCAGCAGTATCGACGGGCTAGACGATAGCCAGGTACGAGAAGGTAAACGTGAGGTGGAGATCTAAGATGTCGGTCTCTCCTACTAGTAGATGCGTGATTTTAGCTGTCCAAATGAACCCCATTATTTTATGAGCTCAACGATAGGAACTCAACAGCCTTCTCTTTCTACTGGGTACTGCAGTGTTGGACGGAAACAACTTGCGCTTCTCGCTCAGGTACTTGGTCGCTGCACTAAACGTCGAGACGAGAAGGTTGGTAAGAAACGAGGATGCATGTCATTCATATGGGTAAAGAGAATGATAGCACTAATAGATCTGCACATGCATCGGCTCGGCTCAACTCTGCTGATAGGCCTTGGTGCGTCGAAACCATGCAAAACCTAGAGAGCGTCTGCATCTGGGATCCCATCCGTCCTAACTGTCAACTTGACACAATCAATGCACCTTCTTGGTTCTCGCCTCCTCGGTCCCTGGCTGGTGCGTGTCGAAGACGTCGCTCTCGGTATGTTCTTCACTCGAAGTTGGAGCATTTGTGTCGCTGGTTGCCGCTTGTTCAGTCTCCAGCCCTTCGATGCCCGTTTGGGTCGTCGAATCTGCTGCCCCTGAGTTATCAACTGCAACGACAGGCTCGACTTTGGCCCCGAAGCGCAGAATACACTCCTCCGAGATGAAATCCAGCACCTTTTGGTAGATACGAGAGCGGAACTCAATTCGTTCCTGCCCTTCCAGGTACGACGGCAGAGGCACGACGATGCCGTCGAAGTCTTGCATCACGAACGGATACGTCACTTGCGGCGGTTGTGGGCCGTTCGGCAGGAACATGACACCGCTGTTGGCTGTGGCCAGCACCGGCGTCTGCGTCGTTGCAGGGGAAGAGGTAGATTCCTCTGCGTCAACGGCAGTAGATGACGTTGGAGCAGGTGGTGTGGCTGGAGCAGAACTACTGGGCGGTAAAGCAACTGGGGACTCTGCCGTGTCCGATATGTCCACTAACTGGCGCTTGTCCGTCGAATAGGGCACGAACCGCTCGCCTTTGGAGCTTCTAGCGGAGACGCGTCGCTCTCGCTTGTGCAGGCGGTTCTTGGCGTCGAGTTTACGCTGGTGCTGATTCTGCCGGTTGCGGTGCTCGTCGCAGAGGTTGTGGGCCGTCCCGGACGTCTTGAGCGCCCGCTCATTCACGCACTTGCCAGTCTTGTAGAGGCATTTGCCGCGGTAGTCGGCGCGCTCTGAGCCTGGCAGCGCTTGTGAGGGGGCGGAGGAGGAGGCTTTGACGTCTGACATGGCGCTGGCTGGCGAGAGAAGGAATAGACAGAGCAATGCGCAGGTTAGAGCTGCAGCTTTAGGCCCCCAAGAGGCCGCCACCCATGGTGAGGCACATCGATGGAGCGATTGAAAGTAGGCACATTTTGGATGGCTTACCGCACCGCGTAGACTCAGAGATTCTCGTGGACTCAGTATGGGATCAGAGGGTATCAGTCTCTAAAATTGTACAGAGAGGCATCTCATTTCCAAATGAAATATCTGTATCAGGAATACGCGAGTTATGCGAAGTTAGAGGTACTTCTGCTCCTGCCAATCTCTAGCGATACCTGTCTCGGAAGAGGTTGTGACGCTGCTTGGCGCCATGACCGGCTGAATATTCCATGTACTTGGTGCCATCTGCACCTGAAAGAGCTCCAAGCGACGCCTTCTTCTTCTTGCGGCCGTGGCCTGAAAGCTCCAGTCGTGACAGGTCTTCATCGTCGCGAATCGCAGCGTTCTCGTCCTTTGCGGCGCTCTCCACGTCGGCACTCAGCACCTCGTTCAGCAGCGCCCGCTGGTCCTCCTTCCGCGTAAAAACACCCTGGAACGAGCCAGGCTCGAACAGATCCGTTACCACCTTGAATGTGTAGCCCTGGTCCACGAGGTACTGCTGGCGCTTGTTTGAGTAAAACATCTCGTGCGTGTCCGTCGAGATGAGCGTGTAGAAGAAGGCGTTGAACCCGCCCGTGGCGTTGGCCTTGGGCCGCAGAATTCGACCGAGACGCTGCGCCTCTTGTCGACGCGAGCCAAAGTGAGACGAGACTTGGATGATGACGTTAGCTTCGGGCAGGTCGATGGAGGTGTCGCCGACCTTGGAGATGCAGATGACGTTGACCAGTGGAGAGCTCCGGAACGACTGCAACAGCCGCATACGCTCGCGCTCGCCCGTGCCGCCGTATATGTAACCCTTGTTAAGCTTTGTCGCGTACAGGCGGAGGGCGAAAACGTCGTCTGAAAAGAGCAAAATCTTGTCACCTCGCTCTTCATGGTACTGGATGAGGAACTCGGCGGCCGTGAACTTGTTCGGGTTCGCCACGTACAGCAACGCGCGCTTACGAGCGCTCTTGGTCTCTCGTAGGTACTCGCGGTAAAACTCTCCAGCCATGGGGCACCACACCTCCACACACGAGACGTTAGCCAGGAATCCGCTCTGGGTCAGATCCATCCAGTTGGCTTCGTACAGCTTCGGGCCGATGAGGAAGTTCAAGTCGCCGATCAAATCGTCCTCGCGCACCAGAGTAGCAGTTAGTCCAAGCTTGCAATGGCACGCAATGGAGCCAATGACCTTACGGAACATCTTGGCAGGCACAACGTGCACTTCATCAAGCAAAATGCACCCCCACTCGCGGCTTTGAATAAGCTGCATCACTTCTTCTGAGGCGCGAGCACGACGTCCACCAAAGGCAACCATAGTGTATGTAGTCACTATCACCCCCGAGTCCGGATCGATAAAGTCTTTCGCCACAGATGTAAACCGCGCAATCTTCTTCTCTGGAATATTTGTCCACATTTTGAACTGCGCAGTCCATTGCTCCACCGATACGGCTGACGTACACAGACACAGACACGATTTCTTGATAGTCGAAGCCGCCGTAACACCGGTAAGCGTCTTGCCTGCACCACACGGCAGCACAATGATACCAGATCGCGCACGGCCATTACCGAACATCTTACTGAGGGATTTTTCCTGATACTCACGGATACGCGTTGTAGGTTTGAGATCCATCTCCAGGTCCGGAATGGTTTTGTCGTTTCGGAAGTCGTATTCCTCCATTAGCGGGTAGTCCAGATCTAGACACGCACGCTTCACTTGCTCCACCATCGTCTTGCGGATCTTAAAAGAGACGGTACGCACCGTTTTCTGCTGATCGCTTGACGGTTTTCCAGGATGATGTTCGTCTGCTACGTTGTAGTCCTCATTCAGTAGCTTCTGGTACTGCAGATTCGCCTGGTCTTCAGCTGTCACGTCCTTTTGAATAAACTCAGCCGAATCCTCTGCACGTGCTCCACCAGGTGCCACAGGAGGCGCAGCACTCGAAGAAGCGTTGGCTGCGATATCTTCCGCCGTCTCCTTCACACGAGCAGCTCGAATGTGTTCGTGTTCCAGCAGCTTTCGCAGCACATCTGGGTACAGACTCTCCACATAGAATTCGTTGTGGTGCAGCACGAGCTTAGCCTTTCCGTAGCTGAGTGTGCAGTCCTTGATGAAGGCAATGATGCCCTCGGGCAGGCGGTTCTTCGACAGTCTCTCCAGTACTTTCAGGATACTTTCCGTCTCAATGGCCACCGACACAGCAGCGTAAAGAGAGTACGGAGTCAGTTTGTACTCGTGTAAGAACTCTGGACGGGAAACAGGCTCTGAGATGGCCACGAGAAAGTCGTAGGCCTGTTTGTAGATGGGGGAGAAGGCCTCCAGGAAGATGCGGCCATTGGGGCAGACCCACACGGGCCGCGCCTCATGGTCTGGCTTCATGTCCAGCGTGGAAAAGTCGTAGTATCCAGCGGCCTCTCCATCTCCGCCTGCGGACTGCGCCACTTCGTTCAGCTTCTGCAGACGGTTCTGGATACGGCGAGACAAATTGCTCGAGGCGCCGACGCTGTCCACCGACTGCTGCACACCACCGGGGGTCTCCTCGCTCTCCATATACTCGAGAAGATCCTCACCCACAGATCCGCCATAGTCCTCAGCCAGAGACTTGCGCTTTAGTCGCTGCTTCTGGCCACCTTTGCTGCTGCTCATCGTATTCTACGACTCGTTTTTCGAGAACGATTTTTTTTGGGACATTTTACACTCTTAAAAGTTTTAAGCGAAGTATAAAATGTCAAGTTCTCTGGATTTATCCAGAGTCCTATGCGGGCGAACGCACGGCTTTGTATATTTATTATTATTAATAATAAGTTAAAACAATTTTAAATTGTACCAATGCCAAGCGAAGTGTAAAATGTCAAGTATATTTAAGTTAAAACAATCTTAAATTCTCCTGAATTTGTATGCGCTGCTCGCACTTTTTGTACCAAATCTTTGGCGTTTTCTTCTGCGTTATGCGCATAGAAATTCGGAAGTGTGATTTTGCCTCACATACAAAACTACTGCTATTTTGGAGTTAGCCAGAGTTCTCCAGAATTTGTCTGCGTCTGGCGCAGAAAAATAGTACAGTAGAACACGCAATAAAGACCGATGAATAATTTGCTCACGCACAAGTCGGAAAGAAGGATTCAGACAAGAATGTAGCTGTTATTGTTTAAGCTATCAAGAAGGAGCATTGTCTAACGCAGCACGCCTGTTCTGCCGGATTTCTTGTAGTGCACTTGACTATTTGAGCTGGACCATTCTTCGCTGACGGTTTTTAGCTGTGACAGCGCGAATTGGTAGCTCTGGTAATACTGTTAGCAGCATGGAACGGGCTTGTTCAATCGTTGGACGCTCAATCCAGATAGATTTTTCGACTGCTTTTGTGTGAATCTCCATCATCATGCATCTATAATGCGACAGTCTTTTACGTTTCTTTGAGCTTGATAAGTATTGCCATTGTAGAAAGCGGAGGGGGCCATATTTACTGGAGGGTTCTCCACAGCACCAATGTTCCCACGCACACTCTAAAGACATTGCCGGTATAATGAAATTAGATGGAACTCGTGTCAATCTTGCACCTGATACATGGTTAAATCAGCAGCAAACTCCACACTCATCAAACGGCCATAGCGTCGATACAGATGAAATAAACTAGAGCGCATTGAGTCGTAGACAGACTGTCCTGGCTTCTCACCAGTTCTGCTCTTCAGCGACATAATAAATTGCTCAAAGTCGCTCGCATTATGTAGCTCGTACTGAATCGGAGGTACGGATGGATTCATTTCCAAAAAATACAAAGCACCGTCTAGTTTGAGTGTGTGTCCATGAGAATCATCACCATCGAGAAAATTGTTATCGGGATGCTCCACGACTTGAAGAAGGTTACATTTCGCCTGTTAGAGTAAAGCCACACGAGATATCGGCTAATACCCCGCAGGTACATGCTTGTCGTATTGGCGCCTATCATGTTGCTCTTAACGGCTGCTACCTGGCTTGCAAGGTCCGACGCTCCCGTGACCTCCATAGTTCTTGCCTCCATAGTTCTTGTGTGCCGTTTCGAGATTAACCAGTATTTACGTATAGTATACAAGTAGTATATTGTTTACTCCATTAAGAGCATTTCCACCAGTTGCGACAATACTAAAGCTAAAAAGCGTACTTAAGCTCGGCATATAAGATTGAGCAGTTCGACTAAACCTCGACAAAACCTCGACAAACGACAATACAAACATCAAGATATCCGAATAGCCACGGGTTATCCGGTAGTCAAATTTGATCAAGCGATAACCCAAAATGCATCTTTTTTACCACCTCCGAACAGTCGCCCTCCAAAACTTAATAAAATGCCTTGTCTACAGATTTGACTTTGACTTTTGTGTGAACTGGTGGAAATGCTCTAAGTACGAGCAGAACAAACGCATACAAATTCTTGCTACATATAATTGTACCAATGCCTACATGTATAGATAGATGGAATTCGTGGTGCAAAAAGTATGATGAAATGTGATTGGTTGAAAATTATGGTGTAGTTCTTGAAGTCACTTTGCGAAAATGGACGATCTCGAAGTTCTGGAGACGTTATTTCATTCAAAATGCAGCAGAAATATTCACAAGCTTCCCCCGCGGTTCCCTTGAAGGGCCCTTATCACTTCAAGCAGACACAATCTTGAGTTGCAGGAGCAACGAACAGCAAAAAGAGACTTTCGGGAGCTCTACGACACTGGGTGATCTTGGTGAGGACGACAACCGGCGAGTCGTGGTCTTATACAGTGAAGAGGTAGTGGCCACTTTCAAGAGGAAGACTCAGGATTTGTGTGACGAAACTTGTGAGCAGTATGAGAAGAGATTTGAGCGCCGAGAGGCTCAACAGTAGCGCCAGGTGCAAAACCTATAGCGCCAACTCGAGACGCGGTGGGGTCCAGTGTTTCGCTTACACAGCACGAGCAGATTCTAGTCTCAACCACTAATGATTAGCAGCTCAGCTGGAGAGGATTTACCGTTTGGAACTGTCTGAACTCGAGCAGAAATGGAGAGGTAAGGTAGCAACCGCTCAAAAGCAGAACGAGTAGGAGAAAGCTGCTATTGCGCAATGTATCGAGCAACTGGAGCTACGGAAGAGCGAGGATGCAGCCCAAGCGAAGCAGTTCGAGCTGTCAGAGCTGCGGTTATTTATTCTGGAGTTGCTAACGAACGATGAGGTCCAACGAGAGTACAGCTCTTCAGATGAAGCTGGTCTTCTTTCTATACGAGCAAGTTAAGGCCCACCTTCCTTTCTCATCGACGTCAAGTAAGTGGAAGCTATCGTGACGCACATGCTCGTGAACTAAACGCACAAACATGTTAAGTTATGATTGTTATTGAGCTTGATTCCTTGAATTCGTACCGATTAAAATACTGTAATGGGATCCAACGGCACGGTACTGGCGACACTGGAACGGTGGCTGCAGTGGACTCGGAACGAAGTGCGCTCATCACGGAAGGACCACTGTGGAGCAGCTGCCGGACGGCACAGGATCGCCACGACAGGCAGGATCTGGATTCGGACGAACGAGCGGAGAGCTCACTTGATAATTTGCCGAGTCGGCGGGAGGCGGATTCGGGACTGCGGAACCGGACACGGACGCCAGCAGACGGCCTGGCACTGGACGAACAGCGGACGGATAGCGGACGGACGGACGAACGGTGGAGTACTGGTGCTTGGACACAGCGGTGGACGAGTACTGGGACTTCTTGGACGGACGAACGGCGGACGGAGCGAGCAGGTGACAACGGTCTCCGTGTTCTTGGCGGCTGCGTCGAGGAGGGCGACGTACACGTGGTACCGAGTCCGAGTGGTGGCCAAGTGACAACTCGGTCTGGACGGCAACGGAACGGACGGAACGGATTGGTGGACGGACGAACGGTAGCGCTCTGCGACTAGCCTAGCTAACTAGTTGCAGTCTACAGAAGTAAGAACAGACAAACAGAAATACAAATAGGTCGTGTGTCAGTACGATACACACCGGCGGGGTAGCGAAAGTTTCCTACCGACAGCCAACGGATTCTTGGACCGATCGGCGCTGGCGACCAAAAGCTCGGCGTGCAGGGCTAATTAAGACACGTTACATGGTGGTCATACAGGGGCCTACTCAAGAAAACGACGACATGGCCAGAACAAGAGTAGTTACGGTACCTGCTGCTCAAGCGAAGAAACCTGCGACGCGGAGCACAACGACGGCGATTCCGATGAGTCAGACGGCCCTGTACGTCCCTGACCAGAGCACTGTTACCGCGACCACGGACGACACGAACAGAGAAGAACGGCGTACGGATCCAAGTGACGAAGAAACTAAGGATGGGGCGGACGATACGGATAGGCCGACCAATCCGGATACCGCTGATCCTCAGAATAACCCGACCCCTGATGCAGTGTTCGATGCAGCACCCACTAGCGAACCGGCGGCGACGGCTACACGTACGGGCACGACGGCCACGGCGGGCTCGACCACGGAAGTGGAAATGTCAGCGCTCTCGGCGGTGCTCCTTCAAGTCTCGGAGACGATGAACAAGATGACGGAACGGCTGGACAACCTGGAAGTGGCGATGGCAACGAGCATGAGCCAAACTACGACACCATCACCAGGCATTGCGGGAACGACGGGAACTACGAGCACTACAACAGCACCGGCGGCAACTACGGCTGACCCTCGGCACGTCACGTACATTCGCAGCACTGGAGACGGAGGCGGCGACGATAGCAGTTCGAGCAGTGACTCCGACAGTGGCGACGATGACGATCTCGGTGGCTCCCCGGCTGGCTCGGATGGTACGGGTGCTGGAACTGGAAGGGAGCGACGAGGACAGGAAGCGCTGACTCCACGTCATGGACACCGGAAGAACATCAGGGACCTGTAGCTTACGCCGTTCCAGCCGTCTCCGAATAACTCGGTATCGACCTGGATCAAGAAGGTTGACTTGGCACTTGAAGGCGCTCGCATTTCTGGACGGGGTGGCTGGACTGATGGCGAGCTATACTACATCGTTGGTAACAAGCTACAAGGCGACGCTGCACGATTCTGGGTTCAAGTTGACCAAGGCCTGCGGTCAGAGATGCGTACATGGTCCTATTTGAAGGCTGCACTGAAACGACGGTACGGCGAGCGGCCGGACAAGTCTCAAGCGGAGCTACGGGTGAATCAGCGGTACCTCATGCCTGGAGAAACGTTCGCGGACTTCGCAGCAGGGTTGAGAGATGCTCGTGGAGAGAATAAAGTGAGTGAACGCGTCCTACTAGCGCAGTTTATTCGAAACTTGCCTAAAACGACTCGACAACTGGTTCGCGAGAGCAAACCCAAGACACTCGACAAAGCTGTTGACAAGGCGACCGAAGTGGACGACCCCTTCGACAACGTGGCCCAGGGCATGAAGAATATTGGCCAGGAGTGGATCACGGCGCAGATGGCCTACCCAGTAGCAGTTGGAGCGGCTTCGGGTCATGCGATGGTGGTTCCAGGTGTCGGTGTACGAGAAGCAACGAGCTTGACGGCCTTGGCAGCACCCACGGATCCGGACTGGGCGATTTTCTCGAATCCTCAAGGCGTGTGGAACAAGTTCACGGGCATTTGGGACATCCCCGAGGGACGTGTGTGGAATGGGCGGTATTGGGCTGTACGGCAGAATCGTAAGCGCACTACTAAGACGGCTGCGGAGGAACCGGCCAAGAAGTCGACGGCGACGCCGAAACCTGAGAAGAAGGCCATTGCTAAGGTCCGGATGATCCACGCGGAGGACAGTGACGACGAGGACGTGAGCGAAGACGAACCTACAGACGCGGCACCCTCCACACGGCCCGCCAAGCGACATAAGACGGCGAAGCGGACAAAGGCATCGACACGGACGACGCGGGCGGCAGAGCAGCCACGGCAGCAGCTTGATACGCAACCGGCAGCTAGAACGATGGGCCAAGGAACGTGTTATGCGTGTGGACGGCCTGGTCACTTCGCGAAAGAGTGCCCGGACGCTGAGGCGAAGGCTCGGAACGATGCCTACTTGGCCACGCGCGCACAGAAGACGCCGATTAAGGAAAACGACGAGCGGGCGCCGTAGGGGGATTTCGGCGTCCGAGCAAGCAACAGAGGCCCCAGCCCATAGCGGAGTTGGTCAGTGACGAAGAGAAAGAAGCGACAAGGCCGTTAGTGGACGAAGATGCGAAGAACGATGGTGTGGTGGCGACCGGAAGGACGACACGAACGGACGGGAGCACAGCAGCAGTGAGAAAAGCTGTCTGTACTCATTTGAATGGAGAACTCGGTGTGCGCGATGAGCAGCGTGCGGCGAGATATGTGGCTACAGTGAGGCCGGCGATGGCAGCGCTCCGCTACGACCCAAAGTGGAAACGAGAAGAACAGGGAGAGAAACGTAAGGTGCCCGACGACGAAGAGAAGCGCATGGCTGAGGAAGGCGACAACCTGGCGCACGACGGGCGTAACTCTGAGGAAGGCGACAGAAAGACGGGCGGACGGCAATCTGAGGAAGGCGGAACGATGAACGAAGATACGAACGTGAACCTGAACGCTGAGCTACCGGTGGACGCCACGACGCCCTCGAAGGCAACGGCACCGGCAAAGATGGCTACAAAGCGGAAGGCCAGAGAGGCGAAACAACAACGCGTGCGGCGGGCGATGGCAAAAGCAACGGCGAAGACGAATGACGACGAGGTTGAACAAGCCGTGGCAGCGCTGGCAGCCGAGGAACACGCACGTCGTAAGCAACAGGAAGCGGATGCTCGGAGAGAACTGGCCGAACGGTGGCAGCGTGGAGAAGGTGGTGTGGCGCAGATGCACGTGAATCTGGTGCGTACTTCCGAAGTACTAGTGGCAGCGGACGGTAACCACGGACTGGTGGACAACGCGGAGGCGAGCGATGGTCTCCCGACCGCCATGATGCTGGTCGACGGCGAGCAACGGGCTGTGAAGATTGACAGTGGCGCTAGATACTCGGTGGCCGGCACGGACTGGATGATGAGAGGCGAAAGAGTAAAGAAGGCGGCTCCTGTGGATTGTGTCGAAGGCATTGGCGGTTTCTTGCTGGACGTTCTCGGACTATGGAGATTTCAGATGCGGAACGTATTCGGACAAGTTGTGGAAGTGACGGCTTGCATAATTGAAGGCTGTACGAGCGAGTTCTTGCTGGGCGTCGACTTCCTGGAGCATCACCGTGCATTAATGGACTTCGAAGGACGTGAGCTACGATACGATGAGCGTGGATGTGAAGTGGTGATCCCGTTTCATGTGAACGGCGAGAGTCCAGCAGCGAGCGTGCGTTTGGTTGGTGCTGCGAACTTGGAGCGTCGCGCAGTTCAGCCAGTGGAAGTATCGGTCTCGGCCCCGGAAGGAGAAGAAGGGATATTCCTTCCAACGTTCGAAACTGGTGCGGTGTTGTTGGCTCCGGCGGTGACGAAGGTGCGGAACGGAAAAGCTTTGGTGCCGGCTGTGAATGCGTACGGTGGGCGTGTGAAGTTGCCCAACAGAAAGGAACTTGGTGCGTGGGTCCCCCTCAAAACGGACATGGAACTGCTGGCAATGAACGGAGAATTACGGACGGAACGTTTGGAGGAATGGTTAAGTGAGCTCGGAGATACGGAGACGCCATTGAAGGACGAGGATGACGTGCATATCGGCGTGAAGGACAAGAACGCGCGAGATTTGGTGTTGAAGCTCCTGAGATCGTACCGGAAGCTAACGGAAGCTCCCAAGGACTGTCCACCAGCGACGACCCTGAACGTGGAACATCACATTGACACCGGGGATGCATCGCCGATCTTGATGAAGCGACGACGGCAGGCGCAGACGGAGGACGCCACGATTGAGGAGAACGTGGACACTATGTTAAAGGCTGGAGTCATCAAAGAGAGTGACGGAGCGTGGGGATTCCCCGTAGTCTTGGTGAAGAAGAAGGACGGATTAGTGCGCTTCTGCATCGACTACCGAGCTCTAAATCGAATAACGAAGAAAGACGTTTATCCACTCCCGAGAATAGATGAAACCTTAGAGGCGTTGGGTGGTGCGAGACTGTTTACTACGCTAGACCTACAAGCAGGCTATCGGCAGATCAAGGTAGCCAGAGGCGATCGTGACAAGACTGCGTTCCTCACTAAACGTGGCCTCTACAGATTTACGCGAATGCCGTTCGGTTTAACGAACGCACCAGCAACCTTCCAGCGCTTAATGAATGGTGTATTACGCGGACTTACATGGACTACCTGTTTGGTGTATCTGGACGACATCGTGGTGTTCACTAAGGGAAACGTCGAACGGCACGTGGTGGAAGTAGCGAACGTATTGGAACGACTCGCCAGCGCAGGATTGAGCCTCAAACTCAAGAAGTGCAGCTTCGTGTCGGAGTCTATGGAATATTTAGGGCACACGTTGAGCAGTGAAGGCGTGCAACCGACGGAGAGACTGGTAAAAGCGGTAATGGACTTCCCTAGGCCGGCTGACGCTACCGAGGTGAAGAGATTCGTTCATCTAGCTGGATACTACCGCAAATTCATGGTGGGGTTCGGGACGATCGCGGAACCAATGACGAGACTGCTGAAGAAGGACTGCCCGTGGCAATGGACTGAAGATCAGGAGCAGGCGTTCGAGCGTATCAAGATGCTGTTGACGACACGGCCTCTACTACGGTACCCTGACTTTGAGCGGACTTTTCGACTTGTGACGGACGCTAGCAAAATTGGTCTGGGCGCCTGCCTCATGCAAGACTTTGGACACGGGTGGCAGCCGGTGGCTTACGCATCAAAGGTAAACAGCAGTGCTGAGGCGAACTATTCAATTACGGAGCTCGAGTGTTTGGCGGTGGTCTGGTCGGTGAAACTCTTTCGACCATATCTGTACGGGCGAACATTTAGTATTGTTACCGATCACGCTGCGTTGAAGTGGTTGATGACACGACCGAACCTGGCTGGGCGACTTCATCGTTGGTCTCTCACACTCCAGGAGTACGATTTCAGTATCGAGTACAGACCCGGGTCGACGAACGTGGTAGCGGACGCCCTGTCACGCGCTCCAGCAGCAGTAAGAGCGATAGTACGGCCCCGAGAAGGTAGTGCGGCATTACGAAGGGATGGCAGCGCGATAAGGACGGCTGGTATGGCTACAGGAGCGGTACGAGCAGTGACAGCGCCTCATATAGCGGTGTTGACGAACAATGCATCAGCGGAAGCTCCTACGGCGGTCCAGACGACTACAGTGGGCATTGGTACGGCAACGGGGGCGCTGGTGACGGCCACGGAGGCTCTGGACGACGCAGATATGACGGTACTGGACGAACAGGCAGTGACGCCAGCGACTGACGCCATGACAAAGACGGACAGTGTGGTGAGGAGCATGACTGGCGCTACGGCTCGCCAAACGACTAGCGGTACGGTGGTGATGGTTCCAGAAACGATCACGACGGGCGTAGGAGTCCCAGTAGCGGATGCGATAGCAGGCACCCGAGCGGTGGGCACGGCGGAACAGGTTGGCGTGACGGTACCGAGGTCATCAGCAATAACGGCGGCAGTTATGGTGGTAGCAACGGCTGCGCCAGGCACGACGGTGGTGGCAGATGACGTGGACCTGACGACGGCGGCGGATAGTACGGCGGTGCTGGTTCAGGAGAACGACGCGGTGGAGGCCGAGCTTGACACGGCGGCAGCAGGCTCCATGACGGCAGTGACGGCGAGACAGACGTCGGAAATAGCGGTGCCAGCAGCGGTGGAGACAGCGACCGCCAACACAAACGAACTCACGAACATGGGCGGCGAGACAATGGACGCAGAGATCGGGGCAGCCGACAAAACGAACACGGTGCCAAAGCGACGAGCACGGCGTCCGAGGAAGACACCAGTACCGGCGACACGGCGAAGCGATCGAATACGTGAGCGAGCCCAGAAGCACGTGCGCTTTGTGGACGAACAGGTAGCTGCAGGAACGACGGTAGCGGCAGTACACGACGATGCGGCGGCGGATCAGCACACGACGATGGAGCTGGCAGCGACGACGGAGCCAAGTGGAGCCCCGGAGACACTTGACTTAGCGAGCGAAGCGATAACAATCGAGGGACTGACAACCACGGAAGCAGCCCCTGTAGCGACGCCACCAGCAGGAAAGACGACACGTCGGCTTGGCACTACGGAGAGCGACGCAGTCCCACAATCGACCAGGGCTTCGGAACCTGCAGCGAGGCTTAGAACACGGACGGCGGACGGCACCAGCGGAAGTGATGAACCGGGAGGAACGGCGGCAGCGGCAGACACGTCGACACGAGCCACCGGGACAATGACGAACTCACCCGTAGACACGGCGATGACCACTAGGCGACGGGCGGACACGAACGCAATTCCCGCGACGACGGTGTCGGCAGCAGCCTCGGACGACTTGGAAGGTGAAGACGACGTACCGATGGGCGAGACGCTCCAGCTGAGCGACGCGGAGATCATTACGGCGCAGAAAGAGAGCAAATTCGTGAAACAAGTGACGGAAACTGGCGTGTATCGGGGAATGAAGGTGGAAGTGCGATTCGGATTGGCAGTGATCGACACCAAGAACGGGTGGCGAGTATTATTACCACCAGCACTGTGGGCGTTAGTGTTTAAGGAGATGCACGGCTCGATCTGGTCTGGACATCTACGAGGACTGCATACGTATGGACGTATCTCGCAACTGTACTGGTGGCCGAGATTACAACGGGAGGTGAATCGCTGGATACGAGGTTGCCCTGAGTGCGGGAGCAGGAAATCACGACCCCGAGAAGTCATTCCACCATTACGTAGCATCAGAGGAGGAGATGTCGGTGATCGTTGGGCGCTCGATGTCGCGGGCCCATTCCCTACAGCGGACGGTGGTGAACGTTTTGTGATTGCCGCATTGGAGTATGTGACGCGTTATGCAGTGGCGTGTTGCGTGGTGAAACACACGGCAGAGGATATTGCGAAGTTCTTGATGGAGGAAGTGGTTCTAAAGTTTGGTGCGTTCCGAGAACTGCTGACGGATGGAGCTCCAGAGCTCACCGGTCGCGTAATCGACGAGTTGATGAATATGCTGCAGGCAAGACAGATTAATCCGGTGCCGTATCGACCTCAAATGGTTGGCTTGGTGGAACGATTCCACAGGACTTGGAAGGACTGCGTCTCGGTGTTTATGCAGGACGAAGAGCAGAAGGATTGGAATTTGTGGGTGAGATTCGCGGTGTACGCGTACAACTCGGCGCAGCACTCGACTGTGAAGCTCTCTCCGAATGAGTTGATGATGGGTCGCAAACTAAGGGCACCTAACGAGCACCTACGGCGAACTGAGGTTGGCGAAGCAGGTGAATTGCCGGTTTATCACGAACGGCTACTCGAAGCGATGGAACGGAGCCGAAAGTGCGCGGAGATTGCACGTGTACGAGAGCAAGAGAGGCAGGCGAAATTCTACAACAGGAATGTGCGGAACCGACGGGAGTTTCAGATCGGCGACAGAGTGTGGCTGTACAACCCACCACGAGGACCGCGAGCCACCAAATTTGTACATCAGTGGATGGGCCCTTTACGAATCTTGGAGCCGGCGGGGTACGAAAACTTCCTATTAAAACGAGAAGACGGGCTGGACAAGGAGGAGACGATCATCGCACACGTCTCGTTCTTGGTTAGTTATTACGAACCTACTGACCCGCTATCTCGAGCTGGGGACGACATCGACGAGCAATTACGTGAAGAGGACGAGGAGCGGTATGAAGAGACGGCAGCAGCGGCTGTACGAACAACGACGGCAGCTACTGGGAGAACAACGGAGCCGAGAGGCACGAAACGAATCCAAGAAGCAGTGGGCGGTACGACGGGCGACGACGACGCGCGTGGACGCTTGGTGGAGAGACGGCGACGCAGAAGGAGAAACAGAGCAGGCCACTACACATTGGAGTACGAACTCCTTCCCGTTGGAGACGTCAGACGGTGGACGACAGGTGATGTTGAACGGTGGACGACCAAGAACGGACGACCACGAAGTAGGTGGATTTCAGTCGCGGAATACGAACAGCTTCACGGCGCCGGAAGGATCGTGGAAGATCCTTAGGTTGAGGAAGTCGTGTAATGGGATCCAACGGCACGGTACTGGCGACACTGGAACGGTGGCTGCAGTGGACTCGGAACGAAGTGCGCTCATCACGGAAGGACCACTGTGGAGCAGCTGCCGGACGGCACAGGATCGCCACGACAGGCAGGATCTGGATTCGGACGAACGAGCGGAGAGCTCACTTGATAATTTGCCGAGTCGGCGGGAGGCGGATTCGGGACTGCGGAACCGGACACGGACGCCAGCAGACGGCCTGGCACTGGACGAACAGCGGACGGATAGCGGACGGACGGACGAACGGTGGAGTACTGGTGCTTGGACACAGCGGTGGACGAGTACTGGGACTTCTTGGACGGACGAACGGCGGACGGAGCGAGCAGGGGACAACGGTCTCCGTGTTCTTGGCGGCTGCGTCGAGGAGGGCGACGTACACGTGGTACCGAGTCCGAGTGGTGGCCAAGTGACAACTCGGTCTGGACGGCAACGGAACGGACGGAACGGATTGGTGGACGGACGAACGGTAGCGCTCTGCGACTAGCCTAGCTAACTAGTTGCAGTCTACAGAAGTAAGAACAGACAAACAGAAATACAAATAGGTCGTGTGTCAGTACGATACACACCGGCGGGGTAGCGAAAGTTTCCTACCGACAGCCAACGGATTCTTGGACCGATCGGCGCTGGCGACCAAAAGCTCGGCGTGCAGGGCTAATTAAGACACGTTATAATACTGTTAGTAATTTCGTGCAAAATGCACGACGTTTTCCAGTACATTTGGCATGGTCGGATTATACCTTGGCTTTTGTATACGTGCCATTTTTGATGTAAGGAATTCGCCAACCATCATGAACCACGAAATGCATACAAAACACTAGATATGCACGACGTTTTCCGTACAAGTACATACATCATGTATGATATTGCCTACCCGGGCAAGCCGGGGGAAACTCGAAGTTTGATTTGATTTGAGTACCACAGCACAAATGTATAGAAAACAGATGAATGAGTAACTTAAATTAAAACGGGTTAACTGATTGACGGAAGTACCAGACTAAAAGATCACCAGCAGCAAAGATCACGCTCGTGCTTCTCTTCAAACTAGTCCTCGCTCATTTTTAGCTTCTTCTTTCCACGTTGCGCGGGGTCAGTTGCGTGGCGGTTAAAGTAGATGCCATGGTCCTCTCGAATGTGTTTGCGGAGCTTAGGGGCGGTAGTGAACTGCTTGCTGCGGCCAAAAATGTAGCATTACCTCTCTGCATTTTCACTGATTGCATTCCGTTTTGGGATCACTCTAATAAGGTCGATGCTGTTGTTGTTCCGCACCTTTCGCGCTGTCCCCGCTTGAGGATCCAAAAAAAAATGAACTCGTATGTTCATCGCCTTGTAGTCACCACCGCCATGAATAAAATCCCCACGGCTAATCACTAAATCTCCCTGGCCAAATTGGACAATCTCTTTTTCTGCTTCCATTGCAACTTGGCGATCCCACCCATACGAGTAGATAAAACTGCCTTCCTGCAGTCCAATCAATACAGACGCAGGCAAGAGCGTATAGTTGTAGAGATCTTGGTCCGACGGAATTTGCAGAAAGTCTCAGTGCGCTGGTTGAGGCTTGCCACCAGGCAACGATTTTATAAATGTCCATTTCTGGGGGGAACTCTCCGGGAAAAATGTGCGGCACGCAGTTTCAATGACCTTATAGACTTCATCTGGAAGAGGATACGGCACTGCTACCCATTTGCGATGCTCGTCCATCCCGTCCTGCCCAAATAACGGCTTCCAAGCTGCATCGGGTATGTCCATTGCTGTGTGCCACAATTTACTGCAAATCTCAGGCGGAAGGATCTGGTGGATATGTTGATATCCTTTGCTGTTCAGGCGGTGTTGCGATGCCGTTGGGTTTGGCAGTACCACCAATGGCGACTCCGACTCCGACTCAAGCTCTGATTCCGAATGAGAGCTCATCAATTCCCCCGTAGCTGCTTTCTTCGTTTGACCGCTTGGCCGTCGCATGACCCGTACAAAGGACTCTTCCGACGTTTGTTTTTTTGGGAAGCGCAATTTCTTTGCTCCAAATGTGAAATGTGACGTGCAGTGAATGACCAAAATTTGTCACGACACAGAATTAACATGCTCATAAAGCATAATACATTAAGAAATGTGATAACTCATCTGTATTACTGTTGTTTTGGTCACCCTATTGTATTACTGTTGTTTTGGTCACCCTATTGGCTACGCAGCTCGAGACTTCTGCTCAACTCTGATTCGTCTAAAATCTGTTTTCAAATGCTTCATTGGTCAAAAAGAGCCTGCAAAACTGTGGTCGAAGTATCGGACAAGCTCGATGTCAACGGTGTTGTCGTCAGCCTCGACCTCTTGTGCTCGGGCGAATGCACTGTCGATCTCCGAGTCACTGAAGAGAAGCGGCTCCTTGGACATGGCACACTTGATGAATTTGGTGCTCACACGGCCCGGCTCCTCATCGTGGCCCTCGACCAGAGATCTGACCATGTTGCCCTGGTGCTGAGACCGCCGCAGAGGAACTTCTCCTTCTGGAAACGAGTGCAGCTTGGCGGCTGTTCCCGTGCAGATCGCTTGTGCGTCGACCATGGCGTTGCCCACGTCCCTTGAGCGACTGTTCGAGAACAACAAGAAGTAGCGTGAGGGCAAGAAGCTGCTGGACCCGTACTACTTCGACAAGACATCGCAGGGCCAGCACCCGCAGTATCTGTGGATCGGCTGTTCGGACTCGCGAGTGCCCGCTGAGGAGATCACGGGCCTCTCGCCTGGCGAGATGTTCGTGCACCGCAACGTCGCCAACCTCGTGGTGAGCAACGACATCAGCTCCCTGTCCGTCGTGCAGTACGCCGTGGAGCACCTCAAGGTCAAGGATATCATCGTGTGTGGTAACTATGGCTGCGGTGGTGTGACCGCCGCTGTGGAGAACAAGCACTTAGGTGTGCTGGACAATTGGTTGCGCAACATTTGTGATGGTAAGATGCTTTTCCGGTGGTGCTGTACGTACTTGTGGTTAATTATTTATTGTGTTTGATTGCAGTTGTTCGAATCCACAACGATGAGCTGCAGGAGATCGACAGCCACGAGCAGCGCATGCACCGATTGGTAGAACTCAACACTATCGAGCAGTGTATCAACGTGTTCAAGATCGGACTGGTGCAGCGCCACCGGGTCAAGTACGGCTTCCCGCGCATCCACGGCCTCGTGTACGACTTGAAGAACGGCAAGCTGAACGAGATGGACATTGCCTTCCAGTCTTACGTCCGCAAGTACCGATCCATCTACGTCACGCGTGGCATCAGCAGCGAAGAGCTCTTCAATGCGCGGTGGAACATCGTTAAGGAGTTGTGGGTCTGCTTGCTCTCTATCTGGCGAAGTTCAAAGTGGCGGATAGTTCCAGCCGACGCTTGACGATGACGCACTTCCGTGGTGCTCGCCACAAAATACTGCGTTGAACATCGGGTTGGGTGAAGCAGTTAAAACCTGGAAAGAGCGACCCGAAGCGGGACAGATCTCACGTGCTGCTGCCACTTAACCGGAGGTTCCTATGGGTCGGTTCTATCATAACGCACAAATCAAAAGAGAATTAGAACGACTAGATCTATACAAGCACCACAAACCAGGAGGGTTTTACAAGGCTTCAATCGCGACAATAACTCTGTTTAGACAGTGTTTGAGGTTGAGGGATGAAAAACACGCAACTTTCAAACTAGTGAACATTTTTTAAAAAAATGTTAGATATAGTGCTTTTGTTTTACATTTTGGTTTCACGGTTTACTACAACATGTTTTAATAAAAAAAGGTTCAAGATTCGAACTGAGGTATGGAATGCCCACAAAATCACAAGAGGGAATTTATTGAGCTGTGAACGTGCGCCAAACTTCATATTAGCGCAACATTGTTCTTTTGTGGCAAAATCTTATTGAGTAAGACTCACTCTGAAGCGACAGTAATTATAAAATGACGATTATGCCGCTACTCTGGTTATCACTGCTGACATCTTTTCTTCTGTCGGGGCTCTTTTTTTCGAAAGGCCGTTCATTCGATAAAACGAGCGCATTTTCCTGAGCCGCTTGAAGAAAACCGCATTTAAGGGAACTAAGTTGCTGGCGGAAACGCCAACTACATTTCAGCACGGCAACATTCACCTACCACAACAATCGCTATTTCGAGATCGCACCACTTTTCAATTTTTCAGTTAGTGTAACTGTGTTAGATTCACCATCATGGAAAGCGTGCATACGTCGTCACAAGCAACGACCTGTACTAACGACAGCTTAGCTGGAGAACCGGCACCTTCAGCGAATCTTACGGATTGTATTGCGCTAAAACGGGAACGAAATCGCATCAACAGTGCCAAGTACAGGGCGAAGGCAAAGCGGATAATGACAGAGGAGCAACGAGCCGTACAGAGAGAGAAAAATCGGATACGGAATGTTATGTATCGACAGAGAAAAAGGGAAAGACTTACCGAGGAAGGTCGTGTGGTTCAGCAAGAAATGGACCGGCACCGTCGAATGAAGAATTTAAAAAAGCGGAAGTTGGAGGTGGCAGAGGAAGGACAAGAAGCGTTTAGCAATGGTAAGTTTTTACACTTAAACCCAATCTCGATTCAGGAGAGAGGCGAAGCACTTGATCGACTCCGAAAAGCACTTGGACCTGATCTCGACGAATGCGTTTGCTTGGTTTGTGATCGTGCTGTACTACAATGTGAATCGGTTCGAATTGAAGATGATGATTTTAATTACATCGACAAACTGACGGGAGCACTTGGTTGCGTGCCTACGGACCTACCAGAACTGCTTGTACGCCAATACGATTGTTCAGCGATTTCAACAAAGTTTTCGGATGTGTTATTGTCAACAATGGCTCTACATGAATACTATGATTACTATATGCGAAAGAGGTGGTGGGCTATGGTGTGTCGTGAATGTAATTGCGCCGTTGAATTAAACAAACTACCAAAATTTTCCATCATGAATGGATTTTATGTGGGTTTGATGCCGGACTCTATTTTTTCCCTTACGATCCCGGAACGAATGATGACCCAGCTAACTACCAGTTATTCAATAACAAGAGTAATGCGAGGAGGGCGACACCGATGTATTCGTTCTCACTGTGTTGTCTTTGATGCTACGCCCGGCCCACCAGCGACACTACTACCCAGATCGACTGACGAATTGGCTTCTTTTCGTGTTGCCTTGATTGGCGAGTTCACAAAGCAACAGATATCAAAAATTCGACAAATGCATTTCATTCGCAAGCCTATGATCAACAGTGTTCTCGAATTTTACAAGATCAACAATCGTCTGTATCGTAATATTGTGACTTCGGCTAGGGGTTTAAGCAACTCGGCGTATAATGACATTGCGAATAGGTTCCAGACCCTGACGAAAGTCTTGAGCAGGAGGTGAATCGCGAACAAGAAGATGTATGTGGGCGAAACGATGATATTTCAAGAAGTGCTGAAGATGAATTAGACGTCGTAGAACGCTCGTCAGGACTGTTAAATGATACGACCGTGTTGCCGATCGAATCAATTATCGGAAAGAACGGGAACGAAAAAGTGGTGGATACAGTCAAAACGTTTTTGGCCAAGAGCTCAAACCAGTTCTCTAGCAATGGCAATTTATTTGCTAAAATGTTTCCCCATCTTTTTCCGTTTGGGCGTGGTCACCCTGAGGAAGATAGGCCGATTTCAGTATCCCTCCAAGAATGCTTGAAGTATTACACGCTCGTCAGTAGTCGCCGCTTCGCTCGCGATGAAACATTTGTACTTGTTGCCTTTGACCGAATTACTATGAAGAATATGTACACACAAACGTCCTTCCGGTGTCAGCGATTTCCACAACTGTTTGACGGCTACGACAATATTGACACCGACTCGCTTGCAAAAGCTTTATTACAAAATGAAAAGCGACGCCGAGGTTGTGGCTCGAGACACAATGAAGACAATTCCGTATCTGCTCGGTTTTTAAAATCGGTTGATGTTGCATCTTCCACATTATGGGGAAGTAATTCAGAAAGAATGCAGTACAGAAGGAAAGCGTTTGCTTACCAGACAAGATTCGGACAGCCTGCGTTATTCGTGACACTAACACCCAACTCTGACAATTCTTTCACAATGGCACACTATGCCGGGGTCACTACTGTTGAAAGTTTGTTCGATTCACTCGAGGCAAGCCTGCCATCGAAATCAGAGTTGCGCCAGGCTAGCCTCGGTAACGATTGTGTGTCAACACGCTTATTTACTCGTGCGGTGGAGGCATTTATAAAGTATGCTCTTGGGATTGACCCTCAAACTAAACAAGCGATGCCTTTTCGTGGTCTTTTCGGGGATGTGAAGGCATATTTTGGTATGGTAGAAACTCAAGGACGTGGAACTCTACATACTCACTTTCTTATCTGGCTATCTGGCTGTCCCACCAATTCAGCGCAAATTGAGAATTTACTTCTGAGTACCGAGGGTATTAAATTTCGAGAGTCAGTGAAAGCGTACGCGGAAAGTATCGTATCGAACGAGATTCCTCTTGGTTTAGAATCCGGACACTGTAACAATTGTGGGGTTAGCTACTCAAACCTTGTTGGATTAGAGATTAATCCCCGGACGCGACAGGATCCTTGTGCTGGTTTATTTAGTGCCAAGGCGCGTAAAAAGGTGGTGGAACCTTTCATGGTAAAATGTGCCAAATGCAACGCAAAATTTAGCTCTCAACATGTTCTACGTCAAGTTCTGGTAGAACATCGACAGCTCATGCCGGCCTGGGATGGTCGCTTGAGCCAAAGCGAAATAAAAGAACAGGCTCAACTTGAATCGCGATGCCGCAACACCCTAAAGGACGCTGAACGTATAGTTTACGACCGAGAATGGTATCACTATTTTATGAGCCCCGAGTGGAAGTTGGGAACTGCTGACATGACGATGAGAGAAGCGACATATCTCTTAGAAGGTCTGAACACCGAACGGATGCCGTACTGCAAGGGTAACCAGGATCCATTTCAAAACGATATGATAACACGGAGAATTGAAATATCACCCCCCCCCCCCTCTCCAATGGATAGTCGAATGTCGCAGTCATCCTTGGACTACATGGTATCAGTACTGGTGGTACTGCTTAACCAGCACTGGTGGGGCCATACAAATAGCTGCTTTAAGTCTTCGAAGGCTACTTTACATGATATGGACTGTAGATATTTGTATCCTCGCGAAAGAGTGGAAGAAACTTCATTTACACATTCGGGGGTTCGGCTTACGAGAAAAGTGGGGCATGAATTTATCAATGGATTTAACTATGCGCTGATGGCAACATTTAAATGTAATCACGATATTCAAATTCTTCTTGGTGGGACAGAGGCAGTAGATCGCATTTATTACGCATGCAAGTACGTTACTAAGCAACAGCAACGTCTGGATTCTATTATTCCAATCGCAGTAGCAGCTTTAAAGCGGCGACAAGAAAGGGAGAAAACAACGGGTGGTACCAGAATTATGGATGACCGAATTACCCGTAGTCGAAAGCGAGTCATGTCAATGGTGTACAGCCTCACGAACCGACAAGAAGTAGCTGGTCCGCTGGCGGCATTGTACCTTTACACCGGCTCCTGTTGTTATTCAAGTGCAAATTGTTCAAACTTACCGCTGGCCGATATGATTCGGCAGCTTTGCTCCGATGGCGACTACCAATGCCAACTTGTGCTAGAAACGGATAGATGTGGGCGTGGTGGGACCAGTGCTGCCGCCGTTAGTATGCTTGATGATTACATTCATCGGCCGAAAGAACTGGAAAATGTCTGCGTTTACCAGTTTGTGCAGAAACATTATCGTAAACGGTGCGAGCAAACTAAGCTATCACGATATCCTTTCCAAGAAGGGCACCCCTCCATCTTACGCATTCGCTAGCTATTCGTAAAATGGACGCTGTGCCTGTTGTTTTAGGCTACCGAATTCCGTGTATCACAAATGATATGTCCCAGGAAGAGAAGTTGAAACGTGCCATTGGATCTCTGGTACTTTTTAAACCGTTTAGAGCCCTGTATGACCTCGCTGGAAATGAATCTCCTAATGCTGACAATTGGCGAGATGCTTACGCTATTTGGGAGCCATCGCGCAGTTCTTTTGTCACCGAAATTATGGGCAACATGGACGACTTTACGTTGGGCAGAAATAAAGCAGCTTCCGAAGCACAACTTCACCACTTTGGTCTTTCAAATGGTTCAGATGAAACTGGCTCAGCAACTTCCGAGGACGAACCAATGAATGAACATTTACCTTTCGATGACAGTGACCTTAGTGACATGGGAATAAACAACGATACACCCTTGGGTTCGGAAAATGTATGGAGGCAAATGGACGGTGAAGAGAGTAGCAATATTCTTGAGTCAAGCGACTTAAACCCGTTGTTCTGTCCCACTTGTCCAGCTGAAAGAAACAGCACAGACCGTATAATTTCAACCTTTTCAGACTGCGCAATGCTGGATAATATTGCATTAACTACGGCAAATTTGGCAGTAAAGAACGATAGTGGCACCGTATTTCCATCGCTTTCCTTTATGAAAAAGTGGGCTCAAGACTTCAGTACTGATAACTGCATCGCGGCTGCTTCAGTAGAATTGACGGAAGCAGTACGGGATACAAAAGTACTGTTGTTTATTATAAAGGCACTTGAATCTTCAGAGCTGAGCTGGAATCACGATGGAGCCTTGCCTGATTCAAACAAGCAATTTGCAACAATTTCGGAGATTTCACGAATTTTCACGTTGAACCGGTTGCAACATGTTGCTTTTCAAAAAATTGGATTAGCCCTACGTCAACGCTGGAAAAACCGAGAAGCTCATGACTATAGTCATAGTGACATTCAGCAAAAACTTCGTGAGGATCAACTTCTGTTCTATCTAGGAGGCGAAGGAGGTACAGGAAAGTCAAGAGTCATTGGTGCAGTTCAGGGCCTTTGTGGTAGTTGGAAACGTGATGAATGCCTGCTTAAAACTGCTCTCACAGGCAAAGCTGCCACTTTAATTTCTGGCCGAACACTCGCAAGTTTTTTATTACAACTAAAAACCTCAAAGCATGAATCACTGCTCGGCATCGACGTCATTGTAATTGACGAGGTGTCCATGATGCTGAAAAGCCAACTGGCCCAACTGGATACATCTCTTCGCAAAAGCAGACGGACACCGGAAGTCCCGTTCGGTGGGGTATTCATCATCCTTGTTGGTGATTTTCTTCAACTGCCACCCGTTGGCGCTGATCCACTTTTTGTTAACCCGTGGTCAAAACCTAAATGTTCGGCAACTGCGATGATGGGGTTTGAATTATGGAGAAAGTTTACGAATGTTGTGATGTTACAAGAATCAGTCCGTTTTAAAAATGACCCCGAATGGGGAAAAGGATGCACACGCGCTAGATTGGGTATTTGGTCTACAGAGTTTATTGATATTATCAATTCTCGAATTGTGCAACCGTCCGAAGAAGAGCACCTTCCGTCTACGCAGAATAAAAGAAATTGCACTTACGTTACACCGGAAAATGCAACACGTCAGGCTATTAACAATTATTTCGTGTCAACAACAGCAGCGAAGCTTCCAGAAGGTCATTATCCAATTCGTGTTGTGGCCGACTTTAAAGGTAAATTCGATTCCTTGAGTCGATCGGAAATTGAGATGATCATGCGACTACCTGATAATAAGTTAAGCCGTATGGCGCCTTTTCTTGACTTATTACCTGGGATGCCAATCCAGATAACACAGAACGTGAGGCCAACAAAGCTTGTTGCGAACGGCACGCTAGGGACGCTCGAACAGATTATTTTTCGGCCTGGTACAATGTTTCGACTCGTGAAGGATAGTATTAGTGGAGTGGTAATCAAGCTCCCAAGCGTTCCACCGCTAGCTGTTATCGTCCGTATCCCATGAGGGCCAACAGCGAAACCTATGTTGAGCGATATCGATGCGGACTTGTATCCACTTTTTTACGAGACGCAAGCGTACAAGCCTTCTGAAATATCGCTTCCATGCGCACCTTCAGGGGCTGCTAGAAGTGTGTCAGTTCAACCGAATCAATTTCCATTGGTATGTGCTGTAGGCTCAACAATCTACAAGGTCCAGGGCGAAACGCTTGATAATATGGTCGTTACTGAATGGAGATCTCAGTACGCGATAGCCAACAAACCTCAACAACCGTATCTGTTAGTTCCCCGTGTGACCTCGCGGGAAGCTTTCGCGACGCTAGAGCCAATCACTCCGGAAATTGCTGCTTGGGCACACCCCAGTCAAGAAGCTTTAGATGAAGAGGATAGATTAAATCGTCTCTCCAATATTTTAGTTGCAGCCATGACTAGTTGAATAAAAACGAGTACGGATATTTCTCTGCAGTGGTTTAGTATACTTTTTTTAATACGTCTTGGTTAAAAGTTTTTGATTTCTGAACATTTTTTAAATTAATATTCTAAGATACTTTTTTGACGTGCACAACGCACGTGGAATTCATGCTGATAAGGAATATGATCGATGTGACAAAGCGATTTATGTGTGGATTTTCCGAAAATGCTCGTCGTGATACCGCATCCATGCCGCCCTATTCCAACACTGATAAGAAATTACAAATTACAATTTTGGTAAAACAAATACATACTATTCACATTACGCCTACACTACACCGCAGAGCTACTTTGTACTGCCATTCAATTACTCGTGTATGGTCATATTAGCAGCACGTTTCACACGCTCGAACTATCTTCTCCTGCGCTTTCAAGCTCAGTGTCAGAATCCGTTGCAACCAAGCTCTCCAGTTCTCCTTCTTCATCAGCACCATTCGCCATTCCGTCCAGTGGATGAATAAAGAATGCAAGTGACAAGTCGACGAATTCGCCTCCAATTTGATCGTCGTCGACTTCGATAGCGTGCACCCTATCGTCAGGAATTCTCTTGCGTTACATCATTGATCAAGAAATGATGGAGTTCTCGAACATGTCGCTGCAGACCTCGTCGGCTGGTAGCTACATGATTGCAACCCCAAACATAGCAGTGCAAATTGTTGGGGTCACGAGCATTATCTTCGAACAGCGGAATAAGGCGTGCTTGACGCCAGGGATTACCGAAGGGTAGTGGTCCCATGAATGCGTACACATACAGGTTGTTATAGGTATACCCGACTTGCGAATGGATGAAGTCACCACGAAAAAAACATGATGTCCCCCATTTGTAGCTTGATTTCGACTTTCCTCGACGAAAAAGCAACTTGGTGATTCCAACCGAAGCCGTTAACAATGGTGTCATCCACAGTCGCTATAATGAAACACCCCGGGATCGACGATACATCCATCGGATTAATGTGGGCTCTCGTCAATGAGAAGTTGCGGTGAATAGGTTGGTCCGGGGTGCCACCACGAGTCTTGAAAAAGTACCAAATCACCATCTCGTTATTAAAGAATGTTCGGTAATACCGCTGAAGCATAGTTGTAAGCACAGTGGCAAGCACAAGTGGCACTTGGGCGTACATCCGGCCGGTGGATTGATCGACAGCAGGTACACATCCTCTTGAAGGGTCTTCGTCAGCCCAATCTAATTGGGTTCGTCGAGCAATGACTCGGAGCAAATTTACGAGGTCAATGCTTACAGCCCTCCGAATCTCAACATGCCCTTCGGATTTCAGCTTTTGAATTGGCAGCAAATATTCTACAGGGGCCGGGGGGGGGGGGGTGTGATCGCCAGTTGGAATATAATGAAATGTGAAGACGACGAAACGTGGGCACCAGTGGAATTAAATCATCGACCCGCTAAGGCTATCAGTAGCACGGTATCAGCTGCTTGTTTCAGAGCGATCTTATCGTCCTCGACGTCCATCCAGGCAGCCATAAATCTGGGTATGCCAGACCTCAAATTCACTTTTTTAAGCGGCGGCTCCTCATACATGTAACAGACCTGTAAATATAGCCAGCCATACATAAACTTCCAAAAATCACGTTTCTTGTTTTTGTGTGTTTTCTATTTGCAATTTTTTAAATTAAAAAAAAACATATTCCATTATTGTATTATAAATGGAGTTATATTTGTGAACATTTTTTTAAAAAATGTTTCGAACTCTATATGTGGAAACATTCGATGACAGTAACAAGTTCATAATGTATATTTGTGTCTTAAACGAAGTGATCAATGTTACGATCATATACTAGTTCTGCAGAAACAACAACTAAAGATTGTTTAGAACTGGGTGTTTTCTACGAGAAGGCTCTGGGGCGTTGCATGAACTCTCAAACACTGTGTTTTTTAATAAAGTTGGGCTAATTAACAGTTAATGCATGATCATCACTTGTATTTGCCGTCTAAAAATCAAACTGGTCAACCCACATTCTTGTAGCGCACCCACATCGAGCCAACGGCAAATAGCTTCGGCCTCGACCAATCAAATCGCGGCGAACTTTAGTCATTCGATGTTTTAGACTACATGTATAAACTGCAACTTGTACTTGTGGCGCATTCACGTTGAACTTGGATGAGCAATATCTGTAGAGCTAGTTGTACGTCTTTTAACATACCTTAGCCAATCAAATCCACGAAAGATGTCAAGATATTACAGAATGACCGAGCTTTCGATATTGTATCTCATTCACTTCAAGTGTGGGCTGAAGGCGTTGTCACTGAGTTAGTTCACGAGTATCTGCCAATAAGAAGGAAGAACAGTGGCTCAATATTATGGAATGGCCGGTCAATCGATTTTCCAACGTGGGAACCATCCGGCAATCGTCCAAACGACAATGAGAAGTGACTTAATGACTATGAGAAGTGGCTCATGAATTAAGCAACTAAAGTATATAACACACAACCGCATAGAACTATGAAAGCACTTTGTCTGCAACCAGACTAAAGGCTTGTATAAGGCTTAGAACACGCCTTCAACGCGAGTATTTCCCACATAATTACTTGACCTTTGCTCTCTTTTAGAAGTTAATGTCACTATCAAATCTGCAACATGCCTGCCGCATTGAAACGGGGGTCGACCAGGGCAAATCCAGAAACTGTCAGCCCTCCAGCAAAGAAGTTATGCGTAACAGGTGACCATATGACGCTTTGGCTGCATTGTTAGATTATCTGCTTTATTCTCTAAGCAATGTGTTCCTGCCGATTCTACTTAGCCGATAGTTGTATTATGGAACAGAAACCTCTGACGGCTTGCCAGAAAATGCGAGAGTTAATGCAGAGTGGCCGTACTGTGTCGAACAAACCTGTGCTGACGACTGTTGAAGGTACAACCATCCGATAGGGCGAATGGCGATGATAACTAACCTCGTAGTATTGTATTAGATGTGAAAGCCGCTATCCGGACCAACCCGGTGGCCAAAACGCTCGACGCTACCATTCGCATGCGTCTGGTATGGATTTCCCGTCATGTTTTCAATGAAACAAATCTATGTAGGCTTCATTTGGTTGACGCTGACGCTCCGGAGACCATCGAGGAGCTTCACATTGTAAGTGCAAATGCAAGAATGATTATTAACTAGTCCTGTGCTGAGTACGGCTTTCCCTTTCTAGACTTTCAAAGAGAACATCGAGGATGAGGCCGCGAATGTAAATGCTCTACTTGTGACTGCTACAATATTCAATGCTGATCGAATTTCAGACGACGACCTGCCAAAGGACGGCAGCATCGTTCACATCAAGCGATGCAACCAGCCCAGCATGTACGGTAATAGTGAAGCACAATTTGTGACACGGCTGAACCATATCAGTGTCGAAGGTGAGTCAAACTAAAATCTCAGTGTTGCTACCACCGCAATTTAGCTGTCCACATGTATAGTTCCAAACATTTTTATAAAAAATGTTCACAACAAAAAATTACATGACTCACTTTATGATACAATAATGTGATACTAGTTTTAGTGGTTGTGCATACATTCTACATGAATATCGTCATCCTGTAGTACATGTACTAGTGTATATTGGACAATATTATAAATATCGACACACATCCAAACGAAACTAAGTTATGTACTGTGTTGCTTTGTGTTGTGTCGGCAGATACATCCAAACGAAACTAAGTTATGTACTGTGTTGCTAAAAACATTCGACATATTTCTATTCAGTTTTTGTCTTAACCAACTCCGTAATGAGGGATACAATTTCTTCTTGTCTCTGGCGGACACACTCGCGTTCTAAGTGCTCGCGCTGCTGTCGATCCTCTTCATATTTTTCCACTTCTGACTGAGCCTTCAACGCAAGCTCAACAATCTGGCGATAGAAATCCTTGACCACCGATTCGGCGTTACTATTACGGACCTCATGACCGTGCTTTCCATTGGCATGGTGCTGAGAGGTTCCATCGCACGAAACAGCCCTGCCTAGAATCTCGACTGCATCGTCGTCTGTGTCTGAGCTGCCGTCTTCTATTTGACGAAAGGAAGGCTCCCCTGGTTTCACGAGGCAGCACGTGTGCATGCGTACTTTTAGCTTTCTGGCTACTCCTCGTAGCGTTGCATCGGCGGTTCGGTTGGACGGCGAGGCCAGGCTAGAAAATTTGCGGTGAAGGCTGATGGCAGAGCGGTCACTCCAGCTGGGCTCTCGTCGCAAATTGTAGAGCGCCGACACCTCTTTCCATTCCGATGTACTGGTTGGTACGTTTTCTTCGAGTATAACCATGAGTAGCTGTTGCTCTTGCTTGCTGTAATTGCGGTACCCACGTAGCCTGGGCATCTCTACAATAATAGCGAAATCGTTAGTGAATGGGCGTAGCGATACCTAGAGCACACTTACGTCTTGAAGATCTTTTTAAAGAATGAGGCCAGCTCGACGCAGCTGTAGTTGAGGATGGGTTCTATGAACATAAATTATATTTTATGCGGAAGCTAGCGTGGTGCACGCAAAAGTGTGGTGCACATCAAGAAAGACGTCACGTTACGCTCGCTTGGAGACAAACAAAGTTTTTCAAACTTCGAAGATGAGGTGGGATCGGAGACCCCTCGTGGATCCTCTATAAACAAATAATCGGATACTAGTGTAACCACTTCAATTTACTTTTTACCAAGGGTCTTTTTTTTTTTTTTTTTTACAAATTTAGTATCTTTTAATGATATATATAGAGTGAATGTTGACCCAACCGAAGAATGACATTCGCGTAACATGTCACTAGAGTGTGGTGTAGCGGGATCGGCCAAAATGTGATTAAGGCCAGATCCTGATACCACTTGCGCTCAGACACCGACTAACGGAGGGGGTGCTCCGATGATCCGTGATCTTGTGCTGAGTGTTCACCTTGTGTACCCGTCGGTGGGCGGGATCTGCTCTTCCAGGTAACTTCGAAGAGGTCTTGGTGTGAAGGGTGACTGTCTTGGCGAGACGTGGGGTCGTGGGGTAGCGCGGAAGTCTTCGCTCTACCGCCGGGTAGTAGATCTAGATCTAGAGCGACTTGGTCGAGCTCAGATCTAGCAGCCGGATCTGGATCCGGGCTGGTAAGTTGGCCTAGTGGCGGGGTGTTCCTTGTCCTTTCCGTTGCTTGCCGCGTCCGATAGCGGGGGTCTTGAGAGTTGAGAGTCGATAGGTCTTCGGGCCAAGCAATAAAGTCCCTTAGATCCGTTATGCACTTACGGTAGATCACTAGTGTAGGCTAAGCTGGCCAATATATTATCCAGTCTTATACCTTACAGCTAGATCAACTACACTTAGCTTCCTAACACCTTTGAGGGCCAATATACGTTCCCGTTTCCTGGTGTAGCTAAGGCACTTGCGTAGATCAAGGCAAATTCGAGTCTGATTTACAATTATACCAATCCCATCCTAAGACCTATCATCTGGATCCTCGCCCTATGCAACATCTGGATCCTGCACCTTTTACACCGATAGTCATCACATGTTGTGTCCTCGCCTAGATCTTGGATCTTGGTAACCTGAATCTCAGCCGGGATCCTAGATCTTGGCCTTCAGCTGGGTCCGGATCTTCATGGAGTCTTGGATCTGGAGGATCTGGGATCAGGGATCTTGGGGTCTCGGATCTTGGATCTCGGTTCTTGGGTATCTGGATCTTGGATCTTGGGGATCTGGGATCTTGGGATCTCGGGATCTCGGGATCTTGGATCTGGGATCTGGATCTTGGATCTTGGGGATCTGGGATCTTGGGATCTTGGATCTTGGATCTTGGATCTTGGATCTTGGGGATCTGGGGATCTTGGGATCTCGGATCTTGGGGATCTGGATCTTGGATCTTGGATCTTGGGATCTCGGATCTGGATCTGGAGGATCTGGGATCTTGGGATCTTGGGGATCTGGATCTCGGATCATAGTCCCAGCCTGATCCGGATCTTCGGGATCCATAATCACCGAGACTGGTCTCGTCCCGTCCCGTGTACATCGGCCTTCTTCAACCATATGGTATCCTCGTACGGCAACCGACTCAGATCGGATTCCTCGAACGGCAACCGGCTCAGATCGGATTCCATCTACGGCAACCGCGCCTTTCTTGGAAAGCACTTCACCACAGCCGCCTCCTGCACGCAGTTGTTGCCGCCCAACGGCATCACTTCGTGCAAAGTGGACAAGCCTTCTTCGTCTACCTCTTCACCTCTGTGCCACTCGGTCCCATGCTTCCCAGTCACACTGGATCTTCGCGACAGGGCAGCCTTGCCGGGTCTCTGCCCGGATCTTCGCCGCGGTCTCCGCAGGGCGATGCGAGCTCGGCAGGCGGGTCGGTCCAGGATCTTCGGCGCCGCATCCGCGACCTAGAGGGTCAGCTTGCGCAGACCACCGCCAACATGCACGTCGCCGAGGGTGGACGTGACGTTGCCACTCGCGGACAGAACGACCTGGCCAAGACCGTGCGGCGCCTGACAAGAGATCTGCGGGATCTGGAGCGTCAGGTGGGCGAGCTCCAGGCTGATCGTAGCCGGCTCCAGGCCGAAGTTGCGTCTCTTCTGCAAGATCCCGAGACTACGCAGGCCCACGCGGCCCAGATCACCGCCTTGCAAGATCGTGTGGGGCGTCGAGATATGGAGATCGCGGATATGGCACGCGCGGAGGACGTTTTGCGCCGAGATGTCGGCGTTCTGGTCGCCGAGCGTGAAGATCTGGCTGCCCAGGTTTCTATCGCCAATGACGAAGTCGATCGTCTGCAGGCCGAGGTTGGCGCGGCGAAGATCGAAATCGAGGAGCTACAATACACTCTCCGTCTCACCGAGGGTAGTCTGGCCTACGCACAGCGCTCCGTAGATCCTGGGCAGTCCGGATCCGCCACCGCTGGACCTCGGCCCGACACCAGTCTTCTGGATCAAGTTCGTGCGGAACGGGAGTCTGCTCGATCTGAGCGTGACGAGGCGCGCGCGGCACTGGACAAGTCTTCCTACGAGCTGGCCGCGCTCCGATCAGAGCTGGACGCAGTTCGGGCGGAGCATGCTAGGGTTTTACAAGAACTCACAGCCGCTCGCTCAGATCATGACTCCACTCTTCGCCAGCGGGATACCGCCATTGAAGATCTGGATCGCGTCGCGCAGGGTCTGACCCTCGCTGAGACTGAAAACCGCGATCTCAGTACGTATTGTTCTCCGTTGTCAAGTGCTTGGGCGGCTGATCTTACGCCTGTCGTTTTCGCAGGGGCTAAGCTAGGAGACGCTGAGCGTGCCGTCGCCAGTCTTCAAGACCAAGCTTCGGATCTAAGTCGCCGCCAGGACGACCTAGTTCGAGATCTGGCTTCTACCGTGCGTGCTCGCGATGAGGTACGCGTAGAGCGCGACGATGCACTCGGCCGACTGGCGTTCATCGCCGCCGCTATGCAAGGATCCGTGGCGGGATCCAAACCCCCACTTCCACCGGCTCCGATCCCCGCTCCAAACCCGGCTTCGATCCCCACGCCCACTCCGGCTAACACGGTGGATCTGACTGCAGAATCCACCGCTGCAGCAGCGTCGGGGCCTAAGAGATCGCGGGATCCGTCGCCGAACTCCGATCCGCCGTCGGATCCGGCCAGTAAGCGGCCCCGCCAAGATCCTCCCGTCGTGGTCCCTGCCAAGCCCGCTGGCAGTACACCTCCCCCAAGTCCGGGATCTGGTCATGGTGACACTCCTCCACCTAGTCCTGACTCCGGCCATGGATCACCGATCCGGCCTAAACGCCGCCGGCAGCAAACAGGTCTTACGGACAGCGAGGAGGAGTCCTCCGATGGATCTAGCTCCGCTTCCGTTAAATCGGGTCCGCCCAGCGAGGACGAGTCGAGTGAGGATCCTGAGAACGCGGAGATCAACGACGATGCCCTGGAGCAGGATACTCTCCGGGCTTTGTCCCTGTCACGAGCGGCTGATCGGCGTCGCCGCCACGCATCGCCCACACGAGTTCCCGCGGCTTCCGTCGGATCTGGATCGACCGCCGGATCTGCCTCTGGTCCGGCACCTCCGTCTCCTGCTAAGCCCGCGACTCCCCAGACCGCCAAGCCCAAATCTGGATCTTCGGCTCACTCTGGCGGTTCCAAGTCCGGTGGACCGAAAGGTTCCAAATCTGGGTCCGGATCCGTGTCCAAGGCGGGATCTAAAGATTCCACACCGAAGCCTGGATCTGCTAAGCCGTCTGGATCCGCTTCCCAGTCGGGATCCACGTCCAAGGCCGGATCCCAAGGTCCTAAATCCGGATCCGGGTCCTCGAAGCAATCCGGATCTGTCTCTAAGTCAGGATCCTCGGCTAAGGCTGGATCTTCGTCTAAGGCGGAGTCCAAAGATCCTAAGTCCGGATCTGGATCTGCGAAGCCATCTGGATCCGCCTCCAAGTCGGGATCCTCGGCTAATGCTGGATCTTCATCTAAGGCGGGGTCCAAAGATCCTAAGTCCGGATCTGGATCCGCGAAGCCATCTGGACCTGCTTCGAAGTCGGGATCCACCCCCAAAGCCGGATCTTCCTCCGATTCTCAGCTGGATCCCTCTTCCCCGGCTGCACCTTTAGGGCCCGATGACAGATTCATTCCGGGCCGTTTTAGCCCTCGCACCCTTGGGGCAGCAGAGGTGGAGCCCTGGGTCGTCACGAAGATGAACAACGTCAGCATCGCGAGCCTGGTGATTGGGGATCTCTTCCCGATATTCCCGACTCAGCCCGGATGGATGTTCCCCTGTTCCGGCAAGGTGCCAGATCCCTCGGAATATTGTAGGGATCTCGTGACTGCCAAGAACATCAAAGCATTGCTGGACACCCGTCCTTGGGAGGTTTTGGAGATCGGGACTCCCCAGCTTAGTTTCAATCCCCAGATCGGTGGGGATCTGGGGCACCTCCTGGATCTATACCTCGCGCACGAGAACCGACACCTCCAAGCATACTGGGAGGCCACCCATAGCCTTCCCATCGAGGGTTCTCAAGATCTGGAACTTTTAACGTATCGGAAACAGCGGGCCAACAGACGCAGTCACGCTGGTAACAGCTGGAAGCAGGTCCTGATGCAGTTGATCCCGTTGATGCTGAACGGATGGTGCGATCTAGATCTCTTACTGGATCTACCCTTCCTCCACTTCCCCAAACGCGGTGACAAGGTTGCCTGGTATCCTGGTCTAGAGGCTCGCAAGGCTCGACTGGCGGATCCCCATCTGGATCGTCCGGATCCCACAGATCTATTGGAAGCTCTTGACGAATGCAACGCCGACGATCCGTGGCGCAATCACTTTCGCGACTCCATCTCCGACCACCCTGCCTATCGGATCTCGCGCTTGTCCCAGAAATTTTCCCGCGTGAAGGAGAGATCTTCCGGAAAATCGGCCAAGTCGGAGCAAACCGTCGTCCTGTGATCTGGATCTCCGACTATCGCGCCTGGAGGCGTTGGATCCATTTCCACTTTCATTTTTAACCCACTCATAATCCATCCATTCTTTTCCACTTGATATCCTCATGCGTCACTTTGCCACCTTTATTCCTCATCGGTTGGCTGTAGATCCCAAGTCGCACTTCTCCCGATTAAGATCTCGATATTCGAGATCCGGACACTTCTAGATCTGGATCCGCTCTTCCCAAGTCTACAGATCTGGGATTGGGATGATTCTTCGACCCGGATCTTCACCCCGCCTTGTTTGTAGATATGTAAATATGCAAAGGAATACAATCTCTTTCTTCCGATCTACGACTTCTCGTAGATCTGTTCCTCCTGTCACATTGCTCGTCCGCAACGACAGGCCCGGGGCTCCCTACTCTTCGTGGGACTGCATCACGTGGAATCGGTTGCGATCCACATGGTCTCGCAAGAATTCATGTAGTATCGCTCCGCAGTTAAGATCTGACTCGTCAACCCATGTCGGATCTTCATATCCCTTCCAATGCACTAGAAATTCTCGGAAGATCCGTCCGTATCTTGTCCGTCGGCCAGATCGCATGTCCGAGATCCTCTCCACTTCGTACTCATCCAGATCTAGATCGGGGACCCAGCTATCTTCCGGGAGGAGTTCTTCCTCGAAGTCTACGCGCTCCTGATCTGCATCGGCCAGTTGGATCTGGGGTCGATCGGGGAAGTGCTTCACCAACTTCAGCTTAGAGACGTGCACCACCGGAAACAACCGATAGCCTGTCCCATTCGTCTCCAATCTCACTGCATATTCGCTGATCTTCTCAGCCACTCGGAAAGGACCGTGCCACAGATGGGCCAGCTTACGGGCATACCCTTCTTTCACTCGATCCAGGTACAGCCACACTTGGGATCCGGGCTCGATCTGATGCGGGCGCAGCTCTTCATTATGTCGCGCGGCTCGATCCGAGATCGCCTCCCGTAATCGGTTGTTCACCTGCTCTCGGGCCTGCTGGTAATAGCGTTGAATCTGGTTTCTCCACCGACGCGGATCGCGATCTTGACGTCGGGTGCTACCGATTGGTATCGTTGCTTCCAATGTAGATCTCGGATCCCAGCCATGCACCAAGAAAAAGGGAGTATCACCCCGGATCCTATCGTGGGCCGTGTTGATCGCAAAGGTCAGTCGCTCCGCATACTCATCCCAATCTCGCTGATCCAGATCTTCCACGTACATCTTCAACGCCCTGGTGGCAGTCTGTACCATCCGCTCAGCAGTACCGTTAGCCTGTGGTCTGTATGCCATCGTCGCCGATTGTCGCTGTCCGACGATCCTATTGAAGGCTCGAAAGAAGTCCGACATGAATCCGGGCTCGCGGTCGTGGCGGATCACTTCACTGGCTCCGAACCGCCTAAACACACACTCTTCGTAGGATTCAGCGATCGTCTGAGCGGTTCTGGACGCGCTTGCCTTCGCGATCACGAATCCGGTGAAGAGATCCACCCAGATCAGCAGCTCCGTATTCCCTTTGTAGGACTTCGGAAGTGACGGTATATGGTCCATCGCAATGATCTGGAACGGATATGTGGCTTGAATGTTTCCTGGCGACTCCCCTTGGATCGTGGGCCTCCCTTTACCGGTCTCGCAGTCTACGCATTCCCCAACATATCGCTGGATACTACGGAACATGCCTCTCCAGTGGAAGTGCCTCCGGATCCGATCGTACGTGCGCCCGATCCCCTGAAGTCCTCCTTCCAAGCTCTTGTGATAGTGGTGCAGGACATCCTGCTGCAGGGCTTCGGGGATCACTAGCCTCATCAGTTGATCGCGACCCGCCTCGGATCCCTTGGATGGCGGGCAGTAGAAGAGAAGATCTTGATCGTCGGTCTCGTAATTCATCGCGATCTTACCGTAAGTTCTGGCCTCTTCTCGATCTAGATCCTCCACTTGCCCGACCAAATACTTCTTCAATCCAACGATCCACGCCTCTTCGTCCTGAGCCTTGCGAATCCGATCGACCCTTATCTCCCTGATGACTTCCTCCAGCATCACGATCGGGTCAGATCTGCGTCTGACACCTGATCTGGTCGCTACTGCAGCGACCCGGATCTTCGCGTCCTCGGATCCAGCCACCAAGATCTCGACTAAGCGGTTCAGAGTAACCAGATCCTGGAGATCTGATTCCGCTGTCACGTCCACGCCTCCTTGTCTTTGAAGCGCTGCACTTGCCAGGCTGTCCGCGCTTCCATTCCAGTCACGCTTCACATGCACCAGATCGTGATCCGGCCAGGACCGCAGGCGATCCAAAGTCCTCTGTTTCAATAGGGTCAATCCCTGCGCTTTGCAGTCGATTTCTCCTCTGACCTGCCGGATCACGAGATTCGAATCTCCACAGATCACGACACGGGCGGGATCTAAGCCCTCTAACAGATCTAACCCCAATAGCAAACCATTATACTCAGCTTCGTTGACAGTCATGCCTTCTGCGTAGCTGGATCTGGCTTTCATCACTCTCCATCCTGGCAGTTTCCATACGATCGCGCTGAACGCGCCTCCACCACGCTTGACTCGTGCAGATCCGTCAAAGCTCACCACCCATAGATCTTCATCCTCGCGTACTGTGGGTACAGGCGTCTGGATCCGACGTCGGGGCTCCTTTCGAGGCGCAATCGCTATCAGGGCTTCGTCTACTTGAGATCTTGGCGTAATGCTGGCTGCCAGCGCCCCCAGGATCTCGTCTTCTCCGCGAGTACACTTGACGATCTCCAGATCCCAAGGCGAGAGGAGAGCAGCCCACTGTCCAAGGCGGCCTTGAAGACCGGGTGACTTGAACAGCCACGCGAGGGTGGAGTGCCTCGTCAGGATCTGGATCTTGCGCCCAACTAGCAGATTATAATAAAGATCCAGGATCCGGAGCAATGCCAACACTTCCTTCTCCACCACGTTGTAATTCAACTCGTTCAGCTTCAGCGTCCTGCTAGCGAAAGCAACTGGATGGTAGATCCCATCGTGGTCTTGCACCAACGAGGCGGATATCGCCCACTCGCTCGCATAGACAATCACAACCGGCAACCGGGTGGGATCAAAGTGGCGAAGGATCGGCGTCGAGCTGATCTTCATCTTCAACTGCGTGAACGCTCGATGGGCCCGGATCCACCTTTCGTCTACGGGGCCGTCCTCATTCGGCTTCGGCGTATTCAACTCGGCTAGACCTGACGGATCTGGGGTCTGGATCTCCTTTGGATCCCGGGTACCCAGATCGAGACGGTCCAGCACATGACGAAGATCCGGGCATTTCTTCAACTCGGCAAACTCGACCTCCCGTAGTTCGTATAAGACAGCAGCGTAGATCGCATAGTCTTCGATAAATCGACTATAATAATTCAAGCTTCCAAGAAATGACTGCATGGATCTTAGGGATCCCGGGAACGGCAGGTCGGCCAGAGCAGTCAGATCCTTGGGGTTCGCCTCCAGTCCGTCGTTAGACACCCGATGACCCAAATAATCCACTTTTCGTAGTCCCCAAAAACTTTTTGCAACACTGATCGACAAATTCCATTCGTCGCACACGTCCAACAGACCTTGAACCCGGTCACATAACTGATCCCAGGATCCGGCCGTCACTAGAATGTCGTCGATGTAAGATCTGCGACCCAACACCGATTGGGAGCCCGGATCCGCCGGGTCTCCGGCCTCGAATAGATCTACAGAACTTCTGGATCCGTCGGATCCTGGAACTTCGGAGGTCGTCGGATCCTTGGGCCCGCTGGATCCCGAGATCTTCAGGAATCCATACAATGCATTATCGATTAGGCGCTGGTAGATCTGGGGAGCATTCTTGAGACCAAACGGCATACGATTCCACTCGAACAAACCGAAAGGGGTGATAAACGTCGATATGGCACGGGCTCGGTCCGTCATGGAGACAACCCAAAATCCGCTGGCCATGTCCAACGAACAATACCAGAGAACTCGGTCTAGATCTTCGAGGAGATCGTTGATCAGCGGCATCGGGTAGATCATGAGGCGAGTAAGCCCGTTCACTAGGCGATAGTCGATACAGAGTCGAATGTCTACTCCGTTTTTCTTAATGATCACTACGATCGGAGAGGCCCATGGGGAAGTTGAATGTCTGATGATCTTGGCCGATAGCAGTCCCTTGATCAGATCAGACACCTTCTCCCGGAACTGGGGGGCCACCTTCCGTACGCGCTGCGCGATCGGCTTCGCATCTCCCACATCGATATCGCACACGACTCCTCGAGCTGCTGGCGGTAGGGCGTTACCCTTACCAATCAGTAGATGCCGCCTCTTCCAGATGATCTGCCGGAGTCTATCGATCTCTTCCGGGGTAGTAGATCCCGGATCTCCGACTTGGATATCTTCGATTTTCACCTCGTCGGTCGTTGAGATCTGGACTTCAGGCACCACTGCGAGGTTGCCGTCGAGATCTTCGGCCGCGAGATCCCCATTCGTGTGGTGATACCGGCGGCTGTCTAGATCGGCGCCATCTCGGAGTTCCCACACATGGTCTGGCTTCTCCTCCTTCAGGTCGGTTGAA
Organism: Phytophthora capsici; assembly: GCA_030324255.1. Classification (NCBI taxonomy): domain Eukaryota; phylum Oomycota; class Peronosporomycetes; order Peronosporales; family Peronosporaceae; genus Phytophthora; species Phytophthora capsici. Next base: position 2,564,855 of record CM059354.1, read on the forward strand.
TTTGAATTTCGCACGCCTTTACTCATATCATGTTGACGTAACAAGTCGCTTGAGGTACCACGGATGTCACTTAGCCCATCTCCGTTTACGCGATCCTTGGTCATGTCGTGATGCATCCCATCACCATCCGGAGAATCAGCCGGGTCCGGATCTTCGGCATCGGGATCTAGGCGATGCAGATCGGGATCCGCCAGATCAGGATCCTGAGAGTCTGGATCCGGGGATCTTAGATCGGGATCCGCCAGATCTGGATCCTGAGAGTCTGGATCCGGGGATCTTAGATCGGGATCCGGCAGATCGGGACCCGCCAGATCTGGATCCTGAGAGTCTGGATCCGGGGATCTTAGATCGGGATCCGGCAGATCGGGACCCGCCAGATCTGGATCCTGAGAGTCTGGATCCGGGGATCTTAGATCGGGGTCCGGGCTGCCTGGGTGGTGCGCATCCCACCTTGCATCCTGAGCATATGTCTCATCCCCCTTGGTTGTACTGGATACCTTGAATCCTTGCCACACATCACTGATTACGTCCGTGTCGCCTGTGCCGTCATCATATGTCGCACTGGATATTCTGGCTTCCGTCCACACATCATTGATGACGGGATCGTCTGTGGCTACACTCGCGCTGGCGTCAACCTCCTTGCCTTGGGTCTCGCTGATTTGGGCCTCGGACTGGTTGACCTCGTATGCCTCGACACCGTTCTGGGTTGTCCGATCCGGGGTTGGGGCCACTTGAGTCGAAGCCAGAACCTCCTGATCCGTAGCGGCCGCACTCCGCTGCGCGGTAGATAGGCTCGGGGCTTCCTCGATTGCGTCCCCAGCATTCGTTATAAGCACAACGCTCGACTGGGTGAATGAGGAGTCTCCACGGCCTTCGTGGTGTTGGTGCCGCCGATCGTTGTGCCCATCATCATGCCCATCTTCCATATCAGTTCTTGAAAAACATATGGTGGATACATGCCTCCCATCTCGGTCTTGGGGATCCGGATCAGGGCGATCCGAATCGGATTCCGATGCAGTTGAAGGGCAGGCTCCAAGCTCCGAGCTGCGCCGGGAGTTCAGGCCTGTGCTCCCGTCGAAAGTCACTGGTTGGCCAAGTTCCGGTCGACCGTCACACTGCCGACTCTGGTCTCTTTTCAAAATCGCACGTGGGGTGACATACTCCGGACGATCTACCGCCGGCTCGGCCGGGCCATCAAGGATCTCGGGGCCGGACGACTGGATCTCCACCGTGGCTTCCAGGGCGAGATTTTGCCACTCCATGTATCTCCGGGATCCTACCGATACATATCCGGGGATCCGGGGCACCTTGTCGTCTTCCAACACCATGCCGATCTGGGACCTCCGATTTAGCCTCAAGATCTTGTCGCTGAGGTTGGTGATCTTCAGATACCGGATCCTGCCCGGCCCATCGACAACCGTTGGCACCCAACGCTCACCCCGCGTGACCCACAGCTTTTCGGTGTGGGAGATCTTCAAACGCTGCTCGGCTTCAACCGATTCACCGATCGGCACCTCCAGATCATCGTCTAAGGTGACGGATCGGACCCGCTCGCCATACAGGCGCTTCCTGCCGTGCAGCCGGATCCCGATCTCGTTCGGCAAGCACATCGGCCCTCCTGCCAGATCCATTCGGACGCCGGCCGGGATCATGAAGTCCATGCCGAGGATCGCCTCCTGTCCAGATAGATCCCCGATCCAGATCTCGAAGAAATATACCAAGTATCCTGCCAACGTGATCTTGATCTTCGCTCTTCCCTCCGTCGTATATACATTGTCTCCGATCCCAACACACTCTTGCCTTTGACTTGTGTCGATCTGGCACCCTACCTTACGAGCAAAGGTAGTGTCCAAGATTGACACTTCGGCACCGGTGTCTAAGAGCAAGATCGCCTTCTCGTGATTGATCTTGCCCGAGATCTTAGCTTGACGGAACCATTTCCCCGGAGCGTGATATTTCCAGTAGCCTCGGGATTCTCCACGACGGAGTTCCAACGCGACTTCAGATCTGGATCTGCTGTATTCGTCGATCTTGGGAAGACTCGAGATCTTAGCGGTATATGTATGCAATTCACATGTATTACCGCGTAGATCCGATCTTCTGCTATCTTGATCTACCAACTTGTTGTTCACATATGCATAGATGCAATACCTAGAACGCTCGGCTCGTACCGGATTCCAACCCGGCGGGCGTCCTAGTTTAACATCTTCTCGGCGATCTCTGGGAGCATGCCGGCGTGTCGGGTGGGATCATACCACTTCCGGATCTGGTTGTAGAACTCCTCCATCGGGCACTCGCCGGCGTCATGCAGTTCTCCGCACCCTCGACAAACGAACAGGCAGCGATCAGCCGGGTGGCCTCGCTTTCCGCACTTCTCGCAGGTCAGGCGTCTCCAGCAGCCAAGATCGGTGTGCCTCCGGGATCCGCAGTGCGAGCATCGGCTACGGTCTTGATCGTCGTAGCGATTCGTGGCTCTACGATCCGGGATCCGATCTCTATCTTGTGAGTCCGCATTGGGTCTCACCTGATCTGAAGCCTGGGGTCGGGGTTTGCTCGGATCGCCACCTTTAGAGGTCTCTTCTGATGAGGCGAGATAGATCTTACGCAGGTCTCCCTCCGAATCGGATCCGTCCGATCCGGATCCTACTTCAGACTCTGAACTGTGATCTTGGATCTGGATCGCCCGTAGCGCTCGCTTGGCCGGGGCCGCTGGGGCTGCCGCAGGTGCCTTCTGACGATACTTCGAACCGAACGCGGATCTCTTCTGCCGACTCTTCGCGCGTTCTTGAGCACGGAGAACCTCCTCCAGATCTTCACTGTCCATGAGCCGTAGCAGCGTCAGTCGGTCGGCTAGCTCTGGGTCTCCTAGAGTCTCGATGAAGTGGTCAACATGTTCCCGGCGAGTCTTAGCATCTCCATCCTTGATCTTGAGCTTGGCTCGCAGAGCGGCTACATTCAACCGGTAGAGATATTCCAGGGGCGACTCTTCGGACCTTTTTCGGGCGTGGTAATATTGCCACGCAACCGACACTCCCAATCCACAGTACTGCGTCTGGAAGCTCTTAAGCAGGTCATCCCACTTGTTTCGCGTGGATCGGGCTAGCTGTCGGTGCCAATTTTTGGCAGGTCCGACAAGCAGATCCGCAAAGGTGAGGCACTTCTCTTCGTCCGTTGCCTGATCCCGTTGGAAGGCTGGCTTCACCTTGCTGATCCAGGACCTCGCTCGATCCTCGTCTAGGTCCTTGCCTGAAAACTCCTTCAGATCCGAGATTGCGGAGATCCGTACTCGCTGGATCAACGATGTTCCTCCTTGACCAGCGGCAGCGGTGGCTACTATTGCTCTGCCGAAGCTCGGGATCTCTAGATCATCGGGATCATATTCCCAATGACGGTCCGGCTCTCCCACAGACTCCATATCCACGTCTTGGGATCCCCGATATGCCGCCGCGCTGATGGCTTGGGGCGCTGCGGTCACCTGTTGTTCCTTCAAGAATCTGTTCATGGCAGCTTGGAAGTACGTCTCCAGTTTGTTGGTCGACTCCGTAGGCGCGGGTGCGACCGTCGCGGTCTTCGCCACAGGATCTCGTTCTACAGGACGCTTGGGCGTAGATCTAGAACTGTGGGTCTGGATCCGGGATCTTCACTTGGGATCTGAGGTATCTAGCCCCACCGGGTCCTAACGACATCCGTCGAGGTCCGCGGGAGCTGTCCGAGTCGGGTTCCGAGGTAGCGGACGCGTAGTGCGAGGATCCCGTCTGATAATCGAGATCCCGCGGCCGATCCCGCCCCCCGACTAAGATCCTCAGGGTCTTGAAGAGATCGTGAGTTACTACCTGGATCGCGCTCAGGCCCAGATCGAACAGAGTGCCTGCATCGAAGGCTCCGGCAACAAGTCCGGCTTCATGAAGCAGATCCAGCAAAGCTTGGACGGCGCCCAGGCGGTCGGTCACGACCGGGGGGCTGGTTACCGGCCCCTTTAGATCTCCGACCTGGCGGACTTGAAGGATCGCCAGTACCGGATCTTGGGTCAGGATCTCGCTGAGCACCTTCTGGTGGTACGCCAGCTCCAGGGTGCTCCTAGTTTGGGTAGATCTAGCTTTGCCTAAATCATCCCCATCTGACTCAGGTGCTTTCAATTTTGTCCGCGTGGTCTTGGTCTTCTTCTTCTTCGTGGATTTTGGGACAGCAGCGGACTTTGTGAGCGATTGAGGCTTAGGCTTCGCCTTCGCCTTATCGCTCGGCGGATCTCGATTCTCATCGAGATCCGCACTGGTCCCCGAAGGGACCGCCGGAGGAATTTGAGGTTTCTCTTCCAGATCTAGATCTGGGTCCACCTCCTGGCTTTCAGCAGAGTTCCTCCCAAAGCTCTGCTGATCTGTGGATTTTGCTGTTTTCAGCGGCGTCTTCGTCGATCCAACGTCTGAAGGCGCTTGTTCCCCGGGTTCTTCCTTCACTTTGACATCTTCTTGGGACTCACGGTGATATCCGAAGTCACCAGAAGATCCGGGCACGCGCACCATTGTGGTGTAGCGGGATCGGCCAAAATGTGATTAAGGCCAGATCCTGATACCACTTGCGCCCAGACACCGACTAACGGAGGGGGTGCTCCGATGATCCGTGATCTTGTGCTGAGTGTTCACCTTGTGTACCCGTCGGTGGGCGGGATCTGCTCTTCCAGGTAACTTCGAAGAGGTCTTGGTGTGAAGGGTGACTGTCTTGGCGAGACGTGGGGTCGTGGGGTAGCGCGGAAGTCTTCGCTCTACCGCCGGGTAGTAGATCTAGATCTAGAGCGACTTGGTCGAGCTCAGATCTAGCAGCCGGATTTGGATCCGGGCTGGTAAGTTGGCCTAGTGGCGGGGTGTTCCTTGTCCTTTCCGTTGCTTGCCGCGTCCGATAGCGGGGGCCTTGAGAGTTGAGAGTCGATAGGTCTTCGGGCCAAGCAATAAAGTCCCTTAGATCCGTTATGCACTTACGGTAGATCACTAGTGTAGGCTAAGCTGGCCAATATATTATCCAGTCTTATACCTTACAGCTAGATCAACTACACTTAGCTTCCTAACACCTTTGAGGGCCAAAATACGTTCCCGTTTCCTGGTGTAGCTAAGGCACTTGCGTAGATCAAGGCAAATTCGAGTCTGATTTACAATTATACCAATCCCATCCTAAGACCTATCATCTGGATCCTCGCCCTATGCAACATCTGGATCCTGCACCTTTTACACCGATAGCCATCACATGTTGTGTCCTCGCCTAGATCTTGGATCTTGGTAACCTGAATCCCAGCCGGGATCCTAGATCTTGGCCTTCAGCTGGGTCCGGATCTTCATGGAGTCTTGGATCTGGAGGATCTGGGATCAGGGATCTTGGGGTCTCGGATCTTGGATCTCGGGATCTCGGTTCTTGGGTATCTGGATCTTGGATCTTGGGGATCTGGGATCTTGGGATCTCGGGATCTTGGATCTGGGATCTTGGGATCTCGGATCTTGGGGATCTGGATCTTGGATCTTGGGGATCTGGGATCTTGGGATCTTGGATCTTGGATCTTGGATCTTGGATCTTGGGGATCTGGGGATCTTGGGATCTCGGATCTTGGGGATCTGGATCTTGGATCTTGGGGATCTGGGATCTTGGGATCTTGGATCTTGGGATCTCGGATCTGGATCTGGAGGATCTGGGATCTTGGGATCTTGGGGATCTGGATCTCGGATCATAGTCCCAGCCTGATCCGGATCTTCGGGATCCATAATCACCGAGACTGGTCTCGTCCCGTCCCGTGTACATCGGCCTTCTTCAACCATATGGTATCCTCGTACGGCAACCGACTCAGATCGGATTCCTCGAACGGCAACCGGCTCAGATCGGATTCCATCTACGGCAACCGCGCCTTTCTTGGAAAGCACTTCACCACAAGAGTAACAACCATGCAACACTGTAGCGACATTGATTTATTTTTTTAGGCTCTCGGTTTACCTTACATGCATTGATCATCTTACTCAACGTTTATGTGTCGGTGGGATCCCGGAGATATATGGAGTGGCAAAATCTTGCTCTGGAAGCTACGGTGGAGATCCAACCTTCCAGCCCGGAGCTGAAGACCCAGCCGAGCCGGCTGTAGGCCGCCCGACGTACGTCACTCCACGTGTGATCTTGCCAAGAGATCCGAGTCCAAGGTATGACGATCACCCCGACCCAGCTAGCTGACGACCTTCGTGTACCCTCCATGTATTTTACAGGAACAGATATGGAAAATGAGCATGGTGATGGGCACAGTGATCGGCGGCACCAACACCCCGACAGCCATGGAGACCCCTCATTCATTCAGACAAGCGTTGCGGCCCATACTTCCAGAGTCTTTATAACGAATGCTGGGAACGCGATCGAACAATCCCCGAGCCCCTACCATGCACAGCGGAGCGCGGCAGCTACGGATCAGGTGGTCTCTTGTAATGGGTCTACTAAGACCTATTAGGTGGCGTACACGTGCGCTTACGTGTATGAGGAACCGTGCAAATTTTTTAGACTTAATTTAATTAAACTTACGTCCATAAATATAATTAAATCAAATATAACAATATTTATACTGCAAATACCGTAAAATGAGAACTGTTATTGAATTTGGCACAAGCCAATTATGGACCTCTTAAATCTGATTGCTATCTGTTTCTAAAGGTTCTGTCAATGTGCGGTTGACAGAATTCTGATTTCTCCTAAGAGCACTGATTGGTAGAAATATGCCACTTTCTACCAATTGCATGGGTAAATGCACGCGAGCCATCCAATGATATGGCCCGCCCATGTATCCATTGGTGTGCTCCACACACCAAGGCCCGAGGTCCGTTTCCAACCTCTAACAGTTAGCGCAACTGTTAGAGTTACAAGTGGTGTAACCACTTGTACGTGTAACCCTGTTACACCATCCCCCTTTAAGGCTTAACGTACCCATCCGGATACGTTAACCGACATAACTTGACAAGGCCGTCAAGTTACAGGAAGAATCCACGAGTCCATTCCCGAATGAACTCGCCAACGCTCAAGTCCACGTCCGCAGCCGCGGACGCGCAAGCCTCGCCTGCTGCCTCTGCAGCAAGCACAACAGCGGCAGTGCCCACTAGCACTGCTGCTTCCAGTCGTTCGACAGAGAGTAATCTCTCTGTCTCCGAGTACCATGCTCTCCTCAAGGAGAAGCATGCAGCGAAGAAGTCTGATTTCGCTGCCGACTCCGACGAGTATCCTCTCGACTACGAGGATTCTGAAGATAGGGAGCCCCGTGAAGAGGAAGCTCCCGCCCACGTGTCTTCGTCCGAAGACACGCTCGACCCACCCAAGGGGTCTCGACGTCCCCGCGAAGAGACCTCGGACGCTTCCAGGTCGAAGCGTCCGCGCAATGATGACTTAGCGTCCCCCATGTCGAGGGCGCTCATCTCTCCGCGCACTGATCCACCACCAGTGTGCGCTGCATGGATGCCTACTGAGGCAGAGATCCATGACCGGTTCGGTGCTAGTTCACCATCGAACCAGATACTGTTGTACCACGATAACAGTATCAACGACGACGAAGTCGCTGTTGCATTGTCTTTGAGTCCCCGACTCAAAGACGCGACTGCTACATCGGGCTCTTCCATGAGCTCCAATACTTCAGCGCGAAGAAGACTTCACGCGACCAGAGTGGTACAGTCGTGGAATGCCTTTGTTGATAACTTCAACAAAGACCCGAAAGCCTATCCCGAAAACGAACCTCTTGAGAATTCGTTCTCTTATGAACCACGATCCGCTCAACTATCCAGCGGATCGACCCAGTCGCGTCTCACAACGGCGGTGGAGGGGGCGGAAACACTCCCTCCGTATGGTCAACGCTATGACCATGGCGATCGTGCCCTGCACGATCGTGTTGCGGCGCTCGAGGCAGTCTCAGAGCGCCGAGATGGCTGCTCTGAAGCAGGAGGTCCGAGTCCTCCGTGCTGATGCTGCGCAGACTGCTTCGAACATCTCGTCCGGTCTCGGGACGAGATTGAACGCTCTGATCGCTCGCGTGAGCGATCTCGAGAAGGCCTTCGAGGCCTCTCAGGCGAGTCATCACCCGTAGATGACTCGTGCTGCACGTACGCCCGACGTAGAACGTCGGATGGAGTCTCATGTTGGACAGTATGTCCAGCCGGTACGCGTTGCCGTGCCGCTCAAGTACTGTGAACGACCCGATGAACCTTGGAGCAAGCTTACTTGCTCCAAAATCAGACACTGCATGTTTAGGCAAGTTTTGAGTAGCTAACAAAACTAATGAACCTTTCTTAATTTCATTCATGTTGCCCCTGCCAACATTGTCCACATTCAGCTTCTGTCGATCGGCAGAAGCTGCGATAGCATCTTGTACAAACCGTATGACGGCTTGTCTTCGCTGGACAAAGTCTAGCGCATTCGAGCTGAACTCTTTCAGCTCGTCGCCTTGGTCCGCAGCAGGCCCTGCCTGCTCGCTATTATCCCCTATGTCTGTGCCCGGCACAGACATCTCGCGCTCGTTCCTGCTCGAACGAGACGCAGCTCGCGTCACCGCAGCTGATAGTACGTCATCAGCTGTTCTCTGCGGTTGTTCAGACGCAACCGTAGATCCTCCCCCACTTAAGGAGGAAGCTACCCCACTGAGCATGCTTGGCAAACGTGGATGCCGCATGACATTCACGTAGAACGGTGTATGCCCTGTCGAGGCTTGCACCGAGTTGTTGATGGCAAACTCTGCCATCGGTAAACACTCGCTCCAATGCGGGAACGAGTGTGCGTAGCTCTTCAGCGCGTCACCCATAACTCGGTTGACGCGTTCGGTCTGCCCGTCCGTCTGCGGATGATCCGCAGTCGACACTGAAAACTGTGAACCAAGAAGTGTATACACTTCTTGCCAGAACCGCGCTGTGAAGCGTGGATCACGGTCCGACACAATGTCGAGCGGCATGCCATGGCGTTTGAACACCATGTCAACAAACAATTGCGCAGTCTGCGCGGCTGTAACAGTAGCCGGGACGGCAGCAAGATGGACTATCTTGCTAAATCGGTCCACAAAGACAACGATGCCTGTCCTCCGCTTGTTGTCGGGCGGAAGACCGAAGACAAAGTCCATGGACATGGACTGCCAACACTCCGACGGAGTCGGAAGAGATTGAAGAGGAGCCTGCGTAAATGGCGCAGGCTTCACGCGCTGGCAATCCTCGCAAGCATGAACGTACTTGCGTACCCACTTGTACTGGTGGTGCCAGAAGAAGTCACGCGTGAGAAGAGTGTATGTCTTCTCACGACCTGGATGCCCTACCGTAGGGGCATCGTGATACTCGAACATGATCCACAGCCGCAGATCATGATCATTCGGAACGACAATGCGATCCGCATTGTCGTCTAATGCATTGTACAGCAGTAGCCCTTCGTGTACACGATAGCGATGTACACGAGCTCGAAGGTGAGGGGTTAGCTTAGAAATGCTGGTGCCAAAACGTACGGTCTGATTCGGCCTGGGTGTGTTTCATCTTGTGTCCATGTTGGATGTCTGTATCTCCGTCAATACTGCGATTCAGAGGCTCTCGTTCGGCCACAAGGCACAACCGACCCTGCGCTATCAGCTCGGCCCATCTCCAAGCGAATTTTGTCGGGCGCTCGGAATTGACCGAAACGGCTACAGCACGCTTCTCGAGGGCTAGAAAATGCTTCTGCCAAAACGTACAGTCTGATTCGGCCTGGGTGTGTTTCATCTTGTGTCCATGTTGGATGTCTGTATCTCCGTCAATACTGCGATTCAGAGGCTCTCGTTCGGCCACAAGGCACAACCGACCCTGCGCTGTCAGCTCGGCCCATCTCCAAGCGAATTTTGTCGGGCGCTCGGAATTGACCGAAACGGCTACAGCACGCTTCTCGAGGGCTAGAAAATGCTTCTGCCAAAACGTACGGTCTGATTCGGCCTGGGTGTGTTTCATCTTGTGTCCATGTTGGATGTCTGTATCTCCGTCAATACTGCGATTCAGAGGCTCTCGTTCGGCCACAAGGCACAGCCGACCCTGCGCTATCAGCTCGGCCCATCTCCAAGCGAATTTTGTCGGGCGCTCGGAACTGACCGAAACGGCTTCAGCACGCTTCTCGAGGGCTAGAAAATGCTTCTGCCAAAACGTACGGTCTGATTCGGCCTGGGTGTGTTTCATCTTGTGTCCATGTTGGATGTCTGTATCTCCGTCAATACTGCGATTCAGAGGCTCTCGTTCGGCCACAAGGCACAACCGACCCTGCGCTGTCAGCTCGGCCCATCTCCAAGCGAATTTTGTCGGGCGCTCGGAATTGACCGAAACGGCTACAGCACGCTTCTCGAGGGCTAGAAAATGCTTCTGCCAAAACGTACGGTCTGATTCGGCCTGGGTGTGTTTCATCTTGTGTCCATGTTGGATGTCTGTATCTCCGTCAATACTGCGATTCAGAGGCTCTCGTTCGGCCACAAGGCACAACCGACCCTGCGCTATCAGCTCGGCCCATCTCCAAGCGAATTTTGTCGGACGCTCGGAACTGACCGAAACGGCTTCAGCACGCTTCTCGAGGGCTAGAAAATGCTTCTGCCAAAACGTACGGTCTGATTCGGCCTGGGTGTGTTTCATCTTGTGTCCATGTTGGATGTCTGTATCTCCGTCAATACTGCGATTCAGAGGCTCTCGTTCGGCCACAAGGCACAACCGACCCTGCGCTATCAGCTCGGCCCATCTCCAAGCGAATTTTGTCGGGCGCTCGGAATTGACCGAAACGGCTTCAGCACGCTTCTCGAGGGCTAGAAAATGCTGGTGCCAAAACGTACGGTCTGATTCGGCCTGGGTGTGTTTCATCTTGTGTCCATGTTGGATGTCTGTATCTCCGTCAATACTGCGATTCAGAGGCTCTCGTTCGGCCACAAGGCACAGCCGACCCTGCGCTATCAGCTCGGCCCATCTCCAAGCGAATTTTGTCGGGCGCTCGGAATTGACCGAAACGGCTACAGCACGCTTCTCGAGGGCTAGAAAATGCTTCTGCCAAAACGTACGGTCTGATTCGGCCTGGGTGTGTTTCATCTTGTGTCCATGTTGGATGTCTGTATCTCCGTCAATACTGCGATTCAGAGGCTCTCGTTCGGCCACAAGGCACAACCGACCCTGCGCTATCAGCTCGGCCCATCTCCAAGCGAATTTTGTCGGGCGCTCGGAATTGACCGAAACGGCTACAGCACGCTTCTCGAGGGCTAGAAAATGCTTCTGCCAAAACGTACGGTCTGATTCGGCCTGGGTGTGTTTCATCTTGTGTCCATGTTGGATGTCTGTATCTCCGTCAATACTGCGATTCAGAGGCTCTCGTTCGGCCACAAGGCACAACCGACCCTGCGCTATCAGCTCGGCCCATCTCCAAGCGAATTTTGTCGGGCGCTCGGAATTGACCGAAACGGCTTCAGCACGCTTCTCGAGGGCTAGAAAATGCTTCTGCCAAAACGTACGGTCTGATTCGGCCTGGGTGTGTTTCATCTTGTGTCCATGTTGGATGTCTGTATCTCCGTCAATACTGCGATTCAGAGGCTCTCGTTCGGCCACAAGGCACAACCGACCCTGCGCTATCAGCTCGGCCCATCTCCAAGCGAATTTTGTCGGGCGCTCGGAATTGACCGAAACGGCTACAGCACGCTTCTCGAGGGCTAGAAAATGCTTCTGCCAAAACGTACGGTCTGATTCGGCCTGGGTGTGTTTCATCTTGTGTCCATGTTGGATGTCTGTATCTCCGTCAATACTGCGATTCAGAGGCTCTCGTTCGGCCACAAGGCACAACCGACCCTGCGCTATCAGCTCGGCCCATCTCCAAGCGAATTTTGTCGGGCGCTCGGAATTGACCGAAACGGCTACAGCACGCTTCTCGAGGGCTAGAAAATGCTTCTGCCAAAACGTACGGTCTGATTCGGCCTGGGTGTGTTTCATCTTGTGTCCATGTTGGATGTCTGTATCTCCGTCAATACTGCGATTCAGAGGCTCTCGTTCGGCCACAAGGCACAACCGACCCTGCGCTATCAGCTCGGCCCATCTCCAAGCGAATTTTGTCGGGCGCTCGGAATTGACCGAAACGGCTACAGCACGCTTCTCGAGGGCTAGAAAATGCTTCTGCCAAAACGTACGGTCTGATTCGGCCTGGGTGTGTTTCATCTTGTGTCCATGTTGGATGTCTGTATCTCCGTCAATACTGCGATTCAGAGGCTCTCGTTCGGCCACAAGGCACAACCGACCCTGCGCTATCAGCTCGGCCCATCTCCAAGCGAATTTTGTCGGGCGCTCGGAATTGACCGAAACGGCTTCAGCACGCTTCTCGAGGGCTAGAAAATGCTTCTGCCAAAACGTACGGTCTGATTCGGCCTGGGTGTGTTTCATCTTGTGTCCATGTTGGATGTCTGTATCTCCGTCAATACTGCGATTCAGAGGCTCTCGTTCGGCCACAAGGCACAACCGACCCTGCGCTATCAGCTCGGCCCATCTCCAAGCGAATTTTGTCGGGCGCTCGGAATTGACCGAAACGGCTACAGCACGCTTCTCGAGGGCTAGAAAATGCTGCTGCCAAAACGTACGGTCTGATTCGGCCTGGGTGTGTTTCATCTTGTGTCCATGTTGGATGTCTGTATCTCCGTCAATACTGCGATTCAGAGGCTCTCGTTCGGCCACAAGGCACAACCGACCCTGCGCTATCAGCTCGGCCCATCTCCAAGCGAATTTTGTCGGGCGCTCGGAATTGACCGAAACGGCTACAGCACGCTTCTCGAGGGCTAGAAAATGCTGCTGCCAAAACGTACGGTCTGATTCGGCCTGGGTGTGTTTCATCTTGTGTCCATGTTGGATGTCTGTATCTCCGTCAATACTGCGATTCAGAGGCTCTCGTTCGGCCACAAGGCACAACCGACCCTGCGCTATCAGCTCGGCCCATCTCCAAGCGAATTTTGTCGGGCGCTCGGAATTGACCGAAACGGCTTCAGCACGCTTCTCGAGGGCTAGAAAATGCTTCTGCCAAAACGTACGGTCTGATTCGGCCTGGGTGTGTTTCATCTTGTGTCCATGTTGGATGTCTGTATCTCCGTCAATACTGCGATTCAGAGGCTCTCGTTCGGCCACAAGGCACAACCGACCCTGCGCTATCAGCTCGGCCCATCTCCAAGCGAATTTTGTCGGGCGCTCGGAATTGACCGAAACGGCTACAGCACGCTTCTCGAGGGCTAGAAAATGCTGCTGCCAAAACGTACGGTCTGATTCGGCCTGGGTGTGTTTCATCTTGTGTCCATGTTGGATGTCTGTATCTCCGTCAATACTGCGATTCAGAGGCTCTCGTTCGGCCACAAGGCACAACCGACCCTGCGCTATCAGCTCGGCCCATCTCCAAGCGAATTTTGTCGGGCGCTCGGAATTGACCGAAACGGCTACAGCACGCTTCTCGAGGGCTAGAAAATGCTGCTGCCAAAACGTACGGTCTGATTCGGCCTGGGTGTGTTTCATCTTGTGTCCATGTTGGATGTCTGTATCTCCGTCAATACTGCGATTCAGAGGCTCTCGTTCGGCCACAAGGCACAACCGACCCTGCGCTATCAGCTCGGCCCATCTCCAAGCGAATTTTGTCGGGCGCTCGGAATTGACCGAAACGGCTACAGCACGCTTCTCGAGGGCTAGAAAATGCTGCTGCCAAAACGTACGGTCTGATTCGGCCTGGGTGTGTTTCATCTTGTGTCCATGTTGGATGTCTGTATCTCCGTCAATACTGCGATTCAGAGGCTCTCGTTCGGCCACAAGGCACAACCGACCCTGCGCTATCAGCTCGGCCCATCTCCAAGCGAATTTTGTCGGGCGCTCGGAATTGACCGAAACGGCTACAGCACGCTTCTCGAGGGCTAGAAAATGCTGCTGCCAAAACGTACGGTCTGATTCGGCCTGGGTGTGTTTCATCTTGTGTCCATGTTGGATGTCTGTATCTCCGTCAATACTGCGATTCAGAGGCTCTCGTTCGGCCACAAGGCACAACCGACCCTGCGCTATCAGCTCGGCCCATCTCCAAGCGAATTTTGTCGGGCGCTCGGAATTGACCGAAACGGCTTCAGCACGCTTCTCGAGGGCTAGAAAATGCTGCTGCCAAAACGTACGGTCTGATTCGGCCTGGGTGTGTTTCATCTTGTGTCCATGTTGGATGTCTGTATCTCCGTCAATACTGCGATTCAGAGGCTCTCGTTCGGCCACAAGGCACAACCGACCCTGCGCTATCAGCTCGGCCCATCTCCAAGCGAATTTTGTCGGGCGCTCGGAATTGACCGAAACGGCTACAGCACGCTTCTCGAGGGCTAGAAAATGCTGCTGCCAAAACGTACGGTCTGATTCGGCCTGGGTGTGTTTCATCTTGTGTCCATGTTGGATGTCTGTATCTCCGTCAATACTGCGATTCAGAGGCTCTCGTTCGGCCACAAGGCACAACCGACCCTGCGCTATCAGCTCGGCCCATCTCCAAGCGAATTTTGTCGGGCGCTCGGAATTGACCGAAACGGCTACAGCACGCTTCTCGAGGGCTAGAAAATGCTGCTGCCAAAACGTACGGTCTGATTCGGCCTGGGTGTGTTTCATCTTGTGTCCATGTTGGATGTCTGTATCTCCGTCAATACTGCGATTCAGAGGCTCTCGTTCGGCCACAAGGCACAACCGACCCTGCGCTATCAGCTCGGCCCATCTCCAAGCGAATTTTGTCGGGCGCTCGGAATTGACCGAAACGGCTTCAGCACGCTTCTCGAGGGCTAGAAAATGCTGCTGCCAAAACGTACGGTCTGATTCGGCCTGGGTGTGTTTCATCTTGTGTCCATGTTGGATGTCTGTATCTCCGTCAATACTGCGATTCAGAGGCTCTCGTTCGGCCACAAGGCACAACCGACCCTGCGCTATCAGCTCGGCCCATCTCCAAGCGAATTTTGTCGGGCGCTCGGAATTGACCGAAACGGCTACAGCACGCTTCTCGAGGGCTAGAAAATGCTGCTGCCAAAACGTACGGTCTGATTCGGCCTGGGTGTGTTTCATCTTGTGTCCATGTTGGATGTCTGTATCTCCGTCAATACTGCGATTCAGAGGCTCTCGTTCGGCCACAAGGCACAACCGACCCTGCGCTATCAGCTCGGCCCATCTCCAAGCGAATTTTGTCGGGCGCTCGGAATTGACCGAAACGGCTTCAGCACGCTTCTCGAGGGCTAGAAAATGCTGCTGCCAAAACGTACGGTCTGATTCGGCCTGGGTGTGTTTCATCTTGTGTCCATGTTGGATGTCTGTATCTCCGTCAATACTGCGATTCAGAGGCTCTCGTTCGGCCACAAGGCACAACCGACCCTGCGCTATCAGCTCGGCCCATCTCCAAGCGAATTTTGTCGGGCGCTCGGAATTGACCGAAACGGCTTCAGCACGCTTCTCGAGGGCTAGAAAATGCTGCTGCCAAAACGTACGGTCTGATTCGGCCTGGGTGTGTTTCATCTTGTGTCCATGTTGGATGTCTGTATCTCCGTCAATACTGCGATTCAGAGGCTCTCGTTCGGCCACAAGGCACAACCGACCCTGCGCTATCAGCTCGGCCCATCTCCAAGCGAATTTTGTCGGGCGCTCGGAATTGACCGAAACGGCTTCAGCACGCTTCTCGAGGGCTAGAAAATGCTGCTGCCAAAACGTACGGTCTGATTCGGCCTGGGTGTGTTTCATCTTGTGTCCATGTTGGATGTCTGTATCTCCGTCAATACTGCGATTCAGAGGCTCTCGTTCGGCCACAAGGCACAACCGACCCTGCGCTATCAGCTCGGCCCATCTCCAAGCGAATTTTGTCGGGCGCTCGGAATTGACCGAAACGGCTTCAGCACGCTTCTCGAGGGCTAGAAAATGCTGCTGCCAAAACGTACGGTCTGATTCGGCCTGGGTGTGTTTCATCTTGTGTCCATGTTGGATGTCTGTATCTCCGTCAATACTGCGATTCAGAGGCTCTCGTTCGGCCACAAGGCACAACCGACCCTGCGCTATCAGCTCGGCCCATCTCCAAGCGAATTTTGTCGGGCGCTCGGAATTGACCGAAACGGCTACAGCACGCTTCTCGAGGGCTAGAAAATGCTGCTGCCAAAACGTACGGTCTGATTCGGCCTGGGTGTGTTTCATCTTGTGTCCATGTTGGATGTCTGTATCTCCGTCAATACTGCGATTCAGAGGCTCTCGTTCGGCCACAAGGCACAACCGACCCTGCGCTATCAGCTCGGCCCATCTCCAAGCGAATTTTGTCGGGCGCTCGGAATTGACCGAAACGGCTACAGCACGCTTCTCGAGGGCTAGAAAATGCTGCTGCCAAAACGTACGGTCTGATTCGGCCTGGGTGTGTTTCATCTTGTGTCCATGTTGGATGTCTGTATCTCCGTCAATACTGCGATTCAGAGGCTCTCGTTCGGCCACAAGGCACAACCGACCCTGCGCTATCAGCTCGGCCCATCTCCAAGCGAATTTTGTCGGGCGCTCGGAATTGACCGAAACGGCTTCAGCACGCTTCTCGAGGGCTAGAAAATGCTGCTGCCAAAACGTACGGTCTGATTCGGCCTGGGTGTGTTTCATCTTGTGTCCATGTTGGATGTCTGTATCTCCGTCAATACTGCGATTCAGAGGCTCTCGTTCGGCCACAAGGCACAACCGACCCTGCGCTATCAGCTCGGCCCATCTCCAAGCGAATTTTGTCGGGCGCTCGGAATTGACCGAAACGGCTACAGCACGCTTCTCGAGGGCTAGAAAATGCTGCTGCCAAAACGTACGGTCTGATTCGGCCTGGGTGTGTTTCATCTTGTGTCCATGTTGGATGTCTGTATCTCCGTCAATACTGCGATTCAGAGGCTCTCGTTCGGCCACAAGGCACAACCGACCCTGCGCTATCAGCTCGGCCCATCTCCAAGCGAATTTTGTCGGGCGCTCGGAATTGACCGAAACGGCTACAGCACGCTTCTCGAGGGCTAGAAAATGCTGCTGCCAAAACGTACGGTCTGATTCGGCCTGGGTGTGTTTCATCTTGTGTCCATGTTGGATGTCTGTATCTCCGTCAATACTGCGATTCAGAGGCTCTCGTTCGGCCACAAGGCACAACCGACCCTGCGCTATCAGCTCGGCCCATCTCCAAGCGAATTTTGTCGGGCGCTCGGAATTGACCGAAACGGCTACAGCACGCTTCTCGAGGGCTAGAAAATGCTGCTGCCAAAACGTACGGTCTGATTCGGCCTGGGTGTGTTTCATCTTGTGTCCATGTTGGATGTCTGTATCTCCGTCAATACTGCGATTCAGAGGCTCTCGTTCGGCCACAAGGCACAACCGACCCTGCGCTATCAGCTCGGCCCATCTCCAAGCGAATTTTGTCGGGCGCTCGGAATTGACCGAAACGGCTACAGCACGCTTCTCGAGGGCTAGAAAATGCTGCTGCCAAAACGTACGGTCTGATTCGGCCTGGGTGTGTTTCATCTTGTGTCCATGTTGGATGTCTGTATCTCCGTCAATACTGCGATTCAGAGGCTCTCGTTCGGCCACAAGGCACAACCGACCCTGCGCTATCAGCTCGGCCCATCTCCAAGCGAATTTTGTCGGGCGCTCGGAATTGACCGAAACGGCTACAGCACGCTTCTCGAGGGCTAGAAAATGCTGCTGCCAAAACGTACGGTCTGATTCGGCCTGGGTGTGTTTCATCTTGTGTCCATGTTGGATGTCTGTATCTCCGTCAATACTGCGATTCAGAGGCTCTCGTTCGGCCACAAGGCACAACCGACCCTGCGCTATCAGCTCGGCCCATCTCCAAGCGAATTTTGTCGGGCGCTCGGAATTGACCGAAACGGCTACAGCACGCTTCTCGAGGGCTAGAAAATGCTGCTGCCAAAACGTACGGTCTGATTCGGCCTGGGTGTGTTTCATCTTGTGTCCATGTTGGATGTCTGTATCTCCGTCAATACTGCGATTCAGAGGCTCTCGTTCGGCCACAAGGCACAACCGACCCTGCGCTATCAGCTCGGCCCATCTCCAAGCGAATTTTGTCGGGCGCTCGGAATTGACCGAAACGGCTACAGCACGCTTCTCGAGGGCTAGAAAATGCTGCTGCCAAAACGTACGGTCTGATTCGGCCTGGGTGTGTTTCATCTTGTGTCCATGTTGGATGTCTGTATCTCCGTCAATACTGCGATTCAGAGGCTCTCGTTCGGCCACAAGGCACAACCGACCCTGCGCTATCAGCTCGGCCCATCTCCAAGCGAATTTTGTCGGGCGCTCGGAATTGACCGAAACGGCTACAGCACGCTTCTCGAGGGCTAGAAAATGCTGCTGCCAAAACGTACGGTCTGATTCGGCCTGGGTGTGTTTCATCTTGTGTCCATGTTGGATGTCTGTATCTCCGTCAATACTGCGATTCAGAGGCTCTCGTTCGGCCACAAGGCACAACCGACCCTGCGCTATCAGCTCGGCCCATCTCCAAGCGAATTTTGTCGGGCGCTCGGAATTGACCGAAACGGCTACAGCACGCTTCTCGAGGGCTAGAAAATGCTGCTGCCAAAACGTACGGTCTGATTCGGCCTGGGTGTGTTTCATCTTGTGTCCATGTTGGATGTCTGTATCTCCGTCAATACTGCGATTCAGAGGCTCTCGTTCGGCCACAAGGCACAACCGACCCTGCGCTATCAGCTCGGCCCATCTCCAAGCGAATTTTGTCGGGCGCTCGGAATTGACCGAAACGGCTACAGCACGCTTCTCGAGGGCTAGAAAATGCTGCTGCCAAAACGTACGGTCTGATTCGGCCTGGGTGTGTTTCATCTTGTGTCCATGTTGGATGTCTGTATCTCCGTCAATACTGCGATTCAGAGGCTCTCGTTCGGCCACAAGGCACAACCGACCCTGCGCTATCAGCTCGGCCCATCTCCAAGCGAATTTTGTCGGGCGCTCGGAATTGACCGAAACGGCTACAGCACGCTTCTCGAGGGCTAGAAAATGCTGCTGCCAAAACGTACGGTCTGATTCGGCCTGGGTGTGTTTCATCTTGTGTCCATGTTGGATGTCTGTATCTCCGTCAATACTGCGATTCAGAGGCTCTCGTTCGGCCACAAGGCACAACCGACCCTGCGCTATCAGCTCGGCCCATCTCCAAGCGAATTTTGTCGGGCGCTCGGAATTGACCGAAACGGCTACAGCACGCTTCTCGAGGGCTAGAAAATGCTGCTGCCAAAACGTACGGTCTGATTCGGCCTGGGTGTGTTTCATCTTGTGTCCATGTTGGATGTCTGTATCTCCGTCAATACTGCGATTCAGAGGCTCTCGTTCGGCCACAAGGCACAACCGACCCTGCGCTATCAGCTCGGCCCATCTCCAAGCGAATTTTGTCGGGCGCTCGGAATTGACCGAAACGGCTACAGCACGCTTCTCGAGGGCTAGAAAATGCTGCTGCCAAAACGTACGGTCTGATTCGGCCTGGGTGTGTTTCATCTTGTGTCCATGTTGGATGTCTGTATCTCCGTCAATACTGCGATTCAGAGGCTCTCGTTCGGCCACAAGGCACAACCGACCCTGCGCTATCAGCTCGGCCCATCTCCAAGCGAATTTTGTCGGGCGCTCGGAATTGACCGAAACGGCTACAGCACGCTTCTCGAGGGCTAGAAAATGCTGCTGCCAAAACGTACGGTCTGATTCGGCCTGGGTGTGTTTCATCTTGTGTCCATGTTGGATGTCTGTATCTCCGTCAATACTGCGATTCAGAGGCTCTCGTTCGGCCACAAGGCACAACCGACCCTGCGCTATCAGCTCGGCCCATCTCCAAGCGAATTTTGTCGGGCGCTCGGAATTGACCGAAACGGCTACAGCACGCTTCTCGAGGGCTAGAAAATGCTGGTGCCAAAACGTACGGTCTGATTCGGCCTGGGTGTGTTTCATCTTGTGTCCATGTTGGATGTCTGTATCTCCGTCAATACTGCGATTCAGAGGCTCTCGTTCGGCCACAAGGCACAACCGACCCTGCGCTATCAGCTCGGCCCATCTCCAAGCGAATTTTGTCGGGCGCTCGGAATTGACCGAAACGGCTACAGCACGCTTCTCGAGGGCTAGAAAATGCTGCTGCCAAAACGTACGGTCTGATTCGGCCTGGGTGTGTTTCATCTTGTGTCCATGTTGGATGTCTGTATCTCCGTCAATACTGCGATTCAGAGGCTCTCGTTCGGCCACAAGGCACAACCGACCCTGCGCTATCAGCTCGGCCCATCTCCAAGCGAATTTTGTCGGGCGCTCGGAATTGACCGAAACGGCTACAGCACGCTTCTCGAGGGCTAGAAAATGCTGGTGCCAAAACGTACGGTCTGATTCGGCCTGGGTGTGTTTCATCTTGTGTCCATGTTGGATGTCTGTATCTCCGTCAATACTGCGATTCAGAGGCTCTCGTTCGGCCACAAGGCACAACCGACCCTGCGCTATCAGCTCGGCCCATCTCCAAGCGAATTTTGTCGGGCGCTCGGAATTGACCGAAACGGCTACAGCACGCTTCTCGAGGGCTAGAAAATGCTGCTGCCAAAACGTACGGTCTGATTCGGCCTGGGTGTGTTTCATCTTGTGTCCATGTTGGATGTCTGTATCTCCGTCAATACTGCGATTCAGAGGCTCTCGTTCGGCCACAAGGCACAACCGACCCTGCGCTATCAGCTCGGCCCATCTCCAAGCGAATTTTGTCGGGCGCTCGGAATTGACCGAAACGGCTACAGCACGCTTCTCGAGGGCTAGAAAATGCTGCTGCCAAAACGTACGGTCTGATTCGGCCTGGGTGTGTTTCATCTTGTGTCCATGTTGGATGTCTGTATCTCCGTCAATACTGCGATTCAGAGGCTCTCGTTCGGCCACAAGGCACAACCGACCCTGCGCTATCAGCTCGGCCCATCTCCAAGCGAATTTTGTCGGGCGCTCGGAATTGACCGAAACGGCTACAGCACGCTTCTCGAGGGCTAGAAAATGCTGCTGCCAAAACGTACGGTCTGATTCGGCCTGGGTGTGTTTCATCTTGTGTCCATGTTGGATGTCTGTATCTCCGTCAATACTGCGATTCAGAGGCTCTCGTTCGGCCACAAGGCACAACCGACCCTGCGCTATCAGCTCGGCCCATCTCCAAGCGAATTTTGTCGGGCGCTCGGAATTGACCGAAACGGCTACAGCACGCTTCTCGAGGGCTAGAAAATGCTGCTGCCAAAACGTACGGTCTGATTCGGCCTGGGTGTGTTTCATCTTGTGTCCATGTTGGATGTCTGTATCTCCGTCAATACTGCGATTCAGAGGCTCTCGTTCGGCCACAAGGCACAACCGACCCTGCGCTATCAGCTCGGCCCATCTCCAAGCGAATTTTGTCGGGCGCTCGGAATTGACCGAAACGGCTACAGCACGCTTCTCGAGGGCTAGAAAATGCTGCTGCCAAAACGTACGGTCTGATTCGGCCTGGGTGTGTTTCATCTTGTGTCCATGTTGGATGTCTGTATCTCCGTCAATACTGCGATTCAGAGGCTCTCGTTCGGCCACAAGGCACAACCGACCCTGCGCTATCAGCTCGGCCCATCTCCAAGCGAATTTTGTCGGGCGCTCGGAATTGACCGAAACGGCTACAGCACGCTTCTCGAGGGCTAGAAAATGCTGCTGCCAAAACGTACGGTCTGATTCGGCCTGGGTGTGTTTCATCTTGTGTCCATGTTGGATGTCTGTATCTCCGTCAATACTGCGATTCAGAGGCTCTCGTTCGGCCACAAGGCACAACCGACCCTGCGCTATCAGCTCGGCCCATCTCCAAGCGAATTTTGTCGGGCGCTCGGAATTGACCGAAACGGCTACAGCACGCTTCTCGAGGGCTAGAAAATGCTGCTGCCAAAACGTACGGTCTGATTCGGCCTGGGTGTGTTTCATCTTGTGTCCATGTTGGATGTCTGTATCTCCGTCAATACTGCGATTCAGAGGCTCTCGTTCGGCCACAAGGCACAACCGACCCTGCGCTATCAGCTCGGCCCATCTCCAAGCGAATTTTGTCGGGCGCTCGGAATTGACCGAAACGGCTACAGCACGCTTCTCGAGGGCTAGAAAATGCTGCTGCCAAAACGTACGGTCTGATTCGGCCTGGGTGTGTTTCATCTTGTGTCCATGTTGGATGTCTGTATCTCCGTCAATACTGCGATTCAGAGGCTCTCGTTCGGCCACAAGGCACAACCGACCCTGCGCTATCAGCTCGGCCCATCTCCAAGCGAATTTTGTCGGGCGCTCGGAATTGACCGAAACGGCTACAGCACGCTTCTCGAGGGCTAGAAAATGCTGCTGCCAAAACGTACGGTCTGATTCGGCCTGGGTGTGTTTCATCTTGTGTCCATGTTGGATGTCTGTATCTCCGTCAATACTGCGATTCAGAGGCTCTCGTTCGGCCACAAGGCACAACCGACCCTGCGCTATCAGCTCGGCCCATCTCCAAGCGAATTTTGTCGGGCGCTCGGAATTGACCGAAACGGCTACAGCACGCTTCTCGAGGGCTAGAAAATGCTGCTGCCAAAACGTACGGTCTGATTCGGCCTGGGTGTGTTTCATCTTGTGTCCATGTTGGATGTCTGTATCTCCGTCAATACTGCGATTCAGAGGCTCTCGTTCGGCCACAAGGCACAACCGACCCTGCGCTATCAGCTCGGCCCATCTCCAAGCGAATTTTGTCGGGCGCTCGGAATTGACCGAAACGGCTACAGCACGCTTCTCGAGGGCTAGAAAATGCTGCTGCCAAAACGTACGGTCTGATTCGGCCTGGGTGTGTTTCATCTTGTGTCCATGTTGGATGTCTGTATCTCCGTCAATACTGCGATTCAGAGGCTCTCGTTCGGCCACAAGGCACAACCGACCCTGCGCTATCAGCTCGGCCCATCTCCAAGCGAATTTTGTCGGGCGCTCGGAATTGACCGAAACGGCTACAGCACGCTTCTCGAGGGCTAGAAAATGCTGCTGCCAAAACGTACGGTCTGATTCGGCCTGGGTGTGTTTCATCTTGTGTCCATGTTGGATGTCTGTATCTCCGTCAATACTGCGATTCAGAGGCTCTCGTTCGGCCACAAGGCACAACCGACCCTGCGCTATCAGCTCGGCCCATCTCCAAGCGAATTTTGTCGGGCGCTCGGAATTGACCGAAACGGCTACAGCACGCTTCTCGAGGGCTAGAAAATGCTGCTGCCAAAACGTACGGTCTGATTCGGCCTGGGTGTGTTTCATCTTGTGTCCATGTTGGATGTCTGTATCTCCGTCAATACTGCGATTCAGAGGCTCTCGTTCGGCCACAAGGCACAACCGACCCTGCGCTATCAGCTCGGCCCATCTCCAAGCGAATTTTGTCGGGCGCTCGGAATTGACCGAAACGGCTACAGCACGCTTCTCGAGGGCTAGAAAATGCTGCTGCCAAAACGTACGGTCTGATTCGGCCTGGGTGTGTTTCATCTTGTGTCCATGTTGGATGTCTGTATCTCCGTCAATACTGCGATTCAGAGGCTCTCGTTCGGCCACAAGGCACAACCGACCCTGCGCTATCAGCTCGGCCCATCTCCAAGCGAATTTTGTCGGGCGCTCGGAATTGACCGAAACGGCTACAGCACGCTTCTCGAGGGCTAGAAAATGCTGCTGCCAAAACGTACGGTCTGATTCGGCCTGGGTGTGTTTCATCTTGTGTCCATGTTGGATGTCTGTATCTCCGTCAATACTGCGATTCAGAGGCTCTCGTTCGGCCACAAGGCACAACCGACCCTGCGCTATCAGCTCGGCCCATCTCCAAGCGAATTTTGTCGGGCGCTCGGAATTGACCGAAACGGCTACAGCACGCTTCTCGAGGGCTAGAAAATGCTGCTGCCAAAACGTACGGTCTGATTCGGCCTGGGTGTGTTTCATCTTGTGTCCATGTTGGATGTCTGTATCTCCGTCAATACTGCGATTCAGAGGCTCTCGTTCGGCCACAAGGCACAACCGACCCTGCGCTATCAGCTCGGCCCATCTCCAAGCGAATTTTGTCGGGCGCTCGGAATTGACCGAAACGGCTACAGCACGCTTCTCGAGGGCTAGAAAATGCTGCTGCCAAAACGTACGGTCTGATTCGGCCTGGGTGTGTTTCATCTTGTGTCCATGTTGGATGTCTGTATCTCCGTCAATACTGCGATTCAGAGGCTCTCGTTCGGCCACAAGGCACAACCGACCCTGCGCTATCAGCTCGGCCCATCTCCAAGCGAATTTTGTCGGGCGCTCGGAATTGACCGAAACGGCTTCAGCACGCTTCTCGAGGGCTAGAAAATGCTGCTGCCAAAACGTACGGTCTGATTCGGCCTGGGTGTGTTTCATCTTGTGTCCATGTTGGATGTCTGTATCTCCGTCAATACTGCGATTCAGAGGCTCTCGTTCGGCCACAAGGCACAACCGACCCTGCGCTATCAGCTCGGCCCATCTCCAAGCGAATTTTGTCGGGCGCTCGGAATTGACCGAAACGGCTTCAGCACGCTTCTCGAGGGCTAGAAAATGCTGCTGCCAAAACGTACGGTCTGATTCGGCCTGGGTGTGTTTCATCTTGTGTCCATGTTGGATGTCTGTATCTCCGTCAATACTGCGATTCAGAGGCTCTCGTTCGGCCACAAGGCACAACCGACCCTGCGCTATCAGCTCGGCCCATCTCCAAGCGAATTTTGTCGGGCGCTCGGAATTGACCGAAACGGCTTCAGCACGCTTCTCGAGGGCTAGAAAATGCTGCTGCCAAAACGTACGGTCTGATTCGGCCTGGGTGTGTTTCATCTTGTGTCCATGTTGGATGTCTGTATCTCCGTCAATACTGCGATTCAGAGGCTCTCGTTCGGCCACAAGGCACAACCGACCCTGCGCTATCAGCTCGGCCCATCTCCAAGCGAATTTTGTCGGGCGCTCGGAATTGACCGAAACGGCTTCAGCACGCTTCTCGAGGGCTAGAAAATGCTGCTGCCAAAACGTACGGTCTGATTCGGCCTGGGTGTGTTTCATCTTGTGTCCATGTTGGATGTCTGTATCTCCGTCAATACTGCGATTCAGAGGCTCTCGTTCGGCCACAAGGCACAACCGACCCTGCGCTATCAGCTCGGCCCATCTCCAAGCGAATTTTGTCGGGCGCTCGGAATTGACCGAAACGGCTTCAGCACGCTTCTCGAGGGCTAGAAAATGCTGCTGCCAAAACGTACGGTCTGATTCGGCCTGGGTGTGTTTCATCTTGTGTCCATGTTGGATGTCTGTATCTCCGTCAATACTGCGATTCAGAGGCTCTCGTTCGGCCACAAGGCACAACCGACCCTGCGCTATCAGCTCGGCCCATCTCCAAGCGAATTTTGTCGGGCGCTCGGAATTGACCGAAACGGCTACAGCACGCTTCTCGAGGGCTAGAAAATGCTGCTGCCAAAACGTACGGTCTGATTCGGCCTGGGTGTGTTTCATCTTGTGTCCATGTTGGATGTCTGTATCTCCGTCAATACTGCGATTCAGAGGCTCTCGTTCGGCCACAAGGCACAACCGACCCTGCGCTATCAGCTCGGCCCATCTCCAAGCGAATTTTGTCGGGCGCTCGGAATTGACCGAAACGGCTACAGCACGCTTCTCGAGGGCTAGAAAATGCTGCTGCCAAAACGTACGGTCTGATTCGGCCTGGGTGTGTTTCATCTTGTGTCCATGTTGGATGTCTGTATCTCCGTCAATACTGCGATTCAGAGGCTCTCGTTCGGCCACAAGGCACAACCGACCCTGCGCTATCAGCTCGGCCCATCTCCAAGCGAATTTTGTCGGGCGCTCGGAATTGACCGAAACGGCTACAGCACGCTTCTCGAGGGCTAGAAAATGCTGCTGCCAAAACGTACGGTCTGATTCGGCCTGGGTGTGTTTCATCTTGTGTCCATGTTGGATGTCTGTATCTCCGTCAATACTGCGATTCAGAGGCTCTCGTTCGGCCACAAGGCACAACCGACCCTGCGCTATCAGCTCGGCCCATCTCCAAGCGAATTTTGTCGGGCGCTCGGAATTGACCGAAACGGCTACAGCACGCTTCTCGAGGGCTAGAAAATGCTGCTGCCAAAACGTACGGTCTGATTCGGCCTGGGTGTGTTTCATCTTGTGTCCATGTTGGATGTCTGTATCTCCGTCAATACTGCGATTCAGAGGCTCTCGTTCGGCCACAAGGCACAACCGACCCTGCGCTATCAGCTCGGCCCATCTCCAAGCGAATTTTGTCGGGCGCTCGGAATTGACCGAAACGGCTTCAGCACGCTTCTCGAGGGCTAGAAAATGCTGCTGCCAAAACGTACGGTCTGATTCGGCCTGGGTGTGTTTCATCTTGTGTCCATGTTGGATGTCTGTATCTCCGTCAATACTGCGATTCAGAGGCTCTCGTTCGGCCACAAGGCACAACCGACCCTGCGCTATCAGCTCGGCCCATCTCCAAGCGAATTTTGTCGGGCGCTCGGAATTGACCGAAACGGCTTCAGCACGCTTCTCGAGGGCTAGAAAATGCTGCTGCCAAAACGTACGGTCTGATTCGGCCTGGGTGTGTTTCATCTTGTGTCCATGTTGGATGTCTGTATCTCCGTCAATACTGCGATTCAGAGGCTCTCGTTCGGCCACAAGGCACAACCGACCCTGCGCTATCAGCTCGGCCCATCTCCAAGCGAATTTTGTCGGGCGCTCGGAATTGACCGAAACGGCTACAGCACGCTTCTCGAGGGCTAGAAAATGCTGCTGCCAAAACGTACGGTCTGATTCGGCCTGGGTGTGTTTCATCTTGTGTCCATGTTGGATGTCTGTATCTCCGTCAATACTGCGATTCAGAGGCTCTCGTTCGGCCACAAGGCACAACCGACCCTGCGCTATCAGCTCGGCCCATCTCCAAGCGAATTTTGTCGGGCGCTCGGAATTGACCGAAACGGCTTCAGCACGCTTCTCGAGGGCTAGAAAATGCTGCTGCCAAAACGTACGGTCTGATTCGGCCTGGGTGTGTTTCATCTTGTGTCCATGTTGGATGTCTGTATCTCCGTCAATACTGCGATTCAGAGGCTCTCGTTCGGCCACAAGGCACAACCGACCCTGCGCTATCAGCTCGGCCCATCTCCAAGCGAATTTTGTCGGGCGCTCGGAATTGACCGAAACGGCTTCAGCACGCTTCTCGAGGGCTAGAAAATGCTGCTGCCAAAACGTACGGTCTGATTCGGCCTGGGTGTGTTTCATCTTGTGTCCATGTTGGATGTCTGTATCTCCGTCAATACTGCGATTCAGAGGCTCTCGTTCGGCCACAAGGCACAACCGACCCTGCGCTATCAGCTCGGCCCATCTCCAAGCGAATTTTGTCGGGCGCTCGGAATTGACCGAAACGGCTTCAGCACGCTTCTCGAGGGCTAGAAAATGCTGCTGCCAAAACGTACGGTCTGATTCGGCCTGGGTGTGTTTCATCTTGTGTCCATGTTGGATGTCTGTATCTCCGTCAATACTGCGATTCAGAGGCTCTCGTTCGGCCACAAGGCACAACCGACCCTGCGCTATCAGCTCGGCCCATCTCCAAGCGAATTTTGTCGGGCGCTCGGAATTGACCGAAACGGCTTCAGCACGCTTCTCGAGGGCTAGAAAATGCTGGTGCCAAAACGTACGGTCTGATTCGGCCTGGGTGTGTTTCATCTTGTGTCCATGTTGGATGTCTGTATCTCCGTCAATACTGCGATTCAGAGGCTCTCGTTCGGCCACAAGGCACAACCGACCCTGCGCTATCAGCTCGGCCCATCTCCAAGCGAATTTTGTCGGGCGCTCGGAATTGACCGAAACGGCTTCAGCACGCTTCTCGAGGGCTAGAAAATGCTGCTGCCAAAACGTACGGTCTGATTCGGCCTGGGTGTGTTTCATCTTGTGTCCATGTTGGATGTCTGTATCTCCGTCAATACTGCGATTCAGAGGCTCTCGTTCGGCCACAAGGCACAACCGACCCTGCGCTATCAGCTCGGCCCATCTCCAAGCGAATTTTGTCGGGCGCTCGGAATTGACCGAAACGGCTTCAGCACGCTTCTCGAGGGCTAGAAAATGCTGGTGCCAAAACGTACGGTCTGATTCGGCCTGGGTGTGTTTCATCTTGTGTCCATGTTGGATGTCTGTATCTCCGTCAATACTGCGATTCAGAGGCTCTCGTTCGGCCACAAGGCACAACCGACCCTGCGCTATCAGCTCGGCCCATCTCCAAGCGAATTTTGTCGGGCGCTCGGAATTGACCGAAACGGCTTCAGCACGCTTCTCGAGGGCTAGAAAATGCTGGTGCCAAAACGTACGGTCTGATTCGGCCTGGGTGTGTTTCATCTTGTGTCCATGTTGGATGTCTGTATCTCCGTCAATACTGCGATTCAGAGGCTCTCGTTCGGCCACAAGGCACAACCGACCCTGCGCTATCAGCTCGGCCCATCTCCAAGCGAATTTTGTCGGGCGCTCGGAATTGACCGAAACGGCTTCAGCACGCTTCTCGAGGGCTAGAAAATGCTGGTGCCAAAACGTACGGTCTGATTCGGCCTGGGTGTGTTTCATCTTGTGTCCATGTTGGATGTCTGTATCTCCGTCAATACTGCGATTCAGAGGCTCTCGTTCGGCCACAAGGCACAACCGACCCTGCGCTATCAGCTCGGCCCATCTCCAAGCGAATTTTGTCGGGCGCTCGGAATTGACCGAAACGGCTTCAGCACGCTTCTCGAGGGCTAGAAAATGCTGGTGCCAAAACGTACGGTCTGATTCGGCCTGGGTGTGTTTCATCTTGTGTCCATGTTGGATGTCTGTATCTCCGTCAATACTGCGATTCAGAGGCTCTCGTTCGGCCACAAGGCACAACCGACCCTGCGCTATCAGCTCGGCCCATCTCCAAGCGAATTTTGTCGGGCGCTCGGAATTGACCGAAACGGCTTCAGCACGCTTCTCGAGGGCTAGAAAATGCTGCTGCCAAAACGTACGGTCTGATTCGGCCTGGGTGTGTTTCATCTTGTGTCCATGTTGGATGTCTGTATCTCCGTCAATACTGCGATTCAGAGGCTCTCGTTCGGCCACAAGGCACAACCGACCCTGCGCTATCAGCTCGGCCCATCTCCAAGCGAATTTTGTCGGGCGCTCGGAATTGACCGAAACGGCTTCAGCACGCTTCTCGAGGGCTAGAAAATGCTGGTGCCAAAACGTACGGTCTGATTCGGCCTGGGTGTGTTTCATCTTGTGTCCATGTTGGATGTCTGTATCTCCGTCAATACTGCGATTCAGAGGCTCTCGTTCGGCCACAAGGCACAACCGACCCTGCGCTATCAGCTCGGCCCATCTCCAAGCGAATTTTGTCGGGCGCTCGGAATTGACCGAAACGGCTTCAGCACGCTTCTCGAGGGCTAGAAAATGCTGGTGCCAAAACGTACGGTCTGATTCGGCCTGGGTGTGTTTCATCTTGTGTCCATGTTGGATGTCTGTATCTCCGTCAATACTGCGATTCAGAGGCTCTCGTTCGGCCACAAGGCACAACCGACCCTGCGCTATCAGCTCGGCCCATCTCCAAGCGAATTTTGTCGGGCGCTCGGAATTGACCGAAACGGCTTCAGCACGCTTCTCGAGGGCTAGAAAATGCTGGTGCCAAAACGTACGGTCTGATTCGGCCTGGGTGTGTTTCATCTTGTGTCCATGTTGGATGTCTGTATCTCCGTCAATACTGCGATTCAGAGGCTCTCGTTCGGCCACAAGGCACAACCGACCCTGCGCTATCAGCTCGGCCCATCTCCAAGCGAATTTTGTCGGGCGCTCGGAATTGACCGAAACGGCTTCAGCACGCTTCTCGAGGGCTAGAAAATGCTGGTGCCAAAACGTACGGTCTGATTCGGCCTGGGTGTGTTTCATCTTGTGTCCATGTTGGATGTCTGTATCTCCGTCAATACTGCGATTCAGAGGCTCTCGTTCGGCCACAAGGCACAACCGACCCTGCGCTATCAGCTCGGCCCATCTCCAAGCGAATTTTGTCGGGCGCTCGGAATTGACCGAAACGGCTTCAGCACGCTTCTCGAGGGCTAGAAAATGCTGCTGCCAAAACGTACGGTCTGATTCGGCCTGGGTGTGTTTCATCTTGTGTCCATGTTGGATGTCTGTATCTCCGTCAATACTGCGATTCAGAGGCTCTCGTTCGGCCACAAGGCACAACCGACCCTGCGCTATCAGCTCGGCCCATCTCCAAGCGAATTTTGTCGGGCGCTCGGAATTGACCGAAACGGCTTCAGCACGCTTCTCGAGGGCTAGAAAATGCTGGTGCCAAAACGTACGGTCTGATTCGGCCTGGGTGTGTTTCATCTTGTGTCCATGTTGGATGTCTGTATCTCCGTCAATACTGCGATTCAGAGGCTCTCGTTCGGCCACAAGGCACAACCGACCCTGCGCTATCAGCTCGGCCCATCTCCAAGCGAATTTTGTCGGGCGCTCGGAATTGACCGAAACGGCTTCAGCACGCTTCTCGAGGGCTAGAAAATGCTGGTGCCAAAACGTACGGTCTGATTCGGCCTGGGTGTGTTTCATCTTGTGTCCATGTTGGATGTCTGTATCTCCGTCAATACTGCGATTCAGAGGCTCTCGTTCGGCCACAAGGCACAACCGACCCTGCGCTATCAGCTCGGCCCATCTCCAAGCGAATTTTGTCGGGCGCTCGGAATTGACCGAAACGGCTTCAGCACGCTTCTCGAGGGCTAGAAAATGCTGGTGCCAAAACGTACGGTCTGATTCGGCCTGGGTGTGTTTCATCTTGTGTCCATGTTGGATGTCTGTATCTCCGTCAATACTGCGATTCAGAGGCTCTCGTTCGGCCACAAGGCACAACCGACCCTGCGCTATCAGCTCGGCCCATCTCCAAGCGAATTTTGTCGGGCGCTCGGAATTGACCGAAACGGCTTCAGCACGCTTCTCGAGGGCTAGAAAATGCTGGTGCCAAAACGTACGGTCTGATTCGGCCTGGGTGTGTTTCATCTTGTGTCCATGTTGGATGTCTGTATCTCCGTCAATACTGCGATTCAGAGGCTCTCGTTCGGCCACAAGGCACAACCGACCCTGCGCTATCAGCTCGGCCCATCTCCAAGCGAATTTTGTCGGGCGCTCGGAATTGACCGAAACGGCTTCAGCACGCTTCTCGAGGGCTAGAAAATGCTGGTGCCAAAACGTACGGTCTGATTCGGCCTGGGTGTGTTTCATCTTGTGTCCATGTTGGATGTCTGTATCTCCGTCAATACTGCGATTCAGAGGCTCTCGTTCGGCCACAAGGCACAACCGACCCTGCGCTATCAGCTCGGCCCATCTCCAAGCGAATTTTGTCGGGCGCTCGGAATTGACCGAAACGGCTTCAGCACGCTTCTCGAGGGCTAGAAAATGCTGGTGCCAAAACGTACGGTCTGATTCGGCCTGGGTGTGTTTCATCTTGTGTCCATGTTGGATGTCTGTATCTCCGTCAATACTGCGATTCAGAGGCTCTCGTTCGGCCACAAGGCACAACCGACCCTGCGCTATCAGCTCGGCCCATCTCCAAGCGAATTTTGTCGGGCGCTCGGAATTGACCGAAACGGCTTCAGCACGCTTCTCGAGGGCTAGAAAATGCTGGTGCCAAAACGTACGGTCTGATTCGGCCTGGGTGTGTTTCATCTTGTGTCCATGTTGGATGTCTGTATCTCCGTCAATACTGCGATTCAGAGGCTCTCGTTCGGCCACAAGGCACAACCGACCCTGCGCTATCAGCTCGGCCCATCTCCAAGCGAATTTTGTCGGGCGCTCGGAATTGACCGAAACGGCTTCAGCACGCTTCTCGAGGGCTAGAAAATGCTGCTGCCAAAACGTACGGTCTGATTCGGCCTGGGTGTGTTTCATCTTGTGTCCATGTTGGATGTCTGTATCTCCGTCAATACTGCGATTCAGAGGCTCTCGTTCGGCCACAAGGCACAACCGACCCTGCGCTATCAGCTCGGCCCATCTCCAAGCGAATTTTGTCGGGCGCTCGGAATTGACCGAAACGGCTTCAGCACGCTTCTCGAGGGCTAGAAAATGCTGGTGCCAAAACGTACGGTCTGATTCGGCCTGGGTGTGTTTCATCTTGTGTCCATGTTGGATGTCTGTATCTCCGTCAATACTGCGATTCAGAGGCTCTCGTTCGGCCACAAGGCACAACCGACCCTGCGCTATCAGCTCGGCCCATCTCCAAGCGAATTTTGTCGGGCGCTCGGAATTGACCGAAACGGCTTCAGCACGCTTCTCGAGGGCTAGAAAATGCTGGTGCCAAAACGTACGGTCTGATTCGGCCTGGGTGTGTTTCATCTTGTGTCCATGTTGGATGTCTGTATCTCCGTCAATACTGCGATTCAGAGGCTCTCGTTCGGCCACAAGGCACAACCGACCCTGCGCTATCAGCTCGGCCCATCTCCAAGCGAATTTTGTCGGGCGCTCGGAATTGACCGAAACGGCTTCAGCACGCTTCTCGAGGGCTAGAAAATGCTGGTGCCAAAACGTACGGTCTGATTCGGCCTGGGTGTGTTTCATCTTGTGTCCATGTTGGATGTCTGTATCTCCGTCAATACTGCGATTCAGAGGCTCTCGTTCGGCCACAAGGCACAACCGACCCTGCGCTATCAGCTCGGCCCATCTCCAAGCGAATTTTGTCGGGCGCTCGGAATTGACCGAAACGGCTTCAGCACGCTTCTCGAGGGCTAGAAAATGCTGGTGCCAAAACGTACGGTCTGATTCGGCCTGGGTGTGTTTCATCTTGTGTCCATGTTGGATGTCTGTATCTCCGTCAATACTGCGATTCAGAGGCTCTCGTTCGGCCACAAGGCACAACCGACCCTGCGCTATCAGCTCGGCCCATCTCCAAGCGAATTTTGTCGGGCGCTCGGAATTGACCGAAACGGCTTCAGCACGCTTCTCGAGGGCTAGAAAATGCTGCTGCCAAAACGTACGGTCTGATTCGGCCTGGGTGTGTTTCATCTTGTGTCCATGTTGGATGTCTGTATCTCCGTCAATACTGCGATTCAGAGGCTCTCGTTCGGCCACAAGGCACAACCGACCCTGCGCTATCAGCTCGGCCCATCTCCAAGCGAATTTTGTCGGGCGCTCGGAATTGACCGAAACGGCTTCAGCACGCTTCTCGAGGGCTAGAAAATGCTGGTGCCAAAACGTACGGTCTGATTCGGCCTGGGTGTGTTTCATCTTGTGTCCATGTTGGATGTCTGTATCTCCGTCAATACTGCGATTCAGAGGCTCTCGTTCGGCCACAAGGCACAACCGACCCTGCGCTATCAGCTCGGCCCATCTCCAAGCGAATTTTGTCGGGCGCTCGGAATTGACCGAAACGGCTTCAGCACGCTTCTCGAGGGCTAGAAAATGCTGCTGCCAAAACGTACGGTCTGATTCGGCCTGGGTGTGTTTCATCTTGTGTCCATGTTGGATGTCTGTATCTCCGTCAATACTGCGATTCAGAGGCTCTCGTTCGGCCACAAGGCACAACCGACCCTGCGCTATCAGCTCGGCCCATCTCCAAGCGAATTTTGTCGGGCGCTCGGAATTGACCGAAACGGCTTCAGCACGCTTCTCGAGGGCTAGAAAATGCTGGTGCCAAAACGTACGGTCTGATTCGGCCTGGGTGTGTTTCATCTTGTGTCCATGTTGGATGTCTGTATCTCCGTCAATACTGCGATTCAGAGGCTCTCGTTCGGCCACAAGGCACAACCGACCCTGCGCTATCAGCTCGGCCCATCTCCAAGCGAATTTTGTCGGGCGCTCGGAATTGACCGAAACGGCTTCAGCACGCTTCTCGAGGGCTAGAAAATGCTGGTGCCAAAACGTACGGTCTGATTCGGCCTGGGTGTGTTTCATCTTGTGTCCATGTTGGATGTCTGTATCTCCGTCAATACTGCGATTCAGAGGCTCTCGTTCGGCCACAAGGCACAACCGACCCTGCGCTATCAGCTCGGCCCATCTCCAAGCGAATTTTGTCGGGCGCTCGGAATTGACCGAAACGGCTTCAGCACGCTTCTCGAGGGCTAGAAAATGCTGGTGCCAAAACGTACGGTCTGATTCGGCCTGGGTGTGTTTCATCTTGTGTCCATGTTGGATGTCTGTATCTCCGTCAATACTGCGATTCAGAGGCTCTCGTTCGGCCACAAGGCACAACCGACCCTGCGCTATCAGCTCGGCCCATCTCCAAGCGAATTTTGTCGGGCGCTCGGAATTGACCGAAACGGCTTCAGCACGCTTCTCGAGGGCTAGAAAATGCTGGTGCCAAAACGTACGGTCTGATTCGGCCTGGGTGTGTTTCATCTTGTGTCCATGTTGGATGTCTGTATCTCCGTCAATACTGCGATTCAGAGGCTCTCGTTCGGCCACAAGGCACAACCGACCCTGCGCTATCAGCTCGGCCCATCTCCAAGCGAATTTTGTCGGGCGCTCGGAATTGACCGAAACGGCTTCAGCACGCTTCTCGAGGGCTAGAAAATGCTGCTGCCAAAACGTACGGTCTGATTCGGCCTGGGTGTGTTTCATCTTGTGTCCATGTTGGATGTCTGTATCTCCGTCAATACTGCGATTCAGAGGCTCTCGTTCGGCCACAAGGCACAACCGACCCTGCGCTATCAGCTCGGCCCATCTCCAAGCGAATTTTGTCGGGCGCTCGGAATTGACCGAAACGGCTTCAGCACGCTTCTCGAGGGCTAGAAAATGCTGGTGCCAAAACGTACGGTCTGATTCGGCCTGGGTGTGTTTCATCTTGTGTCCATGTTGGATGTCTGTATCTCCGTCAATACTGCGATTCAGAGGCTCTCGTTCGGCCACAAGGCACAACCGACCCTGCGCTATCAGCTCGGCCCATCTCCAAGCGAATTTTGTCGGGCGCTCGGAATTGACCGAAACGGCTTCAGCACGCTTCTCGAGGGCTAGAAAATGCTGGTGCCAAAACGTACGGTCTGATTCGGCCTGGGTGTGTTTCATCTTGTGTCCATGTTGGATGTCTGTATCTCCGTCAATACTGCGATTCAGAGGCTCTCGTTCGGCCACAAGGCACAACCGACCCTGCGCTATCAGCTCGGCCCATCTCCAAGCGAATTTTGTCGGGCGCTCGGAATTGACCGAAACGGCTTCAGCACGCTTCTCGAGGGCTAGAAAATGCTGCTGCCAAAACGTACGGTCTGATTCGGCCTGGGTGTGTTTCATCTTGTGTCCATGTTGGATGTCTGTATCTCCGTCAATACTGCGATTCAGAGGCTCTCGTTCGGCCACAAGGCACAACCGACCCTGCGCTATCAGCTCGGCCCATCTCCAAGCGAATTTTGTCGGGCGCTCGGAATTGACCGAAACGGCTTCAGCACGCTTCTCGAGGGCTAGAAAATGCTGGTGCCAAAACGTACGGTCTGATTCGGCCTGGGTGTGTTTCATCTTGTGTCCATGTTGGATGTCTGTATCTCCGTCAATACTGCGATTCAGAGGCTCTCGTTCGGCCACAAGGCACAACCGACCCTGCGCTATCAGCTCGGCCCATCTCCAAGCGAATTTTGTCGGGCGCTCGGAATTGACCGAAACGGCTTCAGCACGCTTCTCGAGGGCTAGAAAATGCTGGTGCCAAAACGTACGGTCTGATTCGGCCTGGGTGTGTTTCATCTTGTGTCCATGTTGGATGTCTGTATCTCCGTCAATACTGCGATTCAGAGGCTCTCGTTCGGCCACAAGGCACAACCGACCCTGCGCTATCAGCTCGGCCCATCTCCAAGCGAATTTTGTCGGGCGCTCGGAATTGACCGAAACGGCTTCAGCACGCTTCTCGAGGGCTAGAAAATGCTGGTGCCAAAACGTACGGTCTGATTCGGCCTGGGTGTGTTTCATCTTGTGTCCATGTTGGATGTCTGTATCTCCGTCAATACTGCGATTCAGAGGCTCTCGTTCGGCCACAAGGCACAACCGACCCTGCGCTATCAGCTCGGCCCATCTCCAAGCGAATTTTGTCGGGCGCTCGGAATTGACCGAAACGGCTTCAGCACGCTTCTCGAGGGCTAGAAAATGCTGGTGCCAAAACGTACGGTCTGATTCGGCCTGGGTGTGTTTCATCTTGTGTCCATGTTGGATGTCTGTATCTCCGTCAATACTGCGATTCAGAGGCTCTCGTTCGGCCACAAGGCACAACCGACCCTGCGCTATCAGCTCGGCCCATCTCCAAGCGAATTTTGTCGGGCGCTCGGAATTGACCGAAACGGCTTCAGCACGCTTCTCGAGGGCTAGAAAATGCTGGTGCCAAAACGTACGGTCTGATTCGGCCTGGGTGTGTTTCATCTTGTGTCCATGTTGGATGTCTGTATCTCCGTCAATACTGCGATTCAGAGGCTCTCGTTCGGCCACAAGGCACAACCGACCCTGCGCTATCAGCTCGGCCCATCTCCAAGCGAATTTTGTCGGGCGCTCGGAATTGACCGAAACGGCTTCAGCACGCTTCTCGAGGGCTAGAAAATGCTGGTGCCAAAACGTACGGTCTGATTCGGCCTGGGTGTGTTTCATCTTGTGTCCATGTTGGATGTCTGTATCTCCGTCAATACTGCGATTCAGAGGCTCTCGTTCGGCCACAAGGCACAACCGACCCTGCGCTATCAGCTCGGCCCATCTCCAAGCGAATTTTGTCGGGCGCTCGGAATTGACCGAAACGGCTTCAGCACGCTTCTCGAGGGCTAGAAAATGCTGCTGCCAAAACGTACGGTCTGATTCGGCCTGGGTGTGTTTCATCTTGTGTCCATGTTGGATGTCTGTATCTCCGTCAATACTGCGATTCAGAGGCTCTCGTTCGGCCACAAGGCACAACCGACCCTGCGCTATCAGCTCGGCCCATCTCCAAGCGAATTTTGTCGGGCGCTCGGAATTGACCGAAACGGCTTCAGCACGCTTCTCGAGGGCTAGAAAATGCTGGTGCCAAAACGTACGGTCTGATTCGGCCTGGGTGTGTTTCATCTTGTGTCCATGTTGGATGTCTGTATCTCCGTCAATACTGCGATTCAGAGGCTCTCGTTCGGCCACAAGGCACAACCGACCCTGCGCTATCAGCTCGGCCCATCTCCAAGCGAATTTTGTCGGGCGCTCGGAATTGACCGAAACGGCTTCAGCACGCTTCTCGAGGGCTAGAAAATGCTGCTGCCAAAACGTACGGTCTGATTCGGCCTGGGTGTGTTTCATCTTGTGTCCATGTTGGATGTCTGTATCTCCGTCAATACTGCGATTCAGAGGCTCTCGTTCGGCCACAAGGCACAACCGACCCTGCGCTATCAGCTCGGCCCATCTCCAAGCGAATTTTGTCGGGCGCTCGGAATTGACCGAAACGGCTTCAGCACGCTTCTCGAGGGCTAGAAAATGCTGGTGCCAAAACGTACGGTCTGAT
Organism: Phytophthora capsici; assembly: GCA_030324255.1. Taxonomy (NCBI): domain Eukaryota; phylum Oomycota; class Peronosporomycetes; order Peronosporales; family Peronosporaceae; genus Phytophthora; species Phytophthora capsici. The sequence continues at coordinate 2,602,313 of CM059354.1, forward strand.
TCGGCCTGGGTGTGTTTCATCTTGTGTCCATGTTGGATGTCTGTATCTCCGTCAATACTGCGATTCAGAGGCTCTCGTTCGGCCACAAGGCACAACCGACCCTGCGCTATCAGCTCGGCCCATCTCCAAGCGAATTTTGTCGGGCGCTCGGAATTGACCGAAACGGCTTCAGCACGCTTCTCGAGGGCTAGAAAATGCTGGTGCCAAAACGTACGGTCTGATTCGGCCTGGGTGTGTTTCATCTTGTGTCCATGTTGGATGTCTGTATCTCCGTCAATACTGCGATTCAGAGGCTCTCGTTCGGCCACAAGGCACAACCGACCCTGCGCTATCAGCTCGGCCCATCTCCAAGCGAATTTTGTCGGGCGCTCGGAATTGACCGAAACGGCTTCAGCACGCTTCTCGAGGGCTAGAAAATGCTGGTGCCAAAACGTACGGTCTGATTCGGCCTGGGTGTGTTTCATCTTGTGTCCATGTTGGATGTCTGTATCTCCGTCAATACTGCGATTCAGAGGCTCTCGTTCGGCCACAAGGCACAACCGACCCTGCGCTATCAGCTCGGCCCATCTCCAAGCGAATTTTGTCGGGCGCTCGGAATTGACCGAAACGGCTTCAGCACGCTTCTCGAGGGCTAGAAAATGCTGGTGCCAAAACGTACGGTCTGATTCGGCCTGGGTGTGTTTCATCTTGTGTCCATGTTGGATGTCTGTATCTCCGTCAATACTGCGATTCAGAGGCTCTCGTTCGGCCACAAGGCACAACCGACCCTGCGCTATCAGCTCGGCCCATCTCCAAGCGAATTTTGTCGGGCGCTCGGAATTGACCGAAACGGCTTCAGCACGCTTCTCGAGGGCTAGAAAATGCTGGTGCCAAAACGTACGGTCTGATTCGGCCTGGGTGTGTTTCATCTTGTGTCCATGTTGGATGTCTGTATCTCCGTCAATACTGCGATTCAGAGGCTCTCGTTCGGCCACAAGGCACAACCGACCCTGCGCTATCAGCTCGGCCCATCTCCAAGCGAATTTTGTCGGGCGCTCGGAATTGACCGAAACGGCTTCAGCACGCTTCTCGAGGGCTAGAAAATGCTGGTGCCAAAACGTACGGTCTGATTCGGCCTGGGTGTGTTTCATCTTGTGTCCATGTTGGATGTCTGTATCTCCGTCAATACTGCGATTCAGAGGCTCTCGTTCGGCCACAAGGCACAACCGACCCTGCGCTATCAGCTCGGCCCATCTCCAAGCGAATTTTGTCGGGCGCTCGGAATTGACCGAAACGGCTTCAGCACGCTTCTCGAGGGCTAGAAAATGCTGGTGCCAAAACGTACGGTCTGATTCGGCCTGGGTGTGTTTCATCTTGTGTCCATGTTGGATGTCTGTATCTCCGTCAATACTGCGATTCAGAGGCTCTCGTTCGGCCACAAGGCACAACCGACCCTGCGCTATCAGCTCGGCCCATCTCCAAGCGAATTTTGTCGGGCGCTCGGAATTGACCGAAACGGCTTCAGCACGCTTCTCGAGGGCTAGAAAATGCTGGTGCCAAAACGTACGGTCTGATTCGGCCTGGGTGTGTTTCATCTTGTGTCCATGTTGGATGTCTGTATCTCCGTCAATACTGCGATTCAGAGGCTCTCGTTCGGCCACAAGGCACAACCGACCCTGCGCTATCAGCTCGGCCCATCTCCAAGCGAATTTTGTCGGGCGCTCGGAATTGACCGAAACGGCTTCAGCACGCTTCTCGAGGGCTAGAAAATGCTGGTGCCAAAACGTACGGTCTGATTCGGCCTGGGTGTGTTTCATCTTGTGTCCATGTTGGATGTCTGTATCTCCGTCAATACTGCGATTCAGAGGCTCTCGTTCGGCCACAAGGCACAACCGACCCTGCGCTATCAGCTCGGCCCATCTCCAAGCGAATTTTGTCGGGCGCTCGGAATTGACCGAAACGGCTTCAGCACGCTTCTCGAGGGCTAGAAAATGCTGGTGCCAAAACGTACGGTCTGATTCGGCCTGGGTGTGTTTCATCTTGTGTCCATGTTGGATGTCTGTATCTCCGTCAATACTGCGATTCAGAGGCTCTCGTTCGGCCACAAGGCACAACCGACCCTGCGCTATCAGCTCGGCCCATCTCCAAGCGAATTTTGTCGGGCGCTCGGAATTGACCGAAACGGCTTCAGCACGCTTCTCGAGGGCTAGAAAATGCTGGTGCCAAAACGTACGGTCTGATTCGGCCTGGGTGTGTTTCATCTTGTGTCCATGTTGGATGTCTGTATCTCCGTCAATACTGCGATTCAGAGGCTCTCGTTCGGCCACAAGGCACAACCGACCCTGCGCTATCAGCTCGGCCCATCTCCAAGCGAATTTTGTCGGGCGCTCGGAATTGACCGAAACGGCTTCAGCACGCTTCTCGAGGGCTAGAAAATGCTGGTGCCAAAACGTACGGTCTGATTCGGCCTGGGTGTGTTTCATCTTGTGTCCATGTTGGATGTCTGTATCTCCGTCAATACTGCGATTCAGAGGCTCTCGTTCGGCCACAAGGCACAACCGACCCTGCGCTATCAGCTCGGCCCATCTCCAAGCGAATTTTGTCGGGCGCTCGGAATTGACCGAAACGGCTTCAGCACGCTTCTCGAGGGCTAGAAAATGCTGCTGCCAAAACGTACGGTCTGATTCGGCCTGGGTGTGTTTCATCTTGTGTCCATGTTGGATGTCTGTATCTCCGTCAATACTGCGATTCAGAGGCTCTCGTTCGGCCACAAGGCACAACCGACCCTGCGCTATCAGCTCGGCCCATCTCCAAGCGAATTTTGTCGGGCGCTCGGAATTGACCGAAACGGCTTCAGCACGCTTCTCGAGGGCTAGAAAATGCTGGTGCCAAAACGTACGGTCTGATTCGGCCTGGGTGTGTTTCATCTTGTGTCCATGTTGGATGTCTGTATCTCCGTCAATACTGCGATTCAGAGGCTCTCGTTCGGCCACAAGGCACAACCGACCCTGCGCTATCAGCTCGGCCCATCTCCAAGCGAATTTTGTCGGGCGCTCGGAATTGACCGAAACGGCTTCAGCACGCTTCTCGAGGGCTAGAAAATGCTGCTGCCAAAACGTACGGTCTGATTCGGCCTGGGTGTGTTTCATCTTGTGTCCATGTTGGATGTCTGTATCTCCGTCAATACTGCGATTCAGAGGCTCTCGTTCGGCCACAAGGCACAACCGACCCTGCGCTATCAGCTCGGCCCATCTCCAAGCGAATTTTGTCGGGCGCTCGGAATTGACCGAAACGGCTTCAGCACGCTTCTCGAGGGCTAGAAAATGCTGGTGCCAAAACGTACGGTCTGATTCGGCCTGGGTGTGTTTCATCTTGTGTCCATGTTGGATGTCTGTATCTCCGTCAATACTGCGATTCAGAGGCTCTCGTTCGGCCACAAGGCACAACCGACCCTGCGCTATCAGCTCGGCCCATCTCCAAGCGAATTTTGTCGGGCGCTCGGAATTGACCGAAACGGCTTCAGCACGCTTCTCGAGGGCTAGAAAATGCTGGTGCCAAAACGTACGGTCTGATTCGGCCTGGGTGTGTTTCATCTTGTGTCCATGTTGGATGTCTGTATCTCCGTCAATACTGCGATTCAGAGGCTCTCGTTCGGCCACAAGGCACAACCGACCCTGCGCTATCAGCTCGGCCCATCTCCAAGCGAATTTTGTCGGGCGCTCGGAATTGACCGAAACGGCTTCAGCACGCTTCTCGAGGGCTAGAAAATGCTGCTGCCAAAACGTACGGTCTGATTCGGCCTGGGTGTGTTTCATCTTGTGTCCATGTTGGATGTCTGTATCTCCGTCAATACTGCGATTCAGAGGCTCTCGTTCGGCCACAAGGCACAACCGACCCTGCGCTATCAGCTCGGCCCATCTCCAAGCGAATTTTGTCGGGCGCTCGGAATTGACCGAAACGGCTTCAGCACGCTTCTCGAGGGCTAGAAAATGCTGGTGCCAAAACGTACGGTCTGATTCGGCCTGGGTGTGTTTCATCTTGTGTCCATGTTGGATGTCTGTATCTCCGTCAATACTGCGATTCAGAGGCTCTCGTTCGGCCACAAGGCACAACCGACCCTGCGCTATCAGCTCGGCCCATCTCCAAGCGAATTTTGTCGGGCGCTCGGAATTGACCGAAACGGCTTCAGCACGCTTCTCGAGGGCTAGAAAATGCTGCTGCCAAAACGTACGGTCTGATTCGGCCTGGGTGTGTTTCATCTTGTGTCCATGTTGGATGTCTGTATCTCCGTCAATACTGCGATTCAGAGGCTCTCGTTCGGCCACAAGGCACAACCGACCCTGCGCTATCAGCTCGGCCCATCTCCAAGCGAATTTTGTCGGGCGCTCGGAATTGACCGAAACGGCTTCAGCACGCTTCTCGAGGGCTAGAAAATGCTGGTGCCAAAACGTACGGTCTGATTCGGCCTGGGTGTGTTTCATCTTGTGTCCATGTTGGATGTCTGTATCTCCGTCAATACTGCGATTCAGAGGCTCTCGTTCGGCCACAAGGCACAACCGACCCTGCGCTATCAGCTCGGCCCATCTCCAAGCGAATTTTGTCGGGCGCTCGGAATTGACCGAAACGGCTTCAGCACGCTTCTCGAGGGCTAGAAAATGCTGGTGCCAAAACGTACGGTCTGATTCGGCCTGGGTGTGTTTCATCTTGTGTCCATGTTGGATGTCTGTATCTCCGTCAATACTGCGATTCAGAGGCTCTCGTTCGGCCACAAGGCACAACCGACCCTGCGCTATCAGCTCGGCCCATCTCCAAGCGAATTTTGTCGGGCGCTCGGAATTGACCGAAACGGCTTCAGCACGCTTCTCGAGGGCTAGAAAATGCTGGTGCCAAAACGTACGGTCTGATTCGGCCTGGGTGTGTTTCATCTTGTGTCCATGTTGGATGTCTGTATCTCCGTCAATACTGCGATTCAGAGGCTCTCGTTCGGCCACAAGGCACAACCGACCCTGCGCTATCAGCTCGGCCCATCTCCAAGCGAATTTTGTCGGGCGCTCGGAATTGACCGAAACGGCTTCAGCACGCTTCTCGAGGGCTAGAAAATGCTGGTGCCAAAACGTACGGTCTGATTCGGCCTGGGTGTGTTTCATCTTGTGTCCATGTTGGATGTCTGTATCTCCGTCAATACTGCGATTCAGAGGCTCTCGTTCGGCCACAAGGCACAACCGACCCTGCGCTATCAGCTCGGCCCATCTCCAAGCGAATTTTGTCGGGCGCTCGGAATTGACCGAAACGGCTTCAGCACGCTTCTCGAGGGCTAGAAAATGCTGGTGCCAAAACGTACGGTCTGATTCGGCCTGGGTGTGTTTCATCTTGTGTCCATGTTGGATGTCTGTATCTCCGTCAATACTGCGATTCAGAGGCTCTCGTTCGGCCACAAGGCACAACCGACCCTGCGCTATCAGCTCGGCCCATCTCCAAGCGAATTTTGTCGGGCGCTCGGAATTGACCGAAACGGCTTCAGCACGCTTCTCGAGGGCTAGAAAATGCTGGTGCCAAAACGTACGGTCTGATTCGGCCTGGGTGTGTTTCATCTTGTGTCCATGTTGGATGTCTGTATCTCCGTCAATACTGCGATTCAGAGGCTCTCGTTCGGCCACAAGGCACAACCGACCCTGCGCTATCAGCTCGGCCCATCTCCAAGCGAATTTTGTCGGGCGCTCGGAATTGACCGAAACGGCTTCAGCACGCTTCTCGAGGGCTAGAAAATGCTGGTGCCAAAACGTACGGTCTGATTCGGCCTGGGTGTGTTTCATCTTGTGTCCATGTTGGATGTCTGTATCTCCGTCAATACTGCGATTCAGAGGCTCTCGTTCGGCCACAAGGCACAACCGACCCTGCGCTATCAGCTCGGCCCATCTCCAAGCGAATTTTGTCGGGCGCTCGGAATTGACCGAAACGGCTTCAGCACGCTTCTCGAGGGCTAGAAAATGCTGGTGCCAAAACGTACGGTCTGATTCGGCCTGGGTGTGTTTCATCTTGTGTCCATGTTGGATGTCTGTATCTCCGTCAATACTGCGATTCAGAGGCTCTCGTTCGGCCACAAGGCACAACCGACCCTGCGCTATCAGCTCGGCCCATCTCCAAGCGAATTTTGTCGGGCGCTCGGAATTGACCGAAACGGCTTCAGCACGCTTCTCGAGGGCTAGAAAATGCTGGTGCCAAAACGTACGGTCTGATTCGGCCTGGGTGTGTTTCATCTTGTGTCCATGTTGGATGTCTGTATCTCCGTCAATACTGCGATTCAGAGGCTCTCGTTCGGCCACAAGGCACAACCGACCCTGCGCTATCAGCTCGGCCCATCTCCAAGCGAATTTTGTCGGGCGCTCGGAATTGACCGAAACGGCTTCAGCACGCTTCTCGAGGGCTAGAAAATGCTGCTGCCAAAACGTACGGTCTGATTCGGCCTGGGTGTGTTTCATCTTGTGTCCATGTTGGATGTCTGTATCTCCGTCAATACTGCGATTCAGAGGCTCTCGTTCGGCCACAAGGCACAACCGACCCTGCGCTATCAGCTCGGCCCATCTCCAAGCGAATTTTGTCGGGCGCTCGGAATTGACCGAAACGGCTTCAGCACGCTTCTCGAGGGCTAGAAAATGCTGGTGCCAAAACGTACGGTCTGATTCGGCCTGGGTGTGTTTCATCTTGTGTCCATGTTGGATGTCTGTATCTCCGTCAATACTGCGATTCAGAGGCTCTCGTTCGGCCACAAGGCACAACCGACCCTGCGCTATCAGCTCGGCCCATCTCCAAGCGAATTTTGTCGGGCGCTCGGAATTGACCGAAACGGCTTCAGCACGCTTCTCGAGGGCTAGAAAATGCTGGTGCCAAAACGTACGGTCTGATTCGGCCTGGGTGTGTTTCATCTTGTGTCCATGTTGGATGTCTGTATCTCCGTCAATACTGCGATTCAGAGGCTCTCGTTCGGCCACAAGGCACAACCGACCCTGCGCTATCAGCTCGGCCCATCTCCAAGCGAATTTTGTCGGGCGCTCGGAATTGACCGAAACGGCTTCAGCACGCTTCTCGAGGGCTAGAAAATGCTGCTGCCAAAACGTACGGTCTGATTCGGCCTGGGTGTGTTTCATCTTGTGTCCATGTTGGATGTCTGTATCTCCGTCAATACTGCGATTCAGAGGCTCTCGTTCGGCCACAAGGCACAACCGACCCTGCGCTATCAGCTCGGCCCATCTCCAAGCGAATTTTGTCGGGCGCTCGGAATTGACCGAAACGGCTTCAGCACGCTTCTCGAGGGCTAGAAAATGCTGGTGCCAAAACGTACGGTCTGATTCGGCCTGGGTGTGTTTCATCTTGTGTCCATGTTGGATGTCTGTATCTCCGTCAATACTGCGATTCAGAGGCTCTCGTTCGGCCACAAGGCACAACCGACCCTGCGCTATCAGCTCGGCCCATCTCCAAGCGAATTTTGTCGGGCGCTCGGAATTGACCGAAACGGCTTCAGCACGCTTCTCGAGGGCTAGAAAATGCTGGTGCCAAAACGTACGGTCTGATTCGGCCTGGGTGTGTTTCATCTTGTGTCCATGTTGGATGTCTGTATCTCCGTCAATACTGCGATTCAGAGGCTCTCGTTCGGCCACAAGGCACAACCGACCCTGCGCTATCAGCTCGGCCCATCTCCAAGCGAATTTTGTCGGGCGCTCGGAATTGACCGAAACGGCTTCAGCACGCTTCTCGAGGGCTAGAAAATGCTGGTGCCAAAACGTACGGTCTGATTCGGCCTGGGTGTGTTTCATCTTGTGTCCATGTTGGATGTCTGTATCTCCGTCAATACTGCGATTCAGAGGCTCTCGTTCGGCCACAAGGCACAACCGACCCTGCGCTATCAGCTCGGCCCATCTCCAAGCGAATTTTGTCGGGCGCTCGGAATTGACCGAAACGGCTTCAGCACGCTTCTCGAGGGCTAGAAAATGCTGGTGCCAAAACGTACGGTCTGATTCGGCCTGGGTGTGTTTCATCTTGTGTCCATGTTGGATGTCTGTATCTCCGTCAATACTGCGATTCAGAGGCTCTCGTTCGGCCACAAGGCACAACCGACCCTGCGCTATCAGCTCGGCCCATCTCCAAGCGAATTTTGTCGGGCGCTCGGAATTGACCGAAACGGCTTCAGCACGCTTCTCGAGGGCTAGAAAATGCTGGTGCCAAAACGTACGGTCTGATTCGGCCTGGGTGTGTTTCATCTTGTGTCCATGTTGGATGTCTGTATCTCCGTCAATACTGCGATTCAGAGGCTCTCGTTCGGCCACAAGGCACAACCGACCCTGCGCTATCAGCTCGGCCCATCTCCAAGCGAATTTTGTCGGGCGCTCGGAATTGACCGAAACGGCTTCAGCACGCTTCTCGAGGGCTAGAAAATGCTGGTGCCAAAACGTACGGTCTGATTCGGCCTGGGTGTGTTTCATCTTGTGTCCATGTTGGATGTCTGTATCTCCGTCAATACTGCGATTCAGAGGCTCTCGTTCGGCCACAAGGCACAACCGACCCTGCGCTATCAGCTCGGCCCATCTCCAAGCGAATTTTGTCGGGCGCTCGGAATTGACCGAAACGGCTTCAGCACGCTTCTCGAGGGCTAGAAAATGCTGCTGCCAAAACGTACGGTCTGATTCGGCCTGGGTGTGTTTCATCTTGTGTCCATGTTGGATGTCTGTATCTCCGTCAATACTGCGATTCAGAGGCTCTCGTTCGGCCACAAGGCACAACCGACCCTGCGCTATCAGCTCGGCCCATCTCCAAGCGAATTTTGTCGGGCGCTCGGAATTGACCGAAACGGCTTCAGCACGCTTCTCGAGGGCTAGAAAATGCTGGTGCCAAAACGTACGGTCTGATTCGGCCTGGGTGTGTTTCATCTTGTGTCCATGTTGGATGTCTGTATCTCCGTCAATACTGCGATTCAGAGGCTCTCGTTCGGCCACAAGGCACAACCGACCCTGCGCTATCAGCTCGGCCCATCTCCAAGCGAATTTTGTCGGGCGCTCGGAATTGACCGAAACGGCTTCAGCACGCTTCTCGAGGGCTAGAAAATGCTGGTGCCAAAACGTACGGTCTGATTCGGCCTGGGTGTGTTTCATCTTGTGTCCATGTTGGATGTCTGTATCTCCGTCAATACTGCGATTCAGAGGCTCTCGTTCGGCCACAAGGCACAACCGACCCTGCGCTATCAGCTCGGCCCATCTCCAAGCGAATTTTGTCGGGCGCTCGGAATTGACCGAAACGGCTTCAGCACGCTTCTCGAGGGCTAGAAAATGCTGGTGCCAAAACGTACGGTCTGATTCGGCCTGGGTGTGTTTCATCTTGTGTCCATGTTGGATGTCTGTATCTCCGTCAATACTGCGATTCAGAGGCTCTCGTTCGGCCACAAGGCACAACCGACCCTGCGCTATCAGCTCGGCCCATCTCCAAGCGAATTTTGTCGGGCGCTCGGAATTGACCGAAACGGCTTCAGCACGCTTCTCGAGGGCTAGAAAATGCTGGTGCCAAAACGTACGGTCTGATTCGGCCTGGGTGTGTTTCATCTTGTGTCCATGTTGGATGTCTGTATCTCCGTCAATACTGCGATTCAGAGGCTCTCGTTCGGCCACAAGGCACAACCGACCCTGCGCTATCAGCTCGGCCCATCTCCAAGCGAATTTTGTCGGGCGCTCGGAATTGACCGAAACGGCTTCAGCACGCTTCTCGAGGGCTAGAAAATGCTGGTGCCAAAACGTACGGTCTGATTCGGCCTGGGTGTGTTTCATCTTGTGTCCATGTTGGATGTCTGTATCTCCGTCAATACTGCGATTCAGAGGCTCTCGTTCGGCCACAAGGCACAACCGACCCTGCGCTATCAGCTCGGCCCATCTCCAAGCGAATTTTGTCGGGCGCTCGGAATTGACCGAAACGGCTTCAGCACGCTTCTCGAGGGCTAGAAAATGCTGGTGCCAAAACGTACGGTCTGATTCGGCCTGGGTGTGTTTCATCTTGTGTCCATGTTGGATGTCTGTATCTCCGTCAATACTGCGATTCAGAGGCTCTCGTTCGGCCACAAGGCACAACCGACCCTGCGCTATCAGCTCGGCCCATCTCCAAGCGAATTTTGTCGGGCGCTCGGAATTGACCGAAACGGCTTCAGCACGCTTCTCGAGGGCTAGAAAATGCTGGTGCCAAAACGTACGGTCTGATTCGGCCTGGGTGTGTTTCATCTTGTGTCCATGTTGGATGTCTGTATCTCCGTCAATACTGCGATTCAGAGGCTCTCGTTCGGCCACAAGGCACAACCGACCCTGCGCTATCAGCTCGGCCCATCTCCAAGCGAATTTTGTCGGGCGCTCGGAATTGACCGAAACGGCTTCAGCACGCTTCTCGAGGGCTAGAAAATGCTGGTGCCAAAACGTACGGTCTGATTCGGCCTGGGTGTGTTTCATCTTGTGTCCATGTTGGATGTCTGTATCTCCGTCAATACTGCGATTCAGAGGCTCTCGTTCGGCCACAAGGCACAACCGACCCTGCGCTATCAGCTCGGCCCATCTCCAAGCGAATTTTGTCGGGCGCTCGGAATTGACCGAAACGGCTTCAGCACGCTTCTCGAGGGCTAGAAAATGCTGGTGCCAAAACGTACGGTCTGATTCGGCCTGGGTGTGTTTCATCTTGTGTCCATGTTGGATGTCTGTATCTCCGTCAATACTGCGATTCAGAGGCTCTCGTTCGGCCACAAGGCACAACCGACCCTGCGCTATCAGCTCGGCCCATCTCCAAGCGAATTTTGTCGGGCGCTCGGAATTGACCGAAACGGCTTCAGCACGCTTCTCGAGGGCTAGAAAATGCTGGTGCCAAAACGTACGGTCTGATTCGGCCTGGGTGTGTTTCATCTTGTGTCCATGTTGGATGTCTGTATCTCCGTCAATACTGCGATTCAGAGGCTCTCGTTCGGCCACAAGGCACAACCGACCCTGCGCTATCAGCTCGGCCCATCTCCAAGCGAATTTTGTCGGGCGCTCGGAATTGACCGAAACGGCTTCAGCACGCTTCTCGAGGGCTAGAAAATGCTGGTGCCAAAACGTACGGTCTGATTCGGCCTGGGTGTGTTTCATCTTGTGTCCATGTTGGATGTCTGTATCTCCGTCAATACTGCGATTCAGAGGCTCTCGTTCGGCCACAAGGCACAACCGACCCTGCGCTATCAGCTCGGCCCATCTCCAAGCGAATTTTGTCGGGCGCTCGGAATTGACCGAAACGGCTTCAGCACGCTTCTCGAGGGCTAGAAAATGCTGGTGCCAAAACGTACGGTCTGATTCGGCCTGGGTGTGTTTCATCTTGTGTCCATGTTGGATGTCTGTATCTCCGTCAATACTGCGATTCAGAGGCTCTCGTTCGGCCACAAGGCACAACCGACCCTGCGCTATCAGCTCGGCCCATCTCCAAGCGAATTTTGTCGGGCGCTCGGAATTGACCGAAACGGCTTCAGCACGCTTCTCGAGGGCTAGAAAATGCTGGTGCCAAAACGTACGGTCTGATTCGGCCTGGGTGTGTTTCATCTTGTGTCCATGTTGGATGTCTGTATCTCCGTCAATACTGCGATTCAGAGGCTCTCGTTCGGCCACAAGGCACAACCGACCCTGCGCTATCAGCTCGGCCCATCTCCAAGCGAATTTTGTCGGGCGCTCGGAATTGACCGAAACGGCTTCAGCACGCTTCTCGAGGGCTAGAAAATGCTGGTGCCAAAACGTACGGTCTGATTCGGCCTGGGTGTGTTTCATCTTGTGTCCATGTTGGATGTCTGTATCTCCGTCAATACTGCGATTCAGAGGCTCTCGTTCGGCCACAAGGCACAACCGACCCTGCGCTATCAGCTCGGCCCATCTCCAAGCGAATTTTGTCGGGCGCTCGGAATTGACCGAAACGGCTTCAGCACGCTTCTCGAGGGCTAGAAAATGCTGGTGCCAAAACGTACGGTCTGATTCGGCCTGGGTGTGTTTCATCTTGTGTCCATGTTGGATGTCTGTATCTCCGTCAATACTGCGATTCAGAGGCTCTCGTTCGGCCACAAGGCACAACCGACCCTGCGCTATCAGCTCGGCCCATCTCCAAGCGAATTTTGTCGGGCGCTCGGAATTGACCGAAACGGCTTCAGCACGCTTCTCGAGGGCTAGAAAATGCTGGTGCCAAAACGTACGGTCTGATTCGGCCTGGGTGTGTTTCATCTTGTGTCCATGTTGGATGTCTGTATCTCCGTCAATACTGCGATTCAGAGGCTCTCGTTCGGCCACAAGGCACAACCGACCCTGCGCTATCAGCTCGGCCCATCTCCAAGCGAATTTTGTCGGGCGCTCGGAATTGACCGAAACGGCTTCAGCACGCTTCTCGAGGGCTAGAAAATGCTGGTGCCAAAACGTACGGTCTGATTCGGCCTGGGTGTGTTTCATCTTGTGTCCATGTTGGATGTCTGTATCTCCGTCAATACTGCGATTCAGAGGCTCTCGTTCGGCCACAAGGCACAACCGACCCTGCGCTATCAGCTCGGCCCATCTCCAAGCGAATTTTGTCGGGCGCTCGGAATTGACCGAAACGGCTTCAGCACGCTTCTCGAGGGCTAGAAAATGCTGGTGCCAAAACGTACGGTCTGATTCGGCCTGGGTGTGTTTCATCTTGTGTCCATGTTGGATGTCTGTATCTCCGTCAATACTGCGATTCAGAGGCTCTCGTTCGGCCACAAGGCACAACCGACCCTGCGCTATCAGCTCGGCCCATCTCCAAGCGAATTTTGTCGGGCGCTCGGAATTGACCGAAACGGCTTCAGCACGCTTCTCGAGGGCTAGAAAATGCTGGTGCCAAAACGTACGGTCTGATTCGGCCTGGGTGTGTTTCATCTTGTGTCCATGTTGGATGTCTGTATCTCCGTCAATACTGCGATTCAGAGGCTCTCGTTCGGCCACAAGGCACAACCGACCCTGCGCTATCAGCTCGGCCCATCTCCAAGCGAATTTTGTCGGGCGCTCGGAATTGACCGAAACGGCTTCAGCACGCTTCTCGAGGGCTAGAAAATGCTGGTGCCAAAACGTACGGTCTGATTCGGCCTGGGTGTGTTTCATCTTGTGTCCATGTTGGATGTCTGTATCTCCGTCAATACTGCGATTCAGAGGCTCTCGTTCGGCCACAAGGCACAACCGACCCTGCGCTATCAGCTCGGCCCATCTCCAAGCGAATTTTGTCGGGCGCTCGGAATTGACCGAAACGGCTTCAGCACGCTTCTCGAGGGCTAGAAAATGCTGGTGCCAAAACGTACGGTCTGATTCGGCCTGGGTGTGTTTCATCTTGTGTCCATGTTGGATGTCTGTATCTCCGTCAATACTGCGATTCAGAGGCTCTCGTTCGGCCACAAGGCACAACCGACCCTGCGCTATCAGCTCGGCCCATCTCCAAGCGAATTTTGTCGGGCGCTCGGAATTGACCGAAACGGCTTCAGCACGCTTCTCGAGGGCTAGAAAATGCTGGTGCCAAAACGTACGGTCTGATTCGGCCTGGGTGTGTTTCATCTTGTGTCCATGTTGGATGTCTGTATCTCCGTCAATACTGCGATTCAGAGGCTCTCGTTCGGCCACAAGGCACAACCGACCCTGCGCTATCAGCTCGGCCCATCTCCAAGCGAATTTTGTCGGGCGCTCGGAATTGACCGAAACGGCTTCAGCACGCTTCTCGAGGGCTAGAAAATGCTGGTGCCAAAACGTACGGTCTGATTCGGCCTGGGTGTGTTTCATCTTGTGTCCATGTTGGATGTCTGTATCTCCGTCAATACTGCGATTCAGAGGCTCTCGTTCGGCCACAAGGCACAACCGACCCTGCGCTATCAGCTCGGCCCATCTCCAAGCGAATTTTGTCGGGCGCTCGGAATTGACCGAAACGGCTTCAGCACGCTTCTCGAGGGCTAGAAAATGCTGGTGCCAAAACGTACGGTCTGATTCGGCCTGGGTGTGTTTCATCTTGTGTCCATGTTGGATGTCTGTATCTCCGTCAATACTGCGATTCAGAGGCTCTCGTTCGGCCACAAGGCACAACCGACCCTGCGCTATCAGCTCGGCCCATCTCCAAGCGAATTTTGTCGGGCGCTCGGAATTGACCGAAACGGCTTCAGCACGCTTCTCGAGGGCTAGAAAATGCTGGTGCCAAAACGTACGGTCTGATTCGGCCTGGGTGTGTTTCATCTTGTGTCCATGTTGGATGTCTGTATCTCCGTCAATACTGCGATTCAGAGGCTCTCGTTCGGCCACAAGGCACAACCGACCCTGCGCTATCAGCTCGGCCCATCTCCAAGCGAATTTTGTCGGGCGCTCGGAATTGACCGAAACGGCTTCAGCACGCTTCTCGAGGGCTAGAAAATGCTGGTGCCAAAACGTACGGTCTGATTCGGCCTGGGTGTGTTTCATCTTGTGTCCATGTTGGATGTCTGTATCTCCGTCAATACTGCGATTCAGAGGCTCTCGTTCGGCCACAAGGCACAACCGACCCTGCGCTATCAGCTCGGCCCATCTCCAAGCGAATTTTGTCGGGCGCTCGGAATTGACCGAAACGGCTTCAGCACGCTTCTCGAGGGCTAGAAAATGCTGGTGCCAAAACGTACGGTCTGATTCGGCCTGGGTGTGTTTCATCTTGTGTCCATGTTGGATGTCTGTATCTCCGTCAATACTGCGATTCAGAGGCTCTCGTTCGGCCACAAGGCACAACCGACCCTGCGCTATCAGCTCGGCCCATCTCCAAGCGAATTTTGTCGGGCGCTCGGAATTGACCGAAACGGCTTCAGCACGCTTCTCGAGGGCTAGAAAATGCTGGTGCCAAAACGTACGGTCTGATTCGGCCTGGGTGTGTTTCATCTTGTGTCCATGTTGGATGTCTGTATCTCCGTCAATACTGCGATTCAGAGGCTCTCGTTCGGCCACAAGGCACAACCGACCCTGCGCTATCAGCTCGGCCCATCTCCAAGCGAATTTTGTCGGGCGCTCGGAATTGACCGAAACGGCTTCAGCACGCTTCTCGAGGGCTAGAAAATGCTGGTGCCAAAACGTACGGTCTGATTCGGCCTGGGTGTGTTTCATCTTGTGTCCATGTTGGATGTCTGTATCTCCGTCAATACTGCGATTCAGAGGCTCTCGTTCGGCCACAAGGCACAACCGACCCTGCGCTATCAGCTCGGCCCATCTCCAAGCGAATTTTGTCGGGCGCTCGGAATTGACCGAAACGGCTTCAGCACGCTTCTCGAGGGCTAGAAAATGCTGGTGCCAAAACGTACGGTCTGATTCGGCCTGGGTGTGTTTCATCTTGTGTCCATGTTGGATGTCTGTATCTCCGTCAATACTGCGATTCAGAGGCTCTCGTTCGGCCACAAGGCACAACCGACCCTGCGCTATCAGCTCGGCCCATCTCCAAGCGAATTTTGTCGGGCGCTCGGAATTGACCGAAACGGCTTCAGCACGCTTCTCGAGGGCTAGAAAATGCTGGTGCCAAAACGTACGGTCTGATTCGGCCTGGGTGTGTTTCATCTTGTGTCCATGTTGGATGTCTGTATCTCCGTCAATACTGCGATTCAGAGGCTCTCGTTCGGCCACAAGGCACAACCGACCCTGCGCTATCAGCTCGGCCCATCTCCAAGCGAATTTTGTCGGGCGCTCGGAATTGACCGAAACGGCTTCAGCACGCTTCTCGAGGGCTAGAAAATGCTGGTGCCAAAACGTACGGTCTGATTCGGCCTGGGTGTGTTTCATCTTGTGTCCATGTTGGATGTCTGTATCTCCGTCAATACTGCGATTCAGAGGCTCTCGTTCGGCCACAAGGCACAACCGACCCTGCGCTATCAGCTCGGCCCATCTCCAAGCGAATTTTGTCGGGCGCTCGGAATTGACCGAAACGGCTTCAGCACGCTTCTCGAGGGCTAGAAAATGCTGGTGCCAAAACGTACGGTCTGATTCGGCCTGGGTGTGTTTCATCTTGTGTCCATGTTGGATGTCTGTATCTCCGTCAATACTGCGATTCAGAGGCTCTCGTTCGGCCACAAGGCACAACCGACCCTGCGCTATCAGCTCGGCCCATCTCCAAGCGAATTTTGTCGGGCGCTCGGAATTGACCGAAACGGCTTCAGCACGCTTCTCGAGGGCTAGAAAATGCTGGTGCCAAAACGTACGGTCTGATTCGGCCTGGGTGTGTTTCATCTTGTGTCCATGTTGGATGTCTGTATCTCCGTCAATACTGCGATTCAGAGGCTCTCGTTCGGCCACAAGGCACAACCGACCCTGCGCTATCAGCTCGGCCCATCTCCAAGCGAATTTTGTCGGGCGCTCGGAATTGACCGAAACGGCTTCAGCACGCTTCTCGAGGGCTAGAAAATGCTGGTGCCAAAACGTACGGTCTGATTCGGCCTGGGTGTGTTTCATCTTGTGTCCATGTTGGATGTCTGTATCTCCGTCAATACTGCGATTCAGAGGCTCTCGTTCGGCCACAAGGCACAACCGACCCTGCGCTATCAGCTCGGCCCATCTCCAAGCGAATTTTGTCGGGCGCTCGGAATTGACCGAAACGGCTTCAGCACGCTTCTCGAGGGCTAGAAAATGCTGGTGCCAAAACGTACGGTCTGATTCGGCCTGGGTGTGTTTCATCTTGTGTCCATGTTGGATGTCTGTATCTCCGTCAATACTGCGATTCAGAGGCTCTCGTTCGGCCACAAGGCACAACCGACCCTGCGCTATCAGCTCGGCCCATCTCCAAGCGAATTTTGTCGGGCGCTCGGAATTGACCGAAACGGCTTCAGCACGCTTCTCGAGGGCTAGAAAATGCTGGTGCCAAAACGTACGGTCTGATTCGGCCTGGGTGTGTTTCATCTTGTGTCCATGTTGGATGTCTGTATCTCCGTCAATACTGCGATTCAGAGGCTCTCGTTCGGCCACAAGGCACAACCGACCCTGCGCTATCAGCTCGGCCCATCTCCAAGCGAATTTTGTCGGGCGCTCGGAATTGACCGAAACGGCTTCAGCACGCTTCTCGAGGGCTAGAAAATGCTGGTGCCAAAACGTACGGTCTGATTCGGCCTGGGTGTGTTTCATCTTGTGTCCATGTTGGATGTCTGTATCTCCGTCAATACTGCGATTCAGAGGCTCTCGTTCGGCCACAAGGCACAACCGACCCTGCGCTATCAGCTCGGCCCATCTCCAAGCGAATTTTGTCGGGCGCTCGGAATTGACCGAAACGGCTTCAGCACGCTTCTCGAGGGCTAGAAAATGCTGGTGCCAAAACGTACGGTCTGATTCGGCCTGGGTGTGTTTCATCTTGTGTCCATGTTGGATGTCTGTATCTCCGTCAATACTGCGATTCAGAGGCTCTCGTTCGGCCACAAGGCACAACCGACCCTGCGCTATCAGCTCGGCCCATCTCCAAGCGAATTTTGTCGGGCGCTCGGAATTGACCGAAACGGCTTCAGCACGCTTCTCGAGGGCTAGAAAATGCTGGTGCCAAAACGTACGGTCTGATTCGGCCTGGGTGTGTTTCATCTTGTGTCCATGTTGGATGTCTGTATCTCCGTCAATACTGCGATTCAGAGGCTCTCGTTCGGCCACAAGGCACAACCGACCCTGCGCTATCAGCTCGGCCCATCTCCAAGCGAATTTTGTCGGGCGCTCGGAATTGACCGAAACGGCTTCAGCACGCTTCTCGAGGGCTAGAAAATGCTGGTGCCAAAACGTACGGTCTGATTCGGCCTGGGTGTGTTTCATCTTGTGTCCATGTTGGATGTCTGTATCTCCGTCAATACTGCGATTCAGAGGCTCTCGTTCGGCCACAAGGCACAACCGACCCTGCGCTATCAGCTCGGCCCATCTCCAAGCGAATTTTGTCGGGCGCTCGGAATTGACCGAAACGGCTTCAGCACGCTTCTCGAGGGCTAGAAAATGCTGGTGCCAAAACGTACGGTCTGATTCGGCCTGGGTGTGTTTCATCTTGTGTCCATGTTGGATGTCTGTATCTCCGTCAATACTGCGATTCAGAGGCTCTCGTTCGGCCACAAGGCACAACCGACCCTGCGCTATCAGCTCGGCCCATCTCCAAGCGAATTTTGTCGGGCGCTCGGAATTGACCGAAACGGCTTCAGCACGCTTCTCGAGGGCTAGAAAATGCTGGTGCCAAAACGTACGGTCTGATTCGGCCTGGGTGTGTTTCATCTTGTGTCCATGTTGGATGTCTGTATCTCCGTCAATACTGCGATTCAGAGGCTCTCGTTCGGCCACAAGGCACAACCGACCCTGCGCTATCAGCTCGGCCCATCTCCAAGCGAATTTTGTCGGGCGCTCGGAATTGACCGAAACGGCTTCAGCACGCTTCTCGAGGGCTAGAAAATGCTGGTGCCAAAACGTACGGTCTGATTCGGCCTGGGTGTGTTTCATCTTGTGTCCATGTTGGATGTCTGTATCTCCGTCAATACTGCGATTCAGAGGCTCTCGTTCGGCCACAAGGCACAACCGACCCTGCGCTATCAGCTCGGCCCATCTCCAAGCGAATTTTGTCGGGCGCTCGGAATTGACCGAAACGGCTTCAGCACGCTTCTCGAGGGCTAGAAAATGCTGGTGCCAAAACGTACGGTCTGATTCGGCCTGGGTGTGTTTCATCTTGTGTCCATGTTGGATGTCTGTATCTCCGTCAATACTGCGATTCAGAGGCTCTCGTTCGGCCACAAGGCACAACCGACCCTGCGCTATCAGCTCGGCCCATCTCCAAGCGAATTTTGTCGGGCGCTCGGAATTCACCGAAACGGCTTCAGCACGCTTCTCGAGGGCTAGAAAATGCTGGTGCCAAAACGTACGGTCTGATTCGGCCTGGGTGTGTTTCATCTTGTGTCCATGTTGGATGTCTGTATCTCCGTCAATACTGCGATTCAGAGGCTCTCGTTCGGCCACAAGGCACAACCGACCCTGCGCTATCAGCTCGGCCCATCTCCAAGCGAATTTTGTCGGGCGCTCGGAATTGACCGAAACGGCTTCAGCACGCTTCTCGAGGGCTAGAAAATGCTGGTGCCAAAACGTACGGTCTGATTCGGCCTGGGTGTGTTTCATCTTGTGTCCATGTTGGATGTCTGTATCTCCGTCAATACTGCGATTCAGAGGCTCTCGTTCGGCCACAAGGCACAACCGACCCTGCGCTATCAGCTCGGCCCATCTCCAAGCGAATTTTGTCGGGCGCTCGGAATTGACCGAAACGGCTTCAGCACGCTTCTCGAGGGCTAGAAAATGCTGGTGCCAAAACGTACGGTCTGATTCGGCCTGGGTGTGTTTCATCTTGTGTCCATGTTGGATGTCTGTATCTCCGTCAATACTGCGATTCAGAGGCTCTCGTTCGGCCACAAGGCACAACCGACCCTGCGCTATCAGCTCGGCCCATCTCCAAGCGAATTTTGTCGGGCGCTCGGAATTGACCGAAACGGCTTCAGCACGCTTCTCGAGGGCTAGAAAATGCTGGTGCCAAAACGTACGGTCTGATTCGGCCTGGGTGTGTTTCATCTTGTGTCCATGTTGGATGTCTGTATCTCCGTCAATACTGCGATTCAGAGGCTCTCGTTCGGCCACAAGGCACAACCGACCCTGCGCTATCAGCTCGGCCCATCTCCAAGCGAATTTTGTCGGGCGCTCGGAATTGACCGAAACGGCTTCAGCACGCTTCTCGAGGGCTAGAAAATGCTGGTGCCAAAACGTACGGTCTGATTCGGCCTGGGTGTGTTTCATCTTGTGTCCATGTTGGATGTCTGTATCTCCGTCAATACTGCGATTCAGAGGCTCTCGTTCGGCCACAAGGCACAACCGACCCTGCGCTATCAGCTCGGCCCATCTCCAAGCGAATTTTGTCGGGCGCTCGGAATTCACCGAAACGGCTTCAGCACGCTTCTCGAGGGCTAGAAAATGCTGGTGCCAAAACGTACGGTCTGATTCGGCCTGGGTGTGTTTCATCTTGTGTCCATGTTGGATGTCTGTATCTCCGTCAATACTGCGATTCAGAGGCTCTCGTTCGGCCACAAGGCACAACCGACCCTGCGCTATCAGCTCGGCCCATCTCCAAGCGAATTTTGTCGGGCGCTCGGAATTGACCGAAACGGCTTCAGCACGCTTCTCGAGGGCTAGAAAATGCTGGTGCCAAAACGTACGGTCTGATTCGGCCTGGGTGTGTTTCATCTTGTGTCCATGTTGGATGTCTGTATCTCCGTCAATACTGCGATTCAGAGGCTCTCGTTCGGCCACAAGGCACAACCGACCCTGCGCTATCAGCTCGGCCCATCTCCAAGCGAATTTTGTCGGGCGCTCGGAATTGACCGAAACGGCTTCAGCACGCTTCTCGAGGGCTAGAAAATGCTGGTGCCAAAACGTACGGTCTGATTCGGCCTGGGTGTGTTTCATCTTGTGTCCATGTTGGATGTCTGTATCTCCGTCAATACTGCGATTCAGAGGCTCTCGTTCGGCCACAAGGCACAACCGACCCTGCGCTATCAGCTCGGCCCATCTCCAAGCGAATTTTGTCGGGCGCTCGGAATTGACCGAAACGGCTTCAGCACGCTTCTCGAGGGCTAGAAAATGCTGGTGCCAAAACGTACGGTCTGATTCGGCCTGGGTGTGTTTCATCTTGTGTCCATGTTGGATGTCTGTATCTCCGTCAATACTGCGATTCAGAGGCTCTCGTTCGGCCACAAGGCACAACCGACCCTGCGCTATCAGCTCGGCCCATCTCCAAGCGAATTTTGTCGGGCGCTCGGAATTGACCGAAACGGCTTCAGCACGCTTCTCGAGGGCTAGAAAATGCTGGTGCCAAAACGTACGGTCTGATTCGGCCTGGGTGTGTTTCATCTTGTGTCCATGTTGGATGTCTGTATCTCCGTCAATACTGCGATTCAGAGGCTCTCGTTCGGCCACAAGGCACAACCGACCCTGCGCTATCAGCTCGGCCCATCTCCAAGCGAATTTTGTCGGGCGCTCGGAATTGACCGAAACGGCTTCAGCACGCTTCTCGAGGGCTAGAAAATGCTGGTGCCAAAACGTACGGTCTGATTCGGCCTGGGTGTGTTTCATCTTGTGTCCATGTTGGATGTCTGTATCTCCGTCAATACTGCGATTCAGAGGCTCTCGTTCGGCCACAAGGCACAACCGACCCTGCGCTATCAGCTCGGCCCATCTCCAAGCGAATTTTGTCGGGCGCTCGGAATTGACCGAAACGGCTTCAGCACGCTTCTCGAGGGCTAGAAAATGCTGGTGCCAAAACGTACGGTCTGATTCGGCCTGGGTGTGTTTCATCTTGTGTCCATGTTGGATGTCTGTATCTCCGTCAATACTGCGATTCAGAGGCTCTCGTTCGGCCACAAGGCACAACCGACCCTGCGCTATCAGCTCGGCCCATCTCCAAGCGAATTTTGTCGGGCGCTCGGAATTGACCGAAACGGCTTCAGCACGCTTCTCGAGGGCTAGAAAATGCTGGTGCCAAAACGTACGGTCTGATTCGGCCTGGGTGTGTTTCATCTTGTGTCCATGTTGGATGTCTGTATCTCCGTCAATACTGCGATTCAGAGGCTCTCGTTCGGCCACAAGGCACAACCGACCCTGCGCTATCAGCTCGGCCCATCTCCAAGCGAATTTTGTCGGGCGCTCGGAATTGACCGAAACGGCTTCAGCACGCTTCTAAAAGGCTACTGATGCTAATACCAAGTAGAACTGAACGAAAAAAAATTGTGTTATCATCGCATGTTATCTTTGGGTGCTTTTCTAGCATCGGTCAGGTTGGAGGTCTGCTGGTATGGCCTACGCTCTGGCTGGGATTGGAATATAGCAGCAGGCTTAGTCGATGGAGACGCGGAATTGCAGGACTTGGTGTGGACTTGGCTTTGGGAGCGTCTCCTGTAACGTCCCTGGTTAAAGGGACGGGCCGTGTGGGCTAATGCAGTCCGTCGGTTCGGTCCTGGAAGCATGTCGGTCCGCCAGACGCAGCTATGGCTGCTCTTCCGGCTTCGGCCAGGTTGGAGGTCTGCTGGTATGGCCTACGCTCTGGCTGGGATCGGAATATAGCAGCAGGCTTAGTCGATGGAGACGCGGAATTGCAGGACTTGGTGTGGACTTGGCTTTGGGAGCGTCTCCTGTAACGTCCCTGGTTAAAGGGACGGGCCGTGTGGGCTAATGCAGTCCGTCGGTTCGGTCCTGGAAGCATGTCGGTCCGCCAGACGCAGCTATGGCTGCTCTTCCGGCTTCGGCCAGGTTGGAGGTCTGCTGGTATGGCCTACGCTCTGGCTGGGATCGGAATATAGCAGCAGGCTTAGTCGATGGAGACGCGGAATTGCAGGACTTGGTGTGGACTTGGCTTTGGGAGCGTCTCCTGTAACGTTCCTGGTTAAAGGGACGGGCCGTGTGGGCTAATGCAGTCCGTCGGTTCGGTCCTGGAAGCATGTCGGTCCGCCAGACGCAGCTATGGCTGCTCTTCCGGCTTCGGCCAGGTTGGAGGTCTGCTGGTATGGCCTACGCTCTGGCTGGGATCGGAATATAGCAGCAGGCTTAGTCGATGGAGACGCGGAATTGCAGGACTTGGTGTGGACTTGGCTTTGGGAGCGTCTCCTGTAACGTCCCTGGTTAAAGGGACGGGCCGTGTGGGCTAATGCAGTCCGTCGGTTCGGTCCTGGAAGCATGTCGGTCCGCCAGACGCAGCTATGGCTGCTCTTCCGGCTTCGGCCAGGTTGGAGGTCTGCTGGTATGGCCTACGCTCTGGCTGGGATCGGAATATAGCAGCAGGCTTAGTCGATGGAGACGCGGAATTGCAGGACTTGGTGTGGACTTGGCTTTGGGAGCGTCTCCTGTAACGTCCCTGGTTAAAGGGACGGGCCGTGTGGGCTAATGCAGTCCGTCGGTTCGGTCCTGGAAGCATGTCGGTCCGCCAGACGCAGCTATGGCTGCTCTTCCGGCTTCGGCCAGGTTGGAGGTCTGCTGGTATGGCCTACGCTCTGGCTGGGATCGGAATATAGCAGCAGGCTTAGTCGATGGAGACGCGGAATTGCAGGACTTGGTGTGGACTTGGCTTTGGGAGCGTCTCCTGTAACGTCCCTGGTTAAAGGGACGGGCCGTGTGGGCTAATGCAGTCCGTCGGTTCGGTCCTGGAAGCATGTCGGTCCGCCAGACGCAGCTATGGCTGCTCTTCCGGCTTCGGCCAGGTTGGAGGTCTGCTGGTATGGCCTACGCTCTGGCTGGGATCGGAATATAGCAGCAGGCTTAGTCGATGGAGACGCGGAATTGCAGGACTTGGTGTGGACTTGGCTTTGGGAGCGTCTCCTGTAACGTCCCTGGTTAAAGGGACGGGCCGTGTGGGCTAATGCAGTCCGTCGGTTCGGTCCTGGAAGCATGTCGGTCCGCCAGACGCAGCTATGGCTGCTCTTCCGGCTTCGGCCAGGTTGGAGGTCTGCTGGTATGGCCTACGCTCTGGCTGGGATCGGAATATAGCAGCAGGCTTAGTCGATGGAGACGCGGAATTGCAGGACTTGGTGTGGACTTGGCTTTGGGAGCGTCTCCTGTAACGTCCCTGGTTAAAGGGACGGGCCGTGTGGGCTAATGCAGTCCGTCGGTTCGGTCCTGGAAGCATGTCGGTCCGCCAGACGCAGCTATGGCTGCTCTTCCGGCTTCGGCCAGGTTGGAGGTCTGCTGGTATGGCCTACGCTCTGGCTGGGATCGGAATATAGCAGCAGGCTTAGTCGATGGAGACGCGGAATTGCAGGACTTGGTGTGGACTTGGCTTTGGGAGCGTCTCCTGTAACGTCCCTGGTTAAAGGGACGGGCCGTGTGGGCTAATGCAGTCCGTCGGTTCGGTCCTGGAAGCATGTCGGTCCGCCAGACGCAGCTATGGCTGCTCTTCCGGCTTCGGCCAGGTTGGAGGTCTGCTGGTATGGCCTACGCTCTGGCTGGGATCGGAATATAGCAGCAGGCTTAGTCGATGGAGACGCGGAATTGCAGGACTTGGTGTGGACTTGGCTTTGGGAGCGTCTCCTGTAACGTCCCTGGTTAAAGGGACGGGCCGTGTGGGCTAATGCAGTCCGTCGGTTCGGTCCTGGAAGCATGTCGGTCCGCCAGACGCAGCTATGGCTGCTCTTCCGGCTTCGGCCAGGTTGGAGGTCTGCTGGTATGGCCTACGCTCTGGCTGGGATCGGAATATAGCAGCAGGCTTAGTCGATGGAGACGCGGAATTGCAGGACTTGGTGTGGACTTGGCTTTGGGAGCGTCTCCTGTAACGTCCCTGGTTAAAGGGACGGGCCGTGTGGGCTAATGCAGTCCGTCGGTTCGGTCCTGGAAGCATGTCGGTCCGCCAGACGCAGCTATGGCTGCTCTTCCGGCTTCGGCCAGGTTGGAGGTCTGCTGGTATGGCCTACGCTCTGGCTGGGATCGGAATATAGCAGCAGGCTTAGTCGATGGAGACGCGGAATTGCAGGACTTGGTGTGGACTTGGCTTTGGGAGCGTCTCCTGTAACGTCCCTGGTTAAAGGGACGGGCCGTGTGGGCTAATGCAGTCCGTCGGTTCGGTCCTGGAAGCATGTCGGTCCGCCAGACGCAGCTATGGCTGCTCTTCCGGCTTCGGCCAGGTTGGAGGTCTGCTGGTATGGCCTACGCTCTGGCTGGGATCGGAATATAGCAGCAGGCTTAGTCGATGGAGACGCGGAATTGCAGGACTTGGTGTGGACTTGGCTTTGGGAGCGTCTCCTGTAACGTCCCTGGTTAAAGGGACGGGCCGTGTGGGCTAATGCAGTCCGTCGGTTCGGTCCTGGAAGCATGTCGGTCCGCCAGACGCAGCTATGGCTGCTCTTCCGGCTTCGGCCAGGTTGGAGGTCTGCTGGTATGGCCTACGCTCTGGCTGGGATCGGAATATAGCAGCAGGCTTAGTCGATGGAGACGCGGAATTGCAGGACTTGGTGTGGACTTGGCTTTGGGAGCGTCTCCTGTAACGTCCCTGGTTAAAGGGACGGGCCGTGTGGGCTAATGCAGTCCGTCGGTTCGGTCCTGGAAGCATGTCGGTCCGCCAGACGCAGCTATGGCTGCTCTTCCGGCTTCGGCCAGGTTGGAGGTCTGCTGGTATGGCCTACGCTCTGGCTGGGATCGGAATATAGCAGCAGGCTTAGTCGATGGAGACGCGGAATTGCAGGACTTGGTGTGGACTTGGCTTTGGGAGCGTCTCCTGTAACGTCCCTGGTTAAAGGGACGGGCCGTGTGGGCTAATGCAGTCCGTCGGTTCGGTCCTGGAAGCATGTCGGTCCGCCAGACGCAGCTATGGCTGCTCTTCCGGCTTCGGCCAGGTTGGAGGTCTGCTGGTATGGCCTACGCTCTGGCTGGGATCGGAATATAGCAGCAGGCTTAGTCGATGGAGACGCGGAATTGCAGGACTTGGTGTGGACTTGGCTTTGGGAGCGTCTCCTGTAACGTCCCTGGTTAAAGGGACGGGCCGTGTGGGCTAATGCAGTCCGTCGGTTCGGTCCTGGAAGCATGTCGGTCCGCCAGACGCAGCTATGGCTGCTCTTCCGGCTTCGGCCAGGTTGGAGGTCTGCTGGTATGGCCTACGCTCTGGCTGGGATCGGAATATAGCAGCAGGCTTAGTCGATGGAGACGCGGAATTGCAGGACTTGGTGTGGACTTGGCTTTGGGAGCGTCTCCTGTAACGTCCCTGGTTAAAGGGACGGGCCGTGTGGGCTAATGCAGTCCGTCGGTTCGGTCCTGGAAGCATGTCGGTCCGCCAGACGCAGCTATGGCTGCTCTTCCGGCTTCGGCCAGGTTGGAGGTCTGCTGGTATGGCCTACGCTCTGGCTGGGATCGGAATATAGCAGCAGGCTTAGTCGATGGAGACGCGGAATTGCAGGACTTGGTGTGGACTTGGCTTTGGGAGCGTCTCCTGTAACGTCCCTGGTTAAAGGGACGGGCCGTGTGGGCTAATGCAGTCCGTCGGTTCGGTCCTGGAAGCATGTCGGTCCGCCAGACGCAGCTATGGCTGCTCTTCCGGCTTCGGCCAGGTTGGAGGTCTGCTGGTATGGCCTACGCTCTGGCTGGGATCGGAATATAGCAGCAGGCTTAGTCGATGGAGACGCGGAATTGCAGGACTTGGTGTGGACTTGGCTTTGGGAGCGTCTCCTGTAACGTCCCTGGTTAAAGGGACGGGCCGTGTGGGCTAATGCAGTCCGTCGGTTCGGTCCTGGAAGCATGTCGGTCCGCCAGACGCAGCTATGGCTGCTCTTCCGGCTTCGGCCAGGTTGGAGGTCTGCTGGTATGGCCTACGCTCTGGCTGGGATCGGAATATAGCAGCAGGCTTAGTCGATGGAGACGCGGAATTGCAGGACTTGGTGTGGACTTGGCTTTGGGAGCGTCTCCTGTAACGTCCCTGGTTAAAGGGACGGGCCGTGTGGGCTAATGCAGTCCGTCGGTTCGGTCCTGGAAGCATGTCGGTCCGCCAGACGCAGCTATGGCTGCTCTTCCGGCTTCGGCCAGGTTGGAGGTCTGCTGGTATGGCCTACGCTCTGGCTGGGATCGGAATATAGCAGCAGGCTTAGTCGATGGAGACGCGGAATTGCAGGACTTGGTGTGGACTTGGCTTTGGGAGCGTCTCCTGTAACGTCCCTGGTTAAAGGGACGGGCCGTGTGGGCTAATGCAGTCCGTCGGTTCGGTCCTGGAAGCATGTCGGTCCGCCAGACGCAGCTATGGCTGCTCTTCCGGCTTCGGCCAGGTTGGAGGTCTGCTGGTATGGCCTACGCTCTGGCTGGGATCGGAATATAGCAGCAGGCTTAGTCGATGGAGACGCGGAATTGCAGGACTTGGTGTGGACTTGGCTTTGGGAGCGTCTCCTGTAACGTCCCTGGTTAAAGGGACGGGCCGTGTGGGCTAATGCAGTCCGTCGGTTCGGTCCTGGAAGCATGTCGGTCCGCCAGACGCAGCTATGGCTGCTCTTCCGGCTTCGGCCAGGTTGGAGGTCTGCTGGTATGGCCTACGCTCTGGCTGGGATCGGAATATAGCAGCAGGCTTAGTCGATGGAGACGCGGAATTGCAGGACTTGGTGTGGACTTGGCTTTGGGAGCGTCTCCTGTAACGTCCCTGGTTAAAGGGACGGGCCGTGTGGGCTAATGCAGTCCGTCGGTTCGGTCCTGGAAGCATGTCGGTCCGCCAGACGCAGCTATGGCTGCTCTTCCGGCTTCGGCCAGGTTGGAGGTCTGCTGGTATGGCCTACGCTCTGGCTGGGATCGGAATATAGCAGCAGGCTTAGTCGATGGAGACGCGGAATTGCAGGACTTGGTGTGGACTTGGCTTTGGGAGCGTCTCCTGTAACGTCCCTGGTTAAAGGGACGGGCCGTGTGGGCTAATGCAGTCCGTCGGTTCGGTCCTGGAAGCATGTCGGTCCGCCAGACGCAGCTATGGCTGCTCTTCCGGCTTCGGCCAGGTTGGAGGTCTGCTGGTATGGCCTACGCTCTGGCTGGGATCGGAATATAGCAGCAGGCTTAGTCGATGGAGACGCGGAATTGCAGGACTTGGTGTGGACTTGGCTTTGGGAGCGTCTCCTGTAACGTCCCTGGTTAAAGGGACGGGCCGTGTGGGCTAATGCAGTCCGTCGGTTCGGTCCTGGAAGCATGTCGGTCCGCCAGACGCAGCTATGGCTGCTCTTCCGGCTTCGGCCAGGTTGGAGGTCTGCTGGTATGGCCTACGCTCTGGCTGGGATCGGAATATAGCAGCAGGCTTAGTCGATGGAGACGCGGAATTGCAGGACTTGGTGTGGACTTGGCTTTGGGAGCGTCTCCTGTAACGTCCCTGGTTAAAGGGACGGGCCGTGTGGGCTAATGCAGTCCGTCGGTTCGGTCCTGGAAGCATGTCGGTCCGCCAGACGCAGCTATGGCTGCTCTTCCGGCTTCGGCCAGGTTGGAGGTCTGCTGGTATGGCCTACGCTCTGGCTGGGATCGGAATATAGCAGCAGGCTTAGTCGATGGAGACGCGGAATTGCAGGACTTGGTGTGGACTTGGCTTTGGGAGCGTCTCCTGTAACGTCCCTGGTTAAAGGGACGGGCCGTGTGGGCTAATGCAGTCCGTCGGTTCGGTCCTGGAAGCATGTCGGTCCGCCAGACGCAGCTATGGCTGCTCTTCCGGCTTCGGCCAGGTTGGAGGTCTGCTGGTATGGCCTACGCTCTGGCTGGGATCGGAATATAGCAGCAGGCTTAGTCGATGGAGACGCGGAATTGCAGGACTTGGTGTGGACTTGGCTTTGGGAGCGTCTCCTGTAACGTCCCTGGTTAAAGGGACGGGCCGTGTGGGCTAATGCAGTCCGTCGGTTCGGTCCTGGAAGCATGTCGGTCCGCCAGACGCAGCTATGGCTGCTCTTCCGGCTTCGGCCAGGTTGGAGGTCTGCTGGTATGGCCTACGCTCTGGCTGGGATCGGAATATAGCAGCAGGCTTAGTCGATGGAGACGCGGAATTGCAGGACTTGGTGTGGACTTGGCTTTGGGAGCGTCTCCTGTAACGTCCCTGGTTAAAGGGACGGGCCGTGTGGGCTAATGCAGTCCGTCGGTTCGGTCCTGGAAGCATGTCGGTCCGCCAGACGCAGCTATGGCTGCTCTTCCGGCTTCGGCCAGGTTGGAGGTCTGCTGGTATGGCCTACGCTCTGGCTGGGATCGGAATATAGCAGCAGGCTTAGTCGATGGAGACGCGGAATTGCAGGACTTGGTGTGGACTTGGCTTTGGGAGCGTCTCCTGTAACGTCCCTGGTTAAAGGGACGGGCCGTGTGGGCTAATGCAGTCCGTCGGTTCGGTCCTGGAAGCATGTCGGTCCGCCAGACGCAGCTATGGCTGCTCTTCCGGCTTCGGCCAGGTTGGAGGTCTGCTGGTATGGCCTACGCTCTGGCTGGGATCGGAATATAGCAGCAGGCTTAGTCGATGGAGACGCGGAATTGCAGGACTTGGTGTGGACTCTGGCTTTGGGAGCGTCTCCTGTAACGTCCCTGGTTAAAGGGACGGGCCGTGTGGGCTAATGCAGTCCGTCGGTTCGGTCCTGGAAGCATGTCGGTCCGCCAGACGCAGCTATGGCTGCTCTTCCGGCTTCGGCCAGGTTGGAGGTCTGCTGGTATGGCCTACGCTCTGGCTGGGATCGGAATATAGCAGCAGGCTTAGTCGATGGAGACGCGGAATTGCAGGACTTGGTGTGGACTTGGCTTTGGGAGCGTCTCCTGTAACGTCCCTGGTTAAAGGGACGGGCCGTGTGGGCTAATGCAGTCCGTCGGTTCGGTCCTGGAAGCATGTCGGTCCGCCAGACGCAGCTATGGCTGCTCTTCCGGCTTCGGCCAGGTTGGAGGTCTGCTGGTATGGCCTACGCTCTGGCTGGGATCGGAATATAGCAGCAGGCTTAGTCGATGGAGACGCGGAATTGCAGGACTTGGTGTGGACTTGGCTTTGGGAGCGTCTCCTGTAACGTCCCTGGTTAAAGGGACGGGCCGTGTGGGCTAATGCAGTCCGTCGGTTCGGTCCTGGAAGCATGTCGGTCCGCCAGACGCAGCTATGGCTGCTCTTCCGGCTTCGGCCAGGTTGGAGGTCTGCTGGTATGGCCTACGCTCTGGCTGGGATCGGAATATAGCAGCAGGCTTAGTCGATGGAGACGCGGAATTGCAGGACTTGGTGTGGACTTGGCTTTGGGAGCGTCTCCTGTAACGTCCCTGGTTAAAGGGACGGGCCGTGTGGGCTAATGCAGTCCGTCGGTTCGGTCCTGGAAGCATGTCGGTCCGCCAGACGCAGCTATGGCTGCTCTTCCGGCTTCGGCCAGGTTGGAGGTCTGCTGGTATGGCCTACGCTCTGGCTGGGATCGGAATATAGCAGCAGGCTTAGTCGATGGAGACGCGGAATTGCAGGACTTGGTGTGGACTTGGCTTTGGGAGCGTCTCCTGTAACGTCCCTGGTTAAAGGGACGGGCCGTGTGGGCTAATGCAGTCCGTCGGTTCGGTCCTGGAAGCATGTCGGTCCGCCAGACGCAGCTATGGCTGCTCTTCCGGCTTCGGCCAGGTTGGAGGTCTGCTGGTATGGCCTACGCTCTGGCTGGGATCGGAATATAGCAGCAGGCTTAGTCGATGGAGACGCGGAATTGCAGGACTTGGTGTGGACTTGGCTTTGGGAGCGTCTCCTGTAACGTCCCTGGTTAAAGGGACGGGCCGTGTGGGCTAATGCAGTCCGTCGGTTCGGTCCTGGAAGCATGTCGGTCCGCCAGACGCAGCTATGGCTGCTCTTCCGGCTTCGGCCAGGTTGGAGGTCTGCTGGTATGGCCTACGCTCTGGCTGGGATCGGAATATAGCAGCAGGCTTAGTCGATGGAGACGCGGAATTGCAGGACTTGGTGTGGACTTGGCTTTGGGAGCGTCTCCTGTAACGTCCCTGGTTAAAGGGACGGGCCGTGTGGGCTAATGCAGTCCGTCGGTTCGGTCCTGGAAGCATGTCGGTCCGCCAGACGCAGCTATGGCTGCTCTTCCGGCTTCGGCCAGGTTGGAGGTCTGCTGGTATGGCCTACGCTCTGGCTGGGATCGGAATATAGCAGCAGGCTTAGTCGATGGAGACGCGGAATTGCAGGACTTGGTGTGGACTTGGCTTTGGGAGCGTCTCCTGTAACGTCCCTGGTTAAAGGGACGGGCCGTGTGGGCTAATGCAGTCCGTCGGTTCGGTCCTGGAAGCATGTCGGTCCGCCAGACGCAGCTATGGCTGCTCTTCCGGCTTCGGCCAGGTTGGAGGTCTGCTGGTATGGCCTACGCTCTGGCTGGGATCGGAATATAGCAGCAGGCTTAGTCGATGGAGACGCGGAATTGCAGGACTTGGTGTGGACTTGGCTTTGGGAGCGTCTCCTGTAACGTCCCTGGTTAAAGGGACGGGCCGTGTGGGCTAATGCAGTCCGTCGGTTCGGTCCTGGAAGCATGTCGGTCCGCCAGACGCAGCTATGGCTGCTCTTCCGGCTTCGGCCAGGTTGGAGGTCTGCTGGTATGGCCTACGCTCTGGCTGGGATCGGAATATAGCAGCAGGCTTAGTCGATGGAGACGCGGAATTGCAGGACTTGGTGTGGACTTGGCTTTGGGAGCGTCTCCTGTAACGTCCCTGGTTAAAGGGACGGGCCGTGTGGGCTAATGCAGTCCGTCGGTTCGGTCCTGGAAGCATGTCGGTCCGCCAGACGCAGCTATGGCTGCTCTTCCGGCTTCGGCCAGGTTGGAGGTCTGCTGGTATGGCCTACGCTCTGGCTGGGATCGGAATATAGCAGCAGGCTTAGTCGATGGAGACGCGGAATTGCAGGACTTGGTGTGGACTTGGCTTTGGGAGCGTCTCCTGTAACGTCCCTGGTTAAAGGGACGGGCCGTGTGGGCTAATGCAGTCCGTCGGTTCGGTCCTGGAAGCATGTCGGTCCGCCAGACGCAGCTATGGCTGCTCTTCCGGCTTCGGCCAGGTTGGAGGTCTGCTGGTATGGCCTACGCTCTGGCTGGGATCGGAATATAGCAGCAGGCTTAGTCGATGGAGACGCGGAATTGCAGGACTTGGTGTGGACTTGGCTTTGGGAGCGTCTCCTGTAACGTCCCTGGTTAAAGGGACGGGCCGTGTGGGCTAATGCAGTCCGTCGGTTCGGTCCTGGAAGCATGTCGGTCCGCCAGACGCAGCTATGGCTGCTCTTCCGGCTTCGGCCAGGTTGGAGGTCTGCTGGTATGGCCTACGCTCTGGCTGGGATCGGAATATAGCAGCAGGCTTAGTCGATGGAGACGCGGAATTGCAGGACTTGGTGTGGACTTGGCTTTGGGAGCGTCTCCTGTAACGTCCCTGGTTAAAGGGACGGGCCGTGTGGGCTAATGCAGTCCGTCGGTTCGGTCCTGGAAGCATGTCGGTCCGCCAGACGCAGCTATGGCTGCTCTTCCGGCTTCGGCCAGGTTGGAGGTCTGCTGGTATGGCCTACGCTCTGGCTGGGATCGGAATATAGCAGCAGGCTTAGTCGATGGAGACGCGGAATTGCAGGACTTGGTGTGGACTTGGCTTTGGGAGCGTCTCCTGTAACGTCCCTGGTTAAAGGGACGGGCCGTGTGGGCTAATGCAGTCCGTCGGTTCGGTCCTGGAAGCATGTCGGTCCGCCAGACGCAGCTATGGCTGCTCTTCCGGCTTCGGCCAGGTTGGAGGTCTGCTGGTATGGCCTACGCTCTGGCTGGGATCGGAATATAGCAGCAGGCTTAGTCGATGGAGACGCGGAATTGCAGGACTTGGTGTGGACTTGGCTTTGGGAGCGTCTCCTGTAACGTCCCTGGTTAAAGGGACGGGCCGTGTGGGCTAATGCAGTCCGTCGGTTCGGTCCTGGAAGCATGTCGGTCCGCCAGACGCAGCTATGGCTGCTCTTCCGGCTTCGGCCAGGTTGGAGGTCTGCTGGTATGGCCTACGCTCTGGCTGGGATCGGAATATAGCAGCAGGCTTAGTCGATGGAGACGCGGAATTGCAGGACTTGGTGTGGACTTGGCTTTGGGAGCGTCTCCTGTAACGTCCCTGGTTAAAGGGACGGGCCGTGTGGGCTAATGCAGTCCGTCGGTTCGGTCCTGGAAGCATGTCGGTCCGCCAGACGCAGCTATGGCTGCTCTTCCGGCTTCGGCCAGGTTGGAGGTCTGCTGGTATGGCCTACGCTCTGGCTGGGATCGGAATATAGCAGCAGGCTTAGTCGATGGAGACGCGGAATTGCAGGACTTGGTGTGGACTTGGCTTTGGGAGCGTCTCCTGTAACGTCCCTGGTTAAAGGGACGGGCCGTGTGGGCTAATGCAGTCCGTCGGTTCGGTCCTGGAAGCATGTCGGTCCGCCAGACGCAGCTATGGCTGCTCTTCCGGCTTCGGCCAGGTTGGAGGTCTGCTGGTATGGCCTACGCTCTGGCTGGGATCGGAATATAGCAGCAGGCTTAGTCGATGGAGACGCGGAATTGCAGGACTTGGTGTGGACTTGGCTTTGGGAGCGTCTCCTGTAACGTCCCTGGTTAAAGGGACGGGCCGTGTGGGCTAATGCAGTCCGTCGGTTCGGTCCTGGAAGCATGTCGGTCCGCCAGACGCAGCTATGGCTGCTCTTCCGGCTTCGGCCAGGTTGGAGGTCTGCTGGTATGGCCTACGCTCTGGCTGGGATCGGAATATAGCAGCAGGCTTAGTCGATGGAGACGCGGAATTGCAGGACTTGGTGTGGACTTGGCTTTGGGAGCGTCTCCTGTAACGTCCCTGGTTAAAGGGACGGGCCGTGTGGGCTAATGCAGTCCGTCGGTTCGGTCCTGGAAGCATGTCGGTCCGCCA
Organism: Phytophthora capsici; assembly: GCA_030324255.1. Taxonomy (NCBI): domain Eukaryota; phylum Oomycota; class Peronosporomycetes; order Peronosporales; family Peronosporaceae; genus Phytophthora; species Phytophthora capsici. Next base: position 2,635,654 of record CM059354.1, read on the forward strand.
GACGCAGCTATGGCTGCTCTTCCGGCTTCGGCCAGGTTGGAGGTCTGCTGGTATGGCCTACGCTCTGGCTGGGATCGGAATATAGCAGCAGGCTTAGTCGATGGAGACGCGGAATTGCAGGACTTGGTGTGGACTTGGCTTTGGGAGCGTCTCCTGTAACGTCCCTGGTTAAAGGGACGGGCCGTGTGGGCTAATGCAGTCCGTCGGTTCGGTCCTGGAAGCATGTCGGTCCGCCAGACGCAGCTATGGCTGCTCTTCCGGCTTCGGCCAGGTTGGAGGTCTGCTGGTATGGCCTACGCTCTGGCTGGGATCGGAATATAGCAGCAGGCTTAGTCGATGGAGACGCGGAATTGCAGGACTTGGTGTGGACTTGGCTTTGGGAGCGTCTCCTGTAACGTCCCTGGTTAAAGGGACGGGCCGTGTGGGCTAATGCAGTCCGTCGGTTCGGTCCTGGAAGCATGTCGGTCCGCCAGACGCAGCTATGGCTGCTCTTCCGGCTTCGGCCAGGTTGGAGGTCTGCTGGTATGGCCTACGCTCTGGCTGGGATCGGAATATAGCAGCAGGCTTAGTCGATGGAGACGCGGAATTGCAGGACTTGGTGTGGACTTGGCTTTGGGAGCGTCTCCTGTAACGTCCCTGGTTAAAGGGACGGGCCGTGTGGGCTAATGCAGTCCGTCGGTTCGGTCCTGGAAGCATGTCGGTCCGCCAGACGCAGCTATGGCTGCTCTTCCGGCTTCGGCCAGGTTGGAGGTCTGCTGGTATGGCCTACGCTCTGGCTGGGATCGGAATATAGCAGCAGGCTTAGTCGATGGAGACGCGGAATTGCAGGACTTGGTGTGGACTTGGCTTTGGGAGCGTCTCCTGTAACGTCCCTGGTTAAAGGGACGGGCCGTGTGGGCTAATGCAGTCCGTCGGTTCGGTCCTGGAAGCATGTCGGTCCGCCAGACGCAGCTATGGCTGCTCTTCCGGCTTCGGCCAGGTTGGAGGTCTGCTGGTATGGCCTACGCTCTGGCTGGGATCGGAATATAGCAGCAGGCTTAGTCGATGGAGACGCGGAATTGCAGGACTTGGTGTGGACTTGGCTTTGGGAGCGTCTCCTGTAACGTCCCTGGTTAAAGGGACGGGCCGTGTGGGCTAATGCAGTCCGTCGGTTCGGTCCTGGAAGCATGTCGGTCCGCCAGACGCAGCTATGGCTGCTCTTCCGGCTTCGGCCAGGTTGGAGGTCTGCTGGTATGGCCTACGCTCTGGCTGGGATCGGAATATAGCAGCAGGCTTAGTCGATGGAGACGCGGAATTGCAGGACTTGGTGTGGACTTGGCTTTGGGAGCGTCTCCTGTAACGTCCCTGGTTAAAGGGACGGGCCGTGTGGGCTAATGCAGTCCGTCGGTTCGGTCCTGGAAGCATGTCGGTCCGCCAGACGCAGCTATGGCTGCTCTTCCGGCTTCGGCCAGGTTGGAGGTCTGCTGGTATGGCCTACGCTCTGGCTGGGATCGGAATATAGCAGCAGGCTTAGTCGATGGAGACGCGGAATTGCAGGACTTGGTGTGGACTTGGCTTTGGGAGCGTCTCCTGTAACGTCCCTGGTTAAAGGGACGGGCCGTGTGGGCTAATGCAGTCCGTCGGTTCGGTCCTGGAAGCATGTCGGTCCGCCAGACGCAGCTATGGCTGCTCTTCCGGCTTCGGCCAGGTTGGAGGTCTGCTGGTATGGCCTACGCTCTGGCTGGGATCGGAATATAGCAGCAGGCTTAGTCGATGGAGACGCGGAATTGCAGGACTTGGTGTGGACTTGGCTTTGGGAGCGTCTCCTGTAACGTCCCTGGTTAAAGGGACGGGCCGTGTGGGCTAATGCAGTCCGTCGGTTCGGTCCTGGAAGCATGTCGGTCCGCCAGACGCAGCTATGGCTGCTCTTCCGGCTTCGGCCAGGTTGGAGGTCTGCTGGTATGGCCTACGCTCTGGCTGGGATCGGAATATAGCAGCAGGCTTAGTCGATGGAGACGCGGAATTGCAGGACTTGGTGTGGACTTGGCTTTGGGAGCGTCTCCTGTAACGTCCCTGGTTAAAGGGACGGGCCGTGTGGGCTAATGCAGTCCGTCGGTTCGGTCCTGGAAGCATGTCGGTCCGCCAGACGCAGCTATGGCTGCTCTTCCGGCTTCGGCCAGGTTGGAGGTCTGCTGGTATGGCCTACGCTCTGGCTGGGATCGGAATATAGCAGCAGGCTTAGTCGATGGAGACGCGGAATTGCAGGACTTGGTGTGGACTTGGCTTTGGGAGCGTCTCCTGTAACGTCCCTGGTTAAAGGGACGGGCCGTGTGGGCTAATGCAGTCCGTCGGTTCGGTCCTGGAAGCATGTCGGTCCGCCAGACGCAGCTATGGCTGCTCTTCCGGCTTCGGCCAGGTTGGAGGTCTGCTGGTATGGCCTACGCTCTGGCTGGGATCGGAATATAGCAGCAGGCTTAGTCGATGGAGACGCGGAATTGCAGGACTTGGTGTGGACTTGGCTTTGGGAGCGTCTCCTGTAACGTCCCTGGTTAAAGGGACGGGCCGTGTGGGCTAATGCAGTCCGTCGGTTCGGTCCTGGAAGCATGTCGGTCCGCCAGACGCAGCTATGGCTGCTCTTCCGGCTTCGGCCAGGTTGGAGGTCTGCTGGTATGGCCTACGCTCTGGCTGGGATCGGAATATAGCAGCAGGCTTAGTCGATGGAGACGCGGAATTGCAGGACTTGGTGTGGACTTGGCTTTGGGAGCGTCTCCTGTAACGTCCCTGGTTAAAGGGACGGGCCGTGTGGGCTAATGCAGTCCGTCGGTTCGGTCCTGGAAGCATGTCGGTCCGCCAGACGCAGCTATGGCTGCTCTTCCGGCTTCGGCCAGGTTGGAGGTCTGCTGGTATGGCCTACGCTCTGGCTGGGATCGGAATATAGCAGCAGGCTTAGTCGATGGAGACGCGGAATTGCAGGACTTGGTGTGGACTTGGCTTTGGGAGCGTCTCCTGTAACGTCCCTGGTTAAAGGGACGGGCCGTGTGGGCTAATGCAGTCCGTCGGTTCGGTCCTGGAAGCATGTCGGTCCGCCAGACGCAGCTATGGCTGCTCTTCCGGCTTCGGCCAGGTTGGAGGTCTGCTGGTATGGCCTACGCTCTGGCTGGGATCGGAATATAGCAGCAGGCTTAGTCGATGGAGACGCGGAATTGCAGGACTTGGTGTGGACTTGGCTTTGGGAGCGTCTCCTGTAACGTCCCTGGTTAAAGGGACGGGCCGTGTGGGCTAATGCAGTCCGTCGGTTCGGTCCTGGAAGCATGTCGGTCCGCCAGACGCAGCTATGGCTGCTCTTCCGGCTTCGGCCAGGTTGGAGGTCTGCTGGTATGGCCTACGCTCTGGCTGGGATCGGAATATAGCAGCAGGCTTAGTCGATGGAGACGCGGAATTGCAGGACTTGGTGTGGACTTGGCTTTGGGAGCGTCTCCTGTAACGTCCCTGGTTAAAGGGACGGGCCGTGTGGGCTAATGCAGTCCGTCGGTTCGGTCCTGGAAGCATGTCGGTCCGCCAGACGCAGCTATGGCTGCTCTTCCGGCTTCGGCCAGGTTGGAGGTCTGCTGGTATGGCCTACGCTCTGGCTGGGATCGGAATATAGCAGCAGGCTTAGTCGATGGAGACGCGGAATTGCAGGACTTGGTGTGGACTTGGCTTTGGGAGCGTCTCCTGTAACGTCCCTGGTTAAAGGGACGGGCCGTGTGGGCTAATGCAGTCCGTCGGTTCGGTCCTGGAAGCATGTCGGTCCGCCAGACGCAGCTATGGCTGCTCTTCCGGCTTCGGCCAGGTTGGAGGTCTGCTGGTATGGCCTACGCTCTGGCTGGGATCGGAATATAGCAGCAGGCTTAGTCGATGGAGACGCGGAATTGCAGGACTTGGTGTGGACTTGGCTTTGGGAGCGTCTCCTGTAACGTCCCTGGTTAAAGGGACGGGCCGTGTGGGCTAATGCAGTCCGTCGGTTCGGTCCTGGAAGCATGTCGGTCCGCCAGACGCAGCTATGGCTGCTCTTCCGGCTTCGGCCAGGTTGGAGGTCTGCTGGTATGGCCTACGCTCTGGCTGGGATCGGAATATAGCAGCAGGCTTAGTCGATGGAGACGCGGAATTGCAGGACTTGGTGTGGACTTGGCTTTGGGAGCGTCTCCTGTAACGTCCCTGGTTAAAGGGACGGGCCGTGTGGGCTAATGCAGTCCGTCGGTTCGGTCCTGGAAGCATGTCGGTCCGCCAGACGCAGCTATGGCTGCTCTTCCGGCTTCGGCCAGGTTGGAGGTCTGCTGGTATGGCCTACGCTCTGGCTGGGATCGGAATATAGCAGCAGGCTTAGTCGATGGAGACGCGGAATTGCAGGACTTGGTGTGGACTTGGCTTTGGGAGCGTCTCCTGTAACGTCCCTGGTTAAAGGGACGGGCCGTGTGGGCTAATGCAGTCCGTCGGTTCGGTCCTGGAAGCATGTCGGTCCGCCAGACGCAGCTATGGCTGCTCTTCCGGCTTCGGCCAGGTTGGAGGTCTGCTGGTATGGCCTACGCTCTGGCTGGGATCGGAATATAGCAGCAGGCTTAGTCGATGGAGACGCGGAATTGCAGGACTTGGTGTGGACTTGGCTTTGGGAGCGTCTCCTGTAACGTCCCTGGTTAAAGGGACGGGCCGTGTGGGCTAATGCAGTCCGTCGGTTCGGTCCTGGAAGCATGTCGGTCCGCCAGACGCAGCTATGGCTGCTCTTCCGGCTTCGGCCAGGTTGGAGGTCTGCTGGTATGGCCTACGCTCTGGCTGGGATCGGAATATAGCAGCAGGCTTAGTCGATGGAGACGCGGAATTGCAGGACTTGGTGTGGACTTGGCTTTGGGAGCGTCTCCTGTAACGTCCCTGGTTAAAGGGACGGGCCGTGTGGGCTAATGCAGTCCGTCGGTTCGGTCCTGGAAGCATGTCGGTCCGCCAGACGCAGCTATGGCTGCTCTTCCGGCTTCGGCCAGGTTGGAGGTCTGCTGGTATGGCCTACGCTCTGGCTGGGATCGGAATATAGCAGCAGGCTTAGTCGATGGAGACGCGGAATTGCAGGACTTGGTGTGGACTTGGCTTTGGGAGCGTCTCCTGTAACGTCCCTGGTTAAAGGGACGGGCCGTGTGGGCTAATGCAGTCCGTCGGTTCGGTCCTGGAAGCATGTCGGTCCGCCAGACGCAGCTATGGCTGCTCTTCCGGCTTCGGCCAGGTTGGAGGTCTGCTGGTATGGCCTACGCTCTGGCTGGGATCGGAATATAGCAGCAGGCTTAGTCGATGGAGACGCGGAATTGCAGGACTTGGTGTGGACTTGGCTTTGGGAGCGTCTCCTGTAACGTCCCTGGTTAAAGGGACGGGCCGTGTGGGCTAATGCAGTCCGTCGGTTCGGTCCTGGAAGCATGTCGGTCCGCCAGACGCAGCTATGGCTGCTCTTCCGGCTTCGGCCAGGTTGGAGGTCTGCTGGTATGGCCTACGCTCTGGCTGGGATCGGAATATAGCAGCAGGCTTAGTCGATGGAGACGCGGAATTGCAGGACTTGGTGTGGACTTGGCTTTGGGAGCGTCTCCTGTAACGTCCCTGGTTAAAGGGACGGGCCGTGTGGGCTAATGCAGTCCGTCGGTTCGGTCCTGGAAGCATGTCGGTCCGCCAGACGCAGCTATGGCTGCTCTTCCGGCTTCGGCCAGGTTGGAGGTCTGCTGGTATGGCCTACGCTCTGGCTGGGATCGGAATATAGCAGCAGGCTTAGTCGATGGAGACGCGGAATTGCAGGACTTGGTGTGGACTTGGCTTTGGGAGCGTCTCCTGTAACGTCCCTGGTTAAAGGGACGGGCCGTGTGGGCTAATGCAGTCCGTCGGTTCGGTCCTGGAAGCATGTCGGTCCGCCAGACGCAGCTATGGCTGCTCTTCCGGCTTCGGCCAGGTTGGAGGTCTGCTGGTATGGCCTACGCTCTGGCTGGGATCGGAATATAGCAGCAGGCTTAGTCGATGGAGACGCGGAATTGCAGGACTTGGTGTGGACTTGGCTTTGGGAGCGTCTCCTGTAACGTCCCTGGTTAAAGGGACGGGCCGTGTGGGCTAATGCAGTCCGTCGGTTCGGTCCTGGAAGCATGTCGGTCCGCCAGACGCAGCTATGGCTGCTCTTCCGGCTTCGGCCAGGTTGGAGGTCTGCTGGTATGGCCTACGCTCTGGCTGGGATCGGAATATAGCAGCAGGCTTAGTCGATGGAGACGCGGAATTGCAGGACTTGGTGTGGACTTGGCTTTGGGAGCGTCTCCTGTAACGTCCCTGGTTAAAGGGACGGGCCGTGTGGGCTAATGCAGTCCGTCGGTTCGGTCCTGGAAGCATGTCGGTCCGCCAGACGCAGCTATGGCTGCTCTTCCGGCTTCGGCCAGGTTGGAGGTCTGCTGGTATGGCCTACGCTCTGGCTGGGATCGGAATATAGCAGCAGGCTTAGTCGATGGAGACGCGGAATTGCAGGACTTGGTGTGGACTTGGCTTTGGGAGCGTCTCCTGTAACGTCCCTGGTTAAAGGGACGGGCCGTGTGGGCTAATGCAGTCCGTCGGTTCGGTCCTGGAAGCATGTCGGTCCGCCAGACGCAGCTATGGCTGCTCTTCCGGCTTCGGCCAGGTTGGAGGTCTGCTGGTATGGCCTACGCTCTGGCTGGGATCGGAATATAGCAGCAGGCTTAGTCGATGGAGACGCGGAATTGCAGGACTTGGTGTGGACTTGGCTTTGGGAGCGTCTCCTGTAACGTCCCTGGTTAAAGGGACGGGCCGTGTGGGCTAATGCAGTCCGTCGGTTCGGTCCTGGAAGCATGTCGGTCCGCCAGACGCAGCTATGGCTGCTCTTCCGGCTTCGGCCAGGTTGGAGGTCTGCTGGTATGGCCTACGCTCTGGCTGGGATCGGAATATAGCAGCAGGCTTAGTCGATGGAGACGCGGAATTGCAGGACTTGGTGTGGACTTGGCTTTGGGAGCGTCTCCTGTAACGTCCCTGGTTAAAGGGACGGGCCGTGTGGGCTAATGCAGTCCGTCGGTTCGGTCCTGGAAGCATGTCGGTCCGCCAGACGCAGCTATGGCTGCTCTTCCGGCTTCGGCCAGGTTGGAGGTCTGCTGGTATGGCCTACGCTCTGGCTGGGATCGGAATATAGCAGCAGGCTTAGTCGATGGAGACGCGGAATTGCAGGACTTGGTGTGGACTTGGCTTTGGGAGCGTCTCCTGTAACGTCCCTGGTTAAAGGGACGGGCCGTGTGGGCTAATGCAGTCCGTCGGTTCGGTCCTGGAAGCATGTCGGTCCGCCAGACGCAGCTATGGCTGCTCTTCCGGCTTCGGCCAGGTTGGAGGTCTGCTGGTATGGCCTACGCTCTGGCTGGGATCGGAATATAGCAGCAGGCTTAGTCGATGGAGACGCGGAATTGCAGGACTTGGTGTGGACTTGGCTTTGGGAGCGTCTCCTGTAACGTCCCTGGTTAAAGGGACGGGCCGTGTGGGCTAATGCAGTCCGTCGGTTCGGTCCTGGAAGCATGTCGGTCCGCCAGACGCAGCTATGGCTGCTCTTCCGGCTTCGGCCAGGTTGGAGGTCTGCTGGTATGGCCTACGCTCTGGCTGGGATCGGAATATAGCAGCAGGCTTAGTCGATGGAGACGCGGAATTGCAGGACTTGGTGTGGACTTGGCTTTGGGAGCGTCTCCTGTAACGTCCCTGGTTAAAGGGACGGGCCGTGTGGGCTAATGCAGTCCGTCGGTTCGGTCCTGGAAGCATGTCGGTCCGCCAGACGCAGCTATGGCTGCTCTTCCGGCTTCGGCCAGGTTGGAGGTCTGCTGGTATGGCCTACGCTCTGGCTGGGATCGGAATATAGCAGCAGGCTTAGTCGATGGAGACGCGGAATTGCAGGACTTGGTGTGGACTTGGCTTTGGGAGCGTCTCCTGTAACGTCCCTGGTTAAAGGGACGGGCCGTGTGGGCTAATGCAGTCCGTCGGTTCGGTCCTGGAAGCATGTCGGTCCGCCAGACGCAGCTATGGCTGCTCTTCCGGCTTCGGCCAGGTTGGAGGTCTGCTGGTATGGCCTACGCTCTGGCTGGGATCGGAATATAGCAGCAGGCTTAGTCGATGGAGACGCGGAATTGCAGGACTTGGTGTGGACTTGGCTTTGGGAGCGTCTCCTGTAACGTCCCTGGTTAAAGGGACGGGCCGTGTGGGCTAATGCAGTCCGTCGGTTCGGTCCTGGAAGCATGTCGGTCCGCCAGACGCAGCTATGGCTGCTCTTCCGGCTTCGGCCAGGTTGGAGGTCTGCTGGTATGGCCTACGCTCTGGCTGGGATCGGAATATAGCAGCAGGCTTAGTCGATGGAGACGCGGAATTGCAGGACTTGGTGTGGACTTGGCTTTGGGAGCGTCTCCTGTAACGTCCCTGGTTAAAGGGACGGGCCGTGTGGGCTAATGCAGTCCGTCGGTTCGGTCCTGGAAGCATGTCGGTCCGCCAGACGCAGCTATGGCTGCTCTTCCGGCTTCGGCCAGGTTGGAGGTCTGCTGGTATGGCCTACGCTCTGGCTGGGATCGGAATATAGCAGCAGGCTTAGTCGATGGAGACGCGGAATTGCAGGACTTGGTGTGGACTTGGCTTTGGGAGCGTCTCCTGTAACGTCCCTGGTTAAAGGGACGGGCCGTGTGGGCTAATGCAGTCCGTCGGTTCGGTCCTGGAAGCATGTCGGTCCGCCAGACGCAGCTATGGCTGCTCTTCCGGCTTCGGCCAGGTTGGAGGTCTGCTGGTATGGCCTACGCTCTGGCTGGGATCGGAATATAGCAGCAGGCTTAGTCGATGGAGACGCGGAATTGCAGGACTTGGTGTGGACTTGGCTTTGGGAGCGTCTCCTGTAACGTCCCTGGTTAAAGGGACGGGCCGTGTGGGCTAATGCAGTCCGTCGGTTCGGTCCTGGAAGCATGTCGGTCCGCCAGACGCAGCTATGGCTGCTCTTCCGGCTTCGGCCAGGTTGGAGGTCTGCTGGTATGGCCTACGCTCTGGCTGGGATCGGAATATAGCAGCAGGCTTAGTCGATGGAGACGCGGAATTGCAGGACTTGGTGTGGACTTGGCTTTGGGAGCGTCTCCTGTAACGTCCCTGGTTAAAGGGACGGGCCGTGTGGGCTAATGCAGTCCGTCGGTTCGGTCCTGGAAGCATGTCGGTCCGCCAGACGCAGCTATGGCTGCTCTTCCGGCTTCGGCCAGGTTGGAGGTCTGCTGGTATGGCCTACGCTCTGGCTGGGATCGGAATATAGCAGCAGGCTTAGTCGATGGAGACGCGGAATTGCAGGACTTGGTGTGGACTTGGCTTTGGGAGCGTCTCCTGTAACGTCCCTGGTTAAAGGGACGGGCCGTGTGGGCTAATGCAGTCCGTCGGTTCGGTCCTGGAAGCATGTCGGTCCGCCAGACGCAGCTATGGCTGCTCTTCCGGCTTCGGCCAGGTTGGAGGTCTGCTGGTATGGCCTACGCTCTGGCTGGGATCGGAATATAGCAGCAGGCTTAGTCGATGGAGACGCGGAATTGCAGGACTTGGTGTGGACTTGGCTTTGGGAGCGTCTCCTGTAACGTCCCTGGTTAAAGGGACGGGCCGTGTGGGCTAATGCAGTCCGTCGGTTCGGTCCTGGAAGCATGTCGGTCCGCCAGACGCAGCTATGGCTGCTCTTCCGGCTTCGGCCAGGTTGGAGGTCTGCTGGTATGGCCTACGCTCTGGCTGGGATCGGAATATAGCAGCAGGCTTAGTCGATGGAGACGCGGAATTGCAGGACTTGGTGTGGACTTGGCTTTGGGAGCGTCTCCTGTAACGTCCCTGGTTAAAGGGACGGGCCGTGTGGGCTAATGCAGTCCGTCGGTTCGGTCCTGGAAGCATGTCGGTCCGCCAGACGCAGCTATGGCTGCTCTTCCGGCTTCGGCCAGGTTGGAGGTCTGCTGGTATGGCCTACGCTCTGGCTGGGATCGGAATATAGCAGCAGGCTTAGTCGATGGAGACGCGGAATTGCAGGACTTGGTGTGGACTTGGCTTTGGGAGCGTCTCCTGTAACGTCCCTGGTTAAAGGGACGGGCCGTGTGGGCTAATGCAGTCCGTCGGTTCGGTCCTGGAAGCATGTCGGTCCGCCAGACGCAGCTATGGCTGCTCTTCCGGCTTCGGCCAGGTTGGAGGTCTGCTGGTATGGCCTACGCTCTGGCTGGGATCGGAATATAGCAGCAGGCTTAGTCGATGGAGACGCGGAATTGCAGGACTTGGTGTGGACTTGGCTTTGGGAGCGTCTCCTGTAACGTCCCTGGTTAAAGGGACGGGCCGTGTGGGCTAATGCAGTCCGTCGGTTCGGTCCTGGAAGCATGTCGGTCCGCCAGACGCAGCTATGGCTGCTCTTCCGGCTTCGGCCAGGTTGGAGGTCTGCTGGTATGGCCTACGCTCTGGCTGGGATCGGAATATAGCAGCAGGCTTAGTCGATGGAGACGCGGAATTGCAGGACTTGGTGTGGACTTGGCTTTGGGAGCGTCTCCTGTAACGTCCCTGGTTAAAGGGACGGGCCGTGTGGGCTAATGCAGTCCGTCGGTTCGGTCCTGGAAGCATGTCGGTCCGCCAGACGCAGCTATGGCTGCTCTTCCGGCTTCGGCCAGGTTGGAGGTCTGCTGGTATGGCCTACGCTCTGGCTGGGATCGGAATATAGCAGCAGGCTTAGTCGATGGAGACGCGGAATTGCAGGACTTGGTGTGGACTTGGCTTTGGGAGCGTCTCCTGTAACGTCCCTGGTTAAAGGGACGGGCCGTGGGCTAATGCAGTCCGTCGGTTCGGTCCTGGAAGCATGTCGGTCCGCCAGACGCAGCTATGGCTGCTCTTCCGGCTTCGGCCAGGTTGGAGGTCTGCTGGTATGGCCTACGCTCTGGCTGGGATCGGAATATAGCAGCAGGCTTAGTCGATGGAGACGCGGAATTGCAGGACTTGGTGTGGACTTGGCTTTGGGAGCGTCTCCTGTAACGTCCCTGGTTAAAGGGACGGGCCGTGTGGGCTAATGCAGTCCGTCGGTTCGGTCCTGGAAGCATGTCGGTCCGCCAGACGCAGCTATGGCTGCTCTTCCGGCTTCGGCCAGGTTGGAGGTCTGCTGGTATGGCCTACGCTCTGGCTGGGATCGGAATATAGCAGCAGGCTTAGTCGATGGAGACGCGGAATTGCAGGACTTGGTGTGGACTTGGCTTTGGGAGCGTCTCCTGTAACGTCCCTGGTTAAAGGGACGGGCCGTGGGCTAATGCAGTCCGTCGGTTCGGTCCTGGAAGCATGTCGGTCCGCCAGACGCAGCTATGGCTGCTCTTCCGGCTTCGGCCAGGTTGGAGGTCTGCTGGTATGGCCTACGCTCTGGCTGGGATCGGAATATAGCAGCAGGCTTAGTCGATGGAGACGCGGAATTGCAGGACTTGGTGTGGACTTGGCTTTGGGAGCGTCTCCTGTAACGTCCCTGGTTAAAGGGACGGGCCGTGTGGGCTAATGCAGTCCGTCGGTTCGGTCCTGGAAGCATGTCGGTCCGCCAGACGCAGCTATGGCTGCTCTTCCGGCTTCGGCCAGGTTGGAGGTCTGCTGGTATGGCCTACGCTCTGGCTGGGATCGGAATATAGCAGCAGGCTTAGTCGATGGAGACGCGGAATTGCAGGACTTGGTGTGGACTTGGCTTTGGGAGCGTCTCCTGTAACGTCCCTGGTTAAAGGGACGGGCCGTGTGGGCTAATGCAGTCCGTCGGTTCGGTCCTGGAAGCATGTCGGTCCGCCAGACGCAGCTATGGCTGCTCTTCCGGCTTCGGCCAGGTTGGAGGTCTGCTGGTATGGCCTACGCTCTGGCTGGGATCGGAATATAGCAGCAGGCTTAGTCGATGGAGACGCGGAATTGCAGGACTTGGTGTGGACTTGGCTTTGGGAGCGTCTCCTGTAACGTCCCTGGTTAAAGGGACGGGCCGTGTGGGCTAATGCAGTCCGTCGGTTCGGTCCTGGAAGCATGTCGGTCCGCCAGACGCAGCTATGGCTGCTCTTCCGGCTTCGGCCAGGTTGGAGGTCTGCTGGTATGGCCTACGCTCTGGCTGGGATCGGAATATAGCAGCAGGCTTAGTCGATGGAGACGCGGAATTGCAGGACTTGGTGTGGACTTGGCTTTGGGAGCGTCTCCTGTAACGTCCCTGGTTAAAGGGACGGGCCGTGTGGGCTAATGCAGTCCGTCGGTTCGGTCCTGGAAGCATGTCGGTCCGCCAGACGCAGCTATGGCTGCTCTTCCGGCTTCGGCCAGGTTGGAGGTCTGCTGGTATGGCCTACGCTCTGGCTGGGATCGGAATATAGCAGCAGGCTTAGTCGATGGAGACGCGGAATTGCAGGACTTGGTGTGGACTTGGCTTTGGGAGCGTCTCCTGTAACGTCCCTGGTTAAAGGGACGGGCCGTGTGGGCTAATGCAGTCCGTCGGTTCGGTCCTGGAAGCATGTCGGTCCGCCAGACGCAGCTATGGCTGCTCTTCCGGCTTCGGCCAGGTTGGAGGTCTGCTGGTATGGCCTACGCTCTGGCTGGGATCGGAATATAGCAGCAGGCTTAGTCGATGGAGACGCGGAATTGCAGGACTTGGTGTGGACTTGGCTTTGGGAGCGTCTCCTGTAACGTCCCTGGTTAAAGGGACGGGCCGTGTGGGCTAATGCAGTCCGTCGGTTCGGTCCTGGAAGCATGTCGGTCCGCCAGACGCAGCTATGGCTGCTCTTCCGGCTTCGGCCAGGTTGGAGGTCTGCTGGTATGGCCTACGCTCTGGCTGGGATCGGAATATAGCAGCAGGCTTAGTCGATGGAGACGCGGAATTGCAGGACTTGGTGTGGACTTGGCTTTGGGAGCGTCTCCTGTAACGTCCCTGGTTAAAGGGACGGGCCGTGTGGGCTAATGCAGTCCGTCGGTTCGGTCCTGGAAGCATGTCGGTCCGCCAGACGCAGCTATGGCTGCTCTTCCGGCTTCGGCCAGGTTGGAGGTCTGCTGGTATGGCCTACGCTCTGGCTGGGATCGGAATATAGCAGCAGGCTTAGTCGATGGAGACGCGGAATTGCAGGACTTGGTGTGGACTTGGCTTTGGGAGCGTCTCCTGTAACGTCCCTGGTTAAAGGGACGGGCCGTGTGGGCTAATGCAGTCCGTCGGTTCGGTCCTGGAAGCATGTCGGTCCGCCAGACGCAGCTATGGCTGCTCTTCCGGCTTCGGCCAGGTTGGAGGTCTGCTGGTATGGCCTACGCTCTGGCTGGGATCGGAATATAGCAGCAGGCTTAGTCGATGGAGACGCGGAATTGCAGGACTTGGTGTGGACTTGGCTTTGGGAGCGTCTCCTGTAACGTCCCTGGTTAAAGGGACGGGCCGTGTGGGCTAATGCAGTCCGTCGGTTCGGTCCTGGAAGCATGTCGGTCCGCCAGACGCAGCTATGGCTGCTCTTCCGGCTTCGGCCAGGTTGGAGGTCTGCTGGTATGGCCTACGCTCTGGCTGGGATCGGAATATAGCAGCAGGCTTAGTCGATGGAGACGCGGAATTGCAGGACTTGGTGTGGACTTGGCTTTGGGAGCGTCTCCTGTAACGTCCCTGGTTAAAGGGACGGGCCGTGTGGGCTAATGCAGTCCGTCGGTTCGGTCCTGGAAGCATGTCGGTCCGCCAGACGCAGCTATGGCTGCTCTTCCGGCTTCGGCCAGGTTGGAGGTCTGCTGGTATGGCCTACGCTCTGGCTGGGATCGGAATATAGCAGCAGGCTTAGTCGATGGAGACGCGGAATTGCAGGACTTGGTGTGGACTTGGCTTTGGGAGCGTCTCCTGTAACGTCCCTGGTTAAAGGGACGGGCCGTGTGGGCTAATGCAGTCCGTCGGTTCGGTCCTGGAAGCATGTCGGTCCGCCAGACGCAGCTATGGCTGCTCTTCCGGCTTCGGCCAGGTTGGAGGTCTGCTGGTATGGCCTACGCTCTGGCTGGGATCGGAATATAGCAGCAGGCTTAGTCGATGGAGACGCGGAATTGCAGGACTTGGTGTGGACTTGGCTTTGGGAGCGTCTCCTGTAACGTCCCTGGTTAAAGGGACGGGCCGTGTGGGCTAATGCAGTCCGTCGGTTCGGTCCTGGAAGCATGTCGGTCCGCCAGACGCAGCTATGGCTGCTCTTCCGGCTTCGGCCAGGTTGGAGGTCTGCTGGTATGGCCTACGCTCTGGCTGGGATCGGAATATAGCAGCAGGCTTAGTCGATGGAGACGCGGAATTGCAGGACTTGGTGTGGACTTGGCTTTGGGAGCGTCTCCTGTAACGTCCCTGGTTAAAGGGACGGGCCGTGTGGGCTAATGCAGTCCGTCGGTTCGGTCCTGGAAGCATGTCGGTCCGCCAGACGCAGCTATGGCTGCTCTTCCGGCTTCGGCCAGGTTGGAGGTCTGCTGGTATGGCCTACGCTCTGGCTGGGATCGGAATATAGCAGCAGGCTTAGTCGATGGAGACGCGGAATTGCAGGACTTGGTGTGGACTTGGCTTTGGGAGCGTCTCCTGTAACGTCCCTGGTTAAAGGGACGGGCCGTGTGGGCTAATGCAGTCCGTCGGTTCGGTCCTGGAAGCATGTCGGTCCGCCAGACGCAGCTATGGCTGCTCTTCCGGCTTCGGCCAGGTTGGAGGTCTGCTGGTATGGCCTACGCTCTGGCTGGGATCGGAATATAGCAGCAGGCTTAGTCGATGGAGACGCGGAATTGCAGGACTTGGTGTGGACTTGGCTTTGGGAGCGTCTCCTGTAACGTCCCTGGTTAAAGGGACGGGCCGTGTGGGCTAATGCAGTCCGTCGGTTCGGTCCTGGAAGCATGTCGGTCCGCCAGACGCAGCTATGGCTGCTCTTCCGGCTTCGGCCAGGTTGGAGGTCTGCTGGTATGGCCTACGCTCTGGCTGGGATCGGAATATAGCAGCAGGCTTAGTCGATGGAGACGCGGAATTGCAGGACTTGGTGTGGACTTGGCTTTGGGAGCGTCTCCTGTAACGTCCCTGGTTAAAGGGACGGGCCGTGTGGGCTAATGCAGTCCGTCGGTTCGGTCCTGGAAGCATGTCGGTCCGCCAGACGCAGCTATGGCTGCTCTTCCGGCTTCGGCCAGGTTGGAGGTCTGCTGGTATGGCCTACGCTCTGGCTGGGATCGGAATATAGCAGCAGGCTTAGTCGATGGAGACGCGGAATTGCAGGACTTGGTGTGGACTTGGCTTTGGGAGCGTCTCCTGTAACGTCCCTGGTTAAAGGGACGGGCCGTGTGGGCTAATGCAGTCCGTCGGTTCGGTCCTGGAAGCATGTCGGTCCGCCAGACGCAGCTATGGCTGCTCTTCCGGCTTCGGCCAGGTTGGAGGTCTGCTGGTATGGCCTACGCTCTGGCTGGGATCGGAATATAGCAGCAGGCTTAGTCGATGGAGACGCGGAATTGCAGGACTTGGTGTGGACTTGGCTTTGGGAGCGTCTCCTGTAACGTCCCTGGTTAAAGGGACGGGCCGTGTGGGCTAATGCAGTCCGTCGGTTCGGTCCTGGAAGCATGTCGGTCCGCCAGACGCAGCTATGGCTGCTCTTCCGGCTTCGGCCAGGTTGGAGGTCTGCTGGTATGGCCTACGCTCTGGCTGGGATCGGAATATAGCAGCAGGCTTAGTCGATGGAGACGCGGAATTGCAGGACTTGGTGTGGACTTGGCTTTGGGAGCGTCTCCTGTAACGTCCCTGGTTAAAGGGACGGGCCGTGTGGGCTAATGCAGTCCGTCGGTTCGGTCCTGGAAGCATGTCGGTCCGCCAGACGCAGCTATGGCTGCTCTTCCGGCTTCGGCCAGGTTGGAGGTCTGCTGGTATGGCCTACGCTCTGGCTGGGATCGGAATATAGCAGCAGGCTTAGTCGATGGAGACGCGGAATTGCAGGACTTGGTGTGGACTTGGCTTTGGGAGCGTCTCCTGTAACGTCCCTGGTTAAAGGGACGGGCCGTGTGGGCTAATGCAGTCCGTCGGTTCGGTCCTGGAAGCATGTCGGTCCGCCAGACGCAGCTATGGCTGCTCTTCCGGCTTCGGCCAGGTTGGAGGTCTGCTGGTATGGCCTACGCTCTGGCTGGGATCGGAATATAGCAGCAGGCTTAGTCGATGGAGACGCGGAATTGCAGGACTTGGTGTGGACTTGGCTTTGGGAGCGTCTCCTGTAACGTCCCTGGTTAAAGGGACGGGCCGTGTGGGCTAATGCAGTCCGTCGGTTCGGTCCTGGAAGCATGTCGGTCCGCCAGACGCAGCTATGGCTGCTCTTCCGGCTTCGGCCAGGTTGGAGGTCTGCTGGTATGGCCTACGCTCTGGCTGGGATCGGAATATAGCAGCAGGCTTAGTCGATGGAGACGCGGAATTGCAGGACTTGGTGTGGACTTGGCTTTGGGAGCGTCTCCTGTAACGTCCCTGGTTAAAGGGACGGGCCGTGTGGGCTAATGCAGTCCGTCGGTTCGGTCCTGGAAGCATGTCGGTCCGCCAGACGCAGCTATGGCTGCTCTTCCGGCTTCGGCCAGGTTGGAGGTCTGCTGGTATGGCCTACGCTCTGGCTGGGATCGGAATATAGCAGCAGGCTTAGTCGATGGAGACGCGGAATTGCAGGACTTGGTGTGGACTTGGCTTTGGGAGCGTCTCCTGTAACGTCCCTGGTTAAAGGGACGGGCCGTGTGGGCTAATGCAGTCCGTCGGTTCGGTCCTGGAAGCATGTCGGTCCGCCAGACGCAGCTATGGCTGCTCTTCCGGCTTCGGCCAGGTTGGAGGTCTGCTGGTATGGCCTACGCTCTGGCTGGGATCGGAATATAGCAGCAGGCTTAGTCGATGGAGACGCGGAATTGCAGGACTTGGTGTGGACTTGGCTTTGGGAGCGTCTCCTGTAACGTCCCTGGTTAAAGGGACGGGCCGTGTGGGCTAATGCAGTCCGTCGGTTCGGTCCTGGAAGCATGTCGGTCCGCCAGACGCAGCTATGGCTGCTCTTCCGGCTTCGGCCAGGTTGGAGGTCTGCTGGTATGGCCTACGCTCTGGCTGGGATCGGAATATAGCAGCAGGCTTAGTCGATGGAGACGCGGAATTGCAGGACTTGGTGTGGACTTGGCTTTGGGAGCGTCTCCTGTAACGTCCCTGGTTAAAGGGACGGGCCGTGTGGGCTAATGCAGTCCGTCGGTTCGGTCCTGGAAGCATGTCGGTCCGCCAGACGCAGCTATGGCTGCTCTTCCGGCTTCGGCCAGGTTGGAGGTCTGCTGGTATGGCCTACGCTCTGGCTGGGATCGGAATATAGCAGCAGGCTTAGTCGATGGAGACGCGGAATTGCAGGACTTGGTGTGGACTTGGCTTTGGGAGCGTCTCCTGTAACGTCCCTGGTTAAAGGGACGGGCCGTGTGGGCTAATGCAGTCCGTCGGTTCGGTCCTGGAAGCATGTCGGTCCGCCAGACGCAGCTATGGCTGCTCTTCCGGCTTCGGCCAGGTTGGAGGTCTGCTGGTATGGCCTACGCTCTGGCTGGGATCGGAATATAGCAGCAGGCTTAGTCGATGGAGACGCGGAATTGCAGGACTTGGTGTGGACTTGGCTTTGGGAGCGTCTCCTGTAACGTCCCTGGTTAAAGGGACGGGCCGTGTGGGCTAATGCAGTCCGTCGGTTCGGTCCTGGAAGCATGTCGGTCCGCCAGACGCAGCTATGGCTGCTCTTCCGGCTTCGGCCAGGTTGGAGGTCTGCTGGTATGGCCTACGCTCTGGCTGGGATCGGAATATAGCAGCAGGCTTAGTCGATGGAGACGCGGAATTGCAGGACTTGGTGTGGACTTGGCTTTGGGAGCGTCTCCTGTAACGTCCCTGGTTAAAGGGACGGGCCGTGTGGGCTAATGCAGTCCGTCGGTTCGGTCCTGGAAGCATGTCGGTCCGCCAGACGCAGCTATGGCTGCTCTTCCGGCTTCGGCCAGGTTGGAGGTCTGCTGGTATGGCCTACGCTCTGGCTGGGATCGGAATATAGCAGCAGGCTTAGTCGATGGAGACGCGGAATTGCAGGACTTGGTGTGGACTTGGCTTTGGGAGCGTCTCCTGTAACGTCCCTGGTTAAAGGGACGGGCCGTGTGGGCTAATGCAGTCCGTCGGTTCGGTCCTGGAAGCATGTCGGTCCGCCAGACGCAGCTATGGCTGCTCTTCCGGCTTCGGCCAGGTTGGAGGTCTGCTGGTATGGCCTACGCTCTGGCTGGGATCGGAATATAGCAGCAGGCTTAGTCGATGGAGACGCGGAATTGCA
The DNA here is from genome assembly GCA_030324255.1 of Phytophthora capsici. Lineage (NCBI taxonomy): Eukaryota > Oomycota > Peronosporomycetes > Peronosporales > Peronosporaceae > Phytophthora > Phytophthora capsici. The sequence continues at coordinate 2,653,941 of CM059354.1, forward strand.
GGACTTGGTGTGGACTTGGCTTTGGGAGCGTCTCCTGTAACGTCCCTGGTTAAAGGGACGGGCCGTGTGGGCTAATGCAGTCCGTCGGTTCGGTCCTGGAAGCATGTCGGTCCGCCAGACGCAGCTATGGCTGCTCTTCCGGCTTCGGCCAGGTTGGAGGTCTGCTGGTATGGCCTACGCTCTGGCTGGGATCGGAATATAGCAGCAGGCTTAGTCGATGGAGACGCGGAATTGCAGGACTTGGTGTGGACTTGGCTTTGGGAGCGTCTCCTGTAACGTCCCTGGTTAAAGGGACGGGCCGTGTGGGCTAATGCAGTCCGTCGGTTCGGTCCTGGAAGCATGTCGGTCCGCCAGACGCAGCTATGGCTGCTCTTCCGGCTTCGGCCAGGTTGGAGGTCTGCTGGTATGGCCTACGCTCTGGCTGGGATCGGAATATAGCAGCAGGCTTAGTCGATGGAGACGCGGAATTGCAGGACTTGGTGTGGACTTGGCTTTGGGAGCGTCTCCTGTAACGTCCCTGGTTAAAGGGACGGGCCGTGTGGGCTAATGCAGTCCGTCGGTTCGGTCCTGGAAGCATGTCGGTCCGCCAGACGCAGCTATGGCTGCTCTTCCGGCTTCGGCCAGGTTGGAGGTCTGCTGGTATGGCCTACGCTCTGGCTGGGATCGGAATATAGCAGCAGGCTTAGTCGATGGAGACGCGGAATTGCAGGACTTGGTGTGGACTTGGCTTTGGGAGCGTCTCCTGTAACGTCCCTGGTTAAAGGGACGGGCCGTGTGGGCTAATGCAGTCCGTCGGTTCGGTCCTGGAAGCATGTCGGTCCGCCAGACGCAGCTATGGCTGCTCTTCCGGCTTCGGCCAGGTTGGAGGTCTGCTGGTATGGCCTACGCTCTGGCTGGGATCGGAATATAGCAGCAGGCTTAGTCGATGGAGACGCGGAATTGCAGGACTTGGTGTGGACTTGGCTTTGGGAGCGTCTCCTGTAACGTCCCTGGTTAAAGGGACGGGCCGTGTGGGCTAATGCAGTCCGTCGGTTCGGTCCTGGAAGCATGTCGGTCCGCCAGACGCAGCTATGGCTGCTCTTCCGGCTTCGGCCAGGTTGGAGGTCTGCTGGTATGGCCTACGCTCTGGCTGGGATCGGAATATAGCAGCAGGCTTAGTCGATGGAGACGCGGAATTGCAGGACTTGGTGTGGACTTGGCTTTGGGAGCGTCTCCTGTAACGTCCCTGGTTAAAGGGACGGGCCGTGTGGGCTAATGCAGTCCGTCGGTTCGGTCCTGGAAGCATGTCGGTCCGCCAGACGCAGCTATGGCTGCTCTTCCGGCTTCGGCCAGGTTGGAGGTCTGCTGGTATGGCCTACGCTCTGGCTGGGATCGGAATATAGCAGCAGGCTTAGTCGATGGAGACGCGGAATTGCAGGACTTGGTGTGGACTTGGCTTTGGGAGCGTCTCCTGTAACGTCCCTGGTTAAAGGGACGGGCCGTGTGGGCTAATGCAGTCCGTCGGTTCGGTCCTGGAAGCATGTCGGTCCGCCAGACGCAGCTATGGCTGCTCTTCCGGCTTCGGCCAGGTTGGAGGTCTGCTGGTATGGCTTCACGCTCTGGCTGGGATCGGAATATAGCAGCAGGCTTAGTCGATGGAGACGCGGAATTGCAGGACTTGGTGTGGACTTGGCTTTGGGAGCGTCTCCTGTAACGTTCCCTGGTTAAAGGGACGGGCCGTGTGGGCTAATGCAGTCCGTCGGTTCGGTCCTGGAAAGCATGTCGGTCCGCCAGACGCAGCTATGGCTGCTCTTCCGGCTTCGGCCAGGTTGGAGGTCTGCTGGTATGGCCTACGCTCTGGCTGGGATCGGAATATAGCAGCAGGCTTAGTCGATGGAGACGCGGAATTGCAGGACTTGGTGTGGACTTGGCTTTGGGAGCGTCTCCTGTAACGTCCCTGGTTAAAGGGACGGGCCGTGTGGAGCTAATGCAGTCCGTCGGTTCGGTCCTGGAAGCATGTCGGTCCGCCAGACGCAGCTATGGCTGCTCTTCCGGCTTCGGCCAGGTTGGAGGTCTGCTGGTATGGCCTACGCTCTGGCTGGGATCGGAATATAGCAGCAGGCTTAGTCGATGGAGACGCGGAATTGCAGGACTTGGTGTGGACTTGGCTTTGGGAGCGTCTCCTGTAACGTCCCTGGTTAAAGGGACGGGCCGTGTGGGCTAATGCAGTCCGTCGGTTCGGTCCTGGAAGCATGTCGGTCCGCCAGACGCAGCTATGGCTGCTCTTCCGGCTTCGGCCAGGTTGGAGGTCTGCTGGTATGGCCTACGCTCTGGCTGGGATCGGAATATAGCAGCAGGCTTAGTCGATGGAGACGCGGAATTGCAGGACTTGGTGTGGACTTGGCTTTGGGAGCGTCTCCTGTAACGTCCCTGGTTAAAGGGACGGGCCGTGTGGGCTAATGCAGTCCGTCGGTTCGGTCCTGGAAGCATGTCGGTCCGCCAGACGCAGCTATGGCTGCTCTTCCGGCTTCGGCCAGGTTGGAGGTCTGCTGGTATGGCCTACGCTCTGGCTGGGATCGGAATATAGCAGCAGGCTTAGTCGATGGAGACGCGGAATTGCAGGACTTGGTGTGGACTTGGCTTTGGGAGCGTCTCCTGTAACGTCCCTGGTTAAAGGGACGGGCCGTGTGGGCTAATGCAGTCCGTCGGTTCGGTCCTGGAAGCATGTCGGTCCGCCAGACGCAGCTATGGCTGCTCTTCCGGCTTCGGCCAGGTTGGAGGTCTGCTGGTATGGCCTACGCTCTGGCTGGGATCGGAATATAGCAGCAGGCTTAGTCGATGGAGACGCGGAATTGCAGGACTTGGTGTGGACTTGGCTTTGGGAGCGTCTCCTGTAACGTTCCTGGTTAAAGGGACGGGCCGTGTGGGCTAATGCAGTCCGTCGGTTCGGTCCTGGAAGCATGTCGGTCCGCCAGACGCAGCTATGGCTGCTCTTCCGGCTTCGGCCAGGTTGGAGGTCTGCTGGTATGGCCTACGCTCTGGCTGGGATCGGAATATAGCAGCAGGCTTAGTCGATGGAGACGCGGAATTGCAGGACTTGGTGTGGACTTGGCTTTGGGAGCGTCTCCTGTAACGTCCCTGGTTAAAGGGACGGGCCGTGTGGGCTAATGCAGTCCGTCGGTTCGGTCCTGGAAGCATGTCGGTCCGCCAGACGCAGCTATGGCTGCTCTTCCGGCTTCGGCCAGGTTGGAGGTCTGCTGGTATGGCCTACGCTCTGGCTGGGATCGGAATATAGCAGCAGGCTTAGTCGATGGAGACGCGGAATTGCAGGACTTGGTGTGGACTTGGCTTTGGGAGCGTCTCCTGTAACGTCCCTGGTTAAAGGGACGGGCCGTGTGGGCTAATGCAGTCCGTCGGTTCGGTCCTGGAAGCATGTCGGTCCGCCAGACGCAGCTATGGCTGCTCTTCCGGCTTCGGCCAGGTTGGAGGTCTGCTGGTATGGCCTACGCTCTGGCTGGGATCGGAATATAGCAGCAGGCTTAGTCGATGGAGACGCGGAATTGCAGGACTTGGTGTGGACTTGGCTTTGGGAGCGTCTCCTGTAACGTTCCCTGGTTAAAGGGACGGGCCGTGTGGGCTAATGCAGTCCGTCGGTTCGGTCCTGGAAGCATGTCGGTCCGCCAGACGCAGCTATGGCTGCTCTTCCGGCTTCGGCCAGGTTGGAGGTCTGCTGGTATGGCCTACGCTCTGGCTGGGATCGGAATATAGCAGCAGGCTTAGTCGATGGAGACGCGGAATTGCAGGACTTGGTGTGGACTTGGCTTTGGGAGCGTCTCCTGTAACGTTTCTGGTTAAAGGGACGGGCCGTGTGGGCTAATGCAGTCCGTCGGTTCGGTCCTGGAAGCATGTCGGTCCGCCAGACGCAGCTATGGCTGCTCTTCCGGCTTCGGCCAGGTTGGAGGTCTGCTGGTATGGCCTACGCTCTGGCTGGGATCGGAATATAGCAGCAGGCTTAGTCGATGGAGACGCGGAATTGCAGGACTTGGTGTGGACTTGGCTTTGGGAGCGTCTCCTGTAACGTTTCTGGTTAAAGGGACGGGCCGTGTGGGCTAATGCAGTCCGTCGGTTCGGTCCTGGAAGCATGTCGGTCCGCCAGACGCAGCTATGGCTGCTCTTCCGGCTTCGGCCAGGTTGGAGGTCTGCTGGTATGGCCTACGCTCTGGCTGGGATCGGAATATAGCAGCAGGCTTAGTCGATGGAGACGCGGAATTGCAGGACTTGGTGTGGACTTGGCTTTGGGAGCGTCTCCTGTAACGTTTCTGGTTAAAGGGACGGGCCGTGTGGGCTAATGCAGTCCGTCGGTTCGGTCCTGGAAGCATGTCGGTCCGCCAGACGCAGCTATGGCTGCTCTTCCGGCTTCGGCCAGGTTGGAGGTCTGCTGGTATGGCCTACGCTCTGGCTGGGATCGGAATATAGCAGCAGGCTTAGTCGATGGAGACGCGGAATTGCAGGACTTGGTGTGGACTTGGCTTTGGGAGCGTCTCCCGTAACGTTTCTGGTTAAAGGGACGGGCCGTGTGGGCTAATGCAGTCCGTCGGTTCGGTCCTGGAAGCATGTCGGTCCGCCAGACGCAGCTATGGCTGCTCTTCCGGCTTCGGCCAGGTTGGAGGTCTGCTGGTATGGCCTACGCTCTGGCTGGGATCGGAATATAGCAGCAGGCTTAGTCGATGGAGACGCGGAATTGCAGGACTTGGTGTGGACTTGGCTTTGGGAGCGTCTCCTGTAACGTCCCTGGTTAAAGGGACGGGCCGTGTGGGCTAATGCAGTCCGTCGGTTCGGTCCTGGAAGCATGTCGGTCCGCCAGACGCAGCTATGGCTGCTCTTCCGGCTTCGGCCAGGTTGAGGTCTGCTGGTATGGCCTACGCTCTGGCTGGGATCGAATATAGCAGCAGGCTTAGTCGATGGAGACGCGGAATTGCAGGACTTGGTGTGGACTTGGCTTTGGGAGCGTCTCCTGTAACGTCCCTGGTTAAAGGGACGGGCCGTGTGGGCTAATGCAGTCCGTCGGTTCGGTCCTGGAAGCATGTCGGTCCGCCAGACGCAGCTATGGCTGCTCTTCCGGCTTCGGCCAGGTTGAGGTCTGCTGGTATGGCCTACGCTCTGGCTGGGATCGGAATATAGCAGCAGGCTTAGTCGATGGAGACGCGGAATTGCAGGACTTGGTGTGGACTTGGCTTTGGGAGCGTCTCCTGTAACGTTCCTGGTTAAAGGGACGGGCCGTGTGGGCTAATGCAGTCCGTCGGTTCGGTCCTGGAAGCATGTCGGTCCGCCAGACGCAGCTATGGCTGCTCTTCCGGCTTCGGCCAGGTTGGAGGTCTGCTGGTATGGCCTACGCTCTGGCTGGGATCGGAATATAGCAGCAGGCTTAGTCGATGGAGACGCGGAATTGCAGGACTTGGTGTGGACTTGGCTTTGGGAGCGTCTCCTGTAACGTCCCTGGTTAAAGGGACGGGCCGTGTGGGCTAATGCAGTCCGTCGGTTCGGTCCTGGAAGCATGTCGGTCCGCCAGACGCAGCTATGGCTGCTCTTCCGGCTTCGGCCAGGTTGGAGGTCTGCTGGTATGGCCTACGCTCTGGCTGGGATCGGAATATAGCAGCAGGCTTAGTCGATGGAGACGCGGAATTGCAGGACTTGGTGTGGACTTGGCTTTGGGAGCGTCTCCTGTAACGTCCCTGGTTAAAGGGACGGGCCGTGTGGGCTAATGCAGTCCGTCGGTTCGGTCCTGGAAGCATGTCGGTCCGCCAGACGCAGCTATGGCTGCTCTTCCGGCTTCGGCCAGGTTGGAGGTCTGCTGGTATGGCCTACGCTCTGGCTGGGATCGGAATATAGCAGCAGGCTTAGTCGATGGAGACGCGGAATTGCAGGACTTTGGTGTGGACTTGGCTTTGGGAGCGTCTCCTGTAACGTCCCTGGTTAAAGGGACGGGCCGTGTGGGCTAATGCAGTCCGTCGGTTCGGTCCTGGAA